>CM076570.1:731734988-733001546 GCA_034641835.2 Pinus albicaulis | reverse complement strand
ATTTATGGGATGAACAAGCTCAACATTCATTTGACACCTTGAAACGAGCACTCGTTTTCGCCCCACTTCTTAGTGTCCCCGATTATTCACGCGACTTTCTCCTCTACCTGGCAGCCTCACCATCCTCGCTTGTCATGGTTCTGGTTCAAGTTCACAATGAAGATAGTGAACATGTGATATATTACTTGTCAAAAGGTCTCATCGGACCTGAACTACGATATTCACATGTGGAAAAACTCTCCCTCGCAGTGGTCTTCGCTGCCACTCGACTCCGACACTATATATTACTACGTTAGACTACTATTTGTTGGGAAAAATACTGAGAGGGGGGGGTGAATCAGTATTTACAGCATAATCAAAACTTTTTACTTTTTCTTGCTTCTAAAACCCATACGCTACTTTCCTGATACAGACTCGCGTATATACGCGGATACCCTTTATGAAACTCGCGTATACACATAGATCTAATTATGTCATTAATTCTTCACTTATATCATTCCATCATTCATTCATCAGATGTTTAATAAACAGTAAACATGTGCAGTAAGAACAGAATAAATCATCACACAAAGCATCACACATGAACACCAGGATTTAAGGTGGAAACCCAAGTCGGGAGAAAACCACCGCTGCTGTCGTCTCTGTCTTCAATATTTTTATTATAAAGAAAACATCTTACAACATATGTGCGGGGCGGACGACGACACGCGGTACCCACTGCGCTCGTTTACCGGCCTCTCTGAAGGGGAGCTCCAACCCCACGACTCGTTTACACGGCCCACTCTCACGGAAGGGAGCTACGACCCCGATCTCGTTTACCGGCCTCACACGGAAAGGCTACGACCCCACGGCGAAGGCTACAACCCTCGGCACCACCTTGGACCACGTTTCATCAATTTTTCTGCTTTGGATCCAACCACTTCAATAGAACACAACTTGCGAGGCCACAAATCATCATATTTCCGAAACGAACCCTTTCCATACTTTTCGCACAATCATACATCATCCGCAGAGATACATGTCAACACGGATCGGATAGCGAAGCACGGCGAGAACGGATCGGATAATTCATACCCCTTGCTTCGGCAAAACCTAGTTTACATACGCGCTTTAACTTCAACGAAGCTGCGCTTTTACTTCACTGATGTCGCGTATATACGCGCTTCCGTCCACACAAACCAGCGTATACCTCAGTGTATATTCTATTGCGCATACGCGCTTTCTCTTCGCTGAAGCTGCGTATATACGCGCTTCCTCCGCGGCGAAGTAGCGTATAGATCTTCAATCATTACAGAGCAACATACTTCATCAGATCAGATATTCAGTTCAGATCTACCCTTTTGCTTCAGACAGATGTTCGCCTAGATGCTCGCCTCATCACAGATCTAAGCCTTCCATAACCAGATCTAGCAAATACAAGAGCAATTCAGATCTAGATCCTCTTCTTCATCATTGGTGCATCATACATTCAGATCTATCATTCAAGTGTAACCCTTTCCATTCAGATATACTTCAGTGAGAAGTATTCATTCAAGCTCAGACTTCTTGCACCCACACTCATGATTTGCACAATGAATTTCTTCTCCTTATATAGGTTTACCCTTTTCAATACCATGAGCCCCCTTTTTCAATACCATGGACCAAAACAATACCATAAGCCCAAAACTACCTGGACGGGGTCAAATAGGCGGATCATTACCCAATACAATGGGTTAATACCATGGTGGTTACCCTTGGGTTTGCACTTTTTGAGCGCTTTTTCCCATACGCGACTTGGCACGTTATTTTCTGCGTGCATACGCGACTTCCCTTAGGCCAATCCGCGTATACAAAGATACATACTCTTTTCATCATATTCTGAGCACTTTCTTCATTGCCTTTTGTTCACATAGTAGATACATCAGACTTTCTTTATCAAGGGCATATTCTAACAAGCACAACTTCATCAAGTAAGTTGTCATCATCTTCGTCAAGTGGGTTGCTTTTCAAGGACAACACTTAGCATCATTTTGTCAACAAACATCATATCACATCATTTACTAAGTCCATCAAGTCAAGCATAACTTCATCAGGTGGATTGCCATCAAGGACAACATATGTCAACAGTCGCATGTCTTCATCTCCATTCAGTGGGTTGCCATCAAGGACAACACTCTGCATCATATTTCCAACAATCTCCCCTTTGGACTTGATGGCAACCACGATGGTGTTTGGTTACCACAACAGATAGGTACCATGTCACTCTCCCAAATGTCACATCATTATCTTCTCTTTATTCAAACACCATGTCACTCTCCCCCTTTGACATCAAGGGCAAAGGGCGGATCAAAAACCAACATTCTCCCCATTTTATCCTCATGTGGAAGAAACATTCTGCAGATCTGATATGTGCTGAAGTGGCCAAGCTCCCCGTGAGTTCATGCTGAAACTTCAAACATATTTTTCAATAAAGTACATGACTCAAAGACTTTCCTATCACCAATGACTCATACTTACAACAAATATCCAACCAAGTGGATTTACATATGAGACTCAAGTACCCAACCAAGTGGGTTTACACATTTGACTCAGCTACCCAACCAAGTGGGTTTACAAATTTGACAAGTCCTTACATGACTGAATATTACAATATTACATCATGGGTCTTAACAAGACCTTTTCATCAAATTACAAATATGACTTTAAGACCAACACCGGAAAGACCTCAAGAGAGATTATAAATTAGAATCACCACAATGCCAACAATGCATTATACTCAGCAAAGCTAATGCTCCCCCTGAATCTGTGCAACCAAGCAACCTTTCACAATGACTAAGGCTCCCCCTTAGTTTGTGCATCCTGAAAACTTCCACCAACAAATCATCAAGGCATCTTCATCAAAACATTAGAAACAGAATTATGAGAACTGGAACAGCACCAGAGATACCAAACAGTAAAACAACACTGCAGCTGTGCTAAAGTGAGCTGACTCCAAGCAAAAATTGTCAGCAATCATGCATACACGGTTTTCTGTGCATTAACTCGCGTACATACGCGACTGTGTTTCAGGAAACCCGCGTATCCCAAGCCATCTTCTAAAATTTATGCAGATCTGATTCTCTATGAGGAAAAGACAATGTTCAGCTTCTTTCTGAGATATTTGACTGCTTCCCTGGACTATAGATATAACAGAATAGTGTAGTTTTGTCTTCAAGCGTCATCCAATGGTTGTAGCATAAGCCCATTAGTAACCAAGCCTTCAGATCCTTTGCAGCATCAATACATTCTTTCCAAAAGAGATTATCATACCAGAACAGCATCTTCAGATATGTGTCAAGCAATCATCCATGTGGTCCAAAATCACCATGATCTTCAATATGTAACATGAAGTAACATATGTAGGCAAAAAATCTCAACCATAGCAACCAAACTCTATATGATCTGAAACAAACAATATCCAACTCATCCACACAAAGATACTTATCAGCAACCAGGGCTCAAAATCTCATCATAATAATCCATGTACCAAATCATCATCATTTGAGCATGAGTATCACCAAGACCAAGGAATAAGCAGTCATATTTCCAACAATGCAACCATTAGAATTCAACCTGCTACTCCCCCTAAACCAGTGCTTCTTCCTTAACTTGTGCAATCTGAGACACCTTCAACAGCAAGTCATCAACAACAATCTCTGCATGATCTGTCCTCATCTCTGAACTATAAGACTTTCATCTCAACAATGAATGCTCTTCATCATAAAGCAACCAGGCTTCATCCATAATTTTAAACACAAGAACCCATGCATCATTTCATTATCATGAGTATAACTAGAATGATGCTAACAGTGCAATCATCAGCAGTCAGACTGATGCTCCCCCTGGACCTCTGCTTCAGATCTTCAGCTATCAGATAAATTTTCTTATCATCAATGCATACGCGGCTGTGTCTGATGAAACTCGCGTGTATACGCGACTTTTGTTAATATAACTCGCGTATGGAAAGTGAAGCATATAAAATTTTCATCTTCCTTCATCTCCTCCTGAGCTTGTACCTCCTGTACCTGTCCTTTCCACATTAGATGCGCTGTCAGAAGTAAACATAATCAGAATAATCAAATCAACCATGAGAGTCATCATGCATTGCTCCCCTTGTGATGATACATTACTAAATCTCATAATGTATCCCACATCATTCCTGCAGTCAATAAGAAAAGTCAGCTTCAGAAGCGGATGACTGCAGTAGGGTCAGAATTCCCTACGTTTATGATCGGTCCTCCTTCTTTTTCCAAATTTGCTTGAACTTTCCAACTGTGTGCTGAAAATTGTCCACTTTCCCAGATCTGTTCATCCTGCATTCTTTTTCTACATGTCCATACTTATTACAAGCATAACATCTCATGTGGCCAGAGAAATAATCATAAGAATCATAATGAGTATTTCTATTCTTCCTCCATTTACAATCAGCTGATTTATGTCCATACTTGTTACATGAAAAACAATATCCCCCGAAGAAGCTAGAGTACCTTTCTGAGTAGAATTTGTTTGTTTGTGGCTGAAATGATCTGCTCCTGCAATTTACTGCAACATGCCCATAATTATGACATTTAAAACATTCAACGTTCTTGAATGAATTCTTTTGAGAATTCATGATTGTTGGTTGATCTTTTGTTTCTTTCAACACATCAGGTTTTGCATTGAGATCTTCTGAATTTTTGGCACTTCCTTGTGAGCTAGATTCTCCTTTAACAGTTTCATGGAAACCAAGACCATGTTTGATAGCGGGAGACCTTTGATTACTCAGAATATTGTCCAGAATATTAGTACTATCATGAAACCTCAACAGTTTTACCTTTTCTTCCAATTTACCTTTGAGAATGTTTACCTCAACCTCCAAGGCTTGACATTGCTTTGTCATGCTTTCTTCTTTTCTTCTTCCATCTTCAACTTGATCCTTCGGATTTAAGATCTCTTCTTTCAGCCAATTTTCGTTTTCTTCACATGTTTGTTCCAGCTCTTCATTCTTCTTATTTGATTTTTCCAGATCTTCTTTGAGAGGGATAATTTCTGCTTCAAGGCCTTCCTTTTCAAAGGATTGTAGAGGTTCCTCATTCTCCTTACTTGATGCTTCTAGCTCTGCTTGCAGAAAGATGATAGCAGCTTCAAGTCCTTCATTCTTCTTGCTTGATTTTTCAAGATCTACTTCTAGATCTTTAATTCGATTGGATGCATAAGTATGAAACCTTTGATACTTGTCCATCTGTTCATTCAGCATTTCTATTTGATCTTTCATTTGTCAGATCATCTCTTTATAGATAGTTTCTTGCTTATTGTATGAACTTTGTAGTTCTTCTTCTTTAATATTGAGAGCTTCTTCTAGATCCACAACTTTACTTTCACTATCTTTACTATTGTTTGCACAAAGAAGAGTATTACAAGTGGCCTTCTCCTTTTTCTTCTTTGCCATGAGTGCTTGTAGATCTTCGTCGGAATCTGTTTCATCTTCTTCAATTTTTCCTATACATGATTTCTGAGGTATCTCCTTTCCTCGAGTAACCTTCTTCTTTTGCTTCTTAGCCATGAGCACTTTCAGATCTTGGTCAGAATCTTCTTCATCTTCACTGGACACTTCATCATCATCTTCTTTTGCATAATAACTCTTTCTCTTCTCAAATTGTTTCGCTTTACCATGCTTTTCTCTATAAGGACATTTAGCAGCATAATGACCAACTTTTCCACACTCAAAACATTTGAAGGGAAGCTTACCTTTGAATCTTCCAGTACCTAGTTGGAGCTTTCTCACGAAATTCGCTTCTTCTTCATCGGATATATAGCTGGATTCTTTGACAACTTCCTTTTCTTTTCCTTTTGTAGATGCCTTAAAAGCAGCTTCTCTTAATTGAGAAGGGCCTCCTTGTCTCATTTCAAAAGCAGTCAGAGTACCATGTAATTGAACAATAGTAAGAGTTTGCAAATCTTGTCTTTCTTCAATAGCAGAAACTTTAGAGTCAAATTTAGAAGTCAAAGATCTCAAGACCTTTTCCACCAGAGTAGTATCAGCCATGGTTTCACCCAAATTTCTCATCCGATTTACAATATCATCTAGACGAAGAAAGAAACTGGCAACACTATCATCACTATGCATCTTCAAATTTTCATATTCAATTCTAAGAGTTTGGAGTTTTGCACTTTTTACCTTTGTGTCTCCTTCATAGCTTAGAATGATTTTGTCCCATATGTCTTTTGCCGAATGTAGCTGCATCACTTTAGCGAATTCTGATTCAGACATGCTTCCCAATAAGACATTCACTGCTTTGGCATTGATTTCATACTTCTTTCTTTCAGCTGCATCAGTAGGAATACTTGCCGAGTATTGATAACCTTCTTCCACGATTGCCCATACATCTGCACCAAGACTTTGCATATATGCTTTTGTTCGTACCTTCCAGAATATCAGATTGCTTCCATTGAATAGAGGTGGCTTTATAGACATTACTCCTTCTTGACTTCCCATTGCGACGGATCTCCTTCAAGCGATCAAGCTTCTGCAGAAGGACCTGCTCTAATACCAATTGTTGGGAAAAATACTGAGAGGGGGGGTGAATCAGTATTTACTGCTTATTCAAAACTTTTACTTTTTCTTGCTTCTAAAACCCATACGCTACTTTCCTGATACAGACTCGCGTATATACGCGGATACCCTTTATGAAACTTGCGTATACACAGAGATCTAATTATGTCATTAATTCTTCACTTATATCATTCCATCATTCATTCATCAGATGTTTAATAAACAGTAAACATGTGCAGTAATAACAGAATAAACCATCACACAAAGCATCACACATGAACACCGGGATTTTTAGGTGGAAACCCAAGTCGGGAGAAAACCACCGCTGCAGTTGCTCAGCCTTCAATATTTTATTATAGAGAAAACATCTTACAACATATGTGCTGGTGCAGACTCTACCAGCACGCAGGCACCCACCTGTGCTCGTTTACCAACCTCTCCTGGAAGGGAGCTCCAACCCCCTGACTCGTTTACCAGCCTCTTCTGGAAGGGAGCTACGACCCCCCGATCTCGTTTACCAGCCTCACCTGGAAGGGAGCTACGACCCCCTGACTGAAGGCTACAACCCTCAGCACCACCTTGGACCACGTTTCATCAATTTTCACACTGGATCCAACCACTTCAATAGAACACAACTTGCAGGCCACAAATCATCCTATTTCCAGACCGAACCCTTTCCATACTTTTAAGCACAATCATACATCATCAACAGATACATATCAACACAGATCAGATAGCAGAAACACAGCAGAACAGATCAGATAATTCATACCCCTTGCTTCAGCAAACCCTAGTTTGCATACACGCTTTTACTTCACTGATGTCGCGTATATACGCGCTTCCGTCCACACAAACCAGCGTATACCTCAGTGTATATTCTATTGCGCATACGCGCTTTCTCTTCGCTGAAGCTGCGTATATACGCGCTTCCTCCGCGGCGAAGTAGCGTATAGATCTTCAATCATTACAGAGCAACATACTTCATCAGATCAGATATTCAGTTCAGATCTACCCTTTTGCTTCAAACAGATGTTCGCCTAGATGCTCGCCTCATCACAGATCTAAGCCTTCCATAATCAGATCTAGCAAATACAAGAGCAATTCAGATCTAGATCCTCTTCTTCATCATTGGTGCATCATACATTCAGATCTATTATTCAAGTGTAACCCTTTCCATTCAGATATACTTCAGAGAGAAGTATTCATTCAAGCTCAGACACCTTGCACCCCCATACATCATTTTCACAATGAATTTCTTCTCCTTATATAGGTTTACCCTTTTCAATACCATGAGCCCCCTTTTTCAATACCATGGACCAAAACAATACCATAAGCCCAAAACTACCTGGACGGGGTCAAATAGGCGGATCATTACCCAATACAATGGGTTAATACCATGGTGGTTACCCTTGGGTTTGTACTTTTTGAGCGCTTTTGCCCATACGCGACTTGGCACGTTATTTTCCGCGTGCATACGCGACTTCCCTTAGGCCAATCCGCGTATACAAAGATACATACTCTTTTCATCATATTCTGAGCACTTTCTTCATTGCCTTTTGTTCACACAGTAGATACATCAGACTTTCTTTATCAAGGACATATTCTAACAAGCACAACTTCATCAAGTAAGTTGTCATCATCTTCGTCAAGTGGGTTGCTTTTCAAGGACAACACTTAGCATCATTTTGTCAACAAACATCATATCACATCATTTACTAATTCCATCAAGTCAAGCATAACTTCATCAGGTGGATTGCCATCAAGGACAACATATGTCAACAGTCGCATGTCTTCATCTCCATTCAGTGGGTTGCCATCAAGGACAACACTCTGCATCATATTTCCAACACTATTATTCCTTTGGAGAATCCCATGTGACACATTTTGTCTGGCTAAGTTATTGGAGGAAAATATTCCAAATGGATAGTGATCCTCCAACAATTTGACTTGGTTTTCACTGCTACCAAAGAAAATAAATCTCTAGTCTTCATCGAATTACTGTCGAATCTTCCCATAATTGACCCAGGAGATGTAGCTCATGATCCATTTCCTGATGAATCCATCTTCTTAGTCAATTATTCTGATCCTTGGTATGGAGACATTTTGGTCTACCTCCAAACTCAACGCTTCCGCCCAACTCTCACATCGGATGAACGCCGTCGCATTCGCCACCAAGCGAAACACTACCTCATACTCAACGATATTCTATATCGTCATGGTGTCAATACTATTCTTTGGTGTTGTCTCACTATTGACGAAGCAGAACGCGTTTTAAATGACTGTCATGCAGGGGCGTGCGGCGATCATCTTTCTGGCATAGCTACTGCCCATTAAAATCTTGCGTGCAGGCTATTATTGGCCCAATTTGTTTAAAGACTGCATCACAGTAGTCCAGACGTGCCATCTGTGTCAAATTTTCACGAAGAAAATGCATTCTCACCCCGCCCCCCTCCACCCGGTTATCTCCATTGGTCCTTTCGCTAAATGGGGAATAGAATTTGTTACATGCAACCCCACTTCGGTCGAAGGACACAACTACATTGTCATGGTAGTCGACTACTTTACGAAATGGGTAGAAGCCATTCCCACTTTTAGAGCCAATGGAGAAACCACCACTTTGTTTCTGTTCAATCAGGTTATATGTCATGTTGGAGTACCCCTTTCTATTGTCACTGAGCATGGATCACAATTTCAGAACGATATGATGACAGAATTAACTTCCATGCTAGGATTTCGACAAGATCAGTCTTCATCCTACTATCCACAAGCGAATGGTAAAGTCGAAGCCATAAATGGCATCCTCAAAACCATGATTTTTCAGTTAGTTGGAAATCATAAAAATACATGGCATCGGAAGTTGTATTCCGCATTATGGGTGTACCGTACGTCAGTCAGAAATGCCATAGGCTTCACGCCTTTCCAACTCGCATTCGACCTAGAGGCAGTACTCCTAATCAAGTGTGAGATTCCATCACTCAAGTTCGTTGTTGAACTCCTACCTGGCACCACCACCACAGAAGAGCGCTTGCTCTTGCTTGATCACTTGGTCAAGACTCGTCGAGATGCCACACTAGCACTCGAAGCCCACAAACGCTGAGTCAAAGCTTAATATGACAAATCTGTCAAGCCTTGTTCTTTTCAAGAGCGTGATATCGTACTACTCTACGATCAGAGACACAACATATTAGGGGCAGGAACACTTCAACCATTATGGCTTGGTCCTTACATAGTCACCAAAGTCCTTTCAAAAGGAGCTTATGAACTTCAGGACTGCAATGGAATTCCGCTCGCGGAGCCCCGCAACAGGCTCTATCTGAAGAAGTATTTTGCCTAGTGTTTCACTTGGCATATGCTTTGTAATTTTATGTATATAGGTTTTGCCTATTGTTGTGATGTCTCTGGATATTTTTGGGTTTTTGAAGTGTTTTTCCTCATATACAATCTTTTTCTTTCACACAGATGCCGTCATCCACCTTATCCTACGTCAGATACGCAAACGGTGCTAGTCGTCATACTAGACACATTGCTTCAGCTGCTTGGGTTCTCTACACACCTGAGTCAGAACTTCTTGGTTCTGGGGGAATTTTCCTAGGCAGCGCCACCAATAACATTGCTGAGTATATGTTGGTGATACAACTCCTCACGGAAGCTGCATCTCGTGACATCTCCAATATAGTGGTCAGGTTAGATTCCCAACTCATAGTTATGCAGTCGAACAATCATTATCACATTCATCATCCAGTCTTGTTATGTTATTTTTTAAGGGTATGACTTTTAGAACGTCAGTTTCAAACCATCTCATTTGAGCACATCCCTAGAGAATTTAATGCATTGGCCGATTCATTGGAAAACTATGTATTAGATTAGCATTTGTCACATTTGTTATAAAAAGATTTACACATGAGTATATTATTTTTCCCATAGAAAATACATAAACATTAAAAAACACATAAAAAAAAAATCGCCAAAAGTATGTAGATATATATGTGTGTGTCGTGTCCAGATAAAAATTACATCAAAAAATCTCCCAAAACTTGGGTATTTTACAAACTTGGCTACACTAAGCCTCGCTATGACATTTACACATCTACTCCTCTAGCTATGCCTGATGCTCAAAATAGCAAATAACTTTCCGGGCTATCCTCCTGAGAGGCACCAGGTATCTCTCCGGCACACCCACAATATGCCGCTGCAGATGAAATGGAATATCTCTCATAGGAAGAGGTGGTACACCCATGCTTAAAACCTCCAGGTTCCTGGAAAGCTCATGCAAGATCTGAGTATCATCACTATCTCTGACAGCTTCCACATCCTCTGCTGCTGCGCCAAACCCAGATAGCTGTAGTCCTTGCCGTGCATAACGAGGGGCTCTAGTTGGAAGAACATGTGCCACATCTGTGTCAAGAAAACAAGCTTCATGTCAAAACATATTTTCACCCATGTAAACAAAAAAATTTCATTAACATTCAAAAGACAAAAAAAATAAATACTTCCAACTACACTGATCAATCCTTCTCTTACCATCTAGACCACACTGAGTTCCCGGGGGCAACACTAACTTAGGATCTCATATAAAATTCATCCCCACATAGGGATAGTGCTTAATCATGATGATCTGGTGGTTAAGCCAATCAAATAACCCATCATCAAAGAAATGATGGACGGGACCCTCTCCAGTCCGCGGTATCAAAGCTGCCCATCGAGCTTGTCTCGGCTCTCGCGGGCCTAATACATCCGTAATTATCCTGGGTCTCATAACCGACACCCACTCTAGTAGGAAGGAAACAACCAGTGTACCATAACCAAACTCTCTCTGAGTCTGGGTCTTACACGCTGTCAGCTCTGCACGAACCCGACGAACAACACCTTTGCACCAATAAAAAAGCTGAGGCTACATACAATCCAATGCTAACAAAAACTGGGCCTTGGTGGCCACATGCTGACTCTTGGCCCTGGCCAAGCGAATTATCATCCATAACAGAGACCTCAATGGTCTCGAGGCCACCCGTGCAATAAGTACCGGGTTGCTAACTGCCTCAGTATCACATATACAATGAGCAAGGATCAGGTCAACAGTAGTACGAGGATCCACCCTGGACCCGGTCCTCTTGTCCCCTCATTAGTTCCAATCGAGCATACTTTAGCAAACCACACCTACAGAGAACCAGCAAAGTAGCTGCATCGATGAACATATCACGTTCTTCTCGCTCATGTTCCCTTTCTCGCCAGATACTCATGATGAACAGCTTTATACCTACCAAATCAACATTTTTTATGGATTATAATTTGTCTGGAGTGCTTCAAAATAATAAACAACAAGTTTTTAAAAACATTACTGTACCTAACACGGGCTCTAATGCCCAACAGTGCATGCTAGCATTGTTTCTTCACGGGAGGTGTGTTTAACGTGGGAAAAGCACTACTTGCCCGGGTTAGCCGCTTAAATTTTTTAGGGCTTGCTAAAATCCCTATTTTGAACCAGCAAAACAAGTAAAAAACACTATGAAATGACAGCAGGAGGTTCCAGCTCTTACCTGGATCTCGCGGAAGGAAGAACCACTGCCCGGATTGTCCGCAATCACCAACAGTAATTTCGCCACTTTTTTACCCTAGAGCTCAATCACAACATTCAAAACAGTAAAAATGAGGGTCTCCAACCTTCTTATAACCATTTCTAGGGGAAAGACTCACTCAGTTGGTCTACCAAAATAGTGAATTCTTGTTGCATGTTTGTCGCAACTGTTGTTTTTGATTATCGATGTTCTCATGAGTTTTATAATGCCTATATGCAGATATGACCAATAGTCGATCCCGAATCGAGCATTCTTTTTATGGTATTTTTCTAGCTCGTTAAATCCGAAAAACCTCGAGCTTTCTTCTTCAGGCTCATTAAAACCAACATGAAGAAGAAACGAGCTTTATTTTTAGGAACTTTTTTCTACCTCGTAAAACTAAAAAAATCACGAGTTGTTTTTGTTGGGCTCGTTAAACTACCACAACAAAAGAATATGAGCCATTATTTTCATATTTTTCAAATATCTTTAAATGGAAAAATTAACCGAGTTTTTCTTCGTGTGACTCGTTAAAACTTCACGGAGAGCACCAAGTTTTTCTCCGCGTGACTCGTTAAAACTTCACGGAGAGCATCGAGTTTTTCTCTGTTGGAATCGCTAAAATTTCACAAAGAATATTGAGTTTACTTCGTCTCCTCGTACTCATAACAAAATGAGGTAGACGTCAATCAAACATATATTTCTCATTTTTTCGGCTTCAATGGAATAACTCACAGAAAATGAACTGTTTCGAGCTTATTATTTTCCCTTTGTCGTGCCCGGTTATCAAGACATGAAAAAGGTACCCCCTGGAGTTGTCTTTTACAACATTTTTCAGACTCTCTAAATATGAAAAATTCACCGAGTTTACCCATCTGGACTCGTTAAACTTAATTAGACGGGGAAAATTTTGGACAAAATGGATACTACTTCTGTTACATTTAAGAAAGGATGATTTGGCAGCAAAAATTTTGAACATGGCACTTCCCAGACAACAATTTGGCATTTAGTTGAACCCTACCATCTATGAGTTTAGCCTTCGTCTCTTAGTATTCCTAAACTGGTCAAAATCCTAAATACTCTTTGGTTTTCATTAAGCCTAAGCTGCCTAGTACCCTGTTAGAGTGCCTTCTATTGTTCAAGCAGATCTCACTATCTATTGCTCCTCATATCAACCAAAGAGATCATCATGCCATAAATTATTTGTCGTCAATTATTCCCATTTACTCTTCATATTCTCCATCAACAACAAAATCATCTCTTCCTATTTCTTGTTGACTGATGTAGGACGCCTCAATTCCTACATTTTGACAGGTCTCTTCCTATCGACTGCAACATCTTATCTAGGAAGTGGACCCAGAAACACATCAGTACCCAGATACTTGCAGACATCAGTGGCAGGTCATCTTGTATTTGATTGGGGGTCTTCATTATTGGCTCTCGATCGAATGGTTCTATGAGTGTTCGACATCAACCCCTTTTATTCACACTCGTTAGATTATACTATGCATCTTGGGGACCATCATCATTATCGGTGGCCACCCTCGCGTCTGTTAACAGTTTTCCTTACTGTCTGGTAATCAGATGATTTCCCACATTTTCGACAACATATCCTCCATTCACATATAGGGTAATATGCAGTTTAAGTGAAACGACGACCAAGACCTTGGGGAGAAGGTTACACCATTACAGTTGTGTTTCCTTCCCCAAGTTGTGATATTGTTTATGGAGACAACTTTTCAGTATTGATCCTGTTCTGATAGATACTTACACGTTACACTTATCAATGGACACACTATTCATATCTCTGTTTTAGAGAAATCATGTTGATTAGCTACTGAGTATGGGAATGCCCGACTCAAGACAGATACTATATTTTCTGACATATGTTGTTGTTTCAGGTTTTCCTCAGTCCTCCAAGCTCTCTAGTTCTACTACACATATTATAAAGTATTTCATCCATCGTCTTCGTCTCTAACCTCACACTTTATGGGGCATCTGTTATAGGACAAATGACCTCCTCATCAGCTCAGAGGAGAAGGTAATATGGAAGAAATAAAGTGACCTAGGCAAAACCTATTTCTGCCAAGGTAACGCACCTCAGGAACTTCTCAGCTGCGTTATAACGCTTCTGAGCCATGTAAAGGTGACGTTAGTGACTAGGGAAATGCTCTAGCTGGCCCAAAGGGCAGAGTTACCCGTGTTTAAACATGAAACAGGAAAAATCCCGTGTATAATGATTGGAAAACCCAACTTTTTCTCATGGAGAGTCAGTATAAAATAGAAACTGAAAGGCACTAACCTCTTATTAGGCCTTACCAAAAGCAACTAGACTATCAAGGAAGGAAAAAACATATAAAGCTAAGGAAACATCTTGGTTTTTTCCTTTTCAAACTGGTTGAAAGAGTTGGGAAAGATCTGCCCTCTCCATCTCCTATAAAATGGAGCTGTGGGTTACTAGTCCAAGGTCGAAGGTTTTTTGAATACATGTGGAGCAGAGTTACATTGTTACTATATGGTAGTTGAGGATCGGTGAAGTGAAATTGAGAGCTTACCACCTTGATCACCATCACATACAAAGAAAGAGAGAGAGAGAGATTGGAATACTGAGGAGAGCTTGGTCCAACCGACGGTTGTAATCCTCTTTTTTATAAATCAATAGAACTGTATCTATTTTGTCCATTCAATGCTTTGATATTGTCATTGTTTTCCAATTGTTAATATAGCATGATATGAATGGCTTAGATTTGTGTTGTTTTATGTTTATCAGATGCTGATTTAAGTTAATAAAATGTATATTGTTGTAGAGATTACATGAGTGCTTTGTTTGATCGTAGGACCCAAAGTTGGAATTAGTGAAGGAGGATCCCTGCTTTGCTGCTTAGTGTTTTCCAAAGGATCCGGGATCGGAAAAGAGATAATCTCCCATCTCATTTTACTAATTGATATAAATCAGCTTGAACATATGTGCAATATCTTTGTGAACTATATAGCTAATCTGACTGTCTTTCTCGGGCACCGGAAAGCCTAGAGAGGGATATTCGATAACCACTACCCAAGCATATTACCCTATAGCAATCTCCAGACTTCATCTTTTAAATTTGAGTTGATGAAGGATGCCCGCTGACGCATTTGCCATCAGTCATAACCTTATCGAATAGCTGGAGATACACTCTATCGTATTGGAGTCGATTCTATAATCTGTCGATGTTTGACTCTCGAGGAAGCTGAGAAAATCCTCAATGATTGTCACAATGGCGCCTGTGGAGGTCACATGTCTGGTTATGCTACTGCACATAATATTCTTCGTGCTGGTTATTTCTGACCTTCTGTTTTCAAAGATTGCATTGTCGCAGTTCGTAAATTCCATGATTGCCAGATATACCAACGCAAGATGCGTGCGCCACCCTTTCCTCTTCATCCTGTCATTACTGTTAGTCCCTTTGCGAAATGGGGCATTGATCTTATGATGTGTAACCCTCACTCGGCCAGCGGGCATGCTTATATTATCGTAGCCATGGACTACTTTACCAAATGGGCTGAAGCAATGCCTACACTTGCCGTTGACAGTAAGACAACTTCTCAGTTCATATTCAATCACATTAATGATAGGTTTGGTGTCCCGAAAGCCATTGTTACCGATCATGGTTCCCATTTTTGGCATTATATGGTGGCAGAGTTGACTTCTAAGTTAGGTCTGCATCACGATGGCTCAACGCCGTACTACCCTCAAGCCAATGGCCAGGTCGAGGCTATGAACAAATTTCTTGTCACTATGCTTCAACGTACGATTGGGATCCATAAATAAAATTGAAATATCATGTTATTTTCAGCTCTTTGGGCATACCGAAGCTCAGTTAAGAATGCAACTAGGTTCACTCCTTTCTAGTTGGTCTATGGCCTGGAAGCTACTCTCCCGATCGAATGTGAAATACCTTCACTCAAGTTAGCTGTTGAATTACTGCCAAATAATTCACTAGAGGAAGAACGTCTCTTTTATTTGGAAAGGTTGGATGAAACCCGCCGCTTTGCTGCCTTGGTTATCGAAGCACAGAAAAAGTAGGTAAAAGCTCATTTTGACCAGTCAATTTCCCCTTGTTCCTTCATCGAATGAGATCTCGTCCTCTTGTATGACCAAGCTCATGATAAACTGGGTGCAGGAAAATTTCAACCCATGTGGCATGGGCCCTACATCGTTAAGCGTGTTTTGCAGAATGGGGCCTATGAGCTCATAGATTACGAAGGTCATCCTCTTGAACAGCCCAGAAATGTGTTGTATCTCAAACAATATTATGCGTGAGGCATTCATGCGTAATTGATGTACATAGGTGTTGTTTTCATTTTTGTAAATTTTTTCGATTTAGGTGTGCTTTGTGAGCGTTTTCCTGCTTATTGGGTCTTGCTTATTGTGTAGATGTCTATTACCCCTTATGTCGATTTCGCGGATGGTGCTTCTTGCAGTACCAGGAATTTGTCTTCGGTAGCCTGAGTAATTTATGATCCTGCTAGTGAGTTGATAGATCTGCAAGGTATTTTTCTAGGATGAACTACAAACAATGTCGCCGGATATAGCGTTGTTATTGAACTATTAACCGAAGCAATCAACCTCAGCATACATGCATTGCTTGTAAATCTAGATTCACAGTTTGTCATTCTACAACTCAATAGTCATTATTCAGTTAGAAATCCACACATTCTGAGATTGTATTTATGTATTCGTTTGCTAGAAAGACATTTTTATTTCATCACATATTAGAATATTCCTAGAATAATGAATACATTAACCGATATAGTAGCTAACATTGTATTAGATAGACATTTTCGTAATTTGTAAAATCATCATCACATGTAAAAGATCCATGTAGGAAAATAAATGTATATATATATATATATATATATATATATATATATATATATCGCATGTTTGCAAGCTGTGTTCATCATAACTTCAAAAAATATATGTGTGTTTCTGTTACATCCTGAGACATCATGTCTCTCAAAATATGCAGATGAAAATAAAACCTAGGTGTCTAATTAGCATGGTGCTCGTGATAACATGTCACTGCCCGTAAAATATTCCTCAGGAAGCGGTGAATTCAGCTGGGCACCCCTACAGTATGCCTCTGGTAGGCGCATGGAACATCGTCAAAACGTGCATATTCTGGGACTCCTCGGGTGATTCCCTCTAGATTATGCACTATCTCATCTTCCTCTCCACCCTCGCCTTGAGGGTCGAAATTGCGAGGGATTCACCTAGCTATCGGTGACATGCCTGTAGGTCTCTCTGGGCCAACATATGCAAACACATGGATTTAATGTTAGAACACACACAGTTAAAAAAATCAAAATACTCATAAAACTTAAAAAATGAGTCTTACATAAATCTTCATCCCAATCCTCTCCCTCTGGGAGTGGGAGGCTCGGATCATCAGTAAAATTTGTACCAGAGTAGGGCCAGTCCTCCACGACAATCAAATGTCAGCGAAGCCAATTGAAGAACTCCGGTCTCCGGGACATCTGTTGACCGCCCCCTGCCCTTGGCATCAGAGCCGCCCATCGGGCCATCCGCGGTTCTCTCGTTGGTGGTGTTGAGACTATAACCTCTTGACGCTGAAAGATTGGTAATCGTTCCAGGAAGAATGATACTAAGATAGACCCATAACCAAACTGCTTCAATTTGGTTTTCTTGCATTTTTTTAGCTGGCATTTCATGTTTATTGTCACGGCCTCTACCCAGTTGTAGATGGTTGGTGCCAAGCAGTCCACAGCAAGGAGAAACTATGTCTTTGTTGCTTCATGCAGTGCTTGTGATCCCGTAGCTCGTGTGATGGTATGTAGTACTACTCTGAGTGTCAAGTCTGGGATAGTCTGGATATCAACTTTCCCACTGCTTGATCCTTTCCGTGCTCCTGGACATACCCTGTCTATCACCATGGTCATATTTTCCATGCAAGGCCGAGTGCCAGTTAGGATTGGTGCTACTCCCCTCCGTGATAATCCTGTTATGAAATAGACGTCGGAGACTTCAATCTCAAGTTATTGATCCCAAAGGATGAACTTATCTTGATTTTCGTCCCATATGCTGAGCAGATATTGTAATAACTCTGGTTGGGCTCAGAGATATGGCGTTAGGAAGAATTTTTTCAGACCACAATTTCTGAGAGCTTCCATGACTCTCTTATTGTCCATGGCCTCCTCATCTTCTTCACTGTGTTCCCGTTCTTTCCATTCTATGACCATTCTACCTCTTTCTACCTGCAAACACATTCGTATGAGTGGTATTAATCATTTTTGAACCTTAAATTTGTGAATAATTGGGATATTTGATCAACATTTTACATGAAAATGGTTTGCGCCATTGGCGTGACTGTTTTCCAAACAATCGCGCCAATGGGCACGCCCCTAGTGTAAAAAATTGGGCGGTTGGCACGACTCTGTGCCCGAAACCTGCGCCGACTGCCGTGCCCTAATATTTACATTTCCTCCCCCAAAATTCAAAATTGGAAATTGCAGATAGTAAGAAATGACTGAAAATGACAAGAGGGATCTCAAATCTTACTTGGATTTGATGGATTTGAGATTGATCTGCTGGATTGACCGCCATCGTCGCAGCAAGATTGCACAGTGAAATGGGCAACTATTGCTCCACAAGAGGTAAAAAGTGAAAAGTAATTATTTTTACCATTTTTGGTATTTTATAACTTTTTCACAACCCTAATTAGGTTTTAAGACATATTTTTAGATTATTTTATTGTATTATTTTCGAAAAATAGGTTTTACACGTGCCTTGTGCAGCGACAAGTTTTTCAGGACATAGTGATGAAGTAACGAGTTATATTTCATACTTTTTCAGACTCGGTAAAAACAAGAAAAAGTCACTACTGTAGTCATCTTTTAGCTCTTTTCTGACTCTCTAAAACTGAAAATATTTCAGAGACTCTTGTCATTTCGAACTCGTTAAATGGCTGCGAAATGGTATCTACCTAGTATATGTTTACCCCTTTTTCAGGCTGGGATAGATTATTTACGAAAAATGAATACCGTAGCCTATCACGACTAAGAGGTTCTTTCAGATATTGTTTTCTGTCTTTTCGAATATGAGATACTATTTACGAAAAGGGAAATGCTGGAGTTTTCTTTTCTACCTTCTTTTCAAACTCTCTAAACATGAAAAGATGCCAAGTTCTCCCTTTGTCAGACTCGTTAAATCCTGATGACATCGGATCTCATCGCCATGACGTTACTCGAGTTCCTCCTTCCTAGGGCTCGTAAAATGTACTGGGTTGGATTTGTCTGAAGGAAAAAATTACAGCACAAGCATATGATATCCCCTTCAATATTGTTTTAAAAAATAAATGGGGTGCTCACCAGAAATGGTGGGGGAAAATGGAGCCAAGTTCTAGTCATGTTGGCAGTATGTCGCTCTTGAACATGACACTTGTCTGCAGTTGTGTCGGGTTGGGGACATCTCAATTCGGCCTGTTTTTCCTTCGTGGGTTTGGGTAATCTATTTTGAACTCTCAATTTCTTTCTGCCATGTCATCATGACCTCAGATCCCTTGATTTCAAATACTGCCAAATCCAGTGTCGTGTCACTGATATGTTCAAGAGAAGTTTGCCTTTTCAGTTGTCAACCGTCCTCTGATTCTCTGTTAGTCTTGATTCAATTTCATCATATTCCTCTGTCTCGTATCGATGATGTGGGAAACATTATGGCCCACCTTCAATCAGATCACTTCCTGTCGACTTCAGCTCATTATCCAGGAATTTGATCGAGAGACTCTATTTTGGTACCTTGGAGCCTGCATGCCTTAATGGCAGGTTTTTCACATTCGACGCAAGGTCCACATCATTGGCCTTCGATCGGGTGATTCTGCGGATGTTCGATGCCAGATCATTGTTCACATTTTGTGGATTGTACTGGTAGTACCCTGAGAGCCATTGTCATTATTGGTGGTTTCTCTCGCGTCTGTTAACAATTTTCGTCATTGGCTGGTAATGAGATGATTTTCCTGCATGTTCAACTTTAGCTCATATATTCGCATGATTGAAATTGTACTTGTTCAGGTCGAGATGGAGCACAAGAACCTGGGTTTTGTTTGATAAAATCTAAGTTGCGGATTTTTGTGGATTATCATGACTTATTACATGACTCTTTTGATTGGATGGCTGCGACCATACCTGAGTCTATTTTTTGATCCTCACTGCTGGATGGCTTTGTCCATACATCGGATCTCAGTTTTTATTGTACTCTATTATGGATGGCTGCGTCCATGCCACATGTTCATGTATCACATATATCAGTTGTATTTTTAATTTCAAGTTTTCCGATAGCAGTGTTTGGTTCGAACGCATTCTCATAAAGCATTTTACCCCTCCCTCTCCCTCGGACCTCATGCTTTAGGGGGCATTTGTTACACAACATTTTTTCACTATTCCTGCAATCCCCAACTTGCACATTGGAGGGTCATTTCTGTGACTTATAAGAAGATTCATGCCTTGAAAAGACCATCAATGAATCCCTTTTCATGAAAGCAATATTCTTCCTGTTGAAAATTCCCTGAGCAGGACTGTAAAAACCCTTGTTTTTGCCTTGGCGCGAGTATCCAGTTACACTCTTGTGCCGAACTATAAAATTAACACTGAGCCCATGCCAGTTGGCGCTCTGTCCCAATTAAGCATCCATGCCAAGCTGTTTATGAAATGTTTTTTAAAAATAGAGGTGGAGGTTCCATTCCAACCACATCAAAGATGAGTCATTTGGAGTGGTTGAATTGAAACAACCACAGACTCCCTCCTTTAGTTAGTAGTTTCCACCTCCCTTGGAACTCTCCTAAAGGATAGGACTCCCTCCCACCTTTGTATGGATCCCAACCTCCTCCTTCACCTCTATAAAAGAAACTATCTCTCTTCTCATCAACTAGCTGAACTTGGAGAATTGATAAAAATATTTGAATAGTTGTGCATAGATTGAAGTTGCATTTGAGAAAGAGATAGATCAAGGAGGAATTGTCAAGATAATTTGAGTCCATGCCCTCATCCCGTCCGAATCCCTTGACAGAAACTAAGACACGCTTCGGCTGAACCCCACTGGAGGAGACTGCGACGTCAAAGCATTGGTTGCACCTCTTCCTTCTACTAATATATACATGACTAGCATTTGGGTTCCCGTTTTGTGTTATATTCATTTGATTTAACACAACATGATTATCCCTCTTTGACTGGTTAGTGATTGCAAATGAAATTATTATGTTGTATGCTTCTCTTGTGTACTGTGTTAAGTGCAGGTATCAGAGCATGACTGCGAACAGATTGTGACTTGCTAAGCCAGGAGCGAGAGGTCACCACCATTACAGCCACAACAACAACGTTGCACTCTAGGTAGGTTGATCTACCATGTCCTATTTCATTCTATAGTTAGGAACCTACATTCTAGCATGTCCCTTTGTTTCTAGACCCACCCTAGGGCTAGAGGGATCGTCTTTGTCCGCAGAGAGGATTTACCTGCTTAACAATATTGAAGATTCTATACGCGGATTCGTAAAGGTGAAGTTGCATATACACGCCAATAAGAACGATCCAAGTCGCGTATGCCTTTTGCGCTCCAAAAAGATAATACCAGGGGGAATTACCATGGTATTAGCCCACAAGATTGAGCGCCATGTCGTTTATTTGATTTCGTCCAAGGATACCATTAGCAACGGTATGTTTTTTTCTCATGGTATTGATAAAGGATAAAAATATATAAGGAGAAGAAGATCATAGTGCAAAGGTGTGCATGTGGAAGGGATATCACTAAATACTTCTCTCTGAAGTATATCTACATTGGATGAACTCTGTTTTATTGATAAATATGAATTTATGATGCACTCTTGGATAGATTGATGGATCAAGATCTCTAGACCTAAAATGACTATGTTCTTGCATGATCCATTGAAGAGATGATTAGATATGAGACCTGGTGCATGTTTGCTAAAGTGAAGTGAAGAAATTTGGGTAAGTTTTATAGATCTAAAACATTCTGCTGAAATAATATTTACAGATATATACGCTAGTTCGTCTTAGTAAAAGCACATATATACGCGGGTTTGCTTTAGAAAAGGCGCGTATGGAAGTTAGGGTTTTCTGAATCTTGTTGCATAGGTATTTCTGTTATTGCTACTATTTTTCTGCTATCTGTCAATGAAGTCTTCATGTAGATCTGGGTTGCTTGATTGTTGTATATGTTGCTAAGATGATTATGTACAAATATGATCAATGAATGAGAAAATATGTGTTATGATCTAGGGTTCTAAAATTATGAAAAGATATTTGAATGAATGACTCAGATCTGGATCTGAGACAGATCATATTATGAAAAACAATATTCACAAATATATACGCAGGTTGGTGTTAAGGAAAGCGCGTATACACGTGGGTTCAGTGAAGCAAAGTAGCATATGATTTTTGAGATAATGAATGTTCAAGGTTGAATGTGATTTTGAGATATGGTTATTACAATGTTCTGATTACAGTGTGTTACATGGACAAATCTCTCTTGCAGACAAGAGCGATCTCCCTAGTATCCTATGGATATCTAGAAACAAATAGACAGATGTAGACCATTTTCTCTAGACTATTTTGCTTAAGAATTACTCATTAACTATGAATAGAAACTCCTACCTGAATTCCAACGCTTGTTCTTCAATCCAGTCATTCCAAAAGTTTTTGATCCAGCATATAAGATCTGCAATAAAAAACAAGCAAACCAGATCAAAAGAATCTGCAAAATATGATAATTCAAAAGCAATAATCTATCTTAGTGATCAAGGAGTCTAAGAATTAAATCATTCAAAAGATAGATGAAAAAATCAATGAGAAAATAGAATCCATTTGTATTAACTTTGAATAAAAGAAGAAACCTTACAACCTTGACACCTTGATGTTTGTACAGGTTCTTCCGGGGTCCCGAACAACCGTTTTCCTCAGTTTGACAAGACTCCAACTCTCTGAATCAACATAAGACTATGGCCATGAGTATGTAATCTCTCTCATGCCAACGATGCCAAATGTGGAGAGTATAATTTCTTCAGCAATTCTCTTCTATAAGCTAAGAAGTAAGTATCAACTACTAAGTATCCAAAAAGTACCCTTGAGACTGAAACTTGGTCTCAATTTATAGCTGAAGAGAGGTAGTTTCAACTCTAATAAGAAAGGGATAAAGCCCTCTCATCATGGGATTTTAGCTCCAAAAACGAAGGGATAGCTCCATTTATGAAGGGATGAAGGTTCATGAATGGAAGGGGCGAAGCTCGACCAGATAGTGCTTCTATAAGGCCCCAGCTGGGAGAATATTCGACCAGCTGAGCTTCTAGAACTTAATTTTCTCTTTATTTTACCTTTTACGGGGGGTCCACAGTTTTAATGAGCTTTACGTGTGGGATGTACCACAATTTTTATAGCAATTAGCCATGGTACCACAGGGAATGACTAGGAAAAGTGTGGGAGTAGGCTTTTTAGGATTTTTAAGAGCTTCTTCCAGTTCCAAGACTTGATTTGCGGAACTTTATGTTTTTAGACCTATGAGGGAGCAATAAATAGGTAATGATGAACCCATATAGACAACTAAATGTCATGGTGACAAATTTAGTGTAACAGATTGCCCCCTAAAGTGCGAAGTTTGAAGAGTTCTAAAGAGTTTTGAAGAGTGAAGTGCTTTATCATTCTGAGGATCGGGTTGCAGGAACACTGATTGAAATCCTGTAAAAAAAATTCAATGTAAGCATATCTATATATATATATATATATATATATATATATATATATATATATATATATATATATATATATCATTGCTGAGGTAGGCATTCCCATACTCAGATCAAAACTAACTACATGTTCTGATACAGAAATGATTTTAGAATAAAATAAAGAGTAGACACAGTTTGGACGCAACCATCTGTTAGAAGTAGTTTACTGTATGATGAATAATAAAATTCCTTGCTGCCTAGATGGTGGAAAATAGATCCAGGGTCTTGATTCCTGCTTCTTGAACTAGTACGATTCTATCCATGCGATTGATTGTGTCGAAGTCGAACATGGTAGAAATCACTTGATTACCAGTCAATGATGTGAACTGTTAACAAGTGTGAGAGGAACCACCAATAATGAAAATGGTTCTCAAAGTACTCAGTACAATCTATGAAATGTGAATTTTTTATCTGAAGTCGAACATTTCATAGAATCATTCAATCGAAGGTCAATGATGCAACCTATCATCGAAAGCAAGAAACCTACCATTAGGCATGTAGATTCCAAGGTACTATTAGGATTCTAGATCAACTTTCTAGATGATGAGCTGTTGTTGATAGAAAGTGATCTGTCGTAGGAAATCCCATGACACAAAACCATTAGGTCAAGTTTTGAAGAAATTTTTAAGGGCTGACTCAGGGATGGTCAATGCGAATGGAGACAAATGTTTGCAATGAATGGTTTATTAAACTAATCCCTTGAACACATAATGACACTGCAGATGGTGATGATTGACCTAAAGCTAATACCTAGAAACCAGCTAAAGACTTTCAATGTGGTTTGATTAACTGTTTGGCCAAAGGATTTTCCCAACCCAGACATGAATGTGACAAATGTGTCATGTTCAAGAGTGGTATACAACTTTTTGAAACAAAGTGTGACAACTGGATTCATATTCTCTCTTTTTCCCCCACCGTTTCTGGCAAGTGCCTCTTTATTTTTGACAAACTTGAGGAGGATAACATTTTCTTGTTATATAAGCTCATCCTTCGGATGAGTCCAACTTAGTATTAAAATCGAACCCTAAGGAGTGGTTCGTTCCTGTTTATAATTTACATGTCATTTACTGTTAAGTTTTAACGAGTCCAGTATAGGTGAAACTCGATGTTTTTCAGTTTTAGGGAGTCAGAAGAAAAAATTAAAAAAACTCTGTGGGTGTACTTTTTCGTAAATTTAGTCTCTCAAGCCCGAAAAGGATAAAATAATGTAGGAGAGAACTCTTTTGACCATGATTAGTCAACGTATACCTTTTTCGTAAATAGTCCATTTCAGTCCAGAAAAGGGGTAAACTTATACTGAAGGGATGAATGTTCATTTCCTTTAACGAGTTCGAATAATCAAGTACTCGACGATCTTTTCATGTTTAGAGACTTCGAAAAGGGCTTAAAAGAAGACTCCATGGTTTCGCTTTTTCTGTAAGTTTTAACGAGTTCAAAAAAGTGATAAAAATGTACTCATATAGTGTCCCTTTTTTCTGTAAGTTTTAACAAGTTTGAAAAAGTGACAAAAAGCATACTCATTGCCAAAATGATTATTTCACCTGAAAATCCTGTATTCTGCACAAAAACCCAAAAAATTAAACATACATGTTTTAGATAAGTAAAAATTATTTGAAAAACACCCTTTCAAAGTGGAAAATGAATAAAATATTATTTTATTTATTCAAAAAATCTTATAAACATTAGTTTAACCAATTCATTTTTACCATTTGCATCTGGAGTGAAAGTTGAGAGCTTTTGGTAGAAAAAGTTCCGAAGGAGATATCGAAAGAACCGACCGTCCAAATCCAAAACCGTCGACTCCAGGTAATCCAAAATTCATTTCTCTTCATTTTTGTCTGTTTAAATTCTCTTTTTAGGCTTTAGAATCATTTTTTAAGAGAAAAATAGGTTCAAAAAATCGCTCACGAGGTACTGCAGGTAAAACACACAGTACCTGCAGACCTCGATAATTTTCCAAAGGAAAATTATCGGGGTCCCACACTTTTCGTGTATAACGCATGCGGTAGCTCGCACAGTCTTAATACAAAAAGTGAGGAGGTGCCGTGAACAAAATAAAAATATGATTTCTCTCAAATTAAGCCAAAATTTTCCATTCTAATTGGATCTAATATTTCAATGTGTCTATTGTAGAGTATCCACAATGATTGAATGGAGAGAACATGAACATGAGGCAGTAGATGAGGCAACTAATGGAAGTTTACCTACATTTCATGTTTTGAAAAAATGTGGTTTATACAAATATTGGGAAATGCAAGTCATGAGGGGTCAAGTAGAGTTATTGACATGGTTGGTGAACAGGTGGGATGTTCAAGAACAATGTTTCATTATCAGTGATCACCGGCTCGAAATTGAGCTGGAGTATACACTTCCTTACAGGTTTGTCCAAAAGAGGAGAACCTATTTCCTTTTTTGGGGCTAGGCAAGGTGGCCAGTCTATAGCTAGCTATCAACATGAATTTTGTAACGAAGAGGCTGATCCAAAAGACAACCGCATTGATATAAAAACCATTATCTGTCTTGAACTCAAAGTGGTTGCGTTCACAGTGGCTAGATTGTGTGGGAGTGCAGCTCCACACATGGCTACTAAAGCCCAAATGCAGACAGCGGTTGAATGCTACAGGGGCACCATATTCAATTGGTGTGAAGGAGTACTGGCTAATGTAAAAGGCCAATTGACCAGAGCTAAGAATGAAAAGTTGAAAAACTTTGGATATGGAGCTATCGTAGTTTCTTTTGCTCTGGAGAGGATTCCATCTCTTGCCCCCTAGCTTATCTTGCTTGATGCTAGTAGAGTCAGAGAGCCTCGGATGGCCCGCTGGGTACAAGTGATGGCCCGTCATGGAGAGGGTTTTGAGATAGTTCGATTTAAACCTGCATACTTTCATTGGCTACATAACCAAATCTTCGCCATTGAAGATTTTCCATATGCTGGGATAGATTTCCGCGGTGACCCTGATATGCCTCTTCCTCTAGGAACACAGTGGGAAAAGTCAGGTAAATTAATCATTTTGATGTGTTTTTAACTCTATTTTTTTTTTTTTCTTTCAATCATCTAGTACTGATGACAAAAATCTAAATGCAGATGTTGGTCCATGAAGACCAGCCAATCTCTGCCGCTTCGAGAGGAAGCAAACAGATGCTATTACACCACCAGAGAATCAGGCATCATATATTCTCACTGATTTAGAGCAGAACCTAGAGAGATTAACCAGAGACATTCCAGAGACTAGTATGGATGATATTCCTCTACGCCTCAAGAGGCATGTTGCTGGTGTTCCTGGCTAGTTTCGAAGATATCTGCGTAGAGTGGCATGAGTGATAGTGTATTATCATGATCATCACCATGGATAGTGGATGATCATCGCAGATCATTGTATTTTTATTTTTGTATCACTACCTTTTGGATCATAAGGTGTTTTAAACCTATGGTCCTAGACGATGTAATATTTTTTGAAACACAAACTCTATCTATGATATGACTACTTTCGACGGCTATCTTGTTCAACACTTATCGAATGTTGTTTTAAATTACTGTTTTGATGTCACAAATGTCTATTTATAACATTATTAGATAATGCATCAGCCAATGTATTTAAATTTCTTGGAATGTGTGATATTCAATGTAATCAAACTACCTTTCCAAGAGACGAACCTTTAATAATAATCTTAGTAACACTGGATTTTTAATTGCGTATACTCTGTTTAAATGTAATACAATGAGTTTAGAATCTAACCTAACGATCAAACGCTGAATTCCAAATGAAATGGAATCATATAATAACTCAATCACTGTGCTATATTCTGCAACATTATTCATTGTTTGACCAAGGCTTACCCCATGCATAGAAACTAACTCATCGGTGGGTGAATAGATAACCCAGGCCGTGGAAGAGATATTTCGTGTACTACGACAAGCACCGTCAGTAAAACCAATGCATGCTTGAAGGGATGTTGACATCTGCAATATCAAGAGTAAACAAAATAAGCAGGAATAGTAGTCAACGCAAACCTTAACTAGACACACTCATCTAATCTAAAGAAGCTAATCTAGAAAAATAACTAATCTGCATATAAGATCTTCACACAAAAAATTAAGCATAATATCTCTTCAGATAAAGTCCATTTCTGGGTTTACCTAAAGAGACCCCATCATAATCAATCAATTCGTTAGCCCCTTTTGCAAGCACTCGCTTGACAATATAAGGACCATGCCACATAGGTTCAAATTTTCCAGCTCCTAGTTTATCGTTAGCTTGGTCATATACCAATAATAGGTCACCCTATGAAAAAACAAAAGGTGTAACACTTCGATTGTACTGAGATTTAACGCGTTTTTTATGAGCTTCGGTTGCTAATGCAGCGGTGCTCCGAGTCTCATCTAATTGTGCTAGATACAAAAAGCCTTTTTCCTCCTCAGAGGTAGCTGGTAATAACTCTGGCTATTGGAGTGACGTTATTTCACATTCAATCGGTAACAAAGCTTCTAAACCATAGACCAGTTGAAAAGGAGTGAAACCTGTTGCAATTTTTGCTAAGGTTCGGTATGCCCAAAGTGCTGAGAAAAACATGGTATTCCAATTTGATTTATGAATTCTGATTATCCGTTTAATCATAGTGGTTAAAAATTTATTGACAGCTTCAACCTGACCATTATCCTGCGGTAATATGGAGTAGAACGATAATGGCGCAGGCCAAGCTGGTCAGAAAGTTTGGTCATCATAATCGGTAAATGGCTCCCATTGTCGGTAACGATATCTTGGGGTACACCGAATCGAGAAATCATGTGATTGAATACAAAAGTAGCTGCAATTTTTCCATATGCCACAAATGTAGGCATCGCCTCAGCCCTTTTGGTAAAATAATCTATTGCTAGAATAATATACCCATGCCCCCCGACCGAGTGAGGGTTACATGTAATAAAATAAATGCCCCATTTTTCAAAAGGACCGACAACAATGATGGGGTGAAGAGGAGCTCGTGGTGCACACATTTTCCAATAAAAAATTTGACAATTGTGGCATTTTCGAACTGCAAGAATACAATCTTTAAATAACGAAGACCAAAAATAACCAGCGAGCAATATATTTTGGGTTGTGGCATACCCAGACATATGACCACCACATGCTCCAGAATGGCAGTCATTCAAAACTCGTTCAACCTCTTCATGAGTTAAACAACGTCGAAATACAGAATCTACACCACGACGATAAAGCATGTCTCCAACAATATTGTATTGTTGGGATTGGTAAGAGATATTTTGTCGATGTGAACATGAAAGTTCAGGCAAAAAGGTTTGGGTTTGGATATAAATGATGATATCCCCATACCAAGGATATAAGATATTGATAAGAAACAAAGATTCATCAGCAATTGGATGCTCTACCACAATTTCCGTTTCAGTACCTGGGAAGCCACACATAAGTTTGGCGAACACCAGTGATTTCTTTGATTTGGATTTTTCAAATTCTAAATCAAAATCTTGAAGGATAACTATCCAATTCGAGTATTTTCCCCCAAGCAATTGTTTATTCAAATTAGACATCATCGAGTTACAATTATAAATCACAGTTGTTTTTCGTAACAAAATGTAATGACGAAAATGTTGGACAGCTTGAACGGCTGCCAAGGCCAATTTCTCCACATGTGAATATTTAATCTCTATGGGATTGAGATTCTGACTGAGATAGTAAATCACATGCTCGTTGTGGAATTCATCTTCCTGAACTAATACCATTCCAATGGTGGAATTAGAGGCTGCTAAATATAAAAAGTAATCCTGGCTATAATTTGGTGGATGCAGTAACGGTGCATGGGTCAACACATGTTTTAAAGCATCAAAAGATCAATCCATGATCTCATCCCAAATGAAAGGAATATTTTGTTTCAAAATCCTAGTAAAACCTTTGGTTAACTCAACATAGTTCTGGATGAATCTACGCAGAAAGTTTGCTTTCCCCTGCAAACTTTGGAGTTGGCGAAGTGAGGAAGGAGGAGGTAAATTGATAATAGCCTCAACCTTCGAAGGGTCAACATGAATGCCTTCTTTCAAAACGACAAATCCCAGTAACCTACCAGATTGTACATAGAAAACACACTTGTGTGGATTCAAGCGAATCTTATAATACCTACATCTCATAAAAATTTCTCGTAAATGAGTTGGATGATCTTCCTTGTGTAATGAATGAGCAGGTAAATCATCAACATAAGGTTGCACAATGTGTTTAATGTCATGAAAGCATAGGAAATTTCCCTTTGAAAATTTTCCCCAGCATTCTTTAATCTGAAAGGTAATTTACAATAAGAAAACATTCCCCAAGGACAAATGAACGTTGTTTTTGGTTGATCGGCAGAGATTATGTTTATCTCATTATATCCGGAAAATCCATCCATGAATGAATACATTTCATTTCCAGCACAATCGTCAATAATTTGGTCGATATAAGGAGTTGGATAATTGTCTTTAGGACAAGCTTTGTTAATATCCCTATAGTCAACACATACTCGTATTGTTCCTTGTTTTTTCGTAACAGGAACGATATTAGATACCCAATACGTTAACGGGATCGGATAAATAAAACCTGCTCTTAGTAATTTCTCAACTTTGGCTTTAATGGCAGCAAATTTTCGTGGATGTATTGGACGTAATCGCTATCTGATAGGTTTAGCATCTGGGTAAGTCTTTATTTCATGAATGACAATTTTGGGATCGATTCCTGGCATTTCTTCATAAGACTAGGCAAATATGTCGCAGAATTCTTGAAATAGGGCTTTATATGTAGAAATTTCATCTGGCGTACATGAAGCACCTATATGAATGTTTTCAATAATTCCGGGTTTTACTGAGATGTTAATAGGAATGGTAGAAGAAATATTCCCCAAATTTACTTCATAATCCAAATTTGTGATCGATATTGGACTATGAGGTTCCTCGACATAGTCAGCTATAAAAATAGAGGAAAAATTATTTTCGAATTTATCAAGCTCAGATAAAAATGATGACCTATGATGGAGATCATCCCATGTCAATTCGTCTACAAACAATAATTCACGAATGCTCTCATCAGTATGAAACACTTGTTGAAAAGGATCGGGAATTTATGTTGTAGCCGAGCTTGATGTGGAAAATGATTCTTCGCTGATCACATTCATCGGATCAGCATCAGTTGATAAAGGATCGGAAAATGAATGTACTGCTTGATATGCTATCTCAAAAGGACTCAAAGGCATCCTGGCATTGAATGAATCTAGTTCTGATTCTGAAGGCACTATCCAAGGATCAACAAATGGAATAGTGCTTGATGTAATCATATTGATATTAGAAATATTATGCAGTACATTAGGTGGAGGCATATAAAAAGTTCCCATTTAAGCGGAGTCTTTGATTAAACCTACTCCTACATCCTCATAAGGGATAGTCGTTTTTCCTACGTGCTGAATACTATCAGTAGAAGCTGGGTCAGATGAATAATATGAGAGCTAATTGAATTTCACAATCTTTCCTTGGTGAGGAAACATAATTATCCAAAAGACGGATGACACGACAACAGTCATAGCATAAGACAAACTTCGACCCAGAAGAAGGTTGTAATCTAGAGGGCCATCAACTACTTCCACATCTAAAATAATAGTTTTTCCTTCGACTTCTATAGGTAGATCCTGTAAAATTCCGAGGATGGAATCCTCTTCCGTCAAAAGCTTTGAGGATTGTTGGAAACTGGTTAACGGTTGGAGAACCAAGTGATTTCCAACATTTTAATGATATGATACACGTAGATGCTCCTTCATCAATAGCAGTACGAAAGCAACGTCTGTTTTTGACTAGTACTGGGATCTGAAAAGCCATTTGATGAGGGAGACGAGGTGTAAAATTTTCTAAATCGAAGACCATGAAGTTTGAATCGTGAAGATATACAACTCCAATTGCTGATAAGAGTAATTTCCTTTGTGTCGGACATGATTGCAGCACTTCCAAGGCTGACATTGCTGAAGGAGAAATTTCTAAATCTTCCACAATGTTGTAATTCTGAGCAGCTCTCGCATGTGGATTGAAAGCTGATTTACGAAGTACACCTTTAGCAGGCAGTTTGATTACTAAATCAAGATTCGGTTTCTCAATATACAATGGATCAGAAACCGAAGGAGATGTAGCTGGTGCAGAACTAGAATTTTCTACTTATTTACTAGCAACAGGGTTTTTACTTCCATAATCTTGCGATCGAGTCACAACCATCAAAATATTTGTTGTTGCATTGGAGGAAGATCCAATCATTTTGCTATCTTGAATAGGAAATTGTTCCTTCAAAACAGCAGGGGTGGATGAACCTTTGAAGAATTTAGATAATTCGGCCCTATGCAGACATTCCTTGGTGAAATGATCCTCATCATAGATAAGGCAAGGATAATGAGGTCTCTGTTTATCATCAGTTGATTCATTTTTATCAGTTTTTTCCTTGGGAGATGAAGTCTGCTTATTATTTTTCTTCACTTTCTTCTTGTTTCCGGATTTTGACTTTGTAGTAGATGAATCTACAATGTGAATATCGGCAGAAGTTTCTAGGGAATATTCTCCTTTTGGTGAATCAGGTAAATTTATTATGGGAGAAGTAACCTTTGAAGATTTCTTCTTACTCTTAGTCGTACTAACTGAACCGATTACACCATCAGCGGCATGAGACCCTGAAGGAGTTGCTGTTATCTGACCAGGATGCGGTAAATCGGGAATTTTCTCGTACAAAGTTCCGGACTGGGTATATACCAAGTCAAGATATTGAGCTTGAGCAATAACTTGTTCTTCGGTGACAACACTTGCTTTGGCTACATCTTCAGTTATTTTTAGTAGTAATGATTTGACAAACCATTCCGCTAATATTTGATCCGGGATAAAAACTTTTACCAAACGTCTTATTCATCTCCATTCATGAATATGATATGATATGTATGTAGATGTATATTTTTTTAGTGAAGTTAATAATTCTGTGCCATTGTCGTATTTGACTGGCAATTGAAAATGAGTTAAGAAAGCATTTGCTAGAGCGTTGAAATTGGTAAATGAGCCTCATGGTAATTCAATGTACCATTTGGTAGCTAATCCTATTAATATTCTCTGAAAAATTCTAAGTCGAATGGAATCATTGATTAATGAGTTGGATGCACACCAAAGGTGGTAAGTCATGACATGGTTAGAAGGATCCTCTCCTGATTTTCCTTCAAACTTTGGGATATCACTGGGCAACTTATGCGGCATAGGCAGCCAATACGAATGATAATAGATAGGATCATTCGTAAGGCGAGATAAATCCGGTAAATATAAATTTTCTATGAATGGCAATCGATGAGTAGGGTCTTGTTGATAACCTTGTGATACTAAACTAGTCCGAGGAGGAGGATATCCAGGATAACCTGGAATAGGTTGTGCATTTGGAATCAGAGTGCCCCTTAGATAACCAGGAATAACTGGACCATACTGGGGTTGAACAGGTGTCTGATATGTATACCCAGGGTACGGTTGTTGTGGGTAGACTGGAGTTTGAACAGGTCCATATTGATACAGCCCCTGATACGGTTGATAAGTAAACTGAGGTTGACTTGTTATAATTGTACTTGTACTAGGTTGTCCTGTCGGGATCTGGACAGTAGTCTGAACTGTAGGTCTAGACTGCGGAATAGAAACTTGAGGAAGCTGTACTGATTTTTGAGGGGAAGATATGATAGAAGTTGTAGACACTCTAGGAATAGGTGTGGTTGGTTGAACAGAAGTCTGAGCAGCAGTTTGGGGCGGAGTCGTAGGTGTACTCGGACCAGGCTGTTGAACAGGACCAGATTCAGGTGTTTGAATGATAGGTTGGACAAGTTGTTGGGGTTGATTATAACCAACTTGTTGTCCCGCTTGATAATAAGGTACTTGCATATTTGGTTGTAAATTCTGTTGGACTTGAGATGGATCCCACACCATTCCGGGATATGAAGGTCCCAATGAAGGTTGTACATAAGACGGACCTTAACTTGGTTGAACATATGGTTGATAATTGACTGGATAATTTCCACCTCCTTGTAACATTTTCTATTCTGGATAGAACTGTTGTCCTAAAGGAGGTTGCAATCCTTGAGCTGGGTACTGCCCTTGAGGTTGATATTGACCTTGAGGCACGTATTGACCTTGAGGCATATACTGTCCTTGAGGCTAACCTTGGGGTATGTACTGTCCTTGAGGTTGATACTGACCTTGAGGTATGTACTGTGCTTGAGGTTTCCCTCCAGGCTGTATTTGACTATTTTGAGGTTTCCCCCCAGTCGATAAATTACTACCTTGAGAACCGGGGTTCCGGATATTTCCAGACATCATATAAACTTGCTCATTGTTCAGAGTTCCAGTATTTGATTCATTCATGCTAGATGATGACATTGGTTTGTTAGGAAGAGGAGATGCTCCAAAGAATGTACCAGAGAGCGAATGATAACCTACAGGAACAGACGGATCACCATACAAAAATGTTTCTGGCGATTCAGTAAACATAGATGACTCACTAGACATGTTTAGCTGAGGTCTATAACCTATTGGTGTAGGGAAAAAAGGAATTCGGGGTGGCGAGTACTGAAGACCTACATTTTGAAAAAATCTGTCAATGAAGAATACCAAGCGTCTTTTCTAAAAAGACTGTAAAAAATTGATACACGTTCTCTAAGTTCTAAAGTTTCCTGAGTTGAAGGAAGAAAAATTTCTTCCTCTATATTAGTGATTTCTTCAATACTAATGAGACCAGGAGGAAGATATTTTGTAGTCCGATTTCTTACTCTGGGTGAATTAGGATAATTGGAAGTTGGAGTAGTGAATTCTAAAGTAGGTTCTGATGTAGCAGGTTCAGTTTTCGGTTCAGAAATTTCAGGTTCTTCAGGTGATAATTCACTTGTTGTAGAAGCAACTTCGGTTAATTCAGAAATTGAAACTGTTTGTGGAGTATGTTCTCCTATTTGTGGTTGATATACTTCATAATCAGGATGAATAATTATGGATGATTCTCCTTGTTCCGTTATTGCAGTTCTACCGATAACATTTGGTATCAGAGATTTAAGTCCTTCTAGCTGGCTTGATGTGTACTTAGGGGGCTTCCCTTGAGTTTTACGTGATCGTCTCGATAATTCAGTCACGATTATAAATTTTAACATATGAAAACAAAGAAAAAAATTCAAACAAACCCTAAAGTTTCTAAGGAAACAATCAAATGAATCACACACCTATAAAAATCTAAGAGATCAATCCACACACAAACAATAGATCCCCGCACTAAAAACACTAGTTGGTGATGAAATCCAACATCGTATAATTTTAATGCAGAAATAGCGGTTGGAATAGTTACCCCAACAACCTGCTTAATGAAATATACCAGTGCAAGTTTCTCCACTTAAACCATCTCGAGTGAAGATAACCCTCTGGAGATTCCAAGTGAGTCTAGCTGACATCTGCTCCAGGTATAGTGGGATCTCCCCTCCACCATCACCTTGGGAAAGAATCATAAATTTAATGGCCACTAAGGTCACCAATGGGAACACATATACCTAGGGGAATAGTCTATGATCTGACATACATGCAAGGGCAGAGTAACAAGCTCAATCCCCTTGAAGGCTCCTTGACATAATCCAAGATTTATCGATAAGTGACCCAAGGTTCCTCGACAATGGTCTATCCGAGGTTTACCGTTTTTAATAGGTGCACATATTCTATCGTTCCCAATGAGATAGGTATGATTACCTCACTGGTTCAGATATGATCTCATTCTTGACTCCTTTAGGAGGATCTTCCCAGAGCATACATGCTACAATTGGATTTTCCTATCGCAAGATCGACTACTTGTTTGTTTTTACTATCTTTGAGAGTTAGCTAAAACCTATTCCAAGATACTAGCCTAAGCTATGTTGGTGAAAAGAGCCCTAGAAAATATAAAATTTCTAGATTGATTTTAATTAAGCGTTACTTTTAATTGGCAGTTTCTTAGGAAAATGGGTATGGAAATGAAACTTGATGATGTTTTAATGACCCGACTCAAAATTCGCTACAATGCATCTATATGATAAACAACTCATTTCTTTTCAATGAAATCTAACTAGAGGAAAGAGTTGAGAGATTTTCAGAAACTTTTAAAATATAAATTCTTTCTTTCCTATATGAAATTTTTTGAAAAGAAGATAATTTAGAGATTTCAATTTGAAAAAGATCTTTTGCTCAAAATGAAATTCCCTATATTATTTAGATCAGAAACAAAAGAAAAATTCTTCCAAAAGAAAACTAAAAATAATAAAAGTACAAAGTTCAAAACTAAAAGAAATGTCTAATCTTGAACTCTATCTAAAAGTTGGAGGATGTTTTAAGCTTGGTTTGCCATCTAACCAAGAATTTTCTGCTTATTCCAGCAAGAAATCAAAGCATCCAAAAGTAGTTTTAAAATGAAATTGAGACCTTATCAATCTAAAGGTTTTACAAGTTTGCCAATGAAAATAACATCAAATTTTCATAAGAATAATAGTTGCATCAAGTTCAATGGCTCAACAGAAAAGCAATGAAATACCAAGTAGCTGAGGTATACAAAATTTTCTGATTCCGAGAAATGGGAGGACTAGGCACATTGTTTACTCATAATATGCAAACTAAATGAATAGATCATTTAATCACAGAAATTTCTGAAATAAACTTTTCACAGAATTCTTTGACAATCAAGACAAATTGGGTAAAGAAAAAAAATCAAGTAATGGGATGCCAGAAAAGATAATTTCTACTTTTTCTAAAATTTTCCAGAGATCCACAGTTTTTAATGGAATAAGGTGCGGTACCACACTTTATTCTACTAAATATTGTGGAGTATACTGCTCTGTTTTAAAGTAAAAAGTGCGGAAGGCAGGAATAGTAGAGAAAAAATAAAAATACAGATTTACAGTGAGGGATCCTATTGAGATTTCTACCCAATTAAGTTTTGAGCTAATCTCAGTCAAAGAAATCTCAAAGAAACCTAAAAAATCAAACTGAAAAAAAGAAAAAAGAAAACTAAGGTCATACTTTCCCTAGCGGAGTCGCCATTTTGTTACACGGACAAATCCCTCTTTCAGACAAGAACGATCTCCCTAGTATCCTAAGGATATCTAAAAACAAACAGACAGATGTAGAATATTTTCTCTAGACTATTTTTCTTAAGAATTACTCATTAACTACGAATAGATACTCCTACCTGAAGTCCAATGCTTGTTCTTCAATCCAGTCGTTCCAGAAGTTGTCGATCCAGCATATAAGATCTGCAATCAAAGACAAGCAAACCAGATCAAAAGCATCTGAAAAATATGATAATTCAAAAGCAATAATATATATTAGTGATCAAGGAGTCTAAGAATTAAATCATTCAAAAGATAGATGAACAACTCAATGAGAAAATAGAATACATTTGTATTAACTTTGAATAAAAGAAGAAACCTTACAACCTTGATGCCTTGATGTTTGTACAGGTTCTTCCGAGGTCCCGAACCACTGTTTTCCTCAGTTTGACAAGAATCCAACTCTCTGAATCAACATAAGACTATGGCCATGAGTATGTAATCTCTCTCATGCCAATGATGCCAAATGTGGACAGTATAATTTCTTCAGAAATTATCTTCTATAAGCTAAGAAGTAAGTATCAACTACTAAGTATCCAAAAAGTACCCTTGAGGCTGAAACTTGGTCTCAATTTATAGCTGAAGAGAGGTAGTTTCAACTCCAATAAGGAAGGGATAAAGCCCTCTCATCATGGGATTTTAGCTCCAAAAACCAAGGGATAGCTCCATTTATGAAGGGATGAAGGTTCATGAATGGAAGGGGCGAAGCTCGACAAGACAATGCTTCTAGAAGGCCCCAGCTGGGAGAATATTCGACCAGCTAGGCTTCTAGAACTTAATTTTCTCTTTATTTTACCTTTTACTAGGGTTTGCAGTTTTAATGAGCTTTATGTGTGGGACGTACCACAGTTTTTATAGCAATTAGCCACGGTACAACATGGAATGACTAGGAAAAGTGCGGGAGTAGGCTTTTTAGGATTTTTAAGAGCTTCTTCCAGTTCCAAGACTTGATTTGGGGAACTTTATGTTTTTAGACCTCTGAGGGAGCAATAAATAGGTAATTATGAACCCATATAGACAGTTAAATGTCATGGTGACAAATTTTAGTGTAACACAATGATCTCACCATTGGGTTTGATGTATTGGCTGAAGTTTATTATTGTTGATCTTTGTGAAGGGTTGTGTTGAAGCTGTGTGATCTAGTATGAAAATTGATGAAACACGGTCTGCAATGATTCTGAGGGAAGTAGAAGCTTCCTGCTAGTATAGGCTAGTGTTCTAATCAGGGGGCTGAAGCTCCCTTCCAGTAGTGGCTGGTAAACGAGATCAGGGGGTTGTAGCTCCCTTCCAGTTGCAGCTGGAAAATGAGAGAATGTTGCATCCTTCTGCAGGTAGATGCCTAGGTACTGATATGAGTCTGCATCAGTACAATATTGTAAGTAGTTTTCCATATAATAAATATTGATGACAGAGACGAAAACAACGGTGGTTTTCTCCCAAATTGGGTTTCCACCTTAAACTTGGTGTTCTTGTGTGTTGCTCTTGTATGATGATTTATTCTGTTGTTACTGCACATATTTACTAATTAACTAACAGATGCATGACTAATAAACTCATTTAAATAGTGCTTCTGAATTTTTTTTCTAACGATAAAATTATATCAGTATACGCTAGTTTCTTTTGGTATATGTGTGTGTATACGCGAGTTGGGTTCATCAAAGCCGCGTATGGAATTCAGTAAAGAAAATGTTAAAATTATTAGTAAGATCTAAATACTGATTCACCCCCCCAACCCCCCCCCTTAGTATTTTTCCCAACACCAGACGTACCAGGTTGCATGTCATACTGGCATGGTGGTGTGTAAAGGTTGACATCGACGGTATTAACCTCGTCAGAGTTCATCATGAGAATCTGGTAATCACAGTGACCAGACTACTGAGGTGGGGGAGTGGCCTGATCTTTTGGAGGTTGGGTAGCAATATATCCTTGCTGAGGGAAAGGATTAGTGAGCACAACTGCTTGAGTTGGAGCAATGTTTTGAGGAAGCAACACCATAGGTTTTTGTCCTTGAGAAGATTCTTGGGCATCCCACATTTGACGCATTTGAGGTAAAAGGGGAAAATCATGTGTACAATTTCCATATACACCACAACATGAATAAGAATTATTCGTACAAATATCCTTGTTCTTCTTAGGCTGATTTCCCTGGTGTTGGGTTGTGGTATTTGGTTGGTTCCCCTAGGGTGCATTCTGTTGAGTACCTTGGCGGCCCTGGTTACCCTGTGGTTGTTGGTTCTGGTTTCCTTTCCCATTATTATTTTTCTTCGAATTAGGGGGATTAGTCATAATTTGTTGAGAATACACTTTACCTTGACGAGGAGGTGGTTGTTGTGGAATATTTTGAGAAGGCATGGGAGATGGAGGCATAGATTCCTGAGGGGCTGGAGGATTGGGCGGTGCATAAGGATAATAAGGAGCTGGGGAAAAATTTTGGTAAACAGGTTGAGCAATATCTAGCCCTGGCATCAGTTGATGCGGTTGGGAAAATGCATAAGACATGCTTCGAATGAAATACAAGTTGCTTGGAGGAGGGGGATAAGTGTTGGAGGAACTGGTCCCCCCCTGGGGGTGACCATAACTCATATAAGGAGGAGCATATGGTGATGGGTGTGAAAGGGATCCAACGATACCATCAATGGCATGAGATGCCACCGATGTAGTGGCACCACTAGGTCTAGAAAGGTCTGGCAAAATGGTATAACATAACCGGACTAGGCGTAAATCAAGTCATATTTTAAAGCTATCTGGAGAGCTTATTCCTCAATATGAGGAAAGTGAGATGTGACATCTTTATCGATGGGGGCTAGTAGCATTATAAGAAACCAATCCATATAGAAACAATCATCGAATGTAGGAGCTCTACACATGCTCCTTCTTCTATGCCATTCTTGTACATGGTTAGAAAGGTGGGTGGCAGAAGTTTGACGAAATGCGGTCAACAACTCGGTACCGATATTATAACGGAGGGGTAGCTGGAAATATGACAAAAATGCTTTAGCAAGAGTCAAAAAAGTGGAATGAGATGCGACGGGCTGGTCAATATACCACTTTGAATCATCTCCGTTGAGTGTATGTTGGAATAACTGGAGACATATGGAGTCATTGGTGATGGAATTTGATGAACACCACATGTGAAAGGAACAAATTTGATTGGAGGGGTCTTCTCCACTATTTACTTTAAACTTAGGAATTTCAAAAGGAAGTTTGGTTGGCATGGTAGGCCAAACAACATCATCGAGAATCAGATTGTTGATTAACTGGTTAAAATCTGGGAGACTTAGACTAGCTGTAAAGGGGATAAATGGAGTAGTAGCGGCTATAGCTTTAATGGTTCCGCTAGTGGCAATGCCCGGGTTGGGACCCAAGATACCACCTTGGGGTCCTGCACCTACATTGGTGCTAGACATGATGGCGATATAAGGATGAGAGTATGCAGAATCAGAGGAAGAACTCAATGATTCAGAAGAATCAGAGTCATAAGAGGGACTAGATGGAGGATTGGGAGGATTATTTCAAACCCAACGGGCTGGAGAAATATGTCCTAATAAAAACTTAGGATGGAGATCTCGGATTCTCCGCAAAAAATGCCTTTGGGGCGCAACGATGTCAAGACATAGATGACGCTGGAGACTAAAGGATGATAGAAATAGAAGAGTAACAAACAACAAGCAAACACCTAGTGTAGTGGTGCCAAGTGTAAACTAAATATTCTATGAGCTAATCTAATGCAGGCAAGCACGTCCTACCAAAATGAAAATTACCTCTAGCCTAAAGTTAATCTAAATCCTCAAACAATCCTAGATTCTATTGTTTTATATGGCCTTTCACACAGAAAGGTAGGGTAGAGAACTGTTAGTGTCCCGTGATTTAGCAGATTGGTAGACCAAATGCACAAGGTAACATAAAACCAGTCTTTGGAGTCCTAGTACCTAGCCTTCCTGGACTCAGAGAGGGCTCTCTATTATATGCAAAGGATGTGAACTTGTTTGCTTTAGATGATTGATTTTAGGCTAGTTGTTAAGTGCAGAGTTTGTTGTTTGTTTTGGTTGGGTATGATGATAAAGAAGAATATATATAATGAGGAAATCTTCAAATCATTGGGAAATGGAGTCTATAAAGGTCATTAAAGGTTAATCAATAGATCAGGGAGAGTCACAGGGAAAATCTAACTTGGTCAATGGATCTTCAAGGTCTTTGAGGGCAATGAGATGGACATCAATTGTGAGAATAAAAGTAGGATGAAGGGCAATTAAGAATCCTTTATCATGTACTTTTAACAAGAAGGGACTCAAATATCATAAGCATTAAGAGGCAATCAATAGACAGGGCAAACCATAAATTATTTGATTCAACTTAAGCAGATAATCATTCAAGACAAACATTCCAATGAAATATAGAAGGCGAGAAACTCATTTAACTTCTAGTGATTTCACCTTCAAGGACAAAAAACATTCAAGATACACATATAACTGTGATCAGAGAAGAGGGAACACCTAAACATCTTTGATCATTGATCTGAAAATGGAACTATTTGTAATGGTATGCAAAGTATCCATTCTCAAAGAATTTAGTGTGCAAAGTGTTCTCCATGACTTGCAGGTTAAATAAAATAGTTTTGGTTTGTTTCTAAGTTTTATGTGTGAGGATTTGTTAATTAAATTTACTGTTTAACATATCACAGTAGAAATACACAGCAAGTAAAATTCACCATAACATAACACAACAAATTGTTGAGGCAGTTCACCCCTCCTAAGCTACATCTGTCGGTCCAAGGCTCCCCAATCGCATGTCCTTGCTCTATTAATTTGGTCAAAATGGTTACATAGTGAAAAATATGCCTAAATAGGAAAAAAAACTGTAAATTCAACTTCAAAAGATAGAAAATAGCTAGAAATGGCTTTTGTTTCACCTTAAACAGTGAAATACCACCCAATACAGTGCCTTCTCTATGATGGCCCTGATGGCTCCTTCCTCTTCCATGAAGAAAATTCTGTTGTAGATCACCTATGTTTGCTCTAAAACCTATCCAAAACTCTCCAAAATTCCCAAGAAACCCAAAATTGATTAAAATTTCATCTTGTTTGGTTGCAAATTGAGAAAGTTATGACCAAAACAATTTGTTTCCCAGTGTCCCCCAAAATCCTCCTCCAAAATTAGAGGAACTCCAGTTAGCAGCGCTAAAAATGGGGAATCTCTGAATTTGTCAGACTGCGCCAAATATAGTGGTAACTGTTAAGGGTGGAAATAATTGTTGGGCGGGGCGGTCACATGACCCACCCCCGCCGAAACCGTCAGAACAAACCGTTGACAAAACCGTAATACGTTTTGTTGTGGCATTTAATATCTATGTGAAGTTGTCACATGTCTGTCATCTCCACCCTTAACCGCCGGTTAAACTGTTGCATGTTTTTAATAGCACTAGGTCATGAGCACTGGTTGCATGATGTCAGGGCTAGCCCTTATGTTTTCTATCGGTTTTTCAAAATGCTTAAGCCACGGTTCTTCGAGTATGGTCACATGACAACAGGGGCTAGCCCAAAACCTTTTTCTACAACTGATCCAAAGAGCCGACAACACGTTCACATTGCACGACTCGTTCAACCACTTACCACAGGCGGTTCGGTCAGGTCGGCCCTGCCTGAACTATCAGGTCAGGGTTCAAATCCCATAAACTTTCATTCTTTTAAATACCTTTCAACCCTCGGCTTGGGCCCACCTGGTAACCTCTGGGCAGGTCACGTGGCACTCTCTGATAGGCCCTCAAAACATTAAAAAAATTAACTTGCCTCATATATTTTTTTATAAAAATTGGCATAGTCAACTTAAGTCAAAAAGTCATGTTTTGGAGTTCACTAGACGATTTCAAACCTCAATAACTTTCACATATGACCTCGGTTTTGAGAACCGTTCATGGCGCCAGAATCACAGTGACAAGATCATTCCGTTCGTTCAGATTGCAACCATTTATGAGCACTTCCATTTTTGAGAAATTTTCATAACTTGGACATGATCTCCTGATCACACCTCCCCAATGGGAAAAGTTTTGGACCCCAAAAGCTCTCTGAACTACAGAAAATGAAGATGACACTGATTCTCCACTCTTCTGAACTTGAAAAACTGAAATATCCCTGATTTCATTAAATTAAGCTTCTCATAAAAAGACAAATTCTTCCTTGAATCTGTTGACTGACTATTGCTAACTTTGACTGTGTCATGATGCAAATTTTTGAAACTTGCAGAACAACAACTGAAATTTGCAGAAAACATAATTTTCCTACAATGGTCTACCTTTAAAGGAAACTAAAAATAAGATTCACCTTTCCAACTGTCCTTATGGCGATTTTTTGCCGAATGAGCCATGTACTTGTTTCGATTCCCAACCAAGTTTTCTCACCATAGTAATTTGCCATTCTAAAACCAGAAATTATCATTGTTGAACTTTGTGCCCGGCTCTTTGCTTGCATGCTTCACCCTCTCTTGGATTTTTGCACCACTTTGCACCGATGCTTTGTTTCTGCACCGATTGATACCGAAGACACTTGCTGCAACTTCTTGTCATATTCCTCCAAAGACGACCCGCTTTCAGACTAAAACAACTGATTATTTACATCAGCAACAACATGAAAAGGATTATGCACAAAATATTTTTTCTTAATCATCAACAAAGTCAAATTTTGACTTGTGTTGAAAATCCTTTTCAACTGCCCTGCATTCACTAAAGAAGATTCTAGCTTCTTCTGATGTGCTCTCACAATAAACTCCTTGCCATCCTTGAATAGATGATACTTGTTCTCATGGCGATGGAAGATCACTTTCCTGTCATATAAGTAAGGACTGCCCAATACTACACCTGTAATGTTAAGTGGTACCACATCTAATTCAACCATGTCAATATAATGAGCTGTTATGGCGAAGCGCAACATGCACTTCCTTGAAACTTGTAAATTTGCATCCTTGCAAATCCAACCAAGTGGATATGGCTTTGGATGTGGAATGGTCTCAAGTTTCAGCTTCTTGACTAAGTCTTCTGAGATGAGGTTCGCTTGTGACCCACTATCAAATAGTGTGTCTATCTTTGTGTGTTTTGAAATGATCCTCACATGAAACAACTCAATCCTCCTCTCCTCATTTGGAGCTTCTATGTGAGAGTTTGAAATTCTAGAACTGGGATTTGTTTCATTTACAATATCTTTCCCCTTTATTTTCTTTAGTGCCATATCTATGCTTTTAGTTTCATCTCCTGATTCAGACCCTAAGTCTCGTTCAGCTATTGCAACCATCTTGCCTTTTTCTTTGGCCTAATCTTTGGTTTCAATTTTTTCTGGTTTCAACTCCGGATGAAGTTTCCAGCAATGGTCTTCATCATGGCTTGTTTTGGAATAGTTTTTAAAAAATAATTTGCCCTTCTCTTTCCTATAGTTTTCATTTCTCTTTCTCCCTTTGCCTTTAAATTCACTATCCTCGTTCCCATCAAAAGATTGTTTAGCTCTAGCCTCTAAATGTGTGGCTTGGACACAAACCTCGTCTAGACTAGTAGGATTGAACATAAGGATAGTATGTATAAGATAGATGTGTAAACCACCTATATATTTCAAAAAAGTCTCTTGGCTATGCAATTCAATTCCTAGTAAAAGAGCCCTTCATCTAAACTCTTGGGTGTAATCTTATACATTTTGTCCCTTAAGTTGTCTAAAACTTTCCCAATTCATGATAGCCTTTTGTAAATGAGCTAATGGATAAAATTTGTTTTTAAATGTAGAAATAAATTCGGCCCATGATAAAGTGATCTTACCATGTTTTCTAATCTCATCCTTGGTTTGGGCTTCCCACCATACCAATGCTGCACCATCCATTCTCAAAGAGGCTAACTGAATCTTGGTGTCATCATCATGAAGGTTTTGTATCCTCAAGTAAACTTCCAACTATCTTATCAAATTGTTAAGTTTCTCTGCATTGACCTCACCATTAAACATAGGCAACTCAAAATTAACATCAAGCTTTAAAAATGAACTTTTACCAGTGTTTTTTGACTTGTGAGATTGATTCACCGAAGTAGAGGATGACGATGTAGAGGAAGAGGATGAAGATGGGGATGGTGGATTACCATTTCCTCCATGTCCTTTCTTTGAATTGTCATCACTTTTATTTCCTCCCGAAGAAACCTCTCCTTCCTTATGGTTTTTCGACCCTTCTCCTTCAAGCCTTTCATTCATTTCTTGGTAGAGTATCCTCACCATCTCAGTCATGTCCAGGAACGCCTTTCGGAACACCCGTTCTTCTTCTTTGGAATCAATGTCTTCAGGAACTTCTCCTTTTCTTGAAGACATGCTTAAGACTTCTTCTGTGGCTCTTGGAGGTAAATTAGAAGGTGGAGTTAATGGCACTCTAGCCCTCCTTGGTTGAGGATTATTTTGAGCTCTAACCAATTTTCCTTCTCCTCTTTTGAGCCTAAGCCTAGTAAGCATCAAAACTTGCAAACAATCAAATAGATATTTGCACAAGAACAAATGCAGAGTAAAACTCTAGCTCTGATACCAACTGATCTGAAAATGGAACTATTTGTAATGCTATGAAAAGTATCCATTCTCAAATAATTTAGTGTGTAAAGTGTTCTCCATGACTTGCAGGTTAAACAAAATAGTTTTGGTTTGTTTCTGAGTTTTATATGTGAGGATTTGTTAATTAAATTTACTGTTTAACATATCATAGTAAAAATACACAGCAAGTAAAATTCACCATAATGCAACACATCAAATTTTTGAGGCAGTTCACCCCTCCTGGGCTACATTTGCCGGTCCAAGGCTCCCCAATAGCATGTACTTGCCCTATTAATTTGCTCAAAATGGTTACATAGTGAAAAATATATCTAAACAGACAAAAAAAACTATAAATTCGACTTCAGAAGATAGAAAATAGCTAGAAATGGCTTTTTTTTCACCTTAAATAGTGAAATACAACCCAATACAGTGCCTTCTCCATGATGGCCCTGATGGCTCCTTCCTCTTCCCTGAAGAAAAATATGTTGTATATCACCTTTGTTCACTCTAAAACATATCACAAACTCTCCAAAATGCTCAAGAGACCCAAAATTGACTAAAATTTCATCTTGTTTGGTCAAAAATTGAGAAAGTTCTGACCAAAACAATTTTTTTCCCAGTGTCCCCCAAAATCCTCCTCCAAAATTGGAGTAACTCCAGTTAGCAGCACTAAAAATGGGGAATATCTGAATTTTTCAGACCGCACCAAATCTGGTGGTAACCATTAAGGGTGGCAATAAATGTTGGGCAGGGTGGTCACATGACCCACCCCTGCCGGAACCGTCGGAACAAACTGTTGACAAAACCGTAATCCGTTTCGTTGTGTCATTTAATATCTATGTGACGTGGTCACATGTCTGCCGTCTCCACCCTTAACCACTGGTTAAACTGTTGCAGGTTTTGAATAGCACCAGGTCATGAGTGCTGGTTGCATGATGTTTGGGCTAGCCCTAAGGGGCTAGCCCTTATGTTTTCCGCCGATTTTTCAAAATGCTTAAGCCACAGTTCTTTGGGTATGGTAACGTGACAACGGGGGCTAGCCCTGAGGGGCTAGCCCAAAACATTTTTCTCTGCCCAATCCTGTTAAACACCATGTTGAAGCACACACATGGTGTATGAGGAAGAATAACACACACACACAAGAGACTCAACACAATGAAGGATAAGCGTGAGGCTTTTTTATTTTCCATTATACAAATATGTACATTTATAGTACAATGGTGTGACTCTTGGTTTCATATTCCAAGGTCACTTGGACTCCATTGTGACTTTCATATTCCACACCTACCCATGTAGGATTAGGTGTTCCAACATCCCCCCTTAATCCGAAGGGGTATGTGTGAGTCCAAGAAAAGAGTTGTAATACAAATCTGCAAAGTATACATGGCAGCACTTGGCTGAATCAACTCTCTGAAATGTTGGAAAAAGGAGGTGGTTTTAGGATGACCACAAACACTGGAACGCAAAACTTGTTGCAGTTCCCGGAACTCTTCCAAAACTGGCAAGAAGCTGAAGGCTTCTGCTAGAGGAATTGTCCCTCATAAAAAAGGGAGACCTTCGACCTAAAAGAAGAGAGGTCTACTACCTGTGGTGGTTTTAGGTTGTCCACCAACCAAAGATGATGGTTTTAGGTTATCCACCAACCGAAAATGATGGTTTTAGGTTATCCACCAACCAAAGATGATGGTTTTAGGTTATCCACCAACCGAAGGTATGCTCATGGGCATTCGTATCTCTGGCTACATCTCTGAATCCGGAATGACGAATTGTGGCTCAGGCTCGCTTGAACTGCTGGCTACAACTCTGAACATGGAATGAGAGATTGTGGCTCAGGCTCGCTTGATCTGTCGTCGAAACTTGTACATGACCACCATTTTCCCCCCTGTCAGGGACAAGGTGAGATGATGGCGAAAAATCAACTGCAAGTTTGTTCAATATGCGTGAACAAGTTCTAACATGTGTCGTAAACATCTTCTTGGCTACTGATGCCCATTGCCAAGAAGCGATCCATCCAAGATGAATCTTGGTTCTTGTAGGAGGCTTGTGTTTGAAGCATCTGTCTGAAGAATGGGTGTGCCGACCACAGTGCTTGCATGGATGAAGATCAAAACAATGATCTTTCATATGGCCAACTCGATCACAGTGTTGGCATTTCTCAATCTGTTGTTGTTGTGGAACAGGATCTGGAACAGCTGTAGGTGAACTGTCATACATGAATCCGGCACTCTGAAATATGATGGGCTTGGTGTAGTCTGGAATATGAAAGGACACATCCTTGTCATATCCAAGACCAGTTCGGTGCTTGTTGTGGACAAGCTCTTCCCAAGGTCTGATGATGGGCTTAGGAAGTGCAGGTTGAACTACTGCATCTGCATGTACATCTGTTGAATGGGAATCAACTGCAACTTCACTGACTTGCTGTTGATGGGAGTCTTTCACAATGTTCTGAACAGAAACAGGTTCGGAATGGTGACTCTTTTGGTGAAGTTCGTCTTGTTGGAGCTGAGATTCCAACTGCAAAAACTCAATCTTCTCTTGTGCATCTAGCAAACAACTCTGAATGTTACATAGAGCATCCTTGCTCATTTTTATCACATCATCAACATTTGAATGAATGAGGTCATTCAACAACATTAATGCCTCATTGATTTTGGCCATTTTCAACAACTTAGGCTCAAAAAATGAAAGGGTGTCGGCTTCAACCGAAAATGCACCCGTTTACAATGTGATGCAACAAATACAAATGACTCAAGAGAACTTCCAACTATGGAAATCTCAAAGTACAAAGTGTGCTCCTCAAATGATGGAGGGCAATCGACAACAACTCAAATACTGATTATGAATGAAGAGGCTACAAATTCCACTCAAAATACAACGTCAGCTCAATACATATCTCTGCAAAATATTTGTAAAGGTGTAGCTGAAAACACGTGCAAGAATCTTTTTATGGCAGCTGAATTTTCTTCTTCAAATAGTTGTTTCAAACTTGTCTTCTCATGTAAAATTCTTCAAAAAATTACCCTCTTGTCAATGCCACAAATCATAGAATGTAAATCTGCAAATTTCAATTCATGTGCTCCTCATATGCCATTTCCTCAATTTTCTGCTGTTCAAATCTCTCTTTTTCTCTCTCCTCTCTCTGCTGTTTTTTTTTTTTTTTTAAATTTAAAATAATTAAATTAAAAAAATTGGGAAACTATGGGAAATTTAAAAAAATGTGAGGGGAAGGGAATTAAAAGAGGGGGAGGGGGGAATTTAAAAGGGGTGGGAGAGAAAGAAGTTTAAAAACTATGGGAATTTTTTTTTTTTTTTAAATTAAAAATGAGAATAGTTAAAAATAAAAAGGAATGGGATTAATTAAAAAGGATGGGGTAAATTAAAAAAATGAAAAGGGAAATTTATATGGAGGTGGGGAGGGAATGGTATTATATTAAATAAATTTAAAAAGGAGGGAAAGGAATTGTAATGGGAGAAGAGCTTTTTAATATAATATGAGGGGGGAGGTATTAATGGGGTTTTATTAAATATAACATGAGCGTATTAATATAATGGGGAGGTATTTAATATAACATGAGGTATTAATATAATGGAGAGATATTTAATATAACATGAGCGGATGAGAAATATGTGAGGGGGGAGGTAAGTGAGGGAGGGTCGAAGGTGAAAGGGTTAGGGACGTGGGGAAGGCCGAAAGGCCGTGAGGGAGATGTGAGGAGGGGCGGCCAAAGAGAGCAATGCAGCCGTAAGGCTGTGCAGAACTAGAGTGGTAGGGGCGTTTGAAGGGCGTGTGTTGTGCGTTGAGGGGGCTGTATGCGCAGGTGTATGCGTAGGAAATGGCAGCGCTGAGTGTTGAGAGGTGAGTGTGCAGCAAGTGGAGTAGCGGTGGGTCGGCGTTGTTGCAGTGAGGAGAGGGTATTGCAGAGAGGGCGTAGATTAGCTCGAGTGGAATGTGAGATGTTAAAAAAAACTTGCAGGGGGAGGAGGGCCGAAAGGCCTGAAATGGCAGATATTTTTATTTTATTTTTAATTTTTTTTTAAAAACAGCAGAGGAGTAAGAGGTCTCTTTAAAATAGCAGAAGAATTTTCTCCTTTCAAATATACAGCAAAATTTTCTAGATACACAGCAAAATAATTTGCAGGAACTTGTAAACTTGCAAAAATGATTTTTCCAGCAGCAGAGAAATGTAGAATTTAACAATACTCAGAAATCTCTTCCATTAAAAAACCAGAAACTTCTACTTCAGAAACCCTCTTTAAACAATGTTTTCCAACAACTCTTCAATGCAGAAATTAATAGAAATTGTAGGAAAAATGAGAATGAAAACCTTCAGATGGGCAGTGCTGCCTTTCTTCAAAACCAATGCTGCCAATTTCTGAATGCTGCTCCGTCTTCTGAACGCTGCGACTTCTCCAAAACCACTTCTGAATGGCGGCAAAAACACTGCTGCAGAAATCCTCTAAAAGCTGCAAAAATGCAGATATGCACAGGCCATAAACACAAATGGCTCACTCAATGTGGAGCTGGTTATGGACGTCTCAGCTCCGATACCATGTTAAACACCATGTTGAAGCACACACATGGTGTATGAGGAAGAATAACACACACACACAAGAGACTCAACACAATGAAGGATAAGCGTGAGGCTTTTTTATTTTCCATTATACAAATATGTACATTTATAGTACAATGGTGTGACTCTTGGTTTCATATTCCAAGGTCACTTGGACTCCATTGTGACTTTTCATATTCCACACCTACCCATGTAGGATTAGGTGTTCCAACAAATCCAAAGAGACGACAACATGTTCACATTGCATGACTCATTCAACCACTTACCACACGTGGGCCAGTCGGGTCGGCCCTACCCGAACTGTCGTGTCAGGGTTCGAATCCCATAAACTTTCATTTTTTTAAATGCCTTTCAACCCTCGGCCTGGGGCCACACGGCAGCCTCCGGGTAGGCCATGTGGCACCTTATGATAGGCCCTCAAAAAATTAAAAAAATTAACTTGCCTCATATATTTTTTTATAAAAACTGGCATAGTCAACTTAAGTCAAAAAGCCATGTTTTGGAGTTCACTAGATGATTTCAAACCTCAGTAACTTTCACATACTACCTCAGTTTTGAGAACCATTTGCGGCGCCAAAATCACAACGACAAGACCTTTCCGGTCGTTCAGATTGCAACCATTTCTGAGCACTTCTATTTTTGAGTAATTTTCATAACTTGGACATGATCTCCTGATCAATCATAGCTATGAAGATCTCTAAAACAATTATTTAAGCAAGTACAAAGGGTATGATCGAAACAAAACCTCTTTGGTAGACTTATGTAATGGTACTTTAGAGAGAGACTTCAGAAACAGTGTTTAAGTGACATCAAATAAGCAGGGCTAGCCATAAATCATACTTGATACCTACTGTATTAAACTATTTGTGAAATAAACAAGCTTAAGGGGTCTAGAGATCAATTAAGAATTCTCTAAAATGTCCTAGCAGAGGAAAAAATTAAGGCAGTGAAGAAAAAATAGAACTAAGGTGCCTTTAGAAACATTTCTTAGCCTAAATCCTTTGTTTTACTGCAATATTGAAAGATGGAAACATAATGAAATAGGAAAAAAACAACAACAGATTAGAAGTAATTCACCATAAACCAAGCTCAAGTATCCTGCAAGCAGACCTTCCTCCATCAACAAACAGATCAAGGCATTCACAAGCTCCAAGACATCAATTTATTTTCAACTTCCAAAATACTATGTATTACTTCAAAGAGTCACCAAATTCCAACAATATAATGAGTTCAAATGCAGTATTTATCTACAATTGAGGAGGTGAAGCTAAGTCTTAGGTTTTGGGTGTCATTTATTATAGAGTTAATGCATTCTCTATCTTGAAGACCGTGCAAGGTTCAAGGTAGGAATTTCTGCAGATATTTATCTAAATGATAACTCCTGTCTTAACTTCTGAGGGTTTATAGGTAAAATGTTTGACCTTAAGGCCTATTCATAACTTTAAAATAACTGCTTGGCAGATAGAAAACATCTCTGACTTGGTTCAATAACTGCCAAATCTTTTATTGAAGGAAACAAAGCATTAGGTGGTAGAAATATCTTCGAAAAGAGTAACTGTCATAGGCTTAGTCATACGAATGTATTTTTGTGATTAATCTGCCTCTGTTTTACCTTTAAAATTTGTATTAGGCCTTAAACTCTGTCTTTATACCCTGACTGTCTGTTTGTATTTATGATTTTCTTTAATCTGTTTGATCTCTGTTAATTTTCTTCCTTTCTTTCTTTAATTTTTGCTTTGACTGGCTAATCTCCTGATTTGGCTTTTGATTTAAGGTTTAGCCCTTTAATATTTAAAACTCCTTCTCTTCAATGTTTCCTTCTGTGTTTGTCTTCTTTGTGCAGGGGAGGCTCTTCTTCGTGGCAAGAGGGTTTTGATCCATCAATGATCATGTTTCACGATGGTTAGTCTTTGATATAAGGCCTATGTGCCCCTGAAATTCAAATTAAGCTCTTGGATCATCATCCAGGGGCTAATTTGGTCATTTTCTGACCATTAGAATGCCTCTCAGGCATTCTGCCATTAAACCTGCACACACACACAAAAAAAAAACACAACTTGTTAGTTGAAAAACCTGAGGAGGGGGGGTGCCTAAACACATTTTATGTGGTTTTGGGCTGTCGGAGGGTTTTGAAGAGGAATAAATGGTCCGAGGATAAGGTTCCAAAGCCAGAACCAGGCATGGGTTTGAGTGGAGGCGGGAAGTTTTTGAAAAATGGCGCAGAGGGCGAGTGTTTCAAAAATAAAAAGTGGTTTATTGCGCAGAGAATGGGTGGTAAGAAGTTTTTGGTGCGAGGCACATGATATACCCCAATACGCGACACGTGGCAGTGAAAAATTGCCTATTTTGCGCAAGTCAGAAAAGGTTAATCCCGACAACTTTATTTGCGATATATGATGTCGTCGGATCTCAAAATGGGAGATCAATGGCTATCGCACGTTCTGGAGGTGGCGAACAGGTGATCGGGCCAACGGAAGTGGAGGACAGGTGGCGAGGTCTGGTTGGATGGCGGGCTTAAGTGGAGGATGGGGCCCGGGGTCTTAATATTTTAACAAGAAAGTGTTAAATTATAATGTTTTGGGAGGGGTGCCAGGTATAGTGGGAGGTGGGGGCTCGTATTTTAATATTTCAAAGGGTCAAGGAGCCCTTTTATAAGGTATATGAGGGTTTATGAAATGAAAAAGGGTGGAGGCTTATTTTATACAAGGAAGGGGCTTATAGATAGCGGAGGTTGGAGTCTCATGGGCGCAAAAAGGAGCTGGGGCTTAGAAGGAAAGGGGCTTAGGCTCATAAACCATAAGCGCGGGTTTATGATATAAAACAAAGTTTTATATTTTTATAAAAAAATATAACACCTGAAAGGCTTAATTTTGGGTTTTAAACATGTAAAAGTGGACTTTTACACTGTTTAATATATGCAAAGGGAAATGCGGAATAGGGGTGAGCTCCATGAGGGTTTAGTAAAGGGAAAAATGGGCTTTTCAGAGGGAAAAAGGGAGAAGAGGAGAATGTGGGTTGGGTAGTGAAAATGAGTTTAATAGGCCCAACAATGAAGTATTTTTTGGATCACTGAAGTGAAACTTAGAGGGAATAAAGGAAAAATATAGTGAAATAGTTTAGCTTTGGATAATGAAGGCAGTGAGATTTCTAGAACTCACAATATTTTACAAATATTGTTTCTAGGAATCTATGACCATTACTTAGTCATCTTTAGAATCAACAAAATTACTGATGACTAACAAGAACCAACTTCTTCCCACACCTAGTCCTATAAGGAGTTTTCTGAAGATTGGCCACTAAGGTACATTCGTCCCATGGGGTGGTTGAGTCTTGAGCTTCTTGGTAAATCAGTCAACACATAGAATTCCCTACCACAGGTTGGGTAGCCCCGAGGAGAACCGCTCGCACGATGTCCTAGCGTAACCCCCTCTAAAACGAGTTTCTAAAAAACTCTGGCTTTGACCGCGGGATGGTGAAGTGTTTTAAGCTCCCTATTAACTCAAATTTCTATGTCTCAATGTATGCGATCGATGGGTGTTATTGGAAGCCTATCCCATCGATCCTACACTAACTACAAATATAGTTTGGCCCTGATCCCCAAGTGGGCTTAATCTATGTGAATTATATTTATTAAGTGGCATGTTTAAGTCTTGGCTTGGCAGCTTGAACCAAGCTCTCGTTCTCTTTAGGTGCGAGTGTGTGAAAATAAGTGTGTATTGTGGATGAGTTAATTAATCATGTTTGATGATGATGGCAAGGTGTTGCTGAAATAAAATGCTAAAAAATATAAATGAAACTAACATAATGAAAGTAAAATAAATAGTAAATTAAGCATAAACCCCACCCAAACAAGGCTCTCAAATAGTGGAAACAGGAGAGGAAAACAAGAAACTCAAAACACACTAAAAGGGTCACAATATATAATTTCTATGGGATTGAGATCAAATGACTCTATACAGCTGAAAATGATGCAGAAAATAGCAAGAAACCCGAGGGGGAAAAAATTCCAAAAGATAGGGTAGAATCTTCAGAACCTAGGGAAAACAATGGGACCCTATGGGGAAGGCCAAACAAAACTCAAGAGGGAGTTTTGGATGCTAAAACAACTTATCTTAAAATTCTGCAAAAAGAATGGATCAAACCTTGAAACAATGGGTGAAAGTACTGAAAATCTCAGACTACTTACTCAGCTGAACACCTCCTGGAAAGGTGGAAGTGTACTGAAAACCTAGGGGGACTCCTTTATATTTCAAAGAGACAAAATAAGCATATCTAGGCCTAATACGGACTGAAACAAAGGTCAAACAACCCAAAAAAGTGCTCTAGGCAAAACCTGAAAATTTCAGAAAAAATCCCCCCAAAAAAATCGAATTGCAGGTTCTGGCCTGAAACAGGAGGATAGCGCAGTTTTTGGGCCAAAACGTGCGATATGGAGGTGAAAACGAAGATTTGGGGCTGAAAAGTGTTCTTTACCCTCCTTGATCCTTGGAAGGCTGGTACTTGTGACCTGCGAAAAACACTAGAAATTTATCAAAACTTGGAATTTTAACTAAATAAGGGTATAAAAGATACAAATAAACATCAAGAGACTGAAAACCAACGGAATAAAAACCCTGATTGTTGAAGCTATTGATCACCCAGGAATCTAAATTACACCAGTGGAGTTGCCATTTGTTAGCGTGAATTTTTCTAGCAGGTGTGCCAAAAAGGCTTCACTTAAGCCACGAGTGATTAATGGCTAAAACAACATATATGTCCGTCTAATTCTTCAGGTTTGCAATAAAAAATTAGAAGAAACTTGAAAATAATAGATTTTTGCAACAAAAGATTTAACTAATGTAAAACCCCATAGCATATGCAAAGAAATTTAAAAGAATGAATGATATATTATGATTACTATATTACACCTGGTGAAGGAGACTAATATGATGGATAGAGGCCCCCCTCAAATGTGATGGGTCATTTGGTTATCCTCAATGCTTAAGTTTTCTAGATCTTTCTTTCTCTTTAATGTGTGAAACCCAAAATATGTGTTGAACTCAGATGGGAACTTAAATGGAAAAAGAAAATAATAATGACGATGACAATGATCATGGTGAGAAATGAATGAAAAACCCTCTTATTTATAACAAAATATTGGGTTATTCTCGAAAATGGAAAATAATAAAATATTATTAACCACAATCTAGATCTAACCGCTTGGAATATTTTATTATATGTTTTGGAGGGAAAATATATTTAAATTGGTTAAATACCTTTATTTAGAAATAATAAACAAACAAATGATTTATTTATTATTTCAAGGACGTGGTTAAGGAATAATAAATAAATAATGATTTGTTTAATCATTCCTGGGTGATTTAGTCAAATTTGATAAGGAATATTAACTAAATAATGATTTAATTAATTATTCCTAGAGAAAAATCAAATAAACAATGGTTTATTTAACTATTTCTCATGATTTGGTCTAATATGGCAAGAAATATTAACTAAATAGTGATTTAAATAATTATCCCTAGAGAAAAATCAAATAAATACTCATTTATTTAATTATTCTTCGTGGGGTTTCTTTTTTTAATTAGAAATAATTTAATAAAATATGGTTTATCAAATTATTTCCTGTAGTGAAAGCAATTTTACTATGGTAAAATTGGTCTTACATGGTGTATTTCGATCCACTTAGTTAGAAAAGGCCAAGTGATCATTTTCTAATGATAACAACCATTGTTTTTAAAGGGTTATTGCACACTGGTTGTTTGTTGCACATTTACAAAAAATTTTGCAGTGACATTGTATTGTTAGAGGGTGTTATTTCTTCTCTACAGGTTCATAGTTGTGATAATTTTTTTACTATGAAGAAAATGGATAAAATTGACTCTATATTAGACTTATTGAGAACTCTAATCATGTCACCAATGAAAGTACAATGAAGATCAACAAAGACTCTCTCTAAAATTCAGACCTATCTCCAATATGCACAAGACAAAATCGAGTTTTTGCAACTCGAATCTTAATTCCAACAAGATGAGCTTCAACAAATTTGTCATTCTAAACTGTTCAAGGTTGAAAAAAACATCCATAAACATTCAACAAGTGATGTTGATACTGGTTCACATTCAATGCCCATTTCAAGAGCAGATTTGCATGCAGATGCAAAAGTTCAATATGCATTTCCCAAGCCATCATCAGACCTTGGGAACAACTTGTTCATAACAAGCAAATAAAAATCCTTGGATATGCAAGGAAATGTCCTTTCATATTCCATACTATTCCAATCTCATTCAATTTCAAAGTGTTGGATTTCTTCATGAAAATTCACCTTCAGCTATTCCATTTTCTCCTCCTCCTCCAAAACAACATATTGTGAAATGCCAACATTGTGACCAAGTTGTCCATATAAAATATCATTGTTTTGATATTCATCCATGTAAGAACTGTCATAAAACCACTCATTTTTCACAAATATGCTTCAAAAACAAGCCTCTTATAAGAACACAAATTCACCTTCGATGGATCGCTTCTTGGCAATGGGCATCAACAACCAAGAAGATGTTTCAGTCATATGTTAGAACTTATTCTAGAGTATTGAATAGTCTTGTAGTTGATTTTTCACCATCATATCACCTTGTATCTGACAGCGGTAAATGATGGTCATATACAAGCTTCAAAGCCACATTAAGCGAGCTTGAGCCACAACCTTCCATACCATATTCAGAGTTGTATCCAGAGACACAACAGTTCAAGCAAGCCTGAGCCACAACCTGCCATACTAGATTGAGAGTTGTAGGAAAATACAAATATTCCCATGAGCATTCCTTTGGTTGGTGGTTAGCCTTAAACCATATATGTGAGATTGAGCTTCTTTCTCTTCAAATAATGTGGGACACTTCCTCTAGCAGAAGACTTCAACTTCTTTCCAGTTTTGGAAGAGTTCCACAAATTGCATCAAGCATTCTAGATTTGGTGGTCATCCTTAAACCATCGCAGGTTGAGACCTCCCTTTTCAGGTTTAGATTCTCCATTTTTATGCGAGTTGTAGACCTCCCTTTTCCAGGTTGAAGGTCTCCCTCTTCAAATCATTAGGAAAAATTCCTCTAGCAGAAGACTTCAGCTTCATGCCATATTTCGAAGAGTTCCAGGAACTGCACTAAGCGTTCTAGTGTTGGTGATCATCCTTAAACCAACTCCTTATGCTATCATATCAGAGAGCACATTTAGCATATTTTTGTCATACATTATTGTATTTTGTATTATAACTCTCTTCTTGGAATCATACATACCCCCTTGGATTAAAGGGGGGAATTTTGGACACTTGATCCACTAAGGGTTAAGGTGTGGGAGTTGAAAAATCAAGAGGAGTCTAAGAGACCTTGGAAGATGAATCCAAGGGTCACTTTAATGTATGATAAATATGTATCATTGTGAATAATAGAAGAATTGAATGTTTATCATTCATCTTGTATGCATTACCATGCTTGTGTTTGAAATGTTGGAAATTGATCTTCTTGTCTTTGCTGATCTATTGGAGATTTGTTAGATCTATGGTTTTATGTTGTTGATCAACCATTTTTTATGTCTGGATTGATCCATGTTTTATCAGTTTATCTGAAGTCTTCCATCACCCTTGTCTTTTAAGGCATTCTTGAAGTTTTTTGGATTCTTTAGCTTGAGGCTTGAATTTTGCCTCTGGATCTCATTTTCAGATTTGATTGGTTGTTTTCAGTGATTGTTTAAACTTATTCTATATCTTACTTTCAGAATTTTGTGGCCTTTGTGCACTTTTGTCACTTTTTTTTTTAGTGATCTCTTTTTATTTTGGTTGTTTTTTGTCACAATTGGTGGTGTTGTGATTGGTTGTGCAATTTCCATCTAGACAAGTTTTTTTGAGTGTGTTTTAATTACTTCTTATAACCCTCATCTGATCTTGTTTAGGCCTTCCTATCTCTAGGGTCTAGTTCAGGATTTTGTAGAACATTGACCTTGGTTTAGCCATTGTGATACAACCCTAGAATTTTTGACATTGTCTTCCTTCTTTCACTTTTGGCTTTCAGTTTGATCACTTTGAGTGTGTTTGTTTGCTTGGATTTCTTTTCCTAGTTGTGACGCTTTTGGAGTAATTTGGGTTCTTGCTTGGGAAATTTTATTTTGTCTCTTCTCGGTTACTTTGATTTATTTTTTGGTCTACGATATTATAAATTTTGGATCATTTTCATTTAAGAGAATTTAGTGAGAGGTGCATCACAATAGGAATTGGTGTGTTGTGAAAATCCTTACCCTCTTATAGTTAGATTTCATTGAAGTGAAAATAAAAATTTGCATACAAATGCATTAGGGTGACTAACAAGAGTCACTCACACCATCTCAGTTTCATGCCACATCCCGATTGTGTAAATAACATCCATTTAAAATAAATATGTTAATAAAATTAACTAGATTTGTCTTTTATGTTTTACTAGTAGTACACCAACACTATCTTAGGCTATGATCTTGGAGATAGGAGAGTGAGTTAATTGCTCCAAGAATAAAAAACAAACTTAGTATTTTGTGGTAGGGAGATAAATCCATTTGCAATAGTGTGGTCTGGGAAGCCATTCTAACAAGAGGGTCAAGCACAATGTCACACTTGGGCTAGGCAGGGTAACATGACCCATTTCTCTTAGTTTCGGGTGGCGCAATATAGCGGAATTTTCACACATAGAAATGGTGTTATCAATGTTTTCTATAGCACTTTGGGACCACTTGGGAGGAAACTCTCAAGGGGGATTCTTTTTTAGCTCTCTGAGTTAAGTTTCCTGCCCTTGTGTGTAGATTTTTCCCGTGACTGTACCCCCAGGTCATGTTATTGTTGATGGTAACCATAGTGACCTATCTCTTAGGGCTCATACATAGGTGCAGGGTTAGGGAATTCTTCTCTATACCTGGGACATATATTAGTCATACTCTCTCAGTCATTTCAGGGGGTTTTCCATGTCTAGTGAGGGCACTTGTGTCGAGTTCACAGATAAAAGGGTTGGGAAGAAAGTCACTAGTTTAATTGTTCCACCGTCAACTTCTTTGTATTTTGGTTTGTGCGTGTTATCTTTTAGGACATTTATAGTGCGTGTTATTTTTTCTGAGTCAATAGTTTTTTCCTTAGGGTTCTTTTCACTAACATAATTATATTAATTTATAATGGTTCAACCTGGCTGAATTTATCCACCATCAATCACGTCGTCTCCACATTTTACCTCCTGAACAAGGTGGACTTATTACTCCTGCACAGAGAGTGCTTTTTGATGCTCAAGACTTATACCAACACATAGTCTTAGAGTTTGTACCTGGTCCTTCTAATAGTGATATGATCTCTATTAAGACTTTGACAAACAATTTTGCTACTCCTGCCAATCCAACTTTGACCCATCCACTAGGACCTGCGTTGTTGCGGCTGAACCCGAACGGTTCCACACTCACTTATACTTACGTGCCTTTGTCAATTTTATACCCTATGGCAGAGTCTGAGACCTCGTTACCTTCTGCATCGACAATTTCTATTTCCATGTCATCACTATTGCCTCTTAGTGGGGCCATATCTACTCCTCTGTCCACACCTCTCCCTTCTTCTTGGGGCATTCCACCAGTCTCGTCTATATCTCCTACTAATTTCTTGAATTCTTCCATGACCACACCATATTCTATGCTGACCTTGGTTCCTCATCCTAGTCAGATGGTAGGATCAAGAGTCTTTTCACCTAACTTTACTCAACCAATGATTCTTGTTCCTCATTTAGGTGTGGTTACTTCTGGAAATATGTGGGGGTGGTCATCATTTGTCCCTAGTCAGGCTATGGGAAATGTGGCTTCTAGCATGTCACAAGGCTGGTATATTTCTCTTTTTGGAGGGACGCCACCCGCTAGCACCTTTCATAGGGGGGCTAGTTTACCTTGGAGAAACCTCGCTACCAGTACCGTCTCTCACACAGGTTATCCTCCTTATGTCGGTCCTACTGTGCAAAGTGGTCCTTCTTTTACTCTTGGGTAGACCCCCATGAGCATCCATTCTCTTAGGGGTCCTTTTCTCTCTGGTGGCACACATCCTAGGGGGAAACATCCATTTACCAGTCATTCTGGCCCACAACATTCTTATGTCGAGTCAAACCCTTTCCTTCACCATCAAGTGCGTCATTATAGTCCTTATATGGGGGGACTAAAAGTTTAGTCAGGGGCTTCTACTACCTATGATCCATTTATCCAACTCCACAATTGTTTCTTATCTTCTCTTGATTTACCGATTTTGGCGAAGTTGACTAATGAACCCATCTATCATGATCCTAGTGGCCACCCATGCCCGCTATATTGCCATATGATATTCCCAAGTTTTAAGGGAAGCCTGGGGAGAATCCATCCACCCATATTACCACCTATAATTTATGGTGATCTTATAATTCTTTGGTGGATGATTATATTAAACTTCTCTTGTTCCAATGGACGTTAAATGGGGATGTTGAAAAGTGGTATATCTAGTTAGAGACTGCATCCTATAATGAATTTGCATCCTTATCCCAAACCTTCCTGACACACTTATAGTTTCCTACGTGGTATGATATCGAATCTGATCTCTTGTCAAAATCAAACAAAATGATGCCACGTTAATTTCTGATCACATTCATGAGTGGTGTTGTCGCAAGAGGTTAGTGAGAATCAAGTTACTTGATGAAATCTTATATAAATGGTTCATTCCCTCTCTCTAACCCCAGATTTCCAAGGATGTGTCCATGTTTTGAGTCATTACTGATGAATAAGCCATTTTATTTTCCCAATAGTTGGATCTTATCTATTCACAGTCATGTACATTATATTAAATGTTTCCTAATTCCCCTAGGTCGTCCATCGACCCTACTAAACCTGTTTCTGGCCCACATGTCGATGGCATGATTGGGTATGTTTCTGATTCTCTGAGCCAACTTGTTTCCCAACTTGGAAAATTTATTGTTACATGTCAAGCCCCAAAAAGTGCGTCTGGCTCTACTAAAGAACCCTCTCCTGAGAATTCCACTCAACTGAATAACAACCAACCATCTCGTGGTAAAAAGAATAATAATAAAAATAAACAAAAGAATCAAACTGCTCAGGATACTCAACCACATCTTCAGAATAAGGGAGGGGGCACCAGTGAACATCGTCTTAAGATTAAATTTCCTTGTAAATCATGTCAAGGTGACCACCTCACTCATGAGTTCCCTCAGATGGATGAATTCCATAGGTTCCTTTCATCACCATCTACTCAACAACATGTCGTTTTGACTCACCCATTCCCTACACAACCTCAACAAAAAATGGTTTCTCAACCTCCTCTATCTCCACAAGGGGGAAATGAGGGTTTATCTTCCCATTCCACCCATATTTAATCCATATTTATGTGCAAATAAGATGTGAATGTGACCACGTGAGCTAAATCATATGATGTACCAGATCTGAATTATTCTTCTAAGGACTCACCAACTCCACTTGGTCCCACTGGATCTCTCATTTTAGATAAGCATGTGGAACTTGTCTATCACCCCCCCCAAGGGTGTTATTTTGTAATAAAACACACAATCCTTCTGCCTAGGCTGCTCAACATTATAGTATTGTTGAAGATATTTCATAGGCTATTTGTGCCATGTATTCCCTAGAGGTTTTGCAAATTTTTCCTCAGTAGCACAAGGCCTTGTTATCCATGATTGGTAAAGTTGATCTATTTGAATCAAGTCTCATCATGTTTAATGCTGAAAAATTTGCTCCTCCCCTTTCCCATTATATTTATTTTTAGATCATTGTGCGTGCTTTCTAGAAGAATATTCATCACACTTTGGTGGATGAAGGAACTTCTTGGGTGTGCCATGCCAGCATCATGCTGGAAGGCTCTTGTCCCTCTAGTGCTTTCCACGTCTAACACAACTCTCCAAGCATTTGACGTACACAACTTTGTACCTAAGGGAGTGATGAGAGCCATCACTAGGTATATTCTAAGGAGTTAAAATGTCACCTTTTTATCTTAATTACTCTCTCTCTCTCTCACAGATAATTACATTTTGTCATTTTTTTCTTAATGAAAATGGTGTAAAAAGGGTTGCCATGATTTGAGGCCTAATATGGTTTAAATGTAGGAAAATGCAGGGAATAATTCCATTTTTGAGTGGGATTCCATGTCAGGGCTCGAAGTAGAACAAGGATCAATCATAGGGAGGTTGACCACCTTCTTAACTTCTAAAAGCAGCCAATATTTCTTCAAGATCCTCCTCCAACAGCTCGAAGTCAAAGGTAGTCGAGCAATTTAACGATACGAAGGAGCCAAGATCCACTTCTCTCGAGTTCCAAGGGAACAAAGACCTAATTTTTAGGGAGTTGTTGGTGTCTACCCTCTAGCATAAGTAGACAAGAGCAAGAGCTCATTAGGATTCATATTTTATATGCAGCAAGAGCACTCTTGGCTTTGTATAAGATATTTTCGACTTTCATTTTTCATGTAAAAGACTTGTTATGAAATAAGATGAGCATTTGGTTTCTTTTCCACTGAGTTGATTTCAAGGAGCTGAGATTGTGGGTTAGGGACCAATCCATTGGATTCAACCTCTCTTTTGTACATGTGTTTCTTTCCTGTATGCTTCAGTAATTGATTTCTTCCATTGCATTGTCGGTAGAATATAAAAGATTAAAATTGTGTTGCTAAGCCTCCCTCTCTCACCTATTCCATTGGAGCTTGAGGAGGAAGGTCTTCCACCACATACCAAACATATTTTCATTTTATGATTTCTTGGAAAATTTAGGATATTTTTTACTTTAATTATCATGAATATGTTTATAATATTCCCAATTATCCATAAGCTAGTTGGAACATTAAATTTTTATTTTGTTTTCTGTTTAATGAATAAGAGGATAATGGAGATCCATAAATCTCTTTAAATAATGAATAAATCAATACCAATGTGAAAAGAAGACATATTGGTAGCTTAATTGAGCACCCTTAGGTGTGGAAAGGGGCTGGAACACCTTGACTGGGTCAACTTTGACCAAATCAACATTGTTGTCATGGATGAGTGGCATTCAATGAGGGACAATGTAGTTTTAGATGGAGACTCATTGCATGGAAGTAATGTCATTAATGAACAGGGCTTAGGGTTTGGAAGCTCATGTCTTATAAAAGGAAGAGGATGAAAGCCATATTAGGGAGTTTATGATATGTTTATTTTTTAATATATGGTCTGTTTAGACATATATATTTCTTTGGTTGTTTAGCTAAAATTGCAGTGATGTCTAGCACAGCGTTTTCCTGGTCGGGAATCCCACCTCTTTCCTTGAGAGGCCTCTTGGAAGAGCATTGTACTTCACTTCCACTTTTAGGCTTTATGCCAAGCTTCATCTTACATCTACAGCACAGATCCTATTGAGGGTTGAGTTGTGTTACTGGTTGCAACAATGGAGAACATCTTTGGGTCACTTCAGTGCTTATTTTTAGTGGAGGAGGGTTCCTTTCCATTGGGAGGACAATAAGAAATGCCCTTGAGCCTTATTGCAACATTTGGCATCAAGCAACATATTTATTTTCCCCTACAACACAATTTTTGTCTTGGACTGTGTTATTTTAAGGGAGGAGTTGCAGGGTGGTTTCAGTACACCATTTGGGGAGGAGGTTTTCGAGCAGAGGGATCAAACCTTAATCTAGAGGATCTATTGGAGGAGACTATCTTTCTTGCTATATCATATCAGACACAACTTTCTAGATCTATTGTTGTAGTGAATCTTCAGCCCTAGGGCTTCGATTCAGATCTTGTACATTGGTGTATCTCTGAAATCCCTTTGGGGGTTATTTTCTGAAGGTTGTATAGAGCCTAGATCTACATTTTTCTGTATCTTTGAGGCATAAAATAGCCATATATCTTTGTATGTTCATTTTCTGTAGCAGTGCACTTTATGAATACATTGTAGCAGTCTTCCAACATTTTGATATATAGTAGCAACACCTCTTTTGAAGATTTTATCCATTGGAGGCTTGTTATATCTTGTTGTACACTTTATGGCCCATTTATTATGCATATTTTGTTGTTTTTATAATGATTAGAAGGTCTCCATACTGGCCTCTTTCTTTTATATGATGTTTAACACTGCTATTCCAACATTTTGCACTATATTCCTCCTTTTCCCATTTGGGAATATTACAGTGGTATCATAGCATAATCTTGGCACAGCCTATGCATCTTGAAAAGCAAATATGTCATCTGAAGAAGGAGATCCTCTCACTGATAGAGAGAAGAGATATCTCAAAAGAAGACACTGAAAGTTTGATTATACAAATGATAAATAAGACAAGGGTAATACCCCTTTATCAGGAGAAGATGAAAAGAAAGAGTTTCCTAAGATTCTTCTCAAAGATATGCAAGACATTGCTAGAGAAATAAAGGAGACGAGGATGGATAAATACAAGGAGTCCCCTAAATGATTTCAACATGGTGAAGGCTCCGAAATTTCTCATCACTAGAGTGATCAACCAGTGCAGCAACAACAAGTTTCCCAACGCTCTAGAATTCCTACATTCTTAGCAGTGGGAAATGAAGGGTTTCAATAACAAGAAACTCTTGAAGACTATTTCATGGAGTATGAGTCTCAATATTAGAGATTCAAGGAACACTTGAGTTTTCAAGAATTTTTTCAAATCAAGGACAATAGGAGACCCAGGCATCACAATAGAGGTGGAGGATTCATTCAGAATCATGATCTACACCGCACTATGGGCAGATTTTTCTTACCCAACTTTGATGGGTCATCTAAATGCACTGCCAAATCATGGGTAAAGAAGCTTGACATCTACTTCCAGCTGAACAAAGTACCGAAGAGGGAGGCCATTAAGATAGTAGCACTGCACCTTGAGACTAAAGCACATGATTGGTGGTTCCATGGCTTGTCTACATTGGGTCATGCCAATGTGACTGCATACTCAGAGTTCACAATGAGGTTGGTGGAAAGTTTTGATAGAAGAGATCCTGAGACACCATTCATGGGGCTAGCAAAGTTCAAACAATCAGGTAATCCAGAAACTTATATTTCTGATTTTTTAAAACTTTATGTTATGGTTCCTGATTTATCTGCAGCAAGAAGGGTCTATATGTTTTTTGATGGGTTGGAAGAACCTCTTCATGGGTTGGTTAAGTCTACCAAGCCCACTATCCTTCAAGATGCGATTGAAAGGGCTAGAGATCTACAAGATGCCTTGCCCAAAGCAAAGGAAACATTTCAGAAAAAACCCTCTTTTCCATCAAAGGGAAAAGATGAGAAGGCTCCTCTTTAAAAGGAGAGCCAAAATAAAAAACCTCTTAGTGATGATGTCCGAAGAGATTTGAGGAGAAGGAAGCTTTTCTTCACATGCTAAGAATCATGGGCACCCGGAAAAAGATGTGAAACTAGAAAGGCACATTATATAGAGGTCTTCTCAGATGATGAGGATGAAGAAGAAGAGGAAATAGAAAGGGATCACAACATTGGAATAGCAGGAGATGATCCACCACCATCAGTAAGTAAGGATGAAGCAACTACTCCAATTAGAGGGACTCTTGCATCATTAAGAGTGATACCCAATTATCATGAAACTATCACACAAGAAAAAGAGTTGGGTTTGCACAGTGGAAGCAGGGACATGATAGTCCCATCTATTATGCATATGAGATTGGTCCATGATACATCACAATTTTGTGGCAAACCACCTGGGAGGCCACCTGATCCAGATTTGGTAAGACATGTCTCACATCATGATGCACCATTCATAGATCTAGGAGGAATGGGAGCATTAGGATGCTATGACATAGCTCAGAGAGTCTTCGGTATACTTAAAGAGGAGGGGGATGTTCTCCCACTATCATCATTACCCACTCTCACATCTCACCTTGCGCTAAGAGGAGTTGCTGCAGGTTTGGAGGATTACACCATCATGGTGCAAGGAGACTATTCCTTGATTATATGGAGGCTTAGAAGATGATTTTATTGGGAGAGAAATATTCCATACATGGTAAAATTTGGTGGCCACTCATGCATGCTTCGACCAAACTCAGGATATTTTGGATGGATGATAGCTTCCCATGGAATACTAACCTCCAAAAGCTTCAACCTTTACTTGAGCATGAGCAGCTGCAAGAAGAGCAACAAGGAGGGGATAGCAGCATCCCAATATGTAACTTTGGCATGGGAGATGTCAAATAGGAGGACAAACATATGACATATGTTCTTAGTGATAGATCATCAACGCTATCACTATGGAGGATAGATCCCTATTGGAAATCCCAGCTGTTGGTGGATTATTCCAAGGATATTTTTACATGCATGATACTTGATGACTAGCTCAAAGAGGAGGGCTATTCAGTCCAAGATGAAGTCATCTACTACATGGTAGGATATTCTTATCTAGAGATTCCAAGCTTAAGGAGAAGTTGCTACAAAAATATCTTGAAGAATTTCTCTTCAGCCATACTTGTTCTATGAGAGCCTACAACACTATCATGGAGAGCTACACTTGGGAAGGCTTTGAAGAGGAAATATATCAGCCTTTGCAAAGATGCATGGACCATGTGGAGATGGGAGAGATACATAGCTCTATGGACGGAGTTATCACAACCACCTCTTTCCTCTTTTGGAATGAGAGGAGATCTATCTTATCTATGGACCACTCCATTTGTATGAGCAGAAATTTTGGTAAGGAACATGTTTATATGCATGATGTTTCATTTGATGATTATGTGCATTACTTTACCGTGTATATGCAGGCCATTGCTTCAATAAGTAGCATTCTTCCATATAAACTTCATGGCCAACTTTGGGCCATAAAAATTTCTGAACATGGACACTCCGTTGGAGGATATAGGGAGATGTTGTATCACTGTGGGTGCAATCCAAAGGCACAAAACATTTCTCACCTTTTTAGAACTTGTGAGAAGACTTGGGCAAAAAGTAAGTGGTGGGGAAACCATTTACCATACCATTATATGATGCAGTCAGGAGATATACTACGTTGGTTCCACATGTGGGACTATGACCCACCTCCATTTTTTCATATTTATGTTTGTATGCACTTGGTTTTGATCCCATACATTGATGATGTGCTTATTCCCTTTATGGGAATGATTGGAGGGAGGCTGGGAGGACTGAATTGTTGGAATTGTTGTCATTGATGGCAAAGGAGATGACAAAGGAAGAGCACCTGAAACATCATTCAAGGGGCAGAAAGGCAGCAGAGACATTAGAGGAAACAGAGACAAAGAGATATAGAAAAAGAAAGGCAAAGGAGATAGAAAAAAGAGAAGTAAGGCGAAGCATCAGTCAAGGAGCAGGGGATAGCAAAGAAGCAAAAAATTATTCAAGGTGCAGAGTGGGTATCTTTAAGTGTTCAGCATTGCATGGGTATGGTGAGACTCTGTAATTCGAAGTCTAAATGGCTCCTATGTGAAATTATGATTAACTCTGTACATGGATTTACTGTGGAGTATAGTGTGTGAGGTTATATATATACTAAGGAAATTACAGCCATAACACAGTGAACCCGCAAAGGAAACTGTGAAATTAGGTGATGGCACAGTAATAATTGTATGGGAAATGCTCTGAATGAATTTCTGTGTGGAGGATTGTTGGGTTATCGATATGAATAATCCCGTGTGTTCTTGATGAGAGTATCGAATTCTATAGAAATTAAAGAACCCGGTGATTGATCATGTCCGTCTGGATCGATTGAAGTTATTATGGAACTATGGTTAATTATCCAATGCTTGTGAGCACTGTAAAAAATAGCCGCAAGGGTTATGTATGGCGGAGCTATGCATCGGAGTAGATGGATGAAAGGAACGTCGAGGAACGAGGCTATAATGTGAAGAAACACCGTGACTGCGCGAAGAGGAGAACCTCTTCCAATAGAATAGGCAGAACCTTGTAGCAGAAGCTGAGTGGAACCTGGAGTGGAGAAGCGGAACCGTGACCGAGAGAAACAGTGAGCGTGGTTTGGAGTGAACAGTGACGGCGGCTTCCGGTTTACATCGCACCGCTTTTGTGGAGCAAGCGGTTTTCCCCATTCGCGATCGATTCCATAGAAAGCTCGACACGTGGCATGGGGCAAGGTTGAAAAACTGCTTCCACTGCGCGCCATCGCGCATTAAATCTTGACTGAGGACCCCGTGCGATATCGATACAAGCTGTCGATCTGGAGGGAAGCGATCTAACGGTGATCATATTGGGAAGATGCGCGAGGGTTAACTTAAGGTACGGGCGTGTGTATTTGATTGATTCCGTCGATTGTATGGTGGGGCCCATGCATACGAATGTGTTGATTATTGTTAAGATTTGCGGATTTATTAATCTTTGGGGTCATAGTTATAAGGTTCGAAAATTTAGTTATGAGGTGTGAAGGAAGCCCCCGAAATGAAATAATAACTGTCAGGTTTATTTAAATATCAAAGATATTGGGTCACATAAGGGTTGTCTATTATATCAGTTGGTACTAAGCCCGTCAACACATTCCTTAATTAATTCTATGAATTCGATAATTGAACCTGAAGGAAGGATCAAGAAGGCTCCCTTATTAAATTAATAGAACGAACCAAGATATTGAACTATACGAATTATGGGTTGGTTGGGCAAAGAACTTTGAATGTATTTTACACAGAGGTTGAAATTTATTATAAAGGTCGAAGGTTGACCCGAATCCTTACAAGTGTATTGACAAAGATTCAGCATGTAAAGGTTGCCACTGCAGAAATTAAAAGTATTGAAATTTCCCAGCAGTGATATTAAAAGACAGTTATATGTACCATAGTTATACAACTGCAATGAAGAAGAGAGCCTACAAGAACGAAAGAGAGAGAAACAACAGCAGAAAAGACAAATCCAGTCAAGCCAAAATCCAGAAAAGAAGCTGAGTGAAATTGAAGTGTGTAACCGAAAATGTGAATGTAAATGTTGTAATTAAATTTTTTATTGTTTGTGATGCATTGGCAAGTATCCTAAGGAAAATAAAATCCCAACTGTAGCATGGAAATTTGTACATATCATTACAATTTTAAATTGAGATTGGATAAATGAATGAGAAGACAAAAGCCAAAGAGTCATGACTGTTCACTCAAAATTCCTTGTGAAATAAAAACAGTCATGTGAGGAACTCTATAAGTAATATCAACTGGATATGCATAAAAAAAAAGGTTAGAGAGAGTAAATATAGAGAAGGCAGAGTATAGAAGATTGAGGCAGAGAAGATTAATAAAAGAAGAGAAGAAAGAGAAGCTACAGAACAGAGCTGATATTTGAGGTAAATCAGCAAACATTCAGTTTGATAAATTGAGGAAGTTGGAGCTTCCCTATCAAGTTGCAGCTTGATAGTTGTCAGTTGTAGCTGACTGAGGTTGGAGCCTCCTGTAGGTTGGTTCCTGCAGAAAAACAGTGGTGAGAGGGAGTTGGAGCTTGCCTTTGCATCACAACAATAATAAGATGTGGTTTTTTCCCTTTATGGGTTTCCACTTACATCTGCTGTCTCTATGTGTGTTTCTTATGTGTTGATGTAATTCTTTCAATCTGCTTAAATGTTTTCTGCTCTCAACATAATTATGGTGTCACATTAATTTAATATTGGCTTCAACATTTTAAGATTGTTCACATATTAAGCTGTAAATAAGTTTGGTGAAATTTTTTAAAAGGCTCATGTATGTATTAAACTGATTCACCCCCCCTCCTCTCAATTTAATTAAATATTCAACAATTGGTATCAGAGCAGGTTCCTTTGTACCAGTCTAACAACTGAAAGGAGATCCTAGGTTCCCAAGATGGCTAGTAAAGAAGGATGCTCAACCAATAAAGCCCCTTTTTTCACTGGTGAAAATTATGCTTTCTGGAAAATCAGAATGAGGACATACATAATGCCTCTAGGAATAGAAGTCTGGGCTGCTGTGGAATTAGGATATGCCCCAAAGGAAACTGACACAGAGAAAGAAACAAAACAATATTTTGTGGCTAATGAAAAAGCCATGAATGCCATCTTGAATGGATTGTGTGAAGCAGAGTTTATTAAAGTAATGCACAAAGACACTGCCAAAGAAATGTGGGATACTCTGGAGAACATCCATGAGGGAGACAAGAAAGTAAAGATTGCCAAACTTCAAGTCTATAGAGCCGAGTTTGAGAACTTAAAAATGAATGATGATGAAGACATTGCCAGTTTCTTCCTAAAAGTTGCAGAAATTATTAACAATATGAAAGCTCTTGGAGAAACCATGCCAAAAAGTATAATTGTGCAAAAGATTCTAAGATCTCTTCCATCCAGGTTTAATCCCAAGGTGTCTGCAATAGAAGAAACAACTGATTGGGAGACCTTGACCATGAACCAACTACTTGGAAATCTAACAACATATGAGATGAGGCTCCCACAGAAGAAGCCAAGTACGAGGGAGGCAGCCTTTAAAACAGAAAAGAAGAAAGAAGAAGAGGGAGACATATGCTCTTGCTCGGATGAAGAAGAGGCAAAATTTGTCAAGAAATTGGATAGAGGATCAGGTAAATACAAAGGTAAAATTCCTTTCAAATGCTTTAACTGTGGAAGAGTTGGACACTATGCTACTAAGTGTCCTCACAAGAAAGTAAGGAATCAGCCTCAAGAGCCAGAGAGAAATAAATCAAAGAACTGGCAGAAAGGAAAGAAGTTCAACAAAAAATCCTTCTATGCTCAACAAGACAGCAGTACATCTGAAGATTCAGATGAACCCTCAAGTGAAGAAGGAACCTCCGAATTCTTATTGATGGCCATAGAAGAACTTGAAGGACTCCTGCTAGAAGATGAAGAAGAAGAAGGGGAAGTCGACCTTGAGGGGGAGCTAAGAAGTGCTTTGGAGGAGATTGATAGACTCAAACTGAAGTGCAGAAAACAAAAGGACATTCTTCTCAAGTATGTAAGAGAAGAAAAAAACTCAGAAGTCCTCATGCAGCTGAAGGTAGAGCTTGAAGAAGCCAAGAAGATAGAAGACATGTTACTTCAACAAATCAAGGATAAAACCCGAGAACAAGAGAAGCTGGAAGAAGAAGTAGTATGTCTCAGGAATAAACTAGAAAATTCTCAAAGGAAAGTGGTTATAAACTCTTCTCAAACAACAAGCTCTAGTAAGTTAAATGAAATTTTGGTTGCTCAAAGATCCCCTATGATAAAAACTGGAATAGGCTATGAAGGAGAATCAAGTAAAAACAAAGAAAAGGTTGACAGAGAGATTAATTTTGTAAAATCAAAGAAGAATGATGAAGCAACTCAAACAATTCCTACAAAAGAAGAAACCTGTAATGAGGAAGACAGAGATCAGAAGAAACCACTAGTAGTTAAGAATGTAATAAATACTAAGACAACATAAAAAGGGACATATGCCTCTGAATATGTCAAATTTGGAAGTCATCAAAGGAGATTCTTACCTTCTATGAATAATGCCACCTGTTATGTCTGCCACAAGTTGGGACACATTGCTGCATATTTCCATGCAAGGAGGAGTAATTCAAACCAGCAAAAGATGCAAACATTGAAGAGACTGCCCCAAGAAAACAAATGGAAGAGACAACCTTACATCAGGTATGCAAATATTTTCTATGGTTACTGTTTTTATTGTAAGGAATTTGGCCATAAAATCATTAAGCGTAGAAATTATGGACAAAGATTGATGTTTAACACCTCAAGAAGGTTTATGAATCAAATAAATTCTGTTCATACTCATAATTCTACAAAAATTATGATCAAATGTTGTGTATGCAATCAAGTTGGACATATACCTTCCAAATGTCCTCTCAGAAGATGTAGTTCATCACCTCAAAAAAGATACCAAACAAAAGGGTGCCTCCTGTTAGTCTCCTATACCAATAGGTGTCATATTTCATGATTGTCTTATTGAACTATGGAATATGTTCAAACCTTTTTCTTGAGCAAAGGTGTTCCATATTCTTGAAGAACCAAAAAATCAAAAAAAAAAAAAACTTAAAAAATGTAAAGAGGGTATACCCTAAAAGAAAAATCAAAGGGTAAGAAAAATAAAAATGGTCAAAAAAGTGAAAGAAATGAACCCCAAACAAAAAATAGACCAAGGAAAGTGTGCAAATCCAAATGCCACTACTATTTCATTTTTGTAATAAAGCAATTGTGTGCAGCTTGTCAAACTTTTGCCACAATTTATGAAGAGTCAAACTATTTAAACTTGACTCATTCATGTTTCAATTTCATGTTGTAGAATAGAGAATAAATATCTGACCAAACAGTTTAATCTTGGCAGATAAGTAGATAGGTAGAGTTAATAAAAGGTGCTCAACAGTTTAATCTGAGCTCTTGGATGTAATAAGGGTAGAAATAGATAGATTTATCATGTAAAAAAGAAAAGATTGAAAAGGGTTTGCAAGTCTAAATGCACCCTAATAAAGAAGAGAAAATGGTAGTGTTAAGTAGATAGGGTAGGTAGATGGTGCTGCAAAGTGTTATCTGATGAATGCTGCTGCTACATGTTTTTGATCCTTTGCTTTCATCACAAATACTAAAGCAAGAAATACACTAGAAAATAACAGCAAGCAAAGTCAAACTCATTAACTTCCCTCATCACTTTCCCCTCAAAGGTTTTACTAATTTCCCCCAAAAGTACTAAGGTATTTGGAGATCAAAAGGGCTCAAGGCATTTCCTTGACTTTTGGAGGGACCGGACCCTCGGCCTAATGATCAAAAAGACCTAAGTACTTAAGATAATTCATCATTATAATCATTCACCTTTAACATTGTCCTAAGTAAAATCCTATTTTACTTAGGAAAATCATGCAAAATTCCATAAAAAATCCCTCAAAATAACTTACTATTCTAAGTTCAAGTGTTGAAGATGAGATATTGCAATTTACTTCAAAAATTATCACTTTCTTAGATGTGCAAAGTGTTTTGAGTTCCCTTGTCCCTTTGTCATATTAATGTTTAACTCTATTTACTAAATCCCTAGTAAAATGCCCTATCCTAAGTATATAACTCCTTTTTTATAAATAACCCAAAAAAAACCCCTCTATTATAAAGTTTAACCAAAGTGTTTATTTCCTCGCGCATTCAAATAAAAACCCATTATACTCCCTTTGGTTAAATATATCGTTATACCATAAACCCGCCCCTATGGTAAGTTAATTATATTTGTTAATTTACCATATAATAAAATAAAAAACATATATATGAAAAACTTTAAACATATAATATATATGTTTAACGCAAAAAGAGGAATAAAGCCAAAATTTTAATTCAAACTACGGAAAAGTCCTATGCCACCGTGGCCCATCCACCATGGCATTCCGCCCGACGTTTCAACCCCACCGCGACCCTTATTTCTATTATATAGTGGGATTAACTAATTATCATAATTAGTTAATAACCAACCTTCTCCGCCAATAAGAAGCTCCCCGGGATGATTAATAACGATAATCACGTGTAAAACCCCGCTGGGCCCGCACAATGATGCCTCATCCTCTCCCCTTCTTTTCCACCATTAGATCACCCCACTACAGATCGACGCTTCACGACGATCCCGCTACCCATCCTCCGTCAGAGTTTTAACGCGCGGGGACTTGGTGGTTTTCAAATAGTTCACCTGCCACGCGTCAAAGATCTAATGGAATCGCTACCCGCTCATCTAATACCACCTTCGTCCAAAAGCGGTGCGGGGACTTACCACTTACCGCCCGGCCCCTCCACACGTCAGCCCGTACATTGATGACGTCACTCCTCGAAAAACTAAAAAACCCTTTTAACTTGTAAATAAAGCCAATTTTCATGTTTTTTCCGTTATTTTCGTTATTAAACGCAACTGTGCTCTCTGCTACGGTTTTCGAATTTTCATTGAAATCCACTGTTCCATTCAATTTCGCTCCATAAATCCGCCAGACCTGCGTTCAAGCGTCCTCCTGCTACCGCCTGTTACCTGTTAAAAACCAGTTTTCATCCAAGAACAGGTATTTATCCTTTTACGCCCCGAACTTCAAATGAAACTTTGTTTTCCTTGTTTTTCGCTGAATCAATGTTTAAATCTTATTCCTAAGATCATTCCCTAAGTTTTACGACTGTAAATTGTTCCCATGAACCTGCAATTGTGCCAATTTCCCTCAGTAAGACCAAAATCGCGCCCGGCCTGTGAAAAACCCAGAAACTTCCATTTTGAATACACAAGAACCAAAATGGAAGCTCCGGCAGCCCTGAATGTAACCCCATTGAACGCCCCTCATAGAGACCTGGATTTCATTAACAAATTGTTTGATTTTAGCAGGTCACCATCAGAAAATGGATTTGGACCAACAATTTCAATACTAGTTGACAAAATTGTTTACTCCAAATTCTCAGATTTTAATTCAATATCTTCATTCAACAAACAGTTTGTATACAAATTCAGAGAGAGATTAGAATGATGAAATGTGCACAGTGAATGGTAAAAGTGAAATGAGAAATTACAGGGATAGGAAAAGCATAACAGTTAAAGAGTATCAGTGGTTAAAGTGTATCAGGTAAAAGTCAGAGTGCAAGTTAAAATGAAGTTACATAGCAGTCAAAGGTAAAACAGTAAAAGTAATTACAGAGGCAGTAAAATGGTAAAAAGAGATGAGAATAATTTCACCAATAGTGAGTTTTGTCTAAAGTGAAAGTAAAACAGTCAAAAGAGCAAGAAAGTAAAAAGATAAAAAAAACATAACAAAAAGGAACATTTTTGTAGAAATTGCATGTTTTAGTCATTGTTTTGCAGAAAATATTGTGACCAATACAAGATTAATTTTGAAAAACTGAAGGAGGTTTATGTTCTTAAGAGGGCCATCTACAAAAACCTCTCTCACTTTTCTAACAGCCATTATGGTTTTGGAAATATTAAACAATGTTGGAAAGCACTTTTTGCAGAAAATTCCAGTCTAAGTCATCATTTTGCAAAGAGGATTGTGACCAATAAAAAATACTTCATACAGAACTGAAGGAGGTTTTTGTTCCTAAGAGAACCATCTACAAAAACCTATCTCAGTTTTTTCACAGTGGTTTTATAATGAGAGATACATGTGCATATTTACAGGCCATTTTTCAGACTCTGTAAAACTCTGTTTTACACATATTTGTTACAGAGACTATTATGCATAGCTGGAGCGGAATTTTGGGAAACTGAAAGATGTTTATCTCACCAACATATTTATCTACAATAACCTCTTTTACTTTTTACATATCTATTACGGATTGAGAAATAAAAAGATATCATTGGACCCCAATTTTGCAGAATTGTTGGAGCAGAATGCACAAAGAAAGGAAGCAGTTAGTGACTTGGATGCCTCATCATCAATTAAGAGTTGGATCAAATTCGAATTCCCCTCTTTGTCATCACCTATCCATACAAAATAGTGCGAAATAGATGCATTAGTTTGAGTGTCCTTTAATTAAGTTCTATTTATGTAAATAGTTGCAGAGATTTGTGAACCAATTTTGATATTTGTTTCAAGATATTTTAGTTTAGAATTTGTATAAATACTCCACTCTTGGAAGCATTTGGGGTGGATTCTATTACTCTGCTGTAACATTGAGATTTTCGGAATAAAAGCATTTTGGAGAGATTTTTCGTGGCTTACTGGATGACGATTTAAAGCACTGGACTTGTTGCAGGATTCATGTGTTGGACTACAGTTCAATAAGTCTTTCTACCCTCTGTTTGAAGTTTTATATTAGTTTATAATATCATCATATCCATTTCTGAATAATTTACATAAAGGATTGAATCAGAATTTGCTTAATTGTACTCTGATTTCAAATGTGATTGTTCTTAATGTTTTCTTCTAAATTAGTTATAAGCATGAATTCTTAAATGCTCTTGCTTCGCTAATTTAAACATTGTTGATTACTATAATAAAGAATTCTTCATTGCTCTTTGTTTGTAGTCATCTCATTTCTTTCTTTTGAACATGGTGAAAGATTCTTAGCTGCCTTTCATCCCTTCAAGATCATCCCATCCACTTTAAATTTTGAGGATTGTTCTCTGTCTAGCTATCTTGCCCTGTAATACCATCTTGTGCTTAGAATAGAAATCCAGTAAAGCCATCCTTTGACTCCATAGCCCAATGGACTGAAAGCTCTCAACCTTGCCCTTAGTTTGTGGATTCCACCATTTTCCCAAAACAAGCTTTGAATCTATAACTAGCCTAAAACCTTCCAAGAACAAAGATAAATTATAAAGAGAGAGCCCTCTCTGGATGCAGATTGGCTAGATTCTGCATCTAAAAGGTTGGTTTGTGGTTACCTCGGGTATACTTTCCTCTTACACAACTTCTAGGAAAACCTGAGTGATAACATACTGGCGACTCCACTAGGGATCTGAATCATTTTAATTGTTACTATTGTTTGATTTATAAGCTATAGACAGAGTCTGAAGATCAGCCAGGTAGCCTTTGAAATTGCTTTTGCTCTGCAATTGCAAAAGTAAATAAAAGCTGCTTCAGTCTATCTCTGATTTAGCTTATACATTGAAACTTAGTTTCAAATGTTTAATCAGACTCTCTAGTTTAATAAATCTTTGAGAAAATTTTAATTAAAAATCTTAAATTTCTTGAAGAGTTTGTAGAAGTTGTTTTGAAAATTCACAAAATTTAGTTTCCTGAAGAACTAACTTTCTCTTCAGAATTGTTTTACAGGTTTAGATCTGATCTATGATGGTGGACAGGGATCAGACACACAAAGGTTAAAATCATCCACCTGGCGACTCCAAAACCATTTCACAATCAAGACTCCACTGGAGGAATGAAACTGGAAGAACAATATGGAAAGATCAGGCTTTCAACTTGGATCTTAATCCAAGACATTATGTTCTTTCTCGTTAAGAACGTTTTTCAATATGTATTGTATTTTATATAAAGATCTAACTTGGTTGTACAGATAAAGTGGCTTTTCATTATGGCTGATTTTCAAGATGATCCAAGAATAAAACGAAGATATGCTCCCATGAGCAGAGATCACATACCTGGATTTCCACACAAACTACCGAAGGTAAATTGGGGTGAAAATCTGCACATGTTTCAAGATGAGAATATTGATGATCCTTTACTACATCTCATTAAATTTCATATACACTCATCAAGATTGAAGGGTGATTGGCATGAGGATTGCCTCATGAAGATATTCATGGGAACCTTAGAAGGAAAAGCAAGGGAATGGTACGAAGCTCTCAAACCTGCAAGTTTGTTTTCTCTAAAAGATTTTCATAAGGTATTTTATGAGCATTACAAGGAAGATTTTCCATCTTTATCATTAGCTGAAAATTGTTGTGATCAAGCTGAAGATCTTATACATTACCTTAAAAATATTGATGAAGATTTTGCAAATTGGTCTCCTGAAGATTTATTAGAAGAAGTCCAAAACTTTCATTCTCGAGTTAAATATCATAATAATCAAGAGGAGTTAAACAAAGATGAAATAAGTCAGGAGATAAATCAAGATCCACAAAACCCCTCTGTATTAACAAATGATGTTTCATTTAATGTTTTGAATGGAGTTAAAGACAATAATCAACCTCATGATCAAATTTTAGATAAGGGAAAAAACAATTGGCATTTCAATCTAAGAATTCAGAGATTCCCACCCCCCCTCACCGAAGAAGAAATCAATTTGCTTCTAATCATGCAACCATCCTCAAAATATTTACATAATGAAGAAATTGTTTCTACTTCTTCTAATGTTGATGAATGTACAAAGGTTTTTATCCATGAAGGGACAAAAGAACAAGTTGATGCTCATGTTATTCTACCTTCGCAAAAAGGCCCATTACTTGATAATACTCCTATTGAGAAAAATAATGACTTTCAAATAGAATGCTACCAATCTAATCAAGATGTATTGGGATTGTTGGAAGAGAAATATGCTGATCCAATGTTTATAATTGATGACATTCCTTATTCTGAAGATTTGCCTAAATATGATCAGTATGATGATAATTTTGATAATTTCACAAGACAATCACTAGCTATTTTGAGGGATGAGATATTAGAACTTCAGTTTGATGAGGATTTTCTAAGAGCTTTCTTTCTTATTTTGAAATCAAGAAAATATTCTCCTAAACTGAAAATATGTGTTATCAAGATCATCTCTGAAAATTATGAAAATGAAATCAAAATTTTGCATTCTCAAATTCAGTCATACAATTTCCGAAATCCTAAAGAATTCTTTGAAAATCTTCCTTCTCCAAAGCAAGAGGAAATTGTACTATCTTTTGACTTGCATATTGAAGATGATTATTCTTTCAAACACAAGACTAAAGAAATAAGTTCATGGACTAATATTCATAATTCAATTGAACAATTAGTCATTGAAGGCCTAGAAGTAAATAACATACATCATGCTTTTATTGATCCTATATCAGATTATATGGAGAATCTTTTGAGCCCAAATTTGCAAACATGTTTTCTCTATAAGGATCAAATACATCAAAAGTGGCCTTTACACATCATATCATTTATTATAAAGGCACATGATCATAACATACTTCCAATTTTGATCACAAACAATCAAGTTATCCATTTATTTTTACAGCTACTTGATTGGCTTCATTGGCATTTTTGTATTACCTGATTCAATAAGAATTTTAGTAGATTAGAGTAGGTAAATGAGTGCTAATAAGCTCAGAATTTTGAGCATTTTTTTTAGTTGTCAATTTTCAGCTAGTTTTTCATTAAGTTGGTTTGAAAATTTTTGTGTGTTGTTTTAGTTTCAGATCAGATTTCAGGTTGCAGAAAAAGGACTATATTCAATTCAAGATTTTCAACCACAGCAAATGCATGTTTGAGATTGGATCAAGGCAAAATATTTTCAACTAGGAAATGCAGTTTTGATTGGATGGTGACTTACTGAAGTTGAAGCCCGAAGTGAAGGCCCTAAGCTTTAGAAGTTTTACTATCATATATACAATAAAGCTACAAGAAGAAGGAGATTACATGGTTTAGTTTGAAGACATGTTTAGGCATCTGACCTGCTGTTCTTGACTTTTCACAAGGAAAAGCCATCCCCAAGTGGAGCCAGTGTTAGTCTCCTATACCAATAGGTGTCATATTTCATGATTGTCTTATTGAACTATGGAATATGTTCAAACCTTTTTCTTGAGCAAAGGTGTTCCATATTCTTGAAGAACCAAAAAATCAAAAAAAAAAAAAACTTAAAAAATGTAAAGAGGGTATACCCTAAAAGAAAAATCAAAGGGTAAGAAAAATAAAAATGGTCAAAAAAGTGAAAGAAATGAACCCCAAACAAAAAATAGACCAAGGAAAGTGTGCAAATCCAAATGCCACTACTATTTCATTTTTGTAATAAAGCAATTGTGTGCAGCTTGTCAAACTTTTGCCACAATTTATGAAGAGTCAAACTATTTAAACTTGACTCATTCATGTTTCAATTTCATGTTGTAGAATAGAGAATAAATATCTGACCAAACAGTTTAATCTTGGCAGATAAGTAGATAGGTAGAGTTAATAAAAGGTGCTCAACAGTTTAATCTGAGCTCTTGGATGTAATAAGGGTAGAAATAGATAGATTTATCATGTAAAAAAGAAAAGATTGAAAAGGGTTTGCAAGTCTAAATGCACCCTAATAAAGAAGAGAAAATGGTAGTGTTAAGTAGATAGGGTAGGTAGATGGTGCTGCAAAGTGTTATCTGATGAATGCTGCTGCTACATGTTTTTGATCCTTTGCTTTCATCACAAATACTAAAGCAAGAAATACACTAGAAAATAACAGCAAGCAAAGTCAAACTCATTAACTTCCCTCATCACTTTCCCCTCAAAGGTTTTACTAATTTCCCCCAAAAGTACTAAGGTATTTGGAGATCAAAAGGGCTCAAGGCATTTCCTTGACTTTTGGAGGGACCGGACCCTCGGCCTAATGATCAAAAAGACCTAAGTACTTAAGATAATTCATCATTATAATCATTCACCTTTAACATTGTCCTAAGTAAAATCCTATTTTACTTAGGAAAATCATGCAAAATTCCATAAAAAATCCCTCAAAATAACTTACTATTCTAAGTTCAAGTGTTGAAGATGAGATATTGCAATTTACTTCAAAAATTATCACTTTCTTAGATGTGCAAAGTGTTTTGAGTTCCCTTGTCCCTTTGTCATATTAATGTTTAACTCTATTTACTAAATCCCTAGTAAAATGCCCTATCCTAAGTATATAACTCCTTTTTTATAAATAACCCAAAAAAAACCCCTCTATTATAAAGTTTAACCAAAGTGTTTATTTCCCCGCGCATTCAAATAAAAACCCATTATACTCCCTTTGGTTAAATATATCGTTATACCATAAACCCGCCCCTATGGTAAGTTAATTATATTTGTTAATTTACCATATAATAAAATACAAAACATATATATGAAAAACTTTAAACATATAATATATATGTTTAACGCAAAAAGAGGAATAAAGCCAAAATTAACTAAAACTGCGTGCATCCCCATGCTGCCTATCCATCAACTCATGGCAGTATCTCACTGACGTTTAACCCCACCGCGACCCTTATTTCTATTATATAGTGATTGACCATCGAGGGACCTAGTTAATAACCAACCTTTCTCCGCCAATAAGAAGCTCCCCGGGATGACGGATGAAACCATAATCACGGTAAAACCCCACCGGGCCCGCACAATGATGCCCCCTCATCCTTTTCCTTCTTTTTCCTGCCCTACTGAGTGTTATGACAGACGTACGCTCCACGATGGTCAAACCAGCATCCTCCGTCGAGAGTTTTAACGCGCCGAGACTCGGTGGCTTTCTGGGACAGTTCACCCGCTACGCGTCAAAGATCCAATGGAATCGCTGCCCGCTCATCTAATACTCACCTCGTCCTAAAAGCAGGCGTGGGACTACCACTTAATGCCCAGCCTCTCCACACGCTGTTCGGCATTGATGACGTCACTCTCGAAACAAAAACCCTTTTAACTTGTAAATAAAGCCAATTTTCATGTTTTTTCCATTATTTTCGTTATTAAACGCGACTGTGCTCTCTGCTACGGTTTTCGAATTTTCATTGAAATCCACTGTTTCATTCAATTTCGCTCCATAAATCCGCCAGACCTGCGTTCAAGCGTCCTCCTGCTACCGCCTGTTACCTGTTAAAAACCAGTTTTCATCCAAGAACAGGTATTTATCCTTTTACGCCCCGAACTTCAAATGAAACTCTGTTTTCCTTGTTTTTCGCTGAATCAGTGTTTAAATATTATTCCTAAGATCATTCCCTAAGTTTTACGACTGTAAATTGTTCCCATGAACCTGCAATTGTGCCAATTTCCCTCAGTAAGACCAAAATCGCGCCCGGCCTGTGAAAAACCCAGAAACTTCCATTTTGAATACACAAGAACCAAAATGGAAGCTCCGGCAGCCCTAAATGTAACCCCATTGAACGCCCCTCATAGAGACCTGGATTTCATTAACAAATTGTTTGATTTTAGCAAGTTACCATCAGAATATGGATTTGGACCAACAATTTCAATACTAGTTGACAAAATTGTTTACTCCAAATTCTCAGATTTTAATTCAATATCTTCATTCAACAAACAGTTTGTATACAAATTCAAAGAGAGATTAGAATGATGAAATGTGCACAGTGAATGGTAAAAGTGAAATGAGAATTTACAGGGATAGTAAAAGCATAACAGTTAAAGAGTATCAGTGGTTAAAGTGTATCAGGTAAAAGTCAGAGTGGAAGTTAAAATGAAGTTACAGAGCAGTCAAAGGTAAAACAATAAAAGTAATTACAGAGGCAGTAAAACGGTAAAAAGAGATGAAAATACTTTCACCAACATTGAATTTTATCTAAAGTGAAAGTAAAATAGTCAAAAGAACAAAAAAGTGAAAAGATGAAAAACACAAGAAGAAGGAATATTTTTGCAGAAATTGCATTTTTAAAGTCATAGTTTTGCAGAAACTATTGTGATCAATCCAAGATGAATTTTGAAAAACTGAAGGAGGTTTATGTTCTTAAGAGGGCCATCTACAAAAACCTCTCTCACTTTTCTAACAGCCATTATGGTTTTGGAAATATTAAACAATGTTGGAAAGCACTTTTTGCAGAAAATTCCAGTCTAAGTCATCATTTTTCAAAGAGGATTGTGACCAATCAAAAATACTTCATACAGAACTGAAGGAGGTTTTTGTTCCTAAGAGAACCATCTACAAAAAACTATCTCAGTTTTTTCACAGTGGTTTTATAATGAGAGATACATGTGCATCGTTACAGGCCATTTTTCAGACTCTGTAAAACTCTGTTTTACACATATTTGTTACAGAGACTATTATTCATAGCTGGAGCGGAATTTTGGGAAACTGAAAGAGGTTTATCTCACCAACATATTTATCTACAATAAACTCTTTCACTTTTTACATATATATTACGGATTGATAAATACAAAGATATCATTGGACCCCAATTTTGCAGAATTGTTGGAGCAGAATGCACAAAGAAAGGAAGCAGTTAGTGACTTGGATGCCTCATCATCAACTAAGAGTTGGATCAAATTCGAATTCCCCTCTTTGTCATCACCTATCCATACAAAATAGTGCCAAATAGATGCATTAGTTTGAGTGTCATTTAATTAAGTTCTATTTATGTAAAATAGTTGGAGAGATTTGTGAACCAATTTTGATATTTGTTTCAAGATATTTTAGTTTAGAATTTGTATAAATACTCCACTCTTGGAAGCATTTGGGGTGGATTCTATTACTCTGTTGTAACATTGAGATTTTCAGAATAAAATCATTTTGGAGAAATTTATTCGTGGCTTACTGGATGACGATTTAAAGCACTGGACTTGTTGCAGGATTCATGTGTTGGACTACAGTTCAATAAGTCTTTCTACCCTTTGTCTGAAGTTTTATATTAGTTTATAATATCATTATGTCCATTTCTGAATAATTTACATAAAGGATTGAATCAGAATTTACTTAATTGTACTCTGATTTCAGATGTGATTGTTCTTAATGTTTTCCTCTAAATTGGTTATAAGTATGAATTCTTAAATGCTCTTGCTTTGCTAATTTAAACATTGTTGATTACTATAATAAAGAATTCTTCATTGCTCTTTGTTTGTAGTCATCTCATTTCTTTCTTTGAACATGGTGAAAGATTCTTAGCTGCCTTTCATCCCTTCAAGATCATCCCATCCACTTTAAATTTTAAGGATTGTTCTCTGTCTAGCTATCTTGCCCTGTAACACCATCTGGTGCTTAGAATAGAAATCCAGTAAAGCCATCCTTTGATTCCATAGCCCAATGGACGGAAAGCTCTCAACCTTGCCCTTAGTTTGTGGATTCCACCATTTTCCTAAAACAAACCCTTGAATCTATAACTAGCCTAAAACCTTCCAAGAACAAAGATAAATTATAAAGAGAGAGCCCTCTCTGGATGCAGATTGGCTAGATTCTGCATCTAAAAGGTTGGTTTGTGGTTACCTCGGGTATACTTTCCCCTTACACAACTTCTAGGAAAACCTGAGTGATAACACCTCCAGTGGATAAAGAAGGTGAATAAATGTGACTTGGCTTTAACTGCTCAAGACCTGAAAATCCAGTGGTATTTGGATAGTGGCTGCTCAAAACACATGACTGGAGACAAAATCAAGTTCATAACTCTTGATGAAAAGAAATCTAGCAATGTTACTTTTGGAAATGATAAATCAAGTAATATCAAGGGAAAAGGCTCAGTCAGCATAGACAATGGCAGAGGAAAGGCCCAAGATGTACTATTTGTATATGGGTTGAAAGAAAATTTACTAAGTGTCAGTCAGATGTGTGACAAAGGCTGTGAAGTTATTTTTAGAGCACAAGATTGTGAAGTCAGATCAAGCACCACTGGTAAGACTCTGCTCAAAGGAGTTCGAACAGAGAGTAATGTTTACATTGTAAAAGAGGAAGATGAAGCATGTCATCTTAGCAAACTAGAAGAGTCATGGTTATGGCATAAAAGGTTGGGACATCTCAGCTTCGATCACATCATCAGACTAAGCAAGAAGAAAGTTGTCAGAGACATGCCAGAAATAAAGAGGCCTTCTAATACCATATGCAAATCATGTCAATTAGGCAAACAGACTCGCACATCCTTCAAGGCCAAAGATGAGTTATCAACAAGAAGACCTCTATAGCTTGTGCACATGGATCTGTGTGGACCTGCAAGAACTAAAACTCCAAGTGGAGAATCCTACTTCATGCTGATAATAGATGATTTCTCCAGAATGACATGGGTTGCATTCCTCAAGAATAAATCAGAAGCTCTGGAAAAATTTAAGATCTTCAAAGCATTAGCAGAAAATCAAACAGGATGCAAGTTGAAATGCATCAGATTAGACAGAGGAGGTGAATTCACAGATTATGACTTTTCTTACCTATGAAATGAACATGGGATAAAGCAACAATTTACTATTGCAGGAACACCTCAGCAAAATGGAGTAGCAGAGAGACAAAACAGGTCTGTACAGCAAATAGCCAGAGCCATGATGCATGAAAGTAATATTTCTCAGACCTTCTGGGCAGAAGCAGTACACACAGTGGTGCATATCCTTAATAAAGCTCACTTAAGGCCAAGCAGTGACAAGACTCCCTATGAACTATGGCATGGAAAACCAGCTTCAATCAAACATTTTAGAATCTTTGGAAGCAAGTGTTACATAAAGAATAATGATGAAAATCTTGGGAAATTTGATGCAACAGCAGATGAAGGGATATCTCTGGGATATGCATCCAAAATTAAAGGGTACAGGTGCTAAAACAAGACTCTTAGGAAAATAGTAGAAAGCATTGACGTGAGATTTGATGAAGAACTTCCAAACAATACAAGAGATATAGAATGCTACAGTCCATCAGACAACCATGAATAAGAAAACCAAGATGATGAGGAAACAAGCAAGACAACAGAAGATACAGAGCTGAGTTCTAAAGCTCCCTCAAGATATACTCAGAAGAACCATCCTGAAGATCAGATCATTGGAGACAAGAGAGTAGGGGTCCAAACAAGAAGGCAGCTAATAGAACAAACTGAAGAGGTATACATGGCCATGTTGTCACAAATAGAGCCAAAGAAATTTGAAGATGCCAACAAGGACAAGTCTTGGGTAAATGCTAAGAATGAAGAATTGGACCAAATTGAGAAAAACAATACCTGGGAATTAGTTCCTAGACCCACTGAGAAAAATGTCATAGGCTCAAAATGGGTATTCAAAAATAAAATGAATGAGCAATGACAAGTAATCAGGAATAAAGCCAGACTGGTCTGCAAAGGATACTCACAAATCGAAGGACTTGATTACGATGAAACATTTTCCCCTGTAGCCAGAATGGAAGCTATCATAATGTTCCTGGCATTTGCATGCTACCAAAACTTCAAGGTATATCAAATGGATGTAAAATCTGCATTTCTGAATGGAGACTTAGAAGAAGAAGTCTACATGGAACAACTAGAAGGCTTCTCATTAACAGACAAAGAAGACTATGTATGCAGACTGAAAAAGGCTCTTTATGGACTGAAACAAGCTCCTCGTGCTTGGTACTCAAGACTAGATAAATATTTGCAAAAAAAAGGCTTTAAGAGAGGTGCAGTAGACAACAATCTATACATAAAAGCCCGTGAAAATGAACTCCTGATTGTTGTAGTATATGTTGATGACATTATGTTTGGAAGCAACAGAGATGAAATTACAAAAGGTTTTGCTGAGGAGATGAAATCAGAGTTTGAGATGTCCATGATTGGAGAACTCAGTTTCTACTTAGGACTTCAAATTCAGCAAAAGAACATAGGCACATTCATCTCACAAGAAAAATACTTAAAAGAAGTGTTGAAAAAGTTCAAAATGGAGGACTGCAAACCTGTGTCAACTCCCATGATCATGGGATGTAAGCTGTGTGCTGATGATGGGTCTGCTGATATAGATAAAAAACTCTACAGATCCATGATAGGAAGTCTGTTGTATCTAACTGCATCAAGACCAGACATCATGCTATCAGTAGGACTAGTGGCTAGATATCAAACAACACCTAAAAAAAATCACCTTCTTGCAGTAAAAAGAATATTCAGATATCTACAAGGAACAACACTGTATGGGCTTTGGTATCCTAAAGGCAAAAGCTTCACTTTGACAGCATACACAGATGCAAATTGGGCCAGCTGTGTAGATGACAGGAAAAGCACAAGTGGAGGTGCTTTCTATTTAGGAGAAAGTCTGGTGGCATGGTTAAGCAAGAAACAAACATCTATCTCTCTATCTATAGCAGAAGCAGAATATATAGCAGTAGAAGCATGTTGTACACAAGTCATGTGGATGAAGCAAACTCTCCAAGACATGAAGGTAAGCATTGATGAACCTATCTCAATCAAATGTGATAATACAAGTGCTATAAGTATATCTAAAAATCCTGTGCTTCACTCAAAAACTAAGCATATCCCAATCAAGTATCATTTTCTCTGAGAACAAGTGGCTCAGAAGATAGTGAAGCTGGAGTATGTGCCAACAAAAGAACAAACAACAGATATATTTACCAAACCTCTTGCTAGAGAACCATTCGAATATTTGAGAGATAAACTAGGGGTAGTATCTGTAGATGCTACTCTCTGATATAAAGAGAAAGCATAGTTTCAGGGGGAGAACAGAAATGAAAATATCATTCCAGGGGGAGATCAGCCAACAAGGAAACCATGAAACAGGTCCTCAGGATCAAAGGCTTATGGAAAGAATACATCCAGCATACAGGAGTCAATGAAAAGGCTAAAGGATCAGAATTTTAGATTTAATCCAAAGTTTGGAGCAGCAGGGTACAAAGTCAGAAGATCTCAGAGAGAGGAAATGCAGAAAGAAAACTAGGAAATGTGCAACCCTTTGCCATTGATGTCAAAGGGGGAGGAAAAGCAGATAGGCAGAGGAAGCATTGGATTATTGGTGGATGTGTTGCCATCAATGCCAAAGGAGGAGACTGTTGGAATTGTTGTCATTGATGGCAAAGGAGATGACAAAGGAGGAGCACCTGAAACATCATTCAAGGGGCAGAAAGGCAGCAGAGACATCAGAGGAAACAGAGACAAAGAGAGATAGCAAAAGAAAGGCAAAGGAGATAGCAAAAAGAGAAGTAAGGAGAAGCATCAGTCAAGGAGAAGAGGATAGCAAAGAAGCAGAAAACTATTCATGGTGCAGAGTGGGTATCTTTAAGTGTTCAACATTGCATGGGTATGGTGAGACTCTGTAATTCGAAGTATAAATGGCTCCTATGTGAAATTATGATTAACTTTGTACATGGATTTACTGTGGAGTATAGTGTGTGAGGTTATATATATACTAAGGAAATTACAGTCATAACACAGTGAACCCGCAAAGGAAACTGTGAAATCAGGTGATGGCACAGTAATAATTGTATGGGAAATTCTCTGAATGAATTTCTGTGTGGAGGATTGTTGGGTTATCGATATGAATAATCCCGTGTGTTCTTGATGAGAGTATCGAATTCTATAGCAATTAAGAACTCGGTGATTGATCATGTCCATCTGGATCGATTGAAGTTATTGTGGAACTGTGGTTAATTATCCAATGCTTGTGAGCACTGTAAAACATAGCCGCAAGGGTTATGTATGGCGGAGCTATGCGTCGGAGTAGATGGATGAAAGGAACGTCGAGGAACGAGGCTGTAATGTGAAGAAACACCGTGACTGCGCGAAGAGGAGAACCTCTTCCAATAGAACAGGCGGAACCTTGTAGCGGAAGTTGAGTGGAACCTGGAGTGGAGAAGCGGAACCGTGACCGAGAGGAACAGTGAGCGTGGTTTGGAGTGAACAGTGACGGCGGTTTTCGGTTTACATCGCACCGCTTTTGTGGAGCAAGCGGTTTTCCCCATTCGCGAGCGATTCCATAGAAAGCTCGACACGTGGCATGGGGCAAGGTTGAAAAACCGCTTCCACTGCGCACCATCGCGCATTAACTATCGACCAAAGACTCGGTGCGATATTGACACAAGCCGTCGATCTGGAGGGAAGCGATCTGACGGTGATCATAGTGGGAATATGCGCGAAGGTTAACTTAAGGTACGGGCGTGTGCATTTGATTGATTCTGTCAATTGTATGGTGGGGCCCATGCATACGAATGTGTTGATTATTGTTAAGATTTGCGGATTTATTAACCTTTGGGGTCATAGTTATAAGGTTCGAACATTTAGTTATGAGGTGTGAAGGAAGCCCCCGAAATGAAATAATAATTGTCGGGTTTATTTAAATATCAAAGGTCTTGGGTCACATAAGGGCTGTCTATTATATCAGTTGGTACTAAGCCCGTCAACACATTCCTTAATCTAATTCTATGAATTCGATAATTGAACTTGAAGGAAGGATCAAGAAGGCTCCCTTATTGAATTAATAGAACGAACCAAGATATTGAACTATTCGAATTATGGGTTGGTTGGGCAAAGAACTTTGAATGTATTTTACACAGAGGTTGAAATTTATTATAAAGGTCAAAGGTTGACCCAAATCCTTACAAGTGTATTGACAAAGATTCAGCATGTAAAGGTTGCCACTGCATAAATTAAAAGTATTGAAATTTCCCAGCAGTGATATTAAAAGATAGTTATATGTACCACAGTTATACAACTGCAATGAAGAAGAGAGCCTACAAGAACGAAAGAGAGAGAAACAACAGCAGAAAAGACAAATCCAGTCAAGACAAAATCCAGAAAATAAGCTGAGTGAAATTGAAGTGTGTAACTGAAAATCTGAATGTAAATGTTGTAATTAAATTTTTTATTTTTTTTGATGCATTAACAAGTATCCTAAGGAAAAGAAAAATCCCACTGTAGCATGGAAATTTTTACATATCATTATAATTTTAAATTGAGTTGGATAAAGGAATGAGAAGACAAAAGCCAAAGAGTCATGACTATTCACTCAAAATTCCTTGTGAAATACAAACAGTCATGTGAGGAACTCTATAAATAATATCAACTGGATATGCATAAGACAGTTTAGAGAGAGTAAATATAGAGAAGGTAGAGTATAGAAGAGACAGGCATAGAAGATTAAGAAAAAAAAAGCAGAGAGAGAAGCTACAGAACAGAGATGATATCTGAGGTAAATCAACAAACATTCAGTTTGATAAATTGAGGAAGTTGGAGCTTCCCTATCAAGTTGCAGCTTGATAGCTGTCAGTTGTAGCTGACTGAGGTTGGAGCCTCCTGTAGGTTGGTGCCTGAAGAAAAACAACGGTGAGAGGGAGTTGGAGCTTGCATTTGCATCACAACAATAATAAGATGTGTTTTTCTCCCTTTATCGATTTCCACTTACATCTATGGTCTCTTTGTGTGTTTCTTATGTGTTGATGTAATTCTTTCAATCTGCTTAAATGTTTGTTGCTCTCAACATAAGTATGGTGTCACATTAACTTAATATTGGCTGCAACATTTTAAGACTGTTCACATATTAGGCTGTAAATAAGTTTGGTGAAAATTTTTAAAAGGCTCATGTATGTATTAAACTTATTTACCCCCCCCCCCCCCCACCCCTCAGTTTAATTAAAGATTCAACATGAATGTGCCCTATGGGAGAGGGATTCTCCATGTTCATTATGCTACATGTTTCAGGGAGGATATTGGGAAAACCATGATAGTTTCATTGGATCTATTTCTTCCTTGTGGGATGAATCATTTGCATCTCATGAGAACTTTGGAGGAGCATGTCATGGAGGGATGGATTGGGAGACACTTAGCTTATGAGGGATGCTTATCACATGGAAGTGTCACTAATTATTGAGGAGAAGAGTTGCAGCACTCACCTTGTCAGTTTCTTGAGGATAAGAAACATTTGGGAAGGAAGGAATATAATATTCCCAATTACCCATGAGCTAGTTCGAATATTAAATTTTTCTTTTGCTTTCTGTTTAATGAATAAGAGGATAATGGAGATCGATAAATATACTCAAATAATCAATAAATCAATTCCAATGTGAAAAGAAGACATATTGGCAGCTTAATTGAGCACCCTTAGTTGTGAAAAGGGGTTGGAACACCTTTACTGGGTGAACTTTGACCAAATCAACAACGTTTTCATGGAGGAGTGGCATTCAATGAGGGACAACGCAGTTCTATATGGAGAATAATTTCATGGAAGTAGTGTCATTAATGAATGGGGCTTAGGGTTTGGAAGCTCATGTCTTATAAAAGGAAGAGGATGGCAGCCATATTAGGGAGTTTATGATATGTTTATGTTTTAATATATGGGCTGTTTAGACATATATCTTTCTTTGGATGTTTAGCTAAGATTGCAGTGTTGTTTAGCACATGGTGTTCCTGATCGAGAATACCACCTCTTTCCTTGAGAGGCCTCTTGGAAGAGCATTGTAATTCACTTCCACTTTCAGGCTTTAGGCTAAGCTTCATCTTACATCTACAATGCAGATCCCATTGAGGGTTGAGTTGTGTTGCAGGTTGCAGCAGTGGAGAACATCTTTGGGTCACTTCAGTGCTTATTTTCAGTGGAGGAGGATGTAATATCCCCAAAGGGAAATAACCAGTAATAAACAGAAATATGCCAAGCAAATATAACACTGAACCAGATCACTGAATCATGACACATAGAATACCAGAAACTGAGCCATTTTATTAATCAGAAGGTACCTAGAGATGAGTACAAGTAAATCAGAGTAAGTGCACCTATCCTTGCCCTAGGCAAGTGGAGACCCTCTCAAACTGATAATGGCTGCAACAAGGACAGCGTCCTAGCTGCTCTGAATGCTGAAGATGAACTGCGCTGGTACTAGGGCTCAAGACTGATAAATAACTGATCTCCCACTGCAAAACCCTCTCCAATGAAAAACGCTGTCTCTCGCTAGTGACAATACAAACGATGGGAGCACTACCACCAAACCTCCAGATGATAGACTAGCCTCTCGAAGCTAAAACGCCACATGAGCCCACTCACCTAAGCTTGGTGCGACGGATGAAAAGGACCAAGTGGATCCGTTTCCCGAATGCTCAGACCGCTCGGGATCTGAGCCCAAACCAGATCTCGCGCCCTTCCTCTCATCCGCGTCCTCCACTACTGACCATGACAAACCCTTCTGATCGGGAGGCCGGATCCGACAATATCTCTTCGCATCTACACCTCTAGGGGTCGGATCCTGATCCAAAGCATCGATCTCTGGACTAGATCTCGTCACTATCTCCCCAGATCCGCAACTCTGCCGGATCTAGGCTAAACCTCCGATCCGCAACATACAAGACTAGATCTCGCAAGTATCTCGCTTCGTATCTACCCTTTGGGTATGCTGATCTAACAATGGGCCTTCAGATCTGCAACCCTTTCCTTCAGAAATAGACAACGTCCTCACTCCAGGCTAGACAGCGTTCTTCTCCTCCTGAACAGCGTTCTCCCTTGCTAGATCTGGACTGCGTCCTTCCTGGGACAGCGTCCTCACCCTCCTGAATAGGACAGCGTCCTCTCTCCTGATGAGACAGCGTCCTCTCCTCCCTGAACTGCGCAGCCACAAGAGGGCTTTTTCCTCCTCAGATTTGACATTTGCTTCGTAAACTGGGTGATGAGTTTACCGGAACCGAAAAGTGTACTCGTAACAAACCTTACTAGGCTGGGCACCTCGGTCCCCCGAAGCTAAGGGTGAACCGTAAATAACCTTACCAGGTAAGTGTGCACTCGAAGTCCCCGAGGCTAAGAGATCTCCGACCGAGGACACTCGTGCACTAAATAAAGGCCGCGTACCGACTAAACAACCGCGTGCTGAAGACAAAGTCTAGCTATCAAGAAGAATATCAAATCATGGATGATCCAAATGAGGTGAGAACCTCTCCTTTTATAATGCCAAACTCCCTCCAAAACTTAACTCTCCTTTGACCTGCGCAGTTTACCTTGGGTCAGCCTGATGCCTCCCCCATCACACTCATGTGGACCCCCAAGGCCCCCTCTCTTAAGTTACAACGTCAATCTACTAGGAAAAGAACACTTTATTATAAAGTGAGGTGACTAAAGTGAGGTGACCCCTCTTATGTCTCACTTTATTTATTATGTCTAGCTAAAGCGGCAAAATAAAGCAAAAATGAAATATTCCAATTAGCAAGGCTAATTGGGAATATTACAGTCTCCCCCGGCAAAACGTTGCTTGTCCTCAAGCAACTGAAGTGATGGATGCTGTAAAGCCTGCTCGCTCTCCCAAGTGGCATCCTCATCCGGCAAAAATTGCTTGTTCTCAAGCAATGCTTGAACAAGCCTACTCTCTAGCTGATGCTCCCTGCCGATACTGCAAAATGTGCCTGGGTCCCACTGAAGCCTCTCTGTCTCCTGCATCACCCTAACATGAAGGAATATCTCAATGCCAGGATCCCAAACTGGCCTCTCATGGTACCAGCCAATCAATAGTCCTCCCGGATCCCATCGCCACTGTGGCCAATAATCGTACAAGCCCCATGGCTCGGACTGCTCACTGCCTCTAGCTATGACTAAAGACCATGACCGCTGCTGCTCTGCATCTATGGCGGTGTAAGTTGTCCCATCGACTGTGCACCAGCTCATCATCTCTCTCCCATCAAGGCATGGAGTCGAAAATATAATGAGGAATATCTCCCTCCTGTGGATCTTCCATCTCCAAGCAATCATCCAGACCAAATGAGCCACCTCCCAACAAGGCAACTCCCAAAAATCTCCTTCCACCTCAAGCTCCGGTAATGAAGGTGGGCTGAAAATATGAACTTGGCAAGCATCATAGCTTACCCCATGCTGTCCTTCTCTCCACTCATGACAAGTGTAGAGTCTATGCTGATCCTGGGCTGCAAAATCATTGCCCTCCAATGGCAAAGTGAAAAACAATCCACCATAGAAGGTTCCTCCATCGATGAAGAACAAGCTGGCCCAAAACAACCCATAGTGCAGCCTCATCCACTGCAACCTCAGAAAATCACATGGCAAGCAATGTACAAGATCCAACACATCTACTAATGGATAGCAAATGGCTGAATATGACAACAACATAGGTCCAACCACTTGCCCATGGCTGTAAATATCAATCTCATGGCCCACATCAAAAGAGAACGCATACATAGTAGTGGTGGCCATGCCTCCTCCCATGCTCCCATTAGAACATGTAGTGCAGAAATTGTGAGAATTTTTCCCACTCACGGATACATCCAGCTCATGTGTCTCCCTCATAATCAAGCCTCCCATACAAATCTGATATATATCAACAAATGAAGACATGATCAGCAGCAAAATGAAGGAAATGCCGAAGGTCTCATGTGGTGCAAGAAGATAATCCTCCTTATGCTTGGAAACCCAAGTCAAGAAGAATAGGCCATAGATGTCTCTATCATCATTACTTCTTGTAAGTGCAACAAATATGAAGTGATCCTGGGACCTATGGGTTATAGATCCACCATATCTCTGCTGCGCATACTTCCTCCATAATGTTCTGCTCCAAGGTGACAACGCCGTGAGCTCATGCAAATGAGTTCCTGTCAGTACAAGACTCTGTTCTTTGACATGCTCCTTGTCAAAGACTCCTCTAATAATGCTGCAATAAATATGGAATACCTCCCAAGGTGGAAGTGCTTCCCAATCAAAGACCATGGAGATTGTGCCATCTCCTTCTCCCGCAACATCATACAAAGTGTGAGAGCAAATCTGCCCTTGCTCTCCTAGGAACAACCCAAGCAACAAGACATTGTGTTGCCTCTCCATACCTCCATCAAACAACTCATGTGATGAAGACACAATGAATGATATGAGTAACACATCAACTCCATGCATCCATACTCTACGCTGCTCAACGATGCAAGTATCCATCCATCTTTTCCCCATCCTCCTACTCTTAGGAAGAGTGTTTGCCAAGTGATGGCCAAACTCTTTCAAGAGTAACCAGCGCAGCCAAGCCTCCTGCTGCCTGGTGTCATAGATCTGCAAATAGCCTCCTAGCTCCTTGCTCATCAACCACATCCCCTCAATACATTGTGGATGCCTCCTTCTCCTCATCCTAATACTCCTCCCATGAGGGCTATCGTCCTCCCAAATCAAATTTCTGATTTTGCCCTTCATGGGATTTTGAAGTATAAACTTCTCAAGGATCAATGAGACCCTATCAAGACTCAAATAGGTGGTAGGCAAAAACCTCCCATCATGGTGTGTATGGCTCAAGGGATGTCTAACACAAGCATGAGAGACGTTATCCATCCGAAGATGTCCACCATCTTCTATTTGCTCTTGTGAGAAGGGAAGAAAGTCATTGCACCCCATGGTGTATTGAAGTGCATCTCCAGTGAGATCTCTCCTTGAGACCTCCCCTTCATCCATAGCCCGCTCCACCGAGCACCAACTCAAAACCTCTCGCCATCCAACCTCAACACGCGGCTGCTGTACCCTGTGCAACTCTGATCGTCTCATACCACTATCCAAGTCAACATCTGAGACCTGACTAGATGGCTCTGCCTCTCTCTCTCCAATGGGAAGAGATGACCCAACAACTCTGCTAGTCCCATCCATGCATACCTGAAGGGGAATGATCTGATGCTGCAATGTGCTCTCGGGTTGTACCATCAGGGAATCCAGTTGTTCCCCAATGTGGACCAACTTGGCCGCCGACTTGGTACAAGTCACTCTCATATCCTCCAGCTCCTGGTCCTGCAACAAAATGGTCTCCCTAACTGACGTGGCCTTCTCCCTCAGAACTCGAAGGTCCGTCCGAAGCCGATGACACTGCTGTCTGCGACCATCATCCAGTACCTCTGTATCTCCTAGTGCCTCATCGGTAATGGATATATCTCCTGATACCTCACCCATCTGTCGTGTGCTGCTACCACCCGACGACTCGGACATGGCTCCAGTCATCACCTCAGTGGATGGCCCTACCGAGGTAGGCTCTACCTCCTCCACTACGATATCAACCGGCACGGTCAAGGAGGTCTCCAATGATGGTGAGTCCTGTGTCACACTAGGTGTAACCTCAGGCTCCCTGCAATCCTGTGTGTCCTCTTCCTCCAAGTGTGTGGTAACCATTTTAATGGTTTCCCTCTCCGATACTCGGTCAAGCTGGAAAGAGGTATCCAACTTGTCCACTGTGCGCCGTAGGTCCCTATCATGTGAGTGCTTGTTCCCTCTCTGAAAGTTGTGAGGTCTACTATCACGCTGGAGCTGATCATAATCTCTGCTAGCTGTGCGGTGGTGGTCTCCACCATGATGATGCCGGTGCCCCTGGTGTTGATCATGGAGTCTAATGCCATAACAGATCTCGATATATTTCTCGAAGGGGAGAGCATCCATGAATGCCTGTCCGAGAGCATGATAGTTTGCAAGAATGTCAGCCATCCGAGCCGGATCTACCTCTCGCTGTACTGTTATTCCTGTGTCCTCTGGCAAGAATGTGGGCATAGTGGGACGTGTGGGTGTACATGAATCCATATGCCGAGTGGCATCATACCGAACGATCTGAAAACCCCTACGGAGTTCTCTCTGACTGACCTCTACGGCTGCAAATCTCTTGGTTACATCCTGCATGAATGTATCCATCTTCTCATCCAACTTCACAATCATGTCCTCCATTGGATTCCGCTGATCTGTCTCCCTAAATCTCCTCTTATCCACATCACCTGCCATCAGCTCTTTCTGCTATGTGTCTACAGGCTCCTCAGAAACTGCACGGTTGCTGCAAAACCATACTGTTGCTTAACTTCAACCTCCGATTTACCCACTGAAAACTATTCAGAAAATTCCAGGAATTTGGGAAAGTGATCCTCGTCCAAAACCCAGAAAAACCCAGAAAACGTTTTTCCTAATTCCAAACTTCAAAATTTGACCCTTTTTATTTTGGCCCTTTTTCCAACTGCGTTTCTGGTATTGCAACTGCTATTGCTCTGTATGATCTATTTTCTGATGTCATAGACCACAGGCTGAGCCAGAATTATGCTCTGATACCACTGTAATATCCCCAAAGGGAAATAACCAGTAATAAACAGAAATATGCCAAGCAAATATAACACTGAACCAGATCACTGAATCATGACACATAGAATACCAGAAACTGAGCCATTTTATTAATCAGAAGGTACCTAGAGATGAGTACAAGTAAATCAGAGTAAGTGCACCTATCCTTGCCCTAGGCAAGTGGAGACCCTCTCAAACTGATAATGGCTGCAACAAGGACAGCGTCCTAGCTGCTCTGAATGCTGAAGATGAACTGCGCTGGTACTAGGGCTGAAGACTGATAAATAACTGATCTCCCACTGCAAAACCCTCTCCAATGAAAAACGTTGTCTCTGCTAGTGACAGCGCAGAAACAGATGGAGCACCAGTCACCCAAACCTCCAGACAGATAGATCAGCTTCTGAAGGCTAGAAAACGATGTTGAGCCTACCTCACCCAAGCCTGCTCATCAGATCAGCGTCCTACCAAGTGGATCTGCTCCTGAATGCTCAGATCTGCTGGATCTGAAGCCTCCAAACCAGATCTGCGTCCTTCTCTTCCTGATCTGCGTCCTCCACTATCAGATCTGCTACCAAACCTTCAGATCTATGCTGGATCTGACAATATCTCTTCAGATCTACAGCCTCTAGGGCTGGATCTGATGTTATCCCTTCAGATCTGGACTAGATCTGCCAATATCTCCTCAGATCTGCAACTCCCCAAGCTGGATCTAGGGCTAAACCTCCAGATCTGCAACATACAAGACTAGATCTGCAAGTATCTGCTCAGATCTACCCTTTGCAAGGTTGGATCTAACAATGGGCCTTCAGATCTGCAACCCTTTCCTTCAGAAATAGACAGCGTCCTCACTCCAGGCTAGACAACATTCTTCTCCTCCTGAACAGCGTTCTCCCTTGCTAGATCTGGACTGCGTCCTTCCTGGGACAGCGTCCTCACCCTCCTGAATAGGACAGCGTCCTCTCTCCTGATGAGACAGCGTCCTCTCCTCCCTGAACTGCGCAGCCACAAGAGGGCTTTTTCCTCCTCAGATTTGCTTCAGAAACTGCTGCTGCTTTGCTACTGGAACTGAAAAGTGTACTCAGAACAAACCTTACTAGGGCGGGCACTCGAAGTCCCCCGAAGCTAAGGGTGAAACCAGGAATAACCTTACCAGGGCAGGCACTCGAAGTCCCCCGAGGCTAAGGGTGAGATCTCCGACCGGAGACACTCGTGCACTAAACAGTGCTGCAGACCGACTAAACAACCGGCGTGCTGAAGCAGACAAAGTCTAGCTATCAAGAAGAATATCAAATCATGAATGAATCCAAATGAGGTGAGAACCTCTCCTTTTATAATGTCAAACTCCCTCCAAAACTTAACTCTCCTTTGACCTGCGCAGTTTACTTTGGGTCAGCCTGATGCCGCCCCCATCATACTCATGTGGACCCCCAAGGCCCCCTCTCTTAAGTTACAACGTCAATCTACTAGGAAAAGAACACTTTATTATAAAGTGAGGTGACTAAAGTGAGGTGACCCCTCTTATTTCTCACTTTATTTATTATGTCTAGCTAAAGCGGCAAAATAAAGCAAAAATGAAATATTCCAATTTAGCAAGGCTAATCGGGAATATTACAGTTACCCTCTGATTGCAAACATAAAATTTAGATTAAGGCTTGCTAGAGAGCACCTTAATTCGTCTCGTGTTTGTTATCTTAATGTTTTCCTCTGAGACCTGGATGCGTAATTCAAAGATGGTCTCGCTATACATTCACGTTGAACCTTAATCTCCTCCTCCTCTTTCCCATTTCACACTCATAAGAAGATCCAATCTGCATAGTTAGCTTGCCTTGTGAATGCCCTTGAAAAGCTGATGCACAATTAAGCCTTTTATGACTCCATAGCCCAATGGATTAGTCTCGCTCCATCTCATCCAACCACACAATCATCAAACAGACAAACCCCATCACCGTAACTAGCCTTAATATTAGCACTTAGAGTTATCAAGCTATATCATAAGAAACAGAGAGCCCTCTTCCGAGTCTAGGAAGGCTAGGTCCCGGACTCCAAAGTGGTTTGATGTTTGTCCTCCGTTGTTTGTTCTTGCCAATCTTACAATTACTAGTGACAACACCAAGGTCAGTTTCGTCGGGAGGTTTGTAGTCTTAAGTCATATCTTGTAGTAGTTTGTTGAACTTTGCTAAATTCCTTCCACCGTTTCATTTTTTCCTTTCTTGATATTGTTGAATTCTTTAACCAAACATTTCTTTTTCCCATTTTTATCTTGGAATGCATCAAGAAGGGTCTTTGAAAGAGTCAAAGGAATTATCAACTTTATCTTGAAACCAATCAAGAGCATTATCTTCTAGAGAAAGAACGAATAGCTTCATTATGACATTTTCATGATTGTAAGCCGCAAGATGAGCAAATATTTGGATGAAGCAAATGCTTGAATTTCTTTATATGTGCTTCAACGTTGATGGCATTATTCCCTTGGAAGAGCTGAACTTGCTCATGGTGGATTCAGCTAGGTAGATCATGTGGATATCCCCTCAACATTCGTGAAGTTGTAAGGCTCGTAAAAGTCATCGCCGATGTCTTGATTTATAGGATGGTTGGCGAAAAACAAAATGGAGATCAAGGAGAGCTCGTCCAAGAAAATTTAAAACGATCTCTAGAATGTAACTTGTTTAACCGAGCTCTCAGGAACCTTTTCAGATTGGGGAGGTTAACCAAGTTACCAGGATTTCTTTTGAGTACGTTCTTGTGAATGGATGAATATGTGTAGTTGTCACCCAAATAGAAGTCAACCTAAATGTCCAGGTGATAATGGTGTAAATGAATAAGATGAGAAGATTAGTGAGATAACAAGGGATAAGTTGATGAGAAGATGGAGAATGATGAAAGAAAAGGTGCCAAAAAATGTCGTGCCACTCGACTCGACTACCGAATGGAAAAAAGGATTATAAGATTATGAAGATTGTCATAAGTCCCGACAACGAGCAAACTTGTCCTCAACTAAGCTAAAAAATACAATGGGATAGTACAGAATCGTGGACAACCGCTCGTGCCGGGGCTATCACTCGATTCCGCCACTCTCCGTTCTATTGTCTCCCAACAACATGCTATGGGGGTTAGTCCCTATGGAATGAGGTGAAGGAAAACAATTTGGGAACCAACTTGTTCGGGAGACACGTATGAGTTACCTAGCTACGCCGCAATGTTATAGAATAGGGGGCATATACGAGAAGGGCATGTGGGTAATGAATAAAGGATACTATGGTTTGAGACCTTAATATTGGTTGAGGAAATTGAAATGGCTAGCATCGAGTAGATCAAGATAAAAGACGACAAATTTGTGGTTTGCTAGGCTCAAGAAGTAATCCAAGGCCTAGATCGCTGACTAGAAGGGAATTAAGGAGATCCTAATCTTGTGTAGGCTTGAGGGACAAGCCACACCCATGTGTGGATGAGCAAAGAGAGGTCGAAGACATACGAAAGGCCGCGAAGAAGCTGGGTTTCGAATGTGTTTCTCAAGTCTCGTTAATTAAAGGAGGGCATGGACAAGAGTGTTTGAAGGTCGGAATGCAAATGATCTCGAAGGAATTGATCTTCAGGAGAAATGGGCGGTTTGATGTTGGAATATGTAGTGTATTTGAAGGATTAAATGCACGTGGAGTAGTTGGTTTGAAAGACTAAAGACTAAAGATCCGAAAGGAGCCCGATCACCGTGTGGAGGAGGCAATGGATGTCCAAAAGCAATGGACATAAGTACTGTTGGGTACCAAAGACAAAGGGAATGCCTTCAGACATAAGTCAAGACATGTCTCCGTGATATTTGTTGAAAATTGTGATCCGAAGAAGCAAATATCAAGACCTAATTTTGTATAAATTAATGATACTAAATACGTACTAGTGACATGAAGGGCAATGATCCTGTACGTGAGCCCCATGATTCTTTTATTAATGGACTAATAAAAAATCGAGCTTTGGGCTTAACATATCTATGCACTTAATTGATTTCATTGTTGTAGATTTCTCATATTTAAAGTGCTTGTGTTGGGGGTTCCTAGTGTGTTTGTATGCCTCGGTTAGCCAGCGTATCCCATCTAGGGCCCAAGGAAAATTCAACAAGAAGGGGAAAGACGTTTCTCCGGGAAGATGGTTAGTGTTTGGAGAAGTTGAGAAACATTTGAGATCCACCCTTGTGTAGAGCCTAAGGAGTGAGTCGAAGCAAGGGCTTTTAAGGAACAAAGCAGCATAGAGAGGTATTGGCTTCTCTGAGCTGCCTAAGTCAGAATGATCTAATTTCTTTGGAGAGAAGAAACCAAGGCGAAAGATGTGACATCAGAGTCAGTGAAGTGGCACCAAACTCTTCTTGACAATGGGTTGTGAGCCGTACGCTACATCCGATGATGCCCAAGAAACAAGGTTTGGACCCTCCATCGTAGGTTCAATCATACTTAGGAAGTAAACTCGACCCCCAAATCTCGATCCATAGAGAATAGGGAGTTTAATAATTGCGTCCAGGTGGAGTTTGAAATTTTGTACGAGATTCTGAAACAGACTCGGAAGCACTATGTTTGATAGCGATAAGGAACCATGCCCTTTTCTAAGCTGCTATCGAGAGCTTGCTACATACCAAAACGAGGTCTCCTTCGAACTATACTCCATTATAAAGATGAGACAGATGAGCTCGATCTTTCCCAGAAGTAGAAATACATATCAGCATTTTGATTCAAAGCAGATTGAGGATCATAACTTTGGTTTTAACTAGTTGACTAACCATTGATAGCGTAGAACTTGATGAAGGCGTTTGTCTGTTCAAGAACCATCAAGAATAGATAACAACATTAATGTCGCTGATAGTGTGTTTGGCAAAAAGACACACACTAAGGAAGGAAAATGTGATAACCCATCGCCCTCATCGATGTAACGAAATATGTGGTTGGTGAGGGAACATGTCATTCTTCCAAATTCTAGTCAACCTGTATTGAGTTCGCCATAGACTTTTAGTGACTGAGAGTTTGTTAATTTGCTGGCTGATGTGAGAGAACCTGATTTTACTGAGGCGGCGTTTTCTTCTGTGACAAATAAATTTACAATAGTTAAAAATGCAGTTTGTTGTTGTTGAGATGAATGATCTATTTTATAAAGATGAGAACAATTTGACTTGGCACCTTCCAAAGTAATGATATCTGTATGTGAGACAAAATATATGTAGAGTGAATAAAAAGCAGAGCAGAGATAAATGAGAACATGAAAAGGACGAACAGCGGCGGAGGCAGAGACATCTGGCAGAGCAAGGAAAGGAAGCACACAGAGAGAGAGGAGTCTGTGACGGGCACGAGAGCAGCATAGGACAAGGAGCAGGCCACGAGACGAGCCCACACTGAACGGAGCATGAGACGAGGAGGCAGGCACCTGGCACACGAGGCGAGCCCAGTGACACAGACAGGCAGGGCAGAGGACACGAGCTGGGGAAAGCTGGCTTTCAACATTGTGACAATTCTGTACAGTGATGCAGTGAATGACAATGGTATGGTTGTAGATACAGCATGTAGATATATGGTGGCACGTGTTGTGGTTCTATTACCAGATGAACGAGCAAGTTTGTTTATATTTCAAAGATTGTATTTAACTTAGGATATAAATATATTGATAGGGAATAATTGATCAGAATGATGAATATTACAAGGAGGGTCCTTGTTATGAATACATAAGCTACCTTTTCACTAATGATGTGTCTTTTTTGATAAGATAGGACTATTCACTAACCATAATTTCATTATGTTTACCAATCTTTCTTAAATAGTTTGATGGAGGAGGCTAGGGGAGGATGGATCCAGATCTCTAGAACTTAGAACCTGAGTCTAATACAAGTTCCAAAGTTCATAATGCGAGATTGCCAACTCATCTGGTGTTGATTTCTTCATGAATGATCAATTTAAAGGCTATAGAGGTGGTTGTGTGTTGCCAACAACCAATCACACTTTGCCAGTGATGTAAGGAGCAATGGATCACATCTTGCCAGTTGTGCAAGGGGAGTGCTTTGTCCTCTAAAAATGTGAAAACTGAGAAATCCAAGGGTAGAAAGGTAGTGTCTCTCAACATAATTACTCCAGTAGGTCCCCGCCAGAGTCCTTGCTGGAAGGAACACACAACGGACTCATCTTCTGTTTACGTGAGATCCCGGAGGTAGGATTTAAACAGTGCTACTAGATGATGGAGTTACGCTGCATATGGTACCAAGATCAATCTTTTGACGAGAATGCAGAGCACATTTACATTATTTCACTAATCATTTTTTGTTTATTGCTATTTAGATTATGTTTTTTTTTTTTTTAAAATTATGATGAGGAACATAGTATGAACAGGTATGCCTAGGGTGTTCATGGTCCACGACGAATGAACAAAGAGAGCCTGCCTCTTTTATGCTGCTATCATTTTTTGTTGTATGTCCATTCTATATGCTATATGGGATATCATATTGTTCTTCTGTTCTAACATTTATTATTTTCACATATTTTTTCAGGTAGCAGAGTTCATTGTGCTTAGGCATATGGCAGATGAAGAAAATGTTTAGTTAGAACTGTAGAGAGGCGATGTTGATAGTTATTTGTATTGTATTGACTCTATCCTAGATGGTAATGTTAACTATTGTTTCATAATATAAATAGAAATAATAATGTAGACAGTGTTAAGCAACATTTGAAAGATAACTTTCTTGCTTAGAATTTTCTAGTCAACGCCATTGTTTGCATGATTTTTTGAATTATTTCATTATTGTTGCTGATGTAAAGTGAAATGAAGTTGCTTTAATTGTAGAATTGCTCTTCAAGATTTATTACACATCTTCTAGAAAATAATGTATTGTTTGAATTGATTGTGAATCAATATATCTTGTAAAAGGAGTTTGAAGTGGTGAAATTGGGTGGAAGAATATTGCGCAATGCACTTCTTTGCTTATTTGAGATTCATAGATTTTCCTTTCTCGGTTGTTATTGAATGGACTATTTGATTTGCTTGATTCAATATTCTTTTCAAGATCAATTTTGATCTATAATATTCGGGTCACCCATTTTTCGTAATCTCTTGTTGTTTATTGCATCAATTTACATAAGATAGAGTAACAAAATATAAAATGGATCAAGACTAGTACATCAACCATAGTCATTGCACAATTTGGATCAATTATCATTGTTCCATTCAATTTCACTCACTGTTAGAACACTAGCTATTGTACATTAGACATAGCTATTTCCACCTTTGGTAACATTTCTTTCTGCTATTTATATACTTGATTATCAGTCAGCTACCAATTATAACTACAGTCAACAACAATTGGTCTTATTTGTCTTTATGTGAATTACAATTTATTATAATACGCAGTTTGCAGTTGTTCCAAAATCTTAGATGTTAATCACCACAAATGCCTTTAGATTGAAGATTAATAATTATACTGGCTAATAATGTTTAGTTGTTAGTTAGTGAAGACAGTAAATTAACAATCAAGAATCATAGTTGGTACATTTTGGAACTTCTGCTCATTTCTGAAAATTTCTACTTTTTTTAATAGATGATTAAAAAGGTGATCATTGCTTGAATTCTGCTCAACTGTTCTTGTGCACCTCACTGGGATAGTCAATAAAGTGTGGATCGATGGCAACTTGAGAGTCAACACAGAAATACAATTCCAACAATGACCACAAAAGTAGGTCAATGGGACTATTGAGTACAATGATGTCAATACTAAGGAGGCTAAAGTTCGAGAAAGAAAGGAAGAAGTAAAAACATGAAGTCTATATGCACAACCATGGAAAACCCTTGGATCCAAGTGTGGATGAACATAATGGGAGGAAGATGCACAAAGGGAAAGGATCAGGGATTGGGTCATGGTCCATCAGATCTACCTCTCCAACATCCGAGGCTAAATGAAGAAAACTCAAGATAGAATGATTTTCTAAAGAAGAGTTAAAGATCCTAACTTATTGAAGCCAAGTGACGTAGTTATAATTTACACGATGTTTAAGTTATGACATTTTGTTTGGTGGTAATGGTAAGGCATTTGATTTGGTGACATAAGGGAGGTCTCTGGGAGGGGGAATGGGTCCCTCCGGTCCACACCGAACCGGAGCTAGAAGTAATGCCGCACAACTTGTCTCCTAGTGCTCCTATTTGATGGGAACACCATAAAGGAGGTAACCCGCCGAACATGATCCGACCTAGGAGAATGCTAGGTCAGGCAGGGGTATGAATACTAGGGGCCTCCCGCATAAAATGCTAGACATTCGGTTTGAGTACTAGAAGAAACTAGAAAGGGTTTTGGATCCCTTCCGAACAAGTAATGAAATCTCCCACCGATCTCATAATAAATGGAGCAACAAAAGTTGAAGTGCTTCTCCAACTCAATCTCAAAGATCACATAACCGGTAGATCCTATCTAATCGGTCTAGTTGGTGGTTTGTCTCAATATGTACCACAGAGCCAACCCAATTGTTCTAAGGGAATTTGAAGGGAAGGTAAACAATGGAGGAGTGTGTGATGTGGGAATAATGAGTCTATCCCTCATCATCATGTTGTGCTCAACATGGAAGGCCATCTTCGTACATAACCTACCTCGAGGGTTTATCCAAGTGATCTATATATCCCCAATAGATATTCTCTAGGAATGATTATATTCATCTCCATTTGGTTGGTAAGAGGTGGTTGGGTACACAAGGAATATCTAAATGGAGGAAGTTGATGCAATGTAATACTAACCGGCAAGTAGATCCTAGATCTTGCATGCCTCATTACTAATGTCAGAATGGACTCGATGAACGATAGGCCAAGTATGAATATTTGTCGTGCCCTTGCATTGTATCATGGAACTTCGAACATGATGTAGAAGTGAGATGAGACCGAATACCGCTCAAGTTGGAAGGGGCAAGCACCAAACTTTGCTAGAATACGGCTAGGAACTCGTTTATTTGCATTGAATGAAGGAAGAATGAGGATGATTTGTACTCTCTCTACCGAGGACCAATCAAAATCTAGTAAACTAGGTACCAAACCTCAAATCCATATAATATTAAATAAGCAAGAAAGTGTCCATAAGCAACATCTGTATTCCATGCCTATGAAAGTAGCAGGAAAATATCAGCAACTAAAGTGAAGACTCCATGGATTTAGAGAACATGTTAGAATGCACTATATGTCTTGAAGGAACATGTTATAGCACTATATGGCTTGAAGAAGGATTCCAAGGTCTATATAATTATAGATGACCTCAGATTATATTAGATAAGATAAGATGATTTTACAGGTTCAACAAATGACCACAAAGTAGGTCAAAGGATCAAGAGTAGACCAATATGAATACAATGTGGGAGTGCAAGCAAAACTTCTAGAAAATACCGAAAATAACATAAAGATAGAATCTTGTTGTAGTACAACCTAAAAATACACATATACAACTATGACAAAAGTATAATGATACAAAACACTAAGAAAATTTTCCCAAGATTGGAGAAGTGGATAGCCCAAGATTTGATCAGAGAGGGAAAGTGAGAGAGAGAGATTTGATGATGAAGCCAATGGATGTCAAGGCCTCTTGGGTCTAATGGTCAACGGTGAGGGTGGTGAACTAAGCACCGGCTTGTTGTTCTAGTTCCTTGGAACCATCTCGGGGTTCGGTTGTATGATCTTAAGTGTGAAGGAGTAGTGGACACTCCTAGCATTTGAGGTCAAAAGAAAGAAGTTTTAGGTCTCCGGGTTTCTCTTTCCTCGAAATGGGGGGTATTCTAATGGGCGAGAGGCACCTTGCTCTAGATCTGTTTTGAAGATGATCTCTCTTATGCTTTGAGGATGGGAGGGCTAATGTATGGTTCGAATTCTAGATATTAGTCATTCTGTCTCCTAGAGGGGGAGGTTGAGGGAGAGCACACATGTCCTAATCATTCTACTATTTGGTGCACTTTGGAACTATGCCTACTTTTGTTGCTATGATTTGATGAATCAACATGAAAGTATGAGATGATAGTTCTATTCATCCAGATGGGGCTTGATGTGCAAGGGCTGATATCTATGGTTGAATATCTCCTTGATGAAGAGGAATAAGCATCTCCGGGTCTTGGTATTGAAAGAAAGTAGAGATGAAGTCCCTTGAGTCCCTATAGAGGGTTGATGTATGGTTTGATCTCCGGATATTGGTTGGTCTCCTAGAGGGGGAGTTGAGGAGAGACTCGAGATCCTACCATTCTATTGTCCGGTGCACTTTGAACTCTTCCACCGCTTGCTGCTCCAATTTGATCGAATCAACATGAAAGTATGAGGTGATCATTCCATTCATCCCAATATGTGCAAATATTATATTTGTGGCTGAATATATCCTGGATGAAAAGGGATAAGCATCTTTGGGTCCTAGTATTGAAAGAAAGTAGAGAGGAGCCCCTTGAGTCCCTCTAGAGGCAAGATAGCATCCTCGGTTCTAATTGTATAGCTGACACCCCCAAAGTTGAGGTTCATGCCTATTTTCTTTGTCCTTTAGGTGGCACACTTGGTAGATCCTATCAAATCCTATTAGAGAAATTTCGAGGAGTATTTTGACTCATGAATCTAGAAATAATAGAATTTGAGAAGTTTTGTATGTTTAATTTTGAATGTTAATCACTGCTCAAGAAGTTGATGCTTCCAAGTACTTCATGTTGGGGCATGTACTAAATTGCTTGACTTAATAACTATTGCAACTTTTGTATTCAACTTAACCTCTTGTGGGAGCATTCATACCACTTACTAAAGGGAATTAAATCCATAAATAACTGTCTCCTATTTCATTTAAATTGCCTATATTTGTACATTAACAAAAGGTTAGTGATGTTGTCATTCATATTGTTTAAGTTGTTGATCTTATTATTGTTAGTTTACCTATTGCTTGGAGAGGACTTTGTTGTGGCACCTCATGGAGAGAGTTTCAATGAGGGTTTTTTGACTCATAGACCCCTTTCTTGTATTTTTGTCATTTACTGTAGCTTAAAAACTAAGCATAGGTTGCTGCCTAAAATATGTGGAGTGGTGGGTTGACACTTGTGGGCATTTACCTAACTAAAATTGGCACATGTAGGGCAGCTTTCCTTATAATCATGTTTGACACATGTGAGTTGCATTATTGGGAGAATATTTTCTTTAAGGGCACATGAGTTGCTGGGTTAGGTGGATCAGTCTAAGGTTTAACTCACTCTCTTCGGTTTAAAGGAAAAGATGCTTTTTTGCTTGAGGAAAAGCAGTTAGAGGCATGTCTAGCTCAATTTCTTGATATTTTGGCAACCCATTTCTGCACTTCCCTCATTTCACCTTAACAAGGGCTTCTGTCTGCTCTGAATCTGCTTGGTGCTTAATCATTGCTCTTTTGAAATTTGTTCCATGCAAAAAACCCTTGAAATTTTGTTCCCAAGATTAATGGCTTTTGAAGCCTTTAGAAAAAAACCTCGGCTCTTTGTAATATTAAATTAGTGCTCTTCAAAGTTCCAATTTTGAATATATTTACAGAAATTTTTGGCACTTTTGTAAAACTTTAACGTAGAAAGTTTTGCTGCTGTCTCCATATATATGAAGATGATTTTTGACCTCCGACTGAGATGTTACGACGAGATAGGTGTTAATTAAGAGACAGAAACGTATATCACAAATTTGAAATTTTGCATAATATTATTATATTTTTAATAATTAAAATTAAAATAAAGTTTAAAACAACATTTAGACAGACACTCTACATTGTCTACATTCATATATTGTCTGCTGGTTGGTATCCCTGAGTGGTTGAGGTGGTTTAACCAACACATCTGAATCCCAAATATTTATTGACATATTGACTTACGCCCTCGACGTAAAGTGACCATTATACTACTTATTAGAATTTTAGATTCGATTACGGTAGGTAGTGATGATCCAAATAAACTTTGAAGAATAAGTATATTGACATCTTGCTTGTATAAAGTCACTCTAGTAATATGTATATAGGAATTGAGATATATTTGAATTGAATTTTTCAAACTTCAACTCTAAGTGTTTAGTTCCTGCAATATTTTTGGGATGTATGCTGTTACAAATTGAAGGTTGCCAAATTATTTTTGATGTCTGTAGTTTTTGGATTATTAGTAGTCATGTAAATTCTAAGGGTATTGCATGTGGATTTACCCTTGCAGGCAACTGGAAGCCCACTACCTCTCTTGGTTAAGGAAGCAGCAGAATATATAACACAAATCCTTGTTATTTTTGGTAATATTCATCTTGATTGATGCTTTCAACTTTTTCCAATCTTCATGTTTGTAATTTACATGTCTATTGTCTTGTTTATTAGCTCAAATATTTTTGGCATTTGCTAAAGTGTTATTAATAATACTATATGTCTTCAGACAGTATAAAAGTACATGGTTGTACACCATTCTTTAATTGGTCAGAACTAAAACATGATCCAGACTTTTATGAATTTATAAACTGTTGCTGACGAATACTGATATGAGATTTTTCTGAGTGGTAGATTTGTATTTGTTCCAGAGATACAAATAGCCATGAAATCGTCTTCATGCAGTGGCATGAAATTTGGATCTACTGCAATGTCAAGTCAGTCAAATTTGTGTAAAGAAATATTCTGCAAAAACTAAATATGACTTTCTTAAAACTCTTCCAGTGGTAAAAAAGTTGTTACCAGTCCACCAGAACATCAGAATCGTGATTGGGAAGAATAATTGCTGCACATGCCTTAAGTGTTTTGTCTATATGCTCCAGATCTCTAATACAACCATTTTGACATTTTATGCTTCTCTAAAAGTGCCCCTAACACTGTAAAATAAATGTAACTAAGAACATCGAAAAATATGCAGGATTTTAAACTTAGGAATTAAAAGAATCAGTATATTGAGCACCATTCTGACATTTTTTTTCTTGCTAAGAAGTGGCCAATACTGTAACATGGAGCATAGAACAATATGAAATATTTTTTAACTTAGAAAATAAAGAAATATAATGAGCTGTAATATCTAAATCAGTGTTACAAAATCATACTGTCAATAACTTGGAAGTGAAAATCAGGAAAAATAACAAAAAGTGAAGAAATAATTGTTGCTGAGTAAAAAGATGCACAAAATTTGAGTTTTTTTCAACTAAATTTAAATATGAACTTAAAACATCAATTTTATTACATTTCAAATGCATGATAATAAAGATACTTTGTTATGATATATCACTATATTCCAAAGGGTTATCTAACATGTTCATAATTGTGCATCATCATATATATAAAGGATGCACAATTATGAACATCAATTATATATATATATATATATATATATATATATATAAGTTGCACGTAAACGGGTAAACGGAATCGAAGCTAAACTGTGTTGGAAAGTAACTACCTCCCCAAATTTTGGAACGGGAAATGCATATATATATATATATATATATATTATAATAATAATTTAAATTTATATTAGAATTTAGGACATTTAAGAAATGTTATGTGAAATCATATAAGTTTAAAACATACATGATACATGATAAATTCCAAAGCATAAACTATTACAAGTTACAATACATTTACTCATGAATGATAACAGACAATAGAAAATAGGAATATTGGAATATCGGATTGGTGCTCTCGATTAAATACTAGTTCCATACCCTACTACATGACAAAATACTATGAACATTGCATCACCCAATCCTAAAATCTTGAAAAACTGACATAAGTCTCATTGATTTTGGAATGAGATCTAAAATTTACTTTCTCCATATGAAATCCAATTATCTTCATTTTTCATCCTTTACTTAATAATTTAACATTACCATGAATTCGTATATAAATACTAGGGCCATAGGCTTTAAAATTCATCTAGAAGAGATCCATAAATGATTAGAAAAATATTAAAAAAGTAATCTAAAACCTAAAAAAAAAAACCAAGTAAAATCACTTTAAAGGGAAGGAAACGTCACACGCTCGAAAACGCGCTTATGCCAGATTGCACGTTTCCCGTACGGGAAATGTGCTGACACGGCCTGGAATGCGTTTCCGGCCGCATTTACGCGTCTCTCGTTTCTCGCTTTGTTTCAGTGAAAACGGCCTAGGGCTGTTTTCGCAACTTATATATATATATATATATATGATGCACAATTATGAACATCAGAGATTAACTTCACTGTATCCGGTGATAACCTCACCATGAAGCAGAGTCATCGTAGTAAAATGATGGGTTGGTGGAGGCCCATGTCAGCTTGAAGGGTTTGAAGGAGCTTGTCATTCCATCTACCAACAATCAAATTCCATCCTTATGATGTACATGTCCTTGGCCTCCACCTATGCCAATAGCGTACTATCTATCACTACAGAGCCCATGAAGGTTATTCCACCCTAAACTGGTCCTAAGAACCATTACCAAAGGTTTACTCACACCCCACACTCCTCCTCTATTATTGTTTTCTAAAGGATTTTCTTCAAAATAATTGAAGTGATAAGATGCCCCTTGGTTTCTCATTGAATGGATGAGCACACCATTGCACAGAAAACATATTTCTACTCCATTTGACAATTCATGCAACAAGTATTAAGTACATATAATAATAATAATAATAATAATAATAAAATGGTATATGTAGAAATTTGCTAATGTTTGGATGAAATCAAACTCGAAATCAAGAGATTACAAATTTCCTCTACTATTCTCGTTTTAATGGAAATCATAATTTAGAAACACATGCAATGACATGCAAACCATTAAAACCACAAGAACACAATGATTAACTCAATTGGGAAAACCCTTCCGTTGCTTTTCATTAATCAAATGAGTAGAATGGAAACACATATCAAATCTGAAGCCCGATCCCGAAGCATGTCTCCAGACCGTAAACTTGTTCTCCCCGCTGACTGTCGCTCTAGTCAACACTTAGCCAATTCAAGGCCCCATCTTGTTCTATTTCTTTCAAGAGACAATCCTAGAGGAAATTAGCTTCTAAAATATAGGATTTTTCTCCTATTTTCTTGCACAATTCCCATGAATGATTCACTTGCTTAATCGCCAAGCTCCGTACACTCAACTAGTATACAATTATACAATGTGCCTTTTCCTCTTACTCTAAAGCTAGGCAATTTGAATTCCATGCATGTCGTGGCTATCTTTTGTCGTATAGATTCAGTTTAATTGAGGAGAGCACGAGTTAATAACAATGTTCTGCTACTCAATTGACCTTCAACTGATTCAACTAGTACTTGAGCCTCGCTTAATTGAGTCAAACTCAAAATAATCGAACTAGATTGGCAATTTTAGCAATCACTACATGCACAACTCTACTTCTAGCCTATAACTCGAATTTATTGGTAAACTAGTAGACAAAGCAATGCCACACAAGTTAACTGCATCCAAGTCATGGGCCGTCGATGTGGAAAATCAAATTACTAAATTTGACTAAGGGCATGTTAAATTTTCCTTCTTTGCTAAATTTCTAACACTCTTTAGCAAGAAAGGTATTACGGCACCACCCTCTATCTTGCATCCGTGGTATCTAATTTGCCATGGGATACGTTCATCAAGATATTTGCATCCTACTCCTTAGTTGGAATGCACCGTAGCATCATAATTCTCCTCCGCACACAAGCTCGCAAGTGATGGTACTCGATATCAATAAAGCGGAATCATTGGCAAACACGATTCTCAAAGAGTTTGATACAACTCTATCACAATAACTACTATTGGATCCATCTCTGACCGAAAAGATCCACAAGTATTTTTCCTCATTCATATGGCCTACATGCCGTTTGACTTGCAACCATGTATTCAACTCCTACTCTAGCCGTAAAGCAGCCGTAATCTCTCATTTCTGGTATACTAGGAAATAGTCATATAACCAACATCAAGATAACACCTCAAGTATTTTTCCAGATGATGGTCTCCAACTAATCACAACAGAAGCTCTGGAGCTTCACTTTGTCCTTCAGACCATAACCCATAATTTGGCTAGGCCCGAGGTACCCCCAACACATGTTTTGCCGCCTTTCAATACAACTTGTTGTGGGCTTCACTCATGGCTTGATTCAACTGATGCTAATCAGATAGCATATGTCGTCTTGTGTTTTCTAGATACATAAAGGATCCCACAAGTCATTTCCATATATGGTAGCATCTACTACCTCTCTTGAAGAAGCACTCTCCTTCCTCCAAGCTTAGAAGGAGGTCTATAGCCATGTGCCTTCCATGAAATCTCTAAAGTATTTCAAAGGCGTACTTCCCCGACTCAAAAACAACTCACCACTGCCATACTTCCAACTCCAAGGAAGTAATGCATGAAGCCCATGTCTTTCATCTCAAATTCTCTTACAAGGTCCTCTTTGCGAGAGCGGATCAATTTCTCATCCCCTCGTAAGTATCCTACTATCAACATACAAACAAGATAAACAACTTGCCATCTACCACAATGTGATAGAGGTTGGCATCTCGTCACTTCTTGGTGAAGCCCAATCCACCGAGATATGTGTCAATCCGAGTGTACCATGCTCGAGGCGTCATAAGACCATACAGGCTCTCCAAGTCCGACACACGTGTGTCTCCCCCGTCATGTCCTCCAAATCCCTTTTGGATGCTCTATAATTTTTCTTCAACAACGCCATTGAGAATGGCGCTCTTCACATCCATCCGGTGGATCTTCCACCCCATCCGCGCAACTAATGCTAGAATGGTTCCGATTGAGGAATATCTTGCCACCGGGGCAACATTTCCTCATAGTCCACTCCTCTACCTAAGAGAATCCTTTGCCACAAATTTGGCCTTGTACTTCTTGATGCTCCCATCAACTACATGCTTCACTTTGTAGATCCATCCGGAAAACCAACCACCGAATTGTTCATCGTCTCGACACTACGTCCCATACAATGTTCTTCATGATGGAGTCATACATCTCCACCATGACATCAATGTGCACACCGAAGGAGAAATCTGTTTCCTCAAATGAAGAAGGCTCGTCTCAATGAGTTGTGTCATGAGAGCCATATACCAAGTGTACCGATTTGGTGATCTCCTCTACTTGCGCCGAGATGTAGGAGCTCCTATATGCTCTCGTGCATCCTATATGAATCTCTGTCAGCCTTCTTTGGTTCTCTTTCCTCTTCCGGAAGATTTTGGTTGGAGTGGGTGCCTCCACTCGGCCTCCCGTTTGCTCCTCTCGCATGTGGCTACTCCACAACCTCTTGAAGCTCGTCTCGAGGCTCCTCCTCTTGGTGGGATACCATCTTCTGACTTGCATACAACTGCCACATCAAATTTGACATATTCTCACACCATACCCCGAGTAAGGAAAATACACTCCGTACTATGTGGTGTCTTGTGGTATCATACAAAGACTCCCATCTCGCCTATAGGCTCAAGTTTCTTCCGCTATACTTGGAATGGCTTCTCCCAAAAGAGGCTCCAAAATTTCGAAATGAGATACATATGGCTTCCCGTAGAAAGCTTCCTGGGTCCGATGTATTCTATGAGGGCTCCCGGTTTCCGCAAATAAATTGCAAACTTGTTGCATCCTTCGCTTCATAGATGTAATGACAACTCCTGATCATGCAAATATGGCTCTTGTTGCTCCCACTATGCTTCGTTCTTCCTTTTAGCCATCCCATTTTGTCAGGTTATGGGTGCTATCATTTCTCTCTAATACCCTCTCTTTGGCACAATAGTCCTTGAAGGTGCTAGAAACATATTCTCCTCCATTATCACTTCTCAAGGCTTTCAATTTCGATTAGTCTCCCTTTTCAACCAATGCTTTGAATTCAACAATTTTTTTGAGAAAACTTCATCCCTTCACATGAAGAAGATCCAACATTTAATAGAAAAGTCATCAACAAAAATCACATAATAGTTATGTTTTGTCAGAGATCAGAGGAAAATGGTCCACATACATCGAGTGGACTTGGCAGCCCAACCGTTGTTGATAATACCGCCGAAATGTCGATGATCTTCGTAAATATCGCAATATTTTTCGACAGCTGTAATATCGCTAAGAAAATATCGCAATATTGTTCAAGTTCGAAAATATCGTGATATTTCAAATATCGCCGATATTTTGGCAAAATATCGCGTTTACGACCTTAAATATCGCCTAGCAAGCCGTTTCAAAGAAAAAACAATGGTCATTTCATTTGCGTATTTTGGTTTCGAGTCTTGTAGAAGAAAGTGGGGAAGAGCTTTGTGGTGGTTGTCAAGGAGGGATTGAGATCAAAACAACCATTATCACCACCAACTAAGAATTTTTTTGTGGATCAAAGATTAAAGAACAAAGGAGACAACTTCATTTGTTCCATTAACATGCATGCTCTTAAAAACCCCCATGTTAATGATATTTTTCATAGATCTAGGGTTATGCTTGCTTGCCTCTTTTCTTACCAACATTCTTGGTTCTTTGTTTTTTTTTTCCATTTGCTATGATTTTCATGCCCATGAGTCACAAGGGTTTTCACCATATTTGGACAAATCTTCATTTTTTTTAAACTTTCTTATGCACCCTCCTATTGCCACCAACTAAGAATTTTTTGCGTATCAAAGATTAAAGAACAATGAGACAAGCTTCATTGTTCCATTAACATGCATGTTCTTAAAAACCCTATGTTAATGATATTTTTCATAGATCTAGGGTTTTGCTTGCTTGCCTCTTTTGCTTCCCAACATTTTGGTTCTTTGTTTTTTTTCCATTTGCTATGATTTTCATGCCCATGAGTCAATGCAAGGGTTTTCACCTAAGTCACATGACACGAGGGCACGAGACATGGAGGACACGTAAATACGAGTATTCCACATGACACCGTGACTCGAAAACAGACACGCAGGGACACGTTTTATATATATATATATATATATATATATATATATATATATATAAATTAATAATTTATAAATTGTGGGTATTTAACAAATTAGTAAATTACAATTATACAACTTACAAGGCTACAAGCACATTAAAACCATGTTTATAACAATAGTCATTAGTCAATGAGTCAATGACTCATGAGTCATTAAAATTTAACTCAAATACCCCCAACCCCGTTCCCATGCCTAATCGTTTTTTTCACAATGGCTTCATCAGCTTCAACTTTTATCATTTCTCTCGTGAGTTGATTTCTTTTTCCACACATGAATGAGATGAAATTCAGCTCTTATCCTCGATACAAGGTAGGTGGACATTAGTCACAGCTCGAGAAAAATCATTAATCACAGTTATAGACATGAAATAATTCAACGCACCTAGAAAACGAGGAAAGGCATCACTATTTCCAAGGGAGAAGGAACAACACTTCCTAGATCGAGAGGCGTGATTGCAAATTTCTATTAAAACGGAAAAGAAGGAATTTTGAACTCCTTCTAGAGAGCAGTAATGAGTCCGTTTCCATTTATCAGCTTTGTTCTATTCATAATGGCTTCCATTTTATTTATTCCTCTTTTTAATTGATCCCTTTTCCCCCACACGAATGAGATGAAATTTAGCTTTATTCGATTCAAGGTAGGTGGTGATTATTCGTATGTTCCGTGCCATCATCAATCGAGGCTACAGGATTTGGTTCGTTTAGTTTTAGTTTATTTATTTAATTTTTTTCAAATTAATTCGACCGAAATGGTTAAAATTTGCATTAAAAAGTTTCTAAGGTTGCATCGTATAGTATGATAATACATACAAAATGGGACTTTCGAAGTCGTTGTTCCAAGAAATCCTAAAATTTCAAAAAATGGTGCCAATAAAGCCGATCCGATATTATTGTTTTGAAAATATTAACTATGAAACGTAATTATTTTGATCCTCACATTCTCGATATAAGAGCAAAACTACCTTACATAACATTAAAACCCGAGATTAATAAAAGAAGTGTTCTCCAAGAAGAACTTCGATGTCCGCCATGTACTGAACACAAATTTGAAATTTTCCATCTTCCATCTATGTGTTGATGCCGGATAGTCTCCTCATCCTTTACAATAGCGTGGACTGAGCTGCTGCTTGATAGCCAATTGATACCTTGATAACCAAAAAAACTAAAGAATTTTTTGTCATTTTTGTATTTTTTCGTGGAAAATGTGTCCTAATGCAGGGAATATGTTAGCAAGTATTCCAAACCTAGACACGGCATTCTATCCAAGGACACGAATGCCAAACAAGAGGGTACGTATTCACTCGGAGACACGACCAAAAACGTATTGACACGTTTTAGGTCGTATTTCGTGTCCGACACGTGAAATACTAGACACGTGACCCTAGAGGACGTGTCCCGTGACTTAGGTTTTCACCATTTGGACAACAATCTTCATTTTTTTTAACTTTCTTATGCACCCTCTTATTGCCATTTTTCATTCACATTGCAAATAATGTAGTAAAAAAAAATATTTTTAAAAATGAGGTGGTTATTTCTTATTATTTTTTGTGTATGGGTGTTTAATGCCAATTTTTTGTTCTTTTTGTGTCATAGGTTTGAATTAGTCTAATTACAAATATGCCAAAAGCCTTGGACGCATTTTGGGAGTATGGGAGCCTGACAGGGTCAAATCGGACATATATAATAAGTGTAAATTGTGTGGAACCAAGATGATAGGAGGGGTTACGCGATTGAACTACCATCCGGCTAAACTCCCTAAACATGATGTTGGGATTTGTACGGGCGAGGTGCAAAGCTTATACAAAAAAATCCGTTGAAGCAATTGATGAAAAAGACAAAAAGAAGGAAGAGGCAAGTAAAGAAACAAGGTTGAACGTGTAAAGCGCATCTTTCAGATATCTTCTTCTCGATTTTGAGGCCGAGGGTAGTGGGAGGGGCTCCATAGCGTCACCTACTATGCTGTGCCATCGGGAGTGGAAAGAGATCATCATTTTTGTTCCATGAACAAGACATGGAGCACAACCTTCCATAAAATCGCTTGTTAAAAAAATGAGAAGCAAGAAGTAGATAGAGTTATGGGGAGGTGTATTTTCTAGAGTGACTTACTCTCTCAACATCACCAAAACTAACCCATTTTGCGCCCAATGTGGGATGCTATTATTAATGGGCCCATGGTACAAAAGTGTTACATATGAGGAGTTATGGTGGCCAATCCTTCAAGCAAGGAAAGGTGACATTAACTCTAGATTGGCGGAGTTGAAAAGACATGAGAAGTGTCTCGGATGCACAATGATGTCTCGTATGTTTGGACAGATAGAAGGGTAGATCCTTCTAAATTTCTGGGACATTGTCCTAAAGGTACCATGTTTATTAAATCGTAGATGCATACACATATAAAAGATGTAGCAATGATATGTGAGTTGTTAGATGGGTTCATTCGAGAGATTGGTGTGCATAATTTGGTCCAAGTCATAATAGATAATGTAGCTAATTATGTGTTTACCGTAATGTGATGCTTATGAGGGGCACCGCACATTGTTTTGGATTCCATGTGCATCACATCGCATCGATTTGTCGCTTGAGGATATGGGGAAACTCTCCTTCAATAAGGAGGATTGATATGGCTAGAGCGTCCTCGCTTATATAAACTGCTGCTTTTGTTCTTAGCCTCACGAGGAGATACACTAGAACAAGGAGTTGTGGCGTCCCGCAATCACACGCTTTGCCACCAACTTTATTATCTTCGCCTTTGGCTTCGATTCTAGTTTGAGTTGAAGCAAATGTTTGTTTCTGATGAGTGATGGATTGTGAGATACAACAAGAGACAAGACGGAGAGAGCCATTGCAAAATGGTGTACACCGACACATTTTGGCGTGGAGTAGAAGAAGTGGTGTTTCACTAGTGAACCTATAGTAAAGGTTCCGAGATTGGTAGATGGGGGACAAACCCGCAATGGCTTATTTGTATGAGGCCATGGATAGGGCCAAGGCCATTCATTCTTATTATGCGTACAAGGGTTCGTAATCGGGTTTGATAGACATATGATGTTATGGGATGCATTGATAGTCACAGGATCATGGATGCTTCATCGACCCATTCATGTAGCAACACTCTTCCTCAACCTCGCATTTTCATACAAATGTGCCTTTGATTTTGATGGGGAGGTGATGGAAGGGCTCCATTCCCCGTATTCAGAGTGGGATGGTACTTGATCTTGAGCTTCTTAGAAAAATCAATCATGAGATACATTTATTGGGATTGTATACTATTTGGCTTTGATGATGCTATTAGGGAAATGACCCCTCATGCCATAAGTGACAAGTCATCACTCACTACAATTTTCAATTCTTAGAATTTACTTATTTATAATTCTAGATTTAAAAATTCAATTATGTAACTTCTATTTGAAAGTTTAATTATGTTTTAAGTTTTGACTTTTTTTATTTCTTTATTTTGTTGTAGAGATTGGTGGTGGAAGCTATGGTGCAAGTGGAACCAAATTTGCATAAATTGGCCATAAGAATCCTAAGTCAAACATGTGGGCTCTTTTCGTGTGTGACTACAATTGGAGTGTTTTTGAGAAAACACACTAAAAAAGGTGCAATAGGTATAACTTTGAGCTTCAACCTTCCGCTGAACAATTACATTTATTGTAATTTTAATTTATGACCCTCAAGTGTCAAGAGCCAAGACTCATTTGTTTTTTTGACACTCTTACAGATTGGAGTTCTCACGCCTCAATTATATAGTGTATGTGCATTACAATATCCGACTTCGAGTGAAGCTAGCCAGAAACACCAATGGATCCGTATACATTTCCTTGGACAATATTGATGCATTGTCTCAAGGAGGGTGGAGTCCGAGGTGCCCACCTTGGAGGGGTCACTTGCATGGTTAGAGCCGTGAGGGAACCATTAGAACATGGGCAACAAGAGGAGGAGGACTCGGGGGAGGAGCAACACGAGGAGGAGGAGGAGGAGGAGGAGTGACATTGTGGGAGCATCAATGTCAACACCATCTCGCTATAGATATAGGAGAGCACAACTCCATACCCAACAATCATTATTTGACACAGTGCAAGGGCAAAGGCCTTCTAATCGCTAGGGCGTGCTTGGAAAACAACCCATCATGTTTTCCCGTAAAAGGGGAGAGGGCACTAATTTTAGAGCAGATAGTCAAAGGTTTTATTTGTTTTGCAACATATAACTTTTGATGATGAGATACTTTTATATATGTGATGTTATTTTGTATTGGTTCTCCACATTTGAGTCCTTGATTGGACAATTATCGTGGATCGACAACATTTGAGATGGCCTTTGATGTATCATTTTTATTCTACATCCACTACATCATATATATCGTTGCTTTCTTCATAGTTATAAAAGCACAGTGTTTATTTCATGTTGTTATTGCTTTATATGTTTAAAATATGAAAAAAATGAATATATTATGCATTTTTTATGTTTGTTTTATATTTTCACGATATTGCCGATAATATGTTTTCAACCTCTTGCCTATATTTTTTCCAATACCGATATTTTCAACACCGGCTCAAATATTGTCTAAATTTTGCTATCTTGGCTCGAAGGTGGATTTGACATATTTCCCCAATGTGCATCTCTTGCGTACATGACACCGGTCAAGGGTACATTTCGGGAGACCTAGTGGCTAATTTGCTACATGATTTTTAAGGCTCGATGGTGTAAGTGTCCTACGGGTATGTGCCAGAGTTCACCAACATCTCGACTCGGCATTTTTTGCCTTGCTACTCTCGGCTATAGCCGCAAACTTCCACCAAGTTTGTAGATTCTTCATCAACTCCAACGCTTTTCATCACATTTTATATTAAGGAGTTACAAATTTAGTAGCACATGTTTCTTTGATAGAAAAAAGACAGAATTCTATCTTCCAATGATACTACAAAGATTAAGTTCTTCAACCTAGGTGACAATACATTTGATGCCTTCTTGCATGAAGATTAGAGCTGATTTTCTTAGAAGAAAGTCATATTTATTGTTCTTTGTATAATTAGTTTAATCCACCATCCTCCAGGTTTTTTAGGAGAAGATCTGTACATCCTGAGGTGCCACCAAGACACTGCAAGCATATGATTCATTAGTGGTGGAATGAGATAATTTGAACTTTGATTAATTACATTACTTTATCAGGTTTTTTTTTGGGATATATAATCATAGAAGTTTATCTGAATTACATATGTGCAGCCACCTTGCTCCTCCCGGGAGGCTTCTTGTTAGAATTCTTTTGCTAACACTTTGTTGCATAGCGCCCAAATTCGTGGCAAGGAAAACATTTATCTTTTTTAGGTCCTTCTTCTTCCCATTATATTTCGTGGACTTCCGGCTTGTTTTGGGCCTTCTTGTTTCACTTTCTTTTCCTTCTCTTTCCAACCATGGGAAAATACCTTCCTCCCTTGGGCTTTTGATATCTATCTCTAGTGTTCATTAATTTTTCTTGCAATTCAAATTCTGACTAAACCTTCTCCCAATTTGCGCTTGTCCCTTCCATTTGCTGCAGTCCTAGTAGTCAAGCCAGATTTTGGAAGGGCCTAGGAGAGCTAGGCTCATAAGTTTTGAAGAGGGAATATTTTCTCCAACTCCTCCAAGCTCATCTCGATGACCGAGTGAACTTGTAGAGGCAATGTGGAATGGTTTCACCTTCCCGTGTGTAGCATGTTCCCAGCTTGTCCCTCAATGCCAATTTCCCGAAGGCCACTACCATTTTCGAATAGCCTGAGGGTCTTCCACATATCAAAGGAGTCTCCTTGCCATGTAAATTCAAGACTATGTGGTCTCTCACACCCTCCGTGATGATCCTTCTCGCTTTTGCAAGATCCTTCTTCCACCGGGCTTAACCGCCGTGCATCCGCTACCGTTGGCGTTGGAATGTCGTTTTGGTGTACCGCAACACACCATTATCGAGCACCACTTCCATCCCGTCCTTCCAAGCTATGGAAATTGAGGTTCCTCATGGAAGAAAACCTTCACTAAATCTCGCAAAGTGAAATATCCGAAGGAGAAGCTCTATAGACTGGTTTCTAGTGTGATTTCTGTTTTGATACCATGTAAAAATTAATAGAAATTTGCTACACGATGAAATCGAACCGTAATCAAGAGACTACAAATTTCCCTACTATTCCTAAGTGTAATGGAAATCACAATTTAGAAACACATGCAATGACATGCAACCACAGAACCGCATGAACACAATGATTTTACAGGGGAACCTAACCGACAAAATTCGCTTCGGTTGCTTCTTTTCATTAATCGTATGAGAATGAGAAACTACAAATGTCTAGCTTCGATCTTGAAGCACACTCGCATCGTAACCTCTCGTGTTTTGCTGAGCCTTTGCCCCGTTTCGGGCCAACACTTAGCCAATTCAAGGCTCCACTTGGTTTTGCCTTCTTGTGCAATCCCGGAGGAAATTAGCTCCTAAAATATAGAATTTTCTCGTATTTGCTTTTGTAATCTCTACGTAATGATTCCACTCCGCTTAATCACAAACTCAGACACTAAACTAGTATACAATTGATAATTACAATGTGCCTTTTCCTCCACTCCAGCTAGGCAATTCGAATTCCATGCATGTTTGGGCTATTTTTTGCCAATTGGACTAGTTTAATTGAGAGATCACTGAAGTTAACGTATAGTTCTACCACTCATCCGACTCAACTAGGTAATTTGAGCTCGCTTAACCGAGTCAAACTGAAAATAACTGAATTAGATTTAAATTTTTTGCAATCACTACAGATTACCCCCTCATTTCTCCTAGCCATCACTTATAACTCGAATTTACTGAGAAACTAGTTGGCAAAGCCATGTCACACAAGTTAACTGCAATCCAAGTCATCCCGCTGATGTGGAAATGGAATTACTAAATTTGACTAAGGCACAAGTCAAATTTAGCCTTCTCTTGCTACAATTTCTAACAGTATATGTCTAAAGACATGTAAATTCATATGGGCTCATTATAATATTTAGATATTAAATGTCACATGCCATTGTAATAAAACTCACTTATTCGTTACCAATTATATATTATATCCTAGATGGATTTATAAGCTGATAAACTTTATCCTTTTTGTTGAATATTTGAGCACAAATTGCCTTTGCCCAGTTGAGAAATTCCATTGAATAAATGTCACCTGGCTACAACATCATAATAGAGAGGTAAAGAGTCATTAAACCAAGATTGCCATTATACAAAACTGATTCAGTGGGAAAATAGTATCGACATGATAGCAGCCTCCTATTAACCATATCCAATACATATACAAGTTTTCAAATATGACAGTAACAGAAAAAGAACAAAAGAATTATAAAATAGTTCTACAGGTCTGAAGTGAGGCTAGAATTGTGTGGATTGTCAAGGATCTTATAGTCAGTAAACAGCCATAGTGAAGCCATAAATGATTCAACTAACTATTTCCAGTGATAGAATAACGTTACCAAACAGAATCACAACCAAGCAGAGAGGAATAATAAGATTGGAATTATACAACCACACACACTCAAGTTCAGAGACAGGAAGCTGATAGAGGTGCTAGGGAAGTACTTTCCAAATAGAATAGGAATGAGGGCATAAGAAGCAACCAACAGAAGTAAAAGCCACCACCACCAATCTTATTTGATGGTTCAGGAAGCAGAGCAACTATAGTCCATTCCACTCAGGCTAGAGCCAAGCTGTGTTTATGTTTCAAGGGGAGGGGTCTGTTTCCATCCTCTGCATCCATCATCAGATTCAGACAACAGCCAGCAAACTGACTTCCTTGGCCTTACATATGAAAAGAGAATGACAACTGATTCAATTGCCTAGTAGATCGAATTGCTGCCAATCCATTGGTCCGCTATGAAACTGAGTTATTGAGTGCCATTATAGGGAGATGCCACCAATCCTGTGACAGCAGCTGGGACCACTCAACATGCGTATGTTGAAAGAGTAAATGTCACCCTTAAGTATATAAACGACTAAAATATAATATAGAAAGGAGCTATAAATTATGGATCTGTTTTAGAAACATGCCCCATGTGGTTCATCTGAGCAAGAGATCATGATCGTTCATGGAATAAGGGTCCTGTGTGATTTTCAGGGTGGAAAATAAAGTTTTTTCCAGAAAGATACAGTGCTTCTGGAAGGTTTGTTATGAGTGCTACTAAATTAAAGTAGCTGCAAAAGGTCATTAAAAGTTTCATTATTCATAACAAAATCCAAGGTGTTAAGTTGATAAGTGCATAAATTATTTCCAGGTTCACTACCAAAACTATATATAAAAAAGATCTCTGTTTCTTTCTCTCTATAGAAAAGGGGCCTCCTTTTTTTCAAAATGTTTGAAGAGAGTCACTTTGGTAAGGATCACCTGTCGCCTATGGTATTAGTGATAGGCAGCTATGTAACGTTTTTAGAATTGCCTAGTGTCTTTGAAATCACGGTGAAGAATTGACAAATGAGTTACAAAAGTGTAAAGGAAAAAATTAATACTTCAGTGATGAAACTTATCATTCTGGGATTACAGAGGCATACAGTGGGAGGTGTTACCTCATGTCAGCAGGGGTAAAGGACATGTTTTCACATGGCATTTATCACCATTGTAAGCCCAAGGTCACAAGTCAAAAGCCTTAAACGACTATGATTCATTGCATGTTGTCTAAACCTTGTGATGGCTGGGCCATTGCTTGTCCTTTTGGCTTAAGTCCTTGGTCTCTTTATTTTGTATAGAGAGGTGTGATTTCTGGATATATCTATGGACTGTTGTTTTAGAGGAGCTTGCTTATGTAGGGTTGATCATCGGCCAGATGGGCTATCCAACTTTGTCAAGGTGCACCTATGTTTTACCATGGTTATGAGTCATTGAGTTTGTATAAACCTTGGCTTTGGTGCAATATTCTTCAACAATTCTCAACATGGTAGTCTCACAAAATCAACACCATATTTCTGAAGTAGCTCGTGGTTCTGATGCAGTAGTCCCTGAAGAAAAAGTAAACTTCGGCCCCAAAATGCTCATCTGATGATCGGTTTGCATGTCACATTGTGTTCTTCCAAACATGATGGCATGTAGTTATAGCTGGTCAAAATTAGCTAAATGGCATAGGTGGTTTTCGGTAGCAAAATAGGGTAGACATGTTAGTTTTCGTGAACTACACCCATTTTGATATATAGAAAGAGGAACAAGACCCATTTCTGCTCCCCTCAAGTTCTCGAGGGTGTCGTAGATCCAAAAGTTGGTCAAGATGATGTGGCAACACATGCTATTATTTGACAAATGGGGCTAGACCCGTGTGAAATTAAGGCAAATCTCAGCCTAACCTGTGTGGCAAAAGTGAAAATTCATCAAGGCACAGAACTAGGCAAAGAGGCACCAAGTCAATTTGTACTAGCCATTATAACCACTTATACTTGTTGTTTGAGCTCATTGACTAACTGTTGGAGGGTCACAATGGAATGTTAGAGGCTGTGCTGACCAAAAATTATCAAGTGGACAAATTCTTAGTTGCAAAGTAAAGATTCCTTCAACCAAATTGAGTCTTCTTCCAATAAGTTGAGAAATTAATTATTTAAGAAAATAAACCATAGTAATTTAAATTAATTATTTTCTACATAATATGTTTAAATTTTATAGAAACTACTCATACCCAACTCCTTAAATTATTGGAAGACCAAGTTGAGTTTCATGTAGCTAGAGGATGTTGAGCATCCAAGGGGGTTATTGGGCATTTGGGATTGTTCTCTCATTTATTCAACTTTTCTAGTAAAATGCAAGTGAAATTGTTGTACTTGCAAAGGACTTGTGACCCAAGTCAACTTCTCTTAGTGGGAAAAAATTATTGTAATGAAGCATTTTTAATAAAAATTCCTAGTCTCGACTTGTTGATGACAATAAAATTATTTTCCTACAGAGTAATTGTTAAAAGAAAAGCTATAAAGGATAGTCTCTCCTATAGATGGAGTTGTTGTTGTTTTGTGAGATCATATTATGCCATACTAAGAGAACTCATTTTGCAACCTTTTGCATAAAAACATTGTGGGGGTTGGTTTTTTCCTATATTTTTCTTTCTTGCTTTATATTGTAACTTGGCTTAACATAAAATATTTCCACAATAAGAGTAATATTCCTTTTTTGGTGTCACCTATGACAAAGCCTAGATGGACTTTCGTAGTTAGGAGTAGACAAGTCACATGTGTCACAGGTACTGGGCCTAAGGGCTTTTTGGAGGAGTTTCAAGGAGTTTCTATGAGGTCGTGGTTTTCGCTGATATATTTCCCATCATCCGAGCAAACTTTGCCTTTTCGTCTAGCATTCCGACAACTTTCGGAAAATTGGAGTTATTTTTGGGCTTAACTCGCTAATTATGCTCAAGGTGACATTCCTGAGGGAATACACGCTAGAACACCTTAGTGTAATAGCTCGCTGGAACTGACAAGGATACCTACATGATGGGACGGTTGGACATGAGTTTCAGTGACCTAAGGGAAACATGGTAATCGATTTACTCTTTCCCGCATTAAAAAGGAATATTTTAATAAAGGGAAAAGTGCTCCATGAATGTAAAATAATAAAATAAGGTTCTAGAAGGATCTAGGAGATCTATAAAAGAGAGGGAGGAGGCCATTGAGGGACTTCTGGATTAGATCACTTTCTTGTGTGAGAGGTTTGAGAATGTGGTTCTCTACTCTATTGGTAGCCCTGTGATCTTTCGAAACCCTCGTGTGATTTGTGAGTGTTGGATCTAAACCCAACTCTCTTTGAGGAGACTTCATTCATAAGTTTCAAGCAGAGTTTCAGAGATATTGGAGGAGGATCATTCAAATCCCTCAACTAAAAGCCTGATCTGGGCAGAAGCCGCGTCTAGAGGGAGAGTGCAACAGCCTGCTTTGGAGGCCAATGCAAAGGCAAAGAAGCTCATATTGATGGCCAACTCTCCATCTCGCCGCTTTTGGGTCGTATGTATTTATAACCCTGCTTATTATTTATAATGTAAAAAATGCCGAGGATTCTTCCTATTCGACGTGTTAATGGATTGCAAGAAAGTAGATGTGTTTTATTTTACATGGCAATCTTCTCGTTTTTATTAATTCAGTAGTTTTATGGTAAAATATTAAGGCTTGATTTTCAAAATACTAGTAAAATATCCCATTTGGGGATATTACGTTGGTATCGTAGTTGGTGATCTTGCCGGCCCGAGGGTTTACCTCCGGCTAGATACCCGTAAAGCCAAGTTCGAGGGCTTTACTATAGATCACCCGTAAAAAAAAATAAAAAAAAATTGAGGGTTTAAATTGCAGATTGTCGAAGGAAGGTGTCGACACCTTCGTTGTGTAGAAAGACTTGTTCTAGGTAATAAATATCCTACAACCCGTCGAGCTCAAAATTTTATTGTCCAAAACTATTTTGATTAAAAGGAGCCGCAAGAAAAATTGAGCCGGAGAAGCCGTGTATCGCCAGAGGCCATAAAATATTATTTGAAGTCAAAGCCATCAAAAGGGGTTCGAGATAGCTTTGAAATGGCCAAATACGTGCTTCAAGACTGCATGAGGTTCCAAGCACGATGCCGGCCGTGGCCGGGTTTAGCAACGTGATTGAAATGTTATGAAGTCGTGATATCTCGAAATCGATCCAAGCGTCATCCTCTCGACCACGAGCCATAGCCAGGCGCAGTTTCATTGTAGATCGTGCGTACGAGTTTGTGTGGTCGAGTGAGCCGCCAGAGGGTTGACTTCATCATGGCGACGACGTAATGATGGTTGGTGACTGGCCAGCGTGGTGGCAAAGGAGTCAAAATACGCTGACGTCGTCAGATGTAGCCGCTTTACCTAAGGCAACATTGATGTGCATTAAAAGAGCCAAGACCGTTGATCGTCAAAGAACCGCCCGAATGAAGCAAAGCCACGAGCCAAGCAAACATTGCAAATATCAATGTGCGTGGATGCAAGCGATTATGGCAAGATTATCAATCCGTGGTCGATGGTGGAAGGCTCCCGCAAATCATCATATAAATTGGCCGAGCGATGCAAGTCATCGTGCGAGCATCAACGCATAAGCATTTTTTTTTGCCATCCGTAACGTGTACCGCATCAATCGGAGAACAAGCATAGTTGTTGCCGGGAAGTCATAAACGGATCGTGGGGGACCGATATGAGTTGTCTGAGACACATTCTAGGAGGCCGATTAATTCTGTGAGGTCCAAGGAATTCGAGGATGCGGAAGCGTATTTTTCATGCTTGCTAGGCGTGTGGTCTTACCTATAGTAGAAGCTCCACTTTCATGGAAACATAGTGATTAATTGGTCGTTCTAGCAACTACGGGTGAGGGCGTGTGACTTAGTTGCGTAGCCGCACGATGGAGATACAAACAATCGTTGAGCCTTGTGCCAAAGATTCAAGTATCGTATAAGAACCAAGCTCCCTTATTTCTAATCCTCATGCTTTGAAATTGATAATATAGTCGTTAGTGCCTATTATTTCATCATTGTTGGAATTGTATTCCATGCAAATCGTATTCAATAGTTATAAGGTGTTTTCCATATGGGGAATTGGTACCGTGGGCGAGTTTACAGTGGATTAAAATTGTGAAATAACACCTACAACAAGATGGAACCAAATTCTGTGACTAAATGCCTAGTTGAAACATTCACCGAAGACTCGAATTTTAGCGTCATTTTCGTAAATTTTAAGTCCGAATTTCCGTCTATAAGGACGGTGTCATAAGCAACAAAGAAATGAGTTTCGTGTAGCTTTCTTACTATGGTCAAGAAGTCACAAATGAGCTCATGGTTGTGTATCTTCTTTACCGAATCTATGTGAAGACTCTACATTTCCAGCTCGATGGTAATGTACACATTTATCAACAAAGAGTGCCCTTTGAAATATTGTATGGTGTAATAAGTGTTGGTTAAAGCTATTGCACGCTTATATCACCGAAAATTGCACCTACAACACTATAAATACTCGTAAAACCGGCGGGACTACATCATTGGTTGAACCGTGGAGGAATTCCTAAATAGGCTTGACAAGAATAACAATGTAAGTTGGTCTTTGAACCACCATGCATCAAAAGACTAGAAAACAAAATTGAACAAGAGATCCTTTTTAAGAGAAATTTATGCCATCTTTTCAAAAGGAACAAATACAAGATTTGCAGAGAATTGGGGATTAGTCACAAAATTCATGGGCTTGGAAACGTACGAAAACACATGAAGATGACATGGAGAGTTCGTCCAAACTTGATGAGCTTAATGAACTCCCGTCCAAAATAATCGAAGTAGAAGGGAAGAAACTGATTTGGGCTCTAAAACTTGCTATGCTTGCTCTTATACAACCCAAATTCTTGGAGGAAACTTGTGGAGGGGTCACACTTCCAATTGCGCATTTTGTCTCAACATCATGAGACTAAATCAGCCCCTACAAAATTTCACAATGATGGCATTATGAGGAGAGTTTTCGTGACCGATGGTAGGGACCTTTCAGGATTTGGACAATGCTGCAAGCTCTACCTTTGGGAAGAAGCTTGAGGTTTTAGGAGGTATGGCCACATTGAGAACATATCTCGCATCACTTTTGATCTTGAATGTGATGGCTTGACTTCAAGCAGATGTTCCAATGCTTCTTCAAAGATAGGAGACATCATGCGACATAGTCATAGCACACAAGCCGTGTTGAAAATGGCAACAAGAAATCATGAAGGAGGCCTCCCCGAAACATCTTTCCCGATCCTAGTTGGAAAATGATCACCTAAACTAGGTGGGGACCACACATGTGATTTTTGTCGAAAAATCTATTTTTTAGACTATGTCTATTTTTAGACATATGGAGCATGGTCCAGGGATTGCGTATGATATTCGGGAGTATTGGTCATGCTGGTAAAAATAGATGGACATCTATTTTTTTGGACCTATAGGGGTCGAAGTCTATTTTTAGACCGTTTATCCTAAAATAGGAAGTCGAATATTATTAGCTCTTAATGGGTTATTTGGACTCTAAACATTATCTTATTCTCTTGGAGCACTTGCTTGATGTCCGGATGTGCACATGTAAAATTACGAAGGAAATACGTTTTCCTAGGGTTTAAGTGAAGCTATTGCATGATATCAGCTAGAACTCATGTGACAGAAGTTTGGTGGAGTTGATTGAGGAAGTTAGTGGAGTTGTATTCGATGCACTAATCTAAACATAGTTGAGATTTTTGTATCCAAGTTAACTAATGATACAATTAGTGAGAGTGGTGTGAATTAATTATTAATTAATTCAATTAATTATAAACTCATAAATCAACTAAAGAATGCATCACGTTTAACTTCTGCATGGACAGCTTGCGTGGAGACTATGGAGAAATAGGTGAAAGAGCGTGTTAACTATCGCTTAGACTATACTGCTGTTATTTGCAACACACATATAGGTGGAGTAATCAATGAGTATTGCACGCTTCAACTGTGGTTTATCTATATAAAGAGACCATCCCATAGCATTGAAACACGCAATTCAGGTTGGCTATCAAGTGGCTAAAGGTTGGAGCATGAGTTTTGCTAGATCTAGCTGATAGCATGGAGGTAGTGCATGAGAGCTTGCAAAGAGCTTTGTACTATGATTGTTACATGATCTCCATGACATGTATAATATACGTATAGTTGGGGGTTTTCTAAATTTCTTTAAGCTCTCCCATGAAATACTCGTGTTCATATGTGTGAATTTTTATGGCTTTAATGTGTGCATGCAATTGATTTTATTTCCACATGATGATCAATGGTAGAAGAGATTTTGTATTATGCATGAAGCTAAAATAGTGTGTGGATCGTGAGAATCCCTGTGAATAACTCATCCATTATTCAAATTTCTACATGGTATCAGAAATGTATATTGATCATTGGAGCACCAGTAGCATTAGGTTTTATTGAGTTTGAGGATAAACTCAAGAAACATAAATATGGAGAAAGTTTCGTAAATATACATGCATATTGTATATAATTTTCTACATGGAATGAGAGCGAGAATTTTTGGGTGCGCGAGTTTGTAGGGAATATCTCAAAATTTTGTAGAAATATTTTTAGAAATAAATAGCATATTTGGATTCCTTGCGAAAAAATACCCTAAAATTGAAAACTCCAGCTTTCGAATCGAGCTCCTGGATGAGGGAGATATCATCGATTTAAAATCGCCGCTTTTGTTAGAAAATTTTGCGACTACGTGACAATTGCAATGTGCGCGAGTTAAGAATATACATGCACCGAGGTAATAAGATGCATGCAAGCTGAGGTGCAAAGCAAAGGTTAGTGACTTGGTGGTTGAGAGGGATCCTTCAACATGCGTTTGGTGGAGAAGCAAGCTCTTCGAAGGTTGTGGAGCAAAATTAATAACCGGAGATGCAGAAGAATCTTTATAGATTTGATGTAGATGGGATTTCTACTGAAAGCCTTACTATTGGGAAGTCGTAAAAGACATGCAATCAAGCTCTGAGAGGGAGCGGGTTTTGCATGCAGGTGATAGTGCGTGAACCCTGAGTGTGGAGCAAACACAAGAGGATCATGGAGTGGGAGAAACCACTCATGCAGAGAAATTCCTCATGCCGACGGCAGAGGGAGTGCAGCATGTGCCTATACCACCAGGTGTAAGGTGGGGCGACATGCATGATTAATCCCATGAGGAGATTTCTCTGCGTATTCATGAGATGGTGTGGATCTCATGGATTGAACCCGGCTACGAGGTGCCCACAAAGCAAGTGCCAGTAGCAAGATCGCTTGGAGTGGATGCAAGCAGATCAAAGTGACAGTTGTCTGGATACCGGAGCGTCGATCGAGTTGACAAAGAAGTGCAAGAGTGCATGGGTGCAAGAGTTCAAATACAAGAAGTTCCCGATGACATGTGCGCTAATAAGCAAGTCGAAGACTTTGATGATAGATGCTAGATGCATCAAGACCGATTGAGTTGTTTCGTGGAGCCTATTCAATTTCAGAGGAGTTGCATGGCACATGCATGGAGTTGCATGGTGCATGCATGAAATGCATGGCGCATGCAAAGGGTGCATGGCGAATGCATGGAGTTGCATGTCGCATGCATGGAGTTGTATGGCGCTTGTGAAGGTGGTGAATGTACGGAGTTGCATGTCGCATGGAAGACAAATTTTCTTTGTTGAGAGAGAGTGTTGAAAATGGCAACAAGAACAAGAAGGAGGCCTCCCGAAACATCTTTCCCGATCCTAGTTGGAAAATGATCACCTAAACTAGGTGGGGACCACACATGTGATTTTTGTCGAAAAATCTATTTTTAGACTATGTCTATTTTTAGACATATGGAGCATGGTCCAGGGATTGCAGATGATATTCTTTGAGATGATTATGTTGGTAAAAATAGATGGACATCTATTTTTTGGACCTATGTGTCGAAGTCTATTTTGTAACGTTTATCCTAAAAATAGGGAAGTTCAATATTATTAGCTCTTAATAATATTTGACTCTAAACATTATCTTATTCTCTTTGAGTTAATTTCATTTGATGTCCGGATGTGGCACATGCAACTACGTAAGGAAATACGCTTTTCCTAGGGTTTAAGTGAAGCTATTGTACGATGACTTCAGCTTAGAACTCATGTACAAGAGTTTGGTGGAGTTGATTGAGGAAGCAGTGGAGTTGTATCTGGCTTAACTAATCTAAACATGTTGAGATTTTTGTATCCAAGTTAACTAATGGATACAATTATATAGTGTGAATTAATTATTAATTAATTCACTAATTATAAAACTCATAAATCAACTAAAGAATGCATCGCTTAACTTCGGTACGGACACTTTCAAGGAGACCATGGAAAAATAGGTGAAAGAGCAAAGTTAACTATCGGGCCAGACTATATACTGCTATTTGCAACACACATATAGGTGGAGTAATCAATGAGTGGGCTGTACGCCTAACTGTGTGGTTTATCTATATAAAGAGACCATCCCATAGCATTGAAACACGCACCAAAGCTAATAGTCATGGCTAAAGGTTGGAGCATGAGTTTTGCTAGATCTAGCTTGATAGTGTGTAGCATGGGAGGTAGTGCATGAGAGCTTGCAAAGAGCTTTGTACTATGATTGTTACATGATCTCCATGACATGTATAATATACAGATAGTTGGGGGTTTTCAAACTTTAAGCTTTCCCATGAAATACTGTGGTTCATATGTGTGAATTTTTATGGCTTTAATGTGTGCATGCAATTGATTTTATTTCCAGACAGATGATATCAACGGTAGAAGAGATTCCCAGATATGCATGCATGAAGCTAAAATAGTGTGTGATCAGAGAATCTCTGAATAACTCATCCATTATTCAAATTTCTACAAGCCGTCCATCCCGTCATCATGTATTAGAGACTCGTGAGGCCATTTGCTAAGAGTTGCGTACTAGGGTGTTGAGCATTTGGAGGAGAGAATGTTTGGTCTCATTGCTTATGAGCTAGCCCAAGAGTTGGTTGAGGAGTATCAGCTATTCAGAGACACAATTAGGAGGAGCCGCTCCCAGCTTGGTGGATCAGCAACAAAAATGAGTTGAGGAGGAAGGGACTTTACTCATCCGCAAAGAACTCGGGGCCCTCGATCACTCATGCTTGAGTGATGCGTATGATGCGGCGAAGTGCAATAGAAGGGCATTCCTTCTCGTATGCTTAGGATGAGGACTCTTCTTCGTATGAGTCCATGGAATCGTATGAGGATGCTTTCCGGGGAGCAAGAGCAAGCCATGCGAGTTGATGGCGGGGGTGAGGGTTGGAGCCGCATTCTAGTGTGCAGAAAGGCCGGGGATCTCACGGGAGATACTCGGTGATGAGTCACTTGTGACAATTCAACCGAGCAAGATATGATGGAGCATGAGTCACAGAGGAGACTATGCACATCATGCATGATAAGCCCTGGGGGGAGAGCCGATGGAGGCTCACATTGAGTCTATGATGGATATGCGGCTAACCTTGGGGTCAACCATTGAGGAGGAGCAACATGCATAGAAATTGAGTACGATGACAGAAGGTAAATCCATATCCTTTGGAGATGTTGGAGGTTGATGGGATAGTTCTCATGTGGGGCTAGTAGATATGAGCATGACATTCCCGATCAGAGAGGGAGGAGTCGTTGGAGATGGTTGAGCATCCATCTTTTGACCGACACACCGATGAGGTGCAAATAGATGCACATGCAAATGCCAGAGTCGCGCACTTTCAGGAGTAGCACTCTCCAGTACATCGATGGGGCTTGCAACATATCTTGCCCACTTTGGCCCATTATAGAGAGAGGGGCTTTCTTTGTAGGCCGATCTTGTTCAGACAGACAGAGTAACGTGAGTTGATATGGGTCGGCGACAACACTCTAGGCATGTTCCTGCATGCAGCTGTCACTACATTGGATTCTTCTTCCAGATAGATTAGCGGGAGATCATGAGTTGGTACGCTCTTGATGGTACGATCTTCTTCTTAGGGAGGACAATGTGGAGTAGGGGCCCCTAGACATGCAGGTGCTATAGATTCCACTGGCAAGGGGGCATAGGTCGTCATTTCTTCAACACTCCATTCGATTTCAGGAGAGTAGGATCAACATTGGATTGAGTCGTGACTTGGATTGGAGAGAGGTGATGAGTTGGTACGCCGTTAGTGGGGCAACTTATAAGCGCTAGAGGTACAATACAACAGAGCCATGGAACATTGATGCTTGTTGGTGGACTTCACTTCATGGGGCGTCGCCTATAGCTGCAGGGTGCCGCGCCGCTTTGAGCCGTGGGACTTGGCGATGGTTGGCCAGGGTGGTATCGGGATCCGAGAGGATTGCTCGATGACAAAAGTACAAGGAGAGATTAGTTTGGGATCCCGACATTGGAGGGGTCTATTCCGTGTGGCTTGACACAAAGCGCATAGCAACACTCAGTGGTTTATATGGGATCCAGGCTTGGGTCTCAGCTTTGCATCGAGCCAACAAAGGTGGCCCACATATTTGGATTGCCGGAGGGCAAGCAATCTTGGGGCGGAAGGTCCGTAATATTCTTTATGGTGTCACCTATGATGTGCCTAGGATGGACTTCCTGCAGTTAGGAGCAGTATTGTCAGCTGTGCATGTGTTGGTGTCATGTTGCCCATGGGATTTTTGGAGGAGTTTTGAGTTTCTATGAGGTCGAGGGCTTTCGCTTGATATATTCCATCATCCGAGCAAATTTCTGTCTGTCTGGGCATTCTCGACAACTTTCGTAAAATTGAGTTATTTTGGGCTTAACTCGCTTAATTACGCTCACGGGCATTCCGGAGGAATACATGCTAGAACACTCCAGTGCAGAGTTTGGCTGGAACCGGACGAGGATACCTACATGATGGGATGGTTGACATGAGTTTCAAGACTGTGAGTGAGACATGGTAGTTGATTTACTCTTTCCCGTATTTAAAGGAATATTTTAATAAAAGGGAAAAGTGCTCCATGAATAAAATAATAATAAAATAAGGCTCTAGAAGGATCCAGGAGGATCTATAAAAGAAAGGAGGAGGCCATTAAGGGACATGTTGATTAGGATCACTTTCTTGTGTGAGATGTTTGAGAACGTGGTTCTCTACTTATCAGAACCAGACTTTCGAAACCTAGGGCAATTTGCAGAGTGCCTGACGAAAACCCAATCCTCTTGAGGAGACTTCATTCTGAAGTTTTGCAAGAGCTTTCCGTAGCTGGAGTGAGGATCACTTAGATTCAATGGGTAAGCTAGTGATTAGTGGTAGGGCCGCGTCTGAGGAGAGTGCGCACTAATTTCGGGAGGCCTACTATGAAGGCAAGAGCCATATTGATGGCCAATCCTCCATCTCGCCCTCTTTTGGGTCGATGTATTTGTAACCCCGCTATTATTTATAATAAAAATGATGAGATTCTTCATTCGATGTTAATGGATTGCGTTGCTTATGTGTTTTATTTTACATGGCAATCTTCTCGTTTATTAATTCCGTAGTTTTATGGTAAAATGTTGGGTTAGTTTGATTTCCGCAAAAATTAGTAAAATATCCCATTTGGGGATATTACAATAAGGAAGATTACATAGCGGCCCGAGGGACAATTCGTTGAGTGGCTACATAGCCACGTTGATGAAGTGGACTAGGTGCTAGTCTACTTAATATTTTTATTGCATGTGGATTGCTTGGACAAAGGTGTGGCCAATTTTTTGAGGAGGTAGCTTCAAACTGTGAGAAGAGTAGCATTCATTGCGTATTTGATCCGAAGATCGCAGATGCCATGCTTGAGGCTTCTCTTAATTGGATTTGAAAGGTGTGGAGATTTTTAGACATAGGTGGTGGTGATATTCTTTCGAGACCAAGCCCACCTCACTATCCTAATTGCATAATTGACTTAAGGGGAATTGTGGTTCACAACTAAACAACTTGAGGTAAAGTGTTATGGTAATGATGTTCTCTTTTCTTCAACAACCACTTATTTATGAAAAATCCAAATCTTTATATTTATTTTTTATATTCATTTCATTTATTAGCTTGCAATTCAAGTTTATATCATTAATAGCACGTTTTGTGCTTTGGGATTTTAAGCAATAAAGTCATATTTTAGCCAAGGGTCAATATTCCATATTTTGGAGATTTATATCCATACATATTTCATGTTAGATTGAGTGTTCCAGTTACAGGTTTGCATTATTTTCTTGTTGACACATAACAAATGTGGTTCATTTTTCAAGGTTCCATGCACTTTCCAAGTCCAATGATGGCAACACCAAGAACAAAGCATCATCTGAAAGCATTACAAGAAAGAACAAAGTCATAATGTTTTGATGCTTTGAGGGTGAAACGTCCTGAAGGCAGAGTTAATGTAAAAAGCATAAAATACATATAATAATAATAATAATAATAATAATCAAAATTAATATTCAAAGGGGACATGTCTATTTATCTGTGTGACCATTCAAGATACATTTATAAACAAATCACATGCTATTGTAATAAACTCACTGATTCATTATTAATTATATATTTCTATCCTTCAAGGATTTCAACTATGTATCCTACTTATGTTGGATATTTACCCTTAATGAACTATTGTTCATTACAATCAATGTTGAAAATATCAACATCAGGATAAAATCAGTAAGGGTTCAAAAAACCAAAAAATGCAAAAATCGAGAAAAATATCGGAAAAAATTGGAAAACATTTCTCATAAAATTAAGATACCAACAAAATATTGGGTAAAATTTGGCAAACATCGGCTAGGCCAAAAATTGTGATTTTGCTGATTTTTTTCACAATAAAATCAGGATGTTTGCAACACTGATTACAATTGAGTATAGATTTAAGTGAAATGGATCTAGTAGCAAAAATGGGTAATGGTTGGACATACTAACTATTTGTTCACTATGGTGTCCTCATAAGGATAAGTACTAGGCATTTTCTGAATTTTTTGAATCTCTAGAGCCTCTTTAATAACATTCTTTACAAGACACACTTTTCTAATATCCTCCAAGATCAGAATTAGTGTAGTGGGCATATGGATACCAAAATAATGTTCAATGTATCTCCATTAACATTTTGTTAGTTGCCACATAATTAGCTTCATTATTTTGCTGTCAACTAGATGACATGCTTCACACATATCCCCGTAATGAAGTCATCAACAATTTACAACATAAGGGTGCTATCTATAAATGAGTATAGGATATATGAATGGATCTAACAATCTGTTCTCAAGTAAGAAATGAAAAAATTAACAAGGTTTTTCGCATCAGCCCAACCATTTAGCTGAATTTTTGGAGATGGTTTTCATCCCTTATTTGTTCAATTCAACCCAAGCATACAATTCCTTTTCTTTCCTTGAAGAATTGCCCCCTTAAATTCATGATAAGGTCTCTCTCTCTATTTCTAGGTCCAACAACAACAATATCAAACATTGGCTCATATAATTGGGACAAATAAAGCACATAACAATTGGTAGTCTTGTTGTCGACAAATATGCTCCTCTCGGCTAGGATTCCAGCACGCTCAATGAGGTAAATTGCCAACAACATTGTCACGTGGTCGTCATATGTCACTTTAGTGATATAGCCCCATGTATCATTCAAAGGAACTTTCCTTGTGATAATACCATCCCATGTATCACTTGACAAGGCATTTAAGATTTCATGTCTCCGACATGAGACCCATCTTCTTAATCCCTAGAAATAAGAAACCTTCACTCTCTTCCTCACTATCTCTCCATATATAAACACCTTATCCTCAGTGGATTGGGTGAGAAAAAAATGTAAATATGTAAATTAATGAAAATGACAAGGTAGAATAGAAGACTGTGGAATATGAATCCCAAAGGTCACACGTCCTTATGTTATACAATGTTGTTTACATTAATGAAAAAAACCAAGTTGGGAGTTACCTTCAGCTTGATATGGTATCATAGCGTTGTGTCCCAAGTTCCAAGTTTAGACATTATGCACTCCAAATGCACTGGGGCTTTTAATATGTCATGCCTAGACCCGCCTTCTACTGGCGTATGCTAATCGTCCACCTATCACTCTCAGCTAATTGGTTCCGTCGCGTGTAACTCTTACGTAATTCGTCCGTTTGCCGCTTCTCCCACGCATCACTACCATCCGATCCCTTAAACGCATCACTTGGCTGTGTCCGAAAACGTTACCCACGTTGCATCTAGCCTCCAAAACTATGCAAATCCGTGTCACAAAAAATAAATAGCTGGAATATTACTCTTAGCCGCTTCGCTTATGGGTTGATTGTCATCCTTGAATTAGTGAGATCAACAACTAAGGCTTGTTAAATGAAGTTTTCATATGATTTGTAAATGTTTCAAAAGGCCACTTCTTCCGACTTTCGTATGGCTTGCACTCTCCCATAATCGTTTCCCAAAAAAATGAACATCGCTATCGTTGATGCCGCTTGGTCATGGGGTTCATGTGAATACCGGCAACTTGTTTCCTCCGAATAATAAATGGTGTTTGACCAATAGTGTCTTATTATAGACTAAAGTTGTACCGCACGAGTCATTGCAATTGGTTTTTGACTGTGGGATATGAGGCATTGTTGCCTTGACGCCGCCATGAATCACCATTCATTGGTGACAAAGTTGTTGCTATCGTAAGCCTCGTAAACCAAAATGTGCTCATCCATTTTTCCAATGGTGTCCAGAATTTTCATCCCATTCTCATACCTAAAAAAGGCCTAAAATTATAATTAAAATTACTTTAGGTCGTAGACATGAAGGAAATAATAGAAGATGCTACAACTTATATTTTTAACTATTACCGATATAATGGGTTCAATAAAGGAATGCTACAAACAAATATTACGAGATTGCCATTGGTAACACCAACCATTTGGACCATAAGCTATATTATGTCCAAATTTCTCAAGCCCTATATATAATTTAAAATTCAAGCCATCTTGAGAGGACACAATCCGCCTAATGAACGGCCTAGATTGACTAGAAATTACTATACTTTTACAAGCAAGTAATTTTTTAAGACCGTTTTTACCACCGCCCCCCCCGAACCCCCCGTGCAAACTGCGACTACCGGCGCGTTGCCGCCCATGAAGGTACAGTGGGTCCAACGTAGTGATACAAAATAAACAAGATAACGTTCCACACCCAAATGTGAGGCCTATCATGGAGTCACCGATTGGATAGAGCAAGGTAGTGGAGGGGGAGGAGGAGGAGGAGGAGGAGGAGCAATATCGTGAGGAGTAGGAGGAGCAATATCAAAGGAGGAGTAGGAGGAGGAGGAGCAATATCGTGGAGGGAGTAGGAGGAGGAGGTGACACCCACCACCCCCACGGTAGAGGACGTGGGACCGCTCTCCTTAGCTCTTGGTGCTTTAGGTTCTCGTGCTTCGTGTTCTAGGAGCACAACAGAAACTATTGCCGCCCCCGCCAACTTCTTTCGTCTAGGGGAAAGTTGTTACATTTTCTCGCAAGAGGCGAGGAAATTAGTAGTATAGGTTATTTGGTTCATTCTCTTTGTATATAACATTATGACTCATGATATGAGATACATTATTATATTTTTTGTTGATATTTTTTGAGGTTGAGTTGAGACTCGTGACTTAGTATTCGTGACATGATCTACTATTATGTGTGATGTAGCACTAGACATGATATTACACGTCTTATATATTAGTTTTTTTTCATATTTATGTGTCAATGCATTTATTTTATGTTGTGGGTGCTCTAGATATTAAAAAAATTGAAAAAATGAATATTTTTGTATGTACGATTTTTCCTGATTTTTACGATTTTTCCCTCGCCGATTTAATCCCGATCGCGATTTTCAAAACATTGATTCAAACATAGATTTAAGATCTTAGATACTCATACATGATACACCATACATTGATACATTAATACATCATACAATTGTCAAATTGTCAATCATACATATTACAATTTACAATTTACTCGTAAAGACAAGATAGTAAGATACCGTAGTTTTCTCATTAAGTCATCGAATCAAAATGTGTTACATAAGTACATCACAATGGCAAATAGAAATAGAAAATACAAAACAACTAAGGCCGTATACAAGTCTACAAGACTACAAGCCCTCGAAGCCTCACGAGTTAGAGTCAATGAGTCATCAATCCTCATCATCATAATCAACATCACTATCCTTATCGTGATCATCATGCTCACCACCGAACAATTTCCATGAACAATTGCCTCCCTTGCCTTGTTGCTCCTGCCCCGCTCTTGTCACATATTTCCACAATGGGTATTTGGGGTCATGAGTTTGTTTTCCTCGCACATTTGAAGTTGCCGTAAGGTAACCCCACTTCCAATAGATGGAATACTTCTGCGTACCCCGATGAAACAAAGTATCAGGAGGGGCATCTCCAATGGTGAGACTCTTCCCCTTTCTTTGCCCTTTTCTTGCCGCCTAACAGCCATGAATACCGTAAAAATAAACAAAAATAGCCAAATATATAAAACATATGCACATGCAAACACTAACAACAAACTTAAGACGTGAAACATAGAGGGACATCAAGACTACCGGATGCTCGAATCGCTGAAAAAAACTCCCTTTCTCCTTGCTAACCCTTGCTCCTTGCTCACTTCACAAACAAATAGCCGTGAGAAATAATGAAGAGGAACTGACTTTTATAACTCAACATCACACTTTTTCACTCGGTCGAATCCTGATGTACCTGATTCGATTGCATCCGTACAAGATACGATCGGGATTCGACGTATTCCGTACGGATACGATCGAATCATGATTTGGTATGAATTGCATGCATTGTATCCGATACGACGGATTTGGGATTCGTGGACCCCACCCAACGAATTCGGCTTTGATGATCACTTTATCGATGATTACACCAGGCCGTGTTCGGCATAATCGTTGGAAAAGTAAATCGAAGATTTTGAAACTTTCATAAATTTTCATGCATGGGTCGAAAATGATGCACAATCACATATTGTCTCTCTTCATACCGATAATGGGAAAGAATATTTTTCTAATGAATTTGAAAACAATCTTCTTCGACATGGGATTCAACATCAAACTGCTGATCCTTATAATCCTCAACAAATGGTGTAGCTGAAAGAATGAACAACCATCTTAAATACAGCTATTAAATGATGTTCTTCAAAAATGTAAAGTCATGTTTTGTCCGATGCAGCTTCTATTTGCATTATATATCAAATATAGATGTCCACCTCATGTTCTAAAAAAACAAGACTCCTTATGAAATGTGTTATGATCACATTCCTTCGGTAAGACATCTCGTGGTTTTTGGTTCCACCTACAATGCCTCGATTCCTAAGGAACAAAGAAGCAAGCTTAATGCACGTGAGTCGGCTAAAGGTTACTGAGCTGGAGCGAAAGCCGGGAGCGAAACAAGAGGGGAGTTGTGATATTTTTCAAAAGCTCCCGGTCCGGGAGTGTTTTGAGGTGCGTTTTTTTTATAATATATATTTTTATATTTTTTATATTTTGATGCATATATGTCAACAAAAGCATGTAGCAAGGATGAATTAGCCATAAAACATAAACACATAGATTGAATCATATAACATCAATCATTCCAGCGCTTATAATCTTCATCAACCATGTCCACAAGTTAGAAACATACAACATATTGACTTGAGGTCACATGATTCATCAATCTTAAAGCTCAATCTTTCAGAATTCAATATATAACATTTATCATCATTGATTCATTGATCACCATATACAAATTTTGTAAGCTAAGTGTAACTATTACAACAAGGAATATTTAACATGAAATGAAATGTTATAAATGAAACGAAATGAAACAAATTTCAACTTTATCTATAATTCATAATGACTTATAACCATAACCGCCAACTTCAAAGTTTCAAACTTCAAACTTAAATTGTCATATATTGTTTACAAAAATATCTTCCTTTAAATATGAAATAAGTTTCAACAATTTTAAAAAGTTAAAACTACTAGAAAATAAAAAGACTAGTAAATCAGAAATTTATTTTATCTATTTCTTGGCCTCTTGCCATGAGAAATGTCTAATTTTTGAGTAGCTCATGGTAATGGTGGTCTTCCAGCCAGTTGGGTCCTTCATGTGGGAAGTACCACGACCATAACTAGAAGGCCCATGCCCTCCATGTGAGGATGTAGGTGGAGGCCGACGCTAGGCAAGAACAATAGTTGGAACTCAACACCGGGGCCACCGGTGACCGCTACCGGATGGTGGGTGTGGCGATGGCATGGTCGTTAAGGTTTCATCCTCATCTCTCAAAAGTCTGGCCTAATTCTTCCAGACAGTAGTGATGTCCTCCAAATTAGTTGTCCCTTCCGGGTTGTTGTCCCAAACTTTATATGATAGATCCTCATAAGCCCGATCACAATAATGACTCAACAACCTCAAGTTGCAGCATAACCAAGCTTTTGCTTGGTTTTCGTTGAGTCAATTTATTCTCACATTATGGATGAAGCTATAGCCTAATGTGGAAAAAGCTCTGAGTCGGGATATAATCAAGTAAGGGTCCAAAAGTTGAAAACTTGATAAAGTCGAGTTTTGAAAGCCTGCAAAAAAGTCCGGCAGTAAAACTAAAAAAAAACAAAAATATTATTTGGAAAAAAACTCCGACTTTTGGAAAAAATCAAATTTTTCAAATTTTTTTTTTAAATTATTAAAAAAACTACCTCACCACAATTTTTTGGAAAACGTTGGCAAAAAGTTGGGACTTTGAGGATAAATCACGACTTTTTCAGAATGAAAAAGTCGGCGATAAAGTCGGGCTGTGGAAAAAAATTCGGGATTTTTTCAAAAGCCGGGACTTTTGGCCGATTTTTCCACACTCCGGCTATAGTGCTCCAACACCCTTCATAAGAAGTATTTAGTATTTACAACCCGTGAGAGAACTCTTTTGCCAATTTTGGCAAAAGTCCCATGCCGCCATATGCTTCCCACCATGAGCATCAACTGGCTCTATCTCCATTGCATGCAAAGAACCAAACCAACTAGTAACCGAGGTATCCGCCTAATTCAAGGTGCAGATTAGCACACCTCCCCGTTAGGGACCAACTTGTCAAATGCTTTTATATATCCCTCTTGTACCTCTGGATTCAGATAGAGGTTTGATCCTAACCCCCACCCTAGGTGCAAAGTTAAGCACAACCAAGATGGAGAGTAGTATTTTGGCATAAGGATATACGTCAAAGCATGTAGTGGAACATTAAGCTTATTCCACCGTGCACACACACAATTATGAACACATCACAAGTTTGATCATTTTCTTAACAACATCTTTTATTTTGCCCTAACATGCTATCCTGGCCCGTCATACACCTCCCCAACACGGGTCTATCCGTATCCGCAAAGTGAATCATGCTAAATGGGCTTGGGTGAAATTCAAAATTTCCTCACATATGCCCAAACAAAGGACTGCTATGGTCTCCACTTGTTCAAAACCTGTTCAGTCAACCGATGTTGTTGCCCTGCCCTTAATACCCGCCAAGCAGGGACTTGATTCCCATGGTCGCCAATGATTCTCTTACCTTCAAAAAGGTTTCGAAGGTGAGGAAATAGCTAGCAAATCTAGTCTTTGCACTTAACCTAATCTTGAGGATCGCTGAAAAGCCCATGGGTGCATTAAGCATGATTTGTAATAAATATTATCATTTTTTTTGCCTCGTAAAAATCACTGGGGCCATCTCGTATTGAGGTTGTTTGTTTCTAATTATATCATGCATCAAATGTTCATTGTGTGAACCAAACACCCAAGCCAAAATATGCTGGGGTATTTATCCTCAATAATTGCTCCCGCTATCTTACAATTAGCAAGATATCGTTGATGACGTAGATCTACATTATTGTATGGTCCAATACGTTCAATTGTGTCAAGCAATGGTCTCCGCAATGTTGATGCCTACTGAACTTATCCGAATAATCAAGTATGCCGAAAGGTATATCAGACCACTAACGTACACAATAAGAACACTTATCAATGGTTGGTTTTACATTTGTCCATCCATCGATACAATGGACACCTGCTCATTCCAAGAACTTGTCATTCTACTCAAAGAATGAGTTATTTTGTTTTTTCATGATCAAGTCCTAAGGTTCTAGCCTGGCTATACCGGGGCTCTTTGTATCCTTTGGGGGAATCATTAATGGCGTAAACCATTCTCAGCCAATAAGGTGAGTGAAGAGCATTGAATGGTACCCCACATGAATAGAGAAATCGAAATTTTTTTGAATCCACATCACCTCTAGACCCTTCTGCCAAGGAAATTTGAATGGTTCTACACCTTAAAGAGATGTTTGGTCCAAATGTGTGCCTCCATATCCACCGCCATGGGTGGGAATTTGATGGAATTCTTTGTCCATGATGTGATGGTGTATAAGATTCAACAGAACCCTTAGATCTTTTAGATTTGTATTTGGCTTCTTCCTCTTCCCTTATGTATTTGCCTCTATCCGCGTCGACACACTTTACACAAGTTTTGATTCCTATATTTTTATCTCCATCCCATGGCCTTTTCCCACAAAGGTGCCTTTTAAGACGGTGTATGAACCCGTGTATTGTGTATTGCAATGGGGGCATAAAAATTTAGTGGTTCCATCCCCTTCCCTGCTTTCCAAGCCTAGTAACATATTTCCACAATGGTGTTTGGTCAATTTTAGTTGGTGTCATTGTGGTCTCATTATCTCCACTCTCTCCTCCTCACCGGGATTCTTCAAGATTTTCATCATATCCACTACAACCCTCTTTTTCATCCTCCTCTCTTTGGAATAGGCCTCTTTCTCTTTCTTCTACTCTCCAACACCATAATAACAAAAACGAAACCAACAAGAAGAAAAATGCTGCCATATTGCCATGATGTTTCAAACTTTCAAGTTTTTAACCTACAAAAAAATGGAGGAATGCCAAATGGGAATAGGAAAAAATGCAACATAGAAAAAAAAATTCAATTTTTCATTTTTCAACAAATTAAAATGCAACATAGAAAAAAAAAATTCAATTTTCATTTTTTCAACAAATTAAAATGCAACATATAAATTTTATTTTTTTCACTTTTCAACAAATTAAAATGCAACATAGAAAAAAAAATTCAATTTTTCATGTTTGAACATATTAAAAATGCACATAGAAAAAAAATCTAGATTACACTCTCCTACATCTTTGTCCTTCGATCCCAAGCTCTACCTCCAAGCTCCTTGCTCTCTCCAACCTCTCCTTTCCCTTGGTCTCTTTGTTCTCTCCTATCCTCTCGCGTGTTTTTCCCTCTCCTCTCTTGCTCTCTCTTCAAAGTTGGAAATAATAAGAATGAGGGAGGGAGGTAGGGATTTTTATTTCTTCCCCCCCCCCCCCCCTTCTTTCCATCCAATAAACCCCACCATTCTCCTCCTTCTCGCGTAAAGGGCATCAACATCAGACGTCAATTTGCCTAACGAGAGCGATTATTTCATTCAGTGGAGCTCTTGGGAGCGAACACTCCCCTCCTCAAAAAAATCGCCTCCCAGAAAGGTGCACATGTGTTGAGGTACTCAAATGGTACAGCTTGATATGGATTGAGATATGTCTCAAATGATGAAGTACAATTGCGTAGATATACAGATTCGGGGACAAGGTGAGAGGTAAGACATGAGGAGCACATTAGGATGTTGCTTCAGCTTTGGGTTTGACTATGATATCCTAGATGAGTGATTACGACATCTCACGACTCAACATTGCATAGTCCGAGTATGTTGTAGCTAGTCTCATTAAGTGTTGATTTTTCCCTTTGGCACTTCAGATTCGTGTCTATGTCTAAAACATGATCACAAACATACGGAATACCCACAACCTACTAGCACTTTCCACAATGGAAATCTTTAGGCAATGAAATCCCAATTTAGTGCGTAGAGATATGAGCCCAACACTCGACTATTTTATTTCTTCATTAATAAAAGAATCATGGGGCTCCTATACTAGGGATCATGGCCCTCGACATCCGATACGAGTATACATAGTATACAACTAGGGCTTGCAATTTGCAACTCAAATCTGCACCGCCCACAAAGAAATAGACAAGAACAAACACAAATTTACTTGCCGAAGTAGCCCATCTAGATCAACTTTTCTACTCTTGCTATCTTTACATTCGGTAGGTCCTTTGTCTCCCTTGATCAACCGTTTTACAAGGGTTTTGTTGTCTAAAACCTACACTCTTCAACTCCACAAATATGGCTTCTCATAGTGATGTGGCCTCTTCCAAACATCGTACAACAACCTCCACAAATTTTCCTCGTCGCTTCCAAGAGTGTCCGTACATGGGCTTCACAAGTATGCCTTCTAACAATGGACTTGCTTCTCCAATATCACTATAAGGACATAGGAAACAATATTCTAGCAACTCATAGTCCCTTTTGCTTGGTCCAGGATCACTGTGAGTCTTCATCAGCTGTGCTGTCCAACACTTTGTTGAGCCGACTTCAACCACAAAATATCGTTGACAATACTTGTCAAACCATAGTCCAAGTTCCCTTTGAGTTTCATCCCGTAGCAATCCGCTCCCATTGTGCAAGCTTGAGGGGAAGCATCTGGTCACCCTGAAAGTCACGATGAGACCAAAACCACTCCGCAATCTTCATAAGGAACTCTTTCCTCAATAGAGAGATTTCCAAGGTTATGTCTACCTCTTCTAGGGTCTCGATCGTCCTTCTTACCACGTAAACTCGTATAATTGCAATGACTCGTAGTTGTTCATGGCCTCGGACAAAGCCTTCACGCACACACCTTAGCAACCTTTTTTTCTTGGATATCAATCCTCACAACTCTTCTTGGCCTTTTCTATAGGCCTATTCCTCCTTGGCCTCCTATCCGTGGTGGGTCTCGAGGGAGCTCGACACTCCTATTTGCAACACAACTAGCCTTCAAATCTTCCTTTTCCATAGATTTAGGGCTTTGACCTCTCCCACTAGAGTAGGATAGACTCGACCTTTGTCTAGGTCTTCTTCCATAGGTTTCCTCTACGCTAAGAACAATAGAACCTTACCTTTAAGTTGAGTAGACTCGGCCTCCTTAGAACATACCACTTGCTCCTCTTCTTGTTGCAACTTCCTAAGGTTCACGAGTGCTTGGCTAGATCTCTTCTTGAGAAAGAGTTGTCGTCTTCGTATGTTGAGACCTCCTCTTCGGCCTCTCTTATTTATACTTTTCTTTTGGTCACTTATTAACCCTCTAGACTTAGGGTTTTAGCCTCTTGAACTTAAGAATAAATAATTATTTCTTCTTTGGTACTAAACCCCCGTACTTAGCCCCCAAAACCCCATTTTGGTTAAATCACCCAACAACAACTTCGATATTGTCCTCTCTCCGAAATACCTTCTCGAGGTACTCCAAATCTAACTCTCCCTCTTAGCGAGGAAGGTATTTCCTTCACGCTTCCAAACTCTCCATCATTTTCCATGCATGCTCATGATCGTCCTCACATGAGTCATGAATTTTCTTATGTAGCCATATCCGTCAACGTATGTGCCACGAATTTCTTTATACTAGACCTAGCTTTGAATTGCATGGTGCTCCGAATATTCTCACATGTGTTAATCAAGGTTGTCATTGATGGCAACATGGTTTTGATCGAGATGTCAATATTCTTGAGATGCCTAGTTCTAGATGATGATGTCTTGCCCTAAGAAGTTGCCAAATGTCGGATTAGTGATCTAGTCCCCAAGTACAAGTCCATGATGTGAAGAACTATGCTTAATGAAGCCATACTTGTGATGATGCTATACTCTTATATGACCACACTTAATGATGTTTGATGAAGATTGGAAGGCTGAGAAATGATGTGATTGATGATGGAAAGAGACTTTCCTAAATGATAATACTGCCTATAATATATCATTGCGCCATCATATAATACACTCATTGCTGATGTCCTACCATGATCCTATGATGGTGTTAAACAATGAAGAAGCCAAAACCATGAAGAAGCTAACAAGAGAAGCCTATCTGCCCTACCTCAAATTCTGCACTAACTAATGACCAGTCACATTAAAAAAATGTTTTTTACTATCTTAGAGGCAACCCTCTCAATTTGATACCAATCCCATCTTTTAGAGCATAATTTTGTCTTTCCAATGAAAGCTTTACTTGCCTCGAAACTCCCAGCGGTTTGTGAGAAAATTAATTTTTAAGTTTAAAAAGTAATATTTTTTAAGGCTAGCCGACCCACACTAAGGCATTCATGTCGGCCTCCCTCCAAGAGAGACGTGTCCCCTTATTAAAGGTCGAAGTCCTATATAAATATGACGTCCAGCACCTCATTTCAACCATGATTTCGGTCAAGATTTCAGAGAACAAGTACAGAAGGATAAAGGAGGCCGAGGAGGTTTTTGAAATCACTGTTTAACATTAAAAAGATTTATGTTTTAGGATTAAAACGTCTTGAGGACAGTTAAGGATATATTTTGGGAAAATATCTTTATGCTTTTCTTCAAAGTCAGACTTGAAGAAAACTACTGTAACTGTGGTAATACAAATCCTCAAGGTTCCAAATTTGTGACATGAAAGTGTGGTCAGATATTTATTGGAGGACTGTAATATATCACAGTTTGGACCTCTGTTTGATCATCTTTGGTTGCTGATTGTCCACTGAGCATATAGTTTGAGGAGAGCTATAGTCCTAGTCACATTTGTGAGGAGTCAAAGGTCTGTTTGGAGAACTAAAACAGTCCAGAACTTAAGCACATAGGAGCAGCAATAACATGGAAGCCAATTGAAGCAGTTAGGAGGCAGTTTGGAGGATTTTAAGTATGTTGATGTGGACAGTCATCTTTCCCTAACCAGTCAACCCAATCTACAACAAAAAGACATCAAATTCGAATCTTTTAAAAGCGGTCCCTTTGACATAGAGTTGGAACAATTTGGAGATATCATTAATCTCAGTGACCATTGTTTGAAGCCTTATTGAAGTAGTTCTTGAGAGAGCGTTGTTTGGAATTGCATTCAATCTTTTTGGAGAAGAAGTTGGAAGACCTTGTTGAGTGCTTAAAAGACTTGTTGTAGACCCTTGTTGAAACAGACTTCAGAGCAGACTTCTAGTGTTTTGGATCTGTGACACTTGGATTGGTAGTTTTGGGTATCTTTCGAGAAGCAGTTCATTGAGCATTGTTTAGAGGAACCTTAACAATCTTTTGTTTGAAAAGGATCATTGTAAAGTAGCCCTTGAACCCTTGAAGAGGTATTGAAGATTTGATCTAGGTAAAGCAACCTAGACATTCTTGAAGACATTATTATGCATTGTTGGAAGACTGAAGAAGCCCTTGTAGAGGCCTAGAGCAGGTGCAGAATTTGGGCTGCCTATTAAAGACATCTTGAAGGATACTTGAAGATATTTGGAAGACTTATAGAAGCCGATCTTGAGGATACCTTGAGTGTCATCTAGAAGCCTATTGGAGATCATGATGCATTGGTGATGTCACTGCTGAGGTAACTTGGAGAAATTGTTGTACGATGAAGAGCAGCGGTGACACTTTCACAAAGAAAAGGTTGTCATTGATGATGTGATGTGTAGATTGGCGTTGAAGAGTAAGTTAAAGATTGTCGTGCCTCGTTGAAGAAGACATTGGGAGCCGTAAGTATAACCAACATATCTTGACGAAATGAAGCAAGAGGTTGGAGCCTCATAGAGACAAGGTTGGTGCCTTGGAAGATAGGGTTGGAGCCTCAGAGGATAGAGTCCTCAAGAGACTGTGCTTGAACCTATACCGTATATAGGGTTGGAGCCCCGAGGTTTGTGCCCCCGAGATTAACGTTGGAGCCTTGGAAGTCCAAGTCGGTTCTGGCAAATAATAAAAGTTAGAGCCCGGGAGATTGAAGATTGGTGTCTTCATCTAGTGCTGGAGCCCTACATATATTGTACGATTTATTGAAAAGAAGAAATTAATAAAAGCATTTATTCTTATTGTTCATTTTGTGTTCTAAATATAGGTGATGTAATTGGTAAAATTAACAATTGAAAGAAATACTCGGTTCAATTCCCTCGTATTTGTTTCCAACAATTGGTATCAAAGCCAAGCATCTTCCACTCAAAGCCTAATAGCTTGAAGGTCGATCATTAGAACACAAATGGCAAAGTCAAGGAAGAAAGTCTCCAATCCTCCAAAGATGTGTCTTCCTTTTCAACCATTGAAATTGATGTCAATCAATTTGCGAAGTCTCCATTGTTCAATGGAAATTTTGATATATGGGAGGCAAGAATGAGGAATTTCTTGAAGACTCAAGGAATTGAAGTTTGGAAATCAGTTGAATACCGATGACATGATGGACGAAGAATCCAAGGAGTACAATACAAGATAAATGAAGGCAATTTTAAATGGGTTACCAAATTCTTATGAAGGCCAATTTGAAAAAATGTTCACAAGAAAAGTCATATGGGACAAACTTCATGATCTTCACTCAAAAGGAGCGTTGACAATGATCTCTAGTCAAGAAGATGATGGAAAACAAGAAAGAAGTGCTAGTAATCCATCAAGGAAGGTGAAGATAAGAGAGATGACAACAAGGCTAAAGAAGACCTAGAAGATGAAGAGAACAAAGAAGACTTTGAAGAAGATCTCCTCGAATAAACTTATGGCTTCCATGGAAGAGATTAACAAGCTTGAAAAAGGAAAATAAGGAACTTAAGAAGAAAGCGCAAGATGGTAACCAAGACAAGACAATGAAGGAAGTTGACTTTGTCAAGCTCGTGTACAAGAAAGAGATGAGGAGCTCGCCAAACTTAAAGAGGAATTTCATCAAAACAAAAAGAAAGCACCATGAAGAAGTCATATCTATGACAAATCAATTGGATAAGACAAAGAAAAGGAAGAAACTTTGTCAAGCGCCTTGAACAAAGACTTAAGAGCTTGAGAATCTTGGAAGCAAGAGATTGGTCAATACAAGGAAGAGGTCTCCCTCTCTTAAATCTCAACTAGAAGAAAAGGATGAAGAAATCTTCAAACTAAAATCAACATTAATCTTGTGAAGGCCGAAACATGTGAAGTACAAGAATAAAAGAAGAAATGGAGAGCAAATTTTTAGCAAAGGAGAATGAAGAAATCTTCATAATGAAATCATATATCATCTCCCTTGCAAATCGAAGGACACGAAGCAACAAGGATGATGGAAGATATGAAGAAGCAACTAGTCATGAAAGATGAAGATTGTGAAAATTGAAAGGAGAAAATTGTCTCTCTTAAAAGGAAGTTGATCATTTAATAAGAACTTGAAGAGTTCTCAAACCCAAGATGACATCCTAAGTCATCAAAGATCCCCCTTAATAAGTCAAGTCTTGGCTATGTAGGTGAACCCTCAAGCAAGAATGATAATGTTTCAACAACAAAGATGGAGGAAGTCGGGAAGAAATGATACTCCTGCCTCCAACAAAGGAAAGAGTCAAGATGTGGATTAGAAGATATCCTATCAAAAGGGGAGACTTACAGATGGTGTTAAAGAATACAAAAGGCAATGAATATCATCAAAGAACCAAGGCAAAATGACTTAAGTACTTCAAGGAACTCTTCATCTCCTAGGTACCAAAGTATATTTTGGATATTGTTATTCTTGTACAAACTTTGGGCACATGGCAAAAGATTGTAGGGCATATCACAAAGACCAATATAATGGTCCCCGTCAATCTCCCTAGAAGAAATTTTGCAAGAAGAAGTCATGATTTCTTATTCATCAACAAAATAGGAGTGCTTCAATTGCCATAACATTGGACATATGACACGTGATTGTAACTTGACTTGGGCCCCTACACAAGCTAGAACCATACCGTAGAAGAAAGTTACACAAGTATGGAGAAGGTACAAATTGGTCTGAAATATTTTGAACACCTTACCAACAACACATGTTGATATTTTGAACACCTTACCTAACAACACATGTTGTTGACTTGATGAAGTCATCCTTGATATTCCAAGTGATTGATAATGAAACTCTACGAAAATGAGACCGTGCATGCTTAGGGGGAGTCCGTGGATTCTGAGCTTTCTTGGCAGGCTATCCGTGGAATGGACCTATGAAATCTTTGATGAGTCACCCATGGACATTCATCTTTAGATAGATCATCTCTCAGGAGCAGCTCCATTGAAGAACATGATTCCACACTTCTTCCACCCGATCACAAGGCAACAATCCTTCTTGAAGCTAGAGGAGTTTATGCAGTATGGGAGCTAGTCTAATACATGAAGAGATACAAACACATCTATCATGGACCATATTGCTAGAAGAAAAAGCATCAAGACAAATGTAGAGTAACATACCTATGAAGAATTACTATTCATAAAGAAAAGAAGTAGGCTTTTTGACAAGGGGAGTACTTGGGCACCCGCTTGCCATTGATGTCAAAGGGGGAGAGAATGTTGAAGGCAAGAATATTGCCATCAATGACAAAAGGGGAGATTGTTAATCAAGGTTGTCATTGATGGCAACATGGCTTTGATTGAGATGTAAATATTCTTGAGATGCCCGGTTCTAGATGATGATGTCTTGCCCTAAGAAGTTGCCAAATGTCTGATTAGTAATCTAGTCCCTAAGTACAAGTCCATGTGATGTGAAGAAATATACTTAATGAAGCCATACTTGTGATGATGCTATACTCTTATATGACCACACTTAATGATGGTTTTTTGATGAAGATTGGAAGGCTGAGAAATGATGTGATTGATGCATTTGAAAGAGACCTTCCTAATGATACTGCCTATAACATATCATTGCGCCACTATATAATACACTCATTGCTGATGTCCTACCATGATCCTATGATGAAGGCGTTAAACAATGAAGAAGCCAAAACCATGAAGAAGCCTAACAAGAGAAGCCTATCTGCCCTACCTCAAATTTTGCACTAACTAATGACCAGTCACATTAAAAAATGTTTTTTACTATCTTAGAGGCAGCCTCTCAATTTGATACCAATGCCATCTTTTAGAGCATAATTTGTCTTTCCAATGAGCTTTTACTTGCCCTGAAACTCCCAGCGGCTTGTGAGAAAATGAATTTTAAGTTTAAAAGTAATATTTTTGCTACAGCCAACCCACACTCGACATTCATGTCGGCCTCCTCCAAGAGACGTGTCCCTTATTAAAGGTCAAGTCCCCCATATAAATATGACGTCCAGCACCTCATTTCAACCTTGAATTGGTCAAGATTTCAGAGAATGCTACAGTTAAGGATATATTTGGGAAAATATCTTTATGCTTTTCTTCAAAGTTGGACTTGAAGAAAACTACTGTAACTGTGGTAATACAACTGTTGTTCCAAATTTGTGACATGAAAGTGTGGTCAGATAGTTTGCTGGAGGACTGTAATTTATCACAGTTTGGACCTCTGTTTTGGATCATCTTTGGTTTCTGATTGTCCACTGAGCATATAGTTTGAGGAGAGCTATAGTCCTAGTCACATTTGTGAGGAGGCCAAAGGTCTGCTTGGAGAACTAAAAGCAGTCCTGAACTTAAGACATAGGAGCAGCACTAACATGGAAGCCAGTTGCAGCAGTTAGGAGGCAGTTTGGAGGAGTTTAATTACGCTGATGTGGACAGTCATCTTGCCCTAACCAGTCAACCCAATCTACAACAAAAAGACATCAAATTTGACCTTTTAAAAGCAGTCCCTTTGACATAGAGTTGGAACAATTCTGAGATATCACTAATCTCAATGACCATTGCTCTGAAGCCTTATTGAAGTAGTTCTTGAGAGAGCGTTGTTTAGAATTGCATTCAATCTTTTTGGAGAAGAAGTTGGAAGACCTTGTTGTGAGGCTGGAAAGACTTGTTGTAGACCCTTGTTGAAACAGACTTAGGAGCAGACTGAAGGTTTTGGACTGTGACACTTGATTGGGAGTTTTGGGTATCTTTTGAGAAGCAGTTCATTGAGCATTGTTCAGAGGAACTCCAACAATCTTTGCACATACACTAACTATCTCCACAGTAACTATGACCTGAAGATAATTAGCAGAAGATATCCTTTTCTGTTGTAAAGGACTGAAGGACCAATCTATGAGCCTAAACCTGGCTGAGATCTTTGATTGAGCTCAGTTCTGTGCAAGTAAAGTAGGGGTCCTGAATTGATCTCGAAATCCGAAATTCATCATCTGAAGTTACAGGTTTGTCATGTGAATTAGTAGACGAAAGTTGCAGTTGAAACTACTATGATCCGAACTTAGAGTCAGTACTAGAGTGTTTTCAAGTTTCAGTTAAATATTTTAGTGATTTGGAGCCATCCAAACATTACAAAGATTCAGTTGTGTTACAAAGTTATAATCCAGTGCTCTTAAAGAAACAATCGTAGTAATATCTCAAAAGCCTGAGAGTTACAGCAAGGAAGTGGCACTTCTGTCAACTATGATGCAAGAATACAGCCTCAAGGTAACAATTGTATGGCATATGAAAAACTACAACAACACAAAGAAGCAGAAGGCACACTGACTTAGCATTCTTGAAAGGAAGTCATTTGCAAAGATTATGGCTTATCCAAAGAGAGCATGTCAAGGAATCCTTACAAGGTTTGTCAAGAAACATTCCAGGTACATCTTAGACTATATGCTTTATAAATTTCTTAATATAAGAGGTACGTTTCATTATCTTTTGAAATTTGCATTACTAACATCATTGTGTCTAGCTCTCTTGAATCATGAAGATTCTTGATTGGGTGATTCATTGTTAGATAAATCTTACTCCTCCTCATATCTTTGATTATTCTTGTTGAACCCTAAAAGGGTTCTTTGTAAAACCTCTAACTTAAGGGTATGCTGATGATAATGTGTGTAAAAGTCTAGCCATTTTAGGGTTTATTGGTGATGTCTAAGAAAATGCTATTTGGAAGTTTTGATGATGATGTGATGGTTGGGGCTCTTGGCATGATTATGGAAACCCTAACTCGTTAGGGTTGAATGGTGATGTCCGAAATCCCAAACCTTGAAGCATTTGTAAATTAGGTTTGCTATTGAAACCCTAGATCTTTAGGGCTTGGTAGGGTTTATGAGCAAGACTTTATGAGCTAGAATGGATCCCTAAGTATATGTTTGTTCGTCTAATCAAGTTTGTTATATGTCCTGAATTTTAATGTGTTTGTGCTGCCTGGCTGCCCTGAGATATGTTATGATATGCCTATGTATGATGATGATATTTAGATAGCATATGTGTTGATCTAATTGATGATGGTCATAAGTCCTAGGTTTCCTAGTCGAAGCATGATATCTTGTGATGATACTCGTTTTGTGAATTCTAGGTTTTGTAGCTAAACCTTAGTGGAAGTTCAGTATATGAGTATATTGTTTCAAAATGTGATAATCTCTGGGATTTATGAAAGGTCATGAAACTTGATAGTGTATTGTGATTATTTAGAAGATGAAAATCTAGGGTTTACAACAAACCCTAGTAGAAGCTAGTCATATTGTTGATTGAGTTGTGATTGGCTTTAGTCGTTGAAACTCATGGATGAAAGCTAGGTTTGTATGAAATCCTTGTGGGAAGTCTAACATGAATTTTGAAAGTTGCTAGATGTGTGCATTGTTATACTTGTCCGAATTGATTCTAAGGTTTCTATGTGAAAGAATTTGTTATATCTCTCAAGGAGATATTATGGCCCTAGATATAATAGATTGATATCTGATGGAGTCGTTGATGTGATTTAGGTTTGTAACAAAATCAGGCAAGAAGTTGAAGTATTGAAGTAAAGTCTCACAATCATGTTTGTAAAGTCTAAATGCTCCCATTATTGTATGATTTTGATATGGTTAACTTCATGGTTCTTATAGATTTGGCTCTTACTTTCTATCTGTTGTGTAGGTACATCATCTTCAAGATGGTGAAGATGTTCGTTGCATGATGAAGGAAGATATATGAAATGATGATGGTCAAGATGACTTTGATAAGAATATGGAAGCCATGAAAGATTCTCCAATGTGTCATAAAAGAAAGTTGATCTCCCTAAGTTAAGAGGGAGCCCGGATAGAAGAAATCTCCCTAGTTAAAAGGGAGGGCATATAATAGTCATGATGGCTACCTTGAAAGAAATTGGAGAATGCATTTGAGGTGTTGGGTTTAAAGAAGGAAAGCAGGATTTGGTCGCAGAATATGTCGATGCATATGAAGTAGGAAAGAAAGCTATATGGTTGAGGAATCTCTGTCTCTAAGTCCTATCGTGTTGGGTGACAAGCAACCTCAAGATGTCCGAAAGACCCCGCAGGTTTGTGTTTGCTTATGTACATTTGAAAGTTTGTTACTCTGACAGGCAGTTTGTACCGTGTTTTAAAAACGGCCGGCCACCCCGACTGTGCCCGGTCGACCGAGCCGTTAGGTCAAGCCGGTCCGACCCGTGCAAGAGAACTCAGCAAAGTTGGCCGGCTTGTTACCGAGCCGGTTTCCGTTTGTAATGACTCTACGTTCTAACAAGCTCTGGCAGGAACTGTGCCGAGCTCCGAGTCAACTGTGCCGAGCCAAAACAGCCCCGATCAGCTCCAAAAAATGCGATTTCAGGACTTCAAATTGGATTTTAATCGAATGTTAGGTTTGTTTTAGGTTGTCTAAGCCCTCCAATGCTATTTAACTAACCTAACCTCTATTGAGCTCACATCTTTCTCATTCAATTTGCTTCGAGCATTTGTGAGTTTTCCGAAGATTGTGGAGTTGGTTTTGGAGCAACAGTTGACGAGCTTATTGGGCAAGTTTTGGAGCAAAGAAGAGGAGCTTATTGGGCAAGCTTTGGAGCAACATTGAGCTAGAGGAAGCTAGAGGCTAGAGGTATTTATTTTTTTCTCTTCTAAATCTCATTTCTTTGTTTGTTTTATTTATTTAGCAAATCTAGCATTTGCCATTTGCATTTGCATATTTTTGGCATTTGCCATTTGGTGAAAGAAATGAACATAGAATGAATATTTTTTTTGTTTTCATGTTCAGATTTAAACATTTATTTCAAGTCAAAACTCACCAAAAATAGCCCCTAGAGCAAAAGACTCGCTTGGGCATTAAGGCCGGGAAATGGTTGGGGATCAAATGTTTTGCAAATTTTGCAGAAAAATTAAGGATGGTGCAAAATTATGAATTCAAACTTACATTTGGCCGGTATTAAAGGCCACCACGTATGTGAAGCATAAACATTGGGAAATTAGGTTGTATGAGCACAATTGACAAGTTTGAGCAGGAGAAAAATAGGCAAAGAAATAGAGGTCAACTTGGGAGGAAGAGGAGACAGCATATGATGGCCGCCAACTCAAGTTTTGAATCTTTTAATTATGAGGACTCTCATCTATCCCTTCCACCGATGCATCAAAAACCCCTTCGTTATGTTCCTCCCTCTAGGGAGTCTATTTCGACAAGGGTAAGGGTGCAATGAGAAATAAGGGTACCATTAAAAGTTTTTTTGTGCCCTCATCTCCTCCCGATAGTGCAACCGCATATGGTCCTAGTCCTCCAAATCGGTGTGCAGCCCACTTTAGATGCTCATTGGAAAAAAAGAATTGAGAGATGTTGCTTGTGAGTACATTTGCTAGATGGTGGTATGATGTCGATATTCCCTTCAATGCTACCTGCTCATATTATGAACCTATTTTTGATGCCATATATAAGCCGCCGGAAAGGGCTTCAAACCTCTACTCGTATGAAGCAAGAGGATCTTTTCCGCAAAGAGAGATTTCAAACATTGATGCTTATTCAGCATTCAAAAACTCATGGGCACATACAGGATGTACCATCATAGTCGATGGATGGACCGATCGGTGAGGAACCTATCATCATAAACTTTCTTTGTATTTTGCCCACGGGGAACCATGTTTCTAAGATCATGGATGCATCTGATAGGGTGAAAGATGCACAAACTTGTTGTTGATGTACTTTTGGATGAGGTTTTTGAAGAGGTGGGGGTGGCAAATGTTGTTCAAATCATCACGGCATTGCAATGCCTCTAACTATGTTCTTGCCGGTAAATTGTTGTGAGGAAAACACCCAACCATCTTTTGGACCCCATGTGCTGCACATTGCATAGACCTCATGCTCGAGGATATTGGCAAAATGGGGACCGATCAAGAACACCGTAGAGCATGCCAAATGCATCACAAAATATATTTACAATCACTCATGGATTCTCGAGCCGATGAGGAAATACACAGTGGGGCAAGGAACTTATTAGGCCCGCCCACGTTTTTGTAACCGAACCTATGGACCGACCGAGGCCTACTGAACCGGGTTTCTAACCGAACCTATTTAACCGGAGCGGCCGATGCCACGAACCGGTTTCTTAAAAAAATACATTAAATAATTATTTTTTTACTAAAAAAAACTATTTTTAAGATTTGCAAACTATACCTAAGCCAATAGAGACAAAATATGCAAAGTTTGCTCATTTATATACCATGCAAAGGTGAATATATCAAAATGGCACCGAGTGCAATACATATCATCGAAAAAATACATAAGAAATGAGGCTCCAAATGTACCATAAAAAGTCCAAAAACAATGCTACAAGCTATGAGGCCATTGGCCTAATACAAGACTACACATGAATGATGATCAATCATCAAATCCATCACCGCTACTAGACACAGGATCAACACGGCCGGGCCGGGCGCTCGCATAGACATCATCTCGGATCGGGAACTGAGGATGCCTCTCCCTCAGCTCATCCGTGCAGAATCCCCGCACTCGCCACCAATAACAATAGAAGTGGACTCATTCCTAATGGAAGCAAGGAGTCGCCGAGGTGCACGACAAGAGGACCACTGGTTGTTTGCCTTTTTCTGATGCGCCTACCAATCCCGGGACCAAGGCTCGATGGTGCCACCAACCCGTCTAAATTCACCCCCGCCGTTGCATCAAAATCAAAATCAGCCTCAAACACCGGATCTCTCAATCTCTCCTCCACCCATTCCGATGTTGGATCAATAGTCACCAACACAATGGGATCTAGATCAGTGTTTGTTCATCAACATTGGTTCCGCCTCAAGCGAAAGGTTGTATTGCACAAACACAAGATCATTTAACCGTTTCGTTCCAAACTATTTCTCTTCTTTGTGTGTATGCTACCAAAAACGTACCAATTAAGCGCTCACAACCCGTAGCGCCGCAAGTTTACTGAGGGATTCTAATTTGCAAACCTTGCATTGAGGACAAAGGTCACAATGACGCCCACCAATGTGCCGTAAATAAAAAGACATTCATTAGTAACATAGTTCATTTCATTACTTATTTACAAACAATTTAACATGGAAAGAAAACAAATTGGAATTGCTTACCTCGGTTGATCCACATCTCTTGCCATTTTTGCCAAGTTCTTTCCAAAGGTACCAAACTCTCCCATACCGAAAAGAGTAATTTGTCTATGTGTTTTGGGGTAAGGTCCGCACCTAAGCAGGGACCATGCGCTCCAAGCAATCAATCAATCCAGACTGAATCTCCCCATCCCGCCGATCTCCTAGCCGAGATCTATAATGATACTTTGGGTTCAAAAAAATTCGAATTTCGCATGTATGTGATCGATGGAGTTGATTGTTCCATCCGTTATCAATGATCTCCCATATCCGGCCATATTTAGCTAACTGTCCTTGTAAGCCGCCCGTATTCAAGCCCTTTTTGGCCTCGATCCATAGCCTCATAAATGTATCCCATTGCCATCCTTTCCCCCATCCACCATCCTTAGCACCTTAACAAGGGGCTCAAACCACTTTACCAAACAAGACCTTTTTCCAAAAATAATTGTCAAAGACTTTCTTTGGTGTCTTTTCCATCTTGTCTACGAGCCCACCTAGATTCACCAATCATCGAAGAAAGAGGAACATTTTCGAGAAGATTCGTTGAGAATTGAGACATTGCAACGTGAGGGAAGTGAGTTGCACCGTAATGGCAAGTGCCTAACAAGCTCTTTGCCCTCGTGTTTTCCTCATTAGGTTCAATACCCATGAGTGGTTGTAAATGTATTTTGTAATGCACTTGCCATGCTCTACGCGTTTTTACCCATTCCAGTTTGCCTTATGTCCTCAAGCATAGAGGTCTGGGAATGTGGCAAAAGACATGGAGTCCAAAATATGCAGACCATACTTGGACTCAAGCATCTTTCCGGGAAGAAGAACATAGTTTGAGGCATTATCCGTGATGACTTGCACAACGTTCTCGCTCTCCCACTTCCCGAATAATCTCATCCAAAGCTCAAATAGAAGGGTTGCATCCTTCACCTTATCGCATGCATCAGAATCGATTTCAAAACATTGTTCCTCGAGGGCAAGCAACAAGGAAGTTAATGATAGTGAAGGTTCCTTCCATCACTCCATCCATCCTCGACATGATGGAACAACTGCTTTGAGCCATGACTCTTTATATTCACCAAATACTATCAATACTAGAAATCTCTTGTTGCAAAAGAGCTCCTTAAATCATGTGCGTAGGGCCTTTGAAGCCCTTTCCGCAACAAAAACAGTCCCACATAGCTTGGTAATAAGGTGAGTTAGCAAACATTAAATGGGATATCCGAATCATACCACCATCTAGCAATGCAATCGAATAGAGAAGCTTCTTTGCATTGCTTTTTCCAATGTTGATCCAAAGTGGGTTGACGACTTGGAGTTGGTTTGGGACATGGAGAAGAAGTACACTACAGGGGCTGTGGGATTAGCATTGGACGAGAAATAACTCATGAGGTTGGGTCTCTTTGTTGGGTTTGATCTTTTGCCAACAGAGGAACATACTCGAAAGGGGTTATTGGTGGAAGGGATAGAAGAGGAGTCTTGAATATCATACTCCTCATCTTCATACCCACTCTCTCTCATCATTTCTACTATTTGCTCTTCCTTGCAATTTCATCTTGGATGGCCTTCTCCCTAGCCTTAGTCTCCCAAACTTTTCAAGCTTGGCAGTATTCTCGCCCTTAACCGGACCTAACACTTCATTAGGTGCATCACATGGTGTTACATTGCCTCTTATCTCACTAAGTGATGTTTCACCTAAGAATACCCCCACTTCCAATACATTTGACAAAATCTGCATACCATCTTTCCATCAATCACATCACAATGGACCCATGCACCGTCCTTGGCTTTTGGAGCCATCTTGACTTGAAATAATTGAAATTTGGATTTCGGGAAATAAATCTGCCATTTAAAAATTGCACTTAGAGCTAAATTTACAAAAAAAAAATGCACATTCAAATTTCAAACATCCAAAATTTGATAGCATAGATGATAGGACTAGCGATTTTAGAGCAATAAAATAGGCCTATTTGTTTGCATCCCAACCTCTTGTTTCCTCAATCGTTTCTCTCATGAAGAAGATAATCATTTCATTAACAAATCTGCTAAAATATTCATAAAAGTGCACTCAACTAACTCATAAGTTTCCCAAGACACTAATAAGTTAATTGCATTTCTAATGGGCATGCATTGTTTGGCATATTTCATGAAGTTTTGAGGATCGTCATAAGCATCAACAAGTCTGATCTATACCGTTGATGTTAGCATCATAAGAAGACCTAACTCATTTATGAATTTGGTGTTTGCAAAGTGGTTTTGTAGAGATTGTTTCACTTACATTTTGACATCTCATTTTGCATCTAGATTCTAAACTTTAAAGTGCTCTAGCCTCTAACTCACCGCTCGTCATGACTCATAAAAGCACTTGACATTGGCAATATATTTTTTGCATCAAAAAAGTTGCCTACATTTCACTACTACATAAATTTGCTTAGTTACTTTTACTTTTAAGTCTTATTGACTCAAGATTCCTATTGTTCTTTTGGTAACTAGGCCTTCAGATATGTGAGTCTTTTGCCTATGTTGGCAAGAAAAACAAAATGGAATGGTTTTTACAAACTTAATCAAAGTTATTCAAAACTACTGATAGTCTCGTTAGCGCTAGCCAATTTTCAACCAATTCTGGGGATGAAATTAGAAGGGTCTGAGATGAGCTCTATATTTCTCTATTTGAATTTTATTGTGAGAGAAGCACCTTGTAGATGAAGGTATGCTAAAGAAATTCAACATCAACTCCAAATCTTAGATGACTATAATGTTATACTATCTAACAATAACCAAAACTCATAGTTCACTAATGAATATGATATCTCAAGGGGTATCTAACAATAACCAAAACTCATAGTTCACTAATGATATGTCCGAAGGGGGATACATATAGAAAAGAGATGCATTTCTCTTAAATGGGTCTCCATTGTTTTATTTGGTGAACTCGAAGTGTGCCAAACATCGAAGTTGTCATCTATGTTGCCAGTTTATCGATAAGTACCAAATTTCAAATGAGAGTGGCGATTAGTCTACTTTCACACTTCGTTGCTTGACTACCAAGACATTATCCGACTTTCCTATCTATGATGGATTATTGAGCCTTCAATTACCGTGTACAATTAAAGCATTCACACTTTCCTTAAGGATCTTTGTATCTCACAAAAATAGCATATATGTGTCATGTACTACTTGTTCCCCGGACATTTCACTTCATGACTAACTAGAATATGAAATGATGAGAATATAGTATATACACAAGGCACACAATATAGCGTATATGCAATTTAGATTAAAGGATAATGACATTAACATCTTGTTACATGTTTGAACTTTGAAATTTAGATGATAGGATTAGAGTCAGACTAGATTTTAGAGCAATAAATTTTAAATAGCTGGCTACTACATGAGAACTCGTAAATAAATACATGAAGTTTGAAGTTTGAACAAATTTTACTCCGGCAATGCAAACAGCCCAAAGTCTCCAAACTGTCTCCAAGATAACTCATCGGCAAAGAATGCCAAACACTCAACACTCTCCAAGGCTCAAGCTCTTAATCAAACTCAAGTCTCAACAAAGAAATGACTCAATGAGTTGCAGAGACAAAGGAGAGGTCGCTTCCTCCTTATAAAAGATTGGGGAGGGTGTTTTGAGGAAACAACTCCTCCCCTTGCCTCCAACTCAAATTCTTAACACTTCATAAAAATCAAAAAACGGGTGGGTCCGTCAACTCCAATGCCGCCCATTTAATGCCCGCGTAGATTTTGGCACCTAACCGGCCTAGGAACTAAGGAATCGGCCGGTTTATGCATAAACCGGCTCTAAGCTCGTCTTCCTAACCGCCCGTTATGGCCGGTTTTTCCCAAAAAAAAGGCGAAGAGGGTGTTATGTCGGGTTTTGGCCTAAGCCAACCGCCGAGGAGTCTAACCTACGATGGCCGAGCCTGGCTCAAACCGGCCGGTTTTTAAAACATCATTCCGCTATCACTAGATTTGCAACACATTTTTTGACATTGCAATCTATGGGTGCCCAACATAGAAACTTGCAAAAGATGTTTTAGTGATGAATGGAATGAAATGCTTCTTCACATAGTTCAGGATAAAAGACATGAAAAGGAAAGTCGTTGAAGAAATATTTTGGAAAAAAGGTAGCAACTATTGTGAAACTTGGCTGAGCCATTGGTGAAGGTGTTGCGCTTGGTGGATGGGGAAAGATTGGCTATGGGCTTCATTTATGAGGCTATGGATCAAGCAAAGGAGCGTATAAGGGCGCGATGCAAGGACAAAGAAAGTGGCTAAGTATGGGCCCATTTGGGAAATCATCTGATCGTAGATGGAACAATCAAGTCCATCGCCTCGACATGCAAACTGGTATTTTCAACCTGTTGTATCATTATAAAGCTCGTGAGTCAGAGCTTGATCGGGGAGGTTAGAGATGGATTGATTGACCGCATTGATTGCATGATCCCACAGAGAGTGAGCATTGAAGATACGCGCATCACTATGTTCGCCCATGCCACTGCACTTCTCCCTTATAAGAACCTGCAAGGATTGCAAGGGAATCGCATGAGCCGTGTAAACAAAGAATTTCAATTTTCAAATTTATATTTTATAATTTATTATTTTGTATAATTGTTTATAAAATTATAATTTCAATTTCAAAGTTGGATATAAATTGTTGAGCTAATCAAACTCATTTTTTGCAAGACAATGCCGGGAGGCATTTGGTAGCCACTATCCCGAATTGCAGAGGTTTGCAATCCGCATTTTGAGTCAAACTTGGTAGCATTTCCCGGGGTGTGAGCGCAATTGGTCTCGTCTCCCTGAGGGATTCACACACAAGAGAAACCGTTTGGAGCAAAATGGTTAAATGATCCAAGGTTTGTCCATTACAACCTCCGACTAAGACGAAACCAATTGCCGAACAAAGACTGGGATTCGCATCCCATTGTAGTTGGAGGAGGATCCAACATCGATTGGGTAGTGGGAGTCTTGCTTTCCCACCGTAGCTTGACAGGAGAGTTCACTTGACTTCGATTTAGAGATGGAGGCGACTATGCTCAATGTAGATCCACTAGTAGCGTACCCAAATTCCAGCCATCTAGTTGCAGTGTGCACTTCCTCTGGGGCCTCTACCTACGATGAGACGCATAGCTCGTCTATCCGATTCTGCAAGGGCAAGGTATAGTTCCGCTGAGGATGTTGATCTCGCAGGAGGAGGCGGAGGCGAGTGTCTTCCTCTCGGTTCCGAGTCGGGGAAGAGGACATCGTTTGTCACAGTTTTCGATGACTAGCAAGAGTTACTAGTGACTATTCATGTTTTGTTGTAGAGGCCATTTAGAGCCTCCTTAGTTATGTTTTTTGTTTTGATCTCTAGTATATCATCATCATGTATTGGTCCTTGGACAAGGTAATCAAGTAATTTTGATATAATGGATATATCAGTGAGTCACTTTGATCATATGTTGTCTTTTGTCTATATATTGTAATGCTATGTGTTTGGAAACATGAATAAAAATCTTTAAATTTATGTTTTTTGTACAAAAATTAATATTTAATGTATTTTTTAAGAAAACCGAGTCATCAAACTGAAGTCGACCGAGTCATTACCGATTCGAGTCATTACCGAGTCATTACCTCTACTGTAGCCGACGGATTCCCGTTTAAAACATTGGTTTGTACAGAATCTCTCGAAAGTTTGAAAGCATGTTTTACATGGTTATTAAGTATCGATCGCCTTGACGGGGAGGTTTTTTGTTACCGATCCGTTTGACGGGGAGGATTTACGATGATTGGAATAATCGAGAGTGTTGAGGCTTTGTGAGTGACACGTTGCCTTGGAGGACATCAGTTTTGACACTCATGTGTTGATGTCTAGATCCCGCAGTAGGAGGGTGGCATTGGTCATAGAGCCTCGACGTTGGATACGCACCCGGATCCTTAGGTTGATAGTTAGCAAGTAAGCCCGATGGTACCTAGAGAGGCTGAAAGCTTTAGTCCATCTTATTCCCACCCATAGATTGCCCCGGTCGAATCTAGTCCGTGGCATTGCGTTGCCTAAACTCTTTGTAGATCATGTGTTTTGAGATGTTCCATGTAAATTTATAGATGTATATAAGAATGAATACCTCCCTAGTTAAAAGGGAGTGTTGTAGAATGTAACTAGGTTCAATTTTCATAATTGTACTTGAGTCATAATGAAATATATTATATATATATATAAAAAAATTGTTAATTAAATTGAGTTGTTAAAGCATGGGTTTCATGCTTGGGTCAAGTGTCATAGGGCAAGCTTCCATTGTAGGCTTTAGGATTTTTTATTTAAGTCAAAGTCTAATTTACTCACAAAAGAACTCCTCCATCAAATCACCTTGCAAGGTCGACCTTCAAACTGATCCTCAAAAGTCGGTTTTAAACAAGTTCATGTCAGCTATTTTACAATGGGAAACCACTATATATAGGTGTGTGTAACTTTGCTAATCACAAAGATACAATTTAAAATTTCGCAGATTGAAGTTCAGATTTTTAGAGATAAGAGTTCGGAACAATTGTAGTGACAGTTCGATTAGTGATAGAGGATAAAGTTCAGTCACAGAGATGAGACACAAGTTCGGTACAATATGATGGGAGAAAGTTCGGTATCACGTTGCGTATAAAAGGACCGAGGCATGTCTACCACCATCTACAATCAAAGTAGAATGTCACCACATGACCTAATCTTGGGCTATCACCACAGAACAAGGCATGACTATATTACACAAGGGTCAAATATCCTTACAGACCGAGGGTTGTGTTTGCTAAAGGACCGTGTGACACCACTGGCGATCGAAGCATATGGTCATCATATGAATGTTGCCACCACAAGATCGAAGTACATCCGGAATATCTCGTATCAAAGTATGATTAGGATCAAGCATCAAGAAGGTTGTTACATGTGAACAAAGTATGATTGGACCACCATAGAACTAAAGGATGACAAGGTTGACTTAATGGATGGAGGAAGTATTTGGTCAGGAGAGTTCGTCATTCGTTTTGTTTTGGAATTACAAAAGGAAGAATTACTTTGATCGAAGTTTTTTCCCACGTAGGGGTGTTGCCTTGGTTGCGTGCCTACATCTCTCTTGCCCTTTTCTATTTTGTTGTTTGGCATTAGTCTTGACGATAAGAATAAGATAAATTGAAAGAAGAAAAACTAATAATGAAACATCACAAGATAATGTCATAATAAGAGAAATCAATTAACTTGCCATCCTATTGGATTTCTCAACACTTCGCCTCCTTCAATCAATCGCTCACAATGGTTCTGGCTTTCGCACTAAAGACTCCTCTTCTCGCCCTACAAATTTGGCTTCATAGTGAAGTGGACTCTTCCAAACACCGTACATCAACCTCCACAATTCGCCTTCACACAATGATCTGCCGCTCCAAGAGTCACCGTTCATGGGCTTCATAAGTCTTCCTCTAATAGTGGATTTGCTTCTCCAATATCATTGTACGTAGGGCAACAATATTCCAACAACTCACAAAATGATTCCTTTGTCATTTTAAGATGACTGCATAGCCTTCAACACAGCTTTCCAACACTTTTTTGTTGATAAACTCAACCACAAAATCTTGCTGACAAACTTGTTGGAACCATAATCCAAATGCTCTTGAATTTCATCTTGCAAAGAATTCGCTTCCCACTCTGCATGCTTGAGGCTAATTCGACCTCCCTTGAGGTCACTATGAGACTACATATCCCCTTTGCAATCTTCCCGTAGAACTCGATCCTCAACAAGAGAGGTTTCTAAGGCTGGTGTCCGCCTCTTCCAGTTGTCTTAGCCCTCCCTTACGTATACAAACTCAAATTATTGCAATGTATCTTTGTAGTCGTCTTCAGGGCTTGGATAGAACCTTCATACACACACTTTAACAACCATTTTTTCTTGATATCAACCCTAGAACCCTTGTTGGCCTTCTACATGCATAATCCTCCTGGCCTCCTATCCGACCACCTATGGCCCTACAAACTTGGCCTACGGTCCTCCCATTAGACGGTGACCCTTCAAAACTACCAAGGCCCTTCTAACATTTAAGTGGGTTCTAAAAGAGCTTGACGCTCTTATCTCAAACACAACTACCCTTCACCTTCCTTTCCACAGATTTAGGGCTTCGACCCTCCCACGTAACAAAATAGACTCCGACCTTCTTCTAGGGCTTCCTCAACAAGTTTCGCTGTTTAACAACATAACCTTGCCTTCAAGTTGAGCAAGGTGCTCAACCCCAAAACATACCACAATTGCTCCTCTTCTCTTGTTGTGGCTTTCTCTATGGTTCACGAGTTCTTCTTGGCTTGACTTTTGAAAAAGAGTTGTGGTATTGGGGTGTGTTGAAACCAACTCTTAGGTCTTTCTTATTTTATAGTTTTATTTATCACCGTTATGAATATTTTATTAATTATTAGTTAGATTAGTTATCTTAGGTTATTAACTGAAAGGGCATGATCAAAGATCATGCCTCTTCACCAAGGGACACCTTGAGGCTGTATTTAAAGCCCAGGCGATCCCTCATTGTAACCATCTCATATCTCATCTTTCATCATTAATAATATATATTTATCAAGTTTTACCAGAGTTTTTACACTCCATTGGTATCAGAGCCATCGCTCTTTGGATCTGTGTGATCACCCAGAAATTGCAATTCCAAAATTGCAGATTTTTTAAGTCAGATTTTTTCAAAATCGTGAACTGAAGAAAACTGAATTCTTCCCCTTTGCCTACGTACCAGTCTCATTCCTACCCCCGTCTATCGCTATCTGGTTCCATCTCCGACAAACTTCCAGTCGTGCTCCTTGACTCATAGCATTGGTCAAAGTAACATAGAGAAATAGTATCCTGCAATTTTGGTCCATTGTCTGGCATACCCATACCAGTAGCAAGCTCAGCATCCAGCTGGCATACCCATACCCATACAAGCAGCGAACGGCAAACTTAAGAGAAAAAACGACAGCAAGTCGATTGGTATTACAGCGGCATATATTCATAACAGCAGTGAGATTAGGGTTCGCAAATAAACAACAGCAAGTCGATTGGTATTACAGTGTTTAAAAAATACAGCAATTAAAAAAAAAATCGGACGGGTATCATTGTTTTAAACGGCATCGATATATTGGTGGAAAACCACAGAATTAAAACCCCATCTTCCGCAGCACAATAACTCGTCCGGTCAGCCAAACAAAATCACGTTTTTCATTCTGGAAAGAGGTGACCGCTGGCAACAATCGATTGGAACACAGGTCGATGAAAAATACCCCGATTTATTTAAAAAAAATTCTGAGCAGCGTTGACATAAGAAACGGCGTGTTTGTTTAAAAAATCGGACGGGCAGATAAAGTATACAGCATTGAAAATTGGACGGGTATAATTCTGCAATCGGGAATAAGCTGGCCTCTGCCCACTAAACACGCTCGGTCAACAAAGCAAATCGGGGCAAATCCACCATTCTGCAAATCGGGGCTCGTTTACTTTCGGCCTCGAATGATAAGGGAATAGCTCGGAATTGTGGGCGAATTGTGGACGTCGACACTTTCTCAGAAATACCCTCTCTTGGAATACGCTCGCTCGAAACAGAAATCAATCACCAATTCTTTGTGGGCGTTGGCACATTCTTAGAGGCTTCGGAATTCTGTTATCTTTAAATACTCTCTCTACAAAAAAAGATCAACACCCAGCTGAAGCCATGTGGCATGAATATTCTATTTAAAAAGAAATATTAATGGGTATATAAAATCAACTGCGGCTATGGCAGAAATTTAAACGTAATTGGAATCCACTCCATTGTATACCCACTCCATTGGCAATCGTATACAGTCAACGTGGTGAGCGTGGAAATTGCGTTTAAACAATACCACGTTTTAAAATACGCCATACATATACGGGTGCTGTGATATTATACGCCATACATACATATAGCGGACTATCGGACGGGTTATTCATTGGATACAGCGTTTAATTTTAAAGAAATACAGCGTTTAAAAAAAAAACGGACGGGTATATTTTTAAGCAGACGGCAACGTGAAACAGTGTGTCGTTCCACAAACTGGGATATTAAAAAGTCGATTTGTTTAAATCATATATATATGTTTATAATTTAATTTTTATATAAATTTTAATTCAAATTAAATTTATATAAAAATTAGTTATAAAATAAAAAATAATAATTATTATTGTTATATAAAAATTATATAATTTATTTATATATTATATAATTTTCAAATAAATAATTATATAAATATAATAATTATATAATTTATTTAAAAACAATAATTATTATTATTATTTAAAAAAAAAAATTATTAATTAATTAATTAATTAAATATTAATTAATTAATTAATTCAAAAAAAAAAGAGAGGAGAAATTGGCAGAAAGAGATTTCCCATCTCATACATATTCAGTATGTCTTTATCAATGATGACAATTGACCAGATAAAAAGGCAAATATGGCTTAAACAAATGGAGGCTAAGGACAAGGAGAACAAAATATTGCAGAAATTTAATGCGATCATGAACAATATGACAGAACTCTACAGTAAGCTAAATGATAAAATAGATAAGTTAAGTCCGACACAATCCCCAATATCTCCTAACAGGGAACAAAATCAACAAAACAATTATGTAGATTCAGGAAACTCAGAAGAGCATCAGGAAAAAGCTGATTCCCCACATCACCATGAAGATACAGATGATTGTAAACAACAAACTGTTCCATCCTCAGAACTGAACGAAACATATGAAGCGACAAACACATCCGAAGCCACTGATATAGCGACAGAAGCTATTGAGGCCTTCGGTGATGAAGCAGATATGGTTGTTAAGAATGAAGCATTTGATGATGAGGAGAAGTTACATCAGACAATAGTTGTTGGTAACTTACCTCTAAATCTAAAAAGGAATCACAAAAAATCGCCAGAGGAACAAGGGATAGTTGGAAAACATGAAAAAGTATTCCAAGATCTACCCATAAAAGTGTCTTCCAATAGGAAAATCAAACGTCCAATAGAAGTCAAGACAGTATCCAACTCTGTCGATATCAGATATTTTCACTATCCAGATCAACAACAAACTGAACTCGAGAATATGCTCCATGACCTTTTTAAAGTATGGGACGCAAGAGCTCATCGCTTGAGAAAACCAGACATTCGTCAACATTGTCCATCATTACGTATGCTTTGAGGACAAAGCATCTTAAGAGAGGGGCAATGTTATGAATATTTTATTAATTATTAGTTAGATTAGTTATCTTAGGTTATTAACTGAAAGGGCATGATCAAAGATCATGCCTCTTCACCAAGGGACACCTTGAGGCTGTATTTAAAGCCCAGGCGATCCCTCATTGCAACCATCTCATATCTCATCTTTCATCATTAATAATATATATTTTATCGGTTTACGAGTTTTACACTCCATTCTTGAGATGGTAAGACAATATCGAAACGATCCATAGCGAGGTAGAGTCAACGGTCTAGACCGAAGCCACATCGGCATTCAAATTCTTTGGCGGGGAGAATGGGGTCAAAATATACGGAAATTCACGATAGGAATTGATATGCGATTTCTGACTGAGAGAGATAGGATATGCCATTCTTCCTACCTACCCTCTTCTAATATGGAAATGGGGAGGAGCCCAAAGGGCAAGGATCGGAAAAATAATGAACTAAATGAACCTTTTCGAGGAATGATCACCAGAGGTTGAAATAACATTAATATAGGCGATAGGAGGAAGATCGAAAGTACCCATCAACGAGAATACATTCCAACTCCCAAATTCTCGATAGGCACAACAGTATTTCTTCACCAAGGGAATGGTAGAGTCGAGAAGATGCATTGGGATCATTGGGAAGACAAGCCATTTGATCCGTTGTAGCAATTCTCCCGCTTCATGAGGGAAACATCGGATCTTGAAATAATGATGAACAAATGGCACATACATTAGCCAACAACCCAATTCCAACCCAATAAAATAGTATAATCAAGGTTGGCATCAACTATCTCTGCCTCAATAATGACAACCTTGTCCCCAGCATAGACGGGAAAAGGCTGAGACAATTCCATGATGCCTATGAGAATGATAGTCGAGATACGTTAAGGAGAAGTGGGGGAAGGAACAACTTACAGGGACCCGATAGCCTTCCAACATGATAACGACATGACGCATGTGGAAGCCTTTCATCAACTACGATTCGAAAGATAGTCTTCTTGGGTACGTAGATTCAATTTTAGAGAAAACCATGTGATAGAGAGTCTCTTCTTTGTAAGACTTGACATGTATCAAATGTAATAATGAGGAAGTTCTTCGAATCTCCCCTTTGATTCTTGTGAGCAATGCATTCCTTTGTGCAAGACACGATTGGAGTACCTCTAACGTTGACATCGTACAAGGGTTACGAGCAGTCTCCAACAGTAGAATAGTTAAGGGCATCCCTAGCGTTGGGATTGTAAGTCGAACGTTTTGGAGAGCCTTTTGACATTCGGTATAGGCTCAACCATGGGCCTCTCGATATGGAGTGGCTGCGGAGCATCCTTCTGTAGCCTTTGAAGGTTACGGCTCACCATAATCGCCTGTGATCTTGCTTAGCAACACCAACACAGAGTCTCACCATGTATACATTCGATGTGGATTCCCCATCCTGGTTGCCCCCGAAGGGTGTTCTAGTACTAGCATTCGCCCGACAAGCATTTTCACCTTGCTTGGGGAAAGGGTTAGTCGAGGACGACTTGGGAAGCTGAAACCTGGCGAGCTAACAAGCGGCGAGCATCTGAATCTTAGGGAAAAGATAGGTTAAATGATCCCCAACTGCCATAACTTGCATGGGAATTTTACTTTCTTTTTCAATTCCCTTTCCCTCTCTGATTATCATTCTGTTGTTTGCATTACCCTTCCAGGTCTTATCTTTCTTCTTACCACATCCCTTATTCTTGTCGAGATTGTTCGTTTCCTTTGGGATTTGGAGATTGGACAACATTAATTGCGAAGATTGGGAAGTAATAGACATTCACGAAGTAACCTACTGTAGGAATGAATTGAGCAATTGTTGTAATTGATTCAACGAGGTTAGCCATACTATTGATTGTCCTACAATCCACGTCGGCGTGGGTTCTTGGTTTCGATTTGAGTGAGTCGATCTTCGGCCAGGAGCATCAGCAGAATCTTGTAAAGGACTCCCGGACGGGAATAAATGAGTTCTAATAAGCTGAGCTCTAAAGATAGCCTGTTGTGGAGCAACCTCTGGTCTTAAAATCTCCATTCCAAAGATTTCAAAAACCATTCCAAAAGGAATTCATCGGGGATATATGCCTTGATAAGCCTCTTTCTTCTACGACACTCTTGGATATGGTCGGAGAAATATGAGTTGCCTTGTCTCTTTCAAAATTGGCTAGAAGTTGTTCAAAGCATCATATCGGACATGAAGCGAAAATGGTCTAGAAACATGATAGCCCAAATCGCCAAACGATAGTACCCACTCTTCGCTAAAATGTGTTTTAGGCGTTTCCCTTTTAGGTGTCTTTGGAATAGTCTCAACACAGTCGAATCATCGATCGAGGTTAGATGAGCACCACAAATGAAACAGCAGATTTGTGATTAGTTGGATCCTCCCTAGACTCATAATATTCGAGAGTAGAAATAAACAACAATATAAAGCACATAGACAAAGACAAACAACGACTGAGAGATATCACATGGTTAATAATAACAATATGGAGAATGTTGAGCCATTTTATTAATATTTTGAAGAATAAAAATGAGTACAAAGGTGGTGAGAATGATGGCTTTGCCACAGCTTGCCTTTAAAACAGCCACAATGAAACCTCTCGAGGATGTCAGTGAGGAATGGGCGCTGGCTCAGAAACTGGCCGTAATCTCCGGTGTTGTGGTGTGCCTCTTTAACCTCTTCTTTGGAAGATGAAAGGTTCGATTTGAGGCTGTTCCTGAGAAAATTAACGACTTCGGAAATAGCACTCCACTCAAAACCCGGAAAAGCGAGAGAGCTTGCCGAAGCCATTTTGACCCTCGAAAATACCTCCCTTGAGCTGCGCTATCCCGGAGAAACACGCACAAGTGCTCACCGAAAGGAGTGCAAATGGTGACTCCGTCTTTAATAAAAATGATGGGAATTGGAAAGTGATCCCTCTCCGCTCCTCGGGCTGAATCACATGATAGTATAATCGGAACCCCCTCTATCCAAGGCCCAGGTCCTCCTCTCAACGACCGGGTGTCTCTTCAAGGAATGCTCCCCGATTGTGAATGTTTGCTGTCATAGAGCGAAATAAAGATCAGAACCCCTCCTCGACAACACTAAAGTCTCTGGTAGGGTTGGGGTTAACGGAGACACCCGGTGTCTTGAACGATGCGATGCAAACTTTTCTAAACAACAAGGCAGCTCAATGGCAAGACAATGCCAAGATGCATAATCGGGGAATGAATCCAAATGAAGAGACCCCTCTCCCTTTTATGTGGAAGCCTTGCTCCTCACCCTAGGCCCCAAATGGCTGCATTGTCCCCGCAGAACCATCTTTGTCCATCTCTCTGCTGACATTGGTATGCCACTCACACGCTATCCTTTTTCTGTGACGCCACTTGGCCTCTGGGCTTCACGCGCAAGTCGTATGCTCCTCAGTGACTTTGGGAAATACTCTTGTCCAAAGTGTGAGTAAGTGTCCCTTCTTACTTTGTTTCTAATTTAACTTATTGATAAAAGTGATCAAAATTAATATTCCAATTAGCTATTCTTCAATTGGGAATATTACGATCTACGGAAAAACGTTGCTTGTCCTCAAGCAAGTGCAATAATGGATACTTCAATATCTTCTCACTCTCCCCGGTGTCCTCATTTAGTGAATTCCTCCATCTCACCCGAGGTACTCCTTGTTGTCTGCTCCGCATCGCCTCTCCCCTAGTGTCAATAATGGCCTCCAAGCCCAGCAGTACGGATGCCCCTCATCATCTTGTGGGTAGAGCTCCTCCATTAGGTCTTTCTTTGTCCTAGTGCCTTCTTCGGGCATGACACTGAAAAATGTTGTGAATCCGGCTACCGGTGGCGGCTCACTCCGCCTTACGCTTTACCTTTCTGTGTGTCTGCACAACCTTGGTCCATAAAAAACGGGGCTTGAGATTTTCGGCCCATGCAGCACTGCGTAGTTGCGGGTGGCTACTGCTTCGTCGGTAGACCAAGTCCCCTACCTCCGTGTCTCTCAATGGTCCTTTTTCGGCATACGGCTCTATGGAATTCTTGTCTTTGACCATGTTGTCTTGAGAGCTCGGTTGTGTCACGACTGTCTTGGATCAGTACTTGGCCCTGTAAGAGCCTTGCTAGCCACCAAACATCATGTCGGCAAAAGATAAATCATGATACCCATATAAAGCATAAATGGTGACATGCAAGTGGACATGTATTAAGTGGTGTTGTGGCAGGTACTCCCCCCAAGTGCAACCACCGCTGTGCCTTCGCTGCCCGACATGAATTACGCAAGCCTTCTTCTAGCCACTTGTTCACTATCTGCGTAAAATACGTACGTGGGTGGTAACTGGTACTCGAGTCAACTCACCTTACCAAGTGAAAAAGCTCTGCCAAAACACCTTGTGAAGCGACTATCTACATCACTGATGCTGGTCTTTGGAAGACCATGCAATTGAAACGTCACACAAAAAATAACTTTCACTTTGTGCGCTGCTGTGTATGACGTCTTGATGTGGCAAATAAGTGTGCATATTTTGTTGATCGATCAATAACTACAAATATACGATCACTTGCCTGTCACCAGGTGGGCTTGTACGGTAAGTTGTTGAGATGCTCTCCCATTTCCCCTCGAGGTATGGAAAGAGGCTGCGGTAACGGGCCGGATGGTTCATCTCCCCCTTGTTACCCAACGGCAAACTTTGCACTCCTTGACATGTCGGAGTACGTCCTCCTTGAGGCACTTCCATGAGAACCTCTCTCTGATGGCCCGATAGGTCTTAGTATGAAGGAGAGAGGCTTACTGTCTTTGATAACGGTGAGTCATGCGAGCGGTACAATATCTTCTCCTTGAGCTTGGACCTCTTAGTCGAAGATCTGTCTGTATTGAATCACCTCATCCATCACTCGGTACTTGTCATACGTAACACTGCCGTCCAAAACCTTGGCTAAAAATGGTCCTTAAGTACTCTGGAAGTTGAGCCCTCTGGTCCGTCTCCAAACTCATCGCGAGAGACAACGCGCCGGTCTGTGAAAGTGCGTTTGCCACAACGTTGTTCTTCCCCCTGACATGTCGATGTCGAAGTCCTTGAGCACGAATCTTCTTCCCGATCCATATAACGCCTCTCCTACAATGCTTCTTCTACTCTAGAAAAGAATCGGAGAAATTTGTTGACAGTCCATCCTCTGCTACCCTGAATTTGTTCCCCTACTAGATGCTGAGAAACTTGGCCAAAGCATTATGATGGCCAACATCTCCATGTCGTCTATAGCATGCAACTTCTCTCATGTGGCAATAGCTTCGGCTCTCGAAAGCTATGGGATGACCTCTTTGCATCAAAACTACGCCTATCCCCTCCCCCAGTGCATCACACTCCGAACAAAGGGTTATGTAAATGCGGCAATGCTAACTGCCGGACGGTACATCATCATCTATATTTGATTAGAGAAGCAAGTAAATCCTCGAATATACTTTTTAAAGGTTTTGATAATCTTTAATTTCTTTCGTGACTTTGTACTTTTTTGCCTTGCTACTTCTACGGACGTAATTTCATGTAGTTCTAGCTCTTCTGTATGTGAATTTTAAGTCACGAGATGTAAAAGTGCCGGATTAGACGAAGTTTCGACAATCCTGGTACTCGTGTTGCCAAGGGTCTCCCATTCTCGAGTGTGCTCATCCACATCTCCTTTTGGCGTAATTTGATAGCGGTGAAAGAATTTTCTTCTTTTATGCCTTGAAACCTTTTGAAGAATGCATCCTTAAATTTCCTCCAAGGCGATAGCGGCGTCGTCTTTTTCCACCACATATACCAATTGTAAACCTCCTTCCATTTCATGGAAGCATATTTAATTTTTTTCGTCATCACTAGTAATGTCATCGTCTCAAAATATTCTTACCTTTATTAAGCCATGCAACGCTATTTTTCATTACCATCAAATTTGGGTAGGTGGAGTCTTGGCTTTCTTGTTGATATGCTAATGATGGAACAAGAAGGAATATTGATTAGCGAATACGTTCAGTGCACTTATTTTGAAAATCGACATTACTATCTTCTTGATGATGTGGGGAATCGGTTTTCTGATGTCTTACGAGTTCACAGACTCTATGAATTGTTTTGTTGATTTTGTTCCTTGTTAGGAGATATTGGGGATTGTGTACGAGGCTTAATTTATCTAGCTTATCATTTAGCTTATTGAAGAGTTAAATTACTGCTTTTACCTTGGCCTCATGATGGTTATACATTGTCTTTCTATTCGATTTGTTGTATCATGAATTTTTTGATGTCGTTAGGTGCCACGAAAGCATGCTGAGATCGACTAATCTTTTCCGAATTCTTGAATTATTAATGATACGTTTCTCGAGATCCACCAATTTTTACGGAATTCAACCATTGACATTGATGACGACATCGAACGCGTATGAGGGCGGGGGTATTTTGGGTTCTCTTCTTCTTTCTTTAAAAATTAATTAATTAATTAATATTTAATTAATTAATTAATTAAATTAATAATAATAATAATAATTTTCTTTTTAAAATTATATAATTATATATATATATATAATTATTAATTGAAAATTATATAATATAAATAAATTATATAATTATAAATATATATATAATTATCAATTTGAAAAACTATATAATATATAAATAAGTATATAATTACAATATATATTTATATAATGACCAATTGAAAACTATGTGATATATGATTTATATAATTTCAAAAAAAAAACTATATTTTTTTTATATCATATGATATATGATATGATTTATGATATGATTTATATCATATGATATATGATATATGATGATAACCAAGCTTATATTTTTTTAACCGTACTCGTTTGATAAGTGAGGGCAACGATAATAGTGCTCGTTTGACAAGTCTCGTTTGACAAGTCTTGTTTCATGATAAAAATGTAATTTAATACACGGCTACGTTTGACAAGTCCGCGCTGTTTCCACGCGAGAATTAAACGTGGATCCTTGCCAACCGTCACACATTCACGATTTAAAAAAAAAAAAAAACTAATTTTTTTTTTAAAATAAACACTGGTTTAATGCTGGCAACACCGGCCATGGCGGCCCTACGACGTGGATGCTTTTCGTGAATTTTGAAGCCTTGGGTTAATAAAATTCTGCAGGTAATTTAAACGCTTCTTCAATTGCCAACAATCGAGTTTTCCAACACGAGAAGTTTAGCCTCAACACTAACCACGGTTTCGGTAGGAGGGTGTTCGAGGTCTCTAAAGAACTGCCCCCTTTAAGACTTTGTCACCGAATCACTTTATCAATCCGAAATTGCGGTTCCACGGTGCCCCGGCCATTATTTAAGCGTAATATAATACAGGCTTGACAAATACGACCACCACCAATTTGAAATGCTGCGCAATTTAAGGCAAAATTTTCGTGCCTTTTCGGTGTAGTGATGCTATTTTCTCCCATAGAATATGTCTTTAATGATGAACTTAAAAAATAACCCAAACGATGATCTTGAAAGTCTTCCTCGACACTCTTCTTGTCTCCACAATTTTTTTGCGATCTTCACCGATTTTTTTTACGTGAGGGAATTTGGGGAATCGAAGGCGAGAGTGGGGTGAGAGAACGAGAGGGGGTTGGGTAAAAAATACGAGTTATTTATTTATTTTTAAAACAAATATTTGTTGTGCACAAACACTTGATTAAAAAAATCTTTTTAATTTTCGTTTCCTTCAATTCCTTGATGCAGGTGATCCTGAGATCCCGGCAGTGGCTACGGTGCAATGGAGTGTAAAAACTCGTAAACTTGATAAATATATATTATTTATTGATGATAGATGAAAGATGATTACAATGGGGAATCACCGAGGCTTTAAATATAGCCTCATGGTGTCCCTTGGTGAAGAGGCATGATCTTTGATCATGCCCTTTCGATTAATAAAACCTAAGATAACTATATCTAACTAATAATTAACAAAATTTATAACGGCGGACTTGGCCTGGCAGCAAGCGTGCTCAATGTCAAAAGACAAATATCAAAGATGCATAGTAGAATAGATCCAAACCAGAAGAGACCTCTCCCCTTTTTATGCTTGGAAAGCCTTGCTCTCACCTAGGCCCCACCATTAGCGCACAATTTGTCATGGAGCCACGCTCTCCATCTCTCTGCTGTTGTTGGTCCCACACTACCCATGTTGTCCCTTTTTTCTGCTTGTTTGCCACTTGGCCTCTGGGCCCCCTTGTTGCCCGATTAATCATGCTCCTCTGATGACTTCAGGAAATGCTCTTTTTTTCCACAAGTGTGAGTAAGTGTCCCCTTCACCCACTTTGTTCTAGTTTAACTTATTAAAGTAAAAGTAATCAAAATTAATATTTCCAGTGCATATTGCTAATTGAGAATATTCGCTCCCCCTTCAAATTTCGAATATCGATGGAAGTTTGGTGGGGATCGGAGGAAATATTTGGATTGTAAAGGATCAAATCATTTGTCAACTTCGAAAGATAAAGCAAGTTCAAAGTTTTTAGAAATGGTAAGCGGCTGGGAATCGGAAGGTTACCACCAAGAGTGGACTTTCCGACATTAGAAAAAGAGTTTCTGGATTTTGAGAGGGCACCGAGTTGCCATAGGTTACTTGTGAAGAACTTCCTGGACATAGGGGAAATCACTTGGCCCCGAGAAGGTAATCGGAGGGTATCCATCCCCCTTAACGCATGTTGACCATGCATGGAGTGATTTCTTGCTAGCGAGAACATTTAAAGAAGCAGAAAGCCCACAGTAAGGATTGTACTAGCTAAAGGAGAAAGACAGGCGGGTCTCGACAAGGAAGGAGCATACTCCCTTGTTGACCAAATAGATGGTATAAGTTTCAGCCCTAAACCACTAACAAAGGATTTGCCCATTGTTGACTCCTTTGGGAAGGATTAGCATTTTTGAGCACCGTACGGAGAGAATTGATCACTGTATTGAAGATGGATTAGAAGGAGGGATATGATGGCTTCCCAAAAGAAAAACCTTGAAAATGTCTTGAGCCACTTGGCATGAAGTCATTGACAAACAACATGGGAAGGTTGAAGAAAGTAGAGAATCCCAACGGATGGCATCCCAAAAGGATATGCACCGATCGAAAGGGGCGGAAAGGTTGGTGCCCCCACTCAAACCCGAGAATGGAGAGTAGAGCCAACTATTACGGTCGGTAAGTGTGGCAGTGAAGACGAGAATATTACCCCCTCTTGTAGGCCCGAAGGAAATTACGCACCTGCCAAAGTATTAGTAGCCAAACTTACGCCACTAACAGTGGCCATCGGAAAAAAAAGGAGAGTGAACGAGGGGCTTTCTGGCACAGCAGGTCGAGGTACTTACATATTCTGCAACGTAAGAAAGATCGGAAGAAGAGGTTTGGTAGGAGTCACGAGACTCGAGCACGTCTTCAATCTCAACTTTGTCTTAGGTTGGAAGAAACAACCTATTCGAGCCAGAAGCGTTTCGTCGGTATGGAGTAAAACTAGGTTCACCACTGTGATAGTAGCCCACGGAGAAGGATCAATCTCCGGTCGGCGGGCACAACGTGCGGTTGGCTCCTGTAAGTGCTCCCTACGCCTTCTGGGGAAGGCTCGACACTGCGTGAGTGAAAGCCCACAGCCCCTCCTAGGCAAGGCGAGGCGGTTTGATCAGCGCCACCTTTAAATATTAAGAGAACTTTTAAGGGTTAAAAATAAGAACTTATGGTGATACGAGAGCAAAAGACGCTCACTAAAGGTCCCCTAAAGAGAAATACAACCAAAGAAGCATTGGTAAGGTATTTCCGTTCCGGTTGTTGGGACCGAACACCAAAATGCAAGATAGTGAAAATAAGGACATTTTTTGAAGATAGTTTGGGATAATTACGACCCAAGCCTACCAATGAAGGTATCATAACAATTACATTGATCTCCATAACCTTTGCTAGTGCAAGTACTCGGAAACGCGAGGGCACCCTCCAGTACTGCGAAAGTGATACAACGTACATCTCGGTGCCACGGGCATTGCCCCATGGAGTCACTGCGCGGTGCCTAGGATAAAAAAATATGGTCACAAATTCGTGATCGGAGGCCGAGCGGAACAATTGTGGGCGCAGGACCCAACAAGTAGGAGAGGAGTATCTCTTTTGTGTTAGAGGAGCTTTCCCGAACAACTTAACGATATTGGATTTGCACTCTTTAATCAACTTCTAAGTTTTCGATTTAGAGTATGCATGGAGAGTTTACTCTCCACAAATCTATTCAATGCCTAAATGCCCCAGAGACTAATTGATGTATCTATGACAAAAACAAAATCTATTTCATTTTAAATTAAGCGCTTGATTTTATTGGTTATTTACTTAAGTCACGAGTAGCCGAAGTGCAATTTGTGATGTTTTGACGTAAAAAGAAACCAATAGAAAACTAGGCTACATGTAATGCAACTTCTTTTTTTTCAATGAAAAGTGATCTCTACAAAGGTTAAGAAATCTACGAAAGCAAAAAACCCTTTTTTCTCTTTTTAAACACACTCACATTCAACACTTGCGAAAGAGACTAAAATGCCTAAAATGCAAACTACTTGTAATGCATACTAAAATGCTTAAATGCAAGATCCTATGGATTGCTCTTAAACAAACAAATGCGTTCTTTTAAAGATAAAAGCCAAAACTTGATAAACGAGAAGAAACAAATATCGAAAAAAAGTCTCCCAGAAAACGAAGCAAATTTCAACTTCAAACAAAGATTTTCACACTTGTTGGAAATCCAAAAGACCAAAAAAAAACAAGACCAAAAAGAAAGAAAGGCAAAAAACAAATGTGTTTCTCTTTTTCTTTTAATGACTTATAATAAAAAATTCGAAGACAAAAGCAATCATTGAGTTCAAGATCAAAATCAAGCAAAAAAGACTCCAAAGTTCACCAGTAAGTCAACGATCACCAAGATGATAAGACTAAAGTGAAAAAGAATGAAATTGAACAACTTGATGCGAAAGAGATAAATAAAAGATAAGAAAAATAGAAAGATTTCGAGGCAAAAACTGTACAAACCAAGATTACAAAGACTCTTCTCAAATGATAAAAAAAAGAAACCAAATAGGTCAACTTCAGAAATGCAAAGCAAAGCAATGGAGAGATTGGGTTGTCTGACAAGTTGAAAATCAACTCACTATCCCAAAAGCAAAGAAGCAATTGATACTTCGGAAAAGAAGGCACAGAAACCCAAACTTCAAGCACAAAACTTTACAAAAATGTAAACCTGTACCAAAGGACATAGAGCAAACGACAACAAGAAGAAGCAAGACTCTTATGTGAAAATTCCTAGATCTAAATGATCTCCAAAATCCTACGCGACCAAGCTGAGTTTAATTCTCCTATTTGTAAATTACATTACAAAATTGTTGATTTCTTCATGAAATATTGAAACAGTACTTGAAGCAACCTGCACTTAATTGCCATGATTTTTAAACAAGGAAAATTGAGCAAAGAAAAATATATACATGGAAGTTTGTGTTTTTGGACGAAAGTCAAAATACAAAAACAATGTGGGAAAAGCGATACGACATATCTAAGGGTTCCAGTTTTATTAAATAGTAGCAAATTACGAATACATCTACCGAATACCACAAAGGTAATTTAGTTAAATATTTAGCGAGAAAGATTGTCGGAGGTTTACCTCGCTCAATAATTGAAAAAAATCCCGGTTGATGCGATCACTAGGATGAAGTGCCTCTAGCGAGGCCTGCGCGGTCCTACATCGGCCTCCCTGAGCACTACGTCACCCGGCTAGGTGATCGTCTGGCAAAAGTCCGACACTCTCGACCTCCTGGTCTCACACCCCAATTCACAGCTTAAGAAATTGATTCTTGCAAAATCTCGGACTCTTTCTCACCCTCTGTGTTGCCTGCGGCAATACTGCCGTGATCGGCATCAACTTCTCTGCATGAGAGTTCTTTGGATCACTCTCTGCCCTCTCTCTGCTTGATGATTCTTATTTGAGAAAAAAATCTCTCTCTTGGGCTTCTCCACCGCACCCTCAACTATGGCCAGAATCACTTAGATCGAATTCTCCTCTAAGCATTGCTCACTTCATAAAATAGATCTCACTTAGATTCACTTGGTGTGACTTTCCAAATGATCCTCAATCCTTCCTTTATAGCCTTCTCGTTGGGAACTGGCAATGAGATTAGATCTCCAATCAACGTCTAAGATTATAACTTGACTTCGGTCATGTTCTCTAGAAGATTCACACTTTGTTTTATTAATACCCTTCAATTATTTAATTTTTCTAACTTTAAACTTAGAATCAGGTCTAAAATAATTAATTATTTTAATAAAATACCCCATTTTAATTGGAATTTTCACAAATGATTTATGGGTTCTTTGAATACATGTGCCTAAGCATCTCCACAAATTTTGAGACTTGAGCACTTGCAGTGCTACCAAAAATCAACACTCCCCTCTTAGCGAGAAAAGTGCTCTGTGACATCGCACGCATTTCTCTATGCAAGCATCCTCTGTCTGTTGATGTACGACAAACTATCCGGCATCCTCTTTTCTTGTTGATGTACGACAATGCTCACTTGACCATTTGTCTTTAACTGTAATTTATCTTCTTCTTATCGCTTGCTACTGCCCCGTGTTGCATCTACTATGTTGTAGCACTACTGCTGCTGCTAGCCACCTTTGCCAACTTAGTTGCTAAGAAACCAAACTTAATTAGAAGGCTCACCAAAGGCGAACAAGCGTTCGGTGGATGCACATCGGTCTTTGAATATTTGACCACTATGGTCACGCGCATGCAGAAGCCAGCTGCGTTGTTGAAGCTCTTGCACTTCTCCTCTACGCCTTCGTGCCTCTTTGCTTTTAGGCACACTCGGTTACGGCGCTTCTAAACAACGCATTTGTCTCTCCATTACTCCTTGGCTCCCATTCGAAGAGTCCTCCATCTCTCCTCTTGATCATGGGCTCCCATGAAAAAGTGATGATCCATGAGATGGGTTCCTCGGATCTTCACCCAGCCCAGTTCAAGATGAACTACGGGTTCCATGTCACCATCTCCCTCACGGAATGCGTGGGCACTCATGGCATACTCATCCTCCTCGATCTTCGAAGTGCAACCTTTGGATCATGCTTCTCGTATGTCGTTTTTTGTCCAAAGGACAACGCAGTGCATGATGACCCATCTCGCCACATACGAAACAATTCACCTTGGAGAGATGTCCTTCTTGCATCTTCGTTGCCCTTGTTGCTGTCGATGCGAGGCACGCATTCTCCTCCTCCCTCTTCCAGTTCTTCGATCCTCTCACTATACCCGTCGAGTTTACGTAATGTTCGAAGTCGCATGGTAGTTTGAACATTAATTTTTCTCATGCCATCTGGGGTGAATAAAATGGGCGAGAGACCCATGAGTAGGAATAAAATCCCCTCATATTGTGAAAGGGATCAATGGGCAGCTTTATTTTTCACCTTCCGGTGTGAAAAGGGGCAAATGCATGAGGACAAGGTCAAGTTTGACCAAGTCAACAACTGTTGCCCTAGAGGAGTGTGGATTGCTTGGGAAGACAACGCGGTTGAGAGGAGGAAGATCACTTGTGGAAGAAACCCTAATGTGTGGGGTCCGAGCGAAAGAGGCATTCACTTGCATAAAAGGAGAAGGAGCAACCATAGAGAAACATGTTTTGAGTATTTGATTATTGGTCTTGTAGACTATTTGCATTCTCTAGTTGTTCAGGCGAGTTGCGGTGTTGTTTAACACGAGGGATTCTTTGTTTAGGATTTCCTCTCCTTCTTGAGAGCCTCTTGAAGAGTTGCACTTCATTTCTCCACCTAGGCTTAAGGCCAAAGCCACTTCCTTCGGTCAACTGCATTGTTACTTGCTGAAGTATAACTTAGTGTTGCAAGGTGTTGCGGTGGAGAGTTCCCCAACACCATTCTGAGCTCATCTTTCGGAGAGGAGCTTCTATTCCTCGGGAAGGTTAGTGAGGAAGGGTTTCGAGCTGATTTGCATATCTTGGCATCGAGGCCAAGCACATCTCCCATCCGATCCCTTCTCTAGGCTGTGATGTTACAGCAACCAACATCTATGGTAAGAGTTTGCATCATTAATTTCGGAGGTAAGATCTTCGGTGTTAGGATCAGCCTATCCTTGGAGAATGGTTGAGATCTGTTCAGGACCACATCATCTTCAATAACTCCTCCACGATTCTTTTAAGAATTGACCGTATTATGAGCTCAAAACATTTGTTGACACATTAGCTAGACAATCTTTAAAATTGTATATTTAAGAGGTTGAAGAATTTATCACCATTCATGGTTATATATATCATGTTGCATTGAACAATGCAGTCTTTCTCTATAAATAACTGTCATGGAATGGAATGCAGTGCCTCTACATTTGTGCTTTGCTTGATTGTGGAAAACACCTGGCCTTCTCTCTGGGTGGCCTCTCTCATCAGATCTTGTATATTTCTTTGTGAATAATATGGTAGACTGTTGGGATCTTGACATTTGTGATTAATAACAGTCTGTCAGTATGTTCTTGGCTGTGCAGCCCATAGCAAATTTCTCAGGAACAACCATTGTGGAAATTTCTTGTGCCTGAAGGATTCACAGACATATCTTGGATGGACACATTGATCTAAGGATCAAGTCTGTTCAAATGTTATGACAGTTCTTCAATGGCTATATTGGTCTTTCAACAGCAGTTAGTACAGTTCTTCGTGTGCTCAGAAACATCTTGGCTGTTTGTGATCATTGAAGACAGAAGAAGATGGAAGGATGAAGAGGATGGGTTTTATCATCATATTTCGGATCCATGAAACCTCCCCAAGGAGGGTGAGAAAATAAAGAGGAAGGACCACACTTCCTGTTCTCGCCGAGGGGAGACGAGGAGAGATGAGCGGGAGAAAGTCTTCATCTGCTGGAGGAGACAAGGGGATAGGCAGAGACCTGGGTGTCTGGATGAAGAACAAAGAGCAGAGGAGATGTGAGGATCTCTGAAATTTGATTACGAAACAAACTCTAGATTTCCATATGAAAGTGTGGAAGCATACAACCACACACTTTGATATACAACACGGTCACATGCTAAGAACAGAAGAAGAAAGAAGGCATAGATGAAAAATATCAAGGTAGTACATTGGAGGATGACACTTGTGGTAGATTTTGAATCCTTTCCTTGAAGAAAATGCAAACACTTGACTTGTGCAAGTTTCACTTTGAGCGTGTTATTAGATGTGATGGAGGATTCATGATACACGTGGAGGAGCCAAATAAGAAAACTCAAAAAGAAACCTTGCATAAAAACTCAAAATCACTTGAGAGAACAATGGAGGAAGCTAGAAACTTGCATGCCTTGCTAAACAAAACTTTCATCTCACATCAGCCAGACAAAGGGGTAGGGGAGATCTCCTTTCGGAGAGGAGGATCAATCATTGAGAGGTTGCCCATTCATATTACTGGTGGGGAGCAGCAATCATGGATGTGAGAGTATGCGAATTTGCCTCATCTGAGAGGAAAGAAGGGAGCTCTTGCTCCAAGTAGAGGGATTCTTTTTTTTGCATCTTTGCGAAGTCCTAGGATCATGTGGAATCAAACACATTAGTGCTGCCATTGTTAAGAAGTTTGAGACCATAGAACTGGGGAGAATGAGAAGAGCCATCATAAGGGTGGAGAGTATGCCTTGTCTCCATGTGGGGTGCTGATACAGAAGACTGCGTTGTCAGTGAGTAGCAGAGGATGCTCAGTGTGTGTGTCATCTCATGATATTTTTTAAAGACATTTCTGAGACAACAGTCAGGCAGAGGAAGGTCAGTCCTTTCCTGCAGGGCTGCTCAGTTGGTGGAAAATTGAGGCAGCAGAAGTAGTGGATAAGAATCTTGGTGACTCAGGAAGAAGACATTCTCTCAATCACTTCCCTTGGCTGGGATGTGCCTTCTTGGCTTGTGAGAAGGAATAGCCAGCAAACATCACTGAGCATGAGGATACTCAGAAGTGCTCTGTGGATATTCTTGATGGACTATGCTTGTCTCAGCAGAGGATGGATCTGTCAGTTCTGATGGTGGGATATTAAGATCATAATATATGAATCATTAGATGTGATGTAGAAGTATTGATCGGAGATGGGAGTCATCTACTATCATGGTAGGATCTTTATCCCCAGACAAAGATCAGAAGTTATGGTAGCGCATGTGGATTTCCTTTTCAACCCACACATCATGAGAACATGCCACACACCATCATGGAGAGGTATTTTTGGGAAGGCTTTGGGGAGGAAATATATCAGCATGTGAGAGATGCAAGGATCATGTAGAGATAGAGAGGAGAGACATGGCTCTTTGGAAAGAGTTAGCACGACCACCCTCTTTTCTCTTTGAGAGATTAGAGGAGACTCATTTATGAGCCCTCCCTTTGTATGAGCGGAGACATATGGTAAGGGTGTTGATTGTTTACATGATTACTTATATGATGTATGTATATATCCCTTGATACTTTCTTTTTGGGATGTTGCTCCAAGGAGGAGCATTCTTCCTTTAGGCTTCATGGTCTACTTGAGGCCATAAGCATGGGGTGATGGCCATTCCTAGGAGGACTTGGGGAAGAGGTATGTATAGGAGACATGCTCATTTTACACCATGTATCGTTCACTTCCTCTGACAGCTTTTGGCAGATTAGAACATGAACAGTGATTGTTCTCTTTGTGTCAATCTCTCATGATTGAGAATCAGCTGATGAGATTTTCCAGTTCTTGTTATGTTCTCATTGCTTACATATAGCAGCAAGCATGATTCTCATTTTGGCTCCCTATGTTTCTATTATTCTGTCTTTATGAGGAGCATGTTTGGGAGAAGAGACACATTTGGGTGGATGTGTCCTTTGGGAAAGAAGATCTCCATATTTTGTAGTACATATTCTAAGGGGAGCATGGGAAATTATATGGCCACCACAACAACACATTTGTCTCTTTATGAGAGGGAGCCATAGGATTGGATGGACTCATATGATAGTGACTTCAACTCATCATATGGGAGATTTGGGGCACCAAGCTTGATTTGCAGCGTTGGGAGAGAGATCTTTGGAGCTCTAGTCCTCATCTTGCCACTTGAGGGCAACTTGTGTGCAGCCCAAGGACAACCAGCTCTTTGTACACTTGTCATAAGTGGAGAGATGGACATCGTGGGGTAGAGCTACCTTGTCTACCCATATGCAGATTCCCATCCCTGCTGCCAGGCAAAGGTGGAGAGTGTTTTCAGGAGTTTCCTAGTTGGAAGGTGACTCATTTTGCATGGCTAATAGCTTGGGGATGGAGGATCCATATGGGAGAATAATTCCCATTAGATTTCAGATCCCATTTCACAGACCTCTGGACATTCATTGTTAATCTCAGTGGAATATTGTCTTTACATGATGAAAGATTGTTAGTTGACTTGCACATCTTGAGAGGAGCAATGTGGAGACTTGATCGATGATATAGCATCTCTTTACTTGGAGAGATCTCGTGTCTACTTGGATGCTACAAGGAGAGGAGAGAAATAACTGGAGATTCCTCCTTGCACTTGCTTGGGACAAGCAATCTTTGAGAGGAGGATTGTAATGTTTCAAAATTAGCATGAAGCTAATTTGAACATTAATTTTACTCATGCCATCTAGGAAGGTGAATAAAATGGGTGAGAGAGACCCATGAGTAGGAATAAAATCCATCATAGTGTGAAGGATCAATGGAAGCTGACTTTATTTTTCACCCTTCCGGTGAAAAAGGGAGCAAATACGCAAGGACAAGGTCAAGTTTGACAAGTCAACATTGTTGCCTAAGAGAATTATTAGTTAGCAGGGAACAACATGGAGTTGAGAGAGAAAGATCACTTGTGGAAGAAACCACAATGTGTGGATGGGGATGAAAACATTCATTGCATAAAGAAGAAAATACGTGAAAATATTTTGACTCATTGAGGTGTGTTGGTGGTACATCATTCAGTGAGGTTGAATCTTGCTTCTTCTTTGAAAGTTCCTATTTAGGATTTCCTCTCCTTCTTGAGAGGCCTCTTGAAGAGTTGCACTTCATTTCTACTCACACCTGAGCTTGAGCCAAAGCCACTTCCTTCGATCACGTTATTTACGGCGAAGTATAAACGGAGTGTTGCGAGCGTTACTAGGTGGAGGTTCCACAACACATTCACAGGCTCATCTTTCGGAGGAGCTTCTGTTCATAAAGGGAAGGTTAGTGAGGAAGGTTTCGGGCGATTTGCATATCTTGGCATCGGGCCAAGCATCTCCCATCACCACGCGGCGGTCACTATCTGAACACAGCATTGTTGATGTGTCTGGATGAAGTTTTCTTGATAAGAATGAATCTGATGGATGAAGCCTGCTTGAGAATATGGAAAGTGTTGGTTCATCATCTTAGTGTCTCAGGCTAACTGCAGGTGTATTTTAACAACTCTCAGTTTTACAGACATATATTTGATAATCATGGGTGTGCCTCTCTTTCATGGTTGACATATACATTCTTGACTATATACTATTATATATTTATTATTTACCATTCGGCATATTTTATGATGTCTGTGTAGATATGTTTAATTATTACCATTATAAATATCTACATTCATGTAAAATATACTGAACTGTAATATATCAGAAACTATCCTCAGTTGTATATATTTTGTTCTGCAGTCAATAAGTAATATTAAGATACATTTTAGCAATCATGTGTGTTGTTGTTGATATATTCTTGTTGTTCACATTTTCGTAGCATTTCTCGAGACCTTTAGGTACTTGGAGCCTGTTTAACCCACCTAGAATTTATTTAGACCTCCTCTTGGATTTAGGACTTAGACACGACGTCTAGGGATCGGTCGTTCAGATCACCTTGCTTGACCATTTTTGGAAAATCGTTTTCTAGCGTCATGCCTTTTCTTTGTGATTCCATTGGGATGTACATTTACGCCGGCCCAGATCTCTTCTCGATACTCATGAAGAGCCTTTGTCCTCTTGAACGATGGCCACTGTAAGATGCTGGATGCTTTGCTATCCTTGACCGTTAAGGTAGTCTCCACGTAATTGCCATGATCCAGTTGATCTGGCCCTTCGTCTTGATCGTCAAAGTCTATTGGAGTGGACAATTGTCTTGTCCATTGAATCTAATTTCGCTAAGTTGTCCAATGATGGAAGTCATTTAATATAACACCAATTGAAATCACCGTCTACCGTTTGACAAGCCTTGTATAAATTCTGTTGATGTAACATGGATCGTCTCAATGACACCATATGAACTTGACCTTTATTAACTGGGATCCTTGGCCTTAACCACGTTATCACAATGCCTTAGATCATTTAATGATACTTCGTGGTTGTAATGGTGTATATGAATTCTGTCTTTCTCATTATTATCATCTTGTTGTTGTCATTATCGTATAAAGGTTTAGTGAAAAATGGACGAAAATGGCAATCTGATACAATTTAGTAACAAACTAATTGTACTTTATCTGGAAATACGATGATGTATTGTTCTGAAAAACAGTTTCATCTGAAAAGATCATTAATCGGTAAGATAAAGACAATGATATGGATACTTGAAACAATGACTGTCAGATATTGCTCTGAATCTCAAGGATCCCAATCTCAAAGGTCATATCTTCCTTTATTATAAGGGATGGAAATGGTTCTAAGTCTGTATATCTTTCTTTCTGCTGAGTGTGTTCTAATTCTGCAAAAGGTAGTTTTATTAGCAGATATATTGTAGTATCAGTATGACAGATATACTATAAATTCATTGTTATTCATTCAAAAATGTAGATGGTCAGTAATATGGTAACTAAGGGCAATCTGGTGATCTCTTACTGTATCATGCTTTCCATTATTGAAATGTCATCACATTTTATTTCTGGGATGAATCAGAGACATGAATAATTAAGTTATTATTACGTGAAATGTTCATTGTGCCTATAAAGAGAATTAGTTGCTAGTTAAAAGGTAGGTTGGAATTACTTAAACATAAACAAATTATTCCATCACTGTTATTCAATAGTTTAAAATCAGACTGAAGAAATAAATTCAATAATAGGCATAAGTTGGTATCCAACTGGATGGTCTGGATAAAATGAATGTGATTTGGATATTATTAAGAATGAATCATTCTTTACAAAAAACAGTTGTGATTGCATCCATTCAATGATGAATTTAAACATGTCTGGCTGCACATGTTATGTACACGCTTGGAGATAAAAGGACTTGCCTCGGATGTTGACAGTGTAGTGAGGAGCAATTAGGAGTTTTTAAAGGACACCCGTTAGCACCAAACATTTTGAGCGCCGTTGTCGGGCGCGTGTTGCACCCTCTTGTAAAGAGTAATGTATGATTGATGTTTTTACTGCTAAGCAGAGAGAATTGGGTATTAAAAACGGAAGGCCAGAACCTACGTAGCGAACAAGTAAAACGTTCGAAGCTCTGTCCGCAACGTTTCGAGCAGAGAGTTGCGTGCTTAGGGTGAGGAATGAATGTTTGTATTTACGCATGAATGACTAAGAAAGGAAAGACACTCGGTGACAAAGTTCCTCCTTCTAAACCTAAGGGTACCGGTGACCCATGGATGATCAGAATTTTATTGACGAAATCTTAGAAAAGCCGAGTCCTCAGGTCACCGGTGAGGGACCCACGAGTGTTGCCTGCGGACATCCTACGACTTCCTTCAGGTACGGCATGATCACTCATTTCAGTAGCTAACGTCGACTGATTCGCGTATGGGCGAAGGGATTGGAGCGAGGAGTTTTCAGATATCTTTGAAAGTCGCAAACTCGCCCTTCACTGAGAAGGAAATTCTTGCAACTCTTTCGTGAAGGAGAAGGAGAAACAGACAATCTGGAAATTAAAATTATCGTAACCTAGATCTCCGCAGTGATAGCGAGTAGAGGACGGTGTTCTGGTATCAAGGTGGTGCTTTGCTGAGAACCATTCCGTGCCTCTTGTGGACATCCTAGGAAGCAACTCTCCGGCTCCGGGAGATCCGAAGAATATTGGCATATTTTTGACCAACAGCCTAACAACTTCGACAACCTCACAACCTTTTACATTGAAATACCTATGCTGTTGACCACAGCTGTCAGTGCCCCCAGCGAAGGCTATCCCATTACGAACATGGCTACCCACCTTTCATGGGCCAACTCCGGAAGATCCCGATGCGATTCCTTTTCGCTGATGTCTTATGCGCAGGACTGCGCTCATCGACGCGTGTCGCAAGCTGGTGTCCCCTCTACTCTCGATGAGCGAGCCTGTGTGGTCGTGGCGTGGAGGCACCATCAATGATTGGGACCAAATGAAAACATGTTGTCCTTAAAAATGCATGATTATTGCCGAACTAGAGAGCTAAAAGACGAGAATCTTTCAAATGGTAGCTACGCCTCAGCGAGACTTTGTGAAGAATAATGTGAAGAGCTGTCCAATATAATCTGTAAAGATCTCCTTACACAAATCGCTGCTGATAATGTTCTAAAAACCACGATGATCAAAGTTGCATGAAAGACCAATGGGTGGGAGACACTAAATATAATGGGTAAAGGTGACACTGCTCGTGTCAGCAAAACTATAACGATATTGTAGATTTGTGCATCAAGTGTTCCGTAGCTTCGGTACAAAGTGGCTTGATGGGATGCGATGACAAAGCCGCGCGACAGACAAAGCCCTCGGGAGGGTGCTGTCACACTGAAGCGAAATGCGACAATCTGTTGGAGGATTTCAGGGCCCGGTGTCCCGGGGGACCTTGACGACACAATTGGATGTCATGCAAGCTAAGCAAAAGACGGGCTATAAGCGAACGAACGGCATGTACTGCGCGTCGCTGGGCCAGGCTTCGATCGTAAAGAATGCCCTAGATACGGTACGAACATCGCCGCTATATGCACCAAAGAGCACGCCACGGAAGAGTTTGCCCACATCACTCCCAAGATTAAAGCAGTGCCTCGAAAGACGCGAACAAGGAAGCAGGAGATCCGTTGTGCCATCGTCACAGTGGCAAAGCGCGTCAGTAGCAGAGTAATGCACAGGTACCAGATCCAGTGCGTGTCTTTCCTCCCTCATGCATACATCGACCCTGAAATAAACATTCGTGCGCCGACATGATCAACACCTCTTTTTTGCCACTCGGCGTGCTCTGTGCCACGATGGCGTCGATCACCAATCCAGATAATCGTCGCCAAAGTTATCCTGCTCGCCACTATCTGGCAAAACAACCCTTATTCCTCCTAATGGTCCCTTCCACTTCACAAAAGTCAGAATCGGCGATCAAATTGGCAAAGATCCTACGAACCGGCCTTGTGGGGATAGTTCTCTCTACCTCAACCAACTTTGCGCAAAGACCTGCACATGGCAAGACAATCCTCAATCCCAAGTATGCGTACCGCACCTGTCTCCAAAACAACAGCCTAAATCCTAACAACAAATCGATTCAGATGCTACAGATCGTCGAGGTACGACGTAGAGTGCGTTGAGAAGAATGCACGACTCGATGAGATTTCGGCGACAATCACTCTGGTTCCGGACAAAGATTTTAGACTCTGAAGAACGCACACAAACAGGCCTCTCCAGCGTTGATGTACTGACACGCAAGAAGACAAGGCCTGGACAAGAAAATCTGTTCAAAGCTACCACGCACTTCCCCCATTCCCGGAAAGGTGTCGATACCACGTCAGATTGGACATTCCGAGCCTCGATTCTTCGTGTGAGCTTAAGATCATTTGCATAGAAAATTCTGCATCCTCCGAGAGCACGATATTCCAGCCTGTGCCATCTATCATAAAAGTCGTTGAAGCTAGAAGTCCGTGGAGGACAAAAATCTCCTCGATCGTCCATGTATGTCGGACTCATTCCGTTTATTACTGAGGCAAAGGGACTCTATGGATATAGGTCGGAAGATCTCCCATCCTGTCACAGCTGGATAAATGGCCATTCTTTCTCAGTGCTTTCAGTTGACTTAGGGCGTACTGTTAATATTCTCGCAATTACAACTTGCAACATTCTTGGCATCACAGCCTTTGAGACTAACAACTACTCACTGAACTAGTCGATTGCTCCAGCCATTGACCAGATGAAACATTACAAGATGTGATGGTCTCTGTAGACACTTGGGAATACTGTGGATTTTTTGATTATTAACCCTAGGAACCACTAGATGGACATCCCTTAATACAGGAAGGCCTTGGCTAGCGAATACACGATGCTCTAGTCAACGGCCGTACAGCGTAGAATAACTAGAGGGAATGATGTGGAAAAATTTAGCTTTATACCCTCCGTTCGCATCAAGCTCGACTATTATGAAAACCAAGAAGCAACCGCAACACACTTAACATAAAGTATTCCGGCTACCATTCGACTCGTGGTAGATGCCCTTTGAATTCAAACCAAACCGAAGACGAGTCATGAGACTTTTATCAATCATCCTACTACGATCAAAGTTCAAATCACATGATATAAAGCGAGTCTTGACAATGAAATCGAAGAAGATCCCTAAGAGATCAATGACCAAACAGAGCATTTACAACAACCGCAGTCATAGCAGCAACCTATCGAAATTGAGCCAGGGAAGATCTCGAACATTCAATGAGAATTTGAGTGATGACCAAGTAATGGACTTATTCAAGTCCTTAGGAAAAATAAAGGGGCTTTCGCATGGGATTACTCGATGATGAAAGGATTGACCCGTCAGCCTATGCATGCATCACATCTACACCGAAAAGGATGCAAGAACCATTCGACAACTCAGCAGAGATTAAATCCTCACCTAAAAGATATTGTTAAAGAAGAACTTCAAAACCTAGATGTATCTTTATCTATCCTATAACCGATAGAAATGGGTTTCTCCATTAGTCGTGGTTCCCAAAAAGAATGTGAAATGGCAGTATCGCTGACCATAGAGAACTCAACAAGGCAACGCGCAAAGACCATTTTCCCCTTGCATTTATTGATCGTGTCCTAGATACACTCTGGTAGGGAAGAAATTTTTTTCTTTCCGGATGGCTTCGGTGGCTACAGCAAATTCAGATTGCCCTCGAAGACCAGGATAAGACTACTCCTTTACTGTTCGTGAGGAACATTCGCTTACAAGGTATTACCTTTTGGATTGTGTAACGCACCCTGACATTCCAAAGAGCCATACTCGATATTTTTGCAGACTTGATAAATGAAGGATTGGAAGTATACATGGATGATTTCACACCCTATGGAGATGACTTGATGAGCAGCATTACAGTACATTGGAAAAAGTTCGGGAACTGTGTATTGCTACTGACTATGTTTAAGTCACGACAAAAAGTGCCATATGATAGTATGATAGAAGGCCCGAGTCTTGGGTCATTACATTTCAAAGTGGTGGGGAATTCCAGTGAGATCCGAGCAAAATACAGAAGTAATTCTCTTACTAGCTACTCCCTGCACCCAAATAGAGGTACGTAGTTTTCTTCGAGGATTTACTGGATATTATCGTAGATTTATCAAGAATTTTTCAGATGTATTGTCACACTATTATATGCCTTAACAGAAACAAATGATTTCATATGGATCGTACAAATGTGACACACCTTTACATATTTAAAACGGCTAGTATCAACGACACGACATTACGAGGCCCGAATCTGGATATACCATTCTAGATTTCATCAAATACATCGTACACAACCATTGAGGCAGGCTTTCTGGCCAAGAAGAAGACTAGAAACCCTACGCTATATATTACATTAGCAAAAACTTAACCCCTCGCTGAATTGAATTACATAGTAACGAGAAGGAATTTTTAGTCGTTATTTATGCTATTAACAAATTCGTACACTATATAACTAGATACCTTGTAATTATGTATATGGATCACTCGCTATGAAATAGTAGCTAATAAACCCATTACGAATGGAAGAGTGACACGTTGGTTGCTACTTTTGCAGAATTTGATATAACTATAAGGGATCGACCGGGGAAGGGAAAACTCTGTGGTAGATTTCCTCTCCGGAAAGTGCCAAGAACAGATGACACAATAGACGATGAGGGATCGGTTCCGGATGAACACCGTTTGTCGTAACCGTGAAAACACCATGGTGCGAGATGTGGTGAATTATTTAGCAGTGGGAAAACTACCTGAAACATCCGACACCCGAGAGAAAGGAAATCGATAGTATAGCATCAACACTTTGTTCTCCTGGGATTGAGGGATACCTTTTTCACACGAGCCGATATGCACATTCGCGGTGTATCGGTGGAAGACGAAATTTATGATATCTTAAAAGCACTCACTGATGGACCTTCCGGTGGACATTTTGCGAGTCGTAGAACTGACCATAAAATTTTACAAATGGGCTACCATCGGCCCACGATTTTTAAGGATGCTAAGAAATTTGTTCGGGCCTCGTAATAGTTGTCAAAGGATGGATCGCTCGCCAATCCGATGAGATGCCCTCACATCCACAGTCTGGTCATAGAACCTTGAGCGTTGGGCATTAGATTTTGTTGGGCCAATCAACCCATCATCCAACTAGAAATGCTATATATTGGTTGCAACATAATACGTAACTAAGTGGGTAGAAGCAGTAGCATTACCAAGAGCCACGAGAAGAAACTATGATAAACTTTCTTTTCGAAATTTTTGTACGATATGGGTTATCCGGAGAAGTAATCATTGATGGAGGGCCACAATTTGTAGGCCACAAGATCGGCTAGCTACACTAAAAAATCATCATGTTATTCACAGCATGCCTCTCCATACCACCCGCAAGCGAATGGGCAAGGTAGAAAGCACCAACAAAGTAATTGAAACTATTCTAACTGAAGATAGGTCTCATCGCACGTACAAGACCTGGCTACTCGACTGCCCGAAGTTTTGTGGGCATATCGCACAACTTGGAGGAACACTACTAGATATCCCCATATCGACTCGGTATTTGGTAAGGAACCTATTTTTTCCCATAGAATTTGAGATACAAACACTAAGGACAACCAGTAGTGGATCGGATTTAACTGAAGCCCGGATTAATAGATTACAACAAATAAATGAATTAGACGAAATCCATCTTTTGGCTCGCAACATATTGCACTTATTCAACAACAAAGAGCCAAATGGCACGATATTTGATCAAGAAAAAGACATTTCACGAGGGCGACTATGCCCTTCTCTACGATTCCGGGTTTCAAGACTTCCTTGGTAAATTGCAGACTAGGTGGTTAGGTCCCTATGAAATAAAAGAAGTACATGACAATGGAACTCTTACATTGGCCACCATTGATGGGTCCGATTGTTCTTTTAAAGCAAATGGGCATCGAATTAGCTCACCAAAGACCACTCACAAGAGAATCTTTTTGTCAACGGATACGCAAGGACTCCACCATGCAAGTTTTTGCCGCAAAAATAATCCTTCGGCACCCTTCATCTTTGTAAAAATTCATTTTCTTTTTTGTAAATAGGATTGCTAATTCAATTTGTCTCTTTTCCTATTTTGTCGTTCCATCTTTCGGAACAACACTTTTGGTTTTGTCGTTCCATCTTCGGAACAACACTTTTTGGTTTTTTTGTTCCATCTTCTGAACATCACTTTTTGGTTTCTGTTGCTCCATCTTCGAACAACACTTTTTGATTTCGTCTGTTCCATCTTCGTAACATCACTTTTTGATTTCTGTTGTTCCATCTTTGGAACAACACTCTCTTTTGTTTCCGTTCCAATTTTGGAACAATAGTTTTTGTTTCTTGTACGAGCTTTTTTGTGTGTTCCGAACATCATCTTTTTTTATATATTTCACAAACACCTCTTTCCTCTTATGGACTTATTCCCTAGCTCATTTCAATCTCATTTCTTTAATTCCCTTTTATGGCACTCAAGTACAAGAACCTTCATGCGGATAAGAATTATGGATTTTATTAAAGCAGTGAATATTTTTAACGTTATGATCTTTGACAAAGACAACTTCTTGATGATAGACATAAAACAATTTAAAGGGACACAATTATTTATATTTCACTTTTATCTGTACCGATTTCTACCGTATATGATACTCGATTAATCATCTTTACCATGCGCGGTTCTACTCTTCTTGGTTATAATTTCTCTGTCTATTATGAATGGGATTATGGGTATAATTTTTTTCTTATTATTGACATGCTTCAACTTTTTACACCATCCCTACTCTTAAGGAGTACCGAGCCTCCCTCTATTTACCATAAAAATATGTAATGAAAAACTAAATTTTATCTACAGATAGAGGATAGGGGGTCTCATTAAGAGCCAACCTACCATGTTCATAAGGATGTAGCAATGTGACATTTCCACTATGGCCACCACACCGTAGTTATGATCCATTGGAGGCTAAAACATCCTTGGAACATGAGGTCTCATCACGAGCCGACCCGCTCACTTTTTGCTACTTCCCGCTGAATGGCGGATGGTTATTTGGTTACCACGACAAGACCCTGGTCTCTTTTTGTAGAAACAACAATGGAATTTTTTCAATTATAAATTGAGGATCCCTGGCTCACATGGGTTAAAAAGCAACTCAGCCGAGGCTATGGACGCCTCGCTTGGGCAATAAGCTTCGCTTATGGTATTGAAGTTCTATTTCCTCAATCAATAATTCTTATAATACTCCTCTTCCCATTTATCTTTTTATCCGAGAGATTATTTCCCTAAACACTTCCCTACTTTGAACCTTTATGCATGCGTTCATGTTTTTTACTCAATCATATCGTGTACAATCGGAATATTGTCGATAAGCCTCCTTTTGTACATATTGTTGTCCTCTTTCCTTATCACATAACTTATCATCAACCAAAGCGTCTTTGTCTCTTGTCATTTACTATGATTATACACCACGCTTTCACTCTATCCATATCTCTTATTGTCCCGTCATTTATTTACATACTGCTCCATTTATCGTCGTACCCTTCATCCTTATATCCCTGCCGTCTAACAACCATTTCTTCTATTCGGTCGTAGGCGACCTCTCATTTCGAAGGGGGAGAGAACTTCCATTACACTCGTGCATGTGTTATCATTATTTCATTGATCGATAAGAGATTCCATGATCACGCGACATGCGACAATTTAACAACCCTTCAAATAACACAATTAATATCAACTACACTTAGTCGTTACAACGACTTGTCGTTCTATCGCTCTAAGTGTTGTCGTGTTTTTCAATATTGCCGTGTTTTTTTCGCATTGCTGAATTTTTTCCATTACACTCATCCTTTGCAATAGTAGGAAGAATTCAAGCATTATGGGTGGTAAGACAAATGTGCGCCGCGAACCTTTAGTGTTATAGGTATCCGACAGAGCCGCAGAAATTCTCGATCCGTGTAGGGTGGATATCCTATCTCACAAGATTTTTGCGAATGGGGAATCCATGGTGAAAGGTAGAAGAATTACGATACTACAGTACGTTGTAATAGTCGAAGTATCCTGTCTGCCAGGTAGAAGGAACTATATGGTCACAAAAACATGTATTGTTGCAAGACGCAGTGGAAACTTTCAAAGACGAAGGTGAACAAGTAGTCGGGGAAAGGCAAAGGCATCCAACCATCTTCTCTAGCAGTAACCATGGAAAGAATTAGCAAGTATTATCCAAAGATACATTACTCGCGATGGACGTCGAGATGTGGTAAGACCATCGACAACTTAAACTATTAGTCAGTCTTGAAACAAAAACTCACTATTAATCCGCCACCTCTTTTGAATTCTTTACCGCTCGTTAGAATAAGATCGGACAAGACACCCCGGAACCGTAATAAGTCACCATGGATTGATTAGATTAATCATCACCATAGCCCGGTTTAATTCAACTTAACTTGGGATGGTTTCATGATGGCCCTAGAGAGCATGCAAAACCTCGTAATCCAACATCCCGCAATTGCAGAGACAAGCCAGAGAATCTCCGTCTCCAAAAAAGAAAAAGGACTTCCCGTTCAAAAGTTGAACCCCATAAATGCAAGGAGGTTTGTAAGAATTGAACTAGCCCGGAGGATGTCCGCAAATCTTCTGGGATGAAAGCAACCAACTCATGAGACAAACTAGTCTAGTTAGGATAAGAGATTCTCGAACCTAAAGAAGAGGCACCCAATTCCGCATCGTAGCCCCAAGAAGAGGCCAAAAATCGTAACAAGAACAAGACCGTAATTATAATAATGAACTGAAATTGAAGCGGACCGTATGATCCTTTGGAAGTTTTCGAGACGAGGGATGGCCGAGGTCTTGGCAAATCTTAATGTATATATACACCCTGGGAGGACCACTTGGTCTCTGCACAATGGAAACACAAGTCCCGAGAGAATTCCGGGCATATAGAAACACCGCCATCTCTAGAGGCCGCGGACATAGAAATTGCTCGATGAGTCCGACAACTAGTCCCTGTGACACGATTATGTTGGAATACAACCATGAGGACTAGCGTAAGTCCGCAGACATAGAAGTTAGTCACGAGTCCGACAATCGATCAAAGCGATACGGTTCTTTTGGAACACAACCCCCGATGACCAACAAGCAAATCTCTAGAAACCATTGATAAACTCGTTAGTGGAGCTGACGCTTTCTCAAAAGAGCCAAGTAGTCGGAGCAAAACTTAAGAAGTTGCGACAAAAATACTGAAGCTCCGAAGACAATACGAAGGCTATGACAAGAAGTTAAAAACCGTAAAACTCAAAACACCGCTCCGAGGTGACCTCCGTAGCTACACAAACAAGAATATGCAAGAACAAATCAATAGAAATTCAAACCGAACTGCGCTCGCACTCGAACAATAGCCACCCGAGTTAATTTGCATGAAAACTTGGTAAATGCGATCGTTCAAACGGAGGGTTGGTCCTCCCACAATAAGAAAATGCAGAGTGAAGAGGTATTCTCTCACGACATCGTCACTCGTGATGTAAGGGCAATCCAAGGACCTCTTGTCAAGGAATGACCCTATTATTTTAAAACTTCGAGAAGAACCGACGCAAGCCCAACTTGCTTTAGAGCAACATCAACAACGATACAGTCTCCGCAACAATACCAGGGAGTTACAAAAACAATTGAGAGAATTAGCCCTAGCAGAGAATGAGGCTTTTGATAGGGCTAGACAGAAGAAGAAAAAATTGAAGAGGATGAAAACTAAGTCGAACAAATAGTCGAGGATCGCTTTGGACACCATTTGTTCATTATATTAGGATATCTTGACTTGTCGATCTCCCGCTACTGAACTATGCCTTGTTCTTATTAGAACGATATTTATTGTTAAAAGTCAAAGTCATAGAGCCGGCAAGCCAATTGAGATGAAGACAATGGAGGATTTTATAAATTGTCAGTAAGATACATGGAGTAAAGGTCCAAAGGCTTCTTTGTGAATTTTATTTGCATAATTTCATATTAGATAAAGAAGTGGATGTGAATCCTAGCCATTTTATCTCTTTTGCAAATCAACCAACTCAAGTGGTTGAAGGCTTATAATTCGTTCTAAAGACAGAACACGAGTTAGATCTTTGGGTAAGAAGTGAACCTACTCACCCTCTCAGCAATTGTTTACTAAGCATAAAAAGACCGATGACACAGAGGGCGTGATTAAAATTTTAGGGCCCATATATAAGGAAATTGTGTAGAAAGGAACAACATATTTCCTTTCCATTCAGAAAGCTCCCTAGTTGCATCCAAAAATGAGATGGATGGTTTCAAGCAACAATGTTAAGGAAAGAGAACCATTTAATTATGGAAATTTCAAAGTCAGCTGCGAGACGGTTAGTTCCATACAAAGAATTTTATCTTAAAAGAAGAACCCTATTGGGTGGGATGTCGCTTTAGAAGCCCCATTATTTGGTATCCTCTTGAAGGGTATCAGCCTAACTATGAGTTACTCGAAGGACACAAAGAGGCAACCTTTGCAAACCCGGCACGACATCATGGTCTTAGGCCTATTACGGACATATCTTCTTCACTTACTCCTTAACTTCTTTGCATAAGACTATTTATTTTTCATGGGGACATGAAAAAAGGTAAGCAGAGGAGTATGCTCGAGCCTTGCAATAGGTATGTATTTACTCTTGATTACTCGCCATTTTTCCTCTTCCTTATCCATCTTGTGCCATGATATAATAATATAATGAAAGGATTTTTGATGAAGAATGAATGAAAAATGATCTTGATACGATTTAATCGCCCAAACTAATTCCCGTTGCTTTTCATGCTAGAAAATAACGGATGGAACAACAGTATGTTCCCAAGAAGGAACAACAGGGACCTAATCACGGAAAAGAAGATGTGTTAAATGTGGTCGAATCTGAAGACAAATCGATAAGGATTAGCGCAAGAACGAACGAATCGTCCAGGATAGCATTTTGTCATGGATCCCTCAAGATCCCCCGATCCCGAGGGATCACACTTATCTTTCCTTTTAGCTATAAAGGGACGTGGGAGAGCTAGTTCTAGGGAGTCATGTATCTTTCACTTCTGCATAATTTGTAATTGTAATTCACGTAACATAGTTCGAACAACGAGATCGTATTGTGATGTCAATTGACTGTGATGATTAATATATAATTCGCGTCGTCGTTCATTCAAATATTCTCGGAGTAGTTAGCAGTATTCGCCGTGGCTAAGGGCTCGGTCTTTGGTGGATCTCACCGCTCGTTCTCTGTGTTGTACTTTTTCCATTTATTGCAAGTGTATTTTGCTTTTTCTCGCTTTGCAGTTGAAGTACTTTTGATAATTCAGATTTCGGTATTTATTCCTTTGAATACGCATTTCCAATTTATTTCCTTAAGAAATTAGTTGCTAGTTAAAAGAACTCGGTTTTGATTACTCAAAGCATAGACAATTATTTCCAATACTTTCCTTCCGTTCAATAGTTCAAATCCAAAATCCGAAAAGAGCTTTGCTAATGCTTCATGCTCTCTGTTGATTGTCATTTGAATTAGTTGAATTAAGAATTAATCACAGCTGTTGGGTTATAATGCTTAGATGAATCACTTTCTTTAAAGCTTCAATATTTATGATTGCATCTATATGAAACGATTGATTTCAGCATTACTCTTTCTATGTATAGCTTGCACATATTGTGTACACGCTTGAGATAAAAAAGACTTACCTCGAGTTGATAATTAATGTGAGGCAATTAGAGTTTTTAAAGACAAATTGTTAGCACCAAACAATCATACTCATCCGGAATGAATCGATTCTTTCCTTCCGTATCACGTAGTTGGAGGATCCCTCAAACCGATCTTGATCTCTAAGTCCATGAGCTTCCATCTTAGTCGAAAATCGTTGAACCGCTCCCTCTTTCTCCTCGTCGCGTAGTTTCTAGGGTCGCTTTACGCACTCCCCGATGGAGTCGGTAAGTCCGCTACTCCTTTGTTGTCCAACAAACGAGAAAAATCGAATTCCTTTGGCAAGGAACTCACCGAGGAAGAATTCCCTTACTACGTGCTCTTCTTCTTCGTCGATGCTTCTTTGCCTAGCAACCGTTTGTAGAAAAATTGCGTTTCTTTGGCTCGCGTGAAGGCTCTACGTCGCTCCTCTACCCCGACAAGATCGCGATTCGGAAGTCTTACCTCCCAGCCAACTCACTCGGAGAGAGACCACCTTGAAAATTCAAAGTCCTTCCGGCTGAATCTGCGCAATCCTCTCGGGGGTTCGATTTGTCGTCTCGCAACAATTCGACCTTCACTTCGGTGCTAGATCCGCTCTTCTTCTGCTTTCACATCAAACTTTGCTTCGATACCATGTGAAAATTCCTAGATCTAAATGATCTCCGTAATCCTACTACAACCAAATTTGAATTTACTTCTCATATTTGTAAAATTACATTACAAAAATTATTTTAGATTTCTTCATGATATATTGAATTAAATTATCGAAGCAACCTACACTTAATTAATTATGATTCTGAAACAAGGAATCGAGCAAAGAAAAATGTACAAATAGGACACCGTTATTTTTGGACAAAAGTCCCGGAAAAACCCAATGCGGGAAAACCCAAGGCAACAAATTTGAGGGTTTGATTTTTATTAAGCGAGTAGTAAATTACGAATACATCTCTAAATACCACAAAGGTAATTCAGCTTATAGAGAGAGAAATACCGGCAAAAAGATTGTGAGTTTTACCTCACTCAATTATCGAAAAAATCCCTACTGATCTAGTCACTCTGGATGAAGTGCCCCCGGTAGGCCCCTGCGCCTCTCGTGCAATCCCTAAGTAGTCCCCTGTCTTAGCCTCTCTAGGCACTCGCGTCACCCAACTAGGTGATCAATCCGCACCCTTAATCACCGCTCTTAGCCTCTCGGTCTCACGCCCTGGTCCCCAACTTCCGAAATCGATACTTCCGCAAAATCTCGCACTCTTTCTCATCCTCTATGCTCGCCTCCCCGTGGCCCTACGTCAACCTCTCGCGTGACGCTTATTGGATCACTCTCTTGCCTCTCTCGCTAATGATTCTTCGACAGAGAAAATCTCTCTCTAGAAGCTATCCCTACCCCCCCATTGCGTTGGAATCACTTAGATCGAATTCTCCTCCGAGCACTCGCTCACTTCAGAAAAATCAATCACTTAGATTCACTCGGTGTGACTTTCCAAATGACCCTCAAGCCTTCCTTTATAGCCTTCTGTTGAGACTTCAACGATCGAGATTAGATCTCCAATCAACGACTAAGATTATAACTTGACTTGATCCATGTTCTCTAGAAGATTCACACTCTGTTTTATTAATATCCTTTAATTATTTAATTTTCCTATGTTTAAACTTAGGGTCACATTAAAATAATTAATTATTTTAATAAAACACATTCGAGTGGAATTTTCACAAACGGTTTCGAGTTCTTTGGAATACATGTGCGTAAGCCTCTCCACAAATTTTGAGACTTAGAGAACTTTCGATGCTACCACAAATCAACATCTTCCAGTACAAAGAAAATGATCACAAGCAAGCGTAATAAATTAGTCTAGACCCCTAACTAAAGGAAAAAACTTGAAAATTTCAATTTTTTCCCAAATATACGCCACTGTTTCTTGCAAACTAGCATATGCGCTAGTTGCTTTGACAAAAAACATGTATGCGTTTGTATACAACAAAAAGCGCGTATATATAGTAAAAATAGGGAAAAATAAAAAATACATTCTTGATCCAAAGATCAAACTAATTGCTCGTACTGCAAGCAAGTCAATAATACGAGAAAAGTGAAGAAACATGACTGACAACCCCAAATCAAGAGACAAACAACCCTTCTAGGAAATACAAGATTGTATTTCCCAGACAGAGTCGCCAATTTTGTTGGCGAGAAAAACTTCCTTAAGGTAAGGGTTGACAACCTCAACGGATCAAAGACAGACAATCAACAAGAAGCATACATCATGCAAGAAAACAATTTAAACTACTAGAGTTAGGATCAAAAGAAGTACTGTAATATTCCCAATTAGCAATAGCTAATTGGAAATATTAATTTTTGGCTATTTCACTTTAATAAAGTTAAATTAGAAATAAAGTGGGTGAAGAGGGACACTTAACTGACACTTTTGATAAAAGCATTTCCTAAAGTCACTTGGAGACATGATTATTTGGCAGCGTGGGGCCTAGAGGACGAAGTGGGAGTGTGGATGAGATGTTAGCGTGGGCAGCGTGGGCCCAAGTCAACGCAGAGCTAGAAGAACAACAAGGCTCAAGGAGACAGCGCAGTTGGTGGTGGGGCCTAGGTGTGAGCAAGGCTCTCCAAACATAAAAAGGGAGAGAGGCTCCTCATTTTGATCATTCTGATTATGCATCTATCATATTTGTCTTTTGACATTGAGCACGCTTTTGTTGTTGAGCAAAGTCTGCAAGTGCTGTTGAGCACACCGGGTGTCTCTGTGCGGAGATCCCAACCTCAGACCCAGGGGACTTCGAGTGCCTGCTTGGGTGAGGAGTTCTATCCTTGTTTTGCCGGAGAGAGTTGGAGCAGCCACAGTTGGAATTGTTCATTTGCAAAGACAGCACAGTCAGTGAGAGGGAGGACACAGTCTTTGGAGGAGGAGATTCCGGATTGAGGGTTTATTAGGGGATTCAGCTGGGGAGAGTTGGAAAGGGGTCAACCCTTTCCTATTCCATCATTTTGGTAGAGTTGGAAGCCATATTTTGTAGCAGATCATTCAGGACCTACGTTTATCATTGGGACAATGTGGTACCTCAAGGGAGGTCATTTTCAGAGGTCAGCCGTTTTCGAAAAGCTCTATGGGTTTTTTTGGGTATTGGGTGGAGAGGCCATTCCCAAAGTTTTATAATTTTCTGAGGTGGAGAGCAGCCCCAAAGATTCAGTTTATTCCAGCAGTAGCAGCAACACCAACAACTTGGAGATTACGCTGTCATTGAGGGAGAAGCCATTCCATGATATATTCTGAGAGTATTTCTACGCTTGCCTAGTGCAAGCTAAGGTGCCATCATTTTGATCACCTTTGTACTCATTTTATCTTTCAGTATTTAATAAAATGGCTCAGCATTCTCCGTATTGTGTTTTGTTTATGTGATGTCTCTCTAGTTGCTGTAGTTTCTTGTTTATGTGCTTTATATTGTTGTTTATCTCTATTCGGAATATTACAGTGGTATCAAAGCTCATAGACTTGGCTCAGCCTGTGGAGCAGATTGTCTATGACACCAGCAAGAAAACTATACATCTGTTACCGAGGAAGGAAGTATAAAGACCAAGAGCAAAGGTTATAGATCACTTTCGGAGAAGGTGACTGCGTTCCAGTAGTGGACGCAGAAGAGGAGGAACCAATGGCGGAGGAGAGAGATGCCGGGAAGGAGTTCAGTGAACTTCTCCTCAAATCAGTGCAGGATTTGTCGAGGCGGATAGAACAAATGGGGCAAAGGTTCACTGCAGAATCTAGACAGCGTGAAACCCCAAGAGGTTTCCATATCAGAGAGGGATCAGGCACATCCCATCATTTGTAGGAGCACCTCACAGTGCAGCAGATGACATCACATACACCTCCACATTCCACGATGCCCACATTTCTTGCCGCAAACACTGGGGCAGGAGCACAACAAGAGCAGGAACCAGCTCACATGGGAGACTACTTTGCTGAGTATCAGTCCTATGGACAGGAGTTCAGAGATGCCCTCACATTCCATGTTTTCGTATAGCTTAAGAGGGACAGCAGACCCCGCAACCATCACAGGGGAAACAGGCATTCACAGGATGGGGATGTACAGCGCATGGTAGGCAGGTTTTATCTACCGACATTTGATGGGTCATCCAAGTGTTCGGCAAAGGCTTGGGTGGAGAAGTTGGATATATATTTCCAGCTTAACCAGATGGCAGAGAGAGACCATCAAGGTGGCAACGCTGCACCTGGAGGGCGAGGCCCATGACTGGTGGTTTCACAGGATGGCTACACTGGGGCACTCAGGGGTGACAGCATATGCCAAGTTTACATAGAGGTTGATAGAGCGATTTGATCGGAGGGATCCAGAGGAGCACTTTGTTGAGTTGACTAAGCTCAAGCAGATCGAGATTCCAGACACATACATTTCAGAGTTCTTGAGAATCTCCGTTATGGTGTTTGACTTATCTGCAGCCAAGATGATCTACATGTTCATCGATGGATTGGCAGAGCCTCTTCGGGGGTTAGTCAGATCGACGAGGCCAACACACTCCATGACGCAGTTGGGAGGACTCGGGACTTGCAGGATGCACTACCCCGGACTAGAGCTCATTTCCCCTAGAGACCGGCATTTCAGCCAAAGGGGAAGGACATTAGGGTTCCACTCCAAAGGGGAACCAGAGCAGAGGGCCTTTGGATGACGAGACTAGGAGAGATCTGAGGCGAAAGAGGCTATGTTTCACATGCCAGGAGCCATGGGCACCAGAACACCATTGTGCTGCGGGGAAGGCACATTACATCGAGGTTTTCTTCGACAATAACGGGGAAAAGGAGGAGTATGAGGAGATGGAGGCGGGAGGCAGCAATACAGCGCAGAGAGGAGATCATCTGCCACCTCCAACACCAGGAGCGGGAGGTGCGGCATTTGCACCTACTGGGGGAGCCCTTGCTTCTTTGCGAGGGGTTCCCAAATACTTGACACTACGTGTCCAAGGTACTATGCGGGGACAACGTGTTTCAGTATTAGTGGACAGTGGGGCCACCCACAATTTTATTGATGCCTAGTTGGTAGAGCGGAGGAGCATAAGCTTTGATGGGTTTTCAATATTGGTTCCAGGTGACAGGACCATGCAATGTGTCAGGTATGTGCCAGCCTTAGCAGTGACTATGGGGACTTACACCCTGACAGATCATTTCTTTGTGGTGGACATTCCGGACACCAACGTGATATTGGGGGTGCAGTGGTTGATCACGTTGGGGAAGGTCACCACAGATTGGGAGACCTTGGAGATGGAGTGGACGAACAAGAAGACCGGGAGGCACGAGAAGATTCGGGGTATGCACACCTACCCACCATAGACAGTTTCAGCACACCGAATGGAGGCAGATTTCCGGAAGGGATACATAGAGTGGGATACATAGAGTGGGCAATGGAGCTGCGTGTTTCAGAGGTAGGGTCTACAAGGCAGGTCGTACACCCAGATGTACAGTCCATTTTAGACAGATATGCCACAGTTTTTGGAGATATACCACCAGGGCAGCCACCAGACCGAGGATTTGAGCACACGATCGAGCTGGAGCAGGGCATCCAGGCTGTCATCACTACACACTATAGGCATCCTAAGGCCTACAGGGATGAGATTGAGAGAGCCATTCATGAGCTCTTAGCTCTTGGGCACATCTGTCCTAGCACTAGCCCCTTTACTTCTTTAGTAGTATTGGTGAAGAAGAAGGATGGCACACTGAGGATGTGCATTGACTACCGAGCTCTCAACAAGAAGACCATGAAGAACCGGTACCCCATTCCACGGATAGATGAGTTGATGGATGAGCTGAAGGGATCGAAGTTCTTCTCGAAGATTGACTTGAGATCCGGGTACCACCAGATTCGCATGAGGGAGCAAGATGTTCCCAAGACCACTTTCAGATGTCATTACGGTCACTTTGAGTTCTTGGTGATGCCCTTTGGGCTGACCAATGCTCCGGCCACTTTTCAATCATGCATGAATCACATCTTCCACAGTCACTTGAGGAAGTTTGTGTTAGTGTTTTTCGATGACATCTTGATTTACAACAAGACATGGCAGGAGCACCTACAGCATATTGAGGCTGTATTGCGCATATTGGAGGAGCAACAATTTTATGCTAAGCTCTCCAAATGCGAGTTTGGGCTGACAAAGATGCTCTACTTGGGGCACATCATTGGGGTGGACGAAGTGAGGGTCCATGAGGAGAAGATTAGGGCCATCAGGGATTGGCCAGAGCTGAAGAATGTGACGGAGCTTCGGGGGCCTGTAGGTATTTGCACTTACTACCGGAAGTTCGTCAAGGGATTTTCCCAACTTGCTGCATCCCTTACAGACCTTACCAAAAAGGGGGCATTCAGTTGGACTGACACAGCGCAGGGGGCTTTCGACAGGCTTAAGGAGGTGATGGGACGAGTAGCTGTCCAGTTTTGGCATTGCCAGATTTCACGTAGCCCTTTGTCCTAGAGTGCGATGCATCAAGGGAAGGGATAGGCGTATTTTTGATGCAGGGAGGCCACCCCATAGCTTTCGAGAGCCGGAAGCTATTGCCACATTAGAGGTTGTATGCTATATACGACAAGGAGATGTCGGCCATCATGCATGCATTGGCCAAATTTCGGCAGTACCTGGTGGGGAACAAGTTCAGAGTGAGGACTGACCACAACAGCCTCCGATTCTTTCTAGAGTAGAGGCAGTTACAAGAGAGGCAACAGAAGTGGGTCAGCAAGATCCAGGCATATGATTTCGACATCAAGTATGTCAAGGGGAAGAACAACGTGGTGGTCGATGCACTTTCGCGTAGACCGACAACATTGTCTTTGATGAGTTTAGATATGGACTAGAGGGTTCAGCTGTTGGTAGAGTACTCCAAGGACCGTTTTGCCTGTGAGGTGTTGGATGGACAGGTTATGGATGATAGGTACAGGATGATTGATGAGGTGATCTACTTCAGGGACAAGATCTTCTTAACCGAGGGATCCAAGCTCAAGGAGAAGATATTTTACGCCTCACATGATTCACCACTATTAGGCCACCAGGAGTTCACCAAGACCTATAGGGCCATCAGAGAGAGGTTCTCATGGAAGGGCCTTGAGGAGGACGTACTACGACATGTCAAGGAGTGCAAAGTTTGCCAGCGTAATAAGGGGGAGATGAACCATCCAGCGGGTTTACTGCAGCCTCTTCCCATACCAGAGGGAAAATGGGAGAGTATTTCGATGGATTTCATCACAGGGTTGCCCACTGTACAGGGCAAGGATTGCATATTTGTAGTCGTTGATAAGCTGACAAAGTATGCACACTTCTTCGCTATATCAGCACGATACACTGCAACACAGGTAGCGGAGTTTTTCTTCAGGGATGTTTTCAGATTGCATGGTCTCCCAAAGACCATTGTCAGTGACAAGGATAGTCGCTTCATGGGCGGGTTTTGGCAGGAACTTTTCCGTTTGGTGGGCACCGAGTTGACCCTGAGCACTAGTTATCACCCACAAACGGATGGACAGACGGAGATAGTGAACAAGTGGCTGGAAGGCTTCTTGCGAAACTATGTCAGCGGGCAGCAAAAGGCATGGTTACGATGGTTGCACTTGGGGGAGTACTGTTATAACACCACTTACCATATGTCTATCGGTATGTCTCCATTTTATGCTTTATATGGGTATCATGCTTTATCGTTTGCTGACGTGATGTTTGGTGCTAGCAAGACCCATAGGGCCAAGGATTGGATCCAAGAGAGTCAGGATATACTCCGGGCTCTTAAGGATAACATACCTACAGCACAAAATCAATAGAAGTTGTATGCTGACAGGGGACGGGTTGAGAGGCAGTTTGAGGTAGGGGACTTGGTCTACCTACGATTGCAGCCATATTGGCAATCCACGGTGAAGCAGAAGGGGGCTGAGAAGCTCAAGCCCTGCTTTTATGGACCATACAGGGTGACACGCAGGATTGGGGAGGTTGCATATGAGTTGGAGCTATCCACTAGTAGCAGGATTCATAATATTTTCCATGTGTCATGCCTGAAGAAGGCACTGGGACAGCAAGTGACTACAACTGAGGAGCTCCCGCCCACAGATGATGATGGGCATTTGGTGCTACAGCCAGAGGCCATTATTGACACTAGGGAGAGGCAGTTGCGGAGCAGGACAGTCAAGGAATATCTGGTGAGATGGAGGAATCTACCGGATGAGGATGCCACTTGGGAGAGTTAGAAAATTCTACAGCATCCATCATTGCAGTTGCTTGAGGACAAGCAACGTTTTGTCGAGGAGGACTGTAATATTCCCAATTAGCAATAGCTAATTGGAAATATTAATTTTTGGCTATTTCACTTTAATAAAGTTAAATTAGAAATAAAGTGGGTGAAGAGGGACACTTAACTCACACTTATGATAAAAGCATTTCCTAAAGTCACTTGGAGACATGATTATTTGGCAGCATGGGGCCTAGAGGACGAAGTGGCAATGTGGGCAACGTGGGCCCAAGTCAGCGCAGAGCTAGAGGGACAGTGTGGCTCAAGGAGACAACGCAGTTGGTGGTGGGGCCTAAGTGAGAGTAAAGCTCTCCAAACATAAAAAGGGAGAGAGGCTTCTCATTTTGATCATTCTGATTATGCATCTATGATATTTGTCTTTTGACATTGAGCACACTTTTGTTGTTGACCAAAGTCTGCAAGTGTTGTTCAGCACACCGGGTGTCTTCGTGCGGAGATCCCAACATCAGCCTTGGGGGACTTCGAGTGCCTGCTCGGGTGAGGAGTTCTATCCTTGTTTTGTCGGAGAGAGTTGGAGTAGCCACAGTTGGGATTGTTCACTTGCAGAGACAATGCAGTCAGTGAGAGGGAGGATGCAGTCTTTGGAGGAGATTCCGAATTGAGGGTTTATCAGGGGATTCAGCCCGGGAGAGTTGGAAAGGGATCAACCCTTCCCTATTCCATCATTTTGGTAGAGTTGGAGGCCTTTTTTTGCAGCAAATCATTCAGGGCTAGCTTTTATCATTGGGACAACGTGGTACCTCAAGGGAGGTCATTTTCGGAGGTCAGCCATTTCCGAAAAGCTCTCTGGGCTTTTCTAGGTATTGGGTGGAGAGGCCATTCCCAAAGTTTCATAATTTTTTGAGGTGGGGAGCAACCCCAAATATTCAGTTTATTCCAACAGTAGTAGCAGCACGATAGCAACACCAACAGCTTGGAGATTACGCTGTCATTGAGAGAGAAGCCATTCCATGATACATTCTGAGAGTATTTCTACGCTTGCCTAGTGCAAGCCAAGGTGCCATCATTTTGATCACCTTTGTACTCATTTTATTTTTCAGTATATGTGCTTTATATTGCTGTTTATTTCTATCTGGAATATTACAGTGGTATCAGAGTTCATAGACTTGGCTCAACCTGTGGAGCAGATTGTCTATGACACCAGTAGGAAAACCATACATCTGTTACCGAGGAAGGATGTATAGAGACCAAGAGCGGAGGTTAGAGATCACTTTTGGAGAAGGTGATTGTGTTCCAGTAGTGGACGCAAAAGAGGAGGAACCAATGGCGAAGGAGAGAGATGCCAGGAAGCAGTTCGGGGAACTCCTCCTCAAATTAGTGCAGGATTTGTTGAGGCGGATAGAAGAGATGGGGCAGAGGTTCACTACAGAATCTAGACAACGTGAAACCCCAAGAGGTTTCCATACCGGAGAGGGATCGGGCACATCCCATCATTTGCAGCAGCACTTCACAGCGCAGCAGTTGGCATCACATACACCCCCATGTTCCACAATGCCCACATTTCTTGTCGCAGACACTGGGGCAGGACCACAGCAGGAGTAGGAACCGGCTCACATGGGAGATTACTTTGCTGAGTATCATTCCTACAGACAGGAGTTTAGAGATGCCCTCACATTTCATGACTTCGTACAGCTCAAGAGGGACAACAAACCTCGCAACCATCACAGGGGAAATAGGCATTCATAGGATGGGGATGTATAGCGCACGGTAGGTAGATTTTATCTACCAACATTCGATGGGTCATCCAAGTGTTCGACAAAGGCTTGGGTGGAGAAGCTGGATATATATTTCCAGCTTAACTAGATGGTAGAGACAGAGGCCATCAAGGTGGAAACGCTGCACCTGGAGGGCGAGGCCCATGACTGGTGGTTTCACGGGATGGCTACGCTAGGGCACTCAAGGGTGACAGCATATGCTGAGTTTACACGGAGGCTGATAGAGCGATTTGATCGGAGGGATCCATAAGAGCACTTTGTTGAGCTGATTAAGCTCAAGCAGACCGGGAGTCCGGATACATACATTTGAGAGTTCTTGAGACTCTCCGTGATGGTGCTTGACTTATCCGCAGCCAAGATGATCTACATCTTCATTGATGGATTGGCAGAGCCTCTTCGGGGGTTAGTCAGATCGACGAGGCCAGCTACACTCCATGACGCAGTTGGAAGGACTCGAGACTTGCAGGATGCATTAACCCAGGCTAGAGCTCCTTTCCCCCAGAGACCGACATTTCAGCCGAAGGGGAAGGACATGAGGGTTCCACCTCCAAAGGGGAACTAGAGCAGAGGGCCTTTGGATGACGAGACTAGGAGAGATCTGAGGCGGAAGAGGCTATGTTTCACATGCCAGGAGCCATGGGCACCAGGACACCGTTGTGTCGCGGGGAAGGCACATTACATCGAGGTTTTCTCCGACAATAGCGGGGAAAAGGAGGAGTATGAGGATATAGAGGCAGGAGGCAGTAGTACAGCACAGAGAGGAGATCATCCGCCACCTCCACCGCCAGGAGTGGGAGGTGTGACATTTGCACCGATCAGGGGAGCACTTGCTTCTTTGCGAGGGGTTCCCAAATACTTGACAATGTGTGTCTGAGGTACTGTGCGGGGACAACGTGTTTCAGTATTAGTGGATAGTGGGGCCACCCACAATTTTATTGATGCCCAGTTGGTAGAGCGGAGGAGCATACCCACAGAGAGCTTTGATGGGTTTTCGGTACTAGTTCCAGGTGACAGGACCATGCAGTGTGCCAGGTATGTGCCAGCCTTGGTAGTGATTATGGGGATTTACACCCTGACAGATCACTTCTTTGGGGTGGACATTTTGGACACCAACGTGATATTGGGGGTGCAGTGGTTGATCACATTGAGGAAGGTCACCACAGATTGGGAGACCTTGGAGATGGAGTTGATGAACAAGAAGACCGGGGGGCACGAGAAGATTCGAGGTATGCACACCTACCCACCACAGATAGTTTCAGCACACCAAATGGAGGCAGATTTCTGGAAGGGAGACATAGAGTGGGCAGTGGAACTGCGTGTTTCAGAGGCAGGGTCTATAGGGCAGGCCATACATCCAGATGTACAGTCCATTTTAGGCAGATATGCCACGGTTTTTGGAGATATACCACTAGGGTAGCCACCATATCGGGGGTTTGAGCACACGATCAAGCTGGAGCAGGGCATCCAGGCGGTCATCACTGCACCCTATAGGCATCCTAAGGCCTACAGGATGAGATTGAGAGGGCCATTCATGAACTCTTAGCCCTTGGGCATATCTGTCCTAGCACTAACCCCTTTGCTTCTTCAGTGGTATTGGTGAAGAAGAAGGATGGCACACTGAGGATGGTGTCAAGAATGCAAGAGGCAATGGATATCATCAAATGATGCCAGGACAAAATGACTTTGGAAGTACGTCAAGGCAATCTCTACCCTCCAGGTACCAAAGTATATTGTTTGGTTATTGCTATTCTTGTAGAAATTTTTGGCACATGGCAAAAGATTGTAGGGCATACCACAAAGACAAATATAATGGTCCTCATCAATCTCCTAGAAGCAACTTTGCAAGAACTCATGCTTCTTCATTCACGAATAAGAAGGAATGCTTCAATTGCCATAACATTGGACATATGGCACGTGAGTGCAACTTGACTTGATGATCCAGGTGGATATCGGTGGCCTCCCAACTATTCCATTTGGACCCGCAGCATCAATTCTTTAAGTTTTTCATCTTCAGCACAACTTGCTATTTTTAGTAGGTTTTCGGGTATTGCACACCCGGAGCCATTTTGGGGACTTAATGATCCAGGTGGATATTGGTGGCCACCCACCGAGTCCCTTTGAACCCCCACCATCAGTTCTTTCAGTTTGTAAGTTTCAGCACAACTTACTATTTTTACCAGTTTTTCGGGTCCTGAACTTCCGAAGCCGTTTTGAGGCCCTAAACGACGTTTTTTGGGAAAACGGGGAGCAAAATGGGTCATAGACTGATGTTGCTCATTCAAAAGTTGTAGTCATCAAATAGATATTTCTAACGAGCTATTGAGTGTGTCAAACGGAGATCGGATGTCAAAGTTACGTCCCCGAGAAGTTGAATCACCAATTTACCCAAACGGGACTCACAGTTTTGGCGCTTCATCTCCTAGGGTTAGGTTTTTGGACGTTTCGGATTTTACATTGTTTCTCAACAATAAATACGCCTTCGAGCCTCATTGTAAGACAGTTCAGGGGGTTGGTAGCTGACACATCTCTTCTCAGGGATAAGCGCTACTAGTGCCCTAGCTCGCTTGTTCTGATCATGTCTGTATTGTAACACAGTTTAGGGGTTGGTAGCCAACACATCTCTTCTCAGAGATAAGCGTTGCCAGTACCCTGCCTGTTCATTTCCATTATGTCTCATTGTAACACAGTTCAGAGGCCTGTAGTCGCCACATATCTTCTCAGAGATACGCCTATCAATGCCCTAGCTGTTCATTTCAGTCATTCATTTTATTGATAAAATGAAGCATTATTTCCGCTGCATCTCTGTACTTATGGTTATATGTGTATTCTGTTGCATTCCTGCATAAATCCGAATCAGTGGTATCAGAGTGGTTTGCTCTTTCTCTGTTTTTCTTTTCATGTCCCCAACGCGGCCAGGGTATAAGGAGTTCAACCTCGCAACCCCGACGAACCCCCATGGTGGAAGGAAAGAAAGACGAGGGAGCAGGAGATCCTATCAAAATCTTGCTCAAGGATGCCCTCGAGAAACAAAGGAATCTGATGATGGATAACTTTGACCAGATCCTTCAATGGCTGCCCACCGACGGCACATCTACATCCAGCATGTTTGCCAACAGGTCCGCAACATCCTAGACAATTCTAATACCAAGTTCAACAAAATTCCCCCCCCCTCCCCATGGAGGAACTTAACGCAATGGAGACCATTGCTTCCTAAGGAGGGAGGAATGATTAAGGTGGATATCGGTGGCCTCCCACCTATTCCATTTGGACCTGCAGCATCAATTCTTTTAGTTTTTCAGCTTCAGCGCAGCTTGCTATTTTTAGCAGGTTTTTGAGTCCTGCACACCCGGAGCCGTTTTGGGGACTTAATGATCCAGGTGGATATTGGTGGCCACCCACCGAGTCCATTTGAACCCCCACCATCAGTTCTTTCAGTTTGTAAGTTTCAGCACAACTTACTATTTTTACCAGTTTTCGGGTCCTGAACTTCCGAAGCTGTTTTGAGGCCCTAAACGATGATTTTTGGGAAAATGGGGAGCAACATGGGTTGTAGACCTACGACCCATGTTGCTATGACCCATGACCCATGTTGCTCACTCAAAAGTTGTATTCATCGGATAGATCTTTCTAACGAGCTATTGAGCGTGTCAAACAGAGATCGGATGCCAAAGTTACGTCCCCGAGAAGTTGAATCACCAATTTACCCAAACGGGACCCACAGTTTTGGCGCTTCATCTCCTAGGGTTAGGTTTTTGGACGTTTCGGATTTTACATTGTTTCTCAATAATAAATAGGCCTTCGAGCCTCATTGTAACACAGTTCAGGGGGTTGATAGCCGACACATCTCTTCCCAGGGATAACCGCTACTAGTGCCCTAGCTCGCTTGTTCTGATCATGTTTGTATTGTAACACAGTTCAGGGGTTGGTAGCCGACACATCTCTTCTCAGAGATGAGCGTTGCCAGTACCCTAGCTGTTCATTTCCATTATGTCTCATTGTAACACAGTTCAAAGGCCTGTAGCAGCCACATCTCTTCTCAGAGATACGCCTACCAGTGCCCTAGCTATTCATTTTAGTCATTCATTTTATTGATAAAATGAAGCATTATTTCCGCTGCATCTCTGTACTTATGGTTATATGTGTATTCTGTTGCGTTCTTGCATAAATCCGGATCACTTGGGTCCCTAAAACGATGACAACCAAGCTAGAGAGGAAAGTTACACAAGTATGGAGAAGGAAGCAAATTGGGTCCGAAAGTCTCTTGAACACTCCAGCCAACAACACATGTTGTTGACTTGATAAAGTCATCCTTGATATTCCAGGTATTTGATGACGAGACTCTGCCTAAAAGGAGACCATGCATACAGTTAGGGGGAGTTTTGTGATTCTTGAGCATTCTTGCAGAAACTATCCATGAATGGGCCCTATGAAATCTTTGATGAGTCACACATGGACAATCTTGATAGGTCACCCCTCGAAAGTAACTCCATTGAAAAAATCATGATATTATGATGATATATTCTACTTGATCACACAAGGCGAGCAATCGTTCATGAGCTGGAGGAGATTATACAGGAAAGGGGAGATGGTTCATCACATGAAGAAATGCAATCACATTGATCATGGACCACATTGCCAAAATAAAGCGTACCATGACAGGGGGAGAAACATGAAGCAGCATGATAGAGGGAGTATTTGGGCACCCCGTTTGCCATTGATGTCAAAGGGGGAGAGAAAATTAGAAGGGCGAGAATATTGCCATCAATGACAAAGGGGGAGATTGTTAACCAAGGTTGTCATTGATGTCAATATGGCATTGACTGAGATGTCAATATTCTTGAGATGCCTGTTCTAGATGATGATGTCATGACTCTTGGTTGACTAGGATAGCATCAATGAAAATGTCAAGTCACGAAAAAGTCAAACCACTAATGAAAGAAGCCCTAAAAAGTCCTTGATCTAATGTTGCATGCACTAGATGATCTAGACCTTAACCCTTGATGTCATACAGTTGGATGATACTTAATGATGACATATGATAATGCCATACACTTGATGGTGTTAACATGGTTGGAGATCATTTGAGGGTTGGAAGACTAATTTTGGAGTTCTCCTAATGATGTTGCACTATAACATATCACTGCACAACTATCTGATGACATGGATGATACACTCATTGCTGGACACTATCACGATGACGTGGATGTCCTACATGTTCCCCGAAACTCCATAGAGTTTGTGAGATATTGATTTTTCAAGTTAAGGAAATTAACCCTATCATTGAGCTGACCTACACTTTGGCATGCAATTCAGCCTCTCAGTCAAGGGATGTGTCCCTTCATCCCAGTCGAAAATCACTATAAATATAAGTCTGAAACTTCATTTTCACTCATCAATTTGGTGCAAATTTCAGAGAAGATTTTTCAGTGAAAATCACAGATATATCTCTGTTTTTGGACGAGAAAGATAAGGGAGATTGAACACTGTTACAGCAGTAAAAAAGCTTGGACTATTTTGCAGATTTCTGAAGCTCATTGCAGACCTGTGGAGCTGCAAAATTCGGAATACAGTGACCTGCAATTTCGGACAGCATTTCAGGCCTGCAAGCCTGCAATTTCGGGCATGTGGGCAGCCACCTCAGGACTGCACTGCGGCCTATTCTATGGCTTTTCTGGAGCAGTTAAATCAGTGCTTCAGAGCAGTTAAATCAGTGTTTCTCGGACCTGTGGACAGAACTCGCTCCTTTTGACTCTCAAACTTGATTGCAGTGGGCAGAAAACAGTCCCGTGGTAACTCAGTTTGAAAAACTTGGACCTGTGGTGTAGTATATTGAACCTGTGACAGCAAACACACATTGGGACAGCATTGGTATTTCAAATTGTATCATCAAACTTCTATTTAGTTTGCAGACTAGTCCTCTTTCCTTGATAAACAATGGAGGTATAATAAACTTGAACAGTTACATATTCGTGAAAAGGTCTAGCCTTAAGTTCAAACTTGTACCAACACCTGTGGAAGGATAGTAGCTACAGTCGAGTATTTGAAGCATTAAGAAGCCTTGGTGCCACTCCAGGACTATGAACTAAGATTGCAGCAGTGGAGTCAAATGGTGGACAAAGTGCAGTGAAGAAATAGTGAAGCCAAAATCAAAAAGTGATTTTGAGAGTATTGACAGTGAAGAATAAGCCAAGAACATTTACATCATTTGGAGCACACCTTGAAGAAGAATACTTGAAGACTTGTTGGAGCTGTCATTGAAGAACTTGTGTGTTGACTTGAAAGGAAGTTGCTTTGAAGCATTATATTGAAGATGCCTTTGAAGGACAGTGTTTGCAGACATCTTGTTGAGAAACTTTAGCTGACCTTGGAGAGTCATCTAGAAGCCTATTGGAGACCATGATGATGTGACTTGAAGAATTTGATTGGGTACTATGAAGGACAACAGAGACACCTTCATGAGAAGAGATCAAGGTTGTCATTGATAACGTGACGAGAAGACTAAGTGAATGGATAGCTAAAGATCGTTGACAAGGATTGTTGAAGAAGACATTGGGAGCCTTGAAGAACCGTTGAATTCATATTGAAGATTCTAAGCAGTGGGTTTGAGCTCTAGAGGATTGGTGTCCTCAAGAAGCCAGGTTGGACCCTGAACCAGAGAAGGGTTGGTGCCCTTGGGGTTGGAGCCTCTAAACGCAAGGTTGGTGCCATTGATAGATAGGGTCGAAGCCCTAGAGGTCGGAGCCTCACAAAAGTCCAAGTTGGTGCTTGGCAACAGGTTGGAGCCTAGGAGATTGAAGATCGGTGTATTCATCTAGGTTTGGAGCCCTACACTTATTTTATCTATTTTATTCTAAAGAAGCATTTAATAAAATCATTTATTCTTATTGTTCATATTGTGTTCTAAATATAAGTGATCTAACTGGTAAAAATAGCAATTGGAAATAAATATTGAGTCACCCCACCTCTCAGTATTTCCAACAGGTTTCAGAGCTAAGGTGAAGAAGACAGAAAAATGAAGGTTGAAGATCTATTAAAAGAAGACTAAGAAATCTCAAGAAGTTGAGCAAGGGATCATATAAGGAGACTTTACAAGGAAAGAAGTTTACTACCTTGAAGGACAATGTCTAACTCCATAAAGGGAGAGAACAAATTAGAAGGAGCATCAAATTATAGGTCATGGAAAAAGAGGATAGATCTAATCCTCGAAGTAAAAAAAGCCTACAGATGAATCAAGTGAAGCAAAGAAAGAAAAGTTACAGAAACAAAGATTTGGCCATGATCCTAATAGTGGATGGAATGCATGCAGTCAAGAAGGAGTCATAATATCTTTAGTAATCAACAAGGAGAGTGAAGAAGAGAAAATCTCGAATGACTGTTCCGATAATTACAAGAATAAAGGAACCTTCAAAAAGTCCAAAGGACCAATACTACAACTGTCACAAGATGGGCCACTATAAAAGCAATTGTCTTGAGAATCTAGGGAATAAAAGGAGGAACATGGATCAAGCAAACTTTGTCGAAGAAGTTTCACCAAAGTAGAGCAAGATGGAAGGATCCAAAGTAAAAGACCTATTTTTTAGGGACTCTATCCCTTATGTATCCATCAAGTTTGGAATAAGAGGGAGCCCTCACCACTTTCAAGAAATAAGTATCTTACTCCTTGTATTATATTTTATAATTGGTTTCCCTTACTTATCTAAGTTTGTTTATATTAAATACTAATCACATCTCTATTCATATTTTCCTTGTTTAGGAAAGGCTTACTGAATACTCAAGGATTATGAAAGAAGGCCTCACAAGACAAAGTATTGGAATTACAAGGTTTGTTAAGAAACAAAGGTATGCCTTAGACCATAAGCTTTGTTCTCTTCATGATAAAGGTATATTCATTCTTTTTGGTAATCTATTCTACATTACTAACATTGTTGTGTCTAGCACTCTTGAATCATAAAGATTCTTGATTTGGTGATTCATCATTAGATAAATCTACCCTCCTCGCATGTTTGATTATTCTTGTGGAACCCTAAAGAGGTTCTCTATAAAACCATAACTTAAGGGTATGTCGATGATAATGTGTGAAACCCTAGCCTACTTAGGGTTATTGATGAAGTCTAAAGAAAATGTTTGATGCTTTGATAATGTCATGTTTGGAGTTTTGGTATGGTTATGGAAACCCTAACTTGTTAGGGTTGAATGGCAATGTCTGAAATCCCAAACCTTTGAAGTTTTGGTAAATTAGGGTTTTTTGTGTTATGTGTTGAAACCCTAGGGTTTGGTAGGGTTTATGTGCAAGACCCTTATTTAGATAATGTCATAGGAATGAAACCCTAGGCATATGTTTGTCCATCTAATCAAATATGCTAGATGTCTGAATGTGTTTGTGTCATTGGGTTTGACTAACTTATGTTAGTATGATATGCTTGTGCATGATGATGGAATCCTAGATATATTTGTTGACCTAATTATTGGAGGTCATAAGTCCTAGGGTTTAGAACTAAGCCCTAGTCGAAGTTTGATGATCTAGGATGCTAGTGAATTCTAGGGTTTTGTAACTAAACCTTAGTAGAAGCTCAATTCTCATATATGATGATAAGTTATTGAAGTCTGAAATTGCGCTGTGATCGTTTTTTATTGTTAAAGCCTCATGTATGAAATCTAGGGTTTGCACCAAATCCTAGTGGGAAGTCTAACATATGAATTCTAAAAGTTGTTAGATATACTTGTTTGAATTGTTTCTAGGGTTTTCTATATAAAAGAATTTGTCCTAGATATAATGAGATTGATATCTTGGTTGAGTTGTTGAATTAGGGCTTAAAACCTCAGAAAGAAGCTGAAATATTGAAGTAAAGTATCTTGCTGATTATATTTATAAAGTTTAATGCTTCCATTATTATATGACTTTGATATGATTAACTTCATGCTTATATGGATTGGGTTGTACTTGCTATCTAAATTGTATAGGTGCATAATCTTCAAGATAGTGAAGATCTTCCTAAAGCACGATGAAAGAAAATATATGAATAATGATGGTCAAGGATGGAAGCCATGAAAGGTTCTCCAATAAAATTCATCTCCCTAAGTTAAGAGGGAGCCTAGATAGAAGAAATCTCCCTAAGACTAAGAGGGAGGGCATATTATAGGCATGATGAATACTTTGAAAGAAGAAATTGGAGAATGCATTTTAAGGTGTTGGTTGTAGAATATGTTGCTGAATGTGTAGTAAGAAAGGAAGTTGTATGGTTGACGAATCTTCTGTCAAAGATTTGTTTGGAAGTCCTACTGTGGAAAGAAACATCAAGATCACTGAAAGATCCCAGAGGTTTGTACTTATGTACATTTGAAAGTGTGTTACTAATTGGGGTTATGTTTGTATAGGTAAATCTCTCGGAGGTTTGGTAGCATGTTTTACATGCTGGTTACCGATCACTTTGATCGGGAGAGATTTGCTGTTCTTAATCTGTTGGATCAAGGAGGATTTGTTATTGATTGAATAATCGAGAGTGTTAAGGCTTTGTGAGTTAAGCATTACTTGGGAGGACATCAGGCCAACACTATGTGTTGATGTCTAGATCCAAAAGTAGGAAGGGTGGTGTTGGCCATAGAGCTCTGACCTTGGATACACACCTAGATCCTTGGGTTGATGGTTAGTAAGTAAGTTTGATGGTACCTAGAAAGGCTGAAAGCTTTAGTCCATCTTAGTCCCAACTTCGATAGATTACCCTGGCCAGAAATCTAGTCCATGGAATTGTGGTGCCTAAATTGATGAGAGACCTTGGATAGATTGCCCTGGTTAGGAATCTAGTCCATAGAATTGCGGTTGCCTAAACAGATGAGAGACCTTGGATAGATTGCCCTAGTGACGAATCTAGTCCATAGCATTGTGGTGCCTAAATTCTTCATAGTTCATATAGTTTGAGATCTTCCTTGTACTTATTATGAATACCTCCCTAGTTAAGAGGGAGTGATGAAGAATGTAACTAGGTTCGGTCTTCATAAATGTACTTGAGTCATGTAATGTGCTTATCAAAAGATTTTTTTTTTTTTTTTTTACTATTACAATGACTTATTAAAGCATGGGTTTAATGCTTGGGTCATCATGTTTTAGGTCAAAGTCCCCATTGAGGACTTCTAGGATTTATTCTGAGTCAATAGAGTCATTGTACATTTAAAGAGATAATTCTTGGGCTTTTGAATCATGTAAAAAGGATTGTTTTTTAGTAAAAAACGAACTATGTCACCTCCACACCAAGTCGGCCTCAAGGAGATCAAGTCAACCTCAAAGAGATCAATTTGACCTCACCAGAAGGGTATATATTGAAGCAATTCGAATCATTTGAAGGAATCATTCACACACCAGTTCGATATCACATTAAGAGTTGGAAAAAGTGTGAAATAGGGAAGAAGGGCTAAAAGAAGTGCGAAGCTAGAGAAGAAGAAGGAATAGGGAAAAATCAAAGTTTTGGACTCTCTCTCTCTCACGTGTGGGCTCCTCTAGAAGATCGAAGTATTTTTTTTCTATATTGAAGTTGTTTCTGCCTCAAGTGAAAGAGTTGTTTCAAGATCGAAGTCATTGCATCAAGATCGAAGTCATTACATTAAGATTGAAGTTATTAGGTTGAAGATAAGCGTTGCATCATAGTGTTGTTGCTTTTGCTGCAAGGTCGAAGTTCTAAAAGAGCTGACTTAGTGTGGAGGAAGGCTTTGTCTAAGTCTAGAGTCTTGGATCATCTCAGAAAAACTATTGAAGGAAGAATTCTTGACTGAGTTTTCCCCTAGAGTGGTGTTTTGCCTTGACCGCCTGCCTATATCCGGTGTACTTGATCCTTGTGCTATTAGTTTGGTAATTGCTTGACGAATTAAGATAAACGGAGGACTAAAATATAATAATATTATAAGAACATCACAAGTAATTATCAAGGATAAGAAAATCTTTATTATTTTCTGATTTTCTAACAAAGAATAATAATTATTTTTCCTTTGACTTGTAGGCTTCAAATACCGACCGCAGCTACATATTTTCAACAAGTTCCTTCCATGTACTGTTCAAAAGTCATATACAGTGCCAACTTCTATGTGTTTCTGCTGATAACTGTCAAGGCTAGATTAACTCACTTTGATAGCTCATAATATTGTTTCTTTTACTCTGTCCATGATCATAGGAGAGTATGGTCCCTTGGATGGACGAGAATAATCACGTAATGAAAACAAAATTGCAAACAAGTTGAAACATTAGTATTGAGGGTAGGAATCCAAGGACAACATTGGTAAAACATAAGTTATAGGAAAAGATAACTATGTTGAAAACAAATTAAAATATTGAAACCCAAACCCTTGAATTTAAATGGGGTGAAAACTAATTATAGTAAAATCTAGGAGTATTATTGATAATGTAGTTTGTTCTCAGTTGAGATATTCAAACCCCATCTAGATTACATATGGATTCCAGAATGAAGGTTTCTTCAAGGTTGGGTATTATAAGGTGCTAACTATCATTATGAATGAGCCATCAGTTCAGACTTTACCAAAGATTGAAATGACCATTATGATCATTGTCTCAGCATTGATAGTTGTTTAAAAAATGAATCTTGTAGAATTCCATTGATCATTGTTCCAAAATTGAATCTTGTAGATTTTTTTGTTTGTTTGTGCAAATCTGGTAGCTTCTTATAGCTCCTTTGTCATGCAATTCAGGTTTCCACTGAATGGTAGTTTCCTATGTATGATATTCTAGGTCTTGATGCTATCATGTTATTCTTGGCTGTTTCTGTAATGGTGTGTTCTTTTCCTTGTAAGAGGATATGTGAGTGTGTAAAAGTAAAAATATATGCTTACAATGTGTGTAAGAAATGAAATGCGCTCAATATACATACAATGTTGTTTTCTGGAGTTTTCCAATAAAATCCTTGTATCGCGATGAAAAACAAGTTAGAGGCCACAAGAACATATAGAGTCAATGCATTCATTCCCATCCATTCCAGCAACATTGTTGGTCGTCTGCACCCATACAGGTCAACCTGCAAAAGATACAATAAAGCAATACATTTATAAACAAGGTTGCACCAATGCTACAGCTGCACGCAATAGTAATTTATATCCTAAGATAACCTCATTTCATATTTATCTTATGGTCAGCTATGACTGTTTTTCTTGTGACTGCCAAAAGTTTGTCCATTATGTAAGGTGGTATAAGAAAAAGAGTGCACACAGAAGTTACCAGTTAAAGCTATTCTGAAATTTCAAATATCAGAGATGTGTATGCAATCATGACTGGGTTCATAGAGCCGTCATTCCCCATTTTGGAACCTAAAATAAAGGGGAAATGACATTGAAACGTTTTGGTGCCATTTCCAAAACCTGAAATGCTGCTTCTGGAAATGAAAACAGAGAAACCACATTTCATGTGGCAGTGGAAACATTTCACAAAAATCAAGAAATGTTTGACCTGCAAGATAAACATTTCAGGGGCTACAGCTGAAGCTTTGGGATAATGGCAGTGGAAACATTTCACAAAAAGCAAGAAATGTTTGGCCTGCAAGAGAAACGTTTCATGGGCTAGAGCACAAGGTTAGTTATAAGTAATCGATTTTTTGATATGGAAAAAGACCCCAGAAACCCTCTAAAAGTTAATGTTGAAACCCTAACTCTAAAAGTGAGCTTCAAAACATATCAATAATGGCCTCTTGGACCTCCCTTAAGGACACCTATATTAAATATTTCTAAGTGTTTTTCTTGTTGGAGAGAAAAATTGGTGCCTTTCTTTGTTCTATGGTATGAGGCTTGCAGCATTTTGAGAGTATTACCTCCCCAAATTGCATTTAATGAGAAAAGCTCTAATCCACAAGGTGCATCCCAAGAGGGAACTACTAGGATGGTTACCACTAGTTCTCCTTTCGCTCAAGGTGGGGAGGGGGGAGGCGGAGGGGGGTGGGTATCCCTTTGTAGGATTACTAAAGCTAAGCGATGAGCAACATGGTGACAAGAGAGTAGCTTTAATAAAACAATGTTTTTTCCTATTTTGTATTTTTCAAAATAATTGAAAGAATGATGGAAAGTAGAGATTAATGCCAATCCAACAAGGGTAAGGGGTCTATTTTAGAGAGCTCATTTTCTTATGTATTAGCAAGGAAATTAAGGCTTGAATGCACTATATCCATCTTAATTTTGCTAGAAATTAATGCAGAAATTTAACAAGCATGGGCTCCAAAGGATGCTTGTTCAACTAGGAACTCAACTTTACCCTAGAAATCTATGTTAATAATCTTGCAAGTATTCCTTAAAACATAAAATGCAAATTATTAAACCCCAAAACCAAGATAACAAAGGAGAGAAGAGGTATTACCGCACTAAACTCCTTCCAAGTAGTACATTTTCCTCCTCAATGGATCAAGTCACTTGGCCTTTGCTATGTGAAGGAACCTACACCAATTTAAGCTGCTCCAGGGAAGATGTGTTCGTTAAGCTCCAAGGAGGGGAAACTCTAACATTGCAATATCAGTAGGGAAAAAATGAATGATAGTCATTTTAGAAAAAAATGAGCAATGTAAAATTACAACAATTTTCAATTCCGATCTCGTTGGCCAAAAATGAGGTTAAAAATTTGTAGGATCCTTTTCATCACCTATAGTAATCTATAATAGGTCACATTTCCAAAGCACATTCTATATTTTTATTTTCCAATTTTTATAATCATTACCTGTCAGGATGAAGTTAGGATTCATGGAAATCATGAAGAATCTAGGAAAAAAATGCTTGTGAAGAGCAAGGTTCGAGTGGACGAAATATGTGTGAGGGCTCTATTACTACAAAATCTAGTAGGCTTAGTGCAAATCTCCACTAGGAAAATCTAGACCTTAGGGTAACAAGAGATTCCCCACCATTGTCACCTCAGCAGCCTATCTCCAGTTGTTCAGTAGCGAATTAAACCACAAGGGACGCTTCCCTATATAGATCACCTTAAGGATATTCAACAAGAAGGCTTTAAGGTGATGCAAGGTCTAATGATTGGGACAAGGTACTAGTTGTTGATTTTTCAAGGTCTTCTAAACTAATAAGTACTTCTAATGATTTCTTAATTAAATCCTTTTTGTATTCACATTCATCATTAAGTAATTACACAAAAGATCTCAACAATAGAACTGTAGAACAAATAATGACAATAGGATCATCAAGAGACAACCAAACAAGAGACACAAATATTTACCCTAAGAAAAACCCATCAACCTTTTTTAGAAATTTAAACAATACTGTGATCTATTACTGGAATCTCCTGATCTAACAATTAAATCCACTGTTAAATACAGAATCCTTCTACTTAATTCTTTGCGGAAATTAAATCGCCAATTGCAAACACATGAAGAAAAATCAATCGCACATAACAAGATGTTTTTACCGAGAAAGCTTAAAGCTAAAAACCCCAACTATCATATATTATGTATATCAATGGATAATGAAACAATCTCATACAAAGCTCTGCTCATAGAGCTCTCAGTACAATATACAATCATCTCACACTGTCATACAAAAATTGGTTCACATGCACCAATTTACTGCCTCTTGATAGCCTGCCTCCACTGCGCAGTCCCTACTGAAGAAGATCCCTGAATGAATGCAATCTTGCCTTCCTTGATTGTGCAATTCTCATTGGCATCTCCAATGTGTGTGTAGATGCATTGAATGCATCACTATAGTCACAACTGATAGTCAACCACACCCTTTCACCTATCTCTCCACTTGGTCAACACTAGATCTGACATGCAAGTAGTTAAAAGTTGTATTTCTTCAGTTGCATGTGAGACACTGCTTGTGAATTAATTAAATAATTAATTCACTTATCTCTCACTAGTGTATCATGAGTTACAACTAGCACAACTAAGTTAAACTAAATAACAACTCCCATAACTACTCTTCCAACTCTGTTACAATTCTGCCACAATCAATGACAACAAAGTCCATTGTGCATGTCCCACCAACCAACCTTGGAATGCGTAATTCCTTCAACTAACTAGTTTGCCACATCAGTTAATTGAAATCAAGTGCTTCAAGAGAATAAGTTATTATTTATTGTTTGATTATTATTAAGGGCTAATAATAATCGACATGCATTCTATTTTTAGATATGCGATTTATAAGTAGACTTTGCCCATATCTCTAAAAATAGAAACTCATCTAAAGATAGAATTTGCTCAACCATCTAGAATTAGTCTCCTGCTAATTTTAGAATATGCTCACCATTCTAAAAATAGACATACACCTAAAAATAGCCTGCGGGCCCCACCTAATGAAGGTGCTTAATTTTCACTAGGATCATCATCTTGTTGAATCTTAACACTCCCTCTCAACAAGAAAGGGATTATTCTTCACCCCGATCCTGCCTCTATGGTATTCGAATTTGCTCCTGGTGAGCGCCTTCGTCAGAATATCTGCATCCTGATCTTCCGTAGGAATGTACTGAGACAACATGATCTTCCGTTGCACACAATCTCTGATATGATGATACCAGATATCTATATGCTTAGATCTATCATGAAACATAGGATTAATTGAGAGTTTAATGCAACTCTGATTATCACAATGAATCATCGTAGGATCTAAATGAGAACCAAACAAACCAACCAGGATCTTTCTCATCCAGATAGCCTCACATGCAGCTTGACTTGCTGCCATGTATTCTGCTTCCACTGAACTGAGTGCCACAGGTCTCTGTTTCCTGCTGTACCAAGAAAAAACTGTAGATCCGATACTGAAAACCCCTCTTGATGTGCTCTTTCTGTTCGTTGGGCTGCCTGCCCAATCTGCATCCGTGAAGCCATGAAACTTCACCTCATCCATCTGTCTGTACCATAAGCCATACTCAAATGTGCCCTTGAGATATCTTAGGACATGCTTGCCCGCCTTCCAAAAGAGGTTGGTAGGCTTAACCATCGCTTGACTAAGCTAGTTCACCGCATAGCATATGCCCGGTCTTGTATCAACTAAATACATGAGCGAACCCACCAATTGTCGATAGACAGTAGCATCCACTACCTCTGCCGATGTAGCATCCTCTTTCCTCCAGTTTCCTGGAAGAGGAGTATCCATGGGTTTGTAACCCTCCATGTGAAACTTACCAAGTATCTCCCGAGCATACTTGCCTTGAGATACAAACAGTTCACCATCTCGCTGCCATATTTCCAATCAAAGGAACTAGTGAAGGAGGCCCATATCCTTCATCTCAAACTCATTTGCAAGGTCCTCCTTGCATGAGTGTATCAGCTACTCATCATCAATCAATATTAAATCATTAACATAAAGAACAATGATTAAAATCTTACCCTCCACCACAATCTGATATAGGTTTGCATCCACCTCACTCTTGGTGAAGCCAAGTCCAGTGAAATAGCTGTCGATCCGAGTGTACCAAGCACGAGGTGCTTGCTTCAGCCCATACAACGCTCTTTTGAGTCTACACACATGCGACTTGCTGCTGAAGATCTCAAATCCTTCAGGCTGCTCAATGTACACTTCTTCCTCAATGATCGCATTAAGGAACGCAGTCTTCACATCCATCTGATGAATGTGCCAACCCATTTGCGCTGAAAGAGCAAGGATTGTCCTCATGGAAGAATACCGTGCGACAGGTGCAAAGGTTTCTTCATAATCAATCCCCTCGATCTGTGAGAAGCCCCGGGCTACAAATCTTGCCTTATACTTCTCAACACTCCCATCAGCAGCTTGCTTTACCTTGTAGATCCATCTTGAACCTACCTCTGATTTATCAACCTGCCTTGGAACAATTTCCCAAGCACTGTTTATGACAATGGAGTCATACTCCTCCACCATTGCATCTACCCATGTGGGCTCCTGCACTGCTTCTTGAAAGGAATATGGCTTTGTCACAATACATTTGCTCATGAGAGCCATGTATCCAGTGAAACGGTCAGCAGACTGTCTCAGTCTGCACTATGAAGTAGGGACTCCTACATTTTGTGACGCATCAAGCTTTAGCCTCTCAGCTTCTGTGGTATGCCTTCTGCCTGTTCTGATGTTTGGTTCTACGTGAGTGGACTCCTCCACTCCATGAACTTCCTCTTGTGGCTGATCCACATCTAGAGGCTCATCTTTGGGAACAAGTAGTTCCTCCTCTGCATGCAAGTCTAGATCCCTCTCAAGTGACAACTTCATGGCTTTCTCCTCATTGAATTTTATATCCCGTCACACCACAGTTATTCGACCGTTTGGCAAATACACATGATAATTATGGGGTGTTTTTGTGTACCCCACAAATATCTCAACTTCAGCAGTCGGCTCCAGCTTCTTCCTGGAGTTCTTGGTCACATGAACATAAACAGATGAGCCAAAAATCTTTAAATGAGAAAAATTCAGCTTCTTACCAATAGAAGCTTCTTCAGGTATACTCATGCCAAGTACTCTATGAGGACAACGGTTTTGCACATAAGCCGCAGTGTTGCATGCTTCCGCCCACAAGTGCATTGGTAGGCCTTGATCATGCAAAATAGCTCGTGCAACACCCATGATCGTTCTGTTCTTCCTCTCCGCGACCCCATTCTACTGTGGGTTATGAGACGCTATGAGTTCTCTCTGAATTCCTTCTTTGCTACAGAAGTCTTTGAATTCGTTCGAGATATATTCACCACCATTATAGCTCCGCAGAGCCTTCACTTGCTTCCCCGACTCTTTCTCCACCAATGCTTTAAACTCATAGAACTTTGAGAATGTTTGATCCTTCTTCTGCATGAAGAATATCCAACATCTACGAGAATAGTCATCACCAAAAATAACATAATACCTATGTTTTATTGTTGAAGCAACCGAGAATGGCCCACAGACGTTTGTGTGAACTCTCTCCAGGATCACCGAAGCACGGTTCTTGTTTTTATGAAAGGTGGTCTTCACAAACTTGCCCATATTACATCCCTTGCAATCATCTAACTGCACAAGTTTACCCTTGGGAAGTCCAGTAGAAATCTGCTGCAAAATCTTCAGGGGTTTATGGTGAAGATGGCCCAATCGCCTGTGCCATAATTTGCCTTCATCCCGGCTCACCACTTCTTCTGCTTTGCCCACCTGTAATATCCCCAAAGGGAAATAACCAGTAATACATAGAAATATGCCAGACAGATATAAAACAAAATCTTTGGAACAGGATAATGAGCAGGCCACAATATGCCGAGGAACACTAAGCCATTTCGTAATGCGAGAATACATAGATAGAATACAAGACAATCAAGAATGAGTGCACCTATCACTTGCCTAGGCAAGTGGGAGGGCCCTCTCGGAACAAATGTGGTGCCAGAGATATGGGCCCGTCCTAAAATTTTAAAGATGAAGATCTGCTATGAAAACAGCTGGCACAGGATACCTTTGAGACTATGAGCAATGGTATTTGCAATATGCTAGTGTGAGAGAAGACGGATGAAACGAGCCACAAATCCTCTGGTGAGATGATCGGCTCCTCGAGGCTAGAAACAACAAATGTTGCCAAACCCACACACAAGACTGCACTCATCAGATCAGCGTCCTTCCTGACTGGATCTGCGTCCTCTCTGCCCAGATCTGCTGGATCTGAGTCCTCCCTATCAGATCTGCGTCCTATCACTCCAGATCTGCGTCCTCCAAGGCTAGATCTGCTGCTATCTATCCAGATCTAGGCTGGATCTGCCAATATCTCCTCAGATCTGCGTCCTCCAAGGCTGGGTCTGATGCTATCCCTCCAGATCTAGGCTGGATCTGCCAATATCTCCTCAGATCTGCGTCCTCCAAGGCTGGATCTGATGCTAACTCTCCAGATCTAGGCTGGATCTGCCAATATCTCCTCGGATCTGCGTCCTCAGGGCTGAATCAGGTGCTAACTCTCCAGATCTGCGTCCTCTCTCTGGATCTGCGTCCTCACCACTCAGATCTGAATCCTCCTACTGAATCTGCGTCCTTCCCCTCTGGATCAGCGTCCTATCTCTTGGACCTGCGCAGCCACAAGAAGGGTTTTCTCCTCTCCAAAATCTCCACCAGAAACTCCTGCTAATTACCACTGAAACTGAAGGATGATGCTCAGAAAATAACCTTTGAGGCCGGAGCACTTTCGAAGTCCCCAGGCTAAGGGTGAGATCTCCTTGCGAACACTCGGTTACTAAACGGTCTGAGGAGCCAGGCTAAACAAGCAGCGTCTTTGAAACGAGCCAGTCTAGCTCTCAATATCAATATCAAATCATGCATGCCCAAATGGTGAGAACCCCACCTTTTATAGTGCTAAACTCCCTCCAAGGCAACCAAATTTGCGTCCTTCACTCTCCTTGGCTTTCTGTGATTACTCTTGGAAGCGATGCCTCCTTGTTCATCATGTAGCCCCAAGGCCCCCTCTCTAAGTTATAACGTCAATCAGCTAGGAAAAACACTTTATTTATAAAGTGAGGTGACTAAAGTGAGGTGACCCCTCTTATTTCTCACTTTATTTATTATTTCTAACTAAAGCAGCAAAATTAAACAAAAATGAAATATTCCAATTAGCAAAGCTAATTGGGAATATTATTGTCTCCCCCGGCAAAACGTTGCTTGTCCTCAAGCAACTGAAGTGATGGATGTTGTAAGATCCTCTCATCCTCCCAAGTGGCATCCTCATCCGGCAACATCCGGCAAATTCTTCCATCTCACCAAGAATTCTCTGATTTTCCTGCTCCGCAGTTGCCTCTCCCTAGTGTCGATAATAGCCTCCGGCTGTAACACCAGATGCCCCTCATCATCCGTAGGCGGTAGCTCCTCGGTGACTTTCACATGCTGGCCCAGTGCCTTTTTCAGGCATGATACATGAAAGATGTTATGAATCCGGCTGCCTTGGGGCAGCTCCAACTCATACGCAACCTGCCCGATCCTGCGTATCACCCTGTATGGTCCATAAAAACGAGGCTTTAGCTTCTCCGCCCCCTTCTGCTTGAGCGAAGACTGTCGGTATGGCTGTAGCCGTAGGTAGACCAGGTCCCCTACTCAAAGTGTCTCTCCACCCGACCCTTATCAGCATACAACTTCTGCTGATTCTGTGCTGTGGTTATGTTGTCCTTGAGAGCTCGGAGGATGTCTTGGCTCTCTTGGATCCATAACTTGGCTCGCGGAGCCCTGCTAACACCAAACATCATGTCCACAAAAGATAAGGAATGATATCCATACAAAGCATAGAAAGGTGTCATACCGATGGACATATGGTGGGTTGTGTTGTAGCAGTACTCGCCCAAATGTAGCCATTTCAGCCATGCTCTCTGCTGCCCACTGACGTAGTTACGCAAGTAGCCCTCCAACCACTTGTTAACTATCTCCGTCTGCCTGTCCGTCTGTGGATGATAACTAGTGCTCGGTGTCAATTCTGTCCCCACTAGTCGAAAGAGCTCCTGCCAGAATCCACCCATAAAACGGCTGTCCCTGTCGCTGACAATGGTCTTGGGTAGACCATGCAACCTGAAAACCTCCCCGAAAAACAACTCTGCCACCTGTGCCGCTGTGTGATGTGCAGAAATGGCGAAAAAGTGAGCATACTTCGTCAGCCTGTCAACCACTACGAAGATGCAGTCCTTGCCCTGCACTGTGGGCAACCCCGTGATGAAGTCCATCGAAATGCTCTCCCACTTCCCCTCCGGAATGGGAAGAGGCTGCAACAACCCCGCAGGATGACTCATCTCTCCCTTGTTTCGCTGGCAAACCTCGCACTCCCTGACATGCTGGAGTACGTCCTCCTTGAGGCCCTTCCATGCAAATCTCTCCCGGATGGCCCTGTATGTCTTGGTGAACCCCTGATGGCCCGCCAATGGTGAATCATGTGAAGCCTGGAGTATCTTCTCCTTGAGCTGAGATCCCTCAGTCAAGAAGATCCTGTCCCTGTAATAGATGACCTCATCGGCCACCCCGTATCTGCTATCCGCTACCTGCCCATCCAGAACCTCGCATGCAAATCTATCTTTGGAGTACTCAACCAGTAGTCGAGCCTTCCAGTCAGCGTCCAGGCTCATGAGTGATAACGTGGCCGGTCTACGAGAAAGGGCATCAGCTACCACGTTGTTTTTCCCCTTGACATACTCAATGTCAAAGTCGTAAGCCTGGATCTTGCTGATCCACTTCTGCTGTCTCTCCTGCAACTGCTTCTGCTCCAGAAAGTACCTCAGGCTGTTATGATCTGTCCTCACCCTGAATCTGCCACCTACCAGGTACTGCCGGAATTTGGCCAATGCATGCATGATGGCCAGCATCTCCTTGTCATATATGGGATATAGCCTCTCGTGTGGAAGGAGCTTCCGGCTCTCGAATGCAATCGGATGACCCTCCTGCATCAAAACTGCTCCAATCCCTTCTCCCGATGCATCGCACTCTAGGACAAAGGGCTGCGTAAAATCTGGCAATGCTAACACGGGACAACTGCTCATCACCTCCTTGAGCTTGTCAAAAGCTCGCTGTGCTGTATCCGACCAACTGAATGCCCCCTTCCTCGTCAGCTCCGTGAGGGGTGCAGCAAGCTGAGAGAAGCCCTTGACGAACTTCTTGTAGTAGGTGCAGATGCCAATAAACCCTCGAAGTTCTGTTACATTCCGTGGCTCTGGCCAGTCCCTGATAGCCCTGATCTTCTCCTCGTGGACTCTCACCCCGTCCACCCCTATAATGTGTCCCAGATACAGCATCTCCGTCAACCCAAACTCACACTTGGAGAGCTTGGCATAGAACTGTTGCTCCTCCAAAATGTGCAAGACCGTCTCAATATGCTGGAGATGCTCCTCCCAAGTCCTGCTGTATATAAGGATATCATCAAAGAAAACCAGCACAAACTTCCTCAGATGATCCCTGAAAATGTGGTTCATACAAGACTGGAAAGTAGCAGGTGCATTGGTCAACCCAAATGGCATGACCAGGAACTCAAAGTGCCCATAATGACACCTGAAAGCAGTCTTGGGAATGTCCTGTTCCCTCATGCGTATCTGATGGTACCCGGATCTCAAATCAATTTTTGAGAAGAACCGTGCTCCTCTCAACTCATCCATCAGCTCGTCGATCCTGGGAATGGGGTACCTGTTCTTCAGGGTCTTCTTGTTCAGAGCCCTGTAATCAATGCACATGCGTAATGTGCCATCCTTCTTCTTCACCAGCACTACTGAAGAAGCAAAAGGACTAGTGCTGGGTCGAATGTGACCAAGGGCCAGCAACTCCTGAATGGCCCGTTCTATCTCATCCCGATAGGCCTTGGGATGCCTATACGGCGTGGTAATCACAGCTTGTATCCCCTGCTCAAGCTCGATCGTGTGCTCAAACCCCCGATCCGGTGGCTGTCCTGGCGGAATGTCCCCAAAAACTACTGCATATCTGTCGAGAATAGACTGTAGATCAGGGTGCACCGTCCGCCCTGTATCAACTGCCTCTGAAGCCCGCAACTCTACTGCCCACTCTATATCTCCCTTGCGGAAAGTTGCCTCCATGCTGTGTGCCGATACCGTCTGGGGTGGATATGTGTTCTGCCCTCGTATCTTCTCATGCTTCCCCGTCTTGGGATCATCCCACTCCATCTCTAAGGCCTTCCAATCCGTTGTGACCTTCCCCAAAGTAATAAGCCACTGAACCCCCAATATCACATTGGTGTCTGGGATGTCCACCACAAAGAAGTGATCGGTCAATGTATAGGTGCCCATCGTCACTGATAATTCTGGTACATATCGAGCACATGCCATGGTCTGATCTCCTGGTACCAAAACAAAAAACCCATCAAAGCCCTCCGTCGGTATGCCTCTCCGCTCAACCATCCGGGCATCAATGAAGTTGTGGGTGGCCCCACTATCGACTAAGACCGAAACCCGCTGTCCGCGCACTGTCCCCCGTACGCGCAAGGTCAAATACTTGGGGACTCCTCGCAATGCTGCTAGAGCTCCCCCAGTAGGTGCGAATGATGCCCCACCTGTCGCGGGTGGTGGAGGTGGTAAGGTACTCAGTGCTGCATAACATCCTCCTGCCTCCTCATCATCCTCCTCATCCTCTTCTCCGCTGCTCTCGGAGAAGACCTCTATGAAATGTGCCTTCCCTGCCGCACATTTGTGTCCCGGTGCCCATGGCTCCTGGCAAGTGAAGCATAATCGCTTCCGCCTCAGCTCTCTCCTGGCCTCATCATCCATCTGCCCTCGTCCCGGATTCGCCTTGGGAGGCGGAGCCCTCGTGTCCTTACCCTTAGGCTGGAAAGCCTGTCTCTGGGGATAAGGTGGCCGAGTCCTCGGCAAGACATCCTGTAAGTCTCGAGTCCTACTGATAGCATCCTGCAGTGTAGCCGGTTTGTTTGACCGGACTAGGCCCCGAAGTGGCTCTGACAGACCCTCCACAAACATATACACCATCCGAGCCGTCGATAAGTCAGGTACCATCACTGAAACCCTCAAGAACTCTGAAATGTATGCCTCTGTGCTCCCCGTCTGCTTGAGCTTGGTCAGCTCAACAAAATGCTGCTCCAGATCCCTCCTGTCAAAACGCTCTACCACCCTCCTGGTAAACTCGGCATATGTCGTCACTGTGGAATGCCCGAGTGTCGCCATCCCATGAAACCACCAATCCTGGGCCTCACCCTCTAAATGCAATGTAGCCATCTTAATGGCCTCCGTCTCCGACATCTGATTAAGCTGGAAATAGATGTCCAGCTTCTCCACCCAGGACTTTGCCGTAGTCTTTGATGAACCATCAAACATAGGCAAATGGAATCTACTAGCCGCACGGTGGTCATCACGGTGGTATCCGCGCCCCTTGTGCTGGTGCTGCTCATGCTCAAGGGGTTTGATGCCGCATCGATACTGGAGATAGCGCTCAAAGGGGAGAGTATCCATGAATGCCTGTCCTAAGCCCTGCCACTCTGCAAAAACGGCTGCCCATTGAGCTGGACTCACATCTCTCGGTGTTGTCGACCCCTCGTCCTCTACCAGGAAGGTAGGCATGGTGGGTCGCGTGGGTGCTGGATTGTCCCTCTGTGCACCTCCCCGCACCCCTGTCCCTGTGTCTTCGGGCAAGAATGTGGGCATAGTGGATCGCGCGGGTACCTGAGTCGTCACAATGGGAATAGCATCGTGCACTGGTACGTGGCGAGACATACCCGATCCTTCACCGACCTGAAGAATTCTAGGGGGTTCTCTCTGACTGATCTCTATGGCCAAGAGCCTCTGTGACGTCTCCTGCATCTTCTGTGACGTCTCCTGTATGTGACGGAGAACCGCCTCTTTAAATCTCACATCATCATCTGCCATTGGGTTACGCTGTTTTGGGCCCTTCCCAGGCTGCTCTGCCTCAGAATCTGTCTCAGGTGGCTCCTGATCAGAATCACTTCCCCCGAAGGGAAACTTCCACCTATCCTCAGCTTCTCTGCGTTCCTTCCGATAGATGTAGGGGTTATCCCCGGGCGTCATAGACTGCTAGCACCACAGGCTGAGCCAGATCTATGCTCTGATACCACTGTAATATCCCCAAAGGGAAATAACCAGTAATACACAGAAATATGCCAGACAGATATAAAACAAAATGCTGGAACCAGATAATGGAACAAGTACACATAGAATGCCCGAACACTAAGCCATTTTATTAATCTGAGAATACATAGATAGGAATACAAGACAATCAGAATGAGTGCACCTATCCTTGCCCTAGGCAAGTGGAGGCCCTCTCAGAACAAATAATGGCTGCAGATATGGACAGCGTCCTAGCTGGCTGAAGATCTGCTATGAAGAACTGCTGCTGGAATGCACTGGGACTATGAGCAATGAAAACGCTGTCTCTGCTAGTGACAGCGCAGAAGACAGATGAAACGCTGGCCACAAATCCTCCTGGTGAGATGATCAGCTCCTCAAGGCTAGAAACAGCGCGAAAAGCATTTGCCCGAGCCCCACACCTGAGGCTGCGCTCATCGAGATCGGCGTCGCTCGGCGGGTCTGCATCCTCTGCACTTGAGGTCTGTTTGGATCTGAGTCCTCCCTATCAGATCTGCGTCCTATCACTCCAGATCTGCGTCCTCCAAGGCTAGATCTGCTGCTATCTATCCAGATCTAGGCTGGATCTGCCAATATCTCCTCAGATCTGCGTCCTCCAAGGCTGGGTCTGATGCTATCCCTCCAGATCTAGGCTGGATCTGCCAATATCTCCTCAGATCTGCGTCCTCCAAGGCTGGATCTGATGCTAACTCTCCAAATCTAGGCTGGATCTGCCAATATCTCCTCGGATCTGCGTCCTCAGGGCTGAATCAGGTGCTAACTCTCCAGATCTGCGTCCTCTCTCTGGATCTGCGTCCTCACCACTCAGATCTGAATCCTCCTACTGAATCTGCGTCCTTCCCCTCTGGATCAGCGTCCTATCTCTTGGACCTGCGCAGCCACAAGAAGGGTTTTCTCCTCTCCAAAATCTCCACCAGAAACTCCTGCTAATTACCACTGAAACTGAAGGATGATGCTCAGAAAATAACCTTACCAGGGCAGGCACTCGAAGTCCCCCGAGGCTAAGGGGTGATACCAAAAAAATAACCTTACCGGGGCCGGGCACTCGAAGTCCCCAGGAGCTAAGGGTGAGATCTCGCACGGAGACATCGGAGTTGCACTAAACGATCTTGAGGCCAGGCTAAACAGCCGTCTTTGAAAGCAGACAGAAGTCTAGCTCTCAATATCAATATCAAATCATGCATGCCAAAATGAGGTGAGAACCCCACCTTTTATAGTGCTAAACTCCCTCCAAAACCTTGACTGCGGCCTTCACTCTCCTTGGCCTGCGCAGTTAACCTTGGGTTAGCCTGATGCCTCCCCTTCATACTCATGTGGACCCCAAGGCCCCCTCTCTAAGTTATAACGTCAATCAACTAGGAAAAACACTTTATTTTATAAAGTGAGGTGACTAAAGTGAGGTAACCCCTCTTATTTCTCACTTTATTTATTATTTCTAGCTAAAGCGGCAAAATTAAACAAAAATGAAATATTCCAATTAGCAAAGCTAATTGAGAATATTACACCACCATTGCAGCGCAACCATCTACCTCCAACTTGTAGAGATTCTTAACTCGAACCCCTATCTTCTTGGTTTGACCCGTTGTTTTATGTCGCAGGAAAGCTTTTCCATCGTTGAAAACAACGTCATAACATCTGTCCTCCAACATCGCGATTGAGACCAAGTTATTCTTTAGACCTAGAACATGCATAACATCTTTCAATAGAAGTGGTTTACCTGACTCCCTCTCACACTGTATCATCCATCGTCGCCCATCTCTATATGCTTTGGAGATCTTTCTCCTCCAAGTCGTTGAAAAGCTCCTTATCTCCCGTCATGTGGAAGGAAGCACCACTATCAAGATACCACACCGATCCCATTGTGCTTGAAACCAAGCATGCGATCAAAGAGAAATTGAGTTCAAATTGCGAGGCAAGGGCCTCACCAGCTGCACCTCCAACAACCTTCTTTTTCTTCTTTTTCTGTGGGCAATTAGTGGCGAGATGCCCATGTTCGTGACAGTGAAAACACTTCACTTTGGACAAATCCAGCTTCTTGCCTTTAGCCTTGGATTTTGAGTGGAATTTCTTCCCCTTCCCTTTCCTTGTTTTGGCAGCCAAAGCACAATCCTCTTCATCATCATGCTTTGATGAAGAGCCATCCCTGGTGTTCTGCCTTATCTCCTCCTACACTAGATCCGACCAAAGTCGTTCCCAATCTGGCAGTTTCTCCCGTCCGTTGACAGAGTCTTCATAACTGTGCCAACTCTTTGGAAGACCCAAGAGAGCCAAGCTCACCAAGTCATCATCAACAACCATAATTCCCACACTCCCCAGTTCATCTCGACATTGGACACACTTCGTGAGATACTTTGGAATACTGTTGCCCTTCTCCATTTTGATTTTTCTGAGTTTATCTTTTAGCGCCAACTTCCTATGGTTGCTGCTGCTTTGGAAAAGATCTGTCAAAGCCTTCCACATTGCAAATGGAGTGGCTTTCTCGTGAAGGCTTGACACAATATGGTCTTTCACACCTTCCAACAGAATCCTTCTCGTCTTCGCTACTTTCTTTTGCCAAGTGTCAAGTAATGTAGCATCCGTCGAAGTGGGCTTAGGAATATCACTGTCGATGAATTCCTTCAAGCCATTATCTTCAAGCACCGCCTCCATCCTATCCTTCCATGCAATGTAGTTCGAGCTGCCCTCGACTGCATACTCCAACCGCAAACCATTGAAAGCCATTTCGATGTTTACTCAACTGTCGCACCAAGAAATTCTTGCAGCAAATTCGAATTCGAATTGTTTCACCAACAAAACTAAACACTGCTTCAATATTGCAATCTCTGCAGCTCCGATACCATGTAGAAATTTAAACAATATTGTGATGTATTACCGGACTCTCCTGATCTAACAATTAAATCCACTGTTAAATACATAATTCTTCTACTTAATTCTTTGCGGAAATTAAATCGCCAATTGCAAACACATGAAGAAAAATCAATCGCACATAACAAGATGTTTTTACCGGGAAAGCTTAAAGCTAAAAACCCCAACTATCATATATTATGTATATCAATGGATCATGAAACAATCTTATACAAAGCTCTACTCATAGAGCTCTCAATACAATATACAATTGTCTCACACTGTCATACAAAAATTGGTTCACACATGCACCAATTTACTGCCTCCTGACAACCTGCCTCCACTTCGCAATCCCTACTGAAGAAGATTTCTTAATGAATGCAATCTTGCCTTCCTTGACTACGCAATCCTCATTGGCATCTCCAATGTGTGTGTAGATGCATTGAATGCATTACTATAGTCATAACTGATAGTCAACCACACCCTTTCACCTATCTCTCCACTGGGTCTCCACTAGATCTGACATGCAAGTAGTTAACAGTTGTATTTCTTCAGTTGCATGTGAGACACTGCTTGTGAATTAATTAAATAATTAATTCACTGATCTCTCACTAGTGTATCATGAGTTACAACTAGCACAACTAAGTTAAACTAAATAACAACTCCCATAACTACTCTTCCAACTCTGTTACAACTCTGTCACAATCAGTTACAACAAGTCCATTGTGCATGTTCCACCAACCAACCTTGGAATGCGTAATTCCTTCAGCTAACTGAAATCAAGTGCTTCAAGAGAATAAGTTTATTTATTGTCTGATTATCATTAAGGGCTAATAATAATTGACATGCATTCTATTTTTAGATATGCGATTTATAAATAGACTTCGCCCATATCTCTAAAAATAGAAAATCATCTAAAGATAGAATTTGCTCAACCATCTGGAATTAGTCTCCTGCTAATTTTAGAATATGCTCACCATTCTAAAAATAGACATACACCTAAAAATAGCCTGCAGGCCCCACCTAATGAAGGTGCTTAATTTTCACTAGGATCATCATCTTGTTGAATCTCAACACCTTTTGTTAGAGAAATTGATTCAGTTCAACAAGAGATGCAATTTGATATCCAATTAGAAACAAGATAAAAATTACCATAATCAAACCTAGGTAAAACTTGGTCAAACAAAGATAAGTAGTCTCAAATTTTCAATCACTATGCCATAGAGAATTTCTTCAGAGATCTTGCTCTGCCTCAGAAGAACTCAGTTTTCCCAGAAGATTTTGGTTTTCCCATAAAACTCGGTCGGCTATCTCTTCTAGTGTAAGAACGTGTACTTTCAATGAGGTCGGCTAGTAGAAGATGGAGCCGACTTGGTAGATGGAGGCTTATTAAATATTTGACATAAAAATGTATTTTCATGAGGAACTCAAGAAAGGACCTTTACAAAATTGATATGACTTTGATAAAATCCTAGAACACAAAATGGGTGCTTTAAACTATTGACCAATCACCGAAGCATGAAACCCATGCTTTAATAAGTCAATTTTATTTTATAGTAAAAGTTTATTTTTCTTTCTTTTGACAAATACAATTATGAAGACCGACACTAGTTACATTCTTCAACAATCTCTCTTAAATAGGGAGGTATTCATAATTACATATATAAATAGGTACATGGATGAAATCAAAATGATATGTTTCTATGAAGAGTCACAACACACACAATGCTCCTCTGCATGAGCTAGACAGGCTTTGTGTGAGCCTCTTCGTTAGCTCTGCGTGAGCTACACAAGCTCCGCGTCACCCCTCCTGGGCCTGCACTGTCCCTCTGGTGTTGCGTTGCCTCCTCCTGGATCTGTGCTGTCACAACAATGTTCCTGCAGAAAAAACTTCGCCTTTTTGCTAATGGCTTCAGCTCTCCATGATCTACAATAGCTCTGATACCATGTGAAAATTTCTGAATTCACTTAACATAAATTCTACTGCAGAAATCTGGTTTACTTCTCCTACTTGTGTATTTGAATTAACAAATTATTTTCAGAAATATTCATAAAGCATTGATGTAAACACACTGCAGCCTACAAAAAGATACAGATCAAGTACTAAAGAATTAAGCACATTCGACAAAGGACACACAAGATTTTTCGGACAAATGTCCCCGGAAAAACCCAATGTGGGAAAACTGGTGCAACAACTCTTGAGGGCTTTATTATTATGCAGTTTCTGAATACAAACTAGGGTACCAGTAGTGGTTTACCCAATAGATAAAATCCCGACAGAAGTACCTCTATCTCTGGAGACAAATAATATGGTTGATTTCGCTGAGGATGAAGAACCCTACAGGTACCTATGCAGTCACTGTGTCACCATTCAGTGTGGCTGTGTCACCCTTTCAAATCTATTGAATACAGGCCCTATTTGGCCCACTGAAACCCCAACGCAGTTCTTTGAGTGACTACGTTCTTTGAGTGACTACGCCAACCTCTTCCAGCTCTGCTTCCCTCTGCGTGAGCCCTTCTAGCTCTGCGTCATTCCTGTTGGGCTTACGCTGCCTCTGAATCACCCCTCTTGGGCCTGTGCTGCTTTGTGGTATGGGTCTGCCTCTCTGCTATTGTATTCTCGGCCTTGGACTCAGAAATCCCACTGTTGAACTGCCCCTCTCTACACTCACTCGAAATTCTTAGCAAACCGCGCCCTAGAATTTCGACTTAGCTCAAGTGATGCCACTGTGTGTGTGTTCTCGAACTGACCCCAAGCCTTCCTTTAATACTTTTCCAGTTGAATATTCAACGACCATGACCTGATATCTAATCAATGGCTAAGATTAGAAAAGGCTTGATCCTCGTCACTTAGAATATTCTCACCCACATGTCTAAATTAATTCACTTTAATTATTTAATTTCCCTAAGTTAGACTTAGGGTCTTCATTAAAATAATTAATTATTTGAATAACTTAGGCTCTGGGTGGAATTTCTCCAAACGATTTCTGGGTCCTGGAGATCTCATGTGTTTTAGCCCCTCCTCAAGGTTTCGGAGCTAGAGCACATCTGATGCCACCCAAAAAATCAACAGTTTTTCCATGATACTGGAGTCTAGGTTAGAATCTTACAATCATTGACGCTACCAATTGAAGTATCACAATAAATTGTTTTGCACAACAGAACAATAAATAGAAGTAAATCAACATGTGCACAAATATAGACAACTTTTTACAATTTTTACAACCCAACTTCGTTATATTAACACAATGATACAAAGACTACAACTAGGGTTTGGTGTTGGTCACTTCGACAACCAATCTACCCTAAATAAGATACATTGACTATTTGGTTGATGTAACACGCTCTCTCAACTCCTCTCAGTCGTACCCTAAACACACATGTCCGATCCTTCGACTCCCGATCTACAACAACTCTAATATACCCCTATCAATGAACCAACTCCATTAGGTCACTGAACTCAGCTTTACCTGCTCTGTAGTTGATCGTTTGTCCTTCAACGCATCAACACATCGAGTCTCCTAACAAGTTGTACACAACTCCGTTTGTGAACAACTCTCAACTGACCACTGCTGCTCCTCGGTTGCTTTGGGATTTCTTGCCCAACTAGCTACTCTTTAGTCCTTCAAGGACAAACCTTCTTAGAGACTTGTTCCTAATAGTGCCTTCTTGTGCTTCCAGATGAAGACACACTTAGGGCACAAAGGGATACCACCTACCACTGCATGATGTCCTTCTACCACAACAAACTTGTGATCAATGTGATATGCTCCCTTGACCTCCTTTCTTCGTCCTTCAAGGATCAGTCCTGATCTCACCAACTTCTGCCTCTTCTAGCAGACCCAAGGTCCTCAAGTCTGCAATTAGGGCTTGGAGCAAAGCCACTACAACCCTCCCAAACAATTGTTATTTTGGCTTCGCCACATTGTCTTACACTAGGACTTCATTGACTTAGAAAAAAATCACCATGAAAACATCTCAACATAACTTTCTTGAGCTGATGTTTACTACTATTGTGACTGTGGTCTGGTTAGGGCACACTACAATCACTTGTAGGCCCTCTTCTTCAGCTCCAACACCTTCCTACATATGCGCCCTGCCTCCCTTAGGGTGCTCCTCCCATACATTGCTCTTTTAGGTGGAATGAAACCCTTATTTAGGCCTTCCAACCCACTACAAAAGCTCGACCCTCTTCCCAAACAAGTTACAAGTTTTTGGCTCCCTTTTATGAGGTTTGTCCCCACACAATACAACGCAGAAATGACTCCTGCTAGACTCAGTTTGCACACAGATTATCTTAGATGGGTTAGGGAAACCTGTGACACTGCAACAACCCTCCAAATAGCCTCTAATTTGTTTGATGTCCCTTCCTAACAGGCCGTTTAGTCCTCCTTGATGCTTTCCCCCTTCTCTGATATGTGGCAGCTTGAATAGGCCTGCAAACTAGCCTTGCGAAAACTTGACACCACAGAGCTCGGCGGCCCCTACTTGCAACGAAACAAAACTTCAACCCTTGTTTCATGAAGATATCCTACACCAAACACGCCCAGACTAGCTCCTCTCCTTCACTGCTTGCATCTACTCCAAACTTGGCTCAAAATAGTCATGAGAATTGATCCAAACCACACTTCATTCTCTCTTTCGTTTTGTCCTCTAGGAGCTACGGCCAAATCAGATGTCTCCAATGATTTTTGCACAATGGATGTGAGAATGAGGTCTCCTCTTCATATATTTATACCCCTTTCTCTGGGGAAACATCTATCCCATCTAGGGCCTTCCTAAAGCTAAGCCAACCCTTCTTCTTGTGCTACTTTTTCCCACTCATAACTTCAAAAATTCATATCTCAACTTCTAGACCTTCGATTTGGATGATTCTCGCTGCCCCTTACTCATCTAAGGGTCCTCTATCATCTCAAATCATCACATGTAAAAATATCTTCATGATTTTGGCCCCACACCTTTGTGTACAAAACCCCACGCTTGGGACCTAAGCCCACAATAACATTTTTTTGCCCACTACTCCAAAACCCTTTAGCCTAGGGTTTGGAGTACCTCCCAAGCTACAAATCTCAACACTCCCTCTTAGTGAGGGAGATATTTCCAACACTAGGATGTCTTCATTGACATTATCATCGACGACACTAGTCCATCTAACATCCATCACTGCAACATACTCTGCAGAATGAACCATGCAATCTTGGTAGTTCCTCTGCCTCATCTCATCTCAACCTGAAGACCTAAATACTTCCATAGGGTTGCTCCCTCTGAAGCTAGACTCCCTCTAATTCTACACGATCTCCACTCGTGCACATCTCTGCAATCTCGGATACGCATCATCACGATTCAATAAAGAAACTAGCTTGCCAATCTGCAGTCCATCGCATGAAGAAATCTCGATCAAACCAATCTCGTCCATGCTAAAGCAATCCTTGAGCTATCTCAATGATCCATGGCAAGTCAAAGGAAGCCCATGATCAACAATATTCCCTACAAAAAATTGTTGTTCACCAGGCTCTCCACCAATCAACTAGAACTCCCAACCAATTTCATTGCGAAGCTAGTCAAGACCAAATCTCCATGTCTTTGGTTGAACTCTCTGCTCCATGATCTAGACAATCCCAACTCCCTTTGAGTTGTTTCGTTGTGAACACTCTGATTCATTGTCTCTTCAAAGTAGCTATAATACCATGTTGTTTTTCCACGATATTGGAGTCTAGGTTAGAATCTTACAATGGTTCGCAGAGTTTTTCCCTCCAACCTCACCCCAAATCTACGGTGGAATTCTTCGTCAAAGTCTTAGGTGAGTCCTAGTGTTTTAGTTGAGTTTGATGTAAAAGTGATTTGGGAATAATTTAAGTTAGTTGGCTAAATTATTTTATTACAAATCACTTGGTCTACTAGATCATGTTGTGTCACAGAATTGGGTATGTGTCTTGAGGGTCTAAGCCAAATGTGTATTCCCCCTTTGAGGGGTGTAAATGTAAAAATATTATGTATTAGAGGATGGAAAAATATTAAATCCCCTCATATAAATTAATTAATTCTTTTAGCAAAATAAAATTAAATCCTAAGCCAAAAAATTAATTAATTAGAGCCAAATTAAGTTGTATTAGGAAAATTAATTCTCCGAGTGGAAAAATTCGTGGGTCTTAAAGGAATTAATTTTTTAAGGTCCTCCACCAAAGGAATATTGTATATTTCAAGAAAATTTGGACCCTTGGACCTTGGTGGTAAAGTCAAAGTCAAATTTTTGAGGAAATTAGCTCAAAATAATTAATTTTGAGCTAATAAAAATGGATTTAAATGATAAATTCGAAAATTCTTCAAAAAATAAAAATAAATGGCTAAGATTAAATGATCTTCAAGTATTTATCAATGCCCTAGATTATTTTGACAACAATCAAAGAAACTAGCCGTTATTTTTACACTTGGAAGATATAGCTATAAATTAGAGAGTCATTTAGGTCTCTAGCTAGAAAGTTGCTGCTGAAACATCTTTGTAAACTATTGTCCAGCTGGGAACTATTTTTTCTATAATAATAAATACTTCGGGGTGCAACTCAAGATGTTCTATGCTTATGGATTTGTGGTACGTATTGACTACGGACTTTCCTATGTTGTGCTAAATAATGGTAAGATCTGTTTTCAATGGATAGAGATAAAATCATACTATTGACAGTTTTGGGCTAATCTTAGGTGGTTTGATTGTCTACAAGATTAACAAATTATTTTGACATAAATACAAAGTGTTTGCACATACTTCAGTGCTTGGCCTCCAAGTTCAAAAACTTGGGCAGGAATCATTTCGTTTGGATACCAAATATTTTTGTGATGGATTAAATCTTCGCTAAGGCTTTAGTGTACATTGGGGTTTCTAAAGTATTTTTAGCCATTTATTAATGAAAAAAATACAAAAATATTTTCTCAAAAATTTAAATTTTCAAAACCCATGTATATTTGTAGATCTTTTAAATTATTTTTGCTAATTGGGGTCTTGCGTTTTTTTGAGATTTTGCATATAATTGGGGTTTTGAAATTTAAATTTATTGTTTTATATTGGCTATTTGGGTTTCTATTCTAAATTTGTTTCAGGGTTAAGGAAGAAATTAGCATTGGAGACCTCAAAATCCTAGACGTCTAGGGTTTTTAGGCTATTTTTGCAGGTTGCTTATTTTCAAATCAGGGAAGAAACCCATTTTTTGAAGGCCCTAGCCCTTACCCAACCAAAAAGACTAGTGTTCGGGACCTATTTTGCAAGCATTAAGAAGGCCATAAGCGGTAAGAGGGCTAGATCTCATTGCAAACAATTTTTCTTCAAGGGATTGACATTTTATCCCTAACAATTTGTTTTGCGGCGATTTTCGAGTTAACATTGTGTTTTTAGGTGGTTATATTCATTAGAAGTTTTCCTAGCCATCTACTGTGAAAATTTCTGAATACATCAATGGAGAAATCCTACTGTAGTATCATGGTTTACTTCTCCTACTTGTGATTAAATTATACAAGTTATTTCCAAAAAAATATTCAGAAAATACCGAAGTAAACACTACTAACATCCTACACATATGCGGATCATTTACTGAATAAGACACTCATTCAAACAAAGTGACAGATTTTTCGGACAATAGTCCCTGGAAAAACCCAATGCGGGAAAACTGGTGTGGCAGATATGAGGGTTTATTATTATTATGTAGAATCTGAGTACAACAAATCTGGGCACCCAACTGGTTAACCCGACAGAGAAAATAATAGATCTGCAGCAATACCTGTTGTTTTGAGACCAAAAGTTAACTGATGCACACCCTCAAATGGGATTTACAAGACCCAACTAGATTCTGGCCCTAGAAACCCTAGTGCTGCCCCTGAAGCCCCAACGTCAGTCCTGCAAGGCTCTGCGTGCCTCTGTGCTGCTCAAAAGGGGATTCCATAACCCCAGACTGGGTGACATAGTCCTTACGCTGCCTCTGGAGGCCCTTGCGTAACTCTGGAAGCCCTCTGAAACTGTAGCTCTGCCCCTCCTGGGCTTGCGTAGCGGTTGAAGCCTCTACGCTGCACAGCTGCTACTGCTACCCTTGCTCCTTTGTGATGACCTTGATTGCTGCTCCTCTGCCTCTTGCTGACTCTTGGCTTTGGGATTAGATCATCCCCTCAACCAATACTACCCCTCGCTGCAGAAAACTCCTCTGGAAATTCTTAGCAAACCCGCCCTAGAATTCCAGCTTAGTCTCTCAGCTTTGCGTCCGTGTGTGTGTCTCCAACTGGCCCTCAAGCCTTTCTCTTATACTTTTTCGTTGAACACATCAACGACTCTGATTAAAGCTCTTATCAACGGCTGAGATTAAAACACTGCTTGATCTGCAGAACATTTCAGCACATGTGTTTAATTAATTCACTTTATTTTTTCTAATTTCCTATGTTTAGACTTAGGGTCCTCATTAAAAAAATTAATTATTTGAATAACTTCAACACCAGATGAAATTTATACAAACGCTTTCTGGGTTTTGGAGGTGATGTGTTTCTCAGCCCCTTCACAAAGTTTCAGGGTAGAGCACACCCAATGCTACCCCAACTACACAAAATCTCAACACTCCCTCTTAGCACGGAGTGTGCTCTAGCAATACATCCACACCATGTATCATAAGATATTGGTATTGTTCTTTGTGTTGCTGATGCTTGGCTTGCTACCCTTCATCTACTACACTGCTGCTCTCTGTATTGCTACCCATGTCACTGCCACTGACATTGCCACATCTGTATTGTAGCTCCATCTCAACTTGCTGCATCATCCTGCCCATAACACTGCCACTGCTAACTTTTGCACTACAACTCAGTTGCCGAGAGGTAAGCAACTGAAAGACTCCTGCCCAATCGTTGACAGAGAAGTCAGGCTACATCTCATCACTGAAACTCCCTTGACTGTTGCTTTACATTGTCCTCCTGAAGCCACTGCGCTGCTACATCTCTGCACTGCGTGAGAACTGCCTCTCTGCACTGCTGAAGTCCCATTAGCCTCTGCGCTGCTGCTACCTCTGCACTGCACTGCTCCCTCTACAGCATCTCAGCATTGCCCTCCACTCCACTGTGATCTTCTGCATCCTCCTCCTATTTGTCCCGCTACCATCTTAAGGCTCCCATAGCTCGTATGTGATCCAAGAGTAGGGCTAACTCAAGGATTCTGCCTCACTTGATCTGTATCTGCTCTACAGATCCATGTCACCCCACTTATGTGGCTCATGAGCACTCATGGCTACGTCATCTTCACTCCCATCGTCCTTTGCTGCTGCAACCTTGGAATCAAAAGCTCCTTTGTCCTTCTTCTTAGGACAAGTGCTGGCGAAGTGTCCAAGTTCGCCACATTTGAAGCACCGGACCTTGGATAGGTCCCTCTTCTTCTTCCCTTGCTGCTTTCGTTCCTTTGATGCAAGAGCTGCATCATCCTCCTCTTCTTTCTTCACCCTAACCATTCCGCTGCTGTTGTTCTGCCTCTTAGTGATTCTCCTGATCTCTTCTTGGCAGAGGATTTCCCACATGTCCGCCTGGGATGGTAACGTTGCCCTGGCCAATATGCTTTGGAAAAACGATTCCCATTCCTCGGTGACTGCATTCAGGGCATTCCTTACCAAGAGCCCTTCATTCAGAGGTGCATCCATGGCAATCGATTGATCTCGGATGGTGTGAAGTCGGAAAAGGAAGGGATCTACCTCCTCACCCTTCTGCATCTGGAATAGCCTCATCTGATTCTCAAGAAGCATTTTCCGTTGAACGGAGCTTGTAAGGCCTAAAGTTTTCACAATTAACAATCATTAACAAAATTGATACTACACAATCCAGCGTGAAATTTTTGAAGCAGAATATATCAATTCACTATTGAATACTTACCTGGAATCGTGTTTGAAGATGTTCTTGACCCACCATGGCTCCCGTTCCCGTTACCAAACCGCCATTTTCCTCCCAGCCTATCTGGGGTCAACCTCTCTGATCCCCAGAGCCAGAAGACAAGTCTTCTGGCCCCCGTGCCCAAAACCCCAATAACAATCAAGATCACACTATGACTCTGTTAGAACTCACTGCTTTGGTCTCCCATAGTTAGAAATCCTTTGACAGCATCCGGGTCAGTTTTCCCACCTCACTGACCCATGCCCATCAAGTTTCCCCCCCTTCTCCTTTTATACACAAATCCCCTTTCAAGATATTTATTAAAATATCCTCTTTTAATAAATATCTTAGTCAAATCCCCTTTCAAGATATTTAGTAAAATATCATCTTTTAATAAATATCTTAGATTTATATTAAAATATTATTTATTTAATAAATATCTTGGATTCCTAAAATATCTTAGATTTATATTAAAATATTATTATTTAATAAATATCTTGGATTCCTAAAATATCTTAGATTAATATTAAAATATTATTATTTAATAAATATCTTGGATTTATTATTAAATATCATCATTTATTTGCATAAGTCAATGCTTTTACTTTCCTTTGAACAATATATTAGTCATATTATGATAGTGGTAGGTGTAACTTTTACCTCACAATACATTCATTATATTCCGGTGAGTTAGGTATTTACTCAATACTTCAATAATTCACTCATTACCCTGCAATGAGACTTTTCATAATTGATTAGTGCATATACTAGTGTAGTACACGTGATACATGCATATGTAGCTATCATATGCATGTCTCATATGCATGCTAATATTTCTATGTTCCCTATAACTCGAGTTGGGTCATTACAGAGCTTCCCTGATACAAGGCCTCTAAAGCGGTCCACTTCTCATTTGCTGTCTTCTTTCCGGAAATGTGTGGCACGACATGATCCTTTACACCGTCCATCATCAAACCCTTAGCCCGCGCTTGATTTTCATTAAATCTTCATAGGATCAGGATCTGCAAGCTCAGCTACAACATTTTTTGCATGGTTCTTGATGTCGTACTCATCCAGGACTGATAGGATCCTGGCCCTCCAGATGATGAAGTTGGACACACCGTCCAACCTGTCCTGATCCCTCAGCCCATGAGAAGCCATCTAGCTCAAATTTGATGGAACAATACTCTTCTCCCTCTTTCTGCGGCAATACATAAACGCTGGATCTGGGTTTCTTGGTGGCTAGTGTGAAAATTCCTAAATACAGTTATGCAAAAATCCTACTGTAGTATAATGGTTTACTTTTCCTACTTGATTAAGTCATACAAGTTATTTTTAGAAAAAAGTATTCAGAAAATACCGAAGTAAACACAACTAACAGCCTACACATGCAGATCATTTACTGAATATTACACTCATTCAAACAAAGGGACACCCTGATTTTTGGACATAAGTCCTTGGAAAAACCCAATGCGGGAAGACCGGTGCAGTTGATATGAGGGTTTATTATTATTAAGTAGAATTTGAGTACAACAAATCTGGGCACTAAATCTGGTTATCCCGACAGAGAAAAAGTAGATTTGCAGCTAACCTGTTGTTCTGAGAACAAAATTATGACTGATCCACACCCTCAAACGGGATTTACAAGACTCAGCCCGATTCTGGCCCTAGAAACCCCAGCGTTGCCCCTAAAGCCCCAGCGTCAGCCCTGCTAGGCACTGCGCTGCTCAGAAGGGGACTGCGTAACCCCAGAGTGGATGACGTAGTCCTTACGTTGCCTCTGGAGGCCTCTGCGTAACTCTAGAAGCCCTTTGAAGCTACAACGCTGCCCCTCCTAGGCCTACGTAAAGACTAAAGTTGTGCTGCGCAGCAGGTGCCCTTGCTCCTCTGGGCTAACCCTGAAAGCTGCTCCTCTGCCTCTTGCTGACTCTTGGCTCCAGGATCAGATCATCCCCTCAGCCAATACTACCCCTCGATGGAGAAAACTCCTCCGGAGATTCTTAGCAAACCTTGCCCTAGAATTCCAGCTCAGTTTCTCAGCTCTGTCTCCATGTCTTTCTCCAACTCACCCTTAAGCCTTTCTCTTATACTTTTTCGTTGAACACATCAACGACTGAGATTAAAAGACTGCTTGATCTGTGTCACTTAGAACATTTCAGCACATGTGTTAATTAATTCACTTTAATTATTTAAAGTCTCTAAGTTTAGACTTAGTTAATACATTAAAGTAATTAATTATTTGAATAAATTTAACACTAGATGAAATTTCTCCAAACACTTTTTGAGTTTTGGAGGTGATGTGTTTCTTAGCCCCTCCACAAAGTTTCAGGGCTCGAGCACACCCGATGCTACCCCAACTACACAAAACCTCAACACTCCCTCTTAGCACGGAGTGTGCTCTAGCAATGCATCTACACCATGTATCGCAAGATCTTGGAATTGGTTTATGTGCTGTTGATGCTTGGCTTGCTGCCCTTCATCCACTACACTGTTTCTCTCTGTACTGCTGCCCATGTCACTGCCACATCTGTACTGCAGCTCCCTCTCAATTTGCTGCATCATGTTGCCCATAACACTACCACTGCTAACTGTTGCACTGCAACTCAATTGCTGAAAAGTAAGAAACTAAAAGACTTCTTCCCAATCATTGATAGACAAGTCAGGCTGCATCCCATCACTGAAGCTCCCTTGGTTGCAGATTTACGCTGTCCTCCTGGAGCTGTTGATATGCTACAACTCTGCACTGCACAAGCACTGCTTCTCTTTGCTGCTGAAGTCCCATCAACCTCAACACTATTTCCTCTACGTTGCTGCTACCTCAACATTACGCTGCTCCCTCTTCAACTCTTCAGCACTGCCCTCTACTTCACTGTGACCTTCTGCAATCATCTCCCGACTCATCTCGCTTCCGTCTTAAGACTCCCGTAGCTCGTATGTGATCCAAGAGTAGGGCTAACTCAAGGATCCTACCACCTTGTTCTGTAGCTGCTCTACAGATCCATGTCACCCCACCTCTTCTCTCTAGGCACATGAGCACTCATGGCTGCATCATCATCAGAGCCATCATCCTTTGCTGCTGCAGCCTTGGATTCAAAAGATCCTTTGTCCTTCTTCTTAGGACAAGTGTTGGCGAAGTGTCCAAGTTCGCCACAGTTAAAGCACCAAACCTTGGAAAGATCCCTCTTCTTCTTCCCTTGCTGCTTTCGTTCCTTTCATGCAAGGGCTACATCATCCTCCTCTTCTTTCTTCACTTTGGCTTATTTGCTTCCGCTTCTTTGCCTCTTAGTGAATCTCTTGATTTCCTCCTAACAAAGGATTGCCCACATGTCTTCCCATGATGGTAATGCTGCCCTGCCCAAAATGCTTTGGATAAACGTTTCCCATTCTCCAGAGACCACATTTAGGGCAGTCCTCACTATGAGCCCCTCATCCGGATTTGCACCCATGGCAATCAGTTGATCTCAAATAGTCTGAAGTCTGAAGAGGAATGGATCTATCTCATCACACTTCTGTATCTGGAACAACCGTATCTGATTCTCTAGAAGCATCCTTCTTTGGACAGAGCCTCCCTGATACATCGTGTCCAATGCTACCCACATCTCATTTGTCGTATTCTTTCCAATAATATGAGGCACGACGTGGTCTTTGACTCCGTCCATGATCAAACGCTTAGTTCACGCTTGATTTTCTCCATACTTCTTTAGAGGATCTACATCGGTTGGCACAGCTTGGACTTTATTTGCATGATCCTTGAGGCCATACTCATCTAGCACTGATAGGATTCTGACCCTCCAGATAACGAAGTTGGACATGCTGTCCAACCTATCCTGATCTCTCAGTGCATATGGCGCCATCTGCTCAGATCTGTTAGAACATATACTCTTCTCCCTCTTTCTGTTGTAATACTCAACAGAAAATGCTGGATTTGGGTTTCTTGGTGATTCGAAACCCTCTATAGTAGCTGCTCCCTCTGACAACTAATTTCCCTCCTCGAAATCTTCAGCCAAACACAATCGGACAGTACTCTCCGATCCCCCTGATAGAATCTCAGATTTGTTTGGCTCAGATCTGCTGAGTAACTTTCTTCCTCTCGCTCTTTGTTGACTTAGCTAGGCACAATTTTGCACAAGCAGAATCTCCACCACATCAGCACTGTTGAAGATCCGAAGCACTGCTTTCGGATCTTGGCAAAAACTTCTCCGCAACAGGAATAATGACTGGACTGCGTCCCACTGACTGGCCTAGCATAGCCTCAACATTGCTCAGAAGTGTACTGCGTAACCCAAAAGTAGGTGACATAGTCCTTATGTTGGCCTGGGAAGGCTTTGCGTAAGCCTAATGGGCTTTTGTAGCTGTAGCGCTGCCCCTTCCTGGGTCTGCGTCCTCCTGCTACCAAGCTGCCCCTTCCGGATCTCTGTTGCTTCTGCTGCTGTCCTGCAGAAAAAATATTCTTCAGCTGATTTGCTGGAGATTCAGCTTGATTTGCTATTGCTCTGATACCAAGTGAAAATTCCTGAATACAGTTATGCAGAAATCCTACTGTAGTATCATGGTTTAATTCTCCTACTTGATTAAGTTATACAAGTTATTTTCAGAAAAAATAATTCAGAAAATACTGAAGTAAACACAACTAACAACCTACACATGCAGATCATTTACTGAATATTACACTCATTCAAACAAAGTGACACACTGATTTTTGGACATAAGTCCCCAGAAAAACTTAATGCGGGAAAAGCAGTGCAACATATATGAGGGTTTATTATTATTAAGTAGAATATGAGTACAACAAATCTGGGCACCAAATCTAGTTATCCCAATAGAGAAAAAGTAGATCTGCAAACCCGCTGTTCTGAGACCAAAATTCTGGCTGATCCACACCCTCCAACGGGATTTACAAGACTTAGCCTGATTCTGGCCCTAGAAATCCCAGTGTTGCCCCTGAAGCCCCAGCGTCAGCCCTGCTAGGCTCTGCGTGCCTCTGCGCTGCTCAGAAGGGGGTTGCGTAACCGCAGAGTGGGTGACGCAGTCCTTACGCTGCCTTTGGAGGCCTCTGCGTAACTTTGGAAGCCCTTTGAAGTTGCAGTGCTGCCCCTCCTGGGCTTGCGTAGCAGTTGAAGCTGTGTTGCACAGCTACTGCGTAACTGTTGCTGCTACTGCCCTTGCTCCTCTGCGCTGACCCTGAAAGCTGCTCCTCTGCCTCTTGTTGACTCTTGCCTCCGGGATCAAATCATCCCCTCAGCCAATACTACCTCTTGTTGGAGAAAACTCCTCCGGAAATTCTTAGCAAACCTTGCCTTAGAATTCCAACTCAATTTCTCAGCTCTGCCTCCGTGTGTCTTTCTCCAACTGACCCTCAAGCCTTTCTCTTATACTTTTTCGTTGAACACATCAACGACCAAGATTAAAACACTTATCAACGACTGAGATTAAAAGATTTCTTGATCTTTGTCACTTAGAACATTTCAACATGTGTTAATTAATTCACTTCAATTATTTAATTTCCCTAAGTTTAGACTTAGGGAATACATTAAAATAATTAATTATTTGAATAAATTTAACACCAGATGAAGTTTCTCCAAGCGCTTTCTGGGATTTGGAGGTGATGTGTTTCTTAGCCCCTCCACAAAGTTTCAGGGCTTGTGCACACCCGATGCTACCCCAACTACACAAAATCTCAACAACTAGAAACCCTCTGGAAACTGATTTCCCTCCTGGAAATCTTCGGCCAAAACAATCGAACAATTCTCTCCGATCCTCCTGATTGAATCTCAAATCTGTTTGGCTCAGATCTGCCGAGTGACTATCTTCCTCCCGCTCTTTATTGACATAGCTAGACACAATTCTGCATCGGCATAATCTCTACAACACAAGCACTTTTGAAGTACTGAAGCACTGCTTATGGATCTCGGAAATCTGACAAGAAGACTAGACTACATCCCTTTGGCTGGCCTCTACGTGAGCAGACTGGACCAGTGTAGTCTCTGCACTGCTCAAAAATGGACTGCGTAACACCAGATTGGGTGACACAGTCCTTATATTGGCCTGGTTAGCCTCTGCGTAAGCCTGAAGGCATTCTGAAGCTGCAGTGCTGCCTCTCTTGGATCTGCATCCTCCTACTGCTACTTCCCTTTTCGGATTTCTGCTGCTTTCGCCGCTACCTTGCAGAAAAATATTCTTCAGCTGATTTGCTGGAGATTCAACTTGATTTGTTGTCGCTCTGATACCATGTGAAAATTTCTAAATACATCAATGCAGAAATCCTACGGTAGTATCATGGTTTACTTCTACTTGTGATTAAATTATACAAGTTATTTCAAGAAAAATATTCAGTACCGAAGTAAACACTACTAACAAAATACACATATGCAAATCATTTACAGAATAATACGCTCATTCAAACAAAGTGAGACAAAGATTTTTTGAACAATAGTCCACGGAAAAACCCAATGCAGGAAAACCGGTGCAACAGATATGACGGTTTATTATTATTATGTAAAATCTAAGTATAGCAAATCTGGGCACCCAACTGGGTAACCCGACGGAGAAAATAATAGATCTGCAACAATACCTGTTGTTCTGAGACCAAAAGTTAACTGATCCACACCCTCAAACAGGATTTACAAGACTCAGCTAGATTCTGGCCCTAGAAACCCCAACGCTGCCACTGAAGCCCCAGCATCAGCCCTGCTAGGCTCTGCGTGCCTCTGCGCTGCTCAGAAGGGCACTGTGTAACCCTAGACTGGGTGACGCAGTCCTTATGCTGCCTCTGGAGGCCTCTGCATAACTTTAGAAGCCCTTTGAAGCTGCAGCTTTGCCACTCCTCGGCCTACGTAGCGACTGAAGCCTCTGCGCTGCGCAACTGCTGCTGCTACCCTTGCTCCTCTGCGCTGACTTTGATTGCTGCTCCTCTGCCTCTTGCTGACTCTTGGCTCTGGGATCAGATCATCCCCTCAGCGAATACTACCCCTCACTGCAGAAAAATCCTCTGGAAATTCTTAGCAAACACGCCCTAGAATTCCATCTCAGTCTCTCATCTCTGCCTCCGTGTGTGTGTCTCCAACTGACCCTCAAGCCTTTCTCTTATACTTTTTCGTTGAACACATCAACAGTCGTGATTAAAATTCTCATCAACGGCTGAGATTAAAAGACTGCTTGATCTGCGTCACTTAGAACATTTCAGCACATGTTTAATTAATTCACTTTAATTTTTCTAATTTCCTAAGTTTAGACTTCGAGTCCTCATTAAAAAAATTAATTATTTGAATAACTTCAACACCAGATGAAATTTCTCCAAACGCTTTCTGGGTTTTGGAGGTGATGTGTTTCTTAGCCCCTCAACAAAGTTTTAGGGCTAGAACTCACCCGATGCCACCCCAACTACACAAAATCTCAACATCTACAAGGCCTCAGGGCCTCTTGGTTTGCTATCTAAACCCTAGCTTCTCATTGTTTTATCACTGTTGTAGTTTTTAGTTTACAACACTGATATATAAGCCCTAAAATCACATTTAAATCGGTCAAAATAACTCAATATTGCAAAATTTGAATTTTGCTAAATTTTGGCCATTTAGGCATTGGTTATATAGCCTAGATCTGATTTTTTGCTTTTTGGAATTTTACTGGATAACTGAAAATATCAGATCTGAAATTTTCTGAATAATTCACCTAAAAGGCTCAAAATTCCAAATTTTTAGTTTTGGCAATTTTCGAAGTTCTGGGCATTTTTTCGCATTTGTTCAAGCACTAATAGCTCACTGGTTTTCTGATTTCCTCAATGTTGTAAGAAGTTTTTCGTATCTGATATTTTCTACATATCACACTCTAAAAGCCCCACAAACTTTATTTTTTCAATTTTGGTAACTTTTTCCTAGTTTTGGGCATATTGAGCACTTGTTGTAGCATCATTAGCTTGTTGATCTGATGATTTATTTACTGCTATAATAAGTTACTTCAGATTTGATATCTCACTGAATACTTCATATTAAAGTGGGTTAAATTCATAAATTTACATCTGCTAATCATTGGAAAATTTTTTGTTGCATATGTTTGGTAAATTCCATGATCTAAAGTAATTTATTGTTGTTGTCATATGTCTAATAAGTGCTGAAATTTTCTAAAGTATTACTACTGATTTGGATATTTGAGATCTAACAATTGCTTTTCTTACTCTAAGTTACAAGAGTTTCTGAATTTTACACTTAAAGCACTCATACACTTAAACTCTAAATTTTTGATCTTATGGTTGATATAAGTGGCTTTGACACTTAGAATCTAATTGGCATTGCGATAAGAACATCTTGAGTAAATTTTATTTGCATTGTGTAATCATTAACTAATTGACAAATTGGATAATTTATTCTAAGTATCTTGTGGATTGATTCGTTGGCACTTGTATCCTTAAGCACTTGTCTTGTATTAAGATTGTCCTCTAATTGTTGTTAAGTATGGTTGTCATAATGTGTAATCTCAACTTAAGTAGTTAAACACTTAAACAATCTTAACTCAAATAATTTCACTCATCATCTTTGCACGAGCATTCTAGGCTCTAGCTTGCACTAAAAGCTTACCTCCTAGCATAAGCTAGGTTGATAGACTCATAGGGTGACCCTTTTCCAATTAGCTTGAGGGATCCAATCCTTCTTAGTGGTTAACACAGTGACCTTGTAGTCGTCAGAGCCACAGTCTCTGCAGCGCTGGAGGCACTGGGTGGTTGGAACACAAGGAGAGGTATCATTAACCAGGCATTTTCCTGCTTCACGTTGGCTTCCATCTCACAACCTACTCTGAAGATTGTTTCTCAAAACAGTTAAGGGAGAGGTTCTACTTAGACTAGGCATTTAATCTAATTTACCAACATCCTTGCAACACACCTAGTTCTTAGGAATTGCATCTCATATAGCTTAGTCTATCATATTAAGCAGCGGGTGTTCGTCCGGTTACTTGGCACTAATTTACATTAAACAAGAATTGTGATTCCATAAGGCACTGGTCTCATATTTAAAATCTAGTCTAATCATTAATCTTGCTAAATTTAACCAAGTAGCTAGGCCACCAACTTGTTTTCCTTCATCTCATTCCATAGGGACTAACTTCCATAGCCTGTTGTTGGGAGACAGCTAGAATGGAGTGGGCAGGAATTAGAGTGACAACCCCCACCCTAAGTGGTTGTCGCAGTGCCTGTAAAATGTGAGCGACAACACTTCCCAAAGTGGAATTTGGCCCTAGTTGCACATTCTCACATTTAATTATTTCGTTCAACAACCTTGTATACTATCCTACTTGAATAACATGTTGCTCCATGAACTTTCGAATGGGAATTCCCAACAGCGAAAGAAATCAGCCTTCTGGTGCATTTCTCCTTTTGTTCTTCTTCTTGATGTTATTCTCAAAACAACTACCATCTCCTTTGCTTCTTAGCCATGACTATTTTTACCAACAATGATGGGACACTCCCATGCTGATTTTGAATGGAAGACAGCCTTAGTTGCCATTCTCTAATTTGCACCAAACATAAATATACTTGATGATTCTATTAATTAGATTATCTTCACAAGCTATGTTACTCAAAATGGAATGAGGATAATATATAAAGTTATACATATACAATCACATACTGGAAATTATATCCCCTCAATATTGTCCACGGTTAGTAGCACAATTGGCAAAAAGCATGTTGGCAAGCCCTTGTGTATCCAAGTGATCGGAACTTCAATCCCCCCTAGACATGTCTCACCAGCTGAACTTAAAAAAAAAGTGTCCCCTCGATATTATTAACAGATATGTACAGAAGATAAGTTTTGCGGAGTCAACAAGGGGACCACATACTTACAAATAGGCGCAGAAAGAAAAATCAATCTCCACATCTTTCACACATCTCTGTATACTAACTAACCAATGATGATTGAAATGTTGATAGATGAAACATTTGATACGGGTGCCTACTCTATCATCAACTTAATTATAGAAAATACAGAGACATCACTTTGATGCATAACTTTACATTGGAAATTAAAATATACCAACCTCCTATTTAATATAAAGGCTTTACAATGGGTAAATCCAAATTATCCTTCGATGCTAACCAGATCCTTTTGAGAAATTAAAATTAAGTTGTAGCAGAATGGCTTTGACTGAAGATGTAAAATAAGGGCACTGGATCAGCTTGAGGCATTTAGACCAGTAGGATCGCACAGGGGTGAAAACGGATCCATTACAACTAATTTGGTTTGGTTGTGCATTGAGTTATATACTAGTTGGGCATGAAAAGCTAGCACATGCACCTAATTTGACTCAACACATCTGTAATTCTGTGCTTATGTAGAGAGAAATTTAATATCTTTTTCTATGTTTCCTAAACTTCAGGCTTTATATGGCATTGAGAAAATCAACAATACGCTGTCCAAATTATGATCAAAAAATAATAAAAGATAATTAGTAGATACACAATTAAGAATGGGTTCTCAATGAATTAGAGACCTAAACAAAAATGGCATACCAAAACTGAAAGAGAGATCATATGTTTATTTGGATGCATACAAAATGTATAATACTAATCACAGAATATATCATTATTAGGAAAAATGAGTTTGTTTCTGTTTTAGTGCACAACCATTGACACCTAAAAAAGTTTGTCAACAAATTGAAATTGTTAGATTGAAAAGATTCTAAAACTCACCAACAAGTAGATTGCAATAAATAAAAGACCCGCTGCTCCTGATGTAACACATGCATAGCTAAAAGTATAGAGAGGCTTGTTTAAAGGCATTCCTACAGTAAAAAACAGAAAATTTTCAGAGTTCAACATTCATTTCTTCCAAATACGCGTAATGAAACTCTAGTTACCATATAATTTATAATCAACTAGATTAAGAATATATTAGCACACTAGAGGGAGGAGCCATTTTTTGCATATAAATACATGCCCAGTTGAGATTATAGACATGTTCATATCCTAAAAAATAATAGAAAATAAAACGACACATATAGCTTCTCAAGAAATACCAACATATGTTCTTATGAGCATGTTGAGCCTTCAAAAGTACCCAACCAAAAGGTATTGGGTCCCATCACATTTTGGTTATAACTTCTTTTATGGCTGTTGTGCCTTGTAGCATTCTCATTAGGGGAATTTTGAGGTCTAAAAGGGGCCTCTTAAGAAAAATAATAAAACAATAGTTAAAATAATAAAATAAGAGTAATTTTTTTAAAAGAAAAAATAAAGGAAACTACTTTTTTAATTGTATTTTTTGTTATCTCTTTATAGGTTTACTCAAATGTCAAGTGTAGACCCCGTTGGATGCAAGATTAAATTCCACATCCAACAAGTACCTACTTTGTGTTGATTTGGGGTAACATCGGATGTGCTCCAAGTCTCAAATTTTGTGGAGCGGCTTAAACACATGTATTCCAGATAACCCATAAATCGTTTGGGGAAATTCCACTTGGAAACAATTTTATTTAATAAATTGCTTATTTTTAATGGAACACTAAGTCTAAACTTAGGAAATTAAAATAATTAATTGGTATTAATCTAAACTGTGGGTATAACTTCTAGAAGAAGACGAGGATCAAGCCAAAATGATCTTAGCCATTGATTAGCTTCTAATCTGGGCCGTTGAATGTCAACGAGAAGATTATTAAAGGAAGGCTTGAGGGCCATTTGGAAATACACCAAGACGAAGAAAGAATCCAGAGACCGAAATTTTTTTGTGAGCAGTACTCAGGGAGAAGATTGATTGAGAGGATTCGCGTAGAGAGGGGCAGTAATTCTGGTTGGAGATTTTCCTGAGCTAGAGAATACACAATAGAGAAGACATAGAGCAGTACCAAGAGAGGCTGCGTAGCAGCTACGGAAAAACTGCGCAGAGCCGGCAGTGGCAGTGCAGTAGCCTAGAAGAAGTTCGAGTTTCAGCTAAGGATCAGTCAGATCTAGTGCTGGGAAGTCGAGGTGTGAGACAGAAAGGGGCCAGAGGGTTAAATCCAGCCAGAAGAAGAGTCAGAATGCAGAAGCCACGCAATCCCCACGCAGAGTGACACAGAGACTGAGCAGAGACTGTGCAGAGGTAGTGGAGGGCTTTCCATCTGGAGTTTTGGCCAGTTGGGATTCCAGTGTCAGTGTGAGGTTTTTCTCACTAACTCTTTGTCAGTCATATTCTCTGCAGGGATAGCCAGAGAGGCATCCCAGATTGTATTCAAAAAAATTAATGCATAATATATAAACCCTCAGTTGTTGCACCTATTTTCCTGCATTGGTTTTTTCCGAGACATTAGTCCAAAAATAACGTTATCAGATGTGTCTATGATTTCTTCTTGTTTAGTTTTGTTTCCGCACTTGTATTTTTCCGTAGTTTATTTAGTGAAGGTTGCAGTGTGTTTAATTCGATGTTGTCGTAGAAATAAACTGAATAATTAATTTATCAGTTAGAAGAATTAATACCAGTTGTTGCAATAGGATTCAAGATCTAGGAAATTTCACATGATATCAGAGCTTGTATAGCTGAGTGCAGGAGGAATAGAACAACGGATCCGTAGATCCATCATTGGTGAAGCCGGGATCGAAGAGCTGCATAAGCAGCAGATCGATCTCCCAGCAGATTGTGCAGTCCAAGCTAGGAGGGCCAAAACCAGCAAGGAAAATCTCTCTCTGAGTGAGTGGATGGAGAGGAAAGATTTTTCAGATTGCAGTTTAGCAGATGCAGAGGGAGCAACGTAGATTAGCAACCAGAGGGATGCAGTTTTCTGTGTAGCAGTGATTGCGGGTGTAGAAAGCGTCAAAAGTGAGATCTAAAGACATTTTGGGGATTTATGACCTCAGAGAGTTTCATGATCAAGTAACTCGGATTTCCCATGCAGAAGCAGCAGAGTTCGTGACATATTTGGCTTACTCCAGCAGGGAGTGCGTAGAGGCAGCTGCGCAGAGGGTTAGAGGCAGCAGATCAACAGTGTGTGGGGGATTATCTTCCTTAGAGAATTTCTAGTCGGGGAATTCTAGTTCTTGATAGCTGAGCAGTAGTATTGTGTGGCAGATCTACTATATCCAGCAAGGAGTGCATAAGTCAGGCCAGCAGCTACGCAGAGGAGAGAGAGGGAGCTAGTTCTATTTTTTTTTTTTGGAGAAATGACCTCAGTTGGGCACGATCCATGAAAGAGCAGCAGATTAGATCCAACTGCTGCAAATTTCTCACATGAATCAGTATCCTTGCTACAGGAGCTCATCAGAATCAGTAGTAGGAAGATCATAGTGTTAGCAGATGCAGTCATTCATTCAGATGATAACTGCATAGCTAGTTGCAGTCAATATCCGGGAGACAATTGCAGAACTAGTGGCAGTGGCATAGGCAATGCGAATTGCCTAGTTGCAGAATGCAGACGTAGTTCTAGCCAGAATTTTTCCCAATGCAGAGCTTCGTAGTCCAATTTCTAGCACAAGAGGACAGTGTTAGTTGCCAGGAGGGAGCATAAATATTTTCCATTGGGAGATCGAGACTCAGAGGGAGTCTAGTTTTAGAGGGAGCAGCCCTGTGGAAGCTAGTACTTCAGGATCTGAGGAGATCAGACTCATTATTGTTGTAGTTGCAACAATAATGTTGAAGCATCAGCATAGAAATAACAACAACAATATGAATAGATCGATAGCTCATATACCTCCAAGAGGGAGGTGGGATGACTTGGATTTGTAGACCCAGAGATCTATGGTATGGGCAGGATCCTTGAGGAGTCCACCTCTTTGATCACAACCTTGCTATGAGAGCCCAAGATCAGTAGTAGCAGGCTGGAGGAGTTTCAGTTGGTGCAAAGGAATGTTGGAGCAACAGATGCAGTAGCTAGAGCGCTAAATCTGAGCAGCGTAGTGCAGAGTTGCAACAATGTAGAGAGACGCATGCAGAAGCAGCAACATCATAGTGGTTCAGAGGGACATCGTGGGACTAGCAACACTCAGAGTTTCAGCATCGAGATGTGTCCATACTGAACACTTGTTCAGATTTTGGATGTTTTTCAATTGCTTCTCTCAGCAACTGAGTTGCAGTGCAGAGTTAGCAGTGGCAATGCTAGCAGCAAATGCAACATTTTAGAGGGACTCACAATATGGATGCAATGTTGATCGTGGTAGGGTTAGCAGCAGTGTAGTGGTTGGTGGACAACATGTCAAACATCAGCAGTGCAAAGGGATGCTTCAGAGTCAGAGCAGTGTGCAGTAGGGCATATTTGCTAGAGCACATTCCTCACTAAGAGGGAGTGTTGATTTGGAGTAGCATCGGATGTGCTCTAAGTCTCAAATTTTGTGGAGAGATTTAGACACATGTATTCCAGATAACTTAGAAATCGTTTGGGGAAATTCCACCCGGAAATAGTTTTATTTAATAAATAAATTAGTTTTAATTGGACCCTAAGTCTAAACTTCGAAAATTAAAATAATTAATGGGTATTAATCTAAACAATGGGTGTAACTTCTAGAAGAAGACGAGGATCAAGCCAAAATGATCTTAGCCATTGATTAGCTTCCAATCTGGGTCATTGAATGTCAACGAGAAGATTATTTAAGGAAGGCTTGAGGGCCATTTGGAAATACACCGAGACGAAGAAAGAATCCAAAGATCGAAATTCTTTAGTGAGTAGTGCACAGGAAGAAGATCGTTTGAGAGGATTCTCGCAGAGAGGGGCAGTGATTTCGATTGGAGATTTTCCTGAGCCGGGGAATACATAACAGAGAAGACATAGAGCATTACCAGCAGAGGCTGCATAGTAGCTACGCACAGACTGCTCAAAGCGAGCAGTGGCAGTGCAGTAACCCAGAAGAGATTCGTGTTTCAGCTGAGGATTAGTTAGTTCCAGTGTCAGAAAGCCAGTGTGTGAGCTAGAAGCCAGAGGGTCTGATCCAGCCAGTAGAAAAGCCAGAACGCAGAAGCTACGCAGTCCCCACACAAAGTGACGCAAAGATTGCGCAGAGGCAGTGGAGGGCTTGCCATCCGGGGTTTTGGCCAGTTGGGCTTCCAGTGTTAGTGTGAGGTTTTTCTCACTAACTCTTTGTCAGTCATATTCTCTGCAAGCATAGCCAGAAAGGCATCCCAGATTGTATTCAGAAAATTTACTGCATAATATATAAACACTCAGTTGTTGCACCAGTTTTCCCACATTGGTTTTTTCCAAGGACAATTGTCCAAAAATAGTTGTGTCTATGTGATTGATTCTTATGCTTGTATTTCTTACTATTCTGTTCTCTGCATATACTTGAGTGAATGATGTAGTAGTATTTATGTCGAAATTTACTAGAAGAATTTTGTAAATAACTTATTGGAAATAATAAGTAGGAGAAATAAATCTATCACTGCAGAAGTATTTTCAAGATTGAAATTTTCACATAGCCCCCCACTATTCCTGCCTTTTTCATCCCGCTTGAGCTGGCAGTAATCTCTGAAGAACAAAGTTGCTCTGATGTTTTCACCCATGGACTGCCATTCTCGGAAATAATCTCCTATGGGTATGTGATCATGCTGCCTACCTTGATCACTCTGTACTGAAGGTAAAATGTAGGCATCGTGGTCCTGGTTGGCCTATTGAAGGTTGGCGGGTGAGTGGTTGGTAAAGGGTGGTCACACTGTTGTGAGACCCTTGAAGTCTCCCAAAATAGGAACTCATGATGGATGCTCTTATCCCTATTCTGTTCTTCCAACATTCCCTTCTGTCCTTTGGCTAAATCATTAAGGGCCTTTAATATGCTACCAAATATTGCTTCCCCTTTGCCCCTTGACTCCCCCATATTTTCTACCTTTACTGCCATTGGTGGGTAATGTTCTGCCTACCCTCCTCGTTCATAGGGAAAGATCCCCACAACTGAGCCAAGAACGAAGCTCTGATACCACTGTAATATCCCCAAATGGGGATTAACAGTAACAAAAGTGCAAGGGGACAAACCGCTACAGCAAAATGGAAAACACATTAACTGAAGTCAAAATCAGCTCTGAGCCATTTTATTAAAATGCTTGGAAAGAGGTACAATATGGTGCTTAGAAGGCTAGCATCTGGGCCTGCTCAAAGCAGGCTGAAGAACAACTCTAATTCTAGAAAATCATTTGTTGAAACGTGCTCTGCTTGGCGTTGGTGCTACGTTGCTCCACCCAAAAATGGTGATGTTCATTGACTTCAGACTGTTGGTTGGGTTGCTTCCTCTGCTCAGAAAATTCCAGGCTTTTAACCCCGGACTCTACTCACAAAACCGACAAAAACCCGCGAAGGAATTGGCCAGATGTTGACCCTGGAATTTCGACGCAATTTCCCCTAGCTCCTCTAGCTGCTGGCTACATTAGGATCTCTGATTGACGCCTCAAGCTTGCCCAGAAAATTCTGCCAATTTAATATTGGCTTCCCCTCAATAAACTCAGAAAAACCTAGAAAGCATTCGCCCAAAGCTTGACCTCAGAAATTTTCCCTCTTGGGCTAGGCCCACTGCACTTCTAGGTAAATCGATCCTCCTATAAATCCTGTTGCTGGATGTCTCCAAAACTACACGAAAATCCCTGTTAGGAAGCCCTGAGCTTCTCCACTAAACCCCAGCTGCAAGTGCTCCTCCTTCTCAACTCCCGAACCAACTCTCTAACCTACTGCTAAATATTGATTTACTTCTCCTACTTGTTTTTATTATACACAAGTTATTTAACTGAAAATACTAAAAAAAACATCGAAGTAAACACAACTAGCATCCTACACAAATACAGATCATTTACTGAACATCATGCACATATGACAAAGGACAGATTTTTCGGAAAAATGTCCCTGGAAAAACTCAATGCAGGAAAACCGATGCAGCAGATTGAGGGTTTATTATTATTAAGCAGCAGTATTCTGAGTACATCTAGGGTGCCACAAACCGGCTCATCCAACAGAGAAAACCTCAGCTACAGAGAAAAATGTGAGATATACCTCACTCTCGCAAGTCTCGGCTGATTCGGATGAGCAACTGGTGAAATGCCAGCTAGCTTTGCGCAGTCTCTAAGCTGCCACTGTGTAAGGCTGCATGGCCCTGGCTGAGGGACTGCATCACCCTAGCTCTGCATTGATCAGCTTCTCCTGGATCTGGTTTTAGCCCTGTCAGCTTAGAAACCCTAGCTTCCAGTGAATTTCAAACTTTTCCTTGGAGGCTTTGCGATGCCCCTGCGTGGGCCTGTGTCACACTCTCTAGGTACTGCATCTCCCTCTCTAGGGACTGCGTCACAACCTCTGATGGTTGTGTTGCCTCCACTGCGTCTCTAATGCCCTTGCTCTGCGTTGTACTCTTGGTCCTACTGACCAATCACTGCATCTACCGCTCACTGCTTCTCTGAATTACTCAGATCTAATCTTCATCCGAGCACTGCTCTATCAGAATATTTTGAACTCTTAGACTCACACTGTGTGTCCTCCAACTAACCCTAAGCCCTTCCTTTATACTTTTCTCATTGACAAATCAATGACCGTGATCTAATCTCTAATCAATGGCTAAGATTAGAAGTAGCTTGATCCACGTCACTTAGAATGTTCTCATCACGTGTGTAAATTAATTCACTTTATTTTTTTTAATTTTCCTAAGTTAGACTTAGGGTCCTCATTAAAAAATTTAATTATTTGAACAAATTTTACACCAGATGGAATTTCTCCAAACACTTTTTGGGTCTTGGATATCTCATGTGTTCCAACCCCTCCACAAAATTTCAGAGCAGATCTCATATGTTCCAACCTCTTCACAAAGTTTCAAAGCTAGAGCACATCCGATGCTATCCCAAAATCTCAACATCAATGGCCCAGATTAGAAGTCTAATCAATGGCAAAGATTAAAAATTAACATGATCTTCGTTCTCTAGAAGATTCAAACATTGTTTTAGTAATACCCATTAATTATTTAATTTTCCTATATTTAGACTTAAGGTCTCCATTAACATAAATAATTATTTTAATAAAACATGAACCGAGTGGAATTTCCACAAATGGTTTCTGCGTTCTTTGGAATACTGATGTCCAAGCCTCCTTACAAATTTCGGGACTTGGAACACTTTTTGATGCTACAAAAAATCAACACTCCTTAGCAAGGAAAATGTTCTAGCAATATGTCTACTGCATGCTACTATGTTTTGAAGCATCCTCTGCGCTGCTGATGCCTGGTTGTTGCCCCTCATCTACTGCGTTGCTGCCCTATGTACTGAGCCTATCCATTCCTGCTACTGAAATGGATTCTTGATCATCCCCATATTTTCTCTGAAATAGACAAACTTTGTATTCCCCAGAGCTTTCATGAGGATATCTGCCACTTGTTCTCCCGTAGAAGTGTACTGCAACTGTATAGTTCCCCGTTGGACACAGTCTCTGATGAAGTGACACCTGATGTCAATGTGCTTCGACCGATCATGAAACACAGGATTTTCAGAGAGCTTGATGCAACTCTGGTTATCACATAGAATATTGGTCGCCTCCATCTTTTCCTTGAGTAAGTTCCCAAGAAATTTCCGAAGCCATATGGCCTCACACGAAGTCGTGCTTGCTGCCATATATTTTGCCTTTGCTGAGCTTAGAGCCACGGATTTTTGTTTCCTGTTGCACCAGGAGGTCATTCCCGATCCAACACTGAAATAGTACCCACTAGTACTTTTCCGTTCTATTGGGCTCCCAGCCCAATCTGCGTCAGTGAACCCACTCAACCTGATGTCATTGCCTCGGGCATATTTCAATCCAAGCTCGATTGTTCCTTGTAGATATCTGAGACCATGTTTGGCTACGGCCCAATGAGCCCTCCTCGATTCCACCATGAACTGATTGAGAGTATTGATAGCAAAACAAATGTCTAGCCTCGTGTTGACCAGATAAATCAGAGATCCTATGAGCTGCCTATACAAGGTAGGATCAACCTCATCATCTTTGGATGTGTCAATTTTCTTCTAGTTGGTAATCATTGGAGTAGCCATGGGTCTACAATCCTCCATCTGAAACCTCTTCAGAATTTCTGTAGTATACCTTCCTTGACCAAAGAATATCTCACCTTTCTGTTGCCAAAATTCCAACCCCAGAGAAGAATGCATCAGCCCTAGATCCTTCATGTCAAATTCTGCAGCTAAATTCTCCTTGCAGTCCTTGATGAGCCTAGATGATCCTGTCGGAAATAGATCATCTACACACAACACCAGTGTCAGAGGCTCATCCCCTACTCTCAGATAGTAGAGATTGGGATCTGTGTCACTCTTGACAAATCCCATCTTCTGCAAGTAGCTGTCAATTCGACCATACCAAGCTCTAGGGGCTTGCTTCAGTCCATACAAGGTCTTCTTGAGCCTGCACACATGAGTTTTCTACTCATGCATCTTAAAGAACTCTGGTTATTCAATATATACTTCTTCTTCTATCACCCCATTCAAGAACGCAGTTTTGACGTCCATCTAGTGAATATCCCATCCCATCTGCGCAGCAAGGGATATCATGGATCTAATAGAAGTATATCGGGCTACTGGGGCGAAGGTCTCTTCTTAGTCTATCCCTTCCTTGTGAGTGTACCCCTTAGCCACAAACCTGGCTTTAAATGTAATATCCCCAACGGGAAATAACCAATAATACACAGAAAAACCACAAGCAGCTATATAGAACAAAATGCCGGAACCAGAATATGGAACAAATAGACATAAAAATGCCGGAAATGCTAAGCCATTTTATTAATCTGAGAATATAATGAGATACAATGGATAATCAGAATAAATGCACCTATCGTTGCTCAAGGCAAGTGAAGAATCCTCTCAGAAAAATAGGAAATGGCTGCTACAGAAACTGCATCCCAGCTGCTGGAAGAAACTGCCGTAAACTGCTGCTGCTGGAATGAACTGAAGCTAGGGGCTGATCCCCTTGCCGGAATGAGCTAAAAATCTACAGATCACCTATACTCGCTGCTCCAGACAAAACCCAGAAACCATATACCAAACGGACCACCTCGGAAAATCACCCCCAGAAACCCTCCTCCCACAAAAACGCTGTGCCTCCAGGAACAGTGCAGAAGCTCAAGAAACACACTGAGGAAAGGGCCTGAATCCTCCTGCAAAACCTCTGGCTGAAATGGCAACCTCCTCAAGGCTGAAAAACGCTGAAACCACTGCCGAATCACCACACAACAACGCTGCTCAACAAAGACTGCGTCCTCCCTGCTGAAACTGCGTCCTCTCTCCTGGACTGCGCAGTCACTCCAAGAGACCAACTCCTCTGCAACGTCCACCCGAAAATCCACTGTAAACAACCTATAGAAACTGAAGAAAATACCTTGCTCGAGCAGGCACTCGAAGTCCCCCGGAGCCAAGGGTGAGATCTCCGACCGGAGACACTCAGTTCGCACTAAACAGTGCTGCAGACCGACTAAACAACCGGCGTGCTGAAGTAGACAGAAGTCTAGCTCTCAATATCAATATCATATCAATAATGTCAAATGGAGTGAAACCCCCACCTTTTATAGTGCTAGCTCCCTCAAAACCCTAACTGCGTCCTTGAGTTTCTCCTTGACCTGCGCAGTTACCTTAGGAGTTTACGTGAGGCCTCTCTCATGTGTGTGTGGACCCCCAAGGCTTTCCCCTTTAAGTTACAACGTTGCCTCTACTAAGGAAACACTTTATTTTATTTAAGTGAGTTAGACCCCTTTTCTCACTTTTATTTATTAATTAACTATAGTCGGCAAAACTATACAAAAATCAAATATTCCAATTAGCGGTGCTAATTAGGAATATTACAGTCTCCCCCGGCAAAACGTTGCTTGTCCTCAAGCAACTGAAGTGATGGATGTTGTAAAGTCTGCTCGCTCTCCCAAGTGGCATCCTCATCCGGCAAAAATTGCTTGTTCTCAAGCAATGCTTGAACAAGCCTACTCTCTAGCTGATGCTCCCCACCGATACGGCAAAATGTGCCTGGGTCCCACTGAAACCTCTCTGTCTCCTGCATCACTCTGATACGAAGGGATATCTCAACGCCGGGATCCCAAAGTGACCTCTCACAGTACCAGCCAACCAATAATCCTCCCGGATCCCATCGCCACCGTGGCCAATAATCGCCCAAGTCCCACGGCTCGGACTGTGCACTGCCTCTGGCTATGACTAATGCTCTAAGAGGTGAAGACCACCAATAAGTATCAATGCTCCCGGGCTCCTGCTGTGATGTACCTGTAACTGCATATGCTGCCTCTCCAACTGCATACCAACTCATCACCTCTCTCCAATCCACGTCCTGACTCAATCCCATGCTGATCCTGCTCTCCTGACATTGGGAAGGAGTCCTGAAGTAATGAGAATCGGCGCCCTCCTGCCAACTGGGGTCTGTAACATCTACTATGTCCAAGGGCCCCTGCTCCGCTGTGCTCCCTATGAAGAGTACCGTACCATCAAGAGGGTACCAACTCATGATCTCCCGCCAGTCCATCCTGGAGGAAGCATCTAATGTAGCAACAACCACTGCATGTGGAACATGCCTGGAAGGTTGCCGCCAACCCGTAATCATCTGCCACTGCCAAACTATCACATCTACCTCCAACATCTCCAGAGGATATGGATCTGTAGCTGCTATCACGGTACTCGATGTCAATGCGGCTGACTGCTCCTCCTCAATGACTGACCCTGCGGTTAGCTGCATATCCACCATAGACTCGATGTGAGTGCCCATCTGGCTCTCTCTCAAAGGAATATCATGCCTGATGTGAGTAGTGTCCTCCTCTGTCGACTCAGGCTCCATCACCTGCTGCTCTAGCTGAATTGTCACAAGTGACTCTCCACCCAGAGTATCTCTCGTAGAATCCCATGACTGCTCACCCTGGACACTAGAATATAGCTCCGGTCTACTGTCACCATCCGTGCATGACTGCCCTCGCTCCCCATAAGCGACCTCAACCGATCCTGTGGACTCATGTGAAAAGGAGTCCTCACCCTGGCATACAGAAGGAATGCCCTCCTGTTCTACCTCCGCCATCTCATCTGCATCGTACATGCCATCCACCCTCTCGACAAAGTGTCGATACAGTGTCTGGAGCCCAAACACATACTGGGATACTACCTCTGCTGTACCCCGTATCCTCTGCTCATGCATGATCTCGACATGCCCTGAGGGAAAAATGATGCATGTCTCCCTCATGACCTGCTCCCCAAGCGTAGGCTCAGTGATCACTGATGCACCACCTCTGCAAAGGATCACCTCATCCCCCAACCTGTGGCTGTCAACTAGCACACCAACCCAGTGCCACTGCTGAGAAGTCTCTCGCCTAGCGTATTGAGTGTCATCCAAACATCTTGGGTGAGCCTCGCGTACCCTGCTGCTCACGCCCAAGGTGCCAAAGGTCAAAAGCATAATCGACTGTACCTGTGAGTGATGTCGAAGCGAGTCAGGTGTGTGAGTCCCCACAGATACTGCCAAGTATCGCTCCTCTGTCTCTCCATCGATCCTGGGTGAACTACTCTCAAAGGTAAGCCCGATGTCCCTGTCCATGAGTCTCTCTGGAAGTAATGCTCTAAGACCCTGCTGTGTAGTACCGTTTGCCCTCGCATACCACTGATCATCCATATACTCCTCAACATGCCACTGCACACTGAGGCATACCTCGGTATGCTGCTGGATACCGTGTGCTACTGCTGTAGCACCCTGTACCGTCTCGTGCCCTGACTGTGTCCAGGCATCGGTCACTCTCCGCATGCTCTCAATGTGATGTAGGATACCCCTACTCCACAATGCAGTCCCACACACTATGGTACACCACCATGCTACTCCATGTCCACCGGCAATCCACCGCTCAATGCTAGAGGCTCCCACACACCCCTGGATGTGATGTCCTAGAGCTGTGCCTCTACAGGTCCGACTACCACCAATTGGTAACATCGTCTCCACCGTCGTATCACTATACCTGCCGATGAAAGGATCATCACTCCAAATCCTCCTCAAGGGGTCCGAGAAGTGAATCTCCCTGTGTGTCAGTAGTGTTACCACCACTGCTCGTCTCCGCTGCGTCCTCTGTGCCCCACACAAAGGTGAAGAATCCTTGGCCCCATACAAGGTGCCATCTGGTGGCCTGTCGATGCCACCTCCTCCGACAAGCTCCTGCCAAGGTGTGCTGACCACCCCGTGATCCCGTGTATGAATGTCATGCCAAGACAACCTAGGGAGTCTGCCCATAAACTGGTTGGCCACTGGAGCTGACCGAAACCGCACATGCTCTACTACTAGGCCAACTGCACTCTCCAAGACATGGTCAGCCGACCTGCCTGGGAAACGATAGGTGATCCCACCTGGATCCCAATGCCAATTTGGGGTTCCTGTAATCCCCATGCATAGAAACTCCTGCTGAGCTACACTCAGATCCATCAGCATCTCCATAGCCCGCTCCACCGAGTACCAACTCAAAATCTCTCTCCATCCAACCTCAACATATGGATGCTGTACCCTGTGCAACTCTGATCGTCTCATACCGCTATCCAAGTCAACATATGAGATCTGACTAGGTGGCTCTGCCTCTCTCTCTCCAACGGAAAGAGATGACCCAACAATACTGCTAGTCTCATCCATGCATGCCTGAAGGGGAATGATCTGACACTCCAACGTGCCCTCTGGTTGTACCATCAGGGAATCCAGCTGTTCCCCAATGTGGACCAACTTGGCCGCCGACTTGGCACAAGTCACGCTCATACCCTCCAGCTCCTGGTCCTGCAACAAAATGGCCTCCCGCACTGACGCGGCCCTCTCTCTCAAAACTCGAAGGTCCGTCCGAAGCCGATGATACCGCTGTCTGCGACCATCATCCAATACCTCTGTACCTGCTAGTGCCTCATCGAAGGTGGATATATCTCCTAACGCCTCACCCATCTGTCGTGTGTTGCTACCACCTGAAGACTCGGACACGACTCCGGTCATCACCTCAATGGATGGCTCTACTGAGGTAGGCTCTACCTTCTCCACTACCACATCAACCGACTCGGCCGAGGAGGTCTCCAACGAGGGTGAATCCTGTGTCACACTAGGTGTAACCTCGGACTCCCTGCAACCCTGTGTTCCCTCATCCTCCAAGTGCGAGGTAACCATTTTAATGGTTCCCCTCTCCGATACTCGGTCAAGCTGGAAAGAGGCACCTAACTTGTCCACCCAAGCTTTTTCTGAGCGCCTGGATGACCTGTCGAATGTCGGTAGATGGAATCTGTCCACTGTGCGCTGTAAGCCCCCATCATGTGAGCGCATGTTCCCTCTGTGAAAGTTGTGAGGTCTACTAGCTGTGCGGTGGTCATCACGGTGGTGCCTGTGCCCTCGATGATGATCACGGAATCTAATGCCATACTGGAACTGGATATAGCCTCTGAAGGTGATAGAATCCATGAATGCCGGTCCGAAAGCCTGATACTCTGCAAAAAGGCCAGCCATCCGAGCCGGGTCTATCTCTCGCTGTACTGCTGTCCCTGTGTCCTTTGGCAAGAATGTGGGCATGGTAGGACGTGTGGGTGCCTGAGACGTCACAATGGGGATAACATCATGTACTGGCACGTGGTGAGACATACCCGATCCTTCACCGAACTGGAGAACCCTAGGGGGTTCTCTCTGTCTGACCTCTACGGCCGTGAGCCTCTGTGATATCTCCTGCACGTGACGGAGGAGTGCATCCAATTTCCTCTCTCTGTCTGCCATTGGCATTTTCTGCTAGGTGCCTACAGGCTCCTCAGAAACTGCATGGCTGCTGCAAAACCATACTGCTGTTTAACTTTGACCTCCGATTTACCCACTAAAAACTACTCAGAAAATTCCAGGAATTTGGGAAGGTGATCCTTGCCCAAAACCCAGAAAAACCCAGAAAACGTTTCTTCTAATTCCAAACTTCAAAATCTGACCCTTTATATTTTGGCCCTTTTTCCAACTGCGTTTTTGGTACTGCAACTGCTATTGCTCTCCAAAATTCCAGCAAACCTCTGTATGATCTCTTTCCCAATGTCATAGACCACAGGCTGAGCCAGAATTATGCTTTGATACCACTGTAATATCCCCAACGGGAAATAACCAATAATACACAGAAAAACCACAAGCAGCTATATAGAACAAAATGCCGGAACCAGAATATGGAACAAATAGACATAAAAATGCCGGAAATGCTAAGCCATTTTATTAATCTGAGAATATAATGAGATACAATGGATAATCAGAATAAATGCACCTATCGTTGCTCAAGGCAAGTGAAGAATCCTCTCAGAAAAATAGGAAATCGCTGCTACAGAAACTGCATCCCAGCTGCTGGAAGAAACTGTCGTAAACTGCTGCTGCTGGAATGAACTGAAGCTAGGGGTTGATCCCCTTGCCGGAATGAGCTAAAAATTGGCAGACCACCTGAACTAACCACCCCGGACAAAACCCAGAAACCATATACCAAACGGACCACCTCCTAAAATCAGCCCCAGAAACCCTCCTCCTACAAAAACGCTATGCCTCCAGGAACAGCGCAGAAGCTCAAGAAACACGCTGAGGAAAGGGCCTGAATCCTCCTGCAAAACCTCCGGCTGAAATGGCAACCTCCTCAAGGCTGAAAAACGGCGAAACAACGCCGTCACCCGCGCGCGCTCAACAAAGGCCACCGTCCTCCTCGTGGCTTCCGTCCTCTCCTCTTCAGACCTAGCGAGTCCTCCAAAGACCAACTCTCTGCAACGTCCACAAAAATCACGCAAATCATCAAAGCTGAGCGAAGGAAAAACCTTTATCGAAGCGAGGCACTCGAAGTCCCCAGGAGCCAAGGGTGAGATCTCCGGCCGGAGACACTCAGTTCGCACTAAACAGTGCTACAGACCGACTAAACAACCGGCGTGCTGAAGTAGACAGAAGTCTAGCTCTCAATATCAATAACATATCAATAATGCCAAATGGAGTGAAACCCCCACCTTTTATAGTGCTAGCTCCCTCAAAACCCTAACTGCGTCCTTGAGTTCCTCCTTTGATCTGTAACGATTTACCTTGGGAAGTTCCGTGAGGCCTCTCTCCCATGTGTGTGTGTGGGACCACTAGGCTTTCCTCTTTAAGTTACAACGTTGCCTCTACTAGGGAAACACTTTATTTTATTTAAGTGAGTTAGACCCCTTTTCTCACTTTTATTTATTAATTAACTATAGTCGGCAAAACTATACAAAAATCAAATATTCCAATTAGCGGTGCTAATTAGGAATATTACATTAAATTTCTCGTTGTTGCCATCTGCAGCATATTTAATCTTGTAGATCCATCTTGAACCCACAATTGGTTCCTAAGGCCTAGGAACCACTTCCTAGACATCATTTGTCATGATGGAGCTGTATTCTTCCACCATCGCATCTACCCATACGTGATGCTGAGCTGCCTCCTGAAAACTAGAGGGTTCCCCAACCTGGGTACCAAGGCTTGGTACCTTTCAGGTTGCATGTGTTGCCTCTTCTCATTTCTGGGGGCTCCGACAAACTCCTCTGCATCCCACAGAATTTGTCCTAATTACCTGCTCGTCCTACCACTAGTAGTGGGTGGATCTACCTGCTCTCCTTTCTGCAAATCCTCGGGAGATGTATCCCTTGGATCCCCATGCCTTGGACATGCACTCATATTATCCATCATAGGTTGTTGTGGTTGAACAAGTGGATCGTCCTCAGACTTCGTAGCAGAAGGCATCTCCCGGGATTTCCTGAAGGCCTTTTCCTCCATCAACTTTACATCATGACGAACTACAATCTTCCTGCTCTAAGGAATGTAGATGCGGTAAGCCTTTGCATTCTCGCTATATCCCACCAGATATCCCTTTTCTGCAGTCTTATCCAGTTTCTTCCTCTTCTCTTTGGGCACATGGCAGTATGCCGCATTGCCAAAGATCCTGAAGTGGCTCTCTTCTCGCTTCCTGCCAGTGAAGACACTTTCTGGAGTGATCTTACCCAATGCACTGTGAGAAATCTTGTTCTCTACATAGACAACTGTATTACAAGCTTCAACCCACAGGAATTTAGGCATGTCTTGATCATACAACATTGCCCTTGCAGCCTCGACAATAGTTCTATTCTTTCTCTCTGCAATTCCATTATGCTCTGGATTATATGGAGCAGTCCACTCTCTTTTGATGCCTTCCTTTGCACAGAACTCTGTGAAGTCTTTATCGATGTATTCTCCACCATTGTCTGATCACAGTGTTTTTATCTGCTTTCCAGTCAGATTCTCTACTAGAGCTTTAAACTCCTTGAATCGATCAAAGACTTCGTCCTTGGTGTTCAAAAAGTAGATCCAAGTCTTCCTGGAATGGTCATCAATAAAGGTGACAAAATATTCGGCACCACTAAGAGCTCTAGTGGACATTGGTCCACAAATGTCTGAGTGTATTAATCCCAACACACTCTTAGCCCTATTGCTGCTTCTATGGTACGTTGCCTTGGCATACTTTCCCAATATGCACCCTCTGCAGACATCATCTCGCTTGGTGCTCAGTTTTGGAACTCCTGTGATAGTCTTCTTGAGAATTCTTAACGCCCCATGGTGTAAGTGCCCCATTCTCCTGTGCCATAGTTCATTCAAGTCCTTCTCATCAGTGTTGCCTATCAGTGCCATTGGGGATTCGAGTTGTAACTTGTAGAGTTTATTGCTCCTGACTCCGATTTGTGCCTTCTTCTTCTAACTCGGGTGTTTGATGTATACTCTTTTTCCAATGAAGTAAATGTCATAACCTTTGTTTTGAAGCTGCGACACAGAGAGTAAGTTCATCCCCAAACCAAGCACATACAGCACATTGGTGGCCTGAAGCTTATTACTAGCTTCTGTTTGAAACACTATGGTACCTCTTCCAACAGGGGTACATTTCACCTTATTGCCCATGGTGATTTTAAAATTCATCTGCTCTTCTTGGTAGCCTGAGAAGCATTCTCGTACTCCTGTCATGTGAGCAGAAGCCCCACTGTCAATATACTAGATCTCAGGATAAGCAGAGCTTGATGCACAAGCAAATTCTTCTTCCAATATGGATGCCAGAACAGAAACATTGTGATCCATCTGCTCTTTCATGCTTTCCCTCTTCTCTAGAGAACTGCGTGAACCCTTCTGATTTGTTGTTGCAACAACGTATGATCTTCGTTCCATCGTCGGTTCTCTGCTCCCGTTACCCATCTTTGCTCTGATAGCATGTGAAAATTTCAATCCTGAAAATACTTCTGCATTGATAGATTTATTTATCCTACTTATTATTTCCAACAAGTTATTTCCAAAACTCTTCCAATAAATTTCGAAATAAATACTACTGCAACATTCACTCAAGTATATGCAGAGAACAGAACAATAAGAAATACAAGCATAAGAATCAATCACATAGACACAATTATTTTTGGACAATTGTCCCCGGAAAAACTCAATGCGGGAAAACTGGTGCAGCAAATGAGGGTTTATATATTATTCTTTAGCAATGAAATTCTTTACAAGGAAAATATTAGCAGACTTCTTTGGAAAACACCTGAGATAAATTCTCAAGAACTCTCTGGAGAATTTTCTGACACCCGGGAGACTCACAACTCTTCTCTGTGTCCCTCTGCGTGTCTCTCTGCGTAGAGCCTGTGTGAGATTGCATTATCCTGCATGAGCTCTCTGCGCTGCTGCTCTGTGCTGCCTTCTCCAGCCTTCTAAGTTCTACGTCCTTCTTTCCTCGACCCCTGTCACTGCTGACACACTTTGTTTCCTTTGCCCTGCAACTCTCCCTCTGAAATCAAATTCTCTTCCTTCGGGTTACTGAGTCTTTGCTCGACTTGCTTTTCAAATGACCCTCAAGCCTTCTTTTATAACTTCTCATTGATGAATCAACGACCCATATTAGAAGTCTAATCAATGGCAACGATTAAAACTTGACTTGATCTTCGTTCTCTAGAAGATTCACACTCTGTTTTATTAATATCCATTAATTATTTAATTTCCCTAAGTTTAGACTTAGGGTCTCCATTAAAATAATTAATTATTTTAATAAAACATGAACCAAGTGGAATTTCTACAAACGGTTTCTGAGTTCTTTGGAATACTGATGTCCAAGCCTCCTTACAAATTTTGAGACTTGGAACACTTTCTGATGCTACAAAAATCAACAGTCTAGCACACAGAGCTCAGAGTTGTAGCGTACCATTGGGAGGATACCTTTTCCCATGTATAATGGATCCATCGAGTGCACGGCTCGGGATCGGGGGGAAAAGTTGGATACCTTTTCTAGATTAACCGAATAACAGAGGGTGAAGCCATCAAAATGGCTACCTCACACTTGGAGGATGAGGACACATAGGATTGTGGAGAGCTCGTAGATACACCTAGTGTGACGCAGGAGTCACCCTTGTTGGAGACTCCCTTAACCGCTCTGATTAACATCCTAGTGGAGAGAGTAGAGCCTACCCCAGTAGTGCCATCTATTGAGGTGATGACCGGGGCAGTGTTCGAGTCTTTGGGTGATAGCAACACGCAACAAATGGGTGAGGGGCTAGGAGATGTATCCACCCTTGATGAGGCGCTAGGAGATACAGAGGTATTGGACGATGGTCGCACATAGCAGTGTCATCAGCTGCAGGTCGACCTTCTAATTTTGAAAAAGAAGGCCTCATCAGTACAAAAGCCTATTTTGTTGCAAAATGAGGAGCTGGAGGGCATGAGAGTGGTTTATATCGAGTAAGAGGCCAAGTTGGCCCACATTGGGGAATGGTTGGATTCCCTAATGGTGCAGCTAAAGAGCATATTGGAGTGTCAGAGCAACCCCCTTCAGGCATACATATATAGGGCTAGCAGCGTTGTTGGGTCACCTCTTCCTATGGGAGAGAGAGAAACATAGCCACCTAGTCAGATCTCATATGTTGACGTGGATAGCGGGATGAGACGATCGAAGTTGCATAGGATGCAGCATTCGCATGTTGGTGTTGGATGACGATATATTTTGATTTGGTACCTAGTGGAGTGGGTTATGGAGATGGTGGTGGACCCGATTGTAGTTCAACAAGAGCTTCCAGACGCTGGGAATACAGGAACCGCAGAATGGCATTGAGATTCGGGTGGGACTACCTATCGTTTCCCAGGCAGGTTGGTTGACTATGTCCTGGAGGGTACAATTGGCCTATCAGTTGAGCGTGCACATTTTCTAGGGGAGTTTCGGTCAGCTCCATTGGCCAACCAGTTTATGGACAGATTCCTTGGGTTGTCTTGGTATGTAATATTCCTAATTAGCACCGCTAATTGGAATATTTCATTTTTGTATAGTTTTTCCGCCTATAGTTAAATTAATAAATAAAGTGAGATATAGGGGGTCAACTCACTTTAATTAAATAAAGTGCTTCCTAGTTGATGAACGTTGTAACTTAAAGGGGAAGGCCTTGGGGGTCCACACACACATGAGGGAGGCCTCACGTAGACTCCTAAGGTAACTGCGCAGGTCAAGAAGGAGGTCAAGGACGCAGTTAGGGTTTTTGAGGGAGCTAGCACTATAAAAGGTGGGGGTTTCACTCCATTTGGCATTATTGATATGTTGATGATATTGAGAGCTAGACTTCTGTCTACTTCAGCACGCCGGTTGTTTAGTCGGTCTGCAGCACTGTTTAGTGCGAACTGAGTGTCTCCGGTCGGAGATCTCGCCCTTGGCCCCGGGGGACTTCGAGTGCCTGCTCGGGCAAGGTATTTCCTTCAGTTTCTGTAGGTGATTTGCAGTGGATTTTGGGTGGACGTTTGCAGAGTAGCTGGCCCCTTGGAGTGACTGCGCAGTCTAGGAGAAAGGACGCAGTTTCAGCAGGGAGGACGCAGTCAGTGTTGTGCAGCGTTGTTAGGAGGTGATTTGGTGGTGGTTTCAGCGTTTCTCAGCCTTGGGAGATTGTTGTTTTAGCCGGAGGTTTTGCAGAGAGGATTTAGGCCCCTTTTCCAGCGTATTTCTTGAGCTTCTGCGCTGTTCCTGGGAGAGACAGCGTTTTTATTGAGGAGGGTTTATTTGGTGGATTTTTGGAGGTGGAGCACTTGCTTCACGGTTTCTGGGTTTTTTCCGGAGGGTTGAGTAAAGATAGCCTTCCGATTTTCAGCTCATTCCAGTGAGGGGATCAGCCCCTAGTTCCAGTACATTGCAGCAGCAACTTTCTACGGCAGTTTTCTCCAGCAGCTAGGATGCAGTCTTTGTTGTAGCCATTTCTTATTCTGAGAGGGTCTTCACTTGCCTAGAGCAAGGATAGGTGCACTCATTCTGATTATCTCTTGTACCCATATATATGTATTCTCAGATTAATAAAATGGCTTAGCGTTCTGGTATTTTATGTGTACTTGTTCCATATTCTAGTTCCAGCATTTTGTTCTATATAGCTGCTTGTTGTTTTGCTATGTATTACTGTTTATTTCCTGTTGGGGATATTACAGTGGTATCAGAGCATAGTTATGGCTCAGCCTGTGGAGCTGGCAGTCTATGACGCCCGGGGATAATCCCTACTTTGATCAGAGGAGACACAGAGACGTTGAGAGTAGGTGGGAGTTTCCCTTCGGAGAGAGGAATTCTGATCAGGAGCCACCTGAGACAGATTCAGAGCAGGAGCAGCCTGCGGGGGACACAGAGCAGCGGAACCCGATGGCAGACGATGAGGGTTCGAGGAGATGGGATACACTCCTCCATCACATGCAGGAGATGACACAGAGACTCACGGCATTAGAGGTCAGGCAGAGGGAACCCCCCAGGGTTTTCCAGATCGGTGAGGGTTCGGGTATGTCCCACCACGTGCCAGTGCATGATGCTATCCCCATTGTGGCATCGCATGCACCCACACGATCTACTATGCCCACATTCTTGCCAAAGGACGCAGGGGCAGGAGTACAGAGGAGTGCACAGAGGGATATTCCAGCACCCACGCGATCCACCATGCCTACCTTCCTGGCAGAGGACGCAGGGGCAGCAGCACAGCGAGAGATAGAGCCGGGTCTGATGGGTGACCTTTTTACAGAGTACCAGGCATACGGACCGGCATTCCGAGATTCTATCACGTTCAGAGACTTTGTCCAGGTCCAGCATGACATTAGACCCCGTGATCATCACCGAGGGCACAGGCACCACCATGATGACCACCGCGCGGCTAGTAGATTTCATTTGCCCACGTTTGATGGCTCATCAAACAGTTCGGCAAAGTCTTGGGTGGAGAAGCTGGACATCTATTTCCAGCTTAACCCGATGTCGCAGTCAGAGGCCATTAAGGTGGCAACATTACATCTGGACGGTGAGGCTCAGGACTGGTGGTTCCATGGGATGACGACACTCGGACATTCTGCAGTGACGACATATGCCGAGTTTACCCGGAGGGTGATAGAGCGCTTTGACAGGAGGGATCCGGAGCAGCATTTTGTTGAGCTGACGAAGCTCAAACAGTCTGGGAGTGCAGAGACATACATTTCGGACTTCTTGAGGATTTCGGTGATGGTCCCTGATTTGTCGGTGGCTCGGATGGTTTACATGTTTGTGGAGGGGTTGTCAGAGCCACTTCGTGGCCTAGTCCGGTCAACCAGACCAGCTACCCTTCAGGATGCCATCAGCAGGACTCGGGACTTACAGGATGTCTTACCCAGGACTCGGACACCCTATCCCCAGAGACAGGCTTTCCAGCCTAAGGGGAAGGACACGAGGGTTCCGCCTCCCAAGGCGAATCCTGGATGAGGGCAGTTTGATGACGAGGCTAGGAGAGAGCTGAGGAGGAAGCGGTTGTGCTTCACTTGCCAGGAGCCATGGGCACCTGGACATAGGTGTGCTGCAGGGAAAGCACACTTCATTGAGGTCTTCTCCGAGAGCAATGGAGAAGAGGATGAGGGGGATGACGTGGAGGCAGGAGATTGTTATGCAGCGCAGGGTACCTTACCACCTCCACCACCCGCAGCAGGTGGGGCATCATTTGCACCCACTGGTGGAGCTCTAGCCGCATTGCGGGGAGTTCCCAAGTACCTGACACTGCGCGTACGAGGGACAGTACGCCGGCAGCGGGTTTCAGTCCTAGTTGATAGTGGGGCCACCCACAACTTCATTGATGCCCAGATGGTTGAGCGGAGAGGCATACAGACAGAGGGTTTTGATGGATTTTCCGTCTTGGTCCCAGGAGATCAGACCATGGCATGTGCTCGGTATGTCCCGGAGCTATCAGTGACGATGGGCACGTATACATTGACAGATCACTTCTTTGTGGTGGATATTCCGGACACCAACCTGATATTGGGTGTTCAGTGGCTCATTACTCTGGGGAAGGTCACGACAGATTGGAAGGCCCTAGAGATGGAGTGGGATGATCCCAAGACGGGGAGGCATGAGAAGATACGGGGACAGCACACATACCCACCTCAGACGGTGTCGGCACACAGGATGGAGGCGACCTTCCGCAAGGGAGACATAGAGTGGGCGGTAGAGTTGCGGGCTTTAGAGGCAGTGGATACAGGGCAAGCAGTGCATCCTGAGCTATAGTCTATTCTCGACAGGTATGCAGCGGTTTTCGGGGATATTCCACCAGGGCAGCCACCAGATCGGGGGTTTGAGCACACGATCGAGCTTGAGCAGGGGATACAGGCCGTGATTACCACACCGTATAGGCATCCCAAGGCCTATCGGGACGAGATAGAGCGGGCTATCCAAGAGTTGCTGGCCCTTGGTCACATTCGGCCCAGCACAAGTCCTTTTGCTTCTTCTGTAGTGCAGGTGAAGAAGAAGGACGGCACATTGCGCATGTGCATTGACTACAGGGCTCTAAACAAGAAGACCCTGAAGAACAGGTACCCCATCCCCAGGATCGATGAGCTGATGGATGAGTTGAGAGGAGCACGGTTCTTCTCGAAGATTGACTTGAGATCCGGGTACCATCAGATACGCGTGAGGGAACAGGACATTCCCAAGACCGCTTTCAGGTGTCACTATGGGCACTTTGACTTTCTGGTCATGCCATTCGGGCTGACCAATGCACCTGCTACCTTCCAGTCGTGCATGAACCACATTTTCAGGGGTCATCTGAGGAAGTTTGTGCTGGTCTTCTTTGATGACATACTTATATATAGCAGGACTTGGGAGGAGCATCTCCAGCATATTGAGACAGTTTTGCACATCTTGGAGGAGCAGCAGTTCTATGCCAAGCTCTCCAAGTGTGAGTTCAGGTTGACAGAGATGCTGTATCTGGGGCACATTATAGGAGTGGACGAGGTGAGAGTCCACGAGGAGAAGATCAGGGCCATCAGGGATTGGCCAGAGCCGCAGAATGTGACGGAGCTTCGGGGATTTATTGGCATTTGCACATACTACAGGAAGTTCGTCAAGGGCTTCTCTCAGCTTGCTGCACCCCTCACAGATTTGACGAGGAAGGGGGCATTCAGTTGGTCGGACACGACACAGCGAGCTTTTGACAAGCTCAAGGAGGTGATGAGCAGTTGTCCTGTGTTGGCGTTGCCAGATTTTACACAGCCCTTTGTCCTAGAGTGTGATGCATCAGGAGAGGGGATTGGTGCGGTTTTGATGCAGGGCGGTCACCCGATTGCTTTTGAGAGCCGGAAGCTCCTTCCACACGAGAGGTTGTATCCCATATACGACAAGGAGATGTTGGCCATCATGCATGCATTGGCCAAATACCGGCAGTACCTAGTGGGTAGCAGATTCAGGGTGAGGACAGATCATAACAGCCTGAGGTACTTTCTGGAGCAGAAGCAGTTGCAGGAGAGGCAGCAGAAGTGGATTAGAAAGATCCAAGCCTATGACTTTGACATAGAGTATGTCAAAGGCAAGAATAACGTGGTAGCTGATGCCCTTTCTCGTAGACCGGCCACGTTATCACTTATGAGCTTGGACGCTGATTGGAGGGCTCGACTGCTGGTTGAGTACTCCAAGGACAGGTTTGCATGTGAGGTCCTGGAGGGGCAGGTAGCAGATGACAGGTACAGGGTGGTCGATGAGATCATCTATTACAGGGACAGGATCTTCTTGATTGAGGGATCTCAGCTCAAGAAGAAGATACTCCAGGCTTCTCACGATTCTCCATTGGCGGGCCATCAGGGGTTCACCAAGACCTACCGGGCCATTCGGGAGAGGTTCTCATGGAAGGGCCTCAAGGAGGACGTACTCCAGCATGTCAGGGAGTGCGATGTTTGCCAGCGAAACAAAGGAGAGATGAGCCATCCTGCAGGGTTGTTGCAGCCTCTTCCCATTCCGGAGGGGAAATGGGAGAGCATATCGATGGACTTCATCACAGGGTTGCCCATGGTGCAGGGCAAGGACTGCATCTTTGTCGTCGTTGACCGGCTGACGAAGTATGCCCATTTTTTTGCCATATCCGCACATCACACAGCAGCACAGGTGGCTGAGCTGTTCTTCAGGGAGATTTTCAGATTACATGGTCTACCCAAGACCATTGTCAATGACAAGGACAGCCGTTTCATGGGCGGATTTTGGCAGGAGCTCTTCCGACTAGTGGGGACCGAGTTGACACCGAGCACTAGTTATCACCCCCAGACGGACGGGCAGACAGAGATAGTTAACAAGTGGCTGGAGGGCTACTTGCGTAACTACGTCAGTGGACAGCAGAGGGCATGGCTGAAGTGGCTGCATTTGGGCGAGTACTGCTACAACACAACGCATCATATGTCTATTGGTATGTCACCTTTCTATGCTTTGTATGGATATCATTCCTTATCTTTTGTGGACATGATGTTTGGTGTTAGCAGGGCTCCAAGAGCCAAGTTATGGATCCAAGAGAGCCAAGATATCCTTCGAGCTCTCAAGGACAACATAGCCACAGCACAGAATCAGCAGAATTTGTATGCTGATAAGGGTCGGGTGGAGAGACACTTCGAGGTAGGGGACTTGGTTTACCTACGTCTACATCCATACCGACAGTCTTCGCTCAAGAAAAAGGGGGCAGAGAAGCTCAAGCCCCGCTTTTACGGGCCATACAGGGTGATACACAGGATCGGGCAGGTTGCATATGAGTTGGAGCTGCCCCAAGGCAACAAGATTCATAACATCTTTCATGTATCATGCCTGAAAAAGGCGCTGGGCCAGCAGGTGACAGTCACAGAGGAGCTACCACCCACGGATGATGAGGGGCATCTGGTGTTGCAGCCGGAGGCTATTATTGATACTAGGGAGAGGCAGCTGTGGAGCAGAACGATCAGGGAGTTCTTGGTGAGATGGAAGAACTTGCCGGATGAGGACGCCACTTGGGAGGATGAGAAGATATTGCAGCATCCATCACTTCAGTTGCTTGAGGACAAGCAACGATCTGCCGGGGGAGATTGTAATATTCCTAATTAGCACCGCTAATTGGAATATTTCATTTTTGTATAGTTTTGCCGCCTATAGTTAAATTAATAAATAAAGTGAGAAAGAGGGGGTCAACTCACTTTAATAAAATAAAGTGCTACCTAGTAGATGAACGTTGTAACTTAAAGGGGAAAGCCTTGGGGGTCCACACACACATGAGAGAGGCCTCACGTAGGCTCCTAAGGTAACTGCGCAGGTCAAGGAGGAGGTCAAGGACGCAGTTAGGGTTTTTGAGGGAGCTAGCACTATAAAAGGTGGGGATTTCACTCCATTTGGCATTATTGATATGTTGATGATATTGAGAGCTAGACTTCTGTCTACTTCAGCACGCAGGTTGTTTAGTCGGTCTGCAACACTGTTTAGTGCGAACTGAGTGTCTCCGGTCGGAGATCTCGCCCTTGGCCCCGGGGGACTTCGAGTGCCTGCTCGGGCAAGGTATTTCCTTCAGTTTCTGTAGGTGATTTGCAGTGGATTTTGGGTGGACGTTGCAGAGGAGCTGGCCCCTTGGAGTGACTGCGCAATCCAGGAGAGAGGACGCAGTTTCAGCAGGGAGGACGCAGTCATTGTTGTGCAGCGCTGTTGTGTGGTGATTTGGTGGTGGTTTCAGCGTATTTCAGCCTTGGGGAGATTGTTGTTTCAGCCGGAGGTTTTGCAGGAGGATTTAGGCCCCTTTTCCAGCATATTTCTTGAGCTTCTGCGCTGCTCCTGGGAGAGACAGCGTTTTCATTGAGGAGGGCTTATTTAGTGGATTTTCGGAGGTGGAGCATTTGCTTCACGGTTTCTGGGTTTTGTCCGGAGGGGTGAGTACAGATAGCCTTCCGATTTTCAGCACATTCCAGTGAGGGGATCAGCCCCTAGTTCCAGTACATTGCAGCAGCAGCTTTCTACGGCAGTTTACTCCAGCAGCTAGGACGCAGTTTTCTGTTGTAGCCATTTCTTATTCTGAGAGGGTCTTCACTTGCTTAGAGCAAGGATAGGTGCACTCATTCTGATTATCTCTTGTACCCCTGTATATGTATTCTCAGATTAATAAAATGGCATAGCGTTCTGGTATTTTATGTGTACTTGTTCCATATTCTAGTTCCGGCCTTTTGTTCTATATAGCTGCTTGTTTGTTTGTTGTGTATTACTGTTTATTTTCCGTTGGGGATATTACATGGTACGACATTTGGACGTGGGGTCATGGGATGATCACATACTCTAGCAAGAGCTTGTTGGAGGAGGTGGCATTGGCAGGCCACCAGACGATGCCTTGTATGGAGCCAGGGATTCTTCACCTTTTTGTGGGGCACAGAGCCCGCAGAGGAGCAAAGCAGTGTTGGCATCACCACTGACACATAGGGAGATTCACTTCTCGAACCTAGTTAGGGAGATCTGACTAGGTAGCTCTGTCTCTCTCCTCCAATGGCCAAAGGTGACCCAACCGTGCTACCAGTCACGTCAATATATGCCTGAAGGGGGTTGCTCTGACGCTCCAATGTGCACTCTAGCTGGATCATTAGGGAATACAATCGCTCTCCAACGTGAGTCAGTTTGGCTGCTGAATCGACACAAATTGCTCTCATGACCTCCAACCCCTTGTTTTGTTGTAGAATAGCCTCTCGCATTGTCACGACCTTCTCCTTCAACGCTAGAAGGTCTGCTTGGAATTGATGAAACTATTGTGGGCGACCATCATCTAACACTATGGTATCCCTTGGCACCTCATCCATGGATGGCCCTACGGGTGTATGTTCCACACTCTCTTCTAAGATGTCAATCCAAGTGGTCAAGGGAGTCTCCAACAAGGGTGACTCCTGCGTCACACTAGGTGTATCTACGAGCTCATCACAATCATGTGTTCCCTCATCCTCCAAGTGCGAGGTAGCCATTTTAATGGCTTCCCCCTCTATTATTCGGTTAAGATGGAAAAAGGTATCCAACTTCTCCACCCGATCCTGAGTCGTCCACAGTGGATCCAAAATACGTGGGAAAAGGTATCCTCCCAATGGTACATTGCAACTGTGAGCACTGCATGCTAGACCCCCCATTGTTCTTGCGTTTTTCATCTTGCTTGAGTTGACAGTAATCTCTTAAGGACAAAGAAGCTCTGAAGTTTTCCCCCATGGACTACCATTCTCGGAAATAATCTCCTTTGGTGGGTAAGGTTCTGCCCACCCTCCTTGTTCATAGAAAAAGATCCCCACGGCTGAGCCAAGAACGAAGCTCTGATACCACTGTAATATCCCAAATAGGGATTAACAATAATAAAAGTGCAAATAGACAAGTAACTACAGCAAAAATGCAAATACCATTAAAACACAGAAACTGGAGCCAAAATTACCGTTGAGCCTTTTTATTAATATATTGGGAAAGAGTACAATTGAGTTGTTGGAAAGTTTGCACCTATGTTTGCTCAAGGCGAGCTTGAAGAACAACTCAAACTCAAGCAAAAACTCTGGCTAAAAGTGCCTCTTCGTGGCCCAGTCTCTGCGCTACCTAGCTTAGAAATGTTGTTGATAGCTGACTTCAGACTACTGGTTGGGTTGCTTTCTCTGCTCAGAAAATTTTGGGCTTTTAACCCCAGACTCTATTCACCAAACCCACAAAAAACCACGAAGGAATTGGGCAGGTGTTGACCCTGGAATTTCGGCCCAATTTCCTCTAGCTCCTCTAGCTGCTGGCTGCGTTAGTATTTTTTTTTCCACCTCAAACCTACCCAGAAATTTTTTCCGAATTAATCTTGGCTTCTCCTTAATAAACCCAGAAAAGCCCAGGAAGGGTTTGCCCATAGCTTGAGTTCGAAATTTGGCCCTCTTGGGCTTGGCTCACTGCGCTCTGGGTAAATCGAACCTCTGGATGAATCTGCTGGAAAATGCCTCCGGAAAACTACCAAAATCCTTGGTAGGAGGTGGCTAACCTCCTCTCCAAATCTCCTGCTGAAACTCCGCTGCTCTCCGCACTCCCGACACCCACACCGAACTGAACTGCACAATCACTGTGTAGTTTACTCTACCTCTGTGCATTCCCGAAGGGGATACGCTCTTCCTGTTGCTGCTGCTGTGTAATTCCGTCACCAAAATGCAGAACTCCTCTCCTGACCGGGAACTCGAAGTCCCCCGAGGTAGAGGTTGAGATCTCCGCTCAAAGATCTCGTGTGCTAAACAACACTGCAGACTTGGCTCTTCGGCTCAAGTGTGCTTCAGTCAAAATGACAAAGAGAAATAATATTAATGAATGACGAACTGAGCCTTCCCTTCTTCCTTTTGTCCATTGAGGCCCAACGTATTCTTTGGGTCCCACCTTGGCCTGCGATGCATTTCCTTGGACCAATCATTTGTTGCCTTCCTCCCGCCAATCCCACACTCTCATTTTCATGCCTCTTCTACGCTACCACCTAAGGCCAATTCGACCTCACCACTAAAGCCACAATTTTCCCTTAGGGACTTTAGGAAAAAACTTTATTTGGCTTAATTATTAATTGTGGGTCCCGTACCCTCTTTATTTCTGCCCAACATTAGGAATTGCCAAAATTAATCAAAATTAATATTCCAATTAGCTTACTGCTAATTTCAAATATTACATCTAGGGGCTGATTTCCTTGAGGTTGATTTTTTTCCAGTGGGGCCGAGTTTCGGGTTCCCAACAGTTGCATTTTTTTGTGTATTCTCTATGTGTCTAGGACAAAATTTTCCTTATAAATTTAATATGAAGGAATATTTTGTTGGGCACAAATTTGTTGTTGTAGTGTGATTGATTTCCCCAGGTTACTTCTGTTGCATTTTATTTCTTAGTTAATATACCGATGTGTTTGTTTTAGTAGCAATTTCAGATTTATTTGAGATAAATGATTTCTTGGTTTTTAATAAAATTGTTGAAGTAAAATAAATCAGATCTAGTATAAAGAATTAACAATTTCAATTAGCATAGCGGACATGGTAAATTGAATTGAAACTAAATGACCTAGACATGGTAAATTGAATATAAATTAAATCATGAAACCAAATATTTTGTTTTGACATAAACTATCATGCCTATGTAATTATTAAGAACTCACCATATGTTTCAAGTAAAATTCCGAAGAATACGAGTACAAGCGAAGGGATTATACAATTTAAAATTCTCTCGTTGTGCCCCTGTAAACAATCAAATTGTCAATTAATAGAACCTTATGAATCAAGAATATTTAGAAAATCCTGGCAATGGAACACAATCATTTTGAATCATATGAAAGAAACAAAAGTGTTCTAAAAACTTCTCAGATGATATAAATCATCACAATCAGTAAAAAACTTAACATTATAACATCACATAACTTCTAATAAGGATCGTCCACATTTAGCTGAAAGGATATTGCTACCCCTCATATTGTATGAGAGGGAAATTTGTGATTTTCATCACATTATAGGATTTCAAGACATCATATAGGGCTATAATGGACTTGAGGTATAGACCTCTTTTTCTTGGAGGTGATGCATTTTTAGGTTGAGTAGATTGATGATTTCTAGATCAGCCTCTTATAGATTTTCGTACCTCTTCATGGTGTTGCATGGGATGTTACACATTAGTTCATGTATGATGGCTTTATTGCCCAAGGGTTGGATACTAGTAGCATGGGATAAGAAGTGGGTTATGTGATGGATTGTCTTGGTATTGTGTTTTCTCTTCATGATTGGATATCTTTGATTGATGGAGCTTCGAGTTTAGGAGTTTACGACTTCATTGATAGTTGTGGGATACTTTTTGGTGTTGATATTGTCATCCTAACACTGACACATGTGCTTTTCACATATGAGTAGGCAAGTTTGTTTTAAAGGGGCCACCTGCTTTTGCACCTTGACCATGGTGAAGGAATATATGTTAAAGGAAAAGTTAAATATGACATTATTTTAATGATGAGGACACTCCATTGATTAATTCATTTAATACATTATCTTATTCCATTATTTTTAACTCGTGACTTAAAGGTGGGGATGATCTCATGGTATATATGTTCACAAATCATAATTTAAAGAGGTCGCCCCCTTTCCTTACCTCATGCAATTTTATATGGCACATGACATGGTGTGGATAAATTTATTCATAAATCATGTGAGGAGGGTTTCCATATGACTCAAGTCTCACATGCATTGAAGTCATCCATTTTTTTTGTTGATATAAGTATAATCTTTACCCATTAAGTGCATCCCCTCTAACTTGGAAGAGGTTCATAAATGCCTTTGGGCCACAATCATTGAGGATTGTTTGTACTATTATTACACCAGCCTAGATCCATCTTAACTCTTAATCTACCAAGCACCGAGTGTAATATTCCTACTAAGAATTAACAGTGATAATTAAAACAAAAAAATCACATGCAACAAAAATTCAACATGCAATTAGACACCCATAAATTTAGCCAAAAATTGCACCAAGTTGATCCATTTTATTATCAAGAGGAATTTACAATATATGTATGGAATATGTGCACCTGGGCTTGCTAAATCAAGCTAGAAAAACCCCAGTTGAGAAAATATGTTGTACGGATGCTGGAAAGTAATTCCTCTTCAAGCTTTGCATTGACCTTGGAAATCTGTAACTATTGGCTGGAAAGAGACTATTGTTTGACCCCTCTAGAGTGCTCAGAATATCTTGTAAAATTAACCTTGGGATCTCCTCATCAAACCCATCAAGACCCATAATGGTTGGTCCTAGTTCCAAACTTCCGAAATTACACCCAATTAGTGCGAGTTCCTCCTCCAGCTAGGTAATTCGCACTACCTAAGAATCTGCTACCAAAGCCTTCCAAAAAAACTGAGAAGACCTTCCAATAATCCTCCTTATGTTCGTTCCAAAACTCGGCCCCAAACTCCTGGTCAAGCATCCACAACAAATTCCCTCCACAAGTGATTGCATAGGCCCCAGTCAAGCCACCAATGCGCATGCCCAGGAATGAGAAATTTGGCCTGAAGAATGATCACCCAATATGCTCGACAATCCACTGCAAAAATGTTGCTAAATGCCAAGGGAATGTGCCCCTAAATTTTCGGAATCAGCGCTGCCTTGAAGCTCTCTCCCCACAAGAGTGCATGGCACCTTTCTGCGCCCAATCTGCTCCAAAGAAGCTTGAGTATCCCTGTAGAATTCCTACGGAACAGCTCCACAAATGTAGCGAAGGCTCCCAGAGGGTGGCACTCGAAGTCCACCGAAGGAGGAGTTGAGATATCCCCTCGGAAATCTCGTGTGTTGAACAATAATTTGTAGACTTGGCTCAACAACTCAAGCATACAAGAGAGTTTGTTTTTCAAATGATCAAAAAACCCCCAAACGATGCCTCCTCCTATTTAGCATTGATCTCTCTCTCTCTCTCTCCACGTGGGCTCCATACATCGACCCCTTCTCCCTCTCTCTCCCCAAGTGCGTTTTCCACCAAGGGGTGTGTATTCCTCTTGGGGTGGCCCCGACCTTCCACTAGGAATTCGATTTGCCTCCTTTTCCTATGTTGGGGCCTTCTTCAGGGAAAATTTTAAGAACCCCCCTAAATTTATAAGTATAATAAATGGGCGAATCCCCATGGTACATAGGAAAAATGGAAGGTGATTTTATCAATAATATATATATATATATATATATATATATATATATATATATATATATATATATAATTTTTTTGGCGAATATCTCACCAAATTATATCATATTGTAAAATCATGGCGAATTTTTCACTGAATTATAAAATATTGTAAGATCTTGGCGAATCTTTCACGAAATAATAAAGGCTTTGTAAAGGGCTAACAAAGTTCATAATGAGTATTTCTTGTAATGGTTTCAAGCCTTGTTAAGCAATCCATCAAGAACCAAAACCAACATATTCCTTATATGGAATAGAAAGATATTTCTCATGGAAAGTCAATTAGGTTTAGTGCATGTGGTAGGGAGAAATACTACATGTGACAATGTGATGAACTCATAATGAGTATTTCTTGTAATGGCTATGAGCCTTGTTGTCTAAGCAATCCCTCGAGGACTGAAATATGTAATATTCCTCATATTGAATATAAAGATATTTCTGATATATTGGTATATAAAGGTACGAGCCACAAGAAGTCCTTAGAATATTGATAGGTAGAAGATTAGTGCAAAAAATTTAAAAAAAAGTTAAAAAATGCAAAAATGGAGAAGAAATACAGGGGCAAAATGGTCAAACAGCGAATTCATAATCCATGGGAGGAACACTTATTAGAGATAGTGAGGGAATATTTTCCCTTAGCCTAGGGGTAACAAAGGAAGACATTAGAACTCTCACATATGAAAGTGTAGTTAAATAAAAATTAAGCTCTATACCAATCATGAGAGGGAGGAAATATGGGAAAGAAATGCAGGAACAAGAATCTAAATGGAACAAAGCATTGGGATTACAATCCATGCTCACCAAGTTTGGCTACTTCCTTTTAGGCCTATTGAAAAATTAGGTTTAATCATTTATCTTGTTATCTAATTATTTGTAAAATAGTTTCCAAGTAGCTATGTTAGAGCATGGATTTTGTGAAAGAAAAAAAATCACTGTCCTGACCATCTTGAGATAGAGATGGACGGAGATGAGTATTGGTGATAGAATTCTCCCATTTTTTTGTTGTAACAAGTTGTATAGGTACAACTACAATCCCCTAATTTTAGCTCAAACAATATCCATTAGTGTGAGAAAGAATGTTTGATGTTTTCACCTTGATTTTTTTATCCCTATCGATGTTTAATAAATCCAAGGATAAGATGGATTTATGTTAGTTTATAGTTGCTTAAAATTTAAATATAAAAATTGAAATAAATATGATGTAATTTCATTTTTATTTTATGTTGAAGTCTTTAAATAAATAAGAGGTCGGGTCTTTTTTTCTCATTTTATTTTATTAATGACACAACCACACATGGAAATCTCCCCCACCCTGGGCTATCAAGCACCTTGCTTCAATTAGTGCAAAGAATAAATATGGCATGATAAAATTATGTTTCTTACCCATTTTGAACTTGGACGTCAGTTACAGTTAAATAACAAACATTCAAGCTCTTCTAGTTGATTATTTGTCTTTCATCAACATATTTGCTTGTTATAACACCATTTGAATACATTTTAATCAACCATAAAAAACTTTGGCCGATTGCTATGTGAATTGAACTATCCAAAGGTCGATGATAGGTATATTATTTTAGGCTATCCATACCCTTCAGATATTTAAATCTTTTAAGCTCAACATAAAATTTTGATGCATTTCATTAATCTGATCTTTTGCTCCCAATATTCCATCCCTCCACTTGACATACTTCAACAGTCTCCTTTGTGTTGTTATATAGTTAGGTGTTTGTGCTTCATCCTAGATAGCTAATTTTGTATTTTAAGGATATGTATGCTTTTCAGTTAATTTGTATTGTGCTTTTAATGTATTTCAGAATCTTCAACGACCTCCTTTGTGGAATTCTATTGCTAGGTGTTTGCGCTTCAACCTAGATAGCTAATTTTGATTTTGAAGGATATGCCTCCTTTTTAAATACATTTTTATTGTGCTCTTAATTTATTTCAGAATCTTAACAACATTGCCCTCTTTCCTTTCTAACAAAGAATTAATTTAATTCAGAGTACTGATTGTAGTTGGTGCTAATACCAGATTAACATCAACATGGATTTAGAAGTTTCTTAGACTTGATGTTGAATTTATATCTATTGTAACAAGTATAAGGATGTAAATATTTCTCTCTCTTTTACCAATTTAATCTCTTTTACTTTTGTGTACTTACAGTCATCCAAGACTCATGAAGAGAGCTGGAAAAAATTGATACAACACAAGTCAGAAGTGTTGTGCCAGAATCATTATTTTTTGCATAGTTGATCATCTTGGTCATGCATATTATTTCAGATAGCCTCGAGACTTTAATAAGAAAGATGACATTATAACCTGATCCATGACGTATGTGTCTAGATTACAGATAGCTCAACAAAATGATAATCAAATATATGTTTCCTATTCTTGTCATTGATGAATTATTAGATGAGTTTCATGGAGTAATTTTCTTTACTAAATTGGATCTTCATTCTGGATGTCATCAAATCAAAACGAGGCAAGATATTCCCAAAGCAACGTTTGGATTACATGGAAGTCACTATGAGTTTTTGGTTATGCCATTTGGGCTTACAAATGCACCTTCAAAATTTCAAAGCTTGATGAATTCTATTTTCAAACCCACCCTTAAAACATTTGTGCTAGTAAGTTTTAATGACATACTAATCTACAACAAATCTTGGGAAAATTATGTACAACATGTTGGCAAGGCGTTGACACTATTGGAAGAGAAACAACTATATGCAAAGCCTTCCAAGGGTGCCTTTGGGGTTCAAAAAGTAGAATATTTAGGTCATATTGTATCACATTATGGTGTCAAGATGGATCCTAACAAAATCAAAGCTATGAGGGAATGGTCAATCCCCAATACCCTAAAGAAACTCAAACGATTCTTAGGATTGAATGCATATTACCGCAAGTTTGTTAAGAATTATGGTCAAATAGCAGCGCCTTTTAACAAAATAACTGAAGGATGCATTTTCATGGACTACATAAGTAACCAAATCTTTTGAATAACTTAAGGAGGCTATGTGTACAACTCACATCTTGGCGACACCTAACTTCACAAAAATATTCATTGTGGCGTGTGATGCCTCAAGCCATGGCATTGTTGCAGTTTTTATGCAAGAAGGAAGACCCCTTGCCTTTGAGCAACAGTCGTAAGTATTTCTTGGAGCAAAGACTATCTTCAGAAGAGCAACAAAAAAGGGTCAAAAAGATGTTGGGTTATGAATTTGAAATTATCTACAAAAAAGGATAACAAAATATTGTGGTAGATGCACTCTCAAGGAAAGAGGAAGACACAAATGGTTTACTATGTGTTATTTCCATTCCACAATCTAACTGGGTGGAAGAAGCAAGGATAGAATGGCAACAAGATGAGAAGATATGCAAGATCATTCAACATCTACATGAGGAACCCAATGTAGTAGAAACATTTACGTGGAAAAATGATTTGTTATTGTATCAAGTTCGCTTATACTTATGTAAGAATTCTCAACTAAAAAAGGAGGTCCTTTTGGAATTACACATTTATCTTGTGGGAGGACATTCAAGGTTCTTGAATACATACCATAAGATCAAGAAAGATTTTTTTGGGGAAGGTATTAAAGAAAATGTGCAAAAGCTTGTGGCAGAATGTGTGGTATGCCAATAAAATAAATGTGACACTATCAAAACCCCAGGGGCTCCTTCATCCATTAGTCATACCAAGCTAATGTTAGGAAGACGTTTCAATGGATTTTAATACAGGTTTATCGAAATCTAAAGGAAAGAGTGTCATTATGGTAGTGCTAGTTCCAATGACAATGTATGCCACTTTTTCTTTCTTTCTCATCCTTTTCAAGCAAGTATTTTGGTAGCAGCATTCATGGAAGCAATCCAAAAAATACATCAAACACCAAAAGATTATTGTAAGTGATGGAGATCCAATTTTCAATGGAATTTTTTGGACTGGATTATTTTCTTGTTTAGGTACTGAATTGGCTCGCAACTCACCTTACCATCCTCAATCTAATGACCAAACTAAGGTTGTGAATAAATTTTTAAAAGGATATCTACATTGTTTTGCATCAGATGAACAAACACACAACGGGTCAAATGGATGCCCTTGGCAGAATAGTGGTACAACACATCCTTCCATACTTCATAAAAAATGTCACCATTGATGGCACTTTATGGATATCATCCTCAATCCATCTAACGCCCTTGAAAGGGACTATAAAGGCTCAAGTAGTAGAGGAACGCTTATAGCACCAACAAGAGGTTCAAACTAGTGAAAGAAAACTTGGTTATTGCACAAAATAGGATGAAATAACAAGCAAACCAACATTGCAGTGAAAGGGAATTTAAAAGGGGGGAGTGGGTATTTGTGAGACTACAACCATATAAACAAATGTCCCTCAAGCAACAAAAGAAGGACAATAAATTACCTTCAACCCCTATAAGGTGTTGCACAGGATAGGAAGTATGGATTACAAATTGGAGTTGCATCCAGTCTTCCATGTTTCTTTCTTAAAGAAGGTAATCGGTGACAAATCCTAGTGTAAACTATTATATCATAGATTAATGAAGAAGGGAAAATAATACCAGAACAAGAAACAATTTTGGAAACAAGGACTACGCAATTGAGAAATCGAGCAATTAGTAAGTACCTCATCAAACGGAAGAACCTACCAATGGAAGAAGCAACATGGGAAGATGAGTTGTCCATGCAAAAACACACACAGATAGTCAAATGTTGAGGACAACACTTCTTTGAAGGGGAGGGGCATGTTAAGCCCCATGTTAACCCAAAAAACCCTTATGGGCCATAGGTATTGAGTGATCACATTTATGTTGTTATATTGTTATGTAGGCTAGAACCCCTCATGGTCTCAATTTATTATAAAATTTAAATGTACCCTTTGCCCTATATATACACTAAGGAGACCTAGCCTTAAGATCATCAAATATTTGTATTATACATTTTATTCATTGTAAAATTAGGTTTCCCCCTTGAAGAGAACTGTAATGATTGGTTTCTTATCATTTTTAAGGTGTAAGTATCATAACAAAGAACTTTTCTAGGCTGCACAGTTATTGATAGAGCCTAGCCTACACCAACAACCCAAATGTGCATGGCAACATGAACAAAGATAGACCGGAACCAAAACAAAGACACCACAAACAATAGACTAAAAGAAGTGCATATAAACAAAGCCAACAGGTATTGTGGGATGGAATGCAACCAATTCTCCAAGAACAACCCTTCAACTTCATGGAAAACCCACAAACTAAAATGAACCAATTAATACATACCTTCCACTTTGCATTATGAAAACCAAATCCTGTAATGAGAACCCACTCATCCATTCCATGCAGACAAATGATGGTGGGAACTAATTCAGAAAACTGATCTTGTATTGGGATAGCCTGGAAGTAGATATAACTGGTTGTCATTTCAATAAATTCCTTGAACTCAACATGTGGCAATCATGCCAAGCCATGGAGCTTGCATGCAGTGATAAGGTTCCAAATGTCACATCATGAGCTCAACAAATGGGTTGTGGCAGTGGTGGTCTACAGTCATATCAAGGTTAACTCATCCCTTCCCACCCCATCGGGACGGTGGAATTTTATGCCAAATTTTACTACCAAAATTTGCATTATTGGAAATTTTCCAAACTTCATGCTGGCCTCTGTGTTGCCTTATCCTGGAAAGGTTCCATCTTCCAACTTAGATTTTCCATGGACACCCTATTTTAAAGCTCCTAGAGTGGCTGTAACTAAATTTTTCTTAGATACTGTTAAAACTGCAATATGTTTTACTTGAAAGCATGTTAACCTAACCAGGTTTATTGAGTCATAAATTTGTTAGGTTATACAAATTGTTGATTTCATTATTGTTGTTGTTGTGTGGGGTCAAGTTGGTCAAAATTTACCATTTAGAAACATCAATAAGATTAACCAACCTAGGCATACAAACTGTAATATAAAATATCCAAACATATCTGATGCATTACAGATGAGGTATGTGTTGAAACTTTTAAAATTATGTGCCTTCCAAACTGTCTTGGCATGGATTATATTCCAATTGATATGTATGCTTTCCAACCAGAATGCAATAAAATCACTAGAAAGTGCCAAATATCTATGTCCTCTTACATACTTAAACCAATTCCCCAAAATATTCACATGAAGACAAGTTCTCTAAAGTCGTCCCTAAAGAATACATTTTTGGATGTCTAGAACAGTATGTTAAAATTTCACTACATGGAAAACATACCTGCAAACTTAAGGAACTCTCAAAACTACTTCTTTGTGCTAGATCTGAAATCTCAAATGGTAGCTGAAAACTAACAGAAAAACAAAACAATTTACAACATTCAGAAAATCATCTCTATTTATCTTTATTAGCTCAGGAAAGGAAAAACAGTGCACACACTCTCTGGTAAACTAAATGAATAACAAAAGCAGCAGGGAAACCTTAACACGTGCATCCTAATCAAACCCTAATTCTACTCTAGGGAAGTGTACCCAGGCTACATGCAGCATATGCTTATAATAGATCACCTCCCCTGTGGAATAGTGTGCCCTAGCTAAGTCTGATCCAGATGCCATTCTAATTTTAGAACTGAACTGGACAGAAAAAACACATCTAAGGCTGGCACATGCATTTTTAACACTAAACTGAAGATGACTCCCTCTTTGCAGGGAATGTGTTCTCAAGCCTCTCCCACAACATCTCAAACAATATCTTAGCAAGAGCTTTGTCAGAATATCAGCAACCTGAGAATATTACTGAACATACTGTAGGTTCACTGCACCCTACTCAACTCTATCCCTGTTAAAATGGTACAAGATATTAATGTGATTGAAACAACCATGAAACACTGGATTTTCACGGAGCTTGATGCAGCACTGATTATCACAGTAAATCACGGTAGGCGAGATCTGATTGATCAACTCTATTATCAAATTGTGAAGCCAGATGACCTCACAACTAGCAGAACTGGCTTTAATATACTCTGCCTTTGCCAAATTAAGTGCCACTGTCGCCTGCTTCCTGCTTAACAAAGATATTATATATGAACCCAAGCTGAAACAAAGCCATGAGTCACTCTTCCTGCCACCAACATCTCTGGCCCAGTCAAAATCCACTAAAGCATGCAGCAACTCAAATAACTATGAAGCACTGTGCCAATGTGCCCTTTAAGTACCTCACATACCTCAGACCATGGAGCAGATTTGCAGCAACCTCAGCTCAACCATATACTAGCAGCCAAGATGGACACAAAATTGGTGTCTGAACCCCCCTTGTTTGTGAGACAAGGGACCTCATCCACACAACAATTTGACTGCAAAAGCCTACCAGACATGTTAGGGAACCTATATACTTTTTGTACACTGATGAATCAACCAATCTGAATCTGAATCTACTGATAACTTCAAAATATGTATCATAAAAGTATCCTAGTATCCTAGGGTTTATAGTCCATTATCCGAAACTTCTTCAGAATCTCAATTGCCTACTTACCCCTGTTCGAGGACCAACTCACCTAAAATCTGCCAAACCTCCAAACCCAAGAAATAACGAATGAGGTTGACGTCCTTCATGTCAACTTCACTTGCCAGTTTCTTCTTGCACCATGCGATAGAGTTTTTTGAACTAACGGTTAGGACCACGTCATCTACATACAACACAAAGATGAGCATATCAAATTTATCATAATCAAACAAAAAATACAAGTTAGGACCTGCAACAGTCTTAGTGATGCCCATAATCTGTAAGTACTCATCAATCCATGAGTACCAAGCACATAGAGGCTACTTTAGCCCAGAAAGAGCCTTCTTCAACTTGCACACATGGGTATCCCATCGATGCAACTCAAAACATCCAGGCTGATTAATGCAACTTCTTCCTCAATGACTTTAAAGAAAATATTTTTTACATACATCCAATATAAAGGGCAATAAAATACCAAAGCTAACAACATGATCGTATCTATCATGGCATCCCACCATACCTTCTCACCTATTGTCTCCTTGTAACTGGAAGACTCTACAACAAAAATGGAATACATCAGTGCAACATAATTAGGAAACTTCTTAGGACAATGATGCACCTGGAAAGAACTCTTAGGCTCTCCTACTTCCTCATGTGCCCCTTGTGTTGTTTGGGTAAACCACCTGGACCTCCTCGCTGAACTGGAAGGGCAAATGGTCCCTGTAACAACCCATTCCCGAGTTATACACAATGATATTAGTGTGTGTACGGTATAGGCATTTGATAGCTACACCTGCCTATCTCCCACACATCACACTAGTACACCTAACTACTAATATCAAGATTACCTGAGTTAGAGATTAATATGATGATTCCAGATTAATATTAATATTAATTAAGTATACATTATATGAAAAGGAATAATAAAAAAAATAGAAAATAAACTTAATTTAATTAAAATATATATACATAGTTAAGTTAAATATTCCAACATAAGCCTTAATCATAAAGATACTCTAAAGTCAAGCCGTATACTCCTAAACAGATTGGATAACCATAAAGATCACACCTCCTCTTTAATAACAATCACATCTCCTTAAATGACATTCGTACCTTCCTTTAAGAGGACCTTATCTTGATGGAGAAGAGGCGGTGGGGTAGGATGTATGGCGGTGGAGAAATTTATATAAGAAAGTGGATTCGAAGAAGGAAAGGGGGCTGGTGAACTTGCGCTGATTACCAAGTGATATTATGATGAGAAAGGATTTGTGCTGAGAGGGAGTCTCTGTTTTTCTTGGAAATCTGGGCATGGGGGCAGAGGAAACATCCTCTGGGTCTGGGATTGTTCCCAGATTGGCTAGGAGGATTTGATTGTTTCGGTGAACTGTTCAACTATCCACAGCATCACAGGAGGAGAACCACCATTAAAATCATCAGCTATACTCCAGGTATTTTCCCATGTTTCGATTAGTTCCTTATGAAAAATTGAAATTTCATTACTGATCTGCATCAAATCGTATTACTGCTGACTTATATTTATATATGTTTAGATTCATTCATGTTGAAAGGATGTCTTAGAATGTATTCATTAAAAGGATGTTAACTGTAGCAGTGATTACCCTGTTGGTCGATTTAGCTACGTCCCTCTTCGGCAAAACTCTAAATTTAAGTGTAAAAGATTAGGAAAATTGAAAACAAGGTCTCTACATCCCTATACCTACATTGGAATCTACCACTGATCTAACTCTCATTTATTTGGAATCAATGGATCAACATTTGAAAAAAATAAGCTTCTCAACCTCCTCAACCTCTGCTGGAGGCTCTTGAGACTTAGGAGGACCCCATATCCTCATCAAACTTGACATCTCAACTTACAACTATAATCCACTAGGATGGAATGTAGATTCTATAAGCCTTAGAAGTCTCATTGTATTCCCCAAAAATAGCCTTCAAACTAGAGTGTTCGAAGTTCCAACTTGGTTCATCTCCCCTTAGAAATATGAATATATTCAAGACAAACAAAACATGAAAATGTGAAACCTGTGGTTTCTCAGCAGTAAAATCTGCTTCTCATGTATTGTCCTTTGATAAACAAATTATGCTAGATATGCCATAGAAAGGAGACAAAGCATAGGAGGACTTCATATCCAGATGACCTTGTTATTATACAATACATGACCAATTCCAGTACTTGTTTAGACTCCCATTACTCCCTCTCCATATTTTTCTAATATCCAATCCAGTGGTGCCTAACATTATATTTGGGAGAAGCCCTAAGCCTTAGAGCCCACATTCTTTGCCCCCCTACTCAACCAGACACTACTCAGCAGATCACATCCTTCTTCTCAGTGCTGCCTATGGATAGGGGCTCCAAGAGAAAGGCTTAGAGCAACACCATTCCACCTCCTAGACCTATTAGACAGTAGAAGGCACTGCAACCCCCAGTAGTGAGACCACCCACGCAAGAGTGTTGTACAAGGGTTCAAGACACTGTACACATAACTAGTGGGTAGCACCCGCCTCCCCGCCCCCCCACCAAATCCAAACAATGATTCACCTCTTTTAGACAAAGGAGCACTTCCTGAGTTCGATCTAGCTCCTTCAACCAAATTTCTAAACAAAGACTCTTTTCTTCGATCTTGGATAGTAGGAGAGACTCACAATTGGCTTCAAAGATTGACCTTATCTCTCTCTGGCCCACAACAGGCTCTTGGAGAACCAAGGCTCTTTCCTATGAGCTCAAGTCAATAGCATGGTACTTCCTTCTGGCATTATGGATCATGGCATCATCCAAAGGAAGCAAAAACATTATGTGTGGACATGTGACAACAATTTATAGATGTGTTGGAGCACTTTCCTTACAAAATATTGCATGCATGTGTTTTAGTCTAATATTTGCCAACTCGTAAGTCTAGTAGGTGCACCTTACTTAAAGGAGGGGTTTGCCATGTTCAGTCACCTTTAAATATTATTCTATCATTATTGAACTATCATGCCTACCTCATGCATGGATATTATTTTAGAAATATAGTCCCTTAGAGAATTCACCCGATTCCTTGAACCTATTTTTGTAGGCATGTAGAATTGGTATTCTTAAAGAAATTTGGCTTGGGGTCTTTGCCCATGCATTCACACTAACTACTGCAAGCGATGAGGGAGAAAATATGAGTGGGGGGGCTATGATAAAATATTTCCAGTAGATTTGTGTGGGTAAGATAGGAAGATCAGTCATATATTGGGAAGAGTTGCCTCAAAAGGAGGCTGGTTTAGATTGTTCATGGTGGATATAATTAATAAGGGGAAAAAAAGAAGCAAATTATAGCCTCTTTCCCATGATCATTACAGAAGACAGTTGTATTGATTTTATTTTCCGGCCTATTCCTATGATTATTATTAGCAAACAGTGATCTAGTGGAGGTGACTTCAGCATGTTTTCATGAAAATAAGATGTGCATGATGATCAGAAAAGAAAAGACAACAATTTCTGTGAGGAAGGTGCACTCTAGGGAGCATATTTTCCAGCAGACTTTGTTGCCATTCTTAGAGAACATAATTCTTCCAGAAGCAAAAGCACTTAAATTAGTCATTTCTAGGACATTGTTGCTACCCTGCATATTATATGAGGCCTTACACTCATGATTTTCATCACAACCCGGTTCTATTTGTGATTTTCATCAAACATTGCTTGCAGCATTCAGATGATATTGATAGAGCATTGGATTGACACAGGGGAATTATGATTCGTCCACACACTATCCTCTACACTTCCCTTGTGACACTTTTTACCACTGCCAATGGTGGGTGCTAAGGTGTCTCGAAGAAAGTTGTTTTCGAATTTATTCACCTGTTAGCCCTATAGCATATCACCAGGAAGAGATCTGTTCCATGGATTATTATGGAATGTCTTGGTATGATGATGCTTATTTTCTTCATTAGTGGCTTACTCGTCATTATTCATGGTTATTTCAGTTCAGCACTACATGTAATCACTCTTTATTGTAGTGGTATATCCTAATCGAGGTTATGGTGATACACTTATTCAAGACATATTGTTAATTGGTGTGGGGATGCCCTAGGTGACATTAGTATTTTTGCATTAGCATGGCATCATTTGGATGATTATTGATGTGATTGAATAAAAGTTAAAACACATCCTTCACAATGATTTTTTTCACACATTTGGAGACATGGGAATATTCTATATGGCACTTATTCCCCCTTCTTGCATGAGTTTCTATGACAAGTTTGGTAACACCCTTGGATACATAGACTATTCCAGCATTTAAAAGGCACATGTGCCATGCTTATTTATTATTTTTGTGAAGCGCACCTCTCCTTGGCACATATTCACATGGAATCTAAGCCTCCTGAGTCCTAACTCCTCAGTGGTGCAACCTAGCTTACATACCTATTATTTCGGGCCTTGGGATCGCATATTTGACTTGGTTGACTTGATATTCCATGGAGCACTCCGCTTGCTCCTAGTGGATGGCACATAATTTGAGGCTTGGCCTTTGACTTTGTTTTAACAAACTTTGCACATTGATCTATGTTCACTTTGCATTTCTGCACTTTCCTAGTGAGGAATCCTATTATTATATTAATTTTTCATACATAACGAGGCAATGGTTGCTATATTCATGTTAAACTCTAGCTGTTTTATAGCGTTATATTTAGCATCAATTGTTATGGTTCCAGGAGGATGCACTTGTTGGTGCTTTTCTAGCTGCGTGTTGAGCAACTTGACATGGTCATGTTACTAATTATAGAGGAGGTGTCCCTTCTTGAGGATGTGTCTTCCTTGGAGATAGAGACATGTGGGATCCTGTTTGCTGTTGATCATTATTTACTATTTGTTGGATTTGTTTACTAGGGATAGGTTAGAATGTATCTTTTGTCCATACAAACCCCGGAAAGATCATAATATAGCTAAGGATATTATTATTTTATTATGAGAAGGTTTTCAGCTTGTTATCTATATAGGAGAAGTTCCTCCTATTGTAATGGTTGTTGGAAGATTGTAGAGACACTTGAGACTATAACTTATACGATTTTGAAAGTTTATTGGAGCTTGAGATTATGATTATGCACTTGGATCTATATAGTTGAAGATGATGCTTGTAACGACCCATTCCCAAGTCATCCGCAAAATAATATTAGCGTGTATACGATATATGCATTTGAATAGCTACACATGCACATATCGCGCACATCGCACTAGTACACCTACCTACTAATATCAAGATTACCTAAGTTAGAGATTAATATTAAGATTTCAGATTAATATTCATATTAACTAAGTATAAATTATATGAAAAGGACTAATAAAAAGAAAATAACTTAAGTTAATTAAAATATATATAAAGTTAATTAATAAATGTTCCAACATAAGACTTAATCATAAAGGTACTCAAAATTAGAGTCGTATACTCCTTAAACAAATTTGATAACCGTAGATCACATCTTCTCATTAATATCAATCACATCTCCATACATAACATTCGTACCTTCATTTATCAAAATCAAATCTTGATGGAGAAAAGGCGGTGGGGGAGGATGTTATGGCGGTGGAGAAAGTTATATAAGGAGGGTGATACGAAGGAGAAAGGGGGTTCTGTCTTTGGGAATTCTGCAGAATTTTCAAGTGACAATATGGAGGGAGAGGAATTGTTTTGAAAGGGAGTCTCTGGGTTCTTGGAATTCTGGGCACGGGGGCAGAGGAGGCATTCTCTGGGTCTAGGATTATTCCTAGATTGGCTGGGAGGATTTGATTGTTTTGGTAATCTGTTCACAGCATCACAAGGAGAACCACCACCGCTCAAAAAATCTTCAGCCCGCTTCAAGTTTTGTTGCTGATTTTCAGGTATTCGTCTATGTATAGATAGTTAATTTTGTAATCTAAAATATTCAATTTAAGCTGTTACACTCCTCTCATTGGATTTTATACTTAAATCAAAATTTAGATAGGTACATGTAAGAAATCATGGGACTGAGTCTTTACAATGCTGCAATTTTGGATTCTTCAAATATGTTATGATTCTGGACAATTTCACAGACCCCGTAGAATAACGAATCACCAGTAAAAGGGCCAGAGAAGCAAAGAATGACAAAAGGATTGATTGTAGAAAATTTAAAAATCTGCTCTATATATGAAGGTGCCATCTACAAAGACCACCTAAGAAAAAGAAATAAAGCTAGAATTCTGAGGTATTACAGCTTTCAGACATTCACAAGCTATGGAAATAACTGGGTCAACTGAAAAACAGTAAAATGCATACAATGAATGTTGTTGAACCACTCTTGGGGACAAGGTTGGACACTATAAGGCTACAAAGAGCAGTGTGAAATGAAATATAATTAAAAAAAACAGAGAGACTACAACCTTACATTGAAGTCAACGAATATATTGAGTATTTTTTAGGCCTTTGATACCACTTACTCCACTAAAAAACACTTGTGTTGTAGTTCTTGAAAATATGGAAGAAACATCAATTCAGGACTGAACTCACAAAACTGAGCAGCTCTTTTGTTACCGGGCATGGGGGAAACCATGGATGATTGAAAACAACGAAAGTAAAACAAGGTATCCATATAACATAACGAAATTATCTTACAAGTATTAAATAGTCTAGGATTGTAGATGTAATATTTATTAGTTTAAGTTTGAAAATTCAGAATATAAAAGAAGCATCATTTCAGGATTGGATTCACGATAGTACTGACTAGCTCTTTTGTCACTGGAGATGGTCGCAATCTTGAATATAATGGAAGTAAAGTAAAGCACAACATAGCAACAACATCTTACTACATTAAATTGCCTATGGCCATAGATGCAATATTTATTTGTTGATTGAGATATTGAATCAAAGTAATTTCAATGTCAAACAGTCTTGGCATGCAAGGCTCCACCAAGAAAAACTGTGCAGCCACAAATCATCTAGATTACAAAAAAAAAATTGAACCCATTTCATTTCACACAAACAACGTAGTGAAATTTTCAGGAATAACTCTGCAAAATAACATTTCAGAGTTCAGTAAACTAATCCCTTCGAACAACATCTTTCAAGTGCACAAAGACATTAGCTCTTGTTACCTGTTCAGGGAGCCGAACCTTTTGGATATCTAACCTGGCCCTGTTTTGTGTGCTAACAAAAGTTGCAGATAGCATTCAACCAAACACATAATTTGCATACCGAATGGTATCATAGCATGAAATCCAATGAAAATTCAGTGAAAAATCATAGAAAATTTAGAATACCCATATGAGCATGTGATCGATACAAGTGCAGGGCCTCTTCTCGTCAGAACATTCACATTAAGGAGTCTACCATTATCAGGTGTAATGAAGCCTACTATAGGTAGAGAAGTATCCATTACATGCTCGATTTCAATAAATGGCAAATCAAGGGTGCCAGTCTTCTTCAAGTTGAAAATGAAAATTATGACAATCCATACCAACATAGATATTGTCCAATAGTTATTAATACCTTGAATCAAACCCCATGCAATAACATAACCAACAATAATCCCAGACAAGTGCCCGAAAAAGCTTTCATGTGCCACTATTGTAGATGTGAAGACAACAGATTCAAAACGGGCAAAACTGATGGGCAGAGAAAGAACTCCAAAAAGATCCAATTTAGAAGATGGTTGCTTCACTGCAAGGATAGTCATCCACCCAAACACTACACATGAGTAACCTGAAATAATCAAGCTTTAATCTCTGGACCAAGATGTGGTAAGCTCCAATGACTAAAACGCCTGATAAGATGACAAAAACTAAAGTATAGTGAAGATAAAACTGAACTGCCAAACCCAGATGTCCCAGGCTCTCTATAACACCTAGGCTCCAAAGGGCACTCATGTTGAAAATTAAATGAAGAATACTAATATGTGAAAAGTCTGAAGTTATTAGTCTCCAGTGTTGGCTCTCAACAGCTGCGTCATAATTCAAAACCCCATCTCCATATCAAATATTCTTCCTTTGTATGTAAAACCATATTGCACTGCACAAACCAATCATGAAACTCGTTGCCGGATTCTCAAGAATCTGATAAAACAATGGCCTACCCATTTCAGGCCCTTCTCAAAATCCCCCAATTTTTAATTATACCCTAAAAGTTATTGAAACCCTAATCCCCCTTCATGAATCCTGATCACATGGAATCCCCTTCAAAGCTCCAGCTTTGTATATACCCTCGACAATCCAACAAAACTCATCCAACGCAAACCTTGGAAGTGTCATAACATGATAAATTTTATTTTCTGGTACAATTTAAAGAATTTTAAAAATTAAAACTTGTGCAAACCATGCTTATTTTCACTCAAGGAACGAGATTGGCCATGATTTAGGAAAATTTTTACAATCGCTGCATCATTCAAAGGCTACCAACTAATAAATTGAATTATCAGATGTTTCTCAATGGAGAGAGGCTCAAATACGACAATTTGTACCTGGTTTCGACGATAGATTCATGGAATTTTCGTACAGAGCACTCCTATGAAGTAACATAATATCAAAATCTAAGCACCGAACTGCCCTTCTCGTTGTCTGATCTCGATCTTTGTTAATGGGCCGCAAATCTATCACCGCCTACGGTTATCGTCATCACCGCCTACGATTATCGTTACATGTTGTAGAATTGTTCTAGTACACTCCATGGCCCTTTAACAACCTAGCCGACAAATGATAAACTGGTGAACCGGTGAGGCCTGCAAATGATAAACTGGATTTTGAAAACCTGCAGAGGCAAATTTATCCAAACCAGTTTATCCACCTTGTTCTACCCTGAAATGCAGTGGAAATTAATCCTGGAAGAGCAAACTGTCAACCACTCTGCCGCCGGCCTAAAATACAGGGCGAATTTAACGTTGGGCTTGATTTTCAAGGAATGGAGAGGGCGAAATACCCATAGCCAATCTCCCATAACCAGTCCCATTCTGTAAGTCGGGCGATCTAAACAAAATTTTACAAACAAACAAGGCGAATAGGGCTTGGAAGGTTCATCCGCCCCTATTTTTGGATTGGTTAAAATATAATAATAATTTATTTATTAAATATTTTTTGGGCGAATTATTGAAAATGGTGAAAATGAGTGTAATTTAAAAAATTCGCCCCTTCAAAATAGGAAATCCCTTAAATTTCGCCCATGGGCTAAAATTCGCCCCTAAAATTTTCTATGGCCTTCTTGGGTCCAAAAATTCCAAGTGGGGTCCTCCTAACCCACTTTCCTAAGTATAAGATGGTAAAACTTCAAAATTTGAAAAAATGATAATTTACTTAGCAAAATTGCTAAGTAGGAATATCACACCGAGATGGATCAAATATGTTGTCATTTTAAAAAAGGTTTGTATCTCAAGAGATTTGATCCCTCTCGGTGCTTGGTAAATCCAGAGTTAATATGGATCTAGATTGGCTTTAAAAATAATATAATTTATAGTTTTTATTTCATGTCTAAAAAATACTTAAGTATTAAATATTAGTGTTTTGTATGTTAAATATTATTTTTATAAATTATAATATATGAATAGTAATTAATATAAATTATAATATATGAATAGTAATAGATGAAATGAACTTTTGGCCGAAAGCCAACAATACAATGTCTAGCAAGATTGTGAATTTTTGTTTTTTAAAATACACTTTTGAATGCATAAATTGATTATGCACCCTGAAAAACCCTTGAGACACTTGATATTTGCAAATTAAACAACTTAAAAATATGATTTTTAAAAATTTGTATTGGATTTTGAATAAAATTGACCAAAAAATGCTTCAAATAGAACCATTTCATTTACTAATTAGACTACCCAAACTTAACTCATAATCTCGATAAAAAAATATCATAACCTTTAATTATTAATCCATTTATAAATTATAGTGTTTAATTCTTGATTATATATTTATAATTTTTGAATTTTACTTAAAAATTGAGATGGATATTTTCATATACATTATTTATTATAATTATTTTTAAGGTGTTTAATGAGTCTCTCAGACACATATATTTGCATTTATTAAATTATTAATATATATAATTATATTTTATATTAATTATTTTAATGGATCACTCATGAGGCCAAGTGACAGCACAGGAGAGGGGGCACTTAGGACAATGCAGTGGTAGGGTGGGGCCAGGGAGCGCAGTGGCAACATGGGAGACGCAACGCAGCATAGTAAGGGACAACGTGGCATAGAGGGACAACGCAACATAGGTGGGCCCAAGGGAGTTTAGGGGTTCACAAGCATAAAGCGAGAGGAAGGCAACCTTTCTCATTCATTCTTGCATCCTATGATTTTCTGTTTGTCAAGACTAGAGCACACTCAAGCTGTTTAGCTGAGTCTGCAATGTTGTTTAGCACAAGGGTGTCTCCGAGCGGAGATCCCAACCTCGTCCTCGGGTGACTTCAAGTGACCGCTCAGGAGGGGAGCCATCCCATCAGTTTTTTGAGAGCAGCATCATCATTTCAGCCACAGGATTACACAATCATTTCCAACGTAGCACGGTCTTCCAGGGATATTACACAATCATAGAGGAGGTCATCTCCGGGGGAGGAGAACTTCATGAGATTTCAGTCCGGCAGATTGTGAGGGGATCAGGCCTTCCATCGCTGAGTTTTTCAGAGAGTTGAAGGCCTGTATTTCAGTTTTTTCATCAAAGAGGCCATCGTACCTAGCAGGAGAGCGTAGCCATCCCTAGAGGGTGAATTTCCAGAGGTCAGCCTTTCCAAAATTCCTTCGTGGTTTTTTCTGGGTTTATTGAGGAGAAGCCAAGATTAATTTGGCATAATTTTCTGAGCATTGTAGCAGGCCCTAGCGTCATTTCTTCGGGAGCAGTAACAACATTCTGGCAGATTGTAGCGCAGAGCTATAGCCATACAGTGTACCATCAGTGGGGGATTGCATCATTGATTTAGAGGGCTTCTCTAGCTTGCCTTGAGCAATCCCAGGTGCCTTAATTCCAACACCTCCATTGTACTCATTTCTAACAAATTAATAAAATGGCTCAGCATCATTCTATGGCTCCATTGGTGTTTTGATATCAGTTCTTGTTTTGTTGTCTCCTTAATATCTTTTAGCTTTTTATTACTGTTATTTTCCCATTTGGTATATTACAGTGGTATCAGAGCTTCATTCGTGGCTCAGCGATGGGGATATTTTCCTATGAACAAGGATGGTAGCCAGTAGAGGTGGCAAATATGGGGGAGTGTTAGATTTAGATAACAATGGTGTTCTATGCTTGATGCACTTTTACTTCAATCTTTCTTAGGCCCAATACAAAATAGAAATCACATAAACTTGAAAGTAAAATGATGATAGAACACAATAATAGATCAATAGAAGACAAGCCAAATATAGATCAGATTTTCTTATGTCCAACAAAGATATGAGATATTGTTACGTTACGACGGTCAGCAGGATGCTTCAACCAGCAAAGTATTTCTCGGTCAGCCAACACTTTCATGTGTCACACCCACAACCCTCAAAGACAGCTCATCACAAGTCAACGCAAGTCAAACCAGGGACAACGCAAAAAAGTCAACCCAGGCAGCTTCAGAAAAGTCAACGCAGCAAACTAGGGCTTCGAACAAACAGTCTGGAATTCCTCGATTTTAGTGGCCAGTTGTACGGCCTCCTAAAATCAAAATTTTTGCAAAAGATTGAGGTCAAACGACCAAGGGTTGACCATGGTCAACATTGGTCAACGCTACAGCAGAAAAGCCCTAAACAGATCAGCGTAGAAAACAGAAGCCCTAAACACATCAACGCAGAAAACAGCAGCTTCGCTCCACATGTGTGAGGGGAAAAAGGCGTCCAAAGGCTATCGAACCAATCAGATCACAATGAGAGAATGTGATGAGATGATGAGAAAATGACCTCCAAGTCTCCCCAATTTATATTCATCAATGAGGGTGTGTGAAACATCTCTTAGGCATGTGAGATAAATTTGGCCGACCTTGCACATGTCGAAAAAAAATTCAAAATCAATGTTGTGCTCATCCGATCAAGATGATCTTTAGATCAATCTTGCACCTCTCCGAAAGAGGAATCCAACAAAAATACGACCATTGTCATATGAGAAGTGCAACATGTAGTTTGGACCTAGTTGCCCAAAATTAACACTCCCTCTCAACTAGGGAGAACTCCATCGGTCCACAAGTGTCATCCATCATGTACCAAACCAAACATCATGCATCATCCCATCGTAACTTGCTTTGTTGGCTCTTTATTTCAGAACAAAAGGTGAGTCACAAAGACATCACACACAGCGGACTCGAAGTCAGATTAGAGGTAAAAACCTCTCTCAAACTCAAAAGAGTCTCATACTAACCTGAAGTTAGTTTACTGACCGGAAGTCAATTTAGAGGATGAAACCTCATCATACTTGATCCCAGATCAAGGTGTTGGACACGTGCCATCCTAGACATAGAGAGTACGACAATCTCATATGAGTCCATTGGTCTTGCTATGGTCTCTATCCACATTTCCCACCTCATTGGCCAAATGAGAGGCACTTCCCAGGAGTTCGAAACTCCATGGGTAGGATGCGTGCGAGGCACAGATTAGAGAGAGGTGAACCAACTCAATATCATAACGGTGGGGAAAAAGCACAATAAGGTTCAGCAATCCTAGCCCCATATGTGCTTATAGCCCCGAGAAGTTATCCCCAATCCCCTGGAGCTCCTAGAGCTCATAGTCCAACTCAAGCAGGGCCCTCAGAATAGGGTCTTTCCATGACTCCAAGCTTCTCATGGAAGGTTAGGAACTTGACCTTCCCCGGGGCTTTGTGAGAATATCTGAGACCTGCTCATCAGTTCCTATATGATCAAGCCTTATGGCACCTCGCTATACCATATCCTGGATAAAGTGGTACCTGATATCAATATGCTTGAATCGATCGTGGAACACGAGATTCTCAGAGAGACGAATTCTACTCTGGTTATCACAAAGGATAACGATGGTATCTAGCACATCCTCGAACAACTCGCTGAAGAGCTTTCGCAACCAAACAACTTCACAACAGGCCATACTCGCTGTAATGTATTCGGCCTCAGCGGTGCTCAAAGACACCAACTTTTGCTTCCTGCTCATCCAAGATATTGAAGCAAAACCCAAGGTGAAGCAACATCCAGATGTGCTCTTGCGATCCAACACACTGCCAGCCCAATCGGCATCGGTATATCCATGGAGTCTCAAACTCCCGGTAGTGTCTCTCAACCCATGGTTGATTGTGCCCCAAAGATATAAGATATATCAATAGATTCTTGGCACCAATCCAGTGAATGTGATGAGGATCAACCATATGTTGACTCAAAGTGTTCACTGCAAAACATACGTCCGGACGGGAGTTCATTAAGAACATCAGGGCCCCCACGAGTTGTTGATACTCGGTAGGATTTGCTAGCACGGGCCCAACAACGTTTCCACTCAACTTCTTAAAGTTGAGTTCCATCGGTGTCGACATAGACTTACAGTCGACCATACCAAATCTCTCCAGCAGCTTCACGACATATTTCCTTGAGAAAGGAAAATCTCGCCTGGCCTCTGCCAGACCTCCAAGCCTAGGAAGTAGTGTATCAGTCCTAGGTCTTTCATCTCAAAGTCAGAAGCTAGCTCCCTCTTACACTGATGAATGAGAGGTTCAACACTTGTCAGAAAGAGATCGTCCACATAGAGAACCAAAATAAGAGGCCTTTCTCTATCAACCTTAAAATAAAGGTTCGGATCAACAATACTTCGAGTGAAGCCCAACTTCATCAAGTAGCTATCTCAGGGTTGCGGGGAAGCTTCCTCGCCCCTCGTTCCCGCTCCCGAAACGCGCTCTGTGAAGGAGCGTTCGGAAACGCGCTCCCGAAAACGCTCCCTGAAGCTTCCCCCCCCCCTCGTTCCCGCTCCCGAAACGTGCTCCGTGCGGGAGCGTTCGGAAACGCGCTCCCGAAAATGCTTCCTGAGGGGAGTGTTTTCAGGAGCGCGTTTCCGAACCTGTTAAAACGCTCCCTGCCTTTTCGAGAGCGTTTCTGGAAACGCTCGGGAGCGAACGCTCCCTGAGCGTTTCCGGCGTTTAAAAAACGCTTCGGGAGCGTTTTTTAAATGCTGGAAGCAGTTGGGGAGCGTTCGCTCCCGAACGCTCCCTGGAACAAAAAACGCTTCCCGTCGGGCGGAAACTTTTTTCAATGAAAAAAACGATTTGTTTATAAGGGGGGGGGGGTTCATTTAGCTACTCTTTCCCTACGCGGACCCATGGCCAGAAATGCGTTTTAGGGCTGATGTGGAGGTAAGGGAAGCATTGACATTTCATGGTAATGTTAAAACCATGTTAAATTCTTAAAGTAAAAGGATGAAAATGAAAAATAAAGGATCACTTTTACTTAAATTTTTAACATTACCATGAAATGACTCAGGATGTTTAAGAGTGGTTTCGACCTCATTGGATTTCATATGGAGAAACTAGAATTTTAGGTTTCACTCAAAATTCAGTAGACTTAATGGTTTTCAAGGTTTCATGGTTTGGGAATTTGCAGTGTTTCCATTTGATTCTATCATGTGTAAGGGTATGATATTGGCATTTGATCAAGAGCATGAAGTCCTTTAAGAACCTTGATGTACCCTTCAATCAAAGGAAAACAACTGGTTAGGCATGCTAATCTTTTTCTACCGCATTTTAGGTTGAGGAGATGAACCCTTCACTCAAACCAAAATCATTGGTTAGGCATGTTAAACTTTTTCAATTTCTATCATGTTATAAGGTTGAGCAATCCAAGTCTGAACACTTGAGCTAGATGATGTTTATTTATCTCTTGTTGATGATCCCATTTCTAGTAGCGATGAATCAATGATGAGTTTCATGAGAGACCATGTTGCTCAGTGATTTGTAGTTTTGATGTCTATTTTTGCTACTACTACTACGACTAAAGTTGTAGAGGAGTTTTAGGAGTCCTCAAACTTTGAGCCATATTATTTATGTAGCTCATGTTGATGATCCCTTGTCTAGTAGTGGTGATGATTTTGATCATGATGAGGAGTGATCATGTTGTTGATCACTAATATGTAGTCTTGTATTAAGTCAATGGCCTCATAGCTTGTAGCATTGTTTTTGGACTTTATGGGCCATTTGGAGCCTCATTGCTTATGTATTTTTCGATGCTATGTATTGCACTTGGTGCCATTTTGATATATTCACCTTTGCATGGTGGTATATAAATGAGCAAACTTTGCATATTTTGTCTCTATTGGCTTGGAATCATGGTTGCAAATCTTAAAAATAGTTTTTTTTTATTAAAAAATAATTATTTAATGTATTTTTTTAAAAACCGGTTCATTGAGATCTGACCACTCCCAGTTAGACCGGTTTCAGTTAGAAACCCAATTCATTAGGTCCACCGGTCCAGTCACCGGTTCCGGTTTTAATAACTATGCTCACACAAATCCAGAAGTACAAGAGGGGTACATGAAGGCATTGGACAAGTTGGTACCTGACAGGGAGGAGTGTGCTAGATTGCGCCTTGAATTAGGTAAATACTTCAGTTGCACTACTAACTTTGGTTCTTTCCATGCAATGGAAGACAGGGACAGATTTGATGCTCTCACATGGTGGGAAGCATATGGCGGCATGGGACTTTTGCCAAAGTTGGCTAAAAAAGTTCTCTCACAGGTTGTGAACACTTCTTCTGTAGAGAGGTGTTGGAGCACCTACAACTTCATACACAATGTGAGAAGAAACAGGCTGAATGAAAACCGAGATTAAAGTTTGGTTTATGTGCATTACAACTTGAGGTTGTTGAGCCATTACTGTGATCGGGCAAATGAGGATCAATCATACAGAGTCTGGGACAACAACCCAGAGGATGATAATTTGGAGGACAGCACGGTACATATGCAAGAATTGGAAGCAGAACTTTTTAGGGATGATGATGAAGCATCAGCAGCACCGCCACACACAGGGCCAATCCCACCATCTACTCGTAGCAGTGCGGGTGCGGGTGCCAGTGTCAGTGCCAGTTCTCGATATCACACTATTGTTCCTTTGCAGATCCAGCCTCCGCCTTCTAGTCATGGTCGTGGTACTCCTGAGAGTACTAGAAGACCACCATTTCCTCGTGGCTCGCACAAATTAGACATTTCTTGTGGGCGTGGCAAGGGGCCAGCCAGTAGATAAAATAGATTTGTTGTTTACTAGTCTTTTCTATTTGTTGTTGACAGTTGAACAGTTGAAACTTGACTCTTTCATATATTTAATGACACTTTAAGTTTGAAGTTTGAATTTGAAAGGTGAAACTTTGAAGTTGGCATTTATAAGTTTACAAGTCATTATGAATTATGAATATGATGCTTCATGAAAGTTATATGGTGATCAATGAATCAATGATGATAAATGCTATATATTGAATTTTGAAAGCTTGAAACAAGCCCGATTGATATCTTCATAGGACTCAAGATTAAATATGTTGTATGCTTCCAACTGGCGTGGTTGGGATACATTATAACTTCTAGATGATTGATGTTATATGATTCAATCTATGTTTTTATGTTTTTTATGTCTAATTCATCATTCCACATGTTTTTGTTGACATATATGCATCAAAATATTAAAAATAAAAATAAAAATAATATATATATATATATAAACGCTCCCGGAAACACTCCGGATCGGAAGCTTCTAAAAATGGCGCTCCCGCTCCCGCTCCGCGTTTTCGCTCCCACTCCCAAGTAACCTTGAGCTATCTATCCTCTCGTACCAAGCCCTGAGAGCTTGCTTCAACCCATAGAGGGCTTTCTTCAACCTGCATACAGGGGTGTCTCTATCTCGAACTTCGAACCCCAGAGGTTGCTCCACATACACCTCTTTCTTTATAGTTCCATGCAGAAAATCGGTCTTCACATCCATTCGATGTAGACTCCATCCTTACATAGCAGCAAGGGCAATAATAGATTGGATGGTGGTATAACGGGCCACAGGTGCAGATATATCATCATAATCTATGCCTTCTTTTTGAGAGAAGCCTCGGGCAACGAATCTTGCCTTGTACTTTTCAACCCTTCCATCAGATCCATGCTTGATCTTATAATAGAGCCATTTCGAGGTGACAATAGATTTGTCCTCCAGTCTCGGGACCACTTCCCAGACATCATTCTTCATAATGGACTCATATTTTTCGTGCATAACATCCTTCCAAACTTGATGCTTTACGGCTTCTTCAAATGTTCCAGGCTCAGATTGTACTATCGTACTCATGGCGGCTAGATACCCTTGGTATCTCTTCGGCTTCTTGCTTCCACGGAATGTCCCGCTTGGGGAAATATATCTCTCGGCATCTTTGAGAGTATCCCTAAGCCACGAGGGTCTTCTCTTATTTGAAGGAGGTGGATCAATGGGATCCATAGGTCCTTCAACATCGGGCATCAGGTCATCCTTCAACTCTTCCAACTTCCTTGCTTCTTCATCTTCTTTATCTTCCTTGGAGCTAGGAAGATTTCTTACTTTCTTGAGGGCAACATCTTCATCGAAGGTGACATCTTGGCATATCTCCACTTCTCTTTGACCAGGCACATAGATTCTATATGCCCTCGAAGTTTCACTGTAGCCCACAAACATTCCCTTCTTTCTAGAAGCATCCAGCTTGCTTCTCTTTTCTTTCGGCACATAAAAGTAAACAGGACAACGAAAAACTCTAAAATGAGAAACATCAGGTTTCTACCGCAAAGACTTCTTCGGGAGTTTTGGAGTCTAGAGCGGAATGTGGGCATCTATTTTGAACATACACAGCAGTGTTCGCAGCTTCTCCCCATAGAAACTTCGGAAGACCTTGGTCACATAGCATGCTGCAAGCAGCTTCCACAATGGTCCTATTCTTTCTTTCAAAAACATAGGGTATTACTTGATTTTGTGTATTGGGGTAGCATCGGATGTGCTCTAGCTCCCAAAATTTATGAAGGGACTAGAGTACACCTGATCTACAAGACCCAAAAAGGGATTTGGGAAATTTCATCTGGTTTGGGAGATAATTAATTAATTAATTATTTTAATGTATTTCCTAAGTCTAAACTTAGGAAAATCAAATAATTAAAGTTAATTAAATTAAACATGTGATGAAATTGTCTTAAGTCACACGGATCAAGCTTTCTTTTAATCTTAGCCATTAATTCAAGAACTGATCATGGTCGTTGGTTTTCCAACGAGAAAAGTATAAAGGAAAGACCTGGGGTCATTTGTAAAGACACATAGAGGCAGAGCACTAAAGCTAAGTTGAGATTCTAGGGCGTGCTTTGCTAAGAATTCTCAGAAGTGTTTCAGTTGCAGAGAGGGGAGTTTAGGCAAAGGGGATGGTCTGATTCCAGTGCCTAGAATTAGCAAGAGGCAGAGAGCAGCTTCCAAAGGCAGCGCAAAGAAGCAAAAGCAGCAGTAGCAGAGAGGGTAGCAGCTGCGTAGCGCAGGAGCAACTTCAGCTACGCAGGTGCTGCACAGTCTCTCCCGAAGGAGCGTTGGGCAGCAAGAGACCCTCAGGGGTTACGCAGAGATCCTCAGGGGCAGTGTAGGGTCTGCGTCACCCATTCTGGGGTTACGCAGCCCTCTCCAGGCCAACGCAGAGGGCTACAGAGGCTGACGCAGGGGCTTCAGGGGCAGCACTGGGGTTTCTAGGGCCAAGAGTTGGCTGAGTCCTGTAAATCCCGTTTGAGGGTATGGATCAGTCAATATTTTGGCTTTAGAACAGTAGGTTAGTTGTAGATCTATATTTTATCTGTCGAGTTTTCCATATCTGGAACCCAGATTTGTTGTATTCAGAAAACTCTTAATAATAAAACCCTCCAACAGCCAGCAGACTGGTTTTCCGACATTGGTTTTTTCCGAGGACTATTTTCCGAAAAATCCTTGTGTCACTTTGTCTATGTGTGCATGTACTTTTTGTAGATCTGAATCGATGAAATTCTATTATGTGTTTGCTTCGATGCTAATCTGCATTTTCAGCTTAATAACTTAATTAAGTAGGAGAAGCATAACCAGATCTAACAGTAGATTTCTACATAAGTAACATTCAAAAATTTTCACAAGGGCTAGCAGCGCAGTTGGGTCACCTTTGGGCATTGGAGAGAGAGATACGAAGCTACCTAGTCAAATCTAATGTGTTGACTTGGATAGCGGGATGAGACGATCGGAGTTGCATAGGGTGCAACATCCACATGTTGAGGTTGGATGGCGAGAGATTTTGAGTTGGTACCCGGTGGAGTGGGTTATGGAGATGGTGGTGGACCCGAGTGTAGTTCAGTAGGAGTTTCCAGGCACTGGGGTTACCGGAGGCCCGGACTGGCATTAGGATCTGGGCGGGACTACCTATCACTTCCCAGGTATGCCGGTTGACTACGACCCGGAGGGCACAATTGACCTAACAGTTGAGCGTGCACATTCACTAGGGGAGTTTCAACCAACACTAGTGTCCAACCAGTTTAGGTACATACTTCTTGATTTGTCTTGGTATGAGGACTATACACGGGATCATGGGATGATCAACATACTCTGGCAAGAGTTTGACAGAGGAGGGGGCATTGGTAGGCCACCAGACAGTGCCTTGTATGGAGCTGGAGATTCTTCGCATTTGTGTGGGACAAGGAGGAGCAGAGCGGAATTGGCATCACTACTGGTACTTAGGGAGATTCACTTCTTGGGTCCCTCAGGGAGGATTTGGAAGGGAGATCCATTCATTAGAGAGTACGGTCATGCGACAGTGAAGGTGATGGTACTGATCGAGTATGGGTCGACGCATATGGATACAACCTTAGGCCATCACACCTTGGGATGTGTTGGAGCATCCATCAATGGGCAGTGGTCTGTAGATGGGCATGGAGATACATGGGGGTGTGCCGTAGTATGTTGCATTGCGTTGTGGAGTAGGAGTGCTTCCCATCGCATCGAGAACATAAGGGAAGTGACAGGTGCGGCGGCGCAGGATGGACACATGATGGTACGAGAGGGTATAGTTGTTGCCGGTGGTATCCATTGGTGCAAAGGGGCACGTTGCGGCATATAGTGGTAGGTCAAGGAGTGCAGTGATACTTGGTGGTATGTAGTGACACATGATGCGGAGCAGTGGGTTCTTGGAGTGTTGCCTCCAAAGAGACATATGGACAGGGGCAGTAGGTGTACCATGGGATGCAACTTACCTAAGATCGATGAGAATATTGTTGAGCATCTGGAGACGCCACGTTTAGCGGAGAAAGGGCTACGAGGGTGTTATCAGCAGATTCGAGGCAGAGAGAGTGTCATCTGGACATACTTACCCATCATCCTCCAGTGTTGCTTATGGTCGCGAAGTGTTTGGTTGGTGCCCCTTGACACTCTCCATTTAGGCAACAGGGCATGGGGGGCTCACCCTAGACAGTTGGATGAGATACCGCATGTCATGAGTTGGGAGGAGACTCTCCAGTTGAGACACTTGGTAGGTGCACGAGTTGATAGGTCCAGGCTTAGGGATGGCATGGTTGATTTCCAAGGTAGCATATGTTCCACCCTTGGCTCACATTTGAGGGACGGTGGATGGCAGATTTTGTCTACAGTAGGGTACCTAGACTCTAAGCAATATCCATGTGTATCAGCAAGAGTTGGGATAGCGGGTATCACGACGTGGTTTGGCAGGAGCAGGGTAGGTACGCATGCATGGGAGAGACTCCTGATACTTGGGGTCCACCTAGGGGATATATACAGGGGTCAGAGATGAGGGCCAGATGGGTTCTACAGGTAGCAGCGCTATGCAACAACATCCCGTGGGGAGTGGGAGTTGTGAGTTCCTCGTATGGTTGGGGGATCCAGGGGTTTGTTGGGCAGGTGGATCACTCCACTTTGTGAGGAGCAGGGACAAAGCAAACGATGATCCAATCCACCTAATGTTTGACACATGGGGAATCACTAAGACCTCCATTGCATGGCAAGGCAGACTTATCATGTTGTTGCTTAGGGTCATGATTGGTAGTGGAGGGGTAGATATCACCATCATGGAGATGCCCGGGCAGGATGAGCTTTGCCTTCACAGATTTTCCGCAACAAGGCCCCACGAGAGAGGGATACAATCTGTGCATGATGGGGGGTATCTCATAGTCAAAGTGGCACAACGACAGCATGGTGGCACCTCTACGATATTAGCAGGAGACTCGAGCATTACAACTCTACACAACTCGATAACCTCTAAGGGTGAGTTGTATACTACATGGGGAGATCATGTAGATCTTCCATTGGAGTGGGGGACTTCATTAGCATGGTAAGATGGTGAGTGCAGTAGGTGGAGCTTCATGTTGGAAAGGATGGCTTGGGATCCTAGCATTGAGAGATCCCTTCAGATCAGGGTGATGCAGAGGACAGGGAAGATTCAGTGGCGCATCTGGGACCTAGGCACATTTTGCAGTGACGGTGGAGAGCATCGACTAGAGAGGAGGCTTGATCAGGCATTGCTTGAGGACAAGCAATTTTTGGCGGGGAGGATTGTAATATGCCCAAATTAGCAGTCAACTAATTGGGATATTAATTATGATTAATTTCGGCAAATCCAGATGTTGGGCGGAAATAAAGGGGTCAGGGGACCCATGAATAAAACATTAGAATAAAAGCACTTTCCTAAAGTCACTGGGCAGATTAATTAAAATATGAAGTGGGGCCCACGAGGCCAAGTGATAGTGCAAGAGGGGGCACTTAGGACAGTGTAGTGGTAGTGTGGGGCCAGGGAGCACAGTGGCAGTGTGGGAGAGGTAGCGCAACATAGCAAGGGATAGAGTGACACAGAGGGACATCGCAGCATAGATGGGCCCAAGGGAGTTTAGGGGTTCACAAGCATAAAAGGAGAGGAAGGCAGTCTTTCTCATTCATTCTTGCATCTACAGTGATGTTTAGCACAAGGGTGTCTCCGAGTGGAGATCCCAACCTCGTCCTCAGGGGACTTCAAGTGCCCGCTCAGGAGAGGATCCATCCCATAAGTTTTTTGAGAGCAGCATCATCATTTCAGCCACAAGATTATGCAATCATTTCCAGGGCAGCACAGTCTTCCAGGGAGATCACGCAGTCATAGAGGAGATCATCTCCGGGGGAGAACTTCATGAGATTTCAATCCGGGAGATTGTGAGGGGATCAACCCTTCCATCGCTGAGTTTTTCAGAGAGTTGGAGGCCTGTCTTTAAGTGTTTTCTTCATAGACACCATCGTACCTAGCAGGAGAGTGTAGCCATCCCTAGAGGGTGAATTTCCAGAGGTCAGCCTTTCCGGAATTCCTTCGCGGGTTTTTATGGGTTTATTGAGGAGAAGCCAAGATTAATTTGGCAGAATTTTTTGAGCAGTGTAGCAGGCCCTAGCGGTATTTCTTCGGGAGCAGCAACAACATTCTAGCAGATTACAACGCAGAGCTATAGCCCTACAGTGTACCATCAGTGGGGGATTTCAACATTGATTCAGAGTGCTTCTCTAGCTTGCCTTGAGCAAGCCCAGGTGCCTTCATTCCAACACCTCCATTGTACTCATTTCTAGCGAATTAATAAAATGGCTCAGCAACATTCTATGGCTCCATTGGTGTTTTGATATCAGTTCTTGTTTTGTTGTCTCCTTAATATCTTTTAGCTTGTTATTACTGTTATTTTCCCATTTGGGATATTACAATAGCGATAAAGACTTCACCAATTTCTGTGCAAAGGAAGGCATCAAGAGAGAATGGACAGCTCCATACAATCCAGAGCAGAATGGAATTGCAGAGAGAAAGAACCGGACCATTGTAGACGCTGCAAGGGAAATGCTATATGACCAAGATATGCCCAATTTTTTGTGGGCAGAAGCCTGCAATACAATTGTGTATGTGCAGAACAGAGTACCCCATAGATAATTGGGAAAGGTAACTCTTGAGAGTGTGTTCACAGGTAGCAAGCCGGAGGTGAGCCATATTAGGATATTTGGCAGCATAGTGTATTGCCACGTTCCAGATGAGAAGAGGAAGAAGTTGGATCAGACTGCGGAGAAGGGTTATCTTGTGGGCTATAGTGAAAATGCGAAGGCATATCACATCTATATTCCAAAAAACAGGAAGATCGTAGTAAGGAGGGACGTGAAATTCACGGAGGAGAGAGCCTTCAAAAGATTCTGGGAAATGGCTATAGATACGTAGGTTGAAGAGGATCCACTAATACAACCTCAACAACCTAGAGAGGATGGGTTGATTGCCTCTCTAGAGCACAAGGATTTTGAAGAGAGTTCCTCTGAAGAAGAGCAGGTAGGAGAGTAGGTAAGGCAACCCACCACCAATGGAAGACCAAGAAGAGAACTCCAACAAATTCTGAAGGATGTAGAAGAATTTGTTGGAGCCCTTAAAGACGGGAAGAGGGTACAGAGGCAACCAGACAGATACCAAGCCCTAGTAGCTCAGGTTGGAGAACCCTCTAGCTTTCGGGAGGCATCTGAGCATCGGGTGTGGGTAGATTCCATGGTAGAGGAGTATAGCTCCATCATGACAAACGATATCTGGGAAGTAGTCCCTAGACCATAGGACAAATTAGTTGTAGGATCAAGGTGGATCTACAAGATCAAGTATGCTGCAGATGGCAGCATAGAGAAGTTCAAGGCCAAATTTGTAGCTAAGGGGTATGCACAAAAAGAAGGGATCGATTATGAGGAAACCTTCGCCCCTGTAGCTCACTACACTTCTATCAGATCCGTCATCTCTCTAGCAGCTCAGATGGGATGGGAGATTCACCAAATGGATGTCAAGACAACGGTCTTGAATGGGGTGATAGAGGAGGAAGTGTACATAGAACACTCAGAGGGCTTCGAGACACACGAGAAGAAGACTCATGTTTGCAGGCTTAAGAAACCCTTGTATGGTCTAAAACAAGTCCCCGGAGCATGGTATGGGTGAATCGATAGCTATTTGCAGAAGATGGGCTTCGTCAAGAGTGACGCAGATCCCAATCTCTACTACTTGAGAGTAGGGTATGAGCCGTTAATCTCGATATTATACGTAGATGATCTGTTTCTTACTGGATCATCTAAGCTCATCAAGGACTGCAAGGAAAATCTGGCTATTGAATTCGACATGAAGGATCTGGGGCAGATGCACTAGTTTCTCGGTTTGGAGGTCTGGTAGCAAAAGGGAGAAATCTTCCTTGGGAAAGGAAGATACACTACAGAGATCCTGAAGAGGTTTCAGATGGAAGACTGTAGACCCATGGCCACGCCAATGATTACAAACTAGAAGAAGATAGATGCAACGGAGGATGATGAGGCTGATCCCACCTTGTATAGGAAGCTCATCGAATCATTGATTTATCTGGTAAATACTAAACCAAACATCTGTTATGCAGTGAATACCCTCAGTCGGTTCATGGTGGAACCAAGGAGGGCTCACTGGGCAATAGCAAAACATGTTCTCAGGTACCTGAAAGGGACAATCGAGTATGGATTGAAGTACACCAAGGGCAATGAGGTCCAGTTGAGTGGGTTTACAGAGATGCAGATTGCGCTGGAACCACAGTGGATCGGAAAAGTAACAATGGGTACTGTTTCAGTCTCAGATAAGGAATGACTTCCTGGTGCAGTAGGAAATAGAAGTCTGTCGCACTAAGTTCAGCTGAGGCAAAGTATATGGCAACAAGCACAACTTCGTGCGAGGCCATATGGCTTTGTAAATTACTCATGAACCTACTCAAGAAGAAGATGGAACCGACCAGGATTATGTGTGATAATCAGAGTTCCATCAATTTCTCTAAGAATCCTGTGTTTCATGACTAGTAGAAACACATTGATATTCAGTGCCACTTCATCAGGGACTATGTCCAACGGGGAGCCGTGAAATTGAGGTACACTCCTACAGGGGAACAGGTGGCAGATATCCTCACCAAGGCTCTGAGTGAGATTAAGTTCACTCACTTCAGAGAGAAGATGGGGATGGTCGAGAACCCCTTCCATTAGAGGAACGAGTGGTCTACAGAGTCAGAGGGAGTTGCAGTACGGATAAGGCAGTGGCAGAGATAGTATCACAAGCAACAGTACAAAGGGAAGCGGCGTAGAGATGAGAGGCAACAACCAGGACATCAATAGTGCAGCAAATGTTCTAGAATCAGAGCAGTACAGTTGGTACCTTGATTGAACACTTTTCTCGCTAAGAGTGTTGGTTTTATAGCATCGAGAAATGTTCCAAGTCTCAAATTTGGTGGAGAGGCTTGGACAACAGTTATCAAGAGAACCCAAAAATCGTTTGTGGAAATTCCACTCGGATCTTGCTTTATTAAAATAATTAATTATTTTGATGTAGACCCTAAGTCTAAACTTAGGGAAATTAAATGATTAAAGGGTATTAATAAAGTAGAGTGTGAATCTTCTAGAAAACGAAGATCAAGTCATCTTTTAATCTGAGCCATTGGTTAAAGATTAATCTTGGTCGTTGATTCATCAACGAGAAGATTATAAGAAGAGGCTTGAGGGTCATTTGGAAATCAAGCTGGACACATCTCAGTACACGAAGGAAATCGATTATGAAGTAAGAGAATTCGATTTCAGTGGGTGAGTTTGTAGAGGTGGGTTTGCAGAGACAGAAGGAGGATGGAGAAGTCAGCAGATAGAGAAGCAGAAGCCAAAAGGGTGAAGGGAAGGCAGCGTTGAGCAACAGCATCAAGCCCTCCATGCAAAATTACGCAATCCAGGGAGGGTCTGCGCAGAGAGGCTACACAAGATGATGCAGAGGGTGTAGGAGTACATCCCATGTGTTGGGAATACTTCCGGTTTGTCCGGAAAATTCATACCAGGTGTATGCTATTTTATTTTGCAAGCCAAGATTTCTGTAAAAGATCTCTTCATTGTTGAAGATAAATACAGACCCTCATTTGTTGCATCAGTTTTCCCACATTGGGTTTTTCCAGGGACAATTGTCCAAAATAACTGTGTTCATATGGTTGTTTCTATTGTGCTATATGTGTTATTTATGTTCTTCTGCTTTTGATTAGAGTGAAGTACTACAGTTGTGTTTATTTCAAAATTTACTGAAGCATCTGTAAATAACTTATCTAATAAGTAGGCAAAATAAATCAATCACTACAGTAATACTTTTCAGATTTGAAAATTTCACAAATCAGAGTTGCATCAAGCTCTTTAAGAATCCTTTGTTTCATGACCGATCGAAGAACATTGACATTAGGTGCCACTTCATCAAAGACTATGTCCAACGGGGAGCTGTATAGTTGAAGTACATTCCTACAAGAGAACAAGTGGCAGATATCCTCACGAAAGATCTAGGTAATATTAAGTTTACTTACTTCAGGGAAAAGATGGGGATGGTCAAGAACCCATTCTAGTAGAGGAATGGGTGGACTTGAGATTCAGAGGGAGCTGCAGTACAGATGAGACAATGGCAGAGATGGTGTCACAAGCAATAGTACAAAGGGCAGCAACGCAGAGATGTGGGGCAGCAGCCAAGACATCATCAACGCAGTAGATGCTTCAGGTAAGAGCAGATGCAGTTGGTATTTTGCTTGAACACTTTCCACGCTAAGAGGGATCATTGATTTTGTAGCATTGAAAAGTGTTCCAAGTCTCATATTTTGGGAGGAGGCTTGGACATCAGTATTCCAGAGAACCCAAAAACTGTTTTTGGAAATTCCACTCAGATCATGCTTTATTAAAGTAATTAATTATTTTAAAGTGATCCCTAGGTCTAAACTTAGGGAAATTAAATAATTAAAGGGTATTAATAAAGTAGAGTGTGAATCTTCTAGAAAACGAAGATCAAGTCATCTTTTAGTCTCAGCCATTGATTATAGATCTAATCTGGGTCGTTGATTCATCAACGAGAAGACTATAAGAGAAGGCTTGAGGATCATTTGGAAAGCAAGTCGGGCACACAATCAATACCCGAAGGAAGTTGATTCTGAAGGAATAGAATTTGATTTCAGAGGGAGGGGTTGTAGAGGCGGAGTTGCAGAGACAAAAGGAGGAAGGGGAAGTCGACAGAGGAAAAAGAAGGTAGAAGGAGGACGCAGAGGGGATAGCACTGAGCAGCAGCACTGGTCCTCCACACAGAGTGACGCAATCCAGCGCAGTGACTGCGCAAAAGACCACGCAGAATGACATAGAGGGAGGAAGGGTGCCTCCAGTGTATCAGAAATTCTTCTGAAGGGTTCGGAAAATTATCTCAAGTGTATTCTAGACATTTGCTTGTCATATTTCTGTAAATGATTTCCACTGCTGAAGAATAATACAAACCCTCATTTGCTGCACCGGTTTTCCTGCATTGGGTTTTTCCGGGGACAATTTTCAAAAAATAATTGTGTTTATGTGATTGTTTCTATTGCGTTATATGCGTTCTATTTGTTTTTCTTCTTATGATTAAGTGAATACTGCAGTTGTGTTTATTTCAGAATTTACTGAAAGTATCTGTAAATAACTTATCATAAATAAGTAGGTGAAATAAATCAATCATTGTAGTAGTATTTCAGCTTGAAAATTTCACAGTGGAGCCCCTCCCACTACACTCAACCTCAAACTCGGAAGAATATATCCCGAAAGTTCTACCTGCATGTTCAACCTTGTTTCTTTCTACCTCTTCTTTCTTTCTGTCTTTTTCATCAACTGCTTCAAGAGATTTTTGTAAAATCTCCGCACTAGAACCATACAAATCCCAACATCATGTCTAGGGAGTCTAGGCAAATGGTATTTCAATCGTGTAACCCCTCTTATCATCCTGTCCCCACACAATTTGCATGATATATATGTCTGATTTGTCCCACCATCAGGTTCCCCATAGTCCCAAAATGGGTCCAAGGGCTTTGACATATTTGTAGTGGATTAATGGATAGTGTCAAAATTCAAACCTAGGGCACCAAAAAAGCAAAAAATTGGCATTAAACCCCTTTACACAAAAAATAAAAGCCACCTCATTTTAAATTAATTTTTTTTCTACATTATTTGCAATGAAAAATGGCAATAAGAGGGTGCATAAAAAAGTAAAAAAAATGAAGCTTGCTGTCCAAATATGGAGAAAACCCTTGCATTGGCTCATGGGCATGAAAATCATAGCAAATGGAAAAAAAACAAATTAAAATGTTGGTAGGAAAAAAGGCAAGCAAGCATAACCCTAAATCTATGAAAAAAATCGTTAAAATAGGGTTTTTTAAGAACATTCCTGTTAATGGAAGAAATGAAGTTTGTCTCACTGTTCCTAAATCTTTGTTCCACAAAAAAAAATTGTTTGGTCGTGATAATGGTTGTTTAATCCTCAATCCCTCCTTGAAAACCACCACAAAGCTCTTCCCCTTCCTTCTCCAAGACTAACAAAACAAAATGAGCAAATAAAAGCCAAAATTTTGGTTTTGTAGCCACGACCTAGCTTTCTCGGAGATAAATTCCATTTTTGTGTGATGTTTTGCCGAGATATCGCCGATATTTCGAAAATATCGCAATATTTTCAAAGTGGAAAACATCGCAATATTTCCTCAGTGATATCTCGTTTTGCCGAAAATATCGCAGTATTTATGAATATCGATGATATCTTGGCGATATTATCAACACTGGTAAAAGGAGTTGAGCTCAAACCTATATAAGGGTTTGCTTTCTCCATTTGACGAGTGGGTTGAATGTGCTCATAATCTTTTTGGAATAAACTTGCTCTTGCTATTGTCTAAGCTATTTTGGAATGGTTATGTTTATTTGTTGAATGTGTGGTGTATTCTCTTGGTGCATATTGCTAACTCATATTGCATGTTTTGGATTGTCAAAGTCCACTCAGTGAGCATTGGAAGACTAGTCTAGCTACATTGGGAGAGATTATGCAGTCCTAAACTTCATTTCTTTGTTGAAAAAAGGAAAATTTTATGCTCTGGACATCTTGAGAGCTATTGCATTAGTTGGAATATTTAGGAAAATCCACTCTTGTACTATCATGAAAGAAAATTTCCCCTTAAACACCCTTTCCTTCCTCAAAATCTATGAAATATGTCCAACCAATTTAGGGCTATTGAGGCTTGAATTTTGCAGTTCAACCGGTTCCTAAATATTTCAAAGAAATTCCCTCAAAATATGCATACTTGACCCCATAGCCCAAAATAAAAATAAGGCACTAATCTTCTCTTTCAACCAACCCAAAAATACAAAATATTATAAACTTTATTTTCTGTTTTCACAATCTGGAAATAAAAACAGAAAAATCCTTAAACCAAATTGTTTTTCAGGTCATTTTGAACTCTAATTATCACCCAAATCTTGACTTGAAGTTGTATTTCAAAAAAAAAAACAAAAACAAAACCATTTTTGAGCTTAAAAAACCTATTTGATTTGTTTTTATTAGCCTTTCTCGATGTTTTTAATTTATGTAAAGGCTAATCCAATCTGATTTAGAATCTGAAATATTAAATCCTATCCTAAAACCCATGATCAGAATTATTCTAAGATCCTTTGCCCCTCATTCATTTACAACGTCTTGAGCTTAGTTAACCAAAGGAATTGCACCTAGACTAGAGCTCATCTAGTCTAAAAAGAGAAAGGCAAGAGTGACAAGACTACGTAGGTGATAGTGGGTAGTTTGTCTAAGTCACGATTGGGCTCTCACAACTTGCGCTTCGAGACTTGTACACCAAGTGAGAACTTAGTAGGTAAAAGATACAATCATATAGAGAATGGTTTATTTCTTGAAATTACTACTTACAAGGTCTTTATAAATCTTTTCATATTTTCAAAAGATGAAATAAGACTTCTATAATAATCATGTTGGTAAAATATGATATTTTGAGCCAGATCAATACAAGTACATAAAAATGATGAAATCAAATAAAGCAAGATCATAAATGAGAACTTAATGAAATTTTCCCAAGTGCAAGAAAAAGCAATAGCTTCGTCTCACAAAAAATATAAATAATAGAGACATTATAGTCATACCTTAAAATGCACAAGAATATGCCCAAAATGTAATCCAATAAAACATGTAACGACAGCCATAATTGAGCTGCAGATAAACGTGGGATGGAAGATATTATTAATGAAATTATGAGACTAGAATGAATAATCTTCAAGCATAAATAATTTAAAAATGCTAAGAGTGGAAACCAAATTTATAGATAATTGGCTAGATGTGGAAATCAAAGTTATAGATAATTGGCTAGAGATATTTACCAAGAAACATACTTTTCTAAACTAAAGAGGTTTTGTAAAAAAATCAACTGCACATGCAGGTTAGGAACAATGTACACATGAGAAGTGGCAGCAGAAAATCGAGACGTGTTATTCAAAAAGGAGATACCTTTGTCTATAGCTATACTCACTAATTTTAAACTTTAAAACATGCAAGACGACTTTTGGCCTTGCATTGGCCATGGCACTTTGTATTCCACTTGTTTGTTTCTTTCTCACTATATTAAAGTACTTACAGTCAATTGTGTGGTGTCATTAATAACTATTACCTAATATGCAAATCATAATCCTTGAGTCTACCAAAATATATTTCTAATGAAGGGTTTTGTAAAAACAATAAACATACATACAGTTGAGAACATTGCACATAAGTAGCAGCAGCTAGAAATACTGACTATTTCAAAAAACCTTTGTCTATAGCTATACTCACTAATTTTAAACTTTAAAACATGCAAGACGACTTTTGGCCTTGCATTGGCCACGGCACTTTGTATTCCACTTGTTTGTTTCTTTCTCACTATATTAAAGTACTTACAGTCAATTACAATGTGACCATTAATTCAATAACTATTACCTCATTATTAATTCATAATCGTGGTCACATTGATCTATCAAACATCCCAACTCAGAGACCTATAAAGTTAGGCTAACATGATCATGTGGAATTGAATGAAACCTCTTTTGTGTTGATCTTGTACCCTACATTTGTAATATCTTATGCTTGTGCCTTGCACATGTCCTTGGTAATTGCATCAAGACCATATACTATGCCCTGTATGAGCAACTATGCAACGTATGAGGTAATCGGTCTGGTTGTCCCAAGGAAAGACATGGCATGCATGAGTTGATATATATGGATAAAAATATCCTTGACGAAAATGGCTAAGAATATTTGATCCTGGTATTGGAAGAAAGTAGAGAGGGAGCCACCTGAATGCATATGGAGGCAATGATAATGTCTAATCTCATAGTATAGGGACACGAAAAAAGCAGGTGCATCTCTATCTTTGGCTCCTAAAGGTGGCACACCTAGAAGAACTTATCGGATTGTGGTATATTGTGATCCATCTCTATCTAGAGTTAATGGGAGCATACCCAAAACTATCCGAAAGGTATCCTAAGAAACTGCGTCCATTGGCTATGTGTATACATGGGGAAGATGATCATAACGTCACACAACTCCAAAAAGTGTTCTAGGTAGAATGACATCTTTGAGGCCAAGCTCGTCAAGGGTGAGATCCAAGTGACCTAAATGTACAATCTGTAGTTATTCTCTCTAATAACCTAGTTCAATACCTATCTAGTTAACATGAGATGGTGTGGTGCATCAAGGGAGAATTTGAATGGGGGAAGGCACTTTTTGGAAATAGTAATAGTCTAAAGAAGATAGCATGCCTCTAAGTACCAACCTTGCGCCCAACCTAGGGAAGGATATGAGGCGAGAGCCTCTGAGGAGAAAAGCGCAAGGTATGGATACCTCTCTCCCCTATTATACAGTCTCTAAGAGATCAAACTCTATGAAGGAAATAAACCAAGCAGAAAATGACCTCAAGGAAAAAAGGGTGGATGCTAAACTCTACCTGAAAGATGGGATGTGGAACTGTCTAATTACATCATATGATGTGCCTGGGAAGCAAGGCATGTACTCTTTCGATTCTATTCCATTCTTTCTACAAGAAGCTCAACACCCAAATCTCAGAACCATAGAGAAATGTGTCTCTGACAATTGCCTCCATGAGATAGAACTTGGTTGAGATATCTTAAAACTGCCCCTGGAAGCATTGTATCTCAATGAAGGCTAGGGAACCCCAACTTCCCCTAGAAGCATCGTCTCAATGAGGGCTATGGAACAATACCCTTTATTAAGCCAAGGCTAGAGGGCTCACCAAAAACCAAAATGAGGTCTCAAGAACTATACTCCCAATTAAGTGTAAGTTGTGGTGATCTCAAGCTTTGTCCCTCGGTAGAAGAAATATAAATCCATAAGAGATTACTTTGATGCATTAAAGATCAAAACCTTAATTTTACCTAGTTGACCACCAAATGTCAAAGGTCACAAAAAGTGGCCAATGTGTCGATTCATCTTTGTAAGCCCTCAAGAGTAGAGGCCAACAAGACCAACTCATCTACAAATAGGAATAGGGAGAACAACACATGATGTAGAAGACAACCATCACTTTCCTAAATATGCACACGAAGGACTCTAGCTCATCAATATAGATCCCAAAGAGGGTCGATGACAGGGCACACCCTTGTTTTATGTTAGTTTTTGTAGCATCAGATAGGTGTTCTAGCCTCGATTTGTGTCAAGAGGCTAAGAACACGAGATCTTCAAAAACCAGAAAAGGTTTTGTGAGATAAGCTTGTGAGACGCCTTAATTAAATTAATTAACCATCATTTAAATTTTTCCTACGTCTAAATTAGGAAAATTTGTTAATTAATAGGAATTAATTAAGGAAAGTTAAGAAAGCTCTAGAAACTCACACTGATTGAGTTTGAGATGAACTTAGCCATTGATGATGATTTAATCACGGTCACTGATGATCCAATGAAAGGCTATAAGATCAGGTCGATAGGGATGGAGATAGACACATCGAGTGAAAGGGAGAGCAAGTTCCTTGGGCAGATCGAGCTATCCAGTGTAGTGATTCACCAGGAAGAAGAGCTTGACCCAGAGCAATAGTGATTGAGGGAGCAACAATAGTGATTTCAAGTGAGGTTCTAGCGTCAAAGAGACAGGAGCAGGAGGGCCGCATTATTTCTCAGTGAGGCTTGTTACCCACCGCCTGTGGATAATGTATATAGGAGAATTTTTTTCTCATAGATGGTCCTCAGCCGGCAGCCAACAGCCCCTTGCAGCCACCAAATAGCTCAATGTGCCATTATCTCTGCCACCTGAGCCAGCCATGTGGTCCCTTGGCCACCTTTCATGAATGTATGTTTGAAGGTGGGGCTCCCAACCCCAAAGGTAATACTTTTCATTCGTATAGTTGATAAATTTTCCTTACTTTTCATGGGCACATTTGGGCATGGATTGGTGGAGGGATTCGGCGGAAAGAGTGGGTTATCCTTGTATTATTTTCTCCACTGACTGATTTCATGGTTACCCTTGTATCGTAGCCTCGTTAGATCTCCTTTACTGACCATTTGGGTTTTGCGTTGGAACTACATGGGAAATCTCGATTCTAGTTGTGTGGTCCTTCTTCTTGATACCACCTACATCACTCTCGTTTCGCTCATTTTATCCCCATTCATCTATTTTCCCATCCGGGTCCACATAGGGTTAGCCTCCCCCTTCCCTTGTCCACACCTTGGGTCAGGCCTAGAATGATGCCCCAAAGGTTGATGCAACTAAAAGAAAAGAAAAATCATAATTTGGCCACTCTCAATAGGAAACATACCACAAAATGCAAAAGATGGCCGACACATACAAATTTAGCACATGGGCAAAAGCCAAACATGAGCTCTACCCCTTATCCATGGCCATCACCCTAGTTCCTATGGGACCTAGATGAGCCCCCTCTATCATTAAGGAACCCATGATTGTCCCAACCCCTGGTGAGTGATGAACCGCCCCACCTTAAGGGGGTATTCACCACTACATATTACACATCATGCTCTCATCCCCTGGAGCCCGAAGAAATTATGAAGAAAAACCAATAAAAGGCAAAAGGCATATGAAGAAGTGTGGAAAAATGTAAATTTTTGTGGATGTTCTATGCTTGATGGAACTTTACCTTTTATCCCAATATCAGACATCAATCACATAAACAATAAAGTAAAGCGCTGATAGAACATACCAGTAGATCGACAGAAGACAAACCAAAAATATATAAGTGTGTTGGTGCGTTAAGACGATCAGCAGGATGCTTCAACCAGCAAAGTCTCAATATGGTCAACCAACCAACAATGTCACACAACCCTCTAGGACAGCCAAAACGATCAACACAAAAGTCAATGGTCAACACAAACAACAACAACAACTAGGTCAACGTAGAAAAGTCAAAGTCAACGTCTAGCCTCGGGAATAGTGCCAAAAAATGCGGATTTGGAAAATTGAACTTTTGGGAGAGTTTCAAGTCCGTTTGACCTTGCGTTGACCAAAGTCAACGCTAGACAAAGTCGCTGCAGAAACCCTAGACCGAAAACAGAAAAGTGCAGCTACTGAAATTTTCCCACGTGTGGAGAGAAGAGCCTCCAAGGTCATCGAACCAATCAGATGAGGAGAGAGAAATGTGTGAGGATGAGATGAGTGAAAATGTCCTCCAACGTTGACCAATATATATCCATCAATGAAGGTGTGTGACACAACTACTGGGGCACAAAACCTTAAGGCCGACCTGCACATGTTTTGAATAAATTCAAAATAAATGTTCTACTCATCGGATTAAGATGATCTTTAGATCGATCTTGCACCTCTCCAAAAGAGGAGTCCAATAAAAATATTGGCATTTTCATCTGAGCATCACAACATGGAGTTTGGACCTAGTTGTCCAAAATTAACAAAAAATGAAGATCGGCATAACTCATGTACCACGATTTCCTCCCTCCTACAATCATATACCCAGGTGTGGGCTTCCCTTGTTTTAGCTACCTTGTTCCCTTAACATGTGGTCTGGATGTTTCTGATCCCCATTCTGTTCCATCATTATATCATTTGCCACCTACCATTTGAGGGATGTACCGCAGACATGTCACTCCCTCTAGAGGTTAAAACCACCTAATAGGGGTCCTTGGCTAACCCCCTATTGAGCTTGGAGACACTTGTGCATACCAAAGCCCAGCATGGAAGGGGATGGCACCATGAAGTGCCCCATTGGTTTCATGACTTGTAAGATCTTTTACTTGATTATTCCAATGATTTGTTGTATTGGAGGGCAAGGGGACACATTGGAACTTATGCAAGATTGCAGGTGGATCCCATTTGGGGCTTGGTCTCCCCATACGAGGTCCTAGCCCTCTAAAGGGTCACATTGGCACTTGTAGGGTGAGCGTTGAGAGCCATGGGCCTCCACCATAGGAGAGATTAATTTATGGATCCCCAACAATGTTTGTTCATTTCCCGTATTCCACCTTTGGGATGAGGGTGATGCAACTGGTTCACCATGCCCCTCCAGCTCCACAGATGCACCATACACTTGGTAGAAGTTCCAGGATCCAGAGGATTGTTCCTTGCTTCAGAGGCAGGGATTATGTCATCATTCCATCCCTTACAAATGGTATACAGGCACTTCCAATCTATTTAGAGACCCATGAGGATGACCTTGTGCGCCATCCGGCTCCAAAGATGCACCATACACTTGGCAAAAGTTCCATGATCCAGAGGATTGTTCCTCGCTGCAGAGGCAAGGATTATGTCATCATTCCAGCCCTTACAAATGGTCTACAGGCACTTCCAATCCATTTAGAGACCCATGAGGATGACCTTGTGCCCCCACACCCACTTGGGAATACCACAAGTTCTTGCTTAGAGAATAAGGGGCCAACCACTTGTCCACGATGATGGGAGTCCATTTCTACATCATGGCACCATTTGGACTTCATTAGGCCTCCTCAAAGGCCCAACGACTCACTTTGTTGAACATTAGACCCTTTTGAGAGGCTTATTCATATATTATTGAGCTATTTGGTGGGCTTGCCACCAAATGTTATGGTTATTTTGAACATTATTTTATTCTAGGGGCTAAATTAGGCCAAAATTAGCTAAATCGAATTCATTAGACATTGTATAAATAAATGATGAGTTGATTCATTCTCTCATCATCACTTGGATTGGGTCTCTCTCTCTTAGAGATTTTCGCTATTCATTTTGGAGGAGAATTTTGGGATGTGTAATGGATGAATTTTGATGTTTGGATATCTCTCTTTTGTCTTGGAGCTTCATTATTGGCATAATATAATGATTGGATATACTCTTTTGCACATGTGAGTACTCTTTTCATGCTTATTTGTTGAGATTTTGTGGTGTTGGGGTACCTTCAGATGTGCTCTAGCTCACAAACTTTGTGGAGGGACTAGAGTACATGAGATCTCCAAGACCCAGAAAGGGATTTGAGAAATTCCATTCGGTTTGAGATAAAATTAATTAATTAATATTTTTTTAAGGACCCTAAGTTTAACTTAGGAAAATTAAAATATTAAAGGTAATTAATTTAAACATGTTATGGAAACGACTTAAATCACATGGATCAAGCTTTGTTTTAATCTTTGCCGTCGAATCAAGATTAGATCACAGTCGTTGGTTTCCCAACGAGAAAATATAAAGGAAAGGCTTGGGGTCAATTGGAGAACACACACACAGAGGTAGAGCACTGAGACTATGCTAGAATTCTAGGGCATGGTTTGCTAAGAATTTCCAGAAGTGTTTCAGTTGCAGGATGATCTATTCCTAGAGTCAAGAGTCAGCAAGAGGCAGAGAAGCGGCAGTCAAAGCAACGCAGAGGGAGTAGCAGGTGCGCAACGTAGAGAGCTTCAGTGCTACGCAGGCCCAGAAAGGGCAGCATAGAGGCAACATGAGGTCGTCAGGGCTTACACAGGCCAAGCAGAGGTAGCGCAGGGACTGCATCACCCAGTCAGGGGTTACGCAGGCCTCTCCTGAGCAGCGCAAGGGCTCCAGCAGGTTAGCATAGCTGACACAGAGGGCTTCAGAGCAGTGCTGGGGTTTCTGAAGACAGAAAAGGGGCTGAGTTCTGTAAATCCTGTTTGAGAGTGTGAATCGGTCCAGTTTTCCATCTCTGGAACTGAGGTATTGCTGCAGATTTTTTGTTTTCTCGGTTGGGTTAACCAGTAAGGTGCCCAGATTTGATGTACTTAGAATCTACTTAATAATATAAACCCTCTAGAAACCACAAGTTTTCCTGCATTGGGTTTTTCCAAGGACAATTTTCCATAAAATCTTGTGTGTCACTTTGTCTATGTGCATGTATTCAGTTTTAAATCTGTATCTGTGAAGAACTGTTAATGTGTTTATTTCGATGTTAATGCTGAAACTTCAGATTAATAACTTGATTAAGTAGGATAAGTATAACCAGATTTAACAGTAGCGTTTTTGCATAAGTAATATTCAAAAAATTTCACATGGTATCAGAGCGATTGCAGATCGAGCTGAATCATCAGCAGGAAGACTGAAGAATCCTTGCTGCAAAAATCAGCAAAGAAAGGAGCAACATCCGGAGAAAGTCGAACCAAAGAGGACAGTGTAGCAGCAGAGGGAAGCAGAGCCAGGCAGAGGTTAGAGTGACGCAGTCTCCACGCAGGCCCACGTACTTACTGCGCAAAGACCGCGTTGGGACTGTCTGCTCACGCAGAGGCCAGCTAGGGTGACGCAGTCCTGAAGCTTTGGCTGATTCAGAGTGTCAAAAATAGTGCTGCAGAGCTTCAGTAGTTGCTGGTGGGGTCAAATTTATGAAGGTGCAGAAATTAGCCTGAGCATTAGTTGAAAAAGAGCGAGAGGAGAACAACTTCTCAGAGGATTTCCAACCAAAGAAATCTACAGTTTGATCAGAGGATTGAAGAAAGTTGATTCATTGTGATTTGGCAGACTTCCAAGAGAGGAGGTCAGTTGTCAGAGGGAGCAGAGGGTGCCTTTCTCGCTAAGGGCCCTAGATCCAAGTCTCTAGCATAGAGAGAAGGATTAGTTTCGATAGATTTGCTGAGCAGATGGCACCTCACGGACTACATGATCAGGATAGGTTGGACGGCTTGTCCAACTTTGCAGTCTGGAAGGCCAGAATCCTGGTAGTCATGGAGGCATACGGTTTGAGGGAGCATGTAGAGAAAGTCCTGGCCACGCCAACTGATGTGAAGCTCCTAGAGAAGCATGAAGAAGCAGCGGCACACGCCAAGCGCTTCATCATGGACAGTGTCAAAGATCATGTAGTGCCTCACATAGTCGAGAAGACAACGACTCGTGATATGTGGGTGGATTTGACCTCACTATATGTAGGAAGATCCGTCCAGAGGAGAATGCTTCTGGAGAATCAAACGAGGTTATTCATGATGACCAAGGGACAACAGATCACGCCCTTCCTTTTCAGATTACAAGCGATCAGAGATCAATTGACTGCCATGCGAGTGAAAGTGGAGGATGATGTTATGGTGAGGCCTGCACTCAATGCGGTTACAAAGGACTGGGAAACCTTTTTCCAAAGTATCTTGGGCAGAACGGACCTTCCCAATTGGGACAGTATGTGGGCAATCATCTGACAAGAAGAACTTCGTCGGTTCACCAAGAGACAGTACAGCACCGGGTCGAGTAAAATGAAGAAAGAAGAGGAAGAAGATGCAGCTTTGGCATCAAAGTAGCAGCAAGGGAGAAAGAAGCATGATCTGTCGAAGATCAAGTGTTTCCAGTGTGGCAAACTAGGACATTTCGCCAGCATTTATCCTCAGAAGAAGAAGGATAAAGAAGCTTATACCTACAAGGCTATTTTGGCGGACGATGGCTCTGAAGATGACGTAGCCATGAGCGCTCATGAACCACAAAAGTGGGCGACATGGATCTTTAGAGTAGCTACAGAGTGGTGGTGGGATCCTTGGGTAGCCCAACTCGTGGATCACATTCATGCTATGGGAGCCTTAAGACAATAACGGGACAAGTGGAGTGGGTGCATAGAATCATAGATGGAGCAGAGGCAGAGCTGGATGCTGAAAGGGAGCTGCGCAGTGCAAATGCAGCAGCAACATAACAGCGTAACGCGGACGGGCTGATGTGACTTCAGCAGCGCAGTGCAGGCTGGCTTACGCAGAGCAGAGTTGCAGCAATGCAGTGGCTTCAGGAGGACAACGTAGATCAGCAGCCTATGGAACTTCGGTGATGAGGATGCAACCCAACTGACTTTAACTGTCAAATATTGGGCAGGAGTTTTCAATTGCTTCTCTTAGCAACTGAGTTGCAGTGCAACAGTTGGCAGCACGATGCAGCAAATTGAGAGGGAGCTGCAGTACAGAGGTGGCAGTGGCGGTGGCAGCATCATGGGCAACAGTACGGAAGAGCAACAAAAGCGCAGTGATGAAGGGCAATAGGCCAAGCATCAACAGAGAGAGAGACCCACACTAGAGATCAGTGCAGAGCTTTAGGGTGAAGCAGTGTTGTGTTAGAGCACTTTCCTCGCTAAGAGGGAGTGTTGAGATTTTGTGGTGTTGGGGTAGCTTCGGATGTGCTCTAGCTCCCAAACTTTGTGGAGGGACTAGAGTGCATGAGATCTCCAAGACCCAGAAAGGGATTTGAGAAATACCATCCGATTTGAGAGAAAATTAATTAATTAATATTTTTTTAAGGACCCTAAATCTAACTTAGGAAAATTAAAATATTAAAGGTAAATAATTTAAACATGTGATGCAAATGACTTAAGTCACATGGATCAAGCTTTCTTTTAATCTTAGCCGTCGAATCAAGATTAGATCACGATCGTTGGTTTCCCAATGAGAAAAGTATAAAGGAAAGGCTTAGGGTCAGTTGGAGAACATACACACGGAGGCAGAGAAGCAGCAGTCAGAGCAGCAAAGAGGAAGCAGCAGCTACGCAGCAACTGCACAGCACAGAGGGCTTCAGTGCTATGCAGGCCCAAAAAGGGCAGCGCAGAGGTAGTAGGAGGCCATCAGGGCTTACGCAGGCCAAGCAGAGACAACGCAGGTACTGCGTCACCCAGTCAGGGGTTACGCAGGCCTCTCCTGAGCAGCGCAGGGGCACTAGCAGGTTAGCAGAGTTGACGCAAAGGGCTTCAAAGAAGCGCTGGGGTTTTTGAAGACAAAAAGGGGCTGAGTTCCGTAAATCCCGTTTGAGGGTGTGAATCAGTCCAGTTTTCCGTCTTTGAAACCGAGGTATTGCTGCAGATTTTTTGTTTTCTGCGTCGGGTTAACCAGTAAGGTGCCCATATTTGTTGTACTTAGAATCTACTTAATAATATAAACCTTCCAGCAACCAGAAGACCGGTTTTCCCGCATTGGGTTTTTCCGGGGACAGTTATCCAGAAAATCTTGTGTCACTTTGTCTATGTGCATGTATTCAGTTTTAGATTTGTATCTGTAAAAAACTGTTAATGTGTTTACTTCGATGTTAATGCTCAAACTTCAGATTAATAACTTGATTAAGTAGGAGAAGTATAACCAGATTTAACAGTAGGGTTTCTGCATAAGTAATATTCAGAAAATTTCACATTATTCTTGTCATTTACTTTATGACATTGATGATGTTGGTATTTTCCCTATATTAGATCTAAATTTACTGCTTTTCTTTGGCAAAATTATGGAAATTTAGTCTTTATAGCATTGCATCATCTTATGTATCATGTGTGTTCCTAGAGATTGTTTCTATTGAACATATCCTGATAAGTCATCAATTATTGCACATTGAAGTATAAACTCTCCTAGTAGCTGCACTCATGCCCTTATTGGCATGCAAAGTTCTCTGGGAGGCTCCTTGATTGGGTGAAATTCTTCTAAAACACAAATTTCATCTTGACTCCATATTCCCCAAAGGATTAGGCATTGATCCTCCATTGGTGATCACTTAAAAACATGTCTTTCTCAACTTTCTCTCTTTCTTTATAGGCCTAACCTCCATAGGTGACCTAGGGCATCAATTATCTCACAATCTAGCCATCCCAACAATTTGATTTTCGGTGCACGATGCTGGTGTGTCCGCTATAAGCCCTCCAAATTTGAAGCAATTCCGACGGTGGGATCTCAAGATATAGACCAGGGACCATTTCTTACCCTAGCTTTCCCTTGGCTAGTGACCTCATTTGGATCATTGAATTCTATTCCAGGAAGATTTGTCCATTGATCCTCTTCTCTTCCACAATTAGGTCAAGCCCCTCCTTAGGCGATCAACTCCATACCCGTGACCTAATTTTGGGCCCAATTAGTCCTGGGTGGTCCCAAAACTTATTGAAGCCAATTTCACAAAGACCACTTGGAAACCAAGTATCCATAAGGATTTATAGGCTTAGGAACAATCTCTTCAAGATAAATTCCCAAACCCTGGTTTCAAGAATCCTTTTAGCCCTTCCTAGAGAGCCTACCACCTTGCTTCCAAAGCAAGCAAGCCATGCAATTGAATCTCTCCTATGAATAGGCCTTAGGAATCACCCCTCATCTCTTGATTGGTCCATTCATCTTGTGATTCCTGACGCATAGGGAGATTCACTTGTTGGATCCCTCAAAGAGGATTTGGAGTGAAGATCCATTCATCGGCAGGTATGGTGATGCAATGGTGGAGGCGATGATACCAAATGGGGGTGGCCCAACACGTAGTGACACGACTCTAGGCCATCACATCCAGGGATGTGTGTGAGAATCTAGCTTTCAGCAGTGGACTACCAGTGAACATCGAGTTGCATGGTGGTATATCGTAGTGTGTTGGATTGCGTTGTGGAGTAGCAATGTCTTACATCACATGGAGTACACACAGGGAGTGACAGGTGCCTTGACACAGATAGGGTAGGCGACGATACAGGGTGGTATAGCGAAAGCCGGGGATATCCTGTGGTGTACAAAGATGGGTCTTCGACTAGTTTATCAACAAATATGAGACAGAGAGAGGGGCATCCATAGGGTTATTCTTCAGTACCCCAGCAGGCTCTTGATCCTACCCTTGGGGACCTACCCACCCATGACTCTCCAGTTGAGACGTTTGGTGGAGGCACGGGTTGACGAATACTGGCTTAGGGATAACTTGGTTTAATACCAAGGTAGCATAGGTTCCAACCCTTGGCTCACACATGGGGAGTCGATTGCGAGAACCACATGATGCACTTCTGGCAAGACAACTTGAGGTGTCACCAGAGCATGAGGGACGGTGGATGGTAGACTTCGTCTACAGGAGGGAACCCAAACTCAGAGTAGTGTCTAGGTGTACCATCAGGAGTTGGGATAGTAGATTTCACTGCATGGTCTGGCAAGAGCAAGGCAAATTGGCTTGCATGGGACAGACTCTTGATACTTGAGGTCCCATGGGTTACATACAGGGCTCAGAGATGAGGGCCAGATGGGTTCTAGTTGGTAGCAGCGCTACACAACGACATTCCACGAGGAGTGGGAGTTATGAGCTCCTAGTGTAGTTGGGGGATCTAGGGATTTGGTTGGTGGGTTCTTAAAATTTGCAACTAGGGCCAAACTCCACCTTGGACAGCTCATATGATGGAGATGATATTTTTATTGGATTCCTCTTTTTGAGGAGTGCATGATTGATCTAAATATCATCTTGTTCGGACAAGCAGAAGTGTGATTTTGAATTTATTATTCACACATGTGCAAATTGTTAAGGTTGACCTCAGTCAAATGTAGGCTCATGAAGCCCAATAGTTGTCTCTTCACCCTCAATGATTTGTATAAATAGGAGTGACCTACTACTCATTTGGACATCACTCATCTCATCACACATCTCTCTCCTCTCTTATTATTCATACAAGCCTGAAGCAACTCTCTCTTTACCTCGCACGTGTGAAACAAGAGGCCGAATTATAGTACGGACTGCAGGCCGAATTATAGGAAAATAGGTCAGCGTTGACCGAGGGTCAACTCACCTCTTTTGACTGCGATTTCAGGAGGCTGCATTTATTGGCACAGGTTCTTAGGCATTTGGAGCAGTTTGACCAAGGTTGACTTCAGCGTTGATTTCAGGTTTGACCACAGATTTTACAGCAACATTTGACTGGGTTTGACTTGATCGTTTTGGGTTGAATTTGACACTCTTGGAAGGCCAAATTGGACTATTGTTGACTGAGCTGCATGGGGGACATTTTGGAGCCACTTTAACAAGCCATTTTGGAGGGCTACAGTTGATTGTTGATTTTGACAGGACTGTTCTGGGCAAGTTATTTTGATATTTGTACTCTCTCTCTGTTGACATATTGAAGAATAATAAGAAGAATTTGATCAAAGGGTTTTCCCCACATTGGGGTTTTTCTCTGGCATCCGCAAATATTGTTTCCTCTTGTCTTGGTTTGTCTTCTGCATTTTGTTTATGTTCTATCAACATTTACTATCATTTTGATTAAGCTAATGCGATTGCTAAACTGGAAATTGATATTGGGCTAATAAGGAACATTGAAGTAAATTGCGCTTAAGCATAGAACATACCATTATTATCTAAAATTAACATGGTATCGAACCCCAGGTGAAGACAAAGCCCAAGCAAGAGTAAGAAAAGCAATCATTAAGATCTATTGGACAAGGACAAGATTCAATGGCTTCCTCATCTTACTTCAAATTTGAGGACAAGCTCAATGATAAATATGATTATCATGCATGGAAGATGTAACACTGTTACCGATGAAATAGGTAATCGCACTGTTACCTACTTTTTTTTGGTAGCATAAAAAGCACCCGATTTTGAAAAGTGGTGATGCAGAATCACCTTTTTTTTTTTAGCACATTTTTGACACTCTAATATTTTTATTTATGAAGTATGAATATTTGTTTTAAAATGTTAGTGATTTTCATGCTAATTTTGAAACGTATAGATGCAACATCAATTTTTTTTTTTTTTAGAGCAGTGATTTTGATGCTAATTTTGAAACGTATTGATGCAGCATCAACCTTTTCTTTTTAGAGTGGTGATTTTCATGTTGGTAATAAAACACAAAACTTAGATAAAAAAATATATATATAAACAATAAAAAAAACCAATAAAAATGTTTAAAAATAAAAAATTAACTCCTAAAAATAAAAAATTTAAACAAAAAAAAACAAAAATATTCGAAAATTATATCAAAAGAAATGACAAAATTTGAAAAAAAACACATAATTTAAAGAAAAAAAACAAAAATTAAAAAAAAAACATCAAAAACATTTTTTTCTATGTTATTAAAAAAATGCATATAATTTAAAAAAAAAAAAATTTAAATAGAAAATTTAAAAATAATTTAAATTACAAAATTAAAATTTAGATAAAAAAAATTAAATTTAAAAAGAAAAAAGAAAAAATTAAATTTAAAAATTAAAATAAAAATAATAATAATAATAAGAAAACAAAAATACAAATTTTAAAATTAACAAAAAAAACAAATTAAAAAAAAAAAGAAAAAACAAAATTTAAAATTGAAAAAGAAAATTAAAATAAAAGAATTATAATAAAAAAAACTATCATTAAAAAACAAAAAAAATGAGAAAAAACCACGTGCAAATAATTAAAAAACAAATATCCATAAATTTACTGTTTTTTTTAATGAAACAATTTATAAATTTTAAAAATGAAAAACCAAATAAACTAAAAGACTAAAAAAAAAAATTTAATAAATTTAATGAATAAATTTTAAATTTTAAAAAATAATTAATCTAAAATATTAAATTAAAAAAAAAATGAAATAAAAAATAATAATTTTGAATGTTTTGAATTTAAAAATAAAAATAAAAAATAAATTAATTAATTAAAAAAATATTAAAAATTAAAAAAATTAAAAAATAAAAAAGAATTTTTTGATCGTGGTGGTGCAGCCAGTTGGCCTCCCTGGGCGGATGGGGGGCTGCATGCTTCGCCACCACCTGGGCGGGAGGCCAAATCCAGAAATCGCCCTCCCGCAGCGGGACGCTGATTCCGGGAATCGCCCTCTCGCGGCGAGAGGCCCATTCTGGGAATCGCCCTCCTGCCGCGGGAGGCCGATTCTAGGAATCGCCCGCCATTCCCAGAATCGGCCTCAGGGCGATTCTCGGAATCGGCCTCCCACCTAGCGGTCGTCCTCCGCCGTCACCTGGGTGGAAGGCCGATTAACGGCGCCACCATGATCAAAAAATTTTATTTTCATTTTTAATTTTTTATATTTTTAATATTTTTTTTCTAATTTGATTTTTTTAATTTTTAATTTGATTTTTTTTTTTTTTTTTTTTTTTTTTTTTTTTTTTTTTTTTTCTAAATTTTGTTAATAATTTTTATTAAATTTTGTATTTTTTTTATTTAATTGATTTTTTTTTTAATTATTTCATTTTTTTTTATTATTATTAAATTTTATGTTTAGTTTTTTCATTTAATTTTTTAAAATTTAGTGAATTTTGTATTTTTTTTTATAATTTATTTGAATTTAAGATTTTTTTTTGAATTATTTTTCTTTTTTATTACATAAAATTTTATATATTTTTTTTTATTTCAATTAAAATTGTGTATTTAAAATTAGATTTTTTTTTTTAAGTTAAACTTAATATTTTCAAATTAATTTGTTTTTTATTCAATATATTTTTTTCAAATTTTCAATTTTAATTGATTTTTAAAGTTTTTTAACTTTTTATTTTAACCATGTGTTTTTTATTTTTATTTTTATTTTTTTTTTAATTTTAAATTTAATTTTTATTTCAAAATTTATTTGTTTATTCATTTATTGATTAAAATTTAATATATATTTTTTTTAATTTAATCTGTTATTTTAATATTAACATTTTTTTTTTAATTTAATAAAATCTAATATATATATTTTTAATTTAAGTTCATATATATATATATATATATATATATATATATATATATATATATATTTTATTTTTTATAATTTAAATTTAATATTTTTTTTTAAATCTATTTGTTTTTTCAATATATATTTTTTTAAATTTAATATTTTTATTGTAATTTTTTTTCATTTTTTATTTTTAAATAATTTTTAATTTTTTTACTTTTAATTTCAATAATGTGTGTGTGTTTTTTTTAATTGTATTAAAATTTAATATATTTCTTTAAATTTAATTTTTTATTTTAAAATTTTATTTTTATTTTTTAATTTAATAAACATTTTCTTTTTCTTTTTTAAATTTAATTTCTATGTTTTATTTTTTATAATTTCTCTCTTTTTTTAATTTGTTTTTCTTTTTAATTTAATATTTTTATTTTGTTTTTATTTTTATTTTTTATTTCTATATATTTTGAAATTATAATCTTTAAATTTTTTTTTTAATTTTTTTTTTTAAATTTTAGGTTTTTTTTAATGTTTGAATAAAAATTTTTATTTTGTTTTTATTTTTATTTTTTTTATTTCTATATATTTTTAAATTTTCAGCGTTAAAATGTTTTTATTTTTTAAATTTATTTTTTTTCTTAAATTTTAGGGTTTTTTTAATGTTTAAATTTTAAAAATTAAAAAATGTTATTTCTATTTTTTAAAATGTCAAAAATTTGACAATTTTTTTTTTTTTTGTTATTCCAGCGTCAACTGGTTTTGTTTTGAGGGTATTTTTTCAATCATTTTTTCAAGAAACAATTTTATTTTTAGCATAATTTTATAAAATGTTGAAATTTGACCTTAAAAAAAAACCAAGTGCGTTCTGGAATACACTTTTTTTGTTTTTGGGGTGTTTTTTCATGTTTTTTGAGTCTTTTTGGGCTAGAGTTCCCGTTTCGAAGTCAGGTTACCTATTTCATCGGTAACAGTGTTATGTCTCTAGACTTGACTTTGGAAAAAAATGATGTCATGGACTATGTATTAGAATAATGTTATTTTAGTGTTTACTGCTCATCTATGATTGTAATTAGCAGTTTCTTGTTAGAAACTTGCTATTTCTATATTCTTAGTAGAAACTTGTTGTTTCTGTAAATATAGTTGTATTATTTATTGAGCTTCACTGTTCATTGTAAATCAATTCAATTCATTCATTGATTATGGGATCAGAGCTCAAACTTTCAGCTCAGTCATCCTCGCCACTTGTGGATGAAACTTTATTCAAGGAGGTAGTGGGCAGCGTCATCTACCTTACTGCCACTCGACCTGATATCAATTTTGCAGTGAGCTACATTTCACGCTTCATGTCAGCTCCTAAAGCTGATCATTGGATAGCAGCAAAGCGTGTGCTGTGTTATGTAAGAGGAACCCCTAATTATGGACTTCTGTACACTCCGAGTTCAGATCCTACACTCAGTGATTACATAGATTCAGACTGGGCTGGTTCGGTTTATGACCGTAAATCTACAACTGGGTATGTGTTTAGTCTGGGATCCGGTGCTATCACATGGGCTAGTAAGAAGCAGCGGGCAGTGCCTCTCTCCTCGACAGAAGCAGAATATTGGGGAGCAGTTAAAGCATCTTGCGAGGCAGTTTGGCTTCGACGTATGTTTGCGGATATGCATGTTTCCCAGGCAGGTCCTACTCCCTTGTTCTGTGATAATCAGGGAGTGCTCAAACTCGCCAAGAATCCAGTGTTCCATGAGCGAACAAAGCATGTGGAAACTCATTGTCACTACATTCGCCAGCTTGTTGAAGACGGATCCATTCAATTACTATATGTTCCCACAACGGAGCAGCCAACAGACATCTTCACTAAGCCTCTTGGTCCCGTGCAAGGAAAGATTGCTAAGCCTCCTTCAAATGCATCGGCTGCCACTAAAACTAAGTATAAGAAAGTTGAGGTCAAAGCTAAGAAGATCATCAAGGATTCCATTCAAAAACATTTGATTACTTACATTTCCGAGTTCGGCACATCTAAGGAAATGTATGACAAGTCGGTGAATATGTACAAAGCTAGCAATGCAAATCAAATCCTCTTTCTCAAGAACAATCTGAAGGATGTAAAGATGGATAGAGGGGAATCCATCCAATCCTACTTCATGAGGATTATAGAATTAAAAAATGATCTTCTTTCTATTAGAGAAGTTATTGTTGACGGGGAGCTCACTCTTATTGCCCTTGGAGATCTTCCCCGAGCATGGGATGTGTTTAATACTACTATCCTCAACAATGATAGTATTCCAGGTTTTGATGAATTGTTGACTAGATGCATTCAAGAAGAGACACGGATGATGGAGAGAGACATGCCCTCAAATAGGAATGATCCCACTGTATTCTCCACTCATCCTGAAAGGAAGAGCAATGTTGGTCCAAAGAAACAAGGTCAAGGAAGACAAGGATTCAACGAAGGAAGAAAGGGAAGATGCTTCAATTGGAACAGGTTTGGTCACTATGCTAGAGAGTGTCCTAATAAGAAAGATACACCTCAGGATGATAATCACAACTACAACCACAACAATTTCAAGGGCAATGGAAATCAAATATATAATAGGTTCAACAACAAAGGAAAGAGAAATGCTCCCGCTAGACGATATGGAAATGGTCGACCTACTAAGAAGTCAAGAAACTCCAGGTATGAGGAATCTAATGTTGTAGAAAAGCAAAATGAATTTTATCTTATCTCTTGCCTCACTACCGCTCTCCTCTGGACACATTGGATAATTGGTTGATTGATAGTGGTGCCTCAAGGCACTTCACTGGGTATAAAGAGGCCCTCTCAAATTTGATTGAAAACAAGACTAATTTGAAAATCATACTTGGAGACAATGCCACCTACCCCATGAAAAGGGCAGGGACTGTTACTCTTTATTTGAATTAAGGTCAAATTCTTCATCTACAAGATGTATTATATGTACCTGACTAGAAAAAGAACCTGGTATCTATTTTTGTAATGGAAGGAAAAGGCTTCAAGGTAGCATTTATTGATGGGAAGGTACGTATTTGGCAAAGGAACTTCAAAGATGCTTTTACACTTGGATTTAAGGTTGAAGGTCTTTATCAGATTGGAGGAAGTCCTTTGGGAGCCATGACATGCAACACTTCTCTTCAATCCGAATTATGGCACCAGAGGTTTGGTCACCCTTATTATAAATCTCAATCTAATGCAAGGAAGATGGTCACAGGTATGCCCCAACTCAAAATAGATCATGAAGGTGTTTGTTAGGGTTGTGCCGAAGGGAAACATATTAGGGGACCATTCACCTCCAATGAAAGTAAGACTACCGACATTCTTCAATTGATCCACTCTGATTTGTCTCGTATGTTGCCCGTAACATCTTTGGGAGGATATTTGTACTATGTTATTTTTGTGTATGACTTCTCTTGCAAAACTTGGATCTATTTCTTGAAAAAGGACAAAGTGTTCAAATGGTTCCACTCTTTCAAAACCTTCGTTGAAAATCAAACAAGAAAGAAGATCAAAATATTGAGGATCGATAATGGAACCGAATATGAGTCAAATGAATTTAATGACTATTGTAGAGAAGCTACAATTAAGAGGTAGACCACTACTGCATATACTCCTGAGCAAAATGGAGTTTCCGAAAGGAAGAATTGAACCATCATTGAAGCTACTCATGCCATGCGTCATGACCAAGGCAAGCTACCGAAGTTATTATGGGAAGCTACCAACATTGCCGTGTACATTCAAAATAGATGCCCACATCAAGCATTGGGCTCCAAGACTCCCGAAAAAGTTTTCACCGGTAAGAAACCTAATGTTTCTCACTTTAGAATTTTTGGTAGTTCTATGTTTTTTCATGTGTCGAAACAAAAGAGAAGCAAGCTGGATGCGTCTCGGAAGAAAAGAACATTTGTGGGCTACAGTGAAACTTCAAAGGCATATACAATCTATGTGCCTAGTCAAAGGGAAGTGGAAATAAGCCATGATGTCACCTTCGATGAAGATGTTGCCCTTAGAAAGGTTAGATATCTTCCTATTCCAAGGAAGGACAAAGATGAAGATGCAAGAAAGCAGGAAGAACCGATAGATGAACCGATGCCCGATGTTGAAGGTCTGATGGATCCCATTGATCCACCTCCTGGTGAGCCCTCTTCCTCAAAAAGGAGACCCTCATGGATCAAAGACACTCTCGAAGATGCCGAGAGACACATTGCACCGAGAGGGACATTTCGTGAAAGTAAGAAGTCGAACAAGTACCAAGGGTACTTGCCTGCCATGAACACCATTGTTCAATCTGAACCTTGCACGTTCGAAGAAGTCGTGAAGCAAAAAGTTTGGAAGGATGCAATGAATGAAGAATATGAGTCGATCATGAAGAATGATGTCTGGGATGTGGTTCCTAGACCCAAGGATAATTCTGTGGTCACTTCTAAGTGGCTTTACAAAATCAAACATGGAGTTGATGGGAGTGTTGAAAAATTCAAGGCCAGGTTCGTTGCTCAAGGCTTCTCTCAAAAGGAAGGTGTGGATTATGATGAGATATTTGCACCAGTTGCCCGATCCACCACAATCCGATCTATCATCACCCTTGCTGCCTCTCAAGGTTAGACCCTTCACCAAAGAGATGTCAAAACTGCTTTCTTGCATGGCTCGTTTAAGGAGGAAGTCTATGTAGAGCAACCTGTGGGGTTTGAAGTTCTGGATTGAGAGTCACATGTATGCAGGTTGAAGAAAGCCCTCTATGGGTTGAAGCAAGCCCCTAGGGCTTGGTATCATAGGATCAACAACTATCTTATGAAGATGGGTTTACAAGAAGTGAAGCTGACCCGAACTTTTACTTCAAGGTTGAAAATGACAGGCCTCTCATTTCTTTTTTGGTACTTTATGTAGATGATCTCTCTCTGACAAGTGCATACCCTCTCATTCATCAATGCAAGAGAGAGTTGGCTTCCGAATTCGAAATAAAGGGCCTAGGGTTGATGCACTACTTCCTAGGCTTGTAGGTATGGCAAAAACCAGGAGAGATTTTCCTTTCTCAAGGAAAATAGATTGTGAAGCTACTTGAAAGATTCGAGATGGTGGACTGCAAGTCTGTGACTACTCCGATGGAACTCAACTTCAAGAAGCTATGCGGAAGTGTTGCTAGGATCGATTTGGGAAATCCTTCCGAGTATGGAAAACTCTTGGGGGCCCTAATGTTCTAGGTGAACTCCCGTTCGGACATATGCTTCGCAGTGAATATGTTGAGTCAATTTATGGTCGAGCCTCATCACATACATTGGATTACTTCCAAGAATCTCTTGAGATATCTTCGAGGCACAATATACTATGGACTGAGATACACTATCGGGAATTTGAGGCTCCATGGATATACTAAGCTGACTGGGCTGGCAGTGTGGTGGATCGTAAGAGCACATCCGGTTGTTGCTTCTCACTAGGTTCTGATTCTATATATTGGATAATCAAGAAGCAGAAATCAGTTTCTTTAAGCACCACCGAGGTTGTAATATCCCAAATGGGGATTAACAGTTATAAAAGTGCAAATAGACAAGTAACTACAACAAAAATGCAAACACCACTAAAACACACAACCTGAAGCCAAAATCACTGCTGAGCCATTTTATTAATATATTGGGAAATAGTACAATTGAGGTGCTGGAAAGTTTGCACCTGGGCCTGCTCAAGGCAGGCTTGAAGAACAACTCAAACCCAAGCAAAAACTATGGCTGAAATTGCCTCTGCTTGGCTCAGTCTCTGCGCTGCCTAGCCCAAAAATGTTGTTGTTGGCTGACTTCGAACTGCTGGTTGGGATTCTTCCTCTACTTAGAAAATTCTAGTCTTTTAACCCCGGACTCTACTCACCAAACCCACAAAAACCCGCAAAGGAATTGTCTAGATGTTGACCCCGAAATTTCGTTCCAATTCCCTCTAGCTCCTCTAGTTGCTAGCTGCATTAGGATCTTTGTTTGAAGCCTCAAACCTACCTAGAAAAATTTTCCGAATGAAGCTTGCCTTCTCCTCAATAAACGCAGAAAAACAAAGGAAGGGTTTGCCCAAAGATTGACTTTGGAATTTGACCCTCTTGGGCTTGGCTCATTGCGCTGCTGGGTAAATTGAACCTCTGGATGAATCTGCTGGAAAATGCCTCTGGAGAGCTACCAAAATCCCTGGTAGGAGGTCGCTAACCTCCCCTCCAAATCTTCTGTTGAAACTCCGTTGCTCTCCACACTCCCGGCACCCACACTGAACTGAACTGCGGAATCACTACGCAATCTACTCTATCTCTGCGCAATCCTGAAGGGGCTATGCTCTTCATGTTGTTGCTGCTGTGTAATTCCCTCACCAAAATGCAGAACTCCTCTCCTGAGTGGGCACTAGAAGTCCCCCAAGGTAGAGTTTGAGATCTCTGCTTGAAGATCTCGTGTGCTAAACAAGACTGCAAACTTGGCTCTCCAGCTCAAGCGTGCTTCAGTCAAAATGACCAAGAGAAATAAGATGAATGAATGAATGCCCAAATGAGCCTTCCCTTCTTCCTTTTGTCCATTGAGGCCCAACATATTCCTTGGGTCCCACCTTGGCCTGCGCTGCCTCTCCTTGGCCAATCATGTGCTGTCTTCCTTTAGCCAACCCCACACTGTCCTTTTCATGCCTCTTCTACGCTGCCACCTAAGGCTAACTCGACCCCACCACTAGAGTCGCAATTTTCCCTTAGGGACTTTAAGGAAACACTTTATTTGTCCTAATTATTAATTGTGGGTCCCCTAACCATTTTATTTCCGCCCAACATTAGGATTTGCCAAAATTAATAAAATTTAATATCCCAATTAGCTGATTGCTAACTTGGGGATATTACGATAATCCCCGCCAAAAATTGCTTGTCCTCAAGCAATGCTTGAACAAGCCTCCTCTCTAGCTGACGCTCCCCGCTATCATTGCAAAAATGTGCCTGGATCCCAGATGTGCCACTGAATCATCCCTATCCTCTGCATTGCCCTGATATGAAGGGATCCCTCAATGCCAGGATCCCAAGCCATCTTGTCCAACATGAAGCTCTGCATGCTCTAGAGTCTACTCACCATCTTGCCATGCTAATGAAGTACCCCACTCCATCAGTGACTCGCTAAAGCAAAATGGAAGATTTACATGATCTCCCCGTGTAATATACAACTCACCCCTAAAAGTTATAGATTTGTGTAGAGATGTAATGCTCGGGTCCCCTGCTAATCTCGGAGAGGTACCACCATGTTGATGTTGCGCTAATCTGATCATGAGATACTCCCCATCGTGCGCAGACTGTATCCTCCTATCTTGAGGTCTAGTAGCAGGAGATCTGTGAGAGACAAGCTCATCTGGCACAAGCATTGCCATGATGCCAATATCTACCCCTATGAATGCAACTCCGAATCTATGCAACAACAGAGGAAGTCTGCCTCGCCATCTAATGAAGGCCTCATGTACCCCCATGTGCCAACCCAATAGTGAACTAGATCATTCTCGGTCCTGACTCTGAGTCTCTGCATCCCATAGTCGGACCTGCTGCACCATAGCTTTGACAACTGCCAGAATTCCTCCATGCCTCATCTCTAGTCCGTGCATGTGACTAATATTGAGGGTCCATATATCATGGGCTAACCTGATGCACGCTAACCTGCCCTGTGCCTGCCACTGTGTAGCACCGATGTCCGTAGGAAGCCACATGTGGCAAATAGCTACCCCCTGAATGCAACCAATGGATGGATATCTGATACTCGCAATCGACTCAAGGTATGTGGATCCCTCGTGTTCCTGCCAACCATCTCCACTAGGTCCGTCATCCACTCCCTCAATCATGTGTCGATACAATGTCTGGAGCCCAGATACAAACTGGGAAGCTACCTCAGCTGTACCCAGTATCATCTGCTCATGCATGATCTCCACATCTCCCGAGGAAAGAGTGACACATGTCTCCCTCGTGACCCGCTCCCCAAGCGTAGGCTTAGTGAGGACTGATATGCCACCCCTGCAGATGATCATCTCATGCCCCAACCTGTGGCTGTCAACTAACGCACCGACCCAATGCCATTGCTGATAAGTCTCTCCCTAAGTGTGTTAGTGTCATCCAAATATCTTGGGTGAGCTTCGCATACCCCGTTGCTCATGCCCAAAGTGCCAAAGGACACCAAAAAAATCAATTGTGCCCGTAAGTGATGTAGAAGAGGGTCAAATGTGTGAGTCCCCATGGATACCGTCACGATCGCTCATTTGTCACCCCGTCGATCCTATTGATTTTTGTAGCATCGAAAAGTGCTCCAAGTCTCAAAATTTGTAAGGATGTAATATTCCCAATTAGCAATGGCTAATTGGAAATATCGATTTTGGTCAATTTTGCCTTATGTAGCTAAATTATAAATAAAAGTGAGTAGAGGGGGACATAACTCACTCTAAAAATAAAGTGCACTCCCTAGTAGACACAATGTTGTAACTTAAGTGAGCCAAGGGGGCCAAGAGACCATGTAGAGAGAGGACCCACGTAGACCACATGGAGGGACTGCGCAGGTTGAGTTGAGCACGTGGCAAAAGGAGGCTACGTTGGAGGAGGTGGGCCTTAGGGTTTGAGAGAGGCCAACGCTATAAAGAGAGGAGAGCCTCCTCATTTTGGTCATTTCGACTTCTTGAGCACGTTGGTTGTTTAGCTAGTCTACAACACTGTTTAGTGCACCGAGTGTCTCCGTTCGGAGATCTCACCCTCAACCCTGGGGGACTTTGAGTGCCTGTTCGATTGAGGTTGTCCCATCAGTGTTTTGCAGGAGGATTGGTGTTTGGATTTTGTGGAGGAGCAGTGCATTCATAGACTGCGTAGTCTTGAGAGGGAGGACGCAGTCCATTTCTTGGGAGCTCCGGATTGGGTTCTTTTGGAGGTTTCGAGCTTTGAGATTGAGCAAGGGGCTAGCCCTTGCCTATTGGAGGATTTTGGCAGAGTTTGAGGCAGTATTTTGGTGGATCCCCTTGAGTGTCAGCGCAGAGCCTTGGAGGATAGCGTAGATCCTCAAGGGGGTGATTTTCGGAGGTTTTCCATTCCAGAAACGCTCTCTGGGCTTTTCTGGGTTTGGTGAGTAGAGGCTGATTCCAGAGTTTCAGCTTATTCCGAGTAGGGGAGCAGCCCTAGATACTCATCTTGTTACAGTAGTAGCCTCTACACGACAGTTTTCCAGCAGCTTGGACATAGATCAGAGAGCAGCCATTCCATCAGCATTCTGAGAGTATTTCTTCACTTGCCTTGTGCAAGTCTAGGTGCCATCACTCTGATCACCTATTGTACTCACTTATATTTCTCAGCATAATAAAATGGCTTAGCATTCTCTCTGCATTTCTTGAGTACCTGTTACATGTTCTATATATATGCTATTGTATGCTTGCACTACTGTTATTTTTCTCCTCGAGCATTCCAGTTACTATACCACTTGGTGTGTTTTCCTCTATACTCTTAGACAAAGTCCGAGCGTTGATAGCTCCGTATCTCACCCTCTTTTCGTAGGTGAAATATCCGTAAATGCCTCCCACCCATCTCCGTTGATTTGCTTGTGCTTAGATCGGTCCCCTTAAAGGGGATAGTGCACAAAGGTATCAAAGCACAGATCCTGCTCACACCAGGAGCCATGTAATCTAGGGCATATTAACGTAGAAAACCCTACATCCGGCTGGGCGCAGGTAGGAAGTATTACAGAGAGGCTTTGTTTAGGTTGAAGAACACCTACGGAGAGGGTGACTGCGTTCGGGTGGTGGACGCAGAACAAGAGGAGCCTGTGATAGACGCAGAACAGGAGGGGCCTGTGGTAGACGCAGAGCAGGGAGAGCCAATAGCAGATGATAGCGATGCAAAACAGTTTGGGGAAGCACTCCTCAAATCAGTGCAGGATCTGGCGAGGCAGATTGAGGTGATGGGTCGGAGATTCACTGCTGCAGAGGCTAGACAGCGTGAAACCCCAAGGGGTTTCCATGTTGGTGAGGGGTCAGGCACATCCCACCATTTGCAGAAGCGGGATGCCACTCCGCACCAGGCATCACGTGCACCCACACGTTCCACTATGCCCACTTTTCTGGGTGCAGACATAGGGGCAGGAGCACAGTAGGAGCTGGAGCCTGGCCACATGGGTGATTACTTTGCTGAGTACCAGGCATATGGGCAGGAGTTCAGGGATGCCCTTTCGTTCAGAGACTTTGTTCAGCGCTAGCGGGACAGCAGACCCCGCGACCATCACAGAGGGCACCGACATTATCATGATGGAGACACCCAGCGTACAGCGAGTTGATTCCATTTGCCTATGTTTGATGGTTCATCAAACAGTTCGGCAAAGTCTTGGGTGGAGAAGCTGGACATATATTTCCAGCTCAACTAGATGGCAGAGACAGAGGCCATCAAGGTGGCTACGCTGCATTTGGATGGAGAGGCCCAGGATTGGTGGTTCCATGGGATGGTGACACTCGGGCATTCGATAGTGACCACATATGCCGAGTTCACCCGGAGACTGATAGAGAGGTTTGACCAGAGGGATCCGAAAGAGCACTTTGTTGAGTTGACGAGGCTCAAATAGACCGGGAGCCCGGAGACATATATTGCAGATTTCTTGAGGCTTTTAGTGATGGTGCCCGATCTATCGGCGGCGCGGATGATATACATGTTCATTGAGGGGTTAGTAGAGCCACTTTGAGGTTGGTCAGATCCACCTGACCAGCCACACTCCAGGACGCAGTTGGCAAGACCTGGGATTTGCAGGATGCTTTACCCCGGACCAAGACACCTTACCCCCAGAGACAGGCTTTCCATCCAAAGGGGAAGGATGTGAGGATTCCGCCTCCTAAGGGGAATCCAGGTAGGGGACAACTAGATGAGGATGCCAGGAGGGAGTTGAAGAAGAGGAGGATGTGTTTTACCTGTCAGGAGCCATGGGCGCCGAGACACAGATGTGCTGCTGGCAAAGCACATTTTATTGAGGTCTTCTCCGAGAGCAGCGGGGAAGAGGATGAGTATGAGGATGGGGAGGCAGGAGACAGTCAGGCAGCGCAACACCGTTTGCCACCTCCATCTCCAGGAGCAGGAGGTGCAACTTTTGCACTCACAGGGGGGACCCTTGCAGCATTGCGGGGAGTACCCAAATATTTGACGCTGCATGTCTGAGGGACAGTACGTGGGCAGTGAGTTTCAGTTTTGGTAGACAGTGGGGCAACCCACAACTTCATCGATACACAGATGGTTGAGCGAAGAGGCATACCGACAGAGAGCTTCAATGGATTTTCAATGTTGGTCCCAGGAGATCAGACAATGCAGTGTGCCAGATATGTTCCAGAGCTGGCTGTGACGATGGGTACCTACACAGTGACCGACCACTTTTTCGTGGTCAACATACTAGATACCAATGTGATATTGGGTGTATAGTGGCTGATTACTCTAGGGAAGGTCACCACAGATTGGGAGGCCTTGGAGATGGAGTGGGATGATAAGAAGACCAGGAAGCATGAGAAGATACGTGGGATGCACACTTACCCACCCCAAACTGTTTCAGCTCACCGGATGAAGGCAGACTTCCGGAAGGGAGACATAGAGTGGGCAGTAGAGTTACGGGCCTCAGAGGTAGGGACTACCGGGCAGACAGTTCATCCTGATATACAGGCCATCCTTGACAAGTATGACACGGTGTTTGGGGAGATACCGCCAAGGGCAGCCACCTGATTGGGGGTTTGAGCACACTATTGAGCTAGAGCAGGGCATTCAGGCCATTATTACCACACCCTATAGGCACCCCAAGGCCTATCGGGATGAGATTGAGCAGGCCATCCAGGAGTTGCTGGCTTTTGGACATATTCGGCCTAGCACCAGTCCTTTTGCTTCTTCGGTGGTGTTGGTGAAGAAGAAGAACGGCACATTGAGAATGTGCATTGATTATAGGGCCCTGAATAAAAAGACCATGAAGAACAGGTACCCTGTACTGCGTATTGATGAGCTGATGGATGAGTTGAGAGGAGCACAATTCTTCTCAAAGATTGATTTGAGATCCGAGTACCACCAGATTCGCGTGAGGGAACAGGACATTCCCAAGACCGCTTTCAGGTGCCATTACGACCACTTTGAGTTCTTGGTTATGCCTTTCGAGCTAACCAATGCACCAGCCACTTTCCAGTCATGCATGAACCATATCTTCCGCAGTCATCTGAGGAAGTTTGTGTTGGTCTTTTTCGATGATATACTGATATATAGCAGGACTTGGGAGGAGCATCTCCAGCACATAGAGGCAGTATTGCATATCTTGGAGGAGCAACAATTTTACGCTAAGCTCTCCAAGTGTGAGTTTGGGATGACGGAGATGTTGTATTTGGGACACATCATAGGAGTGGACGGAGTGAGGGTCCACGAGGAGAAGATCAGGGCCATCAAAGATTGGCCAGAGCCGAGAAACGTGACGAAACTTCGAGGATTTGTTGGTATCTACACATATTACAGGAAGTTCGTCAAGAGTTTCTCTCAACTTGCTGCACCCCTTACAGATTTGACGAAGAAGGGGGCATTCAGTTGGTCAGATATAGCGCAGCGGGCCTTTGACAGGCTCAAGGAGGTTATGAGCAGCTGCCTAGTGCTTGCATTGCCAGATTTTACGCAGCCTTTTGTTTTGGAGTGTGATGCGTCGGGAGAGGGGATCGGCTCAGTGTTGATGCAGGGGGGCCACCCTATAGCCTATGAGAGTCGGAAGCTCCTTCCTCATGAGCGGTTGTATGCTATATACGACAAGGAGATGCTAGCCATTATGCATGCATTGGCCAAATTCCGGTAGTACCTAGTGGGTAACAGGTTCAGGGTGAGGACTAATCACAACAGCCTCAGGTTCTTTTTGGAGCAGAAGCAGCTACAGGAGAAGCAGTAGAAGTGGATCAGCAAGATCCAGGCTTATGACTTTGACATTGAGTATGTCAAGGGGAAGAACAACGTGGTAGCCGATGCACTTTCACATAGACCAGCCACGTTGTCTCTGATGAGTTTGGATACAGATTGGAGGGCTCGACTTTTGGCAGAGTACTCCAAGGACAGGTTTGCTTGTGAGGTTCTGGATGGTCAGGTGACAGATGATAGATACAGGGTGATAGATGAGATCATCTATTACAGAGATAAGATCTTCTTGACTGAGGGTTCCCAGCTCAAGAAGAAGATACTTCAGGCATCACACGATTCACCATTTTCCGGCCATCAGGGGTTTACCAAAACCTACAGGGCCATCAAAGAGAGGTTCTCATGGAAGGGCCTCAAGGAGGACATGCTCCAGCACATCAGGGAGTGTGAGGTTTGCCAGCGAAACAAGGGAGAGATGAGCCATCCAGCAGGTTTGTTGCAGCCTCTTCCCATTTCGGAGGGGAAATGGGAGAGCATTTCAATGGATTTCATCACAGGGTTGCCCATGGTGCAGGGCAAGGACTATATATTCGTCGTCGTTGATCGGCTGACGAATTATGCACACTTTTTCACCATATCCGCACACTATACAGCAGCACAGGTGGCAGAGCTGTTCTTCAGAGAGATCTTCAGGTTACATGGTCTTCCCAAGACCATTATCAGTGAAAGGGATAGCCGCTTCATGGGCGGATTTTGGCAGGAGCTTTTCCGACTGGTGGGGATAGAGTTGACACCGAGTACCAACTACGACCCACAGACAGACAGATAGACAGAGATAGTTAACAAGTGGCTGGAGGGCTACTTGCGTAACTATGTCAGTGGGCAGCAGAGAGCATGGCTGAAGTGGCTGCATCTAGGGGAGTACTGCTACAACAACACACATCACATGTCCATCAGTATGTTTTCGTTCTATGCTTTGTATGGATATCATTCTTTATCTTTTGCTGATGTGATGTTTGGTGCTAGCAAGGCTCTGAGAGCCAAAGATTAGATCCAAGAGAGTCAGGACATTCTATGAGCTCTCAAGGATAACATGGCTACAATGCAGAACCAGCAGAAGCTATATGCCGACAGGGGTCGGGTGGAGAGACAGTTTGAGGTAGGGGACTTGGTCTACCTACATTTGCAGCCATACCGACAGTCGTCACTGAAGCAAAAGAGAGCTGAGAAGCTCAAGCCTCGTTTTTATGGGCCATACAGGGTGATACGCAGGGTTGGACAGGTTGCTTATGAGTTGGAGTTGCCCCAAGGCAACAAGATTCATAACATTTTCCATGTATCATGCCTGAAGAAGGCATTGGGGCAGCAGGTGACAGTGACAGAGGAGCTACCGCCTACAGATGATAAGGGGCATTTGGTGTTACAGCCGGAGGCCATTATTGATACCAGAGAGAGGTAGTTGCGGAACAAGACAATCCGAGAGTTCTTGGTGAGGTGGAAGAATTTGACGGATGAGGATGCCACTTGGGAGAGTGAGAAGATCTTGCAGCATCCATCACTACAGTTGCTTGGGGTTAAGCAACATTTTGCCGGGGGAGACTGTAATATTCCTAATTAGCAATGGCTAATTGGAAATATCAATTTTGGTCAATTTTGCCTTATGTAGCTAAATCATAAATAAAAGTGAGTAGAGGGGGACATAACTCACTCTAAAAATAAAGTGCACTCCCTAGTAGACACAACGTTGTAACTTAAGTGAGCCAAGGGGGCCAAGAGGCCACGTGGAGAGGGGACCCACGTAGACCACATGGAGGGACTGCGCAGGTTGAGTTGAGCATGTGGCAAAGGGAGGCTACATTGGAGGAGGTGGGCCTTAGGGTTTGAGAGAGGCCAACGCTATAAAGAGAGGAGAGCTTCCTCATTTTGGTCATTCGATGTTTATGATATTGAGCTGGTCATTTCGACTTCTTCAGCACGCTGGTTGTTTAGCTAGTCTACAGCACTGTTTAGCGCAACGAGTGTCTCCGTTCGGAGATCTCACCCTCAACCCCGGGGGACTTCGAGTGCTTGCTCGGGTGAGGTTGTCCCATCAGTATTTTGCAGGAGGATTGGTGTTTGGCTTTTGTGGAGGAGCTATACATTCATAGACTGCGCAGTCTTGAGAGGGAGGACACAGTCCATTTCTTGGGAGCTCCGGATTGGGTTCTTTTGGAGGTTTCGAGCTTTGAGATTGAGCAAGGGGCCAACCCTTGCCTATTGGAGGATTTTGGCAGAGTTTGAGGCAGTATTTTGGTGGATCCCCTTCAGTGTCAGCGCAAAGCCTTGGAGGATAGCGTAGATCCTCAAGGGGGTGATTTTTGGAGGTTGTCCATTCCAGAAACGCTCTCTGGGTTTTTCTGGGTTTGGTGAGTAGAGGCTGATTCCAGAGTTTCAGCTTATTTCGAGTAAGGGAGCAGCCCCAGATACTCATCTTGTTCCAGCAGTAGCAGCTACACGACAGTGTTCCAGCAGCTTGGATGCAGATCAGAGAGCAACCATTCCATCAGCATTCTGAGAGTATTTCGTCACTTGCCTTGTGCAAGTCTAGGTGCCATCACTCTGATCACCTATTGTACTCTCTTACATTTCTCAGCATAATAAAATGGCTTAGCATTCTCTCTGCATTTCTTGAGTATCTGTTACATGTTCTATATGTATGCTATTGTATGCTTGCACTACTGTTATTCTTCTCCTCGAACATTCCAGTTACTATACCACTTGGTGTGTTTTCCCCATACTCTTAGACAGAGTCTGGAAAGGGCCAAATAGCCTCCAGATCTCACCCTCTTTTCAGAGGTGAAATATCTGGTAAATGCCCTCCCAGTCTATCTTTGGTTGGAGTTTGCTTGTGTTTTAGAGATATCCCTGAAAGGGGATATTACAAAGGAGGCTTGGACATCAGTATTCCAAAGAACCCAAAAGCCGTTTGTGGAAATTCCACTCAGTTTATGTTTTATTAAAATAATTAATTATTTTAATGGAGACCCTACGTCTAAACTTAGGGAAATTAAATAATTAATGGGTATTAACAAAATAGAGTGTTAATCTTCTGGAGAACGAAGATCAAGTCAAGTTTTAATCTTAGCCATTGATTAGACTTCTAATTTGGGTCGTTGATTCGTCAATGAGAAAATTATAAAAGAAAGCTAGAGGGTCATTTGGAGAGCACACCGGGCATACACTCAGTAACTCGAAGGAAGTCGATTCTGAAGGAATAGAATTTGATTTCGGAGGGAGAGTTGCTCGGCAAAAGAAGCAGAGGGAGAGTTGCAGGGCAAAAGAAGCAGTTGAAGTCAGCAGTGATCAGGGTCTAGGAAACAAGGATGCAAAAGGCCAGAGAAGGGAGCGCGGAGTGACACAGTCTCACGCAGGCACTACCAGAGAGACACGCAGAGGGACGCAGAAGGACGCTGTGAGTCTTCCGAGTGTTAGAAATTCTCTAGAGGGTTAGTGAGAATTTATCTCAGGTGTTTTCTCCTGAATTTTGCTAGTCTTTTCCTTGTAAAGAATTTCATTGCTGAAGAATAATATATAAACTCTCATCTTCTACATCGGTTTTCCTGCATTGGGTTTTTCCGGGGACAATTGTCCAAAAATAAGTGTGTATATGTTATTGATTCTTATGCTTGTACTTCTTACTGTTTTATTCTCTTCATATACTTAAGTGAATGCTGCAGTAGTATTTATTTCGAAATTTACTAGAAGAATTTTGTAAATAACTTATTGGAAATAATAAGTAGGAGAAATAAATCTATCATTGCAGAAGTATTTTCAAGATTGAAAATTTCACATTGTATCAGAGCAAAGAAGAGTAACATAAGTAGAGCACCGAGGGTGGAACTTAGATCAGATGTTGCTGCAACAACAACTAGGAAGGTTTCACGCAGTTCTCCAGACAAGGAAAGCATGAAAGAATAGATGGATCGCGGCATTTATGTTCTGGCATCCAGATTCGAAGAAGAATTTGCTTGTGTGTCAAGCTCTGCTTCTCCTGAGATTTGGTATATTGACAGTGGGGCTTCTGCTCACATGACGGGAGTACGAAAATGTTTCTCAAGCTACCAAGAAGAGCAGATGAACTTTAAAATCACCATGGGCAATAAGAAGAAATGTACCCCTATTGGAAGAGGTACCATAGTGTTTCAAACAGAGGCTGGTAATAAGCTTCGTGCCACCAATGTGCTACATGTACCTGGTTTGGGGACGAACTTACTCTTTGTGTCGCAACTTCAAAATAAAGGCTATGACATTTACTTCATTGGAAATAGAGTATACATCAAACACCCAAGTTGGAAGAAGAAGGCACAAATCGGAGTCAAGAGCAATAAACTCTACAAGTTACAACTCGAATCCCCAATGGCACTGATAGACAACACTGATGAGAAGGATTTGAATGAGCTATGGCAAAGGAGAATGGGGCACTTGCACAATGGTGCGTTAAGAATTCTCAAGAAGACTGTCATGGGAGTTCCAGAACTGAGCACCAAGCAAGACGATGTCTGTAGAGGATGTGTATTGGGAAAGTATGCCAACGCAGCGTATCATAGAAGCAGCAATAGGGCTAAGAGTGTGTTGGCCTTAATACACTCGGAAATGTCCATTGGAGCTCTTAGTGGTGTCAGATATTTCGTCACCTTTATTGATGACCATTCCAAGAAGCCTGGATCTACTTTCTGAAGACCAAAGACGAAGTCTTTGATCGATTCAATGAGTTTAAATATCTGGTGGAGAATCTGACAGCAAAGCGGATCAAGACACTGTGATCAGACAATGGTGGAGAATATGTTGATAAAAACTTCACAGAATTCTACGCAAAGGAAGGCATCTAAAGAGAGTGGACCGCTCTGTATAATCCAGAGCAGAATGGAATTGCAAAGAGAAAGAATAGAACTATCGTCAGTGCTGCAAGGGAAATGTTGTATGATCAAGACATGCCCAGCTTTTTGTGGGTTAAAGCTAGTAATACAGTTGTATACGTACAAAATAGGATCCCTCACAATGCATTGGGTAAGATCACTCCAGAAAGTGTCTTCACTGGTAGCAAGCTTGAAATGAGCCACTTTAGGATCTCTGGCAATGTGGAATATTGTCATGTGCCCGAAGAGAGGAGGAAGAAACTGAATAAGACTGCAGAAAAGGGATATCTAGTGGGATATAGCGAGAACGAAAAGGCTTACCGTATTTACATTCCTGAGAGCAAAAATATTATAGTACGGCGGGATGTGAAGTTCATGGAGGAGAGGGCCTTCAGGAAATCCAGGGAGATGCCTTCTGCTATGCAATCTGAGGAGGATCCGCTGGTCCAACCACAACAACCCGCGGAGAGTAATACGAGTGCCTCTCCAAGGCATGGGGATCCAAGGGATACATCTCCTGAGGACTTGCAGGAAGGAGAGCAAGTAGATCCACCTACTACCAGTGGTAGGACGAGTAGGGAATTACGAAAAATTTAAGGGACACAGAAGAGTTTGTCGGAGCTCCTAGAAATGAGAAGAGGCAGCACAGGCAACCTGAAAGGTACCAAGCTTTGGTAGCGCAGGTTGGGGAACCCTCTAAATTTCCGAAGGGAGCTCAACACCAGGTATGGTTCGATGCGATGGTGGAGGAATACAAATCCATCATGACGAATGATGTTTGGGAAGTGGTTCCCAGGCCTCGGGACAGATTGATTGTAGGTTCGAGATGAATCTACAAGATCAAATATGTTGTAGATGGCAGCATCGAGAAATTTAAAGCCAGGTTTGTGGCTAAGGGGTACGCTCAAAAGGAAGGGATAGATTATGAAGAGACCTTCGCCCTAGTAGCCCGATATACTTCTATTAGATCCATGATATCCCTTGCCACGCAGATGGGATGGGAGATTCACGAGATGGATGTCGAGATTGCGTTCCTGAATGGGGTGATAGAAGAAGAAGTATGTATTTAACAACCAGAGGGCTTTGAGACGCATTAGCAGAAAACTCGTGTGCAAGATCAAGAGGGCCTTGTATGGACTGAAGCACACCCCTAGAGCTTGGTATGGTCGAATTGACGGCTACTTGCAGAAAATGGGATTTGTCAAGAGTGATGCAGATCCCAATCTCTACTATCTGAGGGTAGGAGATGAGCCTCTGATATTAGTGTTGTATGTAGATGATCTATTTCTGACAGGATCATTTAGGCTCATCAAGGATTACAAGGAGAATTTAGCTGCAGAATTTGACATGAAGGATCTAGGGCTGATGCATTATTTTCTGGGGTTGGAAGTTTGGCAGCAGAAGGGTGAGATCTTCCTTGGTCAAGGAAGATATACTACAGAAGTTTTGAAGAGGTTTCAGATGGAGGACTGTAGACCCATAGCTACTCCAATGATTACCAATTGGAAGAAAATTGACACATCCGAAGATGATGAGGCTAATCCTACTTTGTATAGGCAGCTCATAGGTTCTCTGATGTATCTGGTAAACACGAGACTAGACATCTGTTATGCTGTCAATACTCTCAGTCAGTCCATGGTGGAACCAAGGAGGGCTCATTGGGTAACAGCCAAACATGTTCTCAAAAATCTACAAGGAACAATCGAGCTTGGACTAAAATACACCCGAGGCAATGACATCAGGTTGAGTGGGTTCACTGACGCAGATTGGGCCGAGAGCCCAGTAGATCGGAAAAGTACCAGTGGGTATTGTTTCAGTGTTGGATCAGGAATGACCTCCTGGTGCAGCGGAAAACAGAAATCCGTGGCTCTGAGCTCTGTAGAGGCTGAATATATGGCAGCAAGCACGGATCCTTGTGAGGCCATATGGCTTCAGAAATTACTTGTAAACTTACTCAGGGAGAAGATGGAGGCGATCAACATTCTATGTGATAATCGGAGTTGCATCAAGCTCTCTGAAAATCTTGTGTTTCATGATCGGTCGAAGCACATTAACATCAGTTGTCACTTCATCAGAGACTGTGTCCAAAGGGGAGCTGTACAATTGGAGTACACTCCTCTAGGGGAACAATTGGCAGATATCCTCACGAAAGCTCTAGGGTAGACTACATTTGTCTATTTCAGAGAAAAGTTGGGGATGATCAAGAATCCATTTCAGTAGCAGGATTGGATAGGCTCAGGATTTAGAGGGAGCTGCAGTACAGATGAGGCAGTGATAGTGGCAGTGTCATGGGCAATAGTACAGAAGGAAGTAGCGCAACAAATGAGGGGCATTAACAGCACAGAGGATGCTTCAAGACAGAGTAGCATGCAATAGGCATTTTGCTAGAACACTTTCCTTGCTAAGAGGGAGTGTTGATTTTTGTAGCATCGGAAAGTTCTCTAAGTCTCAAAATTTGTAAGGAGGCTTGGACATCAATATTCCAAAGAACCCAGAAACCGTTTATGGAAATTCCACTCGGTTTATGTTTTATTAAAATAATTAATTATTTTAATGGAGGCCCTAAGTTTATTAAATAATTAATGGGTATTAATAAAACAAAGTGTGAATCTTCAAGAGAACGAAGATCAAGTCAAGTTTTAATCTTAGCCATTGATTAGAATTCTAATCTGGGTCGTTGACTTGTCAATGAGAAGATTATAAAAGAAGGCTTAAGGGTCATTTGGAGAGCAAGCCAGGCATACACTTAGTAACCCAAAGGAAGTAGATTCTGGAGGAATAGAATTCGATTTCAGAGGGAGAGTTGTAGGGCAGAAGAAGAAGAGGGAGTTAACAGTGATCAGTGTCGAGGAAAAAAGGATGCAGAAGGCAAGAGAAAGCAGCGCAGAGAGCCCACGCAGAGTGACACAGTCTCACGCAAGCACTGCACAGAGAGATATGCAGTGGGACGCAGAAGGGAGCTGTGAGTCTTCCGAGTGTCAGAAATTCTCCAGAGGGTTCGTGAGAATTTATCTCAGGTGTTTTCTACTGAAGTTTGCCAATCTTTTCCTTGTAAATAATTTCATTGCTAAAGAATAATATATAAACCCTCATCTGTTGCACCGGTTTGCCCGCATTAGGTTTTTTCGGGGACAATTGTCCAAAAATAAGTGTGTATATGTGATTGATTCTTATGCTTGTACTTCTTAATGTTTTATTCTCTGCATATACTTAAGTGAATGATGCAGTAGTATTTATTTCAAAATTTACTGGAAGAATTCTGTAAATAACTTATGGAAATAATGAGTAGGACAAATAAATCTATCCCTACAGAAGTATTTTCAGGATTGAAAATTTCACATATCCTGGGTGAACTACCCCCAAAGGTATGCATGGTATCTCCGTCCATGAGTATCCCTCGAGGAAATGCTCTAAAATCCTGTTGTGCAGCACCATACACCTCCGCATACCACCAATCATCTACGTACTCCTCGGCATGCCAATGTACACTGCAGCACACCCTTGTACACCGCTGGATACCCCGTGCTACTTTTGTACACCCTGTACCATCTCGTGCCTTGTCTGTGTCAAGGCACCAGAAACTCCTTGTGTGTACACAATGTGATGTGAGACACTCCTACTCCTTAATGCATTCCAACACACTACGGTACACCACCATGCACCTCCATGTCCACCGTTAGTCCACTGCTCAATGCTAGATGCTCCCACGCATCCTTGGATGTGATGGCCTAGAGTTGTGTCTCTACATGTCGGAGCACCCCCAATCACTATCATCACCTCCATTGTCGCATCACCATCCTCACCGATGAATGGATCGTCACTCCAAAACCTCCTTGAGAGGTCCGAGAAGTGAATCTCTCTATGTGTCAGTAGTGATGCCACCACTGCTCTGCGACCTCTGTGCCCCACACAAAGGTGAAGAATCCTTGGCTCCAAACAAGGCACCGTCTGGTGGCCTGCCAATGCCACCTCCTCCGACAAACTCTTGCTAGAGTATGTTAATCACCCCGTGACCCTACGTACAAATGTCGTACCAAGACAACCCAAGGGATTTGTCCATAAATTGTTTGGCCACTCGAGCTGACCAAGACTCCCCTCGAAAATGTGCACATGCAACTGCTAGGCCAACTGTACCCTGCAAAACATAGTCAACCGGCCTGCCTGGGAAATGATAGGTAGTCCACCCAGGATCCCAATGCCAGTCTGGGGTTTCTTTATTCCCAGCGTCTGGTAACTCCTGCTAAACTACACTCGAGTCCACACCATCTCCATAACCCACTCCACTGGGTAGCAACTCAAAATCTCTCGCCATACAACCCAAACATGCGGATGTTGCACCCTGTGCAACTCTGGTTGTCTCATCCCGCTATCCAGGTCAGCATATGAGATTTGACTAGGTGGCTCTGTCTCTCTCTCTCTAATGGGAAGAGGTGACCCAACAGTGTTGCTAGCCCCATCTATGTATGCTTGAAGGGGGTTGCTCTGACACTCCAATGTGCCCTCTAGCTGTACCATTAGGGAATCTAATCGTTCCCCAATGTGGGCCAACTTGGTCGCTGACTCGGCACAAATCTCTCTCATGCCCTCCAACTCTTCCTTCTACAGCAGAATAGCCTCTTGTACTGATGTGGCCTTCTCCTTCAAAACTAGAAGGTTGTCTCATAGTTGATGGCACTGTTGTGTGCGACCATCACCCAATACCACTGTATCTCCTAGCGTCTCATCAAGGGTGGATACATCTCCTGGCACCTCACACATCTGCTGCGTGCTGCTAATGCTATCACCCCAAAACTCGAACACGTCCTTGGTCATCACCTCAAAGGATGGCACTACTAGGGTAGGCTCTACTCTCTCCACTAAGATGTCAACTGACGCAGCCAAGGAAGTCTCCAACATGGGTGACCCCTGCATCATACTGGGTGTATCTACTTGCTCCCCATGATCTTGTGTTCCCTCATCCTCCAAGTGCGAGGTAGCCATTCTGATGGCTCCCCCCTCTGTTATTCGGTTAAGCTATAAAAAGGTATCCAATCTTCCCACTCGATCTCGAGCCTTGCACTCGGTGGATCCATCATACTTGGGGAAAGGTATCCTCCCAATGGTACACTGCAACTCTGAGCTCTGCGTGCTAGACCCCCCACCGTTCCTGCCTCTTTCATCCTCCCTAAGCTGGCAGGAATCTCTGAAGGTTAAAGCTCCTCTGAAGTTTTCCCCAATGGACTGCCATTCTCGAAGATAATCTCCCATGGGTATATGATCATGCCGCCTACCTTGCTCACTCGGGACTGAAGGTAAAAATGTAGGCAATGTGGTCCTAGTTGGCCTCCTGAAGGCTAGCAGGTAAGTGGCTGGTAAAGGATGGTCACACTGTTGTAAGACCCCTGAAGTATCCCCAACTAGGGATTCATGATGGATGCTCTTACTCTTATTCTGTTGCTTGAGTCTTTCCAACATTCCCTTTTGTACTTTGGCTAAATCATTTAGGGCCTTAAAGATGCTACCAAATGTTGCTTGCCCTTTTCTCCTCGACTCCCCCATATTTGCCACCTCTACTGCCTTTGGTGGGTAGGGTTCTGCCCACCCTCATTGTTCATAGAAAAAGATCCCCACGGCTGAGCCAAGAACGAAGCTCTGATACCATTGTAATATCCCAATGGGGATTAACAATTATAAAAGTGAAAATAGACAAGTAACTACAACAAAAATGAAAACACCATTAAAACACACAAACTGGAGCCATTTTATTAATATATTGGGAAAGAGTACAATTGAGGTGCTGGAAAGTTTGCACCTGGGCCTGCTCAAGGCAGGCTTGAAGAACAACTCAAACCTAAGAAAAAACTCTGGCTGAAAGTGCCTCTGTGTGGCTCAGTCTCTACATTGCCTAGCCCAGAAACGCTGCTGTTGGCTGACTTCAGATTGCTAGTTGGGCTGCTTCCTCTGCTTAGAAAATTCTGGGCTTTTAACCCTGGACTCTACTCACCAAACCCACAAAAACTCGTGAAGTAATTGGCCAAATGTTGACCCTAGAATTTCAGCCCAATTCCCTCTAGCCCCTCTAGCTATTGGCCGCGTTAGGATCTCTGTTTGAAGCTTCAAACCTGCCCAGAAAATTTTGCTAAATTAATCTTGGCTTCTCCTCAATAAACCCAGAAAGGGTTCACCCAAAGCTTGACTTCGGAATTTGGCCCTCTTAGGCTTGGCTCACTACTTGCTGGGTAAATCGAACCTCTGGATGAATTTGCTGGAAAATGCCACCGGAGAGCTACCAAAATCCCTGGTAGGAGGTGGCTAACCTCCCCTCCAAATCTCCTACTAAAACTCCACTGCTCTCCACACTCCGGCACCCACACCGAACTGAGCTACGCAATCACTGTGCAATCTACTCTACCTCTGCGCAGTCCTGAAGGGGCTATGCTCTTACTACTGTTGTGTAATTCCCTCACCAAAATGCAAAACTCCTCTCCTGAGCGGGCACTCGAAGTCCCACGAGGTAGAGGTTGAGATCTCCGCTTGAAGATCTCGTGTGCTAAACAACACTGCAGACTCGGCTCTCCGACTCAAGCATGCTTCAGTCAAAATGACCAAGAGAAATAAGATGAATGAATGACTGCCCAAATGAGCCTTCCCTTCTTCCTTTTTTCTATTGAGGCCCTATGTATTCCTTGGGTCCCACCTTGGCCTGCGCTGCCTCTCGTTGGCCAATCACGTGTTGCCTTTCTCTAGCCAATCCCACGTGTCCTTTTCGTGCCTCTTCTACGCTGCCACCTAAGGCCAACTCGACCCCACCACTAGAACCGCAATTTTCCCTTAGGGACTTTAGGAAAAGACTTTATTTGGCCTAATTATTAATTGTGGGTCCCCTACCCATTTTATTTCCACGCAACATTAGGATTTGCCAAAATTAATATAAGTTGATATCCCAATGAGCTGACTATTAATTTGGGGCTATTACAGAGGCCGAATACATTGTTGTTGGTATGGCTTGTTTTCAAGTTGTTTGGTTGAGGAAGCTCTTCTGTGAGTTGTTTGAGCATGTGCTGGATACCACCATGACCTACTACGACAACCAAAGTGCGATTCACCTTTCAGAGAATCCCGTGTTCCACCACGGCTCCAAGCATATTGATATTAGGTACCACTTTATCTGAGATATGGTACAACGAGGAGCAATAAGGCTCCATCACATTGGGACTAATGAGAAAGTTGCAAATATTCTCATGAAGCCCCTGGGGAAGGTCAAATTCTTAGCCTTCCCTGAGAGACCTGGAGTTGTGGAAAGACCCTCCTGTGAGTTGGGCACTGAGCTATAGGAGCTCCTGGGGGCTTGGGGTACTTCTTGGAGCTATGAGCAACCATATGATGAGTGTTTCACCTTCCCCTAGTGGTGCGTTGTGTGCAGGCTGAGTGGGTCACCTTCCCCTGTGATACCCCATTATGGTTGGCATGTGTGTAGGGTGAGTGTTTCACCTTCCCCTACGATTGACTTATTCATAGGATGAGTGGTTCACCTTCTCCTATGGAATATGAGTAGGATGAGTGGTTCACCTTCTCCTGCTGATGCCCCATCATACATCCTACCCATGTAGTCCGGGACTCATGGGAAGTACCTCTCATCTGACCAATGAGTTGGGAAATGAGGATAGAGACCATAGCACTACCGATGGATGCATCGTGTATTGCCGTACTCTCTATGCTAGGATGCATGGTGTTCTAACATCTTGATCTGGGATCATTTGAGGTTCTACCCCTAGACTGACTTGGATCAGTGGAGAGTAGCAAGGTCTTGTGACTCACTCTCGATCAATTCTTCTTCATTATTTCTTCATGGTTCACCAGAGCAGAGCAGAGTAGGGATGACAGAGATGGTACGGTTGGCTGATGGATTGGCAGATGGAATTCCCCCTAGTTGAGAGGGAGTGTTAAAATTGGCAACGAGGGCCAAACTCCACCTTGGACAACTCATATGATGGAGATGATATTTTTATTGGATTCCTCTTTTCTAGAGGTGCAAGATTAATCTAAAGATCATCTTGTTCAGACAAGCAGAAGTGTGATTTTGAATTTATTATTCACATGTGCAAATTGTCAAGGTCGGCCTCAGTCAAATGTATGCTCATGAAGCCCAACAGTTGTGTCTCTCCACCCTCAACAATTTGTATAAATAGGAGTGACCTTCTCCTCATTTGGAAATCACTCATCTCATCACACATCTTCTCTCTCCTCTCTTTTTGGTTCTTACAAGCCTGAAGCAACTCTCTCTCTACCTCACACATGTGAAACAGGAGGTCGACTTATAGTACGGACTGCAAGCCAAATTACAGGAAAATAGGTCACCGTTGACTAGCATTGACCGAGGGTCAGCTCACTTCCTTTGACTGCGATTTCAGGGCAGAAATTCCGATTTTAGGAGGCTACATTTATTGGCACAGGTTTCAAGGCATTTGGAGCAATTTGACCAAGGTTGACTTCAGCGTTGACTTCAGGTATGATCAACAAAGTGAGTTGTTGGGCCTAATGATAGAGGTTGATCCAGTTCACCTTGGGTTTGACACATGGGGGATCACTGAGGCCTCCACTGCATGGCGTAGCATACTTATCTTATTTTTGCTCAGGGTCGAGATTAGCCCTGGAGGGGTAGATATTGGTATCATGGAGATGCTTGAGCAGGATGAGCTTGGCTCTCACAGATCTTTCACCACTAGGCCTCAGGAGAGGAGGATACAATCCACACACGATGGGGAGTATGTCATAATCATAGTAGTGCAACGTCAGCATGGCAACACTATTCTTAGAGTAGTAGGCGACCTGATCATCACCGCTCTTCATGGCTCAATGACCCTTAAGGATGAGTTGGCTACTATAGCGGGAGATCATGTAGATCATCCATTGGGCTTTAGCGAGTAATCGATGGTGTGGGGGACTTCATTAACATGGCAAGTGGGCCAACAGGATGATATCAAGAGAAGCTCACGTCAGCGAGACAATATCTCTGCAAGGATTGGGTGGTCTCTTCGAGAGTATACTGATGGAGTGCATGGGATGGCCTACGTGATAGGACAACTTCACGAGGAGTTGGGCATAGCGCCACATTATCATGAGCCCTACTCATTGATGGTATACAAGGGAATTATGGTACTTATACCGAGCAGGATAGTGAGTGGAGCGAGGGGAGCTTCAGGTGGGACACGATGGCTTGGGATCCTGGTATTGAGGTGTTATTTCATGCAACGACAGTGCAGAGGTCAAGGACAATTTAATGGCGCATCTGGGATCGTGGCACATTTTGCAGTGACAGTGGGGAGCAACAAATAGAGAGAGATCTTGTTCGGCAATTGCTTGAGGACAAACAACATTTTGGCGGGGAGGAATGTGATATTCCCACTTGGAAATATTACTAAGGGAAATATCAATCTTCCCAATTTTGTCTTATTTCATGTTTTCACTTAGGAGATGTGGGTTCAGGGGTCCCACATGAATTTTGGGAATAAGTGGGGGCCCAAACATTAGGAAGGAAGGGAAATATTGCGGCTCTAGTGGAGAGTGGGGGCCACTCCATGGAGAATTATGGCCCACATGTGGAATACACTCTCATTGGAGCGAAGTTGGTGGGGGAAAGTCGAGTTGGGCCCACATGGGCATTTTGGAGACTCTTTGACAAAAAGAGCAAGAGGCACTCCTTTGGGCCATTCTTGATCATTTGATAATTTTTCTTTGACAATTACGCTTGACCTAAAGCCAAGTCTGCAAGTGTTGTTTAGCACACGAGTGTTTCTGAGAGGAAATATCAACGCTTGCTTCAGTGGACTTCGAGTGCCAGCCCTGTAGAGAAATTAAGGTGTTTAATTCAATTTCTCTTTCATTATAATTACTTGTGAACTTGTTATGCTTCTTTTAGATAAAATTTATCTTTGTCATCTTATTATGTATTTCATCAAGTCAATTACCAAAACACAAGAGACAGAATTTAGGCTCTTCAAGCTAGGGCCAAAACCTCTCCCTCTTGGAGAGGAAAACTAGAGAATAATTCTTCTTATATATCTTCAATTGACAAGTACCATAACCATGACACAGACCCTTGACACCAGTATGCCTCCAAGACCTTGTCACTGCTCTTTCTTGGCTCCTTATTCTGATCTCCTTTTCTACACTGTACTGCAGTAGTACTAGGGAAAATCAGTCCCTTATTCTAGCATCCCTAACTGATGTGCTTCTATTTGATTCTTCTCAGTTTCTAGAAGATTCTTCCTCAGCCTTCTTCTTATACTCAAGATACCCTATCCTGAGATCCCTTGGCTTGTTGTAGTATCTTCTTTATGCTGTGTAATTTCTTGCAGAGATATGTAAGTATATTAGCACAAGACTGAGATTACTTGCACACCTTGCAACTCCTCTTATCCTTGCTGGATTAACTTCCTTCTACGCATTGTTTTGTACACTCGATTACAGTCCTATCTCCTCGGCCTTTCTGAAGTGACCACAAAGTTGCGAGGTAGGCATACACTCATAACATAGAACCCTTATTATTGTGCTATATGGTGATCCTTCTTCGTTGTATTGTCTTCCTCTTACGTACCCAGAAACCACCCTTTATCGCACTGCAATATCGGTCCTTGATCTCGCACTCAAATGCAGAACTGATCTAAACTTGTTGTTATGATATGAGGTTGCATTCCCTCATTTATATAGGGATTGTGTCCCTCTCCTAGGCCGACATGATATCTAGCTGGTAGACCAAATTGTTCAATTATTTGTGAGCTGACTTTACAAGGAGCATCTTCCAGCATCTTCTAGGACGTCTTCAAGTAGCATATTGACAAGGTCTTGAGGCATACATTTACATCGATGATTTGTCTTTACAAGTGTAACAACACTGCATATACATGACTCTAAATTATACATTTATGACAAGATGACAAACCCCTAAAGACATCAAGAAGAAGTCTTTGACCTATAATAAAAACGCCTTGCTCATGAAACCCATGAGTCAAGGATTTACAAAATGCATTTTATTATCTTTGTATTCTTCATTACATAAATTTACAATTACAAGTCATTATGAAGACCGAACCTAGTTACACTTTCCAACACTCCCTCTTAACTAGAGAGGTATTCATAATGGTACATGGTTACTCTCAATATGAAGAATCTCATAAGAAAAATCTGATTGGTAATCCCATCTGTATAGCATCATATCAACCAGCATTGTCATAGTGCAAGGCCTTGACTAACAACTCCATCTCTCCATGAGACCATGAGCTACAACGCTGGTGAGACCAATGATGAGTAGACACCCTCATCATTGTCTATCTTTGATCATATCCCACCCCAGTTCACATAGGATATGTCCATCAGGACTATTCTTACTGTTGGATTCCCAGTCCTCAAAGAATATTTGTCCTTCCACGACTACTCTTATCTTGGATGCCCTAATAAATCCCCTAAAGAGTGTCAGATTCCAAATAATTACCCAATCCTCCATTTTGTCTTCCCAGGTGAAGACTAGAATGATGTTTCTATCTCTCCCTTTCAACTAGGGAGGACATATTCCACAAAGGAATGTACTCATTCCTATACAAGGAGTATACCTAACCTCCCTTTTGGCTTAGGAATTACCAAGTTTCTTCCAAGTAATAAACTTATTACCAGGCTCCCTCTTAATCAGGGACCTGCTACAGCAATTATGAAAACACCCAACTGCTCATGAAAACTCCTTTCTTCGATGTCATGAATTTCTTCGTTGTTCAGGAGTCTTCATCTTTGGGATCTCTTCATACAGCGCAGATCATCCATCGCTTTCATCCAAGAGTCATGTCTTCTATCAAAAAGTAATCTATCAATCTTCACATCTGGTCTAGCTTCATGCCATGCTGCTTTCCTTCAAACCATATTTCTTCCAAGGATATTTCATCCTGCCATATGGTTATCAACTTGTGGAAGGTATATGCTTCCCTTTGGCAGCCCTGCATAAGCTCATCAGATATTATTTAATTATGAATATGAACTTTTAAATCAAAAGTTACCTTAGTGATGATCTTTCACCATGACATCTTCTTGTAGGCATCGACATCCTTCGTTATAAATTGACACATCTCGTAAATATATGTATTGTCAAGGGTCTCCACATTTTCCAGACTTCTATCAGAGTCTACATATCTTCCCAAGATATTTTCTAGTCAAGTCTTCTTGGCTTCCTTGGATGTTGACTGCTTCTTTCAATGGTTGAACTTCTCACGATCTCTTCCTGTTTGTTTCTCCACACAATTTTATTTCATTCCCAGGAACTTCCATTGTGCAGTTCCTTGATCATGTACAATCACCTCATATTCCATATGAGGACATATTATGTTGATTTCATCTAGTGTAGATCATGCCTTTTAGCAACCTGTGCATCGGAAGAGTTTTTTCTTTCTATTTTGATCATACTTCTAAAGATAGAAGTATACTACCTACAACCATATGACATGACTTCACAGCATCCAATGTCAGTGTATATATATATCATCCTTTTCCCTTTGAGTCATCCTGTAGCAAGTTTCCTTAGAATGAAGAGTTTCATTCCCTTGACCTACTTCATCAATATTTCATCATATCCTAATCCCGGAATTCTGTAAGGTAGAATTCTCGATGAAACTTTTTGCTTACTTTCTAATTAGTGAATCCAAAGAGGATACCCTTAGAAAATGTCAACACTTGTTTCCATATCGATTATTGAATGATCACCCCTCATCTCGATCACTACCTTCTATGAATGTTGTTTTAGTGAGGTTCCCAGGAGTTACTTTTATCTCATAGCATAGATGTCACATATATCTTTTTAGACATCCTCCCATGACAAGTACTCCTACTTTAATGCTTCCATCATGATGCCAATTTTAAAGTGATGTTGTAATATCCCAAATTGGGAACAAACAATAATACAAAGCACACACGACTAAAAACTACAACAAAACATAAATTAACATTTGTAGCCAAAATCAACTAAGCCATTTTATTAATATCTATGGGGAAAGAGTACAATGAGAGGTGCTCAAAAAGATGGCACCTTGGCCTGCACAAGACAGGCTGAAGTATAGCTCAACCCAGAAAGTAAACTCTGCTGAAAAACTGCTTTGTGTGGCTCCTTCTCTTTGCTGTCAGTGTTGAACCACTGCTGCTGGCTGGAATCGGACTGCGAGTTGGGCATGCTCTCTCACTCATAAAATTACAGGATTAAAACCCCAGGCTCTACTCACAAGACCCACAAAAGCCCGCGAAGGGTTTCTAGAAATTTTGACCCTGGAAAATAGCCCCCTTAGGCTTGGCACACTACTCTGCTAGGGAAATCAGTATCCTGGCTAAACTGCTGGAAAAGTGGCCTCAAAATGCTGTTGGAATCCCTGGTAGAAGGTGGCTAGCCTCCCCTCCAAACCTCCAGTTGAAATTTGCTCTGCTTCCCTTCTTCCCAACACTCTCCCTCAGTTGGACTGTGCAATCACTACGCAGTCATAATGGCCTCTACGTTGTCCTGAAGGGACTGTGTATGCCTAGAATGTCTCTCTCTACAAGCTCCTCCAAAATCATATGGTTCTCCTCTCCTGAGCGGGCACTCGAAGTCCCCCGAGGTAGAGGTTGAGATTTCCGCTCGGAAATCTCTGTGGTAAATAGCACTACAGACTCAACTAAACAACTCAAGCGTGCTACAGTCAATCAGATAGAAAATAGATGGATGAATGAATGAGGAATGAGCTGCTCTCAACCTCTTTTGTCCAAGTTGAGCCTCCAACATTCCCTCGGGCCCACCTAGACTTCGCCGCCCCTCCTCCGGCCTATCTCTGCGCTGCCTCTCCCACACTGCCACTAGGACATTTCCTCATTCGAGTGGGTGGCCACATGGACCCCACTTCAGCCTCAATATTTGCCTCTAGTGACTTTACGAAAGCACTTTAGCTGCATAGTTTATTTGTGGGTCCCCTTACCCACTTTATTTCTGTTGAACATTAGGAAAAAGGCAAAATTAATCAAAATCAATATTCCAATTAGCTGACTGCTAATTTAGAATATTACAGTCCTCCCTGCCAAAATGTTGCTTGTCCTCAAGCAACTGCAAAGATGGATGCTGCAGGATCTTCTCTCCCTCCCAAGTGGCGTCCTCATCTGGAAGGTTCCTCCACCTAATCAGATATTCCTTCACCACCCTACTCCTTAGGAGTCTCTCCCTGGTGTCTAGGATGGCCTTCGGCTGTAGCACCAAATGCCCCTCATCATCAATAGGAGGGAGCTCCGTAGTAGCTATCACCTGTTATCCCAGAGCCTTCATCAGGCATGAGACATGGAAAATGTTATGAATTTGGCTCCCCTGTGGCAACTCTAACTCATATGCCACCTCTCCAACCCTCTAGATCAGTCAGTATGGCCAATAGAAACATGGCTTGAGCTTCTAAGCTCCCTTCTGCTTCAACATAGATCGTTTGTACGGTGGATGCGGAAGATACACTAAGTCATCCACCTCAAACTAACTCTCCACGCGGCCTCTGTCTGCGTACATCTTTTGATGATTCTGGGTTGTTGCCAAGTTATCCTTGAGAGCCCTGAGAATGTCTTGGCTCTCCTAGATCCAGTCTTTGGCCCTGGGGGCCTTGCTAGCTCCAAACATCACATCAGCAAAAGTAAGTGCATTATAACCATACAAAGCATAAAATGGAGACATACCGATGGACATTTGAAATGTCGTGTTGTAGCAGTATTCCCCCAAGTGCAGCCAACTCAACCAAGCCTTTTGCTGCCCTGTGACATAGTTCCTCAAGTAGCCCTCTAGCCACTTGTTAACTATTTCGGTCTGTCCATTTGTCTGTGGGAGGTAGCTCGTGCTGGGTGTTATTTTTGTGCCCACAAAACATAACAACTCATGCCAAAAACCTCCCATGATCCGACCGTCCCTATCACTGACTATGGTATTGGGAAGACCATGGAGTCGGAAGATGTCCCTGAAAAACAGCTAGGCAACTAGTGAAGTCGTAACGAGCTGAAATGGCAAAGAAATGGGCATACTTCGTCAACCGGTCAACAATTGCGAAGATGCAATCCTTGCCCTGTACCATGGGCAACCATGTGATGAAATCCATAGAGATGCTTTCCCATTTCTCCTCCGGAATGGGAAGCCGGATGGTTCAGCTCTCCCTTGTTCTTCTGGTAGACTACGCACTCCCTAACATGCCAGAGTAGGTCCTCCTTGAGGCCCTTCTAGGAGAACCTCTCTCGGATGGCCCTATACGTCTTAGTGAACCCTTGGTGCCCTGAGAGTGGAGAGTCATGTGCTACATGAAAAATATTCTCCCGTAACCTGGAGTTAGCCGTAAAAAAGATCCAGTCACTGTCGTAAATGGCCTCATCCATCACCCTGTACCGGTAATATGTCACCTGCCCATCCAGCACCTCGCATGTAAACTGGTCTTCAAAGTACTCCACTAGCAACTGCGCCTTGTTGATTTTTATAGCATCGAAAAGTGTTCCAGGTCTCAAATTTTGAGGAGAGGCTTGGACAACAGTATTCCAGAGAACCCAGAAATCGTTTGTGGAAATTTCACCCGGATTTTGCTTTATTAAAATAATTAATTATTTTAATGTGATCCCTAAGTCTAAACTTAGGGAAATTAAATTATTAAAGGGTATTAATAAAGTAGAGTGTGAATCTTCTAGAAAATGAAGATCAAGTCATCTTTTAATCTGAGCCATTGATTAAGGATATAATCTGGGTCGTTGATTCATCAGTGAGAAGACCATAAGAGAAGGCTCGCGGGCTCGCGGGTCATTTGGAAATCAAGCCGGGCACATTTTCAGTACTGGAAGGAAATCGATTCTGAAGCAAGAGAATTCGATTTCAGTGGGTGAGTTTGTAGAGGCGGGGTTGTAAAGATAGAAGGAGGAGGGAGAAGTCAGTAGAGACATAGAAGAAGAAAGGCAGAAGGACGCAGGGAAGGCAGGGCTGAGAAGCAGCATTAGCCCTCCATGCAGGCTAATGCAATCCAGGCACGGACTACGTAGAGGGGCTACGTAGAGGATGCAGGAGGTCATCCCGAGTGTCAGGAATTCTTCCGGATTATCCGGAAAATTCACATCAGGTGTATGCTATTTTATTTTGCTCGTCAGGACTTCTATAAATGATCTTTTCACTGTTGAAGATAAATACAAACCCTCATCTATTGCACTGGTTTTCCCACATTGGGTTTTTCCGGGGACAATTGTCCAAAATAACTGTGTTCATGTGGTTGTATCTGTTGTGCTATATGTGTTATATCTGTTCTTCTGCTTTTGATTAGAGTGAAGTACTGCAGTGGTATTTATTTCAAAATTCACTGAAGCATCTGTGAATAACTTATAAAATAAGTAGGCGAAATAAATCAATTACTGCAGTAATAATTTTCATAGTGAAAATTTCACATGGTATCAAAGCAAAAGGCAAAAGACAGAAAAGGGGGTTCTGTAACGGAACGACTATCCGGCAGTGACACAACTCGGAAGGACTCACGCAGTTCCTCAGAGCACATAGAGAAACAGAGGGAGCATGACATATCTGTTTTGGCATCCAGACTAGAGGAGGATTTCGCTTGTGTGTCAAGCACGACCTCTCCAAGAGTTTGGTACATTGACAATGGAGCATTTGCTCATATGACGGGAGTTCGAGAATTTTTTTGAGCCACCAAGAAGAGCAAATGAATTTTTAGATCACAATGGGAAACAAGGCCAAGTGTACCCTCGTTGGAAGAGATACGATAATATTTCAGACAGAAGCTGGCAACAAGATTCAGGCTACAAACATTCTACATGTATCGGGTTTGGGGATGAATTTACTCTCGGTATCTCAGCTCCAGAACAAAGGTTATGACGTATACGGTGCCCCATAGAGTATTGGGGAAGGTAACTCTTAAGAGTGTGTTCACAGGCAGCAAGCCTGAGGTGAGCCATATCAAGATATTTGGCAGTATGGCATATTGCCACGTACCAGATGAGAAGAGGAAGAAGTTGGATCAGACTGCAGAGAAGGGTTATCTTGTCACTTGTGGGCTATAGTGAAAATGCAAAGGCATATCGCATCTATATTCTGGAAAACAGGAAGATCGTAGTAAGGTGGGACGTAAAATTCATGGAGGAGAGAGCCTTCAAAAGATCTCGAGAAATGGCTACAGACACGCAGATTGAGGGGGTCCACTAGTATAGCCTCAGCTACCTACAAAGGATGGGTCGAGTGCCTCTCCACGGCACAAGGATTCTGAGGAGAGTTACTCTGAAGAAGAGCAGGTAGGAGAGCAGATAAGACCACCCACCAGCAGTGGTAGACCGAGTAGAGAACTGCAACAAATTCTGAGGGATGCAAAGGAATTTGTTGGAGCCCCTAAAGATGAGAAGAGGGTACGGAAGCAACCTGACAGATACCAGGCACTGGTAGCACAGGTCAGTGAACCCTCTAGCTTTCGGGAGGCAGCTCAGCATCAGGTGTGGGTAGATGCCATGGTGGAGGAGTATAGCTCCATCATGACAAACGATGTATGGGAAGTAGTCCCTAGACCATAGGATAGATCAGTTGTAGGATCAAGGTGGATCTACAACATCAAATATGCTACAGACGACAACATAAAGAAGTTCAAAGCCAGATTTGTGGCTAAGGGGTATGCATAGAAAGAAGGGATTGACTATGAGGAAGCCTTCGCCCCTGTAGCTCAATACAATTCAATCAGATCTGTCATCTCTCTAGCAGTGCAGATGGGATGGGAGATTCACCAAATGGATGTCAAGACAGCGTTCTTGAATGGGGTGATAGAAGAGGAAGTGTACATAGAACAACCAGAGGGCTTTGAGACACATGAGTAGAAGACTCATGTTTGCAGGCTTAAGAAAGCCCTGTACGGTCTAAAACAAGCCCCCAGAAAATGGTATGGATGAATTCATAGCTACTTGCAGAAGATAGGATTCGTCAAGAGTGACGCAAATCCCAACCTCTACTATTTAAGAGTAGGGGATTAGCCGCTAATCTTGGTATTATATGTAGATGATCTGTTCCTTACTGGATCATCTAAGCTCATTAAAGTCTGCAAGAAAAATTTGGCTACCGAATTCGACATGAAGGATCTGGGCAGATGCACTATTTTCTTGATTTGGAGATCTGGCAGCAGAAGGGAGAAATTTCCTTGGGCAAGGAAGATACACTACAGAGATCCTGAAGAGGTTTCCGATGGAAGACTGTAGACCCATGGCTATGCCAATGTTTAGAAACTGGAAGAAGATAGACACAACAAAGCATGATGAGGTTGATCCCACCTTGTATAGGCAACTCATCGGATCATTGATGTACATGGTCAACACTAGACCAGACATCTGTTATGCAGTGAATACCCTCAGTGAGTTCATGGTGGAACCAAGGAGGGCTCACTGGGAAACAGCCAAACATGTTCTCACATATTTGAAGGGAGCAGTCGAGTATGGGTTGAATTACACCAAGGGCAATGAAGTCCAGTTGAGTGGGTTTACAAACGCAAGATTGGGTTGGAAGCACAGTGGATCGGAAAAGTACCAGTGGGTACTATTTCAGTCTCGGATCAGGAATGACTTCCTGGTGCAGTAGGAAACATAAGTTTGTCGCACTAAGCTCAGCCGAGGCAGAGTATATGGCAGCAAGCATAACTTTGTGTGAGGCCATATGGCTTCATAAACTACTCTTGAACTTACTCAAGAAGAGGATGGAACCGATCGGAATTATGTGTGATAATCAGAGTTGCATCAAGCTCTCTGAGAATCCTGTGTTTCATGATCGGTCAAAGCAAATTGACATTCGATGCCACTTCATCATAGACTATGTCCATCAGGGAGTTGTGCAGTTGAGGTCCACTCCTACAGGAGAACAGGTAGCAGATATCCTCACCAAGGCTCTGAGTAAGATTAAGTTTACTTAATTCAGAGAAAAGATGGGGATGGCGAGAATCCTTTCCAGCAAAGGAAGGAGTGGTCTACAGAGACAGAGGGAGCTGTAGTGTGGATGAGGCGATGGCAGAGACAATGTCACAGGCAATAGTACAGAGGGTAGCAGTGCAAAGTTGAGAGGCAGCAATCAGGACATTAGCAGCGCAACAGATGCTTTAGAATCAGAGCAATACAGTTGGTACCTTGCTTGAACAGTGAACACTTTCCTCACTAAGAGGGAGTGTTGATTTTTATAGCATCAGAAAGTGTTCCAGGTATTAAATTTTGAGGAGAGGCTTGGACAACAGTATTCTAGAGAAACCAGAAATCGTTTGTGGAAATTCCACTCGGATTGCTTTATTAAAGGGTATTAATAAAGCAGAGTATGAATCTTCTAGAAAACAAAGATCAAGTCATCTTTTAATCTGAGTTATTTATTAAGGATATAATCTAGGCCGTTGATTCATTAGCGAGAAGACTATAAGGGAATGCTTGAGGGTCATTTGGAAATCAAGCCGGGCACATTCTCAGTACCCAAAGGAAATCGATTCTGAAGCAAGAGAATTCAATTTCAGTGGGTAAGTCTGTAGAGGCGGGGTTGCAGAGACAGAAGGAAGAGGGAGAAGTCCACACAGACTTACGCAGTCCAAGAAGGGACTGCACAGAGGGGCTACGCAGATTGATGCAGAGGGTGCAGGAGGTCATCCTGAGTGTCAGGAATTCTTCCGGATTGTCCGGAAAATTCATGTCAGGTGTATGCTATTTTATTTTGCTCGTCAGGACTTCTGTAAATGATCTTTTCACTATTGAAGATAAATACAAACCCTCATCTCCTGCACCGGTTTTCCCACATTGGGTTTTTACAGGGACAATTGTCCAAAAAAAACTGTGTTCATGTGGTTGTTTCTATTGTGCTATATGTGTTATTTTTGTTCTCCTTATTTTGATTAGAGTGAAGTACTGCAGCGGTATTTATTTTAAAATTTACTAAAGCATCTGTAAATAACTTATCAAATAAGTAGGCGAAATAAATCAATTTCTGCAGTAATAATTTTCATAGTGAAAATTTCACACGACATCCAATCAGCGTCAATGCTCATCAAGGATAGAGATGCTAGTCTCCGGCTACACCACATCCACCACTACGATGTTCTTCCCTTTGACATACTCAATGTCAAAGTCGTATGCCTGGATCTTGCTGACCCATTTCTGGTGCCTCTCCTGCAGTTGCTTTCGCCCGAGGAAAAATCTGAGGCTGTTGTGATCTGTCCTCACTAGGAACCTGTTCCCCACTAGATATTGCCGAAACTTGGCCAACACATGCATGATGGCCAACATCTCCTTGTCATAAATGGGGTACAGCCTCTCATGCGCCAATAGCTTTCGACTCTCGAAAACTATGGGGTGTCCCCTCTGCATCAGTATTGCGTCTACTCCTTCCCCTAAAGCATCGTACTCCAGCACAAATGGCTGCGTTAAGTTTGGCAGGCCTGGTACCAGAAAATTTCTCATCACCTCATTGAGCCTGTCAAAAGCCCTCTATGCAGTCTTAGTTCAACTGAAAGCCCCCTTTTTGGTGAGGTTTGTGAGGGGTGCTGCAAGCTGCGAAAATCCTTTGACAAACTTCTTGTATTCTCGCCCTTGGATCCGAAATTCCGCTGCCGAACTGCCCCTCACTGCACTACAAGCTCACTTCGAAATTCTCAGCAAACTGCGCCCCAAAATTTTGACTTCGCTCAAGTGCTCCTACTCTATGCGTTTTCTCCAACTGACCCCAATCCTTCCTTTAATACTTTTCCAGTTAACGAATGAATGGTCGTGATCTAATCTCTAATCAACTGCTAATATTAGAAACGACTTGATCCTCATCACTTAGAACATTCTCACCCACATGTTAAATTAATTCACTTTAATTATTTAATTTCCCTAGTTAGACTTAGGGTCTCCATTAAAATAATTAATTATTTGAATAACTTAAGCTCCGACTGGAATTTCTCCAAACGATTTCTGGGTCTTGGAGATCTCATGTGTCCTAGCCCCTCCACAAAGTTTCAGAGCTAGTGCACATCTGATGCTACCCAAAAATCAACACTCCCTCCTAGCGAGGAATGTGCTCTAGCAACACTTCAACCTGAAGCATTGCCCTGATCCACGACATCAGCCCTCTGTGATGTCGATGCTCAGTTGTTGCCCCTCATCCACTGCGTTGCTGCTATCTGTAATGCCGCCCATGTCACTCCCACTGACACTGCCTCATCTGTACTGCAGCTCCCTCTCAAATGTTGCATCATGCTGCCTATAGCACTGCCACTGCTAACTATTGCACTGCAACTCAGTTGTTGAGATGTAAGCAACTGAAAACATCCCAAAGACTTGAGGGCCAATTTTGGTGATGTTGGGGCCCATTTGATTTTTCATTAGAAGACTTAGGAGTTAGAAGTTAGTAACTTTATGTTAGGTTATTTTGTTAGTGGTGAATGGGGACCACCCACACATGAAATATGCATACCCTTAATAATTGGTTCGAAAAGCATGAGTGGGAACAACATATGGAGGAAAAAGGCGAGAAGAGGGCTCAACGAAGATTATAAAAGGAAAGAAGCTCACTTCATTTAGCATCATTGGATTATCGATTTTTATCTCAGTGGCTCAAGCTGCTTAGCTGGGTCACTTGCTATTTAGCACGAGTTTTCTATGAAAATTTATTAATCTTCTAAACATAAATCCTATTGCAAAAAATCTGATTTACTTCAACTACTTGTTTATTTAACTTTACAGGTTATTTTTTGAATTATTCATGAAAATATCGAAGTAAATACACTGCAGCCTACACAATTATACAGATCAAGTACTGAAGAATAAGTAATCATGCAGACAAAGGACAATTTTTTGGACAAATGTCCTCGGAAAAACCCAATGCGGGAAAACTAGTGCAGCAACTCTTGAGGGTTTTTATTATTATGCAGATTTCTAAATACAAACTAGGGTCCCATAAACGACTCACCCAAAAGAGAATTTCCTTGGTAGAAGTACCTTATCCGGAGACAGATATTATGGTTGATCCAGCGTCAGAATGACGAACCCCACAGGTGCCTATGCAATCCCCACCAAGCTCTGCGCTAGAACTACGTCACCCTTCCTAGTGGCTGCGTCACCCTTCTTCGATCTACTGAAACTGAGCCCAATGTGCCCCGCAAAAACCCCAGCGCTGCAGCCTCTGACTTCACCTCCTCCTAGACTGCGTCACACCTCTAGGCCTGCGTCGGCCTTTGCGTCAACTCTGCATGAGCCCATCTGGGCCTACGTCACCGTCTTAAGAGTTGCACTATCTCTCCTAGGTAAATCTGCCTTTCTGCAACTGTATTCTCAGCCTTGGATCCGAAATCCCACTGCCGAACTGCCCCTCATTGCATTGCAAGCTCACTCCGAAATTCTCAGCAAACCGCGCCCCAAAATTTCGACTTAGCTCAAGTGTTGCTACTCTGTGTGTTTTCTCCAACTAACCCAAGCCTTCCTTTAATAATTTTCTAGTTGACGAATCAACGGTCGTGATCTAATCTCTAATCGACGACTAAGATTAGAAAAGACTTGATCCTTGTCACTTAAAACATTCTCACCCACATGTTAAATTAATTCACTTTAATTATTTAATTTCCCTAAGTTTGACTTTCGGTCTCCATTAAAATAATTAATTATTTGAATAACTTAAGCTCTGGGTGGAATTTCTCCAAACAATTTCCGGGCCTTGGAGATCTCATGTGTCCTAGCCCCTCCACAAAGTTTCGGAGCTAAAGAACATCCAATGCTACCCAAAAATCAACATTTTCCGAGCGGAGAATTCACCCATTCTTCGGGGGACTTCGAGTGCCACCATAGATTGGTTTCTCATTATCATCCGAGGGAGCTTCATTGATTTATCTTCAGCATCTGCAATTAGTTGCTAGCAGTGCATATTTCTAGGGACAAAGTTGTGTTTCTGGAGGACGTAGTTTTGTTTTTGGAGGACGATGTTGTATTCTTGTGGGTCTATTGTTGATTGATTCTGGAGGGTTGGCTATCGGGAGATTGTTTGGAGGAGAAGGCTCATTAGCTTGCTGAGCTATCGGGTTGAGTTTGGGACGCTGAGAGTGCCTTAGTAATTTGAGCCATTGTTTACCGGGAGAAATAAGGGAAGTGTCGCAGGAGTTATTTGTTGCATTCTTGGAGGGTTGTGGAGTATTTCGCTGGTGATTTTGTAGACAACGTGCTTTAGCAGCTACTAGGAGAGGGTAGGGCTTATTGGAGGTCATGTTTGGAATGTCGTGATCATGCCAAACCATTTATGGGTTTTGGTCGGATTGGTGTGAGGAGTCTGGGAGTAATTTTGGAGAATTTTCTGAGCACCAGAGGTGTGGTTTCCAACTATTCCATTGCAACAGCTAGTGTAGATTCACTGGGACAACACAGAGCATCACTGGGCAGTTTTTCTTTGTTGTTTCATCAAGGCTTTGTTCCGCTTGCGAAAAAGGCAAGCCCATGTGCATTTCTCTGTATATTTGTACTCTTCCCATTTCATAATAAAATGGCTCACTGCTTCCGTGTTTCATATTGTTCTCAGTATTTACTGCAATGTTTTGAATTTCCATGGTGTAAATTTATGGTTTTCTATATTAGCATTGTTTTCCTATTTTTGAACATTATAGATGTTAGACATCAGCAACGTGAGGGGAGATGTTATGGGAGAGAACACCTTCCTCACTAAGAGTGACATTTAGTTTTTGTAGCATCGGACATGTGTTCTAGTCTTGATTTGTGTCAGAGAGGCTAAGAACGCAAGATATTCAAAAACCAGAAAAGGTTTCGCAAGATAAGATTGCGAGATGCCTTAATTAAATTAATTAACGATGATTTAAATTTTTCCTAAGTCTAGCTTAGGAAAACTAGTTAATTAATAGGAGTTAATTAAGGAAAGTTGAGAAAGCTCTAGAAACTAACACAGATTAAGTTTGAGATGATCTTAGTCATTTATGACGAATTAATCATGTTCGTTGGTGATCCAATGAGATATTATAAGAGTAGGTCAATGGGGATGGAGATAGACACATCGAGTGAGAGGGGGAGCGAGTTCCTTGGGTAGATCGACCTATCCATTGTAGTGATTCAGCAGGAAGAAGAGCTCGAGCCAGAGCAATAATGATTGAGGGAACAAAAACAGTGATTTCCAATGAATTTCTAGTGCCGGAGAGTCAGTAGCAGGAAGGTTGCATTGTTTCTCAGTGAGGTTGACACAGAGGCAGCGCGGAGCCTTCAAAGAGCAGTTCAATTCAGCTAAAGAGGAGGTCGATTCAGTTGCTAGTGTCTGGGAAAATTTCCAAGAGGCCAAGCAAGTCATCTCCATAAACTGAGTCAAGCAGAACGACATATTTCGAGAAGCTCCTTAGGCAGTGCAAGTAGGCCTTGTGCTAGGCTTGCGCAGAGGCTGACGCGGGGGCATTCGAGTGGCCCAAACAATGCCATATTTTGAAGCAAGATCAGTTGTCAAGTGAGACAAATTGTCTCACTAATATTTCGGCAAGATTTTTGGTACAGGATTGCCAGTCAGGCATCCAGATTATTGTACGCATATTTCACTGCTACATAATAAAATAAACCCTCATCTACTGCACCAGTTTTCCCTTCGGGGTTTTTCTAGGGACTAATTGTCCAACAATATTGGTGTCATTTTATTATGTGTGTGCAGCTATTTTTTCTCAGTTCCAGTTTATTTTATGCTGCGTAATTTTATTGTGAAGAATTACAATGTAATTTATTCCTTATTTTTCATAACAAATAAGTTGCATAATCAATTAGTTAGAAGAATAAACTCCAGTTGCCACAATTTAAGGAAATTTCACATTTTATCCCAATGACACTCTAGATGAAGTCAGAAAGGCCATGTCACATCCTAAGGCATCTCAAGATTGACTCGTACAATCTCATGATGGCTGCCAGTAAGGTGTTATATATGCCAATGTTACAGAGTATTCAATCATTGCATTCTATCAATCATTCTCATATATTCTATTCAATATATTATTTAATCTAGATAGTAAAGTGAATTTGCAAGGGTATTTAGCTTTAGATTGGGAAATAAATGCAGGAAACAAGAAGAGCACCTTAGGGTGTTGCTTCCGCTTGGATCTAAAATAATATCCTGATATAGTAGAATGCAAACTTTTGTGGCACTTGGCTCAATAGAGGAAAAATAGATAGCAACCAGTACTGCTAGTTGTGAGGCCATATGGCTTCACAAGTTGCTTGTGGGGTTGTTTGATAGAGAGTTGTACCCCACAATGATTTACTATGATATTCAAGTCTGGATTTGGAAGGAAGCACTGAAGCTCTAGTATATTCCCACAGATCAGCAAATCACTAATATTCTTACAAATTCCTTTGCAAAAGGGAAGTTTGAAGCATTCAAATACAAACATGGATTGGTGCATAATTCCTTCCTTGTTAAGAGAGGTGGATGGTGAAAATAATAGAGAAAACTTAAAAACAATGTGGAGAAATGTAGCTCAAGAAGGAACTTCTTGAACCGGTTCAGTGTGAAGATGCAGAAAGTGGTTTGAGACATTTCTTTAGTGAGCACCTTGGAAAGGTGATGATAACTAATTCTATCTTCTAATTTCACTTGAAAAAGAAAAAAAAAAGGTGAAACTCTTTTGTTTTGAAGTGAACTAGCCTTAGGAATTTCAATGACATGTTTTAGAATTTCAACAAGGGTTTTTGGTGGAAATAATTTTGAAAGGTGAACATTATTCCTGGACTCAGAAATTAGAATATGAAAAAGTTTATTTGCGATGTAGATTTTGTTTCAAAATAGGGCATATTGCAGCAAAATGACCCAAAGGGTCTAAGAAGGGAAGGAAGCACCAGCATGAATGCACCTGCTGGGATGGCTCTATAGAAGATCATCAACTAATTTTGAAAAATCCTACAATACAACCAAAACTAGTACTTCAAGGTCTCTCAATACAAAAAGGACTGGCATCATAGATTGTAATATCCCAAATTGGGATGTAAGAGTAATATAAAGCAAAATAGGCTAAAAACTACAGCAAAAAGAAATACACCATTAAACAGAGAATTTGGAGCCAAAAATCAGCGTTGAGCCATTTTATTAATACGCTGGAAAATAGTACAAGTGAGGTGCTGAAAAGATTGCACTTGGGCCTACTCAAGGCAGGCTGAAGGGCAACTCAAATCCAATAAAAACTTCTGCTGTAAATAGCTTTGCGTGGCTCAATAACTGCGCTTCTTAGCCCAACAAATGTTGTTGCTGACTGTCTTCAAACTGCTGGTTAGGCTGCCTCCCGTGCTCGGAAAATTCCGGGAATTGAACGTTGAACTCTCCTCAATAAATCCACAAAAACCCACGAAGGGTTTGTTGAAAGCTCGACCTCGGAAATTGGCACCTTTGGCTTGGCACACTGCTCTGTTGGGGAAATTGAACCTCTGACTAAATCTTCTGGTAAATGCCTTCGGAATGCTACCAAAATCCCTGGTAGGAGGTGGCTAGCCTCCCCTCCAAATCTCCTGTTGAAATTCCTCTGCTCTCCTCACTCCCAGCATCCACACCAAACTGAACTGCATAGTCTACTCTGCCTCTGCGCAATCCTGAAGGGGCTACACTCTTCTTGTTGTTGCTGTTGTGTAATTCTCTCACCAAAATGCAGGACTCCTCTCCTGAGCGGGCACTCGAAGTCCCCCAAGGTAGAGGTTGAGATTCTCGCTTGAAGATCTTGTGTGTTAAATAGCACTGTAGACTTGGCTCTCCGGCTCAAGCGTGCTCAGTCAAAAAAGCAAAGAGAAAATAAGATGAATGAATGCCAAAATGAGCCTTTCCTTCTTCCTTTTGTCCATTGAGGCCCAATGTATTCCTTGGGCCCCACCTTGGCCTATGCTGCCTCTCCTTGGGCCAATCACGTGCTACCTTTTTCCAGCCAATCCCACGTTGTCCATTTCATGCCTCTTCTACACTGCCACCTAAGGCCAATTCGGCCCCACCACTAAAGCCACAATTTTCCCTTAGGGACTTTAGGAAAAGACTTTATTTGGTTTAATTATTATTTGGGGGTTCCCTACCCACTTTATTTCTGCCCAACATTAGGAAATGCCAAAATTAATTAAAATTAATATTCCAATTACCTAACTGCTAATTTGGAATATTACAGTCCTCCCCACCAAAATGTTGCTTGTCCTCAAGCAACTGCAAAGATGGGTGTTGAAGACTCTGTTTCCCCTCCTAAGTGGCATCCTCATCCAGGAGGTTTCTCTATCTGATTAGGTACTCCTTCACTACCCTGCTCCTCAAGTTATCCTTGAGAGCCCTGAGGATGTATTGACTCTCTTGGATCCAGTCTTTGGCCCCGAGGACCTTACTTGCTCCGTGTTAGTGTCCAATATTCAGTGATCAAATGTACTCTTTCAAATTTTCTTAGTAGTGGTCCTAGGTCAAAATTTTATATTTTCAAGTCAGTTTTCAAATAAAATTTTGTTCGTTTGATATGTCTAGGTCTTAAAAAGCTACTCCCTCCAGTCTATTCATGGTCATTGTCATTTCATGGGTCATATCCTCCATTATCATCTAGAATCTTAGGTCAGTCACCATGCTTTCACCTAGGTCAGTGTCGAGATGTCTTTATTTCGCCACCATAAATGTCCAAATTCTGTCATAAAAAAAGCGAACAAAGAGTCATTTCCATCATACAAGTTATCTTCAAAAGGGAGTTAGATTAGGTAGGAAAAATAAAGTAAGACAAATTTGTCTTCTTTCAAAGCTTGTGTTACTGTCAAATTGTTCAAAAAGGCAAAGTTTTTCTAAAAATATCATGTTTTCACTAAAGGACAAAATGGGTGTTTTATTGATGTTATAAAAGGAAAAAGTCACTTCCTAAACTCATTTTATCCGCCATTGTTCGATAAAGCTCCTCGCTCACCTTCAAAATACTCTACAACTGTCAAAAGTGGAAGAAAACCAAAGAAAATTACAAGAAAATTCACTCTGCTACGTTTCTGGAGGCAGCGCAACGTTTCTGGGAAGCAGAGCGACGTTTCTAGGAGGTAGCGCTACTATTATGCCACAACACTACGTTTTCGGGTTCCAGCCTGTTGTCACACAGAATGTCTAGGAACTGCGACAACGGCTCAGATCAGGGGCTGTCACCCTGATCCCCAATCTCTCTATTTAAGTTGTCTCCCTGTAGACTAAGGGGGGTAAATCCTATGGAAATAGAATGAAAGAGAACTAGTTGGGAACCGACGAGTTCGGGAGACACAGTCAAACGACCAAGTACTTGTTTAAGATTTAACGAGATTTAACAGATTCGATTAGATTAAGAGTTTGAAACCAGTACCTTTTGGAGTCAATTATCCCGTTATAAAATTAGGATCAAGAAGCTGATAGATAACTGCTGCTAGAATGGACAACTATCCAAAATGCGAACGCACGAGATGAGAGCAAAAACACTTAAACCACAACCACAATATTCAATTCTTCAATTAAATGCTCAATTTACCAAATTTAAAGATAAGCCTTTTTCAACAATGTGATTTAATTTTCAATTAAACATAAGCTCATAATTCCAATGCAGTTCTAGCTCAAAGAGAACAAAAACATTTCACAATCTTTCAATATCATGCATCAAAGATATTCGATCTAGGAAAGAAAGACATGCAATTTATCATCACTTGAAGAGCTCTCAAACTTAATTCGCAATTAATATCAATTCAAGTAATTAAAACCACAGTTAGAGCCAATTAAACGACGATCAATCCAATAGATGCTAAGCATGAAAAAATACTTTGAACCCGATGTGAGATTTAAGCAATTTAAATTCCGAAAGATATTATCATGAAAGAACCATTCAATTCAAACGCTAAACACTTCAAACAATTCCGAATTAAAATGATTTTTTAATAATTCCAATCCAGAAATTTAAATCTATCCTATAGTCGATCTTAGGATATTAAAATTAAATCACGTCAACTATAGGTATCATTCCACAATTAAAAATCTTCGCAAACTAAATAGATCAAAACCCCAATGTCCCAAAAATTGTAATTCCGAAATTTATATACAAAAAGAGAATTAAAAATTAAACTATAAATCTTTGATTGTCTAATTTTTTAAAGTTAAGATTAAAAAAAAAAATTTCGAAACTTTTAAAAATACAAAGTTAAAAGTTTAATGATTTTTTTTGTTTTATATACAAATAAACAAAAATTAAAAGTTAAAGTTTTTAAATATATATATATATATATATATATATATATATATATATATATATTTTAAATTTTTAAATGGCAAAGTTTTAAAAGTTAATAAAAATTTTGATTTGATTCTACACTAATGCCAAACTAAAAAATAAAATTCAAAATCAAAATCCATAAATTTAAAGACTAATGTAATGTTATGTTAATATTTTGGATTTTAAAGTTTTTTTTAATAGTCAAAAGTTAAACTAAAGATTTAAAATTGAATGTCAAAATTAAAAAAAAATCAAAGTTAAAATTTTTGATGTTTTATTTTTGTTATATTTTAATGTGTTTTGTGCTATGCGTTAGGTTTGTAGGTGGAGCGGGAGCACAAGTGGAGATCCGTCGAGCAGCAGTGTGAAGGATGAGGGATCCGCGGAGGTGAGCAGGACAGAGGCTGCGGACAGAAAAACCGAGGGTGAAGGACGCGGACAAGAATGAACATGAACGTAGAAGAGGCAGCGTTCAGCAGCAAGGAAATGGGGCACGCGGGGAGGAAAGGAATAAGTCTGCAGGTTTAGGAAATGGAATGTGTGATATGCAGTGAGCAACTGAAAGGGAAAAACACAACAAAGAAAGGAGGAAGGAGCCACCAGGATGGGAAACACACTCATAAATGAAGGGAGATGAGTGAAGGGGTTAACGCAGAGTAGTGAATGGAAAGCAGTTGGAGAAGAAATGCGATGGAAGGGACAACAAACGATGGGGAGCAGAAAAATGCAGGGAAAGGAAGAAGTAGCACAGAAAATGGCAGCGGAAAGCCAGGCAAAAGACAGACAACGAAAATTTGCAGGCACACACCAATTTCAAATTTCTCCTTTACCCAGCAAAATCAGAAATTTTTTCTCTAAAAATGAATGCACCTGCAATTATATAAACCTTGAGGCACAACGCTGCCCAAATCTGCAACCAAAATTGATCCTGAGACCGGATCTTACCCTCCAGGGCTTAGATCTGGCTCAGATCTAAAAAAAAATCTTTGAAAATCTCCCAGTGTAACTTGCACAAAACCAGAAACAAAGAACCCAGAAATCCAATATATGCACAGAAAATAGAAAGCCCAAAACCTCGGTGATTGAAAAAATTAACGATACTTACAAATCTACAATGCTATTTTATAGATCTGTTTGATTAAAGCCCTCCATGGTCAGATTTAAACCATTTACACAATTTAAAAAAAGAGAAATTAAGAGAGAGGCACATGCCCTAAAAAAACCCTGCAAAAAATAGAATTTAAGGTAAGCCCGGGGAATTAGATCCGGAGGGCTCTTCAGATCCTATTTCCTTGGGAGTCAGCTGGTCCAGTCGAGGACTTCCCTAAACGCCAATTCTAAATCCGAAAGATTTCTGCACACTTAAAGTTAAACTATTAAATCAATAGAGAAATAAAATAAAAAATAAAATTTTCAAGAGTCAGAGATAACTGCTAACTCAATCTAATTAATATTCTTACCCTAAATCCAGTAAACTAAGCAAGATACCTGTGCAATAGATTACTCTACAAGAGTCATTAATCAACAATTCATTGAAATAATCACCAGCAGAATATACAGAACAAGTTTACCATAAAATGTTGAAAAGGGACACGAACATCAAAATAAAACCCCAAAGACTTCATTTGTATTATTCCAGAAAGTATTACAAGAGAGCTTCAAGAGCAAGTACATGATCAAGAGATCGGATGATAAAATCAGACTGACATTGACCTCTAATTTATAGTTAAAATCTCCAACGGCTAGTTCACTTGATCCCCGTCAAAGTAATCTCGACCGTTGAAAAGGATTTGATTATCCTTTAATCTCGTCCGTCGAAATTATAATTTTTTGAAGAATTTCGAATTTTTCAATTAATTTCCATTTAATTAACTCAAAAATAATAATTATCAGTTAATTACCTCAAAAATTGACTTTGACTTAACTACCAAGGCCCAAGGGTCTAAAATTTTTCAAATTTTTCAATATTCCCTTGGTCCGGGACCTTTAAAAAGTTATTTTTTAGGGACCCACGAATTTTGCCTTTGAAAAAATTAATTTTACCTAGGACATAAGGTTAATTAAATTTCTGGTTTAGGATTTTTTAATTTAATTTGGCAAGAAAATTTAATTAATTGACTCATGAAGGGATTAATTATTTTTTGACCCTCTTTACATAAGATTAATACATTAAACCATGAGGGGAACACTCGTTTGCAACAAACCCTCAATAATATACCCAATTTTGTGACTCAAAATATGATCTAGTAGAATTAGCAATCTGTAATAAAATGATCTAGCCAATTAGATAGGATCATTCCCAAATTATTTTAAAAAAACTTGATAAAAAACACTAGGACTCACTTAGTATCTTGATGACAAAATCCACCCTAGCTTTGGGGTGAGGCTGGAGAGGAAAAACTTTGTCGATCATTTTTGTCGAGAAACACAAATGAATCAGTGAGATGAAAAACCTCCTACGATAGAAATCGTCACCAATTTACTAGGCTTACCTAGGTTGTTACATACATGATGGTCTTACTGAGATCATTTACATTATAGACATGCATAATGGATTTACATCTTTTACAAAACTATCGACTGATGATGAAATCTGAATGTCATGAACACCTTGAACATGATCAATCCCATTTGCAAAAATGGGGGTGTACTACTATGGGGTCGTTGACACAGAGTGGTCAACATCTGGCTCTACTTGGGGACACGTTGCTTCATCGGAGGAAAGTGAGAATCCAGAATCTACATCAATACACAAGATTATATAAGTAGCATCCATCCAAAATTCATCATATAACATTTAGCACATGAAAATAGAAGCTCTTCATTTATTGACTATTCTACTCACTTGAAATGTAAATCTACTCTAACTACAAAATGAAATGTTGAAAGGACAAGGTGTAAGGTTAGAGATACAATACAGAGGATGCCCTGTGGCATCAAATGTGTTCAATATAGTGCATTTTGAGCATTTGTTTGCTTTCAGGCAAGTATGTGGGTTGTTTTTCAGATGTGCCATTCCCGATTCTGCATATTGTAGGACTCTGTCTTATCCGAATATCAAGTTGCTCTAGGCCATCAAATGCATCTAGCCACTTACTTCTTTATTTCTTCTTTTCTCTCTTCTTCTTAGTGGGCTATGATGTCAGCAATGAAACCACTGTAGATTTCATGTCCTTATCTTGAAGATGTTCGTACAAAATATCTGATGAACCTGGAGTGTGACCAATCTTATTCTGAATATACTCTGTCAATTGTCACACATAAGCTTGGTTTTTCTTTACGTCCTTTGTAACCACAGTGAATTTTTCCAATGGGAAAAGTGACCTCCCTGTGATAAGATGGGAATTGCTTCAACAAACTGGGAGGTCTATGATCTGTTGACAATTCTAACTTGGGTTGGAAATTCTGCATGTTTAATCTTTCCATTTTTTCCAACTTATTCTGAATAACAGTCATTTGATTAGAATGCTTAACCTTTACAACACTGATTTCCTTCGCATGACTCTCTTCAACAATCAACAACTTGTGTTGAAGAAACATCTGACCGATTTCCATGTTTTTTATCGCTTTATCATTAATTTGCTTTCATGGCCATGAAGCAATTTTGCATATAGTTCATCTCTTTCTCATGATTTGCTTCCATGGTGATCAAATGATTCGAGTGATTAAATTCCATGATCGTCATTTCCTTGATATTTTTTTCTTCTAAGGCCAATAACCTGCTCTGCATAGAACCAATTTCCCTGGCGTGATCCGCTATTAATTTTTCTTGATCAAGTTCCATATTCTTAATGAAATGAGCCCGGTTGGCTTTCATATTCTTGATTACCTGAGCTTGATTCAGTTGCATATCTTTAACCATCTGAGTTAATTCCTTGATGAAATCATTTTCAACTTCTATAGTTTCATTTACTTCAACTTTTGCTTTTACGTTTTCTTTATCTCCATATTTATTTTCAAATGCCTCAATGAGTGATTGGAAAGAATCAAAAGTGTTTTTGAGGGAGTCAATGAACCACTCCAAAGCATCACCAGCTAAGGTGAAAATGAAAAGCCACATCTTCACATCTTCATGATCAGAATATAGGCGACACTTGTTTATACAAAGGTTGAAATTTTGAATGTGATCCTTGGTAGTAAAAGCATTATTATCACTAAAAGGGGGCACCTCATCTATAGTCACACTAACCGAAGAGGGGAAACCATGTGGAGCACCCTGAAATTTAGTAAAATCAAAAGGATCAAAAAAATAATCCATGATGACTTGCTTAAATGGAACAACCAAATGGGCGTTAGACAAATAGATCCTTGTTCAAGAAAAGTCAAGAGGTCCACAAGAAGCGAGCTTATTAGCAGGAATTCTTGTAAGAGATGAAAGAATTGGAGTCGCCACTTGAACATGAATCTAATTCTAAAACTGAAAAATTAATCGAGAGAAGCAGATGGATATCAAGGAGGGATTCTTGTCTAGGAGTAAATAGATGAATAAGTGGAGTTGCCACCCAAACAAGAAACCAACCGAAATGTCCAGGTGCTAAAGGTGCAAGAGAAGATGAAAGGATTAGTGATATGACGAAAGATATGATGATGAAACGATGAAGAGATGAAATGACACCAAAAAATGTTATGTCGTGTGATGGTCTAATGAATGGCGAGAAAGATTAGAAGATTAGAAAATGTCGTTGAGAGCAAGGACAAAAAAACTCTATCCCTGACAATGGCGCCAAAAAATGTTGTCGCATAGAATATCTAGGAACCGCAACAATGGCCCAGATCGAGGGTTGTCACCTTGATCCCCAATCTCTCTATTTAAGTTGTCTCCCAGCAAACTAAGGGGGGTAGACCCTATGGAAATAGAATGAAAGGGAACTAGTTGGAAACCAACCAGTTCGGGAGAAACAGTCAAACGACCAAGTACTTGTTTAAGATTTAACAAGATTTAACAGATTCGATTAGATTAAGAGTTTGAAACCAATGCCTTATGGAGTCAATTATCCCGTAATAAAATTAGGATGAAGTAGTTGATGGATAAATGCTGCGAGAATGGACAACTATCCAAAATGCGAACGCACAAGATGAGATAAAAAACACTTAAACCACAACCACAATATTCAATTCTTCAATTAAATGCTCAATTTACCAAACTGAAAGATAAGCCTTTTTCAACAATGTGATTTGATTTTTGATTAAACATAAGCTCATAATTCCAATGCAATTCTAGCTCAAAGAGAACAAAACATTTTCAAAATCTTTCAATATCATGCATTAAAGATATTCGATCTAGGAAAGAAAGACATGCAATTTATCATCACTTGAAGAGCTCTCAAACTTAATATGCAATTAATATCAATTCAAGTAATTAAAACCACAGTTAGAGCCAATTAAACGCCGATCAATCAAATAGATGCTAAGCATGAAAAAATACTTTGAACCCAGATGTGAGATTTAAGCAATTTAAATTCCGAAAGATATTATCATGAAAGAACCATTCATTCTAAACACTTCAAACAATTCCAAATTAAAATGATTTTCTTAATAATTCCAATCCATAAATTTAAATTTATCCTATAGTCAATCTTAGGATATTAAAATTAAATCGTGTCAAACTATAGGAATCATTCCATAATTAAAAATCTTCGCAAACTAAATAGATCAAAACCCCAATGTCCCAAAAATTGTAATTCCAAAATTTATATACAAAAAGAGAATTAAAAATTAAACCATAAATCTTTGATTTTCTAATTTTTTAAAGTTGGGATTAAAATTTGTTTTTTCGAAACTTTTAAAAATACAAAGTTAAAAGTTTAATGAATTTATTTATTTATTTTTGTTTTATATACAAATAAACAAAAATAAAAGTTAAAGTTTTTAAATTTTTAAATTTTAAATTTTTATTTTTGAAAGGCAAAAGTTTCAAAAGCTAATAAAAATTTTGATTTGATTTTACACTAATGCCAAACTAAAAAAAAAATCAAAATCAAAATCCATAAATTTAAGGACTAATGTAATGTTATGTTAATATTTTGGATTTTAAAGTTTTTTTTTAATAGTCAAAAGTTAAACTAAAGATTTAAAAACAAATGTCAAAATAAAAATAAAAATCAAAGTTAAAATTTTTGATGTTTTATTTTTGTTATATTTTAATGTGTTCTGTGCTATGCGTTAAGTTTGCAGGTGGATGATCGGGAGCAAGAGTAGAGAGGTAGTCGTCGAGCAGCAACATGAAGAATGAGGGATCTGCGGATGTGAGCAGGATGAAGGCTGCAGACAGAAAAATCAAGGGTGCAAGACGCGGACAGGAATGAACGTGGGTAGAGAAGACTGCAGTGTGAGGGAGGAAGATGGCAGCAGTGTGGAGGAAGAGGTAGCGTTCAACAGCAAGGAAATGGGGCACGCAAGGAGGAAAGGAATAAGGCTGCGGGTTTAGGGAATGGAATGCGTGATATGGAGCAGGCAGCGAAAAGGGAAAAACGCAACAGAGAAAGGAGGAAGGAGCCTCCAAGATGGGAAACGCACTCAGAAATGAAGGGAGAAGAATGAAGGGGTTAACAGAGAGTAGTGAATGGAAATCGGCTGGAGAAAAAATGCGATGGAAGGGACAACAAACAATGGGGAGCAGAAAAACACAAGGAAAGGAAGATGCAACAGAGAAAAGGGCAGCGGAAAGCCAGGCAACAGATAGGCAGCAAAAATTTGCAGGCACACACCAATTTCAAATTTCTCCTTTACCTAGCAAAATCAGAGATTTTTTCTCTAAAAAATGAATGCACCTGCAATTATATAAACCTTGAGGCATAATGTTGCCTAGATCTGCAACCAAAATCGATCCTGAGACTAGATCTTACCCTCTAGGGCATAGATCTGGCTTAGATCTAAAAAAAAATTCTTAAACCATAAGATTAATACATTAAACCATGAGGGGAACACCCGTTTGCAACAGACCCTCAATAATCTACCCAATTCTGCGACTCAAAATATGATCTAGTAGACTTAGCAATCTGTAATAAAATGATCTAGCAAATTAGCTAGGATCATTCCCAGATTACTTTACAAAAACTCGATAAAAAACACTAGGACTCACTTACTATCTTGACAACAAAATCCACCCTAGCATTTGGGTGAGTTTGGAGGGGAAAAACTCTACCGATCATTTGTGTCGAGAAACACAAATGAATCAGTGAGATGAAAAACCTCCTAGGATAGAAATCGTCACCAAAATACTAGGCTTACCTAGGTGGTTACATACATGATGGTCTTACTGAGATCATTTACATTATAAACATACAGACTGGGTTTACATCTTTTACAAAATTGTCGACTGATGATGAAATATGAATGGCATGAACACCTCGAACATGATAAATCCCATTTGCAAAAATGGGGGTGTACTGCTATGGAGTCGTTGACACAGAGGTCAACACAACCTACAAGTCAGCTTTTCAAGGTTCAAAACAAGTGTGCAAACCTTTTGTGGCCTCCAAAATCAGTAAGTGGACACTCTCAATACATTTTTCAAGTCAATTCATTAGTGTATGAGTGATTTCTCTCCTTAGGGTTTTTGCTCCACTACGTTTTAGGGTTTCCTTTTTTTCATTGGTTTTAGCCATTAAAAACCCTCATCCCACCATCTAAAAACCTTCACATATCCTCCACAGACCCTACCCTAACACCCCATATCACTCACAGTCCCCTTTACCATTGTTTCCATCAAAACCCTAAATTCCCACTACATTTCCACAAGAAAACCAGAAAATCCCTGTGTTTTCACATTTTTGTCCACCTCCCCATACCTATTTCAAGAAATTTCACTTTTAACCTCAAGCTAACACATCTCCCTACCTCCTCAATTTTTTGGGGAATTTTCCTTCACTTTCTTACACCTCATCACAGTCCCTAAAGTCACCCTATCCCTATCCCTTGTTTTCCCAAGATTCACTATCCCTACCCACTCCATCCAGCTAGGGTTTCATCATGTTTACAAGAACTATGGAGAGTGAAAAGAAGGTTCACAAGGGAGGTCACCATTCCAGGTTTGAGCCATCCACATTACAAGAACTCAATGCCTCCCCTTATGCCAAGAGATGTTTTGAAAACACTGGATGTTTGAGGTTTTGTGAGAGAATCATGGAGGGAGGTTGTCATGCTCAATTGACTAGCCTTTTTGCCACTAACTTCAGCAAAGACAAGGCCATCATAGCAAACATTGAATTCACTCTATCAGCAGATGCCATCACTTTAGCAACAGGTATTCCAAATGAAGGAGAAGTCTGGTTCAAAGGCATGGAATTGGACCTTGAGAATTACCCAATCTTCCTAAAACCTCATTGTAGAGATGAACCTGAACATGTTTTCCCTTTCAGGCATTTACTTGATAAGTATGCCCCATTAATGAAACTAATCATGAAATATTTTACATGCGAAGGGAGATTTTCAATACTGTACCAATACCATGTCAGGTTACTAATGCACTTCACAGCCATCAAATCACTCAATTTGTCCAACTATTTATTTAGGAATTTGGTCAAGATGGTGGAAAAGGTATAGAGCAAACGTAAAAATCATCATCCTAGTCTATTCCACCATGGTTTGGTCAAGCTGGTTGTTTTGCATCAACTATCAGCAAACAAAATGACCTGGGAAGCTTTCATGGAGAAAGTAGCATCAGTTTCTGCTACTAGTCCACCTATTATTCATAGCACAGCATCGGCACAGCGAAAGAAGGTTGGCTCTTCAAGCAAGCAAACAAATATTTCAAAAGCACCTAGGGTTGAGATCACTCCAACCTATGAGAAGGGTAAGATGATGGTTTTTGCTCCTAAGACCATCAAAGGTGTACTAGCACCTGAAGCTACACTTGAGCAAAGACAAATAGTAGATCAACCACCTAGTCATCATGGTGAGTCACCATTGCACCACCATGACGAACAAGCACCCCTAGTAGTTGACATGGCAGAGAATGTGAAGGATAAGTCAGTCGAGGAAATCATAAAGGAGAAAGATGAAGAGGTAGCAGAGTTGCGAGAGGTTTTCTCAATGGAAAATTCTCATATCACATTCCTACAACAAGAGAATGTTCAGTTAAAAGTGAAACTACTCCAAGACAAGCCAAAGGCACATATTGAGGCAGATAAAGGAAAAGGAAAAGAACTGGTTGATGATGATCAGTTGGAGGATACAAAAGTTGAAACAAAATCAAGGAGACCAAGGACAAGAGGTCTCAAGATGGCGCTTCAGAAAGAAAGAGAATCAACTCCTAAATCAGGTTGGAAAACTTTTGATAAGTTAATTATTGATGAAATCAATCAAGATAGAGAGTATTGGCTTGACAGGGTGAATGGACACCTTGAGAAGCTTCTGAAGAAATCCAAAAATAACAATGACCTTCAGAGACATATGGCAAATCACTATTGCGCCAGAAACAAAATTTCCCAAATCAGGCTCAAATAAATGAAGAAAAAGCTTAAGGAAGCCCAAATGAAGCTCAAGGAGAAGCATAACTTAGACCTACTTGTTAAGGCATCCTTGGATGTTTAGCCTATCATTCACAGGTGTCACAACAATTTTTGACAAATTTTGAGCATTTTTGACATTTTTGGTGATTTTTGGAAAATTCAGGAAAATTGGTCTCCACAGAAGCATTGCGTAGTGGCGTGACGCTTTCTCTCAAGGCACTCAAATGAAGATTGGCTTACATGGTTGGATGCCATTTCACCTGCACATTTCAAATCAGGTCTTGGTTTTTCATGACACCCCTTGGTTCTAGAGAAAAAGCCAAAAAACTGCCTCTTTTTCATGTTTCTGCTAGTGTTTTTGACCAGGTGCGGCGCTTCTGGAGTGAGGTTGGGAAAATCAAGTTTTGGAGGTCTTCCTGTGGGTGTTTTCTCAAATTTCAAGGTGCATTTGAAAGTAGACACATAGGGCTACTCATCCCAACCTCAGAATTGCATTTGGATGCTTTTAAGTGGGTCAAAATCACCTTTGAACTGGCGTGACGCTTCTGCCAAACAGGCGCGACGCTTCTACTAAAGGCACTACATTTCTGCATTAGATTCCCTTCAAACAACTGTCAAGCTAGGAAAACTTTATAATTTGATGTTAATCTGTCCCATGAGGTGTCATTTGAAGTATTTGAGTTTGTTTTTGCCTCTTATGATGAGGAAACATGTAATTTAATGAAGAAGACACACACTCCTAATCTTTAGCTACATTTTAGGGGATAGTTTCTAACTTCATAGATTCTAGGAAGTGACTCATCTGATGTAATTATGATGCTTTTTGGATAGGATTTCGACCCTATGAGGTGTCATGAACTCTATTTTCTATAAGTATTCCACCTCAAGTCATTTGAAGGGTTGGATAGTTGTTATTTTTTGCAGTGGAGCTATTGTACAAGTTTTTTCTGAATGAAATCAAACACAGTGTTGCAGACATAGTGTTGAGACTCCAGTGGTATGCCTTTGAGCATTTGTTTTTCTCTGTAAACTTATCATCTTGAATGTTATGTTATACATCTTTCATATATATGCTTCTTTATGTTAAGTCTTATTAGTTTATAGACAAAAGTCGTGCTTTCCATGCTCTGTTTTTATAAGATTTACATGAACATGTCCTTGCTCTTCTGATGAATGAATTCATTTTAATGCTCATTCTAACCCTATCTCTGTTCACCCTATACACAATGACAAAATAAGCATGCTTCTAAGATTACCTACCTGGCCTCACCCTTACCTCTGCAATCTAGCCTTTGAAATCTGACCTACACCTTAGACCTAGTTCCCTAACTGTCATTCCTATCCAACAAACAAAAACCCTAATCTACTGAGCATCATAACTAGCCCATAATTAAAAACTGGCTGGCTTGAACCGGAAACCGATCAAACCAGCCGGTTCATTAGCTGACCGGGTCAAACCGGTAGAAAAACCAGGTTCAACCCTCCTCTTCGCCAAAAAATCGGTCCAACTAGTGCTAACCGGCCGATTTAGGATGGAACCAGCCGGTTCCATCATAAACCGACCAGTTCATTGCCAGGCCAACTATGGACCCCACATAATGCAATTTTTTGAGTTTTTGAGCTTTTTTTAGGGAAATTTGGGGTTTTTTTTCCTCCAAAAGTATCCCCTCTAAGAAAAGCATGCCTACCCTCTCATTTTCCTGACACATCTTGTTGGCAATTAATGGTAATGTTTAAGAATTAAAGTAAAAGGATGAAAATGAAAAATAAAGGAAATGTCACTTTTCATTCTTTTAATTAAATTTTTAACATTACCATGAAATGACTCAGGATGTTTAAGAGTGGTTTCGATCTCATTGGATTTCATATGGAGAAACTAGAATTTTAGATTTCACTCAAAATTCAGCAAACTTAATGGTTTTCAGGGTTTCATGGTTTGGGGGTTTGCAATGTTTCCATTTGATTCTATCATGTGTAAGGGTATGAGATTGGCATTTGATCAAGAGCATAAAGTCCTTTAAGAACCTTGATGTTGGTGGCATTGATTGTTGAACTTTGTTGATGTTGGTGGTATTGATTGTTGACCTCCCCTACCGTGGCCTTAACAAGAATGTACCCTTCACTCAAAGAAAAACAACTGGTTAGGCATGCTAATATACTTCTACCGCATTTTAAGGTTGAGGAGATGAACCCTTCACTCAAACCAAAATCATTGGTTAGGCATGTTAAACTTTTTCAATTTCTATCATGTTATAAGGTTGAGCAATCCAAGTTTGAAGACTTTGACCTAGATGATGTTTATGTATCTCTTGTGGATGATCCCATTTCTAGTAGCGATGAATCAATGATGAGTTTCATGAGAGACCATGTTGCTCAGTGCTTTGTAGTTTTTATGTCTATTTTTCTTACTACTACTACTACTAAAGTTGTAGAGGAGTTTTACGAGTCCTCAAACTCTGAGCCATATTATTTATGTAGCTCATGTTGATGATCCCTTGTCTAGTAGTGGTGATGATTTTGATCACAATGAGGAGTGATCATGTTGTTGATCACTAATATGTAGTCTTGTATTAGGCCAATGGCCTCATAGCTTGTAGCATTGTTTTTGGACTTTATGGGCCATTTGGGGCCTCATTGCTTATGTCTTTTTCGATGATATGTATTGCACTCAGTGCCATTTTGATATATTCACCTTTACATGGTATATAAATGAGAAAACTTTGCATATTTTGTCTTTATTGGCTTGGAATCATGGTTGCAAATCTTAAAAATAGTTTTTTTTATTAAAAAAATAATTATTTAATGTATTTTTTTTAAAACCAGTTCGTTTAGACCTGACCAGTACTGGTTAGACCGGTTCCAGTCTGGTTACCGGTTCATTAGGTCCACCGGTCCGGTCACCGGTTCCGGCTTTTAATACTATGAAATAGCCTAAATCATTATATCCAGTCATCTCTTTGGCTGCAAAGTGACATTGAGAGAGCCCTCTCTAGTCTTGGTAGGGCTAGCTACTTGACCTAAATGTTGGTTTGTGGTTACCTTCCTTCAGCTCCATTCTCAGCCTTGGGAAGCAGGGGGGAGTGATAACACCCCAAACATAGCATCAACAAATGTTAATGCATCATAACCATACAAAGCACGAAAAGGGGACATACCAATAGACGTAGGGAAAGTGGTGTTGTAGCAATACTCCCCCAAGTGTAGCCAACGCAACCAGACCTTCTGCTACCCTGTAACATAGTTCCGCAATAGCCCTCCAGCCACTTGTTCACTATCTTTGTCTGCCCGTCGGTCTGCGGATGGTAGCTCGTGCTTAGTGTCAGCTCTGTGTCCACCAATCGGAACAACTCCTGCCAAAATCCTCCCATAAATCTACTGTCCCGGTCACTAACTATGGTCTCTGCAAGACCATGTAGCCGGAAAATATCTTTGAAAAACAACTCGGCCACTATGAGGTTGTGTACCGAGATGAAATAGCAAAGAAATGTGCATACTTCATCAACCGATCAACTACGACGAAGATGCAGTCCTTGCCCCATGCCATGGGTGACTCGCTAAAGCCCAATGGAGGATCTTCATGATCTCCCCCTATAGTAGTCAGCTCATCCCTAAGGGGTGTTAAGCTGTGAAGAGCAGTGGTGATCAGGTCCCTTGCCAAACTTAGAGTGGTGCCACCATGCTGACGCTGTGCTACTCTGATTATGCCTTACTTCCCACCATGTGCATACTATATCCTCCTCTCCCAAGGCCTAGTGGTGGAAGGTCTGTGAGACCCAAGCTCATCCTGCCCAGGCATCTCCATGATGCCAATATCTACCGCTTCGCTGCCGATCTTGATCTTGAGTAACAACAGGATAAGTCTGCCTCACCAAGAAGTGGTGGTCTCAGTGATCCCCCATGGGTCAAACCCAAGGTGAAATGGATTACCCTCTGCCATGACCCCGTTGATCACACAGTGGAGTGATCCACCCGCCAACTGGATCCTTGGATCCCCCAACCATAGTGGGAGCTCATAACTCCGACTCCTCGCGGAATGATACTGCGTATCGATGCTACCTGCTAGAACCCATGGACCACGCAGTGAAATATGCTATCCCAACTCCTGAGGGTACACTTGGACACTGCTTGGAGTCTAGGTGCCTCTTATAAACGAAGTCTACTATCCATCATCCCTCAGGCTCCTATGACACCTCAATTTGTCTCACCAGGAGGGGGTCATGCACCTCCCTGAGCGTGTGCTCAAAGGTGGTGCAAGTGCTACCTCTACAGAAGGTCGGACTACCCCCAAGGCTGCATCCACCAACTCACGTCTTGACCATATGCCATAGCTCAAAAACCTCTCCCAATGTACCATGACTCATACAATTATCCCAGATGATCCTCCTGGGACATGTGGCTCATGATGAAAGCATCAAGAAATGATATCCAGGTCTCCTGTGTCAGTGTGCAAGGCTAGGGAGTGATAAATGGAAGCTCATGGTCGGCCCTGTGATCAACTCACACTCCGAATCTGAGTGTGCCAAACCCAATTGTGTGCATCATGTCCTCGTCAGGAGATCTCTCTGGTGACAACACCCCGTCAACTTGTGGTGTATCATCATGTTTGGCTGCACACAAGTACGCACCCCTACACTCCTCTGTAAAGAAATGAACTCTGTGGCACAACTCCATGCACCATTGGTTACAAACGCTCAATTCCCTGCCCCCATGTATCATAGAGAATCCCATATGTGCCCACGCGTCCATCATCCTGCTAGTACATCTGCCATGATGTCATCTACACCTCCTCAGTTGCCTATGTAAACCTGAGTGGTCCAATGCCACACCTACTATAGGGGATATCTTTGTTGTGCTAATATTGGGTAGCTCATGTGCCCAATACCACAATGGGAGAACATCATCTCCATAAAATGCCCAGTCTGGTGGCCTACCCATGCCACCTCCTCCCACTAGCTCCTGCCAGGGAATACTAATCATCTTGTGACCCCATGCACAAACAACATGCCAATACACCCCATGGAGTCTGCTCACAAACCACCTGGACGCTAGTTCTGACTGGAACTTCCCTAAGGAATGCATGTGCTCAGTCGCTAGATCGGCTACCTCATCAATGCCATAGCCATCTTGCATGTATAATATCGGATAGGATGCCCCACCTGGATCCCAATGCCAACCTGGACCACTAGTGCCCTTGGTGTCTGAAAGCCCCCACTGTGCCTTACTCCAAACTACTATCATCTCCATGAGTCCATCCCACTCTACTGGGTACCGACTCAGAATTTCTCGCCATCCAACCCCAAGAGAGGAATCGAATGAAGGAATTCCTGAACATAGAACAAGCCCTCCATCCTATGAGTGTTGCACCCTGCACAACTCACGTCACCTCATCTCACCATCTTGGTCAACACCCAAAATATGTCGAGGTAACTCTACCTCTCCCTCTCCACTGTGCAAAGGCAACCTACTTAGCTATGTCACAGGGTTCGCCGAATTTGAACAAATTTGAACCTGAAAGCGAACCTAAAGACGAACTTGAAGCCAAATTTTATAATTAAAAAAAAAAATTGGGATTTGAGGTTAGAGTTTGGGCAGTTTTTGTCAGTTGTTTTAAGGTTTATGAGAAAAACCATGGGCAACACATGGTTTTCTCTTATTCTGCTTCCCGCCAATTGGTTTCTCGCAGTGGCCACTGGTTTGTCTTTATTTACCATGGTTGTCGATAGATTTTCACAAGCCAACTTCAGCCTGAGTGTACTCGTTCTATTGTGCTCAGTGTTGTATTCTCTGCAATTTCCTGAATTCAATTTCTAGAAGCTGCTTGTCCCCGCCTTTGAGAGCGTGAAGTGAATAGTGGTTGTGATTTGTGACTCGTGTGTGCTCATTGCTATTCATATAACTTTATTGATTGATTTTCATTTATTATTATTATTATTATAGTCGAACTTAATGTCGAACCTCATGCGAACCTTAACGAAAATTTCGAATTTGAATCAAACTTAATCGTTGCCGAACTCAAATTCGAACACAAGCCCCATCTATGTATGTCTGAATAGGGCTGCTCTGATGCCCTAATGTGCACTCTAGCTGGACAATTAGGGAATCTAATCACCCCCCAACATGAGTCAATTTGGATGATGACTCGGCACAAACTGCTCTCATGACCTCGAACCCCTCGTTTTGTTGCAGGACAACCTCTCGCATTGTCGTGGCCATCTTCTTCCATGCAAGAAGGTTTGCTTGGAACTGATGAATCTGCTATGGGCAACCATCATCTAATGCCACTTATCCCTTGCAACCTCATCAATGGATGGCCCTATGGGTTTATGCTCCCCTTTGTCCTCTAAGATGTCAATCAGAGCGGTCAAAGGAGTCTCCAACAAAGGTGACTCTTGCGTCACACTAGGTGTCTCTACGAGCTCTGCACAATCCTGTGTGTCCTCATCCTCCAAGTGCGAGGTAGCCATTTTGATGGCTTCCCCCTCTGTAATCTGGTTAAAGCTGGAAAGAGGTATCCAACTTTTCCACTCAAGCTCATGTCGTGCACTTGGTGGATCCATCATACATGGGAAAAGGTATCCTCCCAATGGTACATTTCAAGTCTGAACTTTGCGTGCGAGACCCCCCATTGTTCCTGCCTTTCTCATCTTGTTTGAGTTGGCAGTAATCTCTGAAGGACAAAGTTGCTCGGAAGTTTTCCCCTATGGACTGCCATTCTCAGAAATAATATCCCATGGGCATTTGATCATCCCGCCTACCTTGCTCACTCAGTACTAGAGGTAAAAATGTAGGCAACATGGTCCTGGTTGGCCTACTGAAGGTTGGTGGGTGAGTGGTTGGTGAAGGGTGGTCACACTGTTGTGAGACCCCTGAAGTCTCCCCAATTAGGAACTCATGATGGATGCTCTTATCCCTATTATGTTGTTTGAGTCCCTCAATCATCCTCTTCTGTCCTTTGGCTATATCATTCAGGGACTTTAAGAGGGTACCAAATGTTGCTTCCCCTTTGCTCCTTAACCCCCCATATTTGTCACCTCTACTGCCTTCGATGGGTAATGTTTAGTCTATCTTCTGGTGTAATAGAATGCGTGCTCCACAGGCTGAGCCAAGTCTATGAGCTTTGATACCACTGTAATATCCCAAATTGTGATGTAGCATTAATATAAAGCAAAATCAGCTAAAAGCTACAACAAAAACAAATATACCATTAAACACAAAATTTGGAGCCAAAAATCAATGTTGAGCCATTTTATTAATATGTCGGAAAAAGAGTACAAGTGAGGTGCTTAAAAGATTGCACCTGGGCCTGCTCAAGGCAAGCTGAAGGGCAACTCAAATCCAAGCATAAATTCTGTTGTAAATAGCTCTGCGTGGCTCAATCACTACACTGCCTAGCCCATAAAATGTTGTTGTTGGTTGTCTTCAAACTATTGGTTAGGCTGTCTCCCGTGCTCGGAAAATTCTGGGAATTGAACACTGAACTCTCCTTAATAAGCCCACATAAACCCGCGAAGGGTTTGCTAAAAGCTCAACCACAAAAATTGGCCCCTCTGGCTTGGCACGTTGCTCTGCTGGGGAAATCGAACCTCTGACTAAATCTGCTGGAAAATGCCTCCGGAATGCTACCAAAATCCGTGGTAGGAGGTGGCTAGCCTCCCCTCCAAATCTCCTGCTGAAACTCCTCTGCTATCCTCACTCCCAGCACCCACACCAAATTGAACTGCGCAATCACTGATTAGTCTACTCTGCCTTTGTGCAGTCCTGAAAGGGCTACGCTCTTCCTGTTGCTGTTGCTGTGTAATTCTCTCACCAAAATGCAAGACTCCTCTCCTGAGCGGGCACTCGAAGTCCCCCGAGGTAGAAGTTGAGATCTCCGCTTGAAGATATCCTATGTTAAACAACACTACAGACATGGATCTCTGGCTCAAGCGTGCTCAGTGAAAAAGACAGAGAAAATAAGATGAATGAATGCCAAAATGAGCCTTTCCTTCTTCCTTTTTTCCATTGAGGCCCAACGTATTCCTTGGGCCCCACCTTGGCTTGCGCTGCCTCTCCTTGGGCCAATCATGTGCTTCCTTTTTCCAGCCAATCCCACACTGTCCTTTTTGTGCCTCTTCTACGCTGCCACCTAAGGCCAATTCGACCCCACCACTAAAGCCACAATTTTCCCTTAGGGACTTTAGGAAGACTTTATTTGGCTTAATTATTATTTGGAGGTTCCCTCCCCACTTTATTTCCACCCAACCTTAGGAAATGCCAATATGAATCAAAATTAATATTACAATTAGGTGACTGTTAATTTGGAATCTTGCTGGAGGAGGAACACCCCCTAGATTTGGATCAAGGAATGAAGAGCCAATTAAGATCATGGGAAATGGCAAGCTGGGCAGACCAAGCTAAAGAAGTTGAGGCACCAGAGTAAACAGAACCTCTAGATGAAGACAATTTGGGACTGACAGAAATAATATGGACTCCAACAAATGAAAAAATGTTTGGAAGACAGTAGGAAAGAAGAAAAAAATCCTGTAGCAATTAAACCTACAATGATAAGAAGTTGGGCATGCACAAACCAAGAAGAAGCAGATAGTCAGCATGTCCTTTCTTAGTTTTATGTTTTCCAAGATGATATGCGTTTTGGGTACTTTTTATCAGTATGTCTACACTTTAAGTAGTTCTGTAGTAGCAATAATAATGTGCAAAATGTCATTACACTGAAAAATCCTGTAGCAATTAAACCAACAATGACAGGAAGTTGGGCATGCACAAACTAGGAAGAAGCAGACAGTAAGCACGTCCTTTCTTGGTTTTTATTATATTTAAAATCATATGTTTTATGGGTACTCTACATAAGTAGTATGCCTACACTTTAAGTAGTTCTGTAGTAGCAGTAAGAATGTGCAAAATTTCATAAGCAATACCTGAAAGATGCAAGTTTGAATGGAACATCGTATTATATATCTCTATATTTTGATACCCATTTATGACCACTTTTAATATAATAATTCCCAGTTCCAGTTAAAAAAAAAATACACATGCACACAATATAAATGCCATGATTTTTTATCAATGAGTTAAATAGTTGCTATTAATTGAAATTATTCTTCTACAACAATGTCACTAAACCGTAGCTTATTTGATCACTATACTGATATAAATATGAGATATATCTGACCTTAAAAGTCCCTCTGGGTCAAAAGGAGCTTGACACCATGCTGGTGCATCAACAGGAGAATCAACACTACACTCCTGCATTATGAATAATAAACAACAATAAGGAACCTATTAAAACAGATCCATAAAGTAAGGTTGGACATTTTCAAACAAACAAAATTCGGAACTATACAGAAGCACTCCAAGAAACTACTTGAGTACCTACCATTACAATCCTAGTAATTCATATTCTCTATTATTCCTCCCAGATTGTATTTTGAGTTAAATAAAGTAAATGTTCATGTCATTTATTATTGTAACCCAAAGTCGTTTTTCACTTTTCATTACAAACCTTAGGAAAAGGGGTGTGTTAAAACTTATATTGTATGATTTTCTGTCTTCTGATTTTCATCACATTGATGGATATTTGCAGCTGATACTCTTGGAGCATTGGACCAACTTGGGGGGATACATCTCCATGAATCCCCTTCCCTTCATTCCATTTGATGACTTGATGGATATATTTGGTTAAGGAAGTCTCACTTCTCCTTGGTTGGATGCTGATTGTGCTTGCTGCTTGGTAGTGTTTCTGTGAAAATTTCAAGTTTGAAAAAATCACTTAGTGGAAAGTGGCCACCACCAATAAAATAATATTAAAAGGGAATCTAGAAGCTTGGAGAAGACTCAATGAAAAGTTATAAAAGGAGGGTGGAGTTCATTTTCTAGGAATTCTATCCTATCATTTTCTCATTGCCATTGGAGAGAAGCTCAAGGGAGTTTCAGTCGAGGGTTTCAAGCGAAATCTTCACACTAGTTACAATGGATCTCTTGCCACCCTAGCGAGTCACTTCCAATTTCGGTGGACTTTCTTGCCGCCCTAGTTGGAAATTTTATTATTGGGTTTTGTTACTAATCTTGTTGTAAGTTGGGAGAAATTCGATTTTGCAGGAGACCAAGCTACTTCAAGAATGCTGAATTTTCCCTCCAGCACAAGTTTGCGGGGAAGCTTCTCCCCCCCCCGATCTCGCTCCCAAAACACGCTTTGTTCGGGAGCTCTTTGGGAGCGCGCTGCGTTTTCGGGAGCGCACTTCCGAGCCTGAAAAAACGCTCCCTGTCTTTTCTGGAGCGTTTCAGGGAGCGCTCAGGAGCAAACGCTCCCTAAGTGCTTCCCCCATTAAAAAAAAATGCTTCGGGAGCGTTTTTTTAATGCGGGAAGTAGTCGGGAAGCGTTCACTCTCGAACACTCCCCGACGTGTAGAAAAATTTCCAACGACAAAATTCGATTTTTTTGGGGGAAGGAGGGAGGGGGGGTTGGGTAATCAAAAGGCCACCCTCCTCATTTAGTTTTTATTGTTTTAGTTTGAGAGAGAGAGCAAGAGGAGCAAGAGCTTGAGAGTTGGAGAGCGATTTGGAGAGAAGGAGAGCTTGAGAGTTTGAAGAGCGGAAGTGCCAAAGAGAGAGCAAGGAGCAAGCTGCAAGAGAGCAAGTTTGCAAGAGGAGGATTGCAAGAAAGAGGTAGGTCTTCTAATCTAGTTTTTTATTTTCTAGGAATTGTTTTTAAGTTGTTCAAAAATGAAAACTTGATTTTTTTTCTCAATGTTGCATTCTAGTGTGTTGAAAAGTGAAAAATTGAATTGTTTTTTTCCTATGTTGCATTTCCTATTCCCATTTGGCATTCCTCCATTTTTTTTGCAGGCTAGAAACTTGAAACTTGAAACATCATGGCTATATGGCTAGGGATTTTCTTCATGTTGGTTCCTTTCTTTGTAATAATGGTGTTGGAGAGTAGAAGAAAGAGGCCCATTAGAGAAAAGGAGGATGAAGAAGTGGGTTATAGTGGATTTGATGAAAATCCTGAAGAGGAGGAGGAGTATGCTGAGGAGGAAGGGGAGAGTGGAGAACATGAGGCCACAGATACCCCAACTAGACAAGAGCAAAGTCAAACACCTTTGTGGAAAAATGTTCAGAGGCAGGAAGGAGGGAAAGGTGGTGGAACCACTAAATTTCTTTGCCCCCATTGCAATAAAGAATACACAGGTTCATACACCCGTGCCAGAAGGCTACTTTGTGGGAAAATGCCAAGGGATGGAGACAAAAATCTAGGAATCAAAATTTGTGTAAGTGTGCCAGCAACAGAGAGAGAGAGAAATATAAAAAGGAAGAGGAGGCTGCCCTACAAAGATCTAAAAGATCTAGGGGTTTCATTGATTCTTATACACCATCAGGTCCATCACATCATGGACAAAGAAGTCCATCAACTTACACCCATGGCAGTGGATATGGAGGCACACCTTGACCAAACATCTCCTTAAGGCGTAGAACCATATCCGATTTCCTTGACGAAGGGTGTAGGAATGATGTGGATTCAAAAATTTTCCGGTTTCTATATGCATGTGGGGTGCCATTCAATGTTCTTCGCTCACCTTATTGGCATGAAATGGTTTCTGCCATTAATGATGCTCCCAAAGGATACATGAGCACTGGGTATGACAAGGCCAGAACTGTGGGACTTGATCATGAAAGAGCTAAAATAAACAATTCTTTGGCTAGAATGACAAATTCTTGGAATGAGCATGGGGTGTCCATTGTATCTGATGGATGGACCAATGTAAAAGGAAAGCCATTGATAAGTGTTCTGGTTGTGTCGATTAGTGGTGCAATATTCCTTTCAGCATATGATTATTCAGACAAATTCAAAATCGGCATTAACATTGTAGAACCATTACTTGAAATAATTGAAAATACTGGGTCATACAATGTCATCCAAGTCATCAATGATAATGCTACTAACTGTAAGGCAACAGGAGCAATTATTGAGGATAAATACCCCAACATATTTTGGTTTGGGTGTTTGGTTTACACAATGAACCTTTTGATGCATGATATCATTAAAAACAAACAACCTCAATTCAAATGGCTTGGTGATTTGTACAAGAGAGGTAAAAAATGATAAGATTTATTACAAATCATAGCAATACCCATGGGCTTTTCCATACTCACTCCAAATTGGAGTTGTTGAAGATATCAAAGACTAGATTTGCTAGCTATTACCTCACCTTCAGGTGCCTTTTGAAGGTAAGAGAGTCATTGGCTGCAATGGTATCAAACCCATACTGGCAGGTATTAAAGGACAGGGCAGCGACAATAGTTGATAGGCAAGGTTTTGAACATGTGGAGGAGACCACCCTTGACCCTTTTGTTTTGGGCACGTGCGAGGGAAATTTTGAATTTCACCAAGCCCATTTATCACATGATTCGTTTTTCAGATACAAATAAACCAGTGATTGGGGAGGTTTATGAGCAGATGGATAGCATGTTGGGCCAAATAAAAGATGTTGTTAAGAATAATGATCCTAACTTGTATGCAATGATTCACGACTGTGTGTGTGCACGGTGGAATAAACTCAATGTTCCACTACATGCCTTGGCATATATCCTTACGCCAAAATACTACTCTCCATCTTGGTTGGGCCAACCTGCACCTAGAGGTGGGGTTAGGATCAAACCTCACACAGATCCAGAGGTACAAGAGGGGTACATGAAGGCATTAGACAAGTTGGTCCCCGACAGGGAGGAGTGTGCTAGATTGCGCCTTGAATTAGGCAGATACTTTAGTTGCACTGGTAACTTTGGTTCTTTCCATGCAATGGAAAACAGAGACAGTTTTCATGCTCTCACATGGTGGGAAGCATATGGCGGCATGGGACTTTTGCCAAAGTTGGCAAAAAAAGTTCTCTCACAAGTTGTGAATACTTATTCTGCAAAGAGGTGTTGGAGCACCTACAGCTTCATACATAATGTGAGAAGAAACATGCTGAATAAAAACCGAGCTGAAAGATTGGTTTATGTGCATTACAACTTGAGGTTGTTGAGTCATTACTGTGATCGGGCATATGAGGATCAATCATATAAAGTCTGGGACAACAACCCAGAGGATGATAATCTAGAGGACGACACTGTACATATGAAAGAATTGGAAGCAGAACTTTTGAGGGATGATGATGAAGCATCAACAGCCATACCACCACCACACACAGGGCCAGTCCCACCATCCAGTAGCAGTGCGGGTGCCAGTGCCAGTGCCAGTGCTCGATATCCAACTATTATTCCTTTGCAGATTCAGCCTCCACCTACATCCTCATGTTGCCCTCCACCTTCTAGTCATGGTCGTGGACGTGGTACTCCTGAGAGTACTAGAAGACCACCATTGCCTCGTGGTTCTCACAAATTAGACATTTCTCGTGTGCGTGGCAAGGGGCCAGCCAATAGATAAAATAGATTTGTTGTTTACTAGTCTTTTCTATTTTCTAGTAGTTTTTATCTTTTATAACTGTTGAATAGTTGAAACTTGACTCTTTCATATTTAATGACAATTTAAGTTTGAAGTTTGAATTTGAAAGGTGAAACTTTGAAGTTGGCATTTATAAGTTTATACGTCATTATGAATTATGAATATGATGCTTCATGAAAGTTATATGGTGATCAATGAATCAATAATGATAAATGTTATATATTGAATTTTGAAATCAATGAATCAATGATGATAAATGTTATATTAATATATCAATGATGATAAATGTTATATATTGAAATTTGAAATCAATGATGATAAATGTTATATTAATATATCAATGATGATAAATGTTAAATATTGAATTTTGAAAGCTTGAAACCTTCAGATTGATGATTCGCGAGACTCAAGAGTCAATATGTTGTATGTTTCCAACTTGTGGGCATGTTTGATGAAGATTATAATTTCTAGATGATTGATGTTATATGATTCAATCTATGTTTTTATGTTTTTTTATGTCTAATTCATCATTCTACATGCTTTTGTTGACATATATGCATCAAAATATAAAAAATATAAAAATATATATATATCTAGAAAAAACACTCCCTGAAACGCTCCGGACCGGGAGCTTTTGAAAATAGCACTCCCGCTCCCGCTCCCAAGCAACCATGCTCCAGCAGTAGGGCCGAATTGTTTATCTTGCTAATCAAATCAGAGGCCGAGTCATCTATCCTGCCCATTTCACTCAAGTTAAAGGAGAAAGGACGAGTTTCTTAATGTAAGCAGAGCACGAGTTTCCCATTTAATAGTTGGACAAGTTCACACTGTTTGGTCGAGATTCCCTGAGGAAAAGGAGGTCGAATCAGCTTGTCTTGCTGCTGGTCGAATTAATATATATAGGGACAAATTTGCAGTGATATTGGAGTGCTTGGGAGCCATGAGTTCCTTAATTGCTGAACTTTTCATTCCCATTTTTGATGACTGATGTGGATGAGATGAGACGACATGTTTCCTCCCACAAGTGCTAGACAGAGAGCTGGAGTTGGGACAACTTCTACTCTTTATTTGTTGGTCGTTTAACATGCTGGGATATACACAGATTTCTAGGAGAACGAACCAGCTCAGTCTTGCTGGTTGAGACATGCATATTCTTTGAAGCTGAGCAAGTTACCTTTGCTAGATGTTAAATACATTCTTTGAGTTTATCTTCTCAAATTTACACTACTGTCATAATTCTTTGAGCTTATGAGATTAAGAACTCTTCTAGGGTAACACTGCTGTCAGAATCTCAAGAAAGATGAATTTCTCCTCATGGTTACCAAGACGGCTTCCTCAGTTCATAGTACATACCAAACAGTATAAAAGACATGTTCCTCTTAGGAGTCAAAATTACAAAAAAAAAGGAATTTCATTTGGGGAAGCTAAGGTTAAACCTGTTTTGTTGGATGCTTCAAAGGGAGTTGGCATTAAATTTTCCAATGCCTGTGATGCATTGGGAATCCCTGATTCTGTGGATGACAATAATTTGCTAAAATATAGTCCTGTAATGTGAGAGTTGCATCTTACATTAATAAAAAGCATAGTTGCCGATGTGCTTAGACAACAGAAACCTGAGATAGTATTTCTACGAGAACTACAAATTACAGGGTTTCCTGTTAAAGGTTTTTTCTGATTCTGCTTGGAATAGCTTTCAGAGGTTCACAAAAGATGTCAATGGAAAAGGTGGGGCTTTCTGAGGTGTTGCCCCTTTCTTAGGTTCCAGGTTTCTTCGGAAGGGGGCAAAAGGTGCAACATATTTAGTGTAATGCAATTGTTGCTAATCTCTCTTGGTTTATGTTCTATTTATTCTTGGAATTCAGCATTGGAAAAGGATTCAAATTTGGGTTTGATTCAACAAATTGTTTGAATTTAAAACCGACAAGAATTTCTATTTGTTCAGAAAGCTGATTGAGAATTTGATTTTAACACGTATAGTCTGTAATTGTTGCATCTGAACTGGCTCTCAAACCGCTCTAGCCTCTTTCAGCTATTCACCCTGTCTAAATTTGTCCTGTAACAACTTAAACGATGTGGGAAAGATTTGATCTGTGCTGTGTAAGCTATTTTCTGAAATTTGCAGTCTCCTGCCATATACTTCATCAGGCTGCTCCCGACTAATGCTGGCCCAGGATTGAACCAACCTGGACAGAATTCAGACATTTATATACTGGATTTCCTTGGAAAAATAGGAGAAACTGTGGATGGGCACAATAATGAAGCCTATATTGGAGATTCTTCTTTGCTGAGTTACCATAGATTTTTCTTTGTATGTTTGCTGTGGCTCTAGAAATTGATTTTATATATGTTGGATCAGATACCATTTCTAGTTGTGCATATAGCACATTTTGTATCTGAGTAGACATTTAAACATCCTTAGTGGGTTAAAATGTCCATGAGAGGATATATTAAGTATTTAACGTGTATAATGGTTAGCTGTTATATATGAAAAGGTCAAGCACTTTTGCAATACAAAACAATGAAGGAAACTTAAAAATCACCGGAGACAACAAATCAACAAATTATATACCTTCATCCGTCGATACACTGGACGCTGGTATAAATGTTCAATGCCTAGAATATAACGATCAATCATTCCAACAGCATTACAGGCCGGACCAAGGTTGCCTCTTACGCCACATTTGACCTGCAATGAAGAAAAAGTCTTTGAATCAAAGAAATGACACAATAGGTAGATTTTTCGTCTTCTATCTCCCCAGTCATAGACTTCTCTTAAACGCGCAACAGGAGACATACCATCTTGTGGAAAACTTATTAAAAGAGGTTAATTATAAATTACTGCAATTAGTTAATGCTGGATCTGAATTCATCACTAATCTTACCTTTTCAAGTATAGCTTATTATACAATATTTAAGGAGATTAGAAGCCATGGGCATGCATTTAGGAATGGTTCTGTTATCCTCCATAAAGATCATACTTTTATCCTCCATAAAGGTGTTACACGGAGTTGAGAAATTGACTTAAAATTGAAATTTCTATTAATGGTCGGTGTTATCGCTTGCCGCCTACACCTACCTACAAGTTAGTGGGAAAAGCCTTCAACCCCACCAGGTGTGGTTGGTGGAAAGGAACTCAGAGAAGGGGCTGTCACATATTCCCGACTCTCTCCGTTTAAGCTATCTCCTAGATTAGCTATGGGGGGTGGTCCCTAAAGAAGAACTAAGTTAAATATGTGAGTTTTCTAGGAGATTTTTTAGAGTAAAATAGATTACTTCTTCAGATTTATAAGCAAAAACGTGATATGAGCAATAACCATCAATACATAAGATAAACATGAAACATATGAGAAACCAGTGCCTCCAGAGTATTGCTCTTTGAAATGAAAATGTATTTGCTTAAATGAAGTAAAATTCTTTCAAGATAAATAGATTTCTGAATGAAAGCATGAGATGCAATTAAACTAGATTTGGATGCAATTAATCTTGGTTACTTTTAATCTAAAATGCCTAATCTAGGTGAGAAGTCCTCCTCTTCTACTCTTACCAAGGGGTAAAAAATGGGGTGACTGTAAGAAAGAGGGGGCGAGGACACGGGGGTGTCATTAACGATACCCGTCTTCTGAGTCTTACGAGCTAGTGTGTGTCTTCGTTCCTACAAAGAGACAAGCCACATTCATAACTGCAGGGTCACGCACATTTACCTTACTGCGTACCAAATGGAAGAATTTTCCAAGAAATAATTTTTCCTATGATTTCTATCAACCAAGCTTATGCTTGGAGGTAAATTTTAAATATGAAACTAAGTTAGAATGCCTACTATGATATGCAAGTAAGTTTGCAAGTGCTATGTCAAAAATGGAAACACTCTTAGTAAGATTGTTCCACAAGATCACTTTATATATTTGCTCAAGTAAACATAAGATGCATAAGCTTCAAAAACAATTAAAATTGTGAGTTGCTAATGATGAATCAATTAAAAGCTTGATGCTTATGAGAAATTAATTTTCATGTAAAGTAAATTGCAATGCTTTAAAAATGAAATTGAGATTTGTGCTCACAATAGCTTTGCAAAAGGAACTTTAAACTTGAGGAAATTATCTTGACATGAAAATAAGTGACTGCTTTGAAAGAGAAACTTTGTCAAATACACAATGCTTCAATATTCTTAAAATGGAAACGTGGCTTGAGATTTGTGAAGCAAACTTTAGGAAAAAGAAAGTGATTTGTGTTACTTCCCAATTAGAGCATGCATATGTGATGTGAAAGAAAATGGAAATGTTAAAACCACTAAGTCAATCCATCTACAAATTCTCTCCTTTGAAATAGAGAGATAGGTATGCCAATGGGTAAAACCCATGCTCCCACAACAAAAACAGAATTTTTTATTATTATGGTGTTACAATGAGGTTAGAGCCTCTTGGAGGACTTCCCAAGGAATTGATGAGAGAATACAATGTGAATTATTGAAACAAGAAGAAAATCCCTTCAAGTAGGGAGCCTCAAAAGAGATGCAAGAGTTCTACAATTGGAGAATACAAGCTCCAAAGTGGTGTATGACCTAGCCTTCTTCCACAAGCTCTCCTAATGCCCACAGCCTCCTTGGAATGCAACTCGAAGCTAGAGAGAACCTACAAACAAGAATGTTAGGGCTGCAAAAAATAGAACCAAAGTTAGTGAAAAAGAGAGCATGTAAGTATGTGAATATGCTTAAAAGATCCCCATTGCTTGTCTAGTTTATGAGAAGCTCCTGAATAGCTATATAATGAGATGAAAGCACAATTAAAAGATGTAAATAATTTTTTTTTATATTTTGATTCATGCATAGACTATGTGAAGGAGAACCCTGCAAGAACAAGTACTTTCAAAAAATAAATTAGTTCTATGAAATTCAAATAACAATGAGAGCTCTTTGAAAACAATGTCAAGAGTGGGTTGGTCTCTTGAAGACTTCCCCTCACGCTTGCTAGTTGATTCAACGATGATCCTCTACAAAAATTCCAACAAACCTTAGTTCATATGGATTAAATCAATAAACAATGGCAAGAAAACTCTAAAATTTGTATGAAAATCGACAGAGTTTTCTAGCCTAGAGCATATCAAATAAAGAATTGTAAATGTAAGATAGCTATACATCTACAATTCAACAAAAGCATATGAGCAAAATGAAATATAAATCAAAGGTACAAATAGAGATATACCATCAATGATCCAAGCAATGCTCCAATGGAATAACAATCATGAATGAACCCCAAAGTCTTTTTATTCATATGAAGAACACAAGTACATAGAAGCAGAGCTTCGCCAAACACAATAGCTAGTAAACCATGATACAATATGAGAGCCCATGGCTCCATTATATAGAAAGTTGGGAGCAAATCTCAATGAAGAACCATATGCCAAGTGGTGAGAGGGAGGAGATCACAAGGCAAATTCGAATTTGATATGTGGCGCTCCATTGCCAAGTGTAAAAATCGGATGCTGGCAAGTTGACATCATTTTATTATTCCCTTATGTGCCAAATTCGAATTTTATGATGGAATGACAAGTGTATATGGTTGGTAACCCATGTGGGGCCAATTTTCCACAAAAATCTCTACCAAATATTCTCTCAAATCCTCCCAAATATGCACTAACTTCACAAATTCGAATTTCCAAGTAAACAACTCTCATTTAATCCCAGAAATTCAATTTTATTTGAGCACGTGTCTTTTTCTTGATTTTAGGAGTCCACATCACCTTGGGACTTCACTTTAACTCCTCCATAATTTTCCACCTCATTTAGCATGTGTGGATATTTATTTTTCTCCATTTATTTAATTTCTGGCTTAATTAATTGCCAGATTTCCCACTAAACTTAGGAAAAGTGGGTTTTGAGGATTCAAAACACATTTTTAACCCCTCAAAGTGTGTCATATTAAAGAGTTGAGAGTAAGAGGTGTAATTTTGATTACTCATACCCCATACAACTTCTCTAGGCAACACTTATTACAATTCAATTACAATTTTTATTGCAATTTTCGACTTAAGGGAAATCTAAAAAATTAAAAAATCACTACCTAGACCTAACCAAATTCCACGAAACTTTTTGGGTGATTTAGTATGGTAATATACATTGACTCTAGACACTAGAACTCACCCAAGGCCTCACCATCAAGCCGTACTCCGGATTTCGGGTAAAATTGGAGAAAAAAACTCAATTAATTATCAACTCCTGGTAGGGTGATGATAATTAACCAAGTGAAAAAAACCTCCCAGAGTAATACTCACTTGTTGGCAAGGTCCCAGACTACCTAGGCCTGTTACAGACTCAATACTGACTCAACTCATCATTACTAGCATCACTTATTACAATTCCTCGTAGGGCGTGGAATTTGGGTACAAGAGAAAATGATAAGAAGTAGAAATAGAGTTTAAAAACTCTAGTGAACTGATGATATTTGATGGGACAAATGTCTTCTGGTTCATCCTTAAGCAGGGAGTCTTCTCATTATCATCAGGTGCCACTCTAGTGGTCAATAGTCGGTAAATACCAAAATAGGACATAGGTCAAAGTGTCTGGTGACTACGACCAACAATAATATCCAGAAAAAGGTGAAATGCAAAGGACCCTCTAAAATAAGATACAATGAAATGAAAATGAAAGATGGAGAGGTTTATCATTGCTATATCAATGCATAAAGCTTATATTGTAAGGCACCTAATATGGGCATATCATTTGGGCAATTGCCATAAATTTACATCTAGGATAAACATAAGGAATGTTTAGGATTATTGTTGTACTAGATATATGTTCTAGCTTTTCCCTGTCTGTTGGTGGATGGGAGGATTGTGAAAATTCCAAGTCTGGAACCCTATTGCAGCCAACTGAAAATACTTCACCTACTTGTTATTTAATGAACAAGTTCTTTACAGTTTTCTACTGGAAATACTGAAGAAAATCACTATTGCAGCCTTCACTTAATTAATTAAATATGGTGAAACAAGAAACTAAGAAGAAAGAAAAACATCACACAGGACACCATTGTTTTTGGACAAACGTCCCCGGAAAAACCCAATGTGGGAAAACCGGTGCAGAAAATCTAAGGGTTTTATTTTTAAGCAACAATTATTTCTGAATACATCTTTGAATGTCTCTCTGGACTATTCAGTTACAGAGAATATCACTAACATAGAGATTAGTGAGGTTACCTCACACTATCACTAGATATCTCGGCTGATCCGGCCACTAAATGAGATGCCTATGGCAGGCTCTGCGCTGCCTCTGCGTAGTTCCAGCGTCAACCCTTTTGGGCACTACGTCACTCAATTTGTGGATCAATCTGCTCCCCGGAATCTTCAATATCTGCCTCCCGATCTCACACCCCGACTTCAGCTTCTGAAATCGATTCTTTAGAAATATCTTCGGATTTCCTCTTTTCCCTCTGCGCATATTATTAAAAACCAGCCGGTTTGAACCGGTAACCAGTCAAACCGGTCAGTCAGGAGCCTAGTCGGTCAAAACCAGTCAAAAAACCCGATCAGGCACCCCATTTCGCTTTTTTTTCTGATCAAACCGGTCTAACTGGCCGGTTTATTGATAAATCGGTCGGTTTATCAATAAACCGACCGGTTAGCTACCACGGCCACAAAAAGGACCCACAGAAGTTGATTTGGCCAGTAATGGGTGGTTTTGGAGGGAAAATGGGGGTTTTTTCCCTCCAAAAACACCCTCCCCAATCCTTTAAAGGCAGGGGTACCCTCTCATTTGTCTCACACATCTCATTTTGAGCTTTTGTGAGTTTGATTGAGAGCTTGGAGAGTTGACCTTTTGCTGGAGTAGTGGAACAACATAGAGTTTGCGCTAAGTAGTAGTCATCATGCCTCCAAAAGGCAAGGACACTGCATGGGCTCATTGTGATATGATTGATGGCAAAATGATTTGCAAATATTGCCAAAAATATATTGCAGGAGGGGGTATTTACAAGTTCCAGCAACACGGGATAGGAGGCCATGTAAAGCCATGTGGAGCACCAAATGAAGTAATAGGGCATATTAGGGCAGAATACCTTCAGAAGTTTGAAACTCAAGCCACTGAACCAATAGAGAAGTTTGTGACTGGAGCAGTTGCAAAGTTTGGCAGTCGAGAGTCGGGAGACTCAAGTTCAACCAACTGAGTTTGAACTTTGATCATGATTAGAAGTTTCAACTTTCAAGTGATAATGTTGATCATTAATTAGATTTTAGTAATATCATATATGTAGATTTGTAGTAGATTGTCACTGTACTATGTAGGCCAATGGCCTCAATGCTCATAGCTTGTAGCATTGTTTTTGGACTTTATGGGTCATTTGGAACCTCATTGCTTATGTATTTTTTCGATGATATGTATTGCACTCGGTGCCATAATGCCATTTTGATATATTCACCTTTACATGGTATATAAATGAGCAAACTTTGCATATTTTGTCTCTATTGGCTTGGAATCATGGTTGCAAATTTTAAAAATAGTTTTTTTTATTAAAAAATAATTATTTAATGCATTTTTTTAAAAACCAGTTCGTTTAGACCTGACCAGTACTGGTTAGAACAGTTCTGGTCCGGTTACCAGTTCATTAGTTCCACCGGTCCGGTCACCAGTTCTGGTTTTTAAATCTATGCCTCTGCGTGGCTTTGCATCAGCCTCTCTGGCTCTACGTTGGAGCTATTGGATCTCTCTCTGCCCTTCTCTGTTGATGATTCTTTGACCGAGAAATATTTCTCTTCGGAAACTGTCTCTGCCCCTCAATTGCGTGAGAATCTCTCGATCAAAGTTTTCCTCTAAGCAGTGCTCACTTCAGAAAATTCGATCTCTTGATCTCTCGGTGTATCTTTCCAAATGACCCTCAAGTCTTTTTTATAGTCTTCCTGTTGAGACTTCAACGACCGAGATTAGATCTCCAATCAACAAATAAGATTACGTTTTGAATTGATCTGCTTTTTCTAGAAGTTACACCCACAGTTTAGATTAATACCCATTAATTATTTTAATTTCCTAAGTTTAGACTTAGTGTCTCATTAAAAATAATTAATTTATTAAATAAAACCATCTCTGGATGGAATTTCCCAAAACGATTTGTCAGTTATCTGGAATACATGTGTCTACGCCCCTCCACAAAGTTTGAGACTTAGAGCACATTCGATGCTACCCCAAATCAACACTCCCTCTTAGCGAGGAATGTGCTCTAGCAAATATGCCCTGCTGCATATACGCTGTTGATGTCTAACATGTTGTCCACCAACTACTGCATTGCTGCTGCAACTGTACTATTGCTGACCCTGCCACGATCAACACTGCATCCGTACTGCAACTCCCTCTCAAATGTTGTATCTGTTGCTAGCACTGCCGCTGCTAACTATGCACTGCAACTCAGTCACTGAGAGAGGCAACTGAAAAAAAAAAATCCAAAAATGTGGATAAGTGTTCAAGATGTATCTCGATGTTGAAACTCCGACTGCTTCTAGTCCTACCCTGTCCCTCTGAAGCACTGCGTTGTTGCTGCTCTATGCTGTGCCTTTCTGAACTGCTCCAACTCTGCATTGCGCTGCTCAGATTCTCGTGCTGCTAACCACTGCATCTGTCACTCCAATGCTCCTTTACACCATCTAAAACTCCTCCAGCTTGTTACTACTGATCTTGGGCACCTGTAGCAAGGTCATGATCCAAGAGGTGGACTACTCAAGGATCCTCCCTGGACCACAACTGAAGTTCTTGCGAACTTACAGTTCAATGTCGCCCCATCTCCCTGTTGAGATTTGGCGTATTTGGGGTAGCATCAGTTGTGTTCTAGCTCCCAAATTTTGTGGAGGGACTAGAGTACACTTGGTCTGCAAGACCCAGAAAGGGATTTGAGAAATTTCATCTGGTTTGGGAGATATATAATTAATTAATTATTTTAATGTATTTTCTAAGTCTCAATTTAAGAAAATGAAATAATTAAAGTTAATAAAATTAAACATGTGATGAAATTGTCTTAAGTCACATGGATCAAGCTTTCTTTTAATCTTAGCCATTGATTCAAGATTTGATCATGGCCGTTTTTTTCCCAACAAGAAAAGTATAAAGGAAAGGCTTGCGGTCATTTGTAAGACACACAGTGGCAGAGCACTAAAGCTAACCTGAGATTCTAGGGCAGGTTTGCTAAGAATTCTCAGAAGTGTTTCAGTTGCAAAGAGGGGAATTTAAACCAAGGGAATGATCTGATCCCAGGGTCTAGAATCAGCAAGAGTCAAAGAGATCAGCTCAGAGAGGCAGCACAGAGAAGCAGGAGAGCAACAACAAAGAGGGCAGCAACTGTGCTACGCAGGTGCTGCGCAGTCCCTCCCAGGGCAACGTGATTCAACTGGAAGCCCTCAAGGGTTATGCAGAGACCCTAAGGGGCAGCGTAAGGACTGCGTCACCCAGTCTGGGGTAACGCAACCTTTCCAGGCCAGCGCTGAGGGACGCAGGGGCTTCAGAGGCTGACGCAGGCGCTTCAGGGGCAACGTTGGGGTTTCTAGGGCCTGATTTTTTCTGAGTCCTGCAAATCCCGTTTGAGGGTGTGGATCAGTGATTATTTTAGCTTCAAAACAGCGAGTGAGATGTAGATCTAATTTATCTCTGTCGGGTTTTCCAGATCTAGAACCTAGATTTGTTGTATTCAATAAATTCTTCATAATAAAACTCTCCAGCAATCAACAGACTGGTTTTCCCGCATTGGGTTTTTCCAGGGACTATTTGTCTAGAAAATTACTGTGTCACTTTGTCTATGTGTGCATGTACTTTTTCTAGATCTGGATTGGTGAAATTCTATTATGTGTTTTGCTTTGATGTTAATCTGAATTTATTCAGTTAATAACTTAATTAAGTAGGAGGAGCATAACCAGATTTAACAGTAGGGTTTTTGCATAAGTATTATTCAGAAATTTTCACATGTTATCAGAACAATTGCAGATCTAGGAGGGTCACCAGCAGAAGACTAAAGGTTCTAGCTGTAGAAAGCAGCAGGAAAAGCAGCAGAAGGGCAGATCTGAAGGGACAACACAGTTTTCAGAGGTAGAGTAACGCAGAGGGCAGGGTGACGCAGTCTAACACTGTCTCCCAGCAAGCCTACGCAATTACTGCATAGAGGCAGCCCAAAGATAAGGTAGGATTAGTCTGAAGCCAGCCAGTGTGACGCAGATCTGAATCTGTCAGATCCAGAAAAGACTAAAGCTTAGCTGCAGAAATTTAGTAGGTGCTAGTGGGGTTAAATTTCTGAAGTTTGCAGATTTTTAGCCTAAGCACAAGTGACAAAGAGTGGGAGGAGATCAGCTTCTCAGAGAGTTTCTAGCCAAAGAAACTTGCAGATTGATAAGAGGATCAAAGAGAGTCGAATCATTGTTGATTTGGCAGATTTCCAAGCAGGGAAATCAGTTGTCAGAGGGAGCAGAAGGTGCCTGTTTTGCCAAGGGCCTTAGATCCAGTTCTCTAGCAAAGAGAAAGGGAAGTTCCGACACATTTCTGAGCAGATGGCTCCTCATGGACTGCGTGATCAGGACAGATTGGATGGCCTTTCCAACTTCTTAGTTTGGAAGGCTTGGATCCTAATAGTCCTTGAGGCATATCATCTAAGAGACCATGCAGAGCAAACACTGGCCACACTGACCGATGCAGATCTCCTACGAAAGCATAATGAAGCTGCTGGGCATGCCAAGTGGTTGATCATGGATGGAATTAAGAACCATATTGTCCCACAAATGGTTGCTTGGGAGCGGGAGCGCCATTTTCAAAAGCTCTCGGTCCGTAGCGTTTCGGGGAGCGTTTTTTTAAATATATATATATATATATATATATATATATATATATATATATAGATGCATATATGTCAACAAAAGCATGTAGAATGATGAATTAGACATAAAAAACATAAAAACATAGATTAAAACATATAACATCAATCATCTAGAAGTTATAATATTCATCAACCAAGCCCACAAGTTGGAAACATACAACATATTGACTCTTGAGTCTCGTGAATCATCAATCTGAAGGTTTCAAGCTTTCAAAATTCAATATATAACATTTATCATCATTGATATATAACATTTATCATCATTGATTCATTGATTTCAAATTTCAATATATAACATTTATCATCATTGATATATATCATTTATCATCATTGATTCATTGATCACCATATAACTTTCATGAAGCGTCATATTCATAATTCATAATGACTTATAAACTTATAAATGCCAACTTCAAAGTTTCACCTTTCAAATTCAAACTTCAACCTTAAATTGTCATTAAATATGAAAGAGTCAAGTTTCAACTGTTCAACAGTTATAAAAGATAAAAACTACTAGAAAATAGAAAAGACTAGTAAACAACAAATCTATTTTATCTATTGGTTGGCCCCTTGCCACGCCCACGAGAAATGTCTAATTTGTGCGAGCCACGAGGAAATGATGGTCTTCTAGTACTCTCAAGAGTACCACGTCCACGACCATGACTAGAAGGTGGAGGCTGAATCTGCAAAGGAACAATAGTTGGATATCGAGGACTGGCACTGGCACTGGCACTAGCACCCGCACTGCTACTGGATGGTGGGACTGGCCCTGTGTGTGGCGGTGCTGCTGATGCTTCATCATTATCCCTAAAAAGTTTTGCTTCCAATTCTTCCATATGTACCGTGTCGTCCTCCAAATTATCATCCTCTGGGTTGTTGTCTCAAACTTTGTATGATTGATCCTCATATGCCCGATCACAGTAATGGCTCAACAACCTCAAGTTGTAATGCACATAAACCAAGCTTTCAGCTCTGTTTTCATTCAGCCTGTTTCTTCTCACATTATGTATGAAGCTATAGGTGCTCCAACACCTCTCTGCAGAAGAAGTATTCACAACCTGTGAGAGAACTTTTTTTGCCAACTTTGGAAAAAGTCCCATGCCGCCATATGCTTCCCACCATGTGAGAGCATCAAATCTGTCTCTGTCTTCCATTGCATGGAAAGAACCAAAGTTAGCAGTGCAACTGAAGTATTTGCCTAATTCAAGGCGGAATCTAGCACACTCCTCCCTATCGGGGACCAACTTGTCTAATGCCTTCATGTACCCCTCTTGTACATCTAGATCTATGTGAGGTTTGATCCTAACCCCACCTCTAGGTGCAGGCTGGCCCAACCAAGATGGAGAGTAGTATTTTGGCATAAGGATATATACCAAGGCATGTAGTGGAACATTGAGTTTATTCCACTATGCACACACACAGTCATGAATCATTGCATACAAGTTGGGATCATTATCCTCAACAACATCTTTTATTTGGCCCAACATGCTGTCCATCTGCTCATAAACCTCCCCAATCACTGGTTTATTTGTATCTGCAAACCGAATCATGTGATAAATGGGCTTGGTGAAATTCAAAATTTCCCTCACACGTGCCCAAAACAAAGGGTCAAGGGCGGTCTCCTCCACATGTTCAAAACCTTGCCTGTCAACTATTGTCGCTGCCCTGTCCTTTAATACCTGCCAGTGTGGGCTTGATACCATTGCAGCCAATGACTCTCTTACCTTCAAAAGGCGCCTGAAGGTGAGGTAATAGCTAGCAAATCTAGTCTTTGCTATCTTCAACAACTCCAATTTGGAGTGAGTATGGAAAAGCCCATGGGTATTACTATGATTTGTAATAAATCTTATCATTTTTTTACCTCTCTTGTACAAATCACCAAGCCATTTGAATTGAGGTTGTTTCTTTTTAATGATATCATGCACCAAAAGGGTCATTGTGTGAACCAAACACCCAAACCAAAATATGTTGGGGTATTTATCCTCAATAATTGCTCCTGCTGCCTTACAGTTAGCAACATTATCAGTGATGACTTGGATGACATTGTATGGCCTAGTACTTTCAATTATTTCAAGTAATGGTTCTACAATGTTAATGCCAATCTCGAATTTGTCTAAATAATCATACGCTGAAAGGAATATTGCACCACTAACCGACACAGCCAGAACACTTATCAATGGCTTTCCTTTTACATTGGTCCATCCATCAGATACAATGGACACCCCATGCTCATTCCAAGAATTTGTCATTCTAGCCAAAGAATTGTTTATTTTAGCTCTTTCATGATCAAGTCCCACAGTTCTGGCCTTGTCATACCCAGGGCTCTTGTATCCTTTGGGGGTATCATTAATGGCAGAAACCATTTCATGCCAATAAGGTGAGCGAAGAACATTGAATGGCACCCCACATGCATATAGAAACCGGAAAATTTTTGAATCCACATCATTCCTACACCCTTCGTCAAGGAAATCGGATATGGTTCGATGCCTTAAGAAGATGTTTGGTCCAGGTGTACCTCCATATCCACTGCCATGGGTGGAAGTTGATGGACTTCTTTGTCCATGATGTGATGGACCTGATGGTGCATAAGAATCAATGAAACCCCTAGATCTTTTAGATCTCTGTAGGGCAGCCTCCTCATCCGTTCTATATTTCTCTCTCTATGTTGCTGGCACACTTACACAAATTTTGATTCCTAGATTTTTCTCTCCATCCCCTGGCATTTTCCCACAAAGGTGCCTTCTGGCACGGGTGTATGAACCTGTGTATTCTTTATTGCAATGGGGGCAAAGAAATTTAGTGGTTCCACCACCTTTCCCTCCTTCCTGCCTCTGAATATATTTCCACAAAGGTGTTTGACTTTGGTCTTGTCTAGTTGGGGTATCTGTGGCCTCATGTTCTCCACTCTCCCCTTCCTCCTCAGCATACTCCTCCTCCTCTTCAAGATTTTCATCAAATCCACTATAACCCACTTCTTCATCCTCCTCTTCTCTAATGGGCCTCTTTCTTCTACTCTCCAACACCATTATTACAAAGAAAGGAACCAACATGAAGAAAATCCCTAGCCATATAGCCATGATGTTTCAAGTTTCAAGTTTCTAGCCTGCAAAAAAAGTGGAGGAATGCCAAATGGGAATAGGAAATGCAACATAGTAAAAAAACAATTCAATTTTTCACTTTTCAACACACTAAAATGCAACATTGAGAAAAAAATCAAGTTTTCATTTTTGAACAACTTAAAAATGATTCCTAGAAATTAAAAAACTAGATTAGAAGTCCTACCTTTTTGTCCTGACTCCTGACTCCTTCAATCCTCCTCTTGCTCTCTTGCAGTGTGCTCCTTGCTCTCTCCTTCGCACTTCCGCTCTCCAAACTCTCAAGCTCTCTTGCTCTCCAACTTGCTTGCCAACTCTCAAGCTCTTGCTCTCACTCTCAAACTAAAACAATGAAAAACAAATGAGGAGGGTGGGCTTTTATTTACACAACCCCCCTCCCTCCCTCCCAAAAAATTCGGAAAATTTGCCATCCACTTTTTTTTTTACGCGCTGGGGAGCGTTTTTTTTGTCGGGGAGCGTTCGGGAGCAAATGCTCCCCGACCGCTCCCTTCATTAAAAAAACGCTTCGGAAGCGTTTTTTTAAGAAGCGTTTTTTTAATGGGGGAAGCGCTCAGGGAGCGTTCGCTCTCGAGCGCTCCCTGCAACGCTCCCGAAAAAACAGGGAGCATTTTTTCAAGCTCGAAAGCGTGCTCCCGAAAACGCTCCTTGCTCCCAAAGAGCTCCCGAACAAAGTGCATTTTGGGAGCGGAATTTGGGGGGGGGGGGGGGGGCAAAAGCTTCCCCGCAACCTTGGTCCCACACATAGCTAAAAAAAAGACAGCTAATGAGATGTGGAAGGGCTTAACTTCCCTATACAAGGGAAAGTCTGTTCAAAGGAAGATGTTGTTGGAGACTCAGATGAGGTCATTCATGATGACCAAGAGAGAAGACATGGAGCATTTCCTCTTCAGATTGCAGTCATTCAAAGATCAGTTGACTGCAATGGGTGCTAAGGTGGAAGGCGATGTGATGGTCAGGACTGCTCTCAATGCAGTCAAAGATGAGTGGGAAACCTTTGTCCAAAGTATCTTTGGCAGAGCGGACCTCCCAGATTGGGACAGCTTGTGGGCAATTCTGCGTCAAGAAGAACTCTGCAGATTCACCAAGAAGCAGTACAACACGGGATTGATCAAAATGAAGAAGGAAGATGAAGAAGATGCAGCCTTGGCATCAAAGAGGCAGCAGGGAAAGAAGAAGAAGGATCTTTCAAAGATCAAGTGCTTCCAGTGTGGTGAAATGGAACATTTTGCCAGCCATTTTCCTCAGAAGAAAAGGGACAAGGAAGCTTCTTCTTCCAAGGCTGCCGTGGTGGATGATGGATCAAAAGATGATGCAGCCATGAGCGCTCATGAACCACGAAAGTGGGGCGACATGGATCTGTAGAGGAGCTACAGAATGTGAGGCGGGATCCTTGAGCAACTCATCTCTTGGATCACATGCGAGCTACAACAGCCTTAAGACAGTAGCAGGACAAGTGGAGCAGTGGGTGCATAGATCATGGATGAAGCAGAGGCAGATATGAAGGTTGAAAGGAGCAGCACAGTGCAGATGTAGCAACAACATAGGGGTTGATATGACTTCAGCAGCGCAGAGCAAAGCTGCAGCAACGTGGAGGCTTTAAGAGGACAACGCAGCACAGCAGCAACGTGAGGGATTTCAGCACAAGGGGTTGATGTGACTTCAGCAGTGCAGAGGGGGTTTGCTTACGCAGTGCAAAGTTGTTGTTGTGCATTGCCCTTCAGATGCACAACAACCCAACTGACTTGTTTGTCAAAGATTGGGCAGGAGATTCAATTGTTTCTCTCAACAGCTGAAGTTGTAGTGCAACAGATCAGCAGTGGTAGTGCTATGAGCAGCACAGATGCAGCAAATTGAGAGGGAGTTGCGGTACAGATGTTGCAGTGGCAGTGGCAGAGTCATCGGCAACAGTATAGAATGGCAACAGCATTGGAGAGTTGAGTGGCAATAGGCCAAACATCAGCAACATAGAACTAGTGCCCAAAATCTTGTAATGCATAGTGTGATGTATTGCTAGAGCACACTACTGATGCTAAGAAGGAGTGTTGAGATTTTGTGTATTTGGGGTAGCATCAGTTGTGCTCTAGCTCCCAAATTTTGTGGAGGGACTAGAGTACACTTGATCTACAAGACCCAGAAAGGGATTTGGGAAATTTCATCTGGTTTGGGAGATATTTAATTAATTAATTATTTTAATGTATTTCCTAAGTCTAAACTTAGGAAAACTAAATAATTAAAGTTAACTAAATTAAACATGTGATGAAATTGTCTTAAGTCACACAAATCAAGCTTTCTTTTAATCTTAGCCATTGATTCAAGATATGATCATGGTCGTTGGTATCCCAACGAGAAAAGTATAAAGGAAAGGCTTGGGGTCATTTGTAAGACACAAAGGCAGAGCACTGAAGCTAAGCTGATATTCTAGGGCGGGTTTGCGAAGAATTCTCAGAAATGTTTCAGATGCAGAGAGAGAAGAATTTAGACCAAGGGGATGATCTGATCCCAGGGTCTAGAATCAACAAGAGGCAGAGATCAGCTCAGAGAGGCAACGCAGAGAAGCAGGAGAGTAGAAGCAAAGAGGGCAACAACTGTGCTACACAAGTGCTGCACAGTCCCTCCCACGGTAGCGTGATTCAGTCGGAAGCCCTCAGGGGTTACGGAGAGACCCTAAGGGGCTGCCTAAGGACTGCGTCACCAAGTCTGGGGTAACGCAGCCCTTTACAGGCCAGTGTCGAGGGATGCAGGGACTTCAAAGGCTGACGCAAAGGCTTGAGGGGCATCGTTGGGGTTTCTAGGGCCTGATTTTGGCTGAGTCCTGTAAATCCCGTTTGAGGGTGTGGATCAGTGATTATTTTGGCTTCAGAACAACCAGTGAGTTGTAGATCTAATTTATCTATGTAGGGTTTTCCTGATCTGGAACCCAGATTTTCTATATTCAGAAAATTCTTAATAATAAAACCCTCCAGCAACTAGCAGGCTGGTTTTCCCGCATTGGGTTTTTCTGGGGACTATTTGTCCAAAAATTCACTGTGTCACTTTGTCTATGTCTGCATGTACTTTTCTAGATCTGGATTGGTGAAAGTATGTTATGTGTTTTGCTTCAATGTTATTTGGAATTTATTCATTTAATAACTTAATTAAGTAGGAGGAACATAACCAGATTTAAATTAGGGTTTCTGCATAAGTATTATTCAGAAATTTTCACACTCCCTCCTGGAGATGCGTGGGCACTCATGGCATACTCATCTTCTTCAATCTTTACGGACGCAACCTTCGGATCATGCTTCTCGTCCTTGTCATTTTTCTTCAAAGGACACTGTGTGGCATAAGGACCAAGTTCACCACACCTGAAGCATTTTATCTTCGAGACATCCTTCTTCCGTCTTCGCTGCTCCTGCTGCTCCTTGGATGCAAGTGCTGCATTCTCCTCCTCCTCCTTTGTATTCGACCCACTACTACTGTTGTCGTCAAGTTTACAAGTGACTAGGTCCCTCCTTAGCTCTTCTTGTTGAAGAGAAGCTCACATCCCTTCCATCTTGGCAAGGTTGCTCTGCGCAGGATGCTCTGGACAAAAACCTGCCATCCTTCTATGACTGCATTGAGGGCCAGCCTTACCATCGCGGTAGGTTGAGGTGTGGACCCCACGACTACTAGCTAATCATGGATTTCCTGAAGCTTAGACAGGAATGGATCAATACGCTCCCCCTTCTACATCTGCGTCATTCTTAGTTTCTGCTCTAAGTACATATTCCGTTGTTTGGAAGATCCTTCGTATAGCGCTACTAATGTTGATTTCAATAGCATCGAAAAGTGTTCTAAGTCTCATTTTTGGTAGAGGCTTGGACATCAATTATCCAGAGAACCTAGAAATCGTTTGTGGAAATTCCACTCGGATATGACTTTATTAAAATAATTAATTATTTTAATGCAGACCCTAAGTTTAAACTTAGGGAAAATAAATAATTAAAGGGTATTAATAGAGAAGAGTGTGAATCTTCTAGAAAATGAAGATCAAGTCATCTTTTAATATGAGCCATTGCTTAACGATATAATCTCGGTCGTTAATTCATCAGCGAGAAGACTATAAGAAGAGACTTGAGGGCCATTTGGAAATCAACTCAGGGACACTCTCAGTGCCTGAAGGAAATCAATTCTGAAGCAAGAGAATTCGATTTCAGTGGGTGAGATTGTAGAGGCAGGGTTGTAGAAGTAGAAGGAGGAGGGAAGAGTCAGTTATCAGGAAGCAGAAGTCAGGAGGATGAAGGGAAGGGTGAGTTGATCAGTAGTAAGAATCCCTCCACATAGAATCACGCAGTCCAGGGAGAGACTGCGCAGAGCTCTCACGCTCGATGACACAGAGGGTGAAGGAGGTCACCCCGAGGGTCTGAAATTTGTCTGGAAGGTCTAGAAAAATTTAGCCAGGTGTTTGAAAAATTTTCTCTTCTCATCAGACTCTTGTAAATGTACTTTCCATTTCTAAAGATAAATATAAAACCCTCATCTGCTGCACCGGTTTTCCCACATTGGGTTTTTCCGGGGACAATTGTCCAAAAATAACTATGTTCATGTGATTGTTTCTATTGTGCTACTTGTGTAAATTATCTTTCTGTTCTTATGCTCTTAATGATAGTGAAGATCTGCAAATGTATTTATTTCAGAATTTACTAAAGCATCTGTAAATAACTTATCTCATAAGTAGGAGAAATAAACCAAGTATTGCAGAAATATTTTTCTCCTAAAAATTTCACAACTAAGGCTTCCCACATCTGCCTAGTTGTGTCCTTGCTGGCTATGTGGGACATGTTGACCACTGCAGTTGCACTTGATGATAATGAAGAGACTCCATACCCAAGGATGAACCAGAAGACATTTGTACCATCAGATATCATCAGTTCAATAGAGTTTCTTAACTCTACTTCTATTTTCTCATCATTTTTCTCTAATGCACAGATTCCACACCCTACGAGGAATTGTAATAAGTGATGCTAGTAATGATGAATTTGAGTCAGTATTGAGTCTATAACAGGCCTAGGATGTTGGGACTCGATCAGCAAGCGAGTACACCTTGGAGTGTTTGTTTTTACTTGATTAATTATTCCTTCTTTTTAGCGGCGAATAATTTTCTAGGTTTTTTCACTCATTGCATTACCCCAAAGCCAGGGTGGCGGCTTGAATGTTGAGCCCCTGACGCATCTTAGAGTCTAGAGTCAATGTATATTACCATACTATATCACACAAAAAATTGCGTGGAATTTGGTTAAGTCTAGGTAGTGATTTTTTAATTTTTTAGACTTCCTGCAGGTCAAAAACTGCAATTAAATTTGTAATTGGATTGTAATAAGTGTTGTCTAGAGAAGTTGTATGGTGTATGAGTAATCAAAATTACACCTCTCACCCTCAAATTTCTACTATGACACACTTTGAGGGGTTAAAAATGTGTTTTGAACCCTCAAAACCCACTTTTCCTAAATTTAGTGGGAGATTTGGCAATTAATTAAGCCAAAAATTAAATAAATGGAGAAAAATAAATATCCAAACATGCTAAATGAGGTGGAAAATTATGGAGGAGTTAAAGTGAAGTCCCAAAGTGATGTGGACTCCTAAAATCAAGGAAAAGACGTGCTCAAATAAAATTGAATTTCCTGCATTCAATGAGAGTTGCTTACTTGGAAATTCGAATTTGTGAAGTTAGTGCATATTTGGGAGGATATGGGAGAATATTTGATGGAGATTTTTGTGAAAAATTGTCCCCACATGGGTTACCACCCATATACACTTGTCATTCCATCATAAAATTCAAATTTGGCACATAAGGGAAGAGGAAAATGTTGTCCACTTGCCAGAATCCGATTTTTACACTTGGCAATGGAACTCAACATATCAAATTCGAATTTGCCTTGTGATCTCCTCCCTCTCACCACTTGGCATATGGTTCTTCATTGGGATTTTCTCCCAACTTTCTATATAATGGAGCCATGGGTTTTCATATTATATCATGTTATGAGCTATTGGACTTGAGGAAACTCTGTCATTTCTATATATCAATAAAATCAAGACTTTGGGGCTATTTAGCGGATGTTCTCTTGGCGTTATGAGATGATTTCTTTCCATACTATTGCTATTGTATTTGAATTCGTTTATATGCTTGATCAATATTAGTTTATATTTTCCATCTTGCTTGGATTGATGCGTGCAAGCTATCTTGCATGCATCATTGATTTAAAGAATTATTCTAGGAATTAGCTTGCTAAGTCATTTTCGGAGGAATGTTTGGTTTATCTATTTCATTATGATTCTCTAATCCTTTTGCAAACTGATATTTGTTTAAATGTGTAGGGAAGATCTATTCGTATTGTGTGCAGGAAATCCATCCAGACGTGGGAAAAGTCTCAAATAGATCAACTCACCCCTAGATTCAAAGTGATCCAAAACTCAGCTACTTTCAACTCCAAGTTTTGCATCAAAGGAAGAAAAAGAGGGAGTTTCTCGTTCTTTAGCTACTTGATCACCTATTTCCAATTCTAAATCTAAAAATTTCCATTTGTATAGCGTCTTAACGTCATATTTGCTACTTCAAGAGCATTTTTATAGACTAGGCAAGAATGGGGGTTCACTCCCATTCCTTGGGCTAGTGCCTTTGTATATTAATTTGTATTTTAGATCCTCCTTATTTCAACCTAACATTTGATTTTCTTTTGCAGCTTGCAAGCTTGAGCGTGAAAAGCGAGGAGCTTGAGGAAAAAATGGCAAAAAGCAATTGATCCTCCTTGCATGCGAAGGCTACCATTACTTCAAAATCTGATTTTATGGAGACCGTAAGCACCTTTGGGACAGCAACAAGCTTGATCTTTGCCGTGGGCCTTGGAGCCTTGAGAAATTCATATTTTGAAGGTTTTTCTCCATAAGTTGTGTTGTCAATTCTTGAGGAGGAGATTAAGCATTTTTTCAAGTTCTTTATTCATAGAAGGGTCTCCTTTTGAGCAACCCTCTTAAAGGTTGTTTTATTCACTTGTAATCAGTAATAAAATAATTTCTTTTTGCTTGAGGGAGCTTGGGATATTTTTCCCATGGTATCCCCCTTCCTTGGTTGAAGAGGAAGGAATTTCTTGGGTGGATTGATTCATTTTCTGATATTTGTTTTATGCATGCTAATGAGTTAACAACTAATGCACTCTACATCCATCTAACTAAATTTCGGTTTAAATTAAACTTTCATGCATGAACCCCAATGCTACAAACTTGATCAAAATCTCTTTTTTATGTGTAAGCAATTTGCATGTTTAGCAAAATTCCATTTGATTTAATGACTATGCTTCGTGCATGTTGATGAACCATTGAAGCACCTTTTTTATAAAAACTAATTTCATTTCACTTGCCATTAAAATGCTAAAACAAATATGAGTTTATATGTTTCTCTCAAAGTTTGTTTTATTATTGCAAGTAAGCACCATCTCATCTCTTGTGGAAAATTTGCATGTATCATTTAAACGAGATTTATCAACATTCATTTCACACAAGCAACTCATTAAAACTTAACTCCAACATAAGTTGGTTGTATAGAACTCTAGGGACCCTCTACTCCCCTATTGACTCCTCACTGTGAGATCCACATAATTTGGGCGATGGTAAGGTTTGGGGATTGAAGAGTTGATTTGAAATGTCTATTGTAGAGAATGTTTAACTAAAATGAACTGAGAGCACTCTTCACCACATTTCCATTTTTATGGCTTTTAATCTCATGCAAGCAGCGTGATGCTTACTTTCTAATTTCGTAAAGTTTAATTTCATCTTCAACATCTAATTTTTTAGTTGTTTCGCACTATGACAAGATATGTCGAAATACTGAAATTTGGTTATCCTTTAATCATTTTATCCTGCAAATATCTTGTGCTAACATCTTTTGTTTCCATTTCAGGATTATTGTGTTCTCATCTTTTGAGCATTATTCTTGAGCACTTTATTTAAAGGCACTGGTTGAATGATTTGATATTATTATTGCAAAGCTGCTTATAAAATGCTCATAAATATTTAAAAGTAATCCAATTTCACTCTAACAATTCTCCTAAAAACTCAAAATCTTTAACTTAGTTTTTCTATTAGGGACCACCCCCCATAGCTAACTTAGGAGATAGCTTAAACAGAGAGAGTCGAGAGTAGGTGACAACCCCTTCTCTGAATTCCTTGTCACCAACCACACCTTGTGGGGTTGAAGGCTTTTTCCACTAACTTGTAGGTAGGTGCAGGCGGCAAGGAGAGTTAACAGGACACAATATGATCTTTGACTCCATCAAGGAGCAACCTCTTAGCCTTCACCATATTATACGTGTACTTCTTCAGTGGATCTGGATCTGCAGGAATAGCTACCGTACTCGTCACGAAAAGCTTGAGATCATATTCATCTAGAAGGCATGTAATTCTCGCCTTCCAGATTACATAGTTGGAGCCTCCCTCCAACCGATCCTATTCTCTAATCCTGTGAGCTGCCATGGCCGTCAAGAAAATGTTAAATCTGCTCCCTCTCTTTCTCCTCTGCGCAGCGCTAGACTGGCTTACGCACTCCTTGTTGGAGATAGTAAATCAACCACCCAGATCTACTGCTCAGATCTCGAAAAATAGAATTCCCCGGCTAGGAACTCCCCGAGGAAGAAAATTCCCTCATTGTGCTTCTTTTCTTCCTTTTGACATCTTTCTACCCAGCAAAACAAATTTTGCCTGCAGAAAACTGCGACCCACCAGCTCTACGTTGAGGCTATGCGCTGCTCCCTCTGCCACAGAAAAATTTCGATCTAGAAGCCCTTCCTCTCTGTCGACTCACTCAGAGAGAGACTTTCCTCGAAACTTCAGCCCTCCTGGCTTGGACTGTGTAATCCCTTTGGGGATTCGAACTGTTGTCTTCTGCAACTATTCGGCCTCCTACTCAACGTTGGCTCTACACCTCTTGTTTCACCTGCAATCCTCTAATACCATGTGAAAATTCCAAGTCCAAAATCCTATTGCAGCCAACTGAAAATACTTCACCTACTTCTTATTTAATGAACAAGTTATTTACAGTTTTCTACTGGAAATATTGAAGCAAATTACTACTGCAGCCTTCACTTAATTAATTAAAAATGGAAAAACAAGAAACTAAGCAGAAATAAAAACATCACATAGGAGGCCGTTGTGTTTGGACAAACTTCCCCGAAAAAACCCAATGCAGGAAAAACCTATGCAACAAATCTGAGGGTTTTATTATTAAGCAGCAGTTATTTCTGAATAAGTCTTTGAATGTCTCTCCAAACAATTCAGTTACAGAGAATATCACTGATAGAAAGATTAGTGAGGTTACCTAACACTATCACTGGAAATATCGGTTGATCCGGCCATTGAATGAGATGCCTCTGACAGGGTCTGCGCAATCCCAGGATCAACCCTTTTGGGCACTGCATCACTAAGTTTGTGGATCGATCTGCTCCTTAGAATCTTTGATCTCTGCCTCCAAGTCTCACACCCCGGCTTCCAGCTTCTGAAATCGATTCTTCAGCAAAATCTTCGGATTTCCTCTTTGCCCTCTGTGAAGATTTCTTAAACTTAAGAAACCCTACAGTTAAATCGTGATTTACTTCTCCTACTTACATAAGTTATTAATCTGAATATTCAGAATTAACATCGAAGTAAATACAGTTAACAGTGTACCATACAGATCAAATACTGAATAACATGCTCATAGACAAAGTGACACACAAGGATTTTCTGGAAAAATGTCCCTAGAAAAACCCAATGCGGGAAAACCGGTGCTACTAGCTTCTAAAGGGTTTTTATTATTATGCAGATTCTAAGTACAACAATCCTAGGCACCAAAACTGGTTAACCCGACAGAGAAATATAAATGGAAACAATACCTCTATCCTAGAGACAAAAAAATATGACTGATTCACACCCTCAAATGGGATTTACAGAACTCAGCCCCTTTCCGGCCTCTGGAAACCCCAATGCTACTCTGAAGCCCTCTGTGTCAGCCTTCCTAGCCTGCGTCAACCTCTGCGCTGCTCAGGAAGGGCCTGCGTCACCCTAAAAGGGGTTATGTTTCCCCTGCACTGCCCTAACTGGGCCTGCATCAGCCTTCCTTAGCGTCTGCTACCTCTACGCTAACCTTGTTGGGCCCTTGGCTGGACTGCATAGCTGTTGCCTCTGCGCTGCTCTGGAATGCTCCTTCTCTTCCCTTGTTGTACTCTTGGCCTGGGATCAAACCATCCCGCTTTCCAATACTGCCCCTCGTTGCAACTGAAACACTTCTGAAATTCTTAGCAAACCACACCCTAGAATCTCATCTTAGCTTCAGTGCTCTGCCAATGTGTGTGTTCTCCAACTAACCCCAAGCCCTTCTCTTATACTTTTCTCATTGAAACATCAACGGTCGTGATCTAATCTCTAATCGATGGCTAAGAGTAGAAGCTGCTTGATCTACGTCACTTAATTCATTCTCATCACATGCTTAATTTAATTCACTTTAATCTTTTAATTTTCCTAAGTTAGACTTAGGGTCCTTAATTAAAATGATTAATTATTTGAATAAAACTTAAACTAGATGGAATTCTTCTAAACGCTTCCTGGGTCTTGGAGATCTTATGTACTCCAACTTCTCCACAAAATTTGGGAGCTAGAGCACATCCAATGCTACCCCAACACCCCCAAAATTTCAACACCCTCTGCGCAGCCTCTACATAGCCCTGCGTGGCTCTACGTCAGCCTCTCTGGCTCTGCGCTGGAGCTACTGGATCATGTGGCTCTGCATTAGCCTCTCTCGCTCTGCGTTGGAGCTGTTGAATCTCTCTCTGCACTTCTCTGCTGATGATTCTCCGACCAAGAAAGATTTCTCTTCGGAAACTGTCTCTGCCCCTCAACTGCATGAGAATCTCTCGATCAAAGTTTTCCTCTAAGCACTGCTCACTTCAAAAAATTTGATCTCTTGATCTCTCGGTGTATCTTTCCAAATGATCCTCAAGTCTTCTTTATAGTCTTCTCGTTGAGACTTCAACGACTGAGATTAGATCTTCAATCAACAACTAAGATTACATTTTGACTTGAACTGTTTTTTCTAGAAGTTACACTCACAATTTAGATTAATACCCATTAATTATTTTAATTTCCTAAGTTTTGACTTAGGGTCTCATTAAAAATAATTAATTTATTAATTAAAACCATCTCTGGGTGAAATTTCCCAAAACGATTTATGGGTTATCTGAAATACATGTGTCTAAGCCCGTCCACAAAGTTTGAGACTTAGAGCACATCCGATGCTACCCCAAATCAACAAGGATGATATGGGACACTCTGTTAATGACATCCCACGCATCCTGTGGCAGTGGCAATATTTTACCCTATCAAGAGGTCATTTAAGGCACGCACCCAATGTCCTTTGAGATGCACAAGATTTCTTGGACATCCCTTAACTTACCAAAGGTTGTATGAAGTGTAAAACCCGCAAAGTGGAACGACAAAGTGGTTGGCACAATGGCATGTTATCCCCTCCACTTGGTTTCAAATCCCACAGGGGGATATTTTTGGCCCGTTGTGATAAGGCTAAAGGAATAGATTCTACCACCCTCGTGGAGTTTCACCTCCTACTATGTCATAAATTCCCAGTATATTTGGATAACAGGTTGTTGGATATACTCTTGTAGTTATAGTGGCAACTGCTAGGTTTGATTTGGGGCTTTGCCCATATTACTCCAACGAGCTATTGACTCACCATGGTTAAAAAATAAGATTATATATATATATAGAGAGAGAGAGAGAGCATATAAATATTCCTAAGTGGGTGCCATTTTAAAAAATCATGTCTTTTAATTAACATATGAATTTTTATTATTATTATTATTTATTACACTCTTTATGTTTAATTTATTTCTTATTTCTTATTATTACTTAGCTTTAGACTTTAAGTAGGCAACATTAACTTTCTCTTTTGAAATGCTTTGTCCTGAAATCAAGGGTAAAGAAAGATTTGATTGGTGAACTTTGTTGATATTTTGTAGCATTGGAAGGTATTCCCACTTGACAAGAGACCTCCTAAGTCGGCTTAAAAAGATTATGAAAATAAAAATAAAAATTTCTTTTTTGGGGCTTCATGTAGGCTAAAAATGGACAAGTCAACCCCACCATGAAAGGGTGTTTCCCTTGGTCAAATTCACCCATTTTAATTTTTACCTATATAAATACATGATGTGCTACTCCAGTTTGACAATCATCATCAACACATCTTATCTCTTTAAGAGCACTCACACATGTGGAGAAAGGAGGAAGAATTCACTGATTTGAACAAACTAGTTTCTTACCTATTTGACCAAGATTTGACCGAGTCAACAGAGCTATTATCTAACCGAGTTTGACACATTGTTTCACCGAGATAAAATGCCAAACCTTTGAAGAAATTTTTGTTTGCAATGATATCTAGCCCTTGTGGGGCTTATGGTCTTCTTAATGCCTACAAAATAGGTCCCAAGCACTAGCCCTTCTAGTTAGGTAAGCGCTAGGACCTTTAGAAAATGGGTTTTTACACCAATTTGAAAATAAGCAACCTACATAAATAGCCTCAAAACCCTAGACGTCTAGGGTTTCTGAGGCCTCCAATGTCAATTTCTTCCTTTAGATCTGAAATTTGCTGCAAAATTTTCAGTGGCTCACCCTGCAAAATTTTTTAGAGACTAGATCTTACCCTCAAGGACCTAAATCTAGCTCTTCCTCCACTTGATCCCTTGATCCAACCTGCAAAAAATAAAAATACAACACCCAAACCCCAAATATATACAAAAAAATCTAAAAACCCCAACCCAAGTTAGAAAAAATAATTTATAATTAAAATTACAAAATTATTTTACAAATTATAAAAGGGTTTCAAATAGATTTTGAGAAATATTTTTTTATGGTATTTTTTCTTTTGATAAATGACTAAAAATGATTCAAAAAATTTATGCTCACTATAGCATTAGCGAAGATTTAATCCACCACATAAAAACTTAGGATCCAAGCAAAATGATCCTTGTCCACAAACTGTGAATTTGGAGAGAAAGGACTAAAGTACCTGCAATCACTATGTATTATCTCAAAATAATCATATAAAACGAAACATAGGAAGCTCATAGTTAGTACATACCACAGATCAATGAACAAGAACACCTCGAGTTGCACCCCAAAGTCTTTTATTATCGCAGAAAAAATAGTTCCCAACGAGACAATAGTTTACACAAAAGCTTCAACAACAATATTATAGCCAGAGATCAAGATGACTAGAGACGTAGCTAACACTCTAATTTATAGATAAATCCTCCAAGTGGAAAAATAACGTCTAGTTTCTTTGATCCTTGTCAAAATAATATTGGTCGTTGATAAACACTTAGAGATCTTTTTATCTTGGCCTTTGATTTTTTATTTTTAAGGAATTTCGAATTTAACATTTAATACCATTTTAATTTAGCTCAAATTTAACTATTTTGAACAATTTCCTCAAAAAATTGACTTTGACTTAACCACCAAAGTCCAAGGGTGCAAAGCTTATCGGAAAATACAATATTTCCTTGGTGGAGAACTTTTAGAAAATGATTCCTTTAAGACCCACGAATTTTTCCACTTGGAGAATTAGTTTTCCTAAGACAATTTAACTTGACTCTAATTAATTAATTTTATGGCTTAGGATTTTAATTTTATTTTGCCAGAAAATTTAATTAATTTATACATGAGGGGATTTAATTATTTTTCCACCCTCTAATACATAAGATTTTACATTTTCAACCCTCAAAGGGGGAATACACATTTATATAGACCCTCAAGACACATAACCCATCTATGACACAATATGATCTAGCAGACGAACTGATCTGTGATAAAATAATTAAGCCAACTAGCTTAAATTATTCCCAAATCACTTTTACATTTGACTAGACTAAAAACACTAGGACTCACTTAAGATCTCGACAATAAATTTCACCCTAGCTTTAGGGGTTTAAGCTGGAGGAGAAAAATCTCTTCTGATTAGCCGTGTTTAGAAACACATGTAATTAGTGAGGTTAAAAAACCACCTAAGATGAAATTCGTTGCCAAAATCATAGGCTTACCTAGGTTGTTACATATACTCAAGGTCTTACTAAGATCAATTGCATCATATAACTTGTAGAATGGGGTGACTACGACACATGCACTGCTGATAGGTGATCTGATTCTGTTGGAAAAAATTGGCACTTCCGCTTCCTTGGAACTTTGACAATTTGAGTGTAACGGGCCGTACAAGATGAAAATCATCTTGTCGTATAGACTAAATTTCTCTATGTCTATAGTGATTTAGCTAGATAAAATAGGTTGCGCAAGGCTAAGTTGTTGCTAAAGTTTTTTGAAGTGTACTCTTGTTGTAGTCAAATTTTATGCGTTGAATAAGAAGCCCAAATTTGTTGGTTTTCCCCACATTGGGGTTTCCAGGGTAAAACTATGTCAAATAATTTTATGTGCTTGGTTTTGTGATAGTTTTATTTCCATTGTGCATACAAAGCTAGGAACCCAGTGTATTTCATGTCATAAAATTCATATATGGAGGAATTATTTATTTTGTTGTGGGTATATTTTATTGGATATTAAAATATGACCTGGGTTCGAAGGAAAACTAACATGGTGTTTGAGCAATAGTCTTTGAGTACGAAACCAATGGAATTTGAAACAGGTACCAACTCAAAGGAATTCAAGCCTTCCGCAAACAAGTGATTCTAGGGTTTAATCCACCATGGCTACCAACATTTGATATGAAGACAGACTATAAAGGTCCTCAAACTATCTTTAGTGGAGTGTTTGAATTACAGTCATTCTCGAGGAAAATAAACTATGGCGCTTTGTCAACACAATAGTTGTTCCACTAGTTTCAAATCCAATTTACCTAGACCTGCATGACGTGAAAGAAGCGAGGGCATAGAGGATTATTCTGTACGGGGTTCGAGATTACTTGATTCCAGATCTATCTCAGGAGAAGACAGCTAAAGAAATGCAAGATGCACTCATCAAGTTGTACCAAAGTGACTACCAAAGTTGAAAAATGGTACTAAGGCATCAACTACATAACATAAGAATGTCCAAGGGTGAGGGCATAACATTCCAAATTAGCAGTTCAACTAATTGGAATATTAATTTTGATTAATTTTTTCTTTTCCTAATGTTGGACAAAAATTAAGTGGGTAAGGGACCCACAAATAACATTTAGACAAAATAAAGCTACTTCCTAAAGTTAATAAGGATAAATTGCGGCTCTAGTGGTGGGGTCGAGTTGTCCGTAGGTGGCAGTGTGGAGGGGGCACGAAGAAGGCAGTGTGTGAGTGTCTGGAGGAAGGCAACACGTTAGTGGTTCGAAGAGAGGCAGCGCAGGCCAAGGTGAGCCCTAAGGATTGCGTTGAGCCTCAATGGACAGAAGGAATAAGGAAGGCCTCATTCCTCATTCATTCAGCTTATTTCTCTTTGTCATTTTGACTGAGCACGCTTGAGCCGGAGAGCAGAGTCTACATTGTTGTTTAGCACACGAGATCTTCAACCGAAGATCTCAACCTCTACCTCGGGGGCCTTCGAGTGCCTGCTCAGGAGAGGGGTTCTGCATTTTTTGGGGAATTATCTGATCTTCAGGAGATAGCATGGTCCCTTTAGGACTACGTAGAGGCAGAAAGGATTGTGCAGTGGACTGCGCATCACAGTTGGGTGTTAGTGCCGGAAGTGTGGAGAGAAGAAGAGTTTCAGCAGGAGATTTGCAGGGGAGGCTAGCCACCTCCTACCAGGGATTTTTGCAACAATCAGGAGGAATTTCCCAACAGTTCCTTTTAGTGGTTCGATTTCCCCAACAATTCAGTGAGCCAAGCCCAAGAGGGCCAATTTCCGAGGTCGAGCTTTCAGCAAACCCTTTCTAGGTTTTTCTGGGTTTATTGAGGAGAGGCCGAGAGTAATTTGTCAGAATTTTCGGGGTAGAATTAAGAGGCCAAACAAGGATCGCAACTCAACCAGCAGCTAGAGGAGCTAAGGGAAAATTGGGCTAAAATTCCAAGGTCAATATTTGGCCAATTCCTTAGCGAGTTATTGTGGGTTTCTTGAGTAGAGTCCATGGTTATAATCTTGGAATTTTCTTAGCAGCGTAGCAAGCCCTAACAGCATTTCATTCGGAGTAGCAGCAACATTTCTGGCCATTGACAAGGCAGAGCAGGAGTAGCAGCGCAGAGCAAGAGTAATAGCACAAAGCGAGAGTAACAGCGCAAAGCACTAGTAGCAGCACAGAGAAGGAGTAATAGTGCAGACCCAGAGCAACAACAGTATTTCTGGAGAGTGACTAGGCAGAGCAACACAGAGCTACAGCGACACAGTGTACATTTCTGGGGGATATTTCAGGCTTGTTCCGAGGATATCTTCAGCTTGCCTTCAGCAAGCCTAGGTGCCTTCATTCAAGCACCTCCATTGTACACATTTTAGCGATATTAATAAAATGGCTCAGCAGTATTTTATGGCCCTAATGGTGTATTGATATTAGTTTTTGTTTTGTTGTCTCCTTAATATATTTTTAGCTAATTGGTAATATTAATTTTGGCCAGTTTTTCTTTTCTAAAGTTAATTCAGTTAATAAAGTGGGGGATGAGACACACAACCTACACTTAGGAAATAAACATTCCCCAAAGTCACTTGAGCATATATTTATTTGGCAGCGTGGGGCCCAGGATGACGAAGTGGCAGCGTGAGGGAAGTGGCAGCATGTGCCCATGACAACGCAGTGAGAGAGCAACAGCGTGGGCCTAGAGGGGCAATGCAGTTCGGTGGGGCCCGGGTGAGAGCAAGGCTCTCAAAGCATAAAAAGGGGAAAAGGCTCCTCATTCTCTCATCCTATTATGCATCTATCTTATTTGTCTTTTGACATTGAGCATGCTTTTGCTGTTGAGCAAAGTCTGCAAGTGTTGTTCAGCACATCGGGTTTCTCCGTGCAAAGATCCCAACCTCAGCCCCGGGGGACTTTGAGTGCCTGCTCGGGTGAGGTGTTCTATCCTTGATTTACCGAAGAGAGTTGGAGCAGCCATAGTTGGGATTATTCACTTGCAGAGGCAGCGCAGTCAATGAGAGGGAGTACACAGTTTTTGGAGGAGGAGATTCTGGATCGAGAGCTTATCAGGGGATTCAGCCTGAGAGAGTTGGAAAGGGGTCAACCCTTCCCTATTCCATCATTTTAGTAGAGTTGGAGGCCATCCTTTGCAACAGATTATTCGAGGCCAGCATTTATCATTGGGACAGCATGGTACCTCAAGGGAGGTCATTATCAGAGGTCATCCATTTTCAGAAAGCTCTCTCGGTTTTTCTAGGTATTGGGTGGAGAGGCCATTCCCAAAGTTTCACAATTTTCCAAGGTGGGGAGCAGCCCCAATTTGTCAGTTCATTCTAGCAGTACTAGCAGCACTAGAGATTACGCAGTCTTTGAGGGAGCAGCCATTCTGGGTCATCTTCTGAGAGTATTTATACGCTTGCCTAGTGCAAGCCAAGGTGCCATCATTCTGATCACCTTTTTTACTCATTCCATCTTTCAGTATTAATAAAATGGCTCAGCGTTCTCCATATTGTTTGTTTTTCTTATGATCTCTCTCTAGTTGTTGTATGTCTTTGTTTATGTGCTTTATATTGCTGTTTATTTCCATTCGGGATATTACAGTGGTATCAGAGCTCCATTCTTGGCTCAGCCATAGGAATATTTTTCTATGAACAAAGAGGGTAGGCAGAATCTTACCCACCAAAGGCAATAGAGGTGGCAAATATGGGGGAGTCAAAGTGAAAAGGGGAAGCAACCTTTGGTAACATTTTTAAGGCCCTAAATGATTTAGCCAAAGGACAGAAGGGAATGCTGGAAAGACTCAAACAACAGAATAAGAATGAGAGCATCCATCAGGAATCCCAAGTTGGGGAGACTTTGGGGGTTTCACAATAGTGTGACCACCCTTTACCAGCCACTCACCCACCAGCCTTCAGTAGGCCAACCAGGATCACGATGCCTACATTCTTAGCTCCAGTACCGAGTGAAGAAGGTAGGCGGCATGATCATATACCCATGGGAGATTATTTCCGCGAATGGCAGTCCATGGGGGAAAACTTCAGAGTGGCTTTGTCCTTCAGAGATTACTGCCAGCTCAGGCAGGATGAAGAAGGAAGGAACAGTCGAGGTCTAGCACGCAGAGTTCAGAGTTGCAACGTACCACTGGGAGGACACCTTTTCCCACGTATGATGGATCCACTGATTGCACGGTTCGGGATCAGGTGGAAAAGCTAGATACCTCTTTCCAGCTTGACCGAATAACGGAGGGGGAAGCCATCAAAATGGCTACCTCGCACTTGGAGGATGAGGGCACACAGGATCATGGGAGGCATGTGGATACACCTAATATGACGCAGGGGTCACCTGTGTTGGAGACTTCTTTGACCATATCGGTTGACATCTTAGTAGAGAGAGTAGAGCCTACCCCAGTAGTGCCATCCATTAAGGTGATGACCGGGGTAGTGTCCGAGTCTTCGAGTGGTAGCAGCGCGTGGCAGATGGGTGAGGTGCCAGGAGATGTATCCACCTTTGATGAGGCGCTAGGAGATACAGAGGTATTGGACGATGGTCGCACACAACGGTGTCATTAGCTTCAAGCCGACCTTCTAGTTTTGAAAGGGAAGGCCACATCAGTACGAGAGCCTATTTTGTTCCAAAACAAGGAGCTAGAGGGCATGAGATTGGTTTGTGCCGAGTCAGCGACCAAGTTGGCCCACATTGGGGAATGGCTGGATTCCCTAATGGTACAGTTAGAGGGCGCATTGGAGTGTCAGAGCAGCCCCCTTTAGGCATGCATAGACGAGGCTAGCAGCATTGTTGGGTCACCTCTTTCCATTGGAGAGAGAGAGGTGGAGCCACCTACTGAGACCTCATATGTTGACTTGGATAGCCGGATGAAACGATCGAAGTTGCACAGGGTACAACATCCACATGTTGAGGTTGGATGGCGAGAGATTTTGAGTTGGTACCCGATGGAGTGGGTTATGGAGATAGTGGTGGACCCGGGTGCAGTTCAGCAAGAGTTTCCAGGTGCTGGGAATACAGGAACCCCAGACTGGGATTGGGATCCAAGCGAGACTACCTGTCGTTTCCCAAGCAGGTCAGTTGACTATGTCTTGGAGGGTACAGTTGGCCTAGCAGTTGAACATGCACATTCGCTAGGGGAGTTTCGGTCAGCTGTAGTGGCCAACCAGTTTGTGAGCAGAATCCCTAGGTTGTCTTGGTATGACACTTGTACGTGGGGTCACAAGGTGATCAACATACCTTGGCAGGAGCTTGTCGGAGGAGGTGGCATTGGTAGGCCACCAGATGGTGCCTTGTATGGAGGCAAGGATTCTTCACCTTTGTGTGGGGCACAGAGGTCACAGCGGAGCCGAGCAGTGGTGGTATCACTACTGACAGATAGGGAGATTCACTTCTCGGAGTTTGGAGTGATTATCCATTCATCAGCGGGTATAGCGATGCGACAGTGGAGGTGATGATACCGATTGAGGGTGGTCCGACATGTAGAGACACAACTCTAGGCCATCACATCCAAGGATGTGTGGGAGCATCTAGCATTGAGCAGTGGACTATCGGTGGACATGGAGTTGCATGGTGGTGTACCGTAGTGTGTGGGACTGCATTGTGGAGTAGGAGTGTCCTACATCACATTGAGAACACACGAGGAGTGACTGGTGCTTTGACACAGACAACGCACGAGATGGTACAGGGTGGTACAGCAGTAGCAAGGGGTATCCAGTGGTGTACAAGAGTATGCCTCAGTGTGCAGTGGCATGTCGAGGAGTACATGGATGATCGGTGGTATGCGAGGGTGTATGGTGCTACACAACAGGGTCTTAGAGTATTTCCTCTAGGGAGACTCACGGACAGGGACACCGGGCATACCTTTGGGGGTAGTTCACCTAGGATTGATGGGGAGACAGATGAGCGATACTTGACAGTATCTGTGGGGACTCACGCGCCTGACCCTCTTCTACATCACTCACGGGCACAGTCGATTTCGTTTTTGTCCTTTGGCACTCTGGGCATGAGCAGCAAGGTACGCGAGGCTCACCCAATATATCTGGATGACACTCAGCACACTAGGGGAGAGACTTCTCAGTAGTGGCACTGGGTTGGTGCGCTAGTTGATAGCCACAAGTTAGGGGATGAGATGATCCTGTGCAGGGGTGGCACATCAGTCATCGCTGAGCCTACGCTTGGGGAGCGGGTCATGAGGGAGACATGCGTCACTCTTTTCTCAGGGCATGTCGAGACCATGCATGAGCAGAGGATACTGGGTACAACAGAGGTAGAATCCCAATATGTATCTGGGCTCTAGACAATGTATCGACACATTATCGAGAGGGTGGATGGCAGACCCAGTGGAGATGGTTGGCAGGGACAGGAGGGATCCACATACCTTAAGTCAATTGCGAGTATCAGATATCCATATATTGATTGCATTCAGTGGGTGGCTATTTGTCACATATGGCTTCCAGCGTTCATCGGTACTACACAGTGGCCGACACAAGGCAGGTTAGCATGCATCATATTTTCCCATGATATATGGACCCTCTATATTGGTCACGAGCAGGGACTAGAGATGAGGCACAGAGAGATTCCTGCAGTTGTCAAAGCTATGGTGTAGCAGGTCAGACTATGGGATGCAGAGATTCAATTGATTGATAGCCCATTCTGTCTCATGATGGTTAGAGTCAGGACGGAGAGTGATCTAGTTCACTATTGGGTTGGCACATGGGGGTACACAGAGGCCTTCATCGGATGGCAAGGCAGACTTTCTCTGTTGCTGCATAGATTCAGAGCTGCATTCGGAGGGGTAGGTATTGGCATCATGGCGATTCCTGGTTCGGATGAGCTTGTCTCTCATAGATCTCCTGCCACTAGGTCTCAGGAGAGGAGGATACAGTCTGCGCATGACGGGGAGTATCTCATGATCAAAGTAGCGCAACATCAGCATGGTGGTACCTCTAAGGGATTGGCAGGATACTTGATCATTACAGCTCTACACAACTCGATAACCTCTAGCGGTGAGCTTTATACTACATGGGGAGATCATGTATATCTTCCATTGAGCTTTAGCGAGTCACTGATGAAGTGGGGGACTTCATTAGCATGGCAGGATGATGAGTGGAGCAGGTGGAGCCATGGGTTTGAACATCGCGATTAAATCGCGATTTTTTCACCAAAACGATTTAATTGGCGATGTTTTCCCCGATTTTTTTGAAAAAATCGATGATCGACAAAAAATAGCGATTTTTTCCAAATAATCGCGATCCGATTGGAAAAAATCGTGGGCAAGCAAAACAACGGGTTTAAGTGCGATTTTGATGTTTTTTTTTTCATTTTTACATCGACAGGTTTGGTTATGAGAGCTAAGGAGTGAAGGAGGAGAGCCAAGGAGGGAGATACGTGATCTACAAGCCCAAGATTGGACCAAGGTGAAGAATTTCTTACAAGCCAAGCGAACAAAAATCGAATTTGGACGAAGTGTCTTCGGCAAAATGTTTTTTCCAGGTATGGGCATCAAATTTGACCCTTTTTTTTTGTTTTTTTCTTGTTCTTCCGTGGGTTTCTATCACCCATGTATTTTTCATCATTTGTGATTGCATTTGGTTGTATTTTTTTTTTTTTATTATTATCAAAGTAACAAAAATCGCGATGTTATCGCGATTTTTTGAAAGCGAGTTTTTCAAGCGGCCGATTTAATTGGCGATTTTTTGAACGATTTTTTGAAAAAATCGTCATCGCGATTATTTTGGTAAAAATCGTGGGCCCATCAAACAGAAACCCTATAAGTTCAAAAATCGATTTTTTTTTTTGTCATTTTTGCAGCCCTCTCATTTTCCTGACACACCCTGTTGGAAGTTCATGGTAATGTTAAATTCTTAAAGTAAAAGTGATATTTCCTTTATTTTTCATTTTCATCCTTTTACTTAAATTTTTAACATTACCATGAAATGACTCAGAATGTTTAAGAGTGGTTTCGACCTCATTGGATTTCATATGGAGAAACTAGAATTTTAGATTTCACTCAAAATTCAGCAGACTTAATGGTTTTCAGGGTTTCATGGTTTGGGGATTTGCATTGTTTCCATTTGATTCTATTATGTAAGGGTATGAGATTGGCATTTGATCAAGAGTATGAAGTCCTTTAAGAACCTTGATGTTGGTGGCATTGATTGTTGAACTTTGTTGATGTTGGTGGTATTGATTGTTGAACTCCCCTACTGTGGCCTTAACAAGAATGTACCCTTCACTCAAAGGAAAACAACTGGTTAGACATGTTAATCTTTTTCTACCGCATTTTAAGGTTGAGCAATCCAAGTCTGCAGACTTTGAGCTAGATGATGTTTATGTATCTCTTGTTGATGATCCCATTTCTAGTAGCGATGAATCAATGATGAGTTTCATGAGGAGGAGGAGGAGGAGCAACAATAGGAGGAGGAGGTGACACCACCTACCCCTGCTATCGGTAGAGGACGTGGTCTACCTCCTTTAGCTCCTAGTGCTTCAGGATCTGAAGCACAACAGAGTCCATTGCCAGCCCCGCCAACTTCTTCGTCTAGAGGGAAAGCTGTTACATTTTCTCGCAAGAGGGGCAGAGGAAATCAGTAGTATAGGTTATTTGGTGCATTCCTTTGTATATAACATTATGACACATGATATGAGATACATTATTATATTTTTTGTTGATATTTTGAGGTTGAGTTGAGACTTAGGACTTAGTATTCAGGACAGGATTCAGTTTTATATGTGATGTAGCACTAGACATGATATTACACATCTTATATATTAGTTTTTTTTTCATATTTATGTGTCAATGCATTTATTTTATGCTGTAGATGCTTTAGATATTAAAAAAATTGAAAAAAATGAATATTTTTGTATGTGCCGATTTTTTCCCGATTTTTACGATTTTTTCCCGATTTTTACGATTTTTTCCGATTTTTTCCCCTCGGCGATTTTATCCCGATCGCGATTTTTGTTACTTTGATTATTATTGAGAGGAGAGGGTTTATTTTGGTCAAAAATGCAAAAAATTGTTTGTTAAATTTTGTTTTTTATATTTCTTCTTGTGCTCTTAGTTTCTTTCCATTATTTTTGCTTGTGTTTCAACATATATTTTTTCCCATTATTTTTGCATTGAGTTGAGGGTTTTATTTTGTGAAAAAAATCAAAATGTTGTATGTAAAATTGTAATTTTTTTATTTTATTTTTTAACTTGCAATTTTTCGTGTGCCCTAGGTTCAAATTTCAACGTTCAAAGTTCAAAGTTTCCAACATGCCAAGGAAATTAGATCCTTTATGGGAATTTGGTGAAACTGATCAGGGGTTTGACCAATCAAACTTGACTTGCAAATTATGTGGTCAACACATGACAGGGGGGGGTATACAGGTTGAAATACCACCTGGCACAAATTCCTGGGCATGAAGTAGGCCCTTGCATAAATACCACTCTAGAAATAATCAGAAGAGCCATGAACTCATTGGAAGAAATAGAAACAACTAAACGCAGCAAGGCAGCTCTGAAGAGTCAAATATCAAGGTTTAGAGTTGACCGTGAGAGTGGTAGTGGCTCTTCAGTATCAGCATCTTCTACAGGCAACCCCATAGCTGCCTCCTTATTTTTTGCTCCTAGAACCACTCACGGGGCACAGCCATCTATCTCCTCCCTTATTAAAAAAAAGGAGAACGAAGAAGCTAATAGGTTGTTGGGCAAACTGTTTCTTTGGAGTGATATTCGTTTCACTATTGCCAGGAACAATCCATTTTATCAGGCTACGATTGATGCTATCGCTGTTGTTGGCCCAGGATACAAAGCCCCTTCATATGATGACTTTAGAGGGTGCATTCTGCAAAATGAGAAAGCTGACTGCACCAAGAGATTGGAGGAGTTAAGGGCATCATGGGAAGTCACAGGATGCACTGTGATGTCAGATGGTTGGACTGATCAAAGGGGTAGGACCCTTATTAACTTCTTGGTCAGTTGTCCCAAGGAGACAATGTTTATGAAATCTGTTGATGCATCTGCACATGTCAAAGATGCAAGATTATTATGTGATTTATTGGATGTGTTCATTCTGGAGGTTGGGCCCCAAAATGTTGTCCAAATCATAACGGACAACGCTGCAAACTATGTTTTTGCTGGCAAGATGCTTATGGAGAGGCATCCGAGCATATTTTGGACACCTTGTGCTGCACATTGCCTTGATTTGATGTTGGAGGACATCGAAAAGATTGATTTTGTCAAAGATATTGTAGAATCATCAAAGAGCATCACAAAATTTATATATAATCATGCATCTGTGCTTCATTTGATGAGAACATTCACCAACAAGGAGTTGGTGCGGCCTGCTATTACACGATTTGCCACTAGTTTCATATCTCTTCAATCCCTCTTGAATTCTTAGTGGGATTTGAAGAGAATGTTTCTTTCAGATGAGTGGCGTGCTTTGACTATCAGCCGCAAATCAGAGGGAGAGGCCATGTGCAGGTTGGTGTCATATCAGGAAAGTTTTTGCGCTGGAGTGCAAAAGGTGTGCAGCATTACTGAACCTTTGGTAAAGGTTCTTAGATTGGTGGATGGAGAGAAGCTCGCAATGGGCTACTTGTATGAAGCCATGGATAGGGCCAAAGAAGCTGTTCGCAGCTACTATGATGATAAGGGTGATGAGGGGTTTCAGAAACAACTTCTTTTATGGGAAGTGATTGATGACCTATGGAACAACACACTCCATCGTCCCATTCATGCTACAGGGATCTTCTTGAACCCCAGATTTGCTTATTCATGTAGTTTCCTATTTGATGCTGAGGTCATGGATGGCTTTTTCACTTGTGTTCAAAAGATGGTGCCAAATCCATCAGAACGTGCAGAGATATCCAAAGAGATGGAGGTATACAGAATGGCAGGTGGCACCTTGAGCTTCGACATGGCTGTCCAGGATAGGACTACTAAAATGCCAGGTAAGATTTTCATTATTTTAAAAATTTTCTCATGTTTGTAACTTTATAAGTTTATCTTATTTGTTGTAACTTGTAACTTGTAGATGCATGGTGGAGGAGCTACGGTGGCAGATTACCAAAACTCCAAAAACTTGCCATTAGAATACTCAGCCAAACATGTAGCTTTTCAGGATGCGAGTGCAACTGGAGTGTATTTGAAAAAATACACACCAAAAGGCACAACAGGTAAAAAACTTAAAATATTCCAACTGATTTTTTGAATTCATTAAATATATTTTTTTTAAATATTTAATTTATTAATTTATGACCCTTGTATAGGTAGGAGGCCCAGCGGCTCAATGACATGGTTTACGTCTACTACAATCTTAGATTGTGGGTGAGACAACTTGAGAGGACACCTGATATGGAGGCCATCTCTTTAGATGCGATCGACACCACTGCTGAATGGAGGGTTGAGGCTGAGAAGCCTGTCATGGAGTCAGCCCCTGATTGGATAGAGCAGGAGGTAGTGGAGGGGGAGGAGGAGGAGCAGCAGCAGGAGGAGGAGGTGACACCACCTACCACTACTACCGGTAGAGGACGTGGTCTGCCTCTTTTAGCTCCTAGTGCTTCAGGTTCCCGTTCTGGTGCTTCAGTTTCTACTTCTAGAGCACAACAGAGTCCATTGCCAGTCCCGCCAGCTTCTTCATCTAGAGGGAAAGGCAAAGCTGTTGTATTTTCTCGCAAGAGGGGTAGAGGAAATCAGTAGTATAGGACAATAGGTTATATGGTGCATTGACATTCCTTTGTATATGACATTATGACTCATGATATGAGATACATTATTATATTTTTTGTTGATATTTTGAGGCTGAGTTGACTCTTGAGACTCAGGACTTAGTATTCAGGACAGGATTCAGTTTTATGTGTGATGTAGCACTAGACATGATATTACACATTTTATATATTAGTTTTTTTTTCATATTTATGTGTCAATGCATTTATTTTATGCTGTAGATGCTTTAGATATTAAAAAAATTGAAAAAAAATGAATATTTTTGTATGTGCCGATTTTTTCCGATTTTTTCCCCTCGCCGATTTAATCCCGATCGCGATTTTCAAAACATTGGGTGGAGCTTCATGTTGGACAAGATGGCTTGGGATCCTAGCATTGAGAGATCCCTCCATATCACGGTGATACAGAGGACAGGGAAGATTCAGTGGTGCATCTGGGACCTAGGCACATTTTGCAGTGATGCTGGGGAGCATCAGCTAGAGAGGAGGCTTGTTCAGGTATTGCTTGAGGACAAACAATTTTTGGCGTGGAGGACTGTAATATTCCCAATTAGCAGCAGCTAATTGGTAATATTAATTTTGGCCAGTTTTTCTTTTCTAAAGTTAATTCAATTAATAAAGTGGGTGATGAGACACACAACCTACACTTAGGAAATAAACATTTCCTAAAGTCACTTGAGCATATAATTATTTGCCAGCATGGGGCCCAGGATGACAAAGTGGCAGCGTGAGGGAAGTGGCAGCGTGGGCCCATGACAACGCAGTGAGAGAGGGACAACGTGGGCCAAGAGGGACAGCGTAGTTTGGTGGGGCCCAGGTGAGATCAAGGCTCTCAAAGCATAAAAAGGGGAAAAAGCTCCTCATTCTCTCATCCTATTATGCATCTATGTTATTTGTCTTTTGACGTTGAGCACGCTTTTGCTGTTGAGCAAAATTTGCAAGTGTTGTTCAACACATTGGGTGTCTCCGTGCGGAGATCCCAACCTCAACCCCGGGGGACTTCGAGTGCCTGCTCGGGTGAGGAGTTCTATCCTTGATTTACTGGAGAGAGTTGGAGCAGCCACAGTTGGGATTATTCACTTGCAGAGGCAACGCAGTCAATGAGAGGTAGGACGCAGTCTTTGGAGGAGAAGATTCTGGATCGAGAGCTTATCAGGGGAGTCAGCCCGAGAGAGTTGGAAAGGGGTCAGCTCTTCCCTATTCCATCATTTTGGTAAAGTTGGAGGCCATCCTTTGCAGCAGATTATTCAGGGCCAGCGTTTATCATTGGGACAGCGTGGTACCTCAAGGGAGGTCATTTTCAGAGATCATCCATTTTCAGAAAGCTCTCTGGGTTTTTCTGGGTATTGGGTGGAGAGGCCATTCCAAGAGTTTCACAATTTTCTAAGGTGGGGAGCAACCCCAATTTGTCAGTTCATTCCAGCAGTAGCAACAGCACAGTAGCAGTACCAGCGGCACTAGAGATTACGCAGTCTTTGAGGGAGCAGCCATTCTGGGTCATCTTCTGAGAGTATTTCTACGCTTGCCTAGTGCAAGCCAAGGTGCCATCATTCTGATCACCTTTTGTACTCATTCCATCTTTCAGTATTTATAAAATGGCTCAGCGTTCTCCATATTGTATGTTTTTCTTATGATCTCTCTCTAGTTATTGTATGTCTTTGTTTATGTGCTTTATATTGCTATTTATTTCCATTCGGGATATTACAAAGTAGGATTTTCACATGTTATCCGAGCGGTAGCAGATCAAGATGAATCTCCAGCAAATCAGCTGAAGAATATTTTTTCTGCAGGAGAGCAGCAGAAGCAGTAGAGATTCGAAAGGGGCAACTTGGCATCAAGAGGACGCAGACCCAAGAAGGGGCAGCGCTGCAGCTACAGAAGGCCATCAAGCTTACGCAGAGCCTTCCCAGGCAAATATAAGGACTGCGTCACCCAGTATAGGGTTACGCAGTCCACTTCTAAGCAACGTTGAGGCTATACTGGACAGTGAGACGCAGTCCAGTCATTCTTCCTGTCGCCAAGAAGTTTTGCTAAGATCAAGAATCAGTGCTTCAGATCTTCAGCAGTGTTGGTGTGATAGAGATTCTGTCGGTGCAGAATTGTGCCTAGCTAAGTCAACAAAGAGCGGGAGGAAGACAGCAGATCTGAGCCAAACAAACCTGAGATTCGATTAGGAGGGTGATCTGAGAGTATTGTCCAATTGTGTTTGGGTGAAGATTTCTAAGAGGTAAATCAGTTTTTAGAGGGAGAAACTACTATAGAGGGTTTCTAATCACCAAGAAACCCAGATCCAACAGTTTTTGTTGAGTATTGCAATAGAAAGAGGGAGAGGAGTATATGTTCTGACATATCTGAGCAGATGGCGGGATATGGACTGAGAGATCAGGATAGGTTGGACGGCATGTCCAACTTTGTTATCTGGAGGGCTAAAATCCTGTCAGTTCTAGATGAGTATGGTCTCAAAGATCATGCAGAGAAATTTCTAGTTGTGCCAACTGATTCAGATCCTCTAAAGAAGTACGAAGAAAATCAAGCGCGGACTAAGCATTTGATCATGGACGGAGTCAAAGACCATGTCGTGCCTCATATTTCCAGAAAGATTACGGCAAATGATATGTGGGTAGCATTGGACACGATGTATCAGGGAGGCTTTGTCCAAAGAAGTATGCTTCTGGAGAATCAGATGCGGTTGCTCCAAATGATGAAGGGTGAGGAGATAGATCCATTCCTCTTCAAACTTCAAACTATCCGAGATCAACTGATTGCCATGGGTGAAAATCCGAATGAGGGGCTCCTAGTGAGGACTGCCCTAAATGTTGTCTCGGAAGAATGGGAAACGTTTTTCCAAAGCATTTTGGACAGGGCAGTGTTACCATCATGGGCAAACATGTGGGCAATCATCCGTCAGGAGGAAATCGGGAGAATCACCAAGAGGCAAAGCAGCGGAAGCGAATCAACCAGAGTGAAGAAAGAAGAAGAGTATGATGCGGCCCTTGCATCAAAGGAAAGGAAGCAGCAAGGGAAGAAGAAGAGGGACCTATCCAAGGTCCGGTGCTTTAACTATGGCGAACTTAGACACTTCGCCAGCACTTGTCCTAAGAAGAAGGACAAACGATCTTCTGATTCCAAGGTTGCAACAGCAAAAAATGATGGCTCTGATGATGATGCAGCCATGAGTGCTCATGTGCCTTGAGAGAAGAGGTGGGGTGATACGGATCTGTAGAGTAGCTACAGACAAGAGTGGCGGGATCCTTGAGTCAACCCTACTCTTGGATCACAAAAGAGCTACGGGAGCCTTAAGATGGTAGTGGGATGAGTCGAGAGATGGTTGCATAAGGTCACAATGAAGCAGAGGGGAGAGCTGAAGAGGGAGCAGCGTAATGCAGAGGCAGCAACAGCGTGGAGGCAGCAGCGCAGAGAGGCAGTGCTCACGCAGTGCAAAGTTGTAGCAACGCAGTGGCTTTAGGAGGACAGTGTAAATTAGCAGCCAAGGGAGCTTCATTGGTGGGATGCAGCCTAACTTGTCTGCAGACGATTGGGCAAGAGTCCTTCAGTTGCTTACTTCTTGGAAACTGAGTTGCAGTGCAGCAGTGAGCAGTGGCAGTGCTATAGGGAGCATGATGCAACAAGTTGAGAGGGTGCTGCAGTACAGATGTGGCAATGTCAGTGGCAGTTACATGGGCAACAGTACAGAGAGCAGCAGTGCAGTGGATGGAGGGCAGTAGGCCAAGCATCAACAACAAAGAAACCAATTCTAAGATCTTGCGATACATAGTGTGGATGTATTGCTAGAGCACACTCCGTGCTAAGAGGGAGTGTTGATATTTTGTGTAGTTGGGGTAGCATCGGGTGTGATTTAGCCCTGAAATTTTGTGGAGGGGCTAAGACAGACTTGACCTCCAAAACCCAGAAAACGTTTCGAGAAATTTCAGCTGGTGTTCAAGTTATTCAAATAATTAATTATTTTAATGTATTTCATAAGTCTAAACTTAAGAAAGCTAAATAATTAAAGTGAATTAATTAACACATTGCTTAAATGTTCTAAATGACGCAGATCAAGCAGTCTTTTAATATCAGCCGTTGATGAGTGTTTTAATCTCGGTCGTTGATGGGTTCAACGAAGAAGTATAAGAGAAAGGCTCGAGGGTCAGTTGGAGACACACACACAGATGCAAAGTTGAGAGACTGATCTGGAATTCTAGGGCAGGGTTTGCTAAGAATTTCCAAAGGAGTTTTCTACAGCAAGGGGTAGTATTGGCTGAGGGGATGATCTGATCCCGAAGCCAAGAGTCAGCAAGAAGCAGAGGAGCAGCTTTCAGGGACAACGCAGAGGAGCAACTTTCACGGATAGCGCAGAGGAACAAGGGCAACAACAGCATCTACGCAGCAGCTGTGCAACACAGAGGCTTCAGTCGCTATGCAAGCCCAGGAAAGGGCAGTGCTGCAGCTTCATCAGGGTTCCATAGTTATGCAGAGGCCTCCAGAGGTAGCATAAGGACTGCGTCACCCACTCTGTGGTTACGCAGTCCACTTCTGAGCAGCACAGAGGCACGCAGAGCCTACCAAGGTTGATGATAGGGCTTCAGGGGTAGCGTTGGGGCTTCAGGGCCAGATCCGTGCTGAGTATTGTAAATCCTGTTTGAGGGTGTGGATCAGTCAGAATTTTGGTCTCAAAACAACAGGTTAGCTACAGATCTATGTTTTTCTCTATCGGGGGAACCAGATTTGGTGCCCATATTTGCTATACTCATAATCTACTTAATAATAATAAACCCTCATATCTGTTGCACCGGTTTTCCAGCATTGGGTTTTTTATGGGGACTTACGTCCAAAAATCAGTGTGTCACTTTGTTTGAATGAGCGTAATATTCAGTAAATGATCTGCATGTGTAGGTTGTTAGTTGTGTTTACTTCGGTATTTTCTGAATATTATTTATGAAGATAACTTGTATAATTTAATCAAGTAGGAGATGTAAACCATGATACTAAAGTAGGAGTTTCACACTTGGCCAGCTGTGGGGTAACCAATTAGATTAGGGAGGATTGGTGCATATATACATAGTGACGGGTTAAACCATAGACAAACCATGGCACAGCGAGGGTTCAATTACTGCAAATTATTGACCAAGTTGATGAAGGTGTCAGACGAGATCTATCTTCTTCCTTATAGAAGAGGCACTAGAGTTGCACAGGCTATGGGGGTGCAGCCATCTACACAGGATCATGAGGAGCAAGTGGATACTCCCAGTATGACGCAGGGGTCACCGGTGTTGGAGACTTCCTTGACCGTGTCGGTTGACATCTTAGTGGAGAGAGTAGAGCCTACCCCAGTGGTGCCATCCATTGAGGTGATGACCGAGGTAGTGTCTAAGTTTTTGGGTGATAGCAGCACGCAGCAGATGGGTGAGACGCCAAGAGATGTATCCACTATGAAAATTACTTTATGCAGAAACCCTACTATTAGATCTGGTTATACTTCTCCTACTTAATCAATTTATTAATGCTGAAAATTCAGATTAACATTGAAGTAAACACATAACAGTTCTTCACTAATTCAAAACTAAACAAAAGATACATGCACACAGACAAAGTGACACATAAGATTTTCTGGACAACTATCCCCGAAAAAACCCAATGCAGGAAAACCGGTCTTCTGGCTGCTGGAGGGTTTATATTATTAAGTAGTTTCTGAATACAGCAAATCTGGGCACCTTATTGGTTAACTTGACAGAGAAAATAAGATCTACAGCTATACCTGCTGTTCTGGAGACTGAAAACTGGATTGATTCACACCCTTGAAAGGGATTTATAGAACTCAACCCTTTTCTGCCTCTAGAAACCCCAATGCTACTCTGAAGCTACCTGCGTCAGCCCTGCTAGGCTCTACGTGCCTATGTGATGCTTAGGAGAGGGTTGCATAACCCCATACTGGGTGACGTAGTCCTTACGCTGCCCTGGCTGGCCCTGCGTAAGCCTGGATGGTCTCCTAAAGCCTCAGCGTTGCCATTTCTGGGCCTGCGTAGCACCTGCGTAGCGGCTGAATCCCTCTGTGCTGCGTAGCTGCTGATGCTGCCCCTGCTTCTCTACGGTGCTCCTGGTTGTTGCCTCTCTGCGTCTTATGGATTCTTGGCTCTGGGATCAGACCATCCCCTTAGCCAATGCTACCCCTCGCTGCAACTGAAACACTTCTGAAAATTCTTAGCGAACTCGCCCTAGAATTTCAGCTTAGTCTCAGTGCTCTGCCTCTATGTGTGTTCTCCAACTGACCCCAAGCCTTTCCTTTATACTTCTGTTGTTGGGAAACCAACGGCCATGATCTAATCTTGAGTCAATGGCTAAGATTAAAAGAAAGCTTGATCCGTGTGACTTTAGTCATTTCCATGACATGTTTAAATTAATTACCTTTAATATTTTAATTTTTCTAAGTTAGACTTAGGGTCCTTAATTAAAAATATTAATTAATTAATTATCTCCCAAATTGGATGGAATTTCCAAAATCCCTTTCTGGGTCTTGGAGATCTCATGTACTTTAGTCCCTCCGCAAATTTTGGGAGCTAGAGCACACCCGATGCTACCCCAACACTCAAAAAACTCAACATCCACCCTTGATGAGGCGCTAGGAGATACAGAGGTATCGGGCGATGGTCGCACACCGTAGTGTCATTAACTTCAGGTCGACCTTCTAGCTTTGAAGGGGAAGGCCACATCAGTACGAGAAGCTATTCTGTTGTAGAACGAGGAGCTGGAGGGCATGAGAGTGGTTGGTGCCGAGTTAGCGACCAAGTTCGCCCACATTGGGGAACAGTTGGATTCCCTGATGGTACAGCTAGAGGGCACATTGCAGCGTCGAAGTAGGACCCTTCACGCATACATAAATGGGGCTAGAAGCAAGGTTGTGTCACCTTTGGCCATTGGAGAGAGAGAACGAAGCTACCTAGTCAGATCTCATGCGTTGACCTGGATAGCAAGGTGAGAGGACATGAGTTGCACAGGGTGCAACATCCGCATGTCGGGGTTGCTCTACGTGCGAGAGTTCATGCATTCGATCCCTCTCTTGGGGTTGGATGGCCAGAGATTCTGAATTGGTAGCCGGTGGAGTGGGTTATGGAGATGGTGGTGCACTTGGGTGTAGCTCAGCAGGAGCTTCCAGGCACTGGGGATACTGGAAGCCCAGACTGGCATTGGGATCTGGGTGGGACTATCTATCACTTCCCAGGTATGACAATTAACTACGACCTGGAGGGTACCGTTGATCTAGCGGTTGAGTATGCACATTCACTATGGGAATTTTGTCCAACTAGTTTATGTACAGGCTCCTTGAGTTGTCTTGGTATGAGGATTGTACATAGGATCATAGGATGATCGACATACTCTGGCAGGAGTTTTTTGGAGGAGGTGGCATTAGTAGGCCACCAGACATGGCCTTGTATGGAGCTGGGAATTCTTCACATTTTTGTGAGGCATGGAGGACACAAAGGAGCAGAACAGGAGTGGCGTCCTTACTAGTACTTTGGAAGATTCACTTCTTAGGTCCCTCAGGGATGATTTGGAAGGGAGATCCATACATTGGAGAGTATGGTGATGCGACAATGGAGGTGATAGTACCAATCGAGTATGGGTCGACGCATCTGGACACAGCTTTAGGCCATCACATCCAAGGACGCGGTATGTACCTACGAATGAGCAGGTAACAGGCATCTTGACCAAGGCTTTAATGAAGGGAAAATTTTTATTCTTCAAACACAAGATGAGTGTGGCGCAGAACACCTTCCTCACTAAGAGGGAGTGTTGAAACTACAGCTTGGAAGGTGATTTTGCATCGGTCAAGCACCATGACATGCATCACCAGTTTCTCTCAAAGAAATTATTTAATTATTTCTCACATAAATTATTTGATTATTTCCTAAGTCTGGACCTTAGGCATAAATTAATTAATCCAATTTTCTTCAATTTATTGGCCAAATTTTTATAAATTTTAAGAGGACAATGGAAAATTATATCATAATCGTAGATCTCAAGTATGGAGATGCAATCTCATCCCTCCATCACTTTGGAGGTTGTGAAATTTCCACAATTGTAATTACTGGGTATTATTCTCCCAACTTGTGCAGTTCATTTGTCTTTTGTTAATTAATATCAATGGAAAACAACGAATATTCACAATTGCAATCTTCACAAATAAAATATGTTGTCGAAGATAAAATACGAAACTGAGAAAAATGCACACAAAAAAAAAAATATGACACCATAATTTTTGGACAAATGTACCTAGAAAAACCTCGAAGGGAAAACTAGTGCAGCAAATGAGGGTTTTATTATTATTCAACAATTTAGGAGAAAATTACAACTGATAGCCTTTCACTGGAAAACCTCTGGAAAATACTGATCTCCACTGGAAAAATAAACCGAAGACTAATTGTCTCCCTCCATAACTCAATCTGGCCTCTCCTAGCCTACTCACACTCTCTCTAGCTACTCGCACTACAACCCAGAATGTGCACTGCCTCTAGGAATTCGTCCCAACAAGTCGTATTGCCTCCAACAACTGCTAGACCCACTCCTTCCCAGGAAATATATCTAGCAATTGGAAACTGAAATGTGGTCTCTCCAACAAATCGCACTCGATAAATTGGCTTAATCGCATTGCTAATTCGGCCTCCTCTTCCTATCTCCCAGACATTGGAAAATACTGTGGAAATCTCCTCTAGAATACTGCTCCCAAATCTCTGTTGAAACCCTGTTTATGATGCTTTCCCTTCGACTGCGCCCTTGCTAAATCACTGCAACTAGGTAGTCGAACTGCTCAACACACAATTGATTTGATATCTTTCTCCAAACCCTTCGACCTGCTCTTATAATCTCTCACTAGAGTCTCCGCCCTCAACGACCATGATCACATCTCAACCAATGGATAAGGTCATCTTGACTTTGTCAATTAACTTTTCTGTAAGTCTCTAGAGCAAAATCAAACTCCCTCAATTAATTCACTTTAATTAACCAATTCTCCTAAGTTAGACTTACAAAATATTTAATTATTGGGTAGTTAATTTAATTGAGGTGTCTCCAACTCTTTTCTCGCGAAACCTTTTCTGGGTTTTGGAGATATTGTGTTCCTTAAGCTCTTAGACAACATAGAGACTAGAAAAAATGTCTGTTTCTACCACAATCTAACAATCCCTCTTAGCGAAAGGCAGCGAAAGGCGTTCTCCACTATACCCATCTTCTCCCTGAAGTAAACAAGCTTTTCCTTTCCCAATGCCTTCGTGAGTATATCAACCACCTATTGATCTGTGGGAACATGTTGTAGCTGAACTAATCCACACTTTCTACTACGCTACTTTGATCTCACATTACTGATTCCTCTGCGCTGCTGCCAACATTGCAATTGTCTGTATTGATCTCACACTGATCTATTGTGTCACTGCAACTATCTCTACAACTATCTCTTGAGTATCTGACTGTGCCTTTCTCTCCCCGCAACTGCCTTTGAACTGTCTCACAAGAATATGATTGTGCCTTGCTGACCTTTCAATCCTCCTACTACTTTACTACTTTGGGCTCTCGTAGCAAAGGTAATGATCCATCTGAGGAATACACAACAATTGGATCTGATCTATTGATCAAGCCTTTCTTGGTTGGATCTAGACATTCTTGCTACTTCTCCCTCAAATCCTGCCTGAACTGGAATACTGGAGTGTAATAATCCTCCTCTATCTGATGATAATGCTCCAAACATAGTGAATCCATCCTCCAACTTGGCGGAAAAATCATCAATCTCTATCGAAGTTGTTGTCTACTTCCCCTTCTTGTCCTTCTTCCTCTTCGAACACTGGCTGACATAGTGACCAAGCTCACCGCATTCGAAGCACTTGACCTTCCACAAATCTTTCTTCTTCTTTTCTCCTTTAGAGTCTTGTCCCTAGTTGGGACCCTTCTTCGCTTTTCCCTTCCCCACAAGAGCAACTTTTTCCTCCTCCTCAACCTTTGGTCCCTTGCCACTATTGGTGGTAGTGCCATTGACAAGACTAAGCCTCAGCTCCTCCTGACTGAAGTCACTCCATAGGCATTCCCAATCTGATAGCTTGTCTTATCTAATAATTACCTAAATGAACTTTATCCATTCCTTGGTAAACCTGTCGAGAGTTATACGCACAAGCTCGTCATCCGTTGGCTTCTCTCCAATTGTTGCAAGTTCATCTCTGACTGACTAAATCTTGTTGAGATAGGATGTTACGTTCTCGCCCTTGTTCCTTTTGACTGTCCTGAGCTTCTCTTTGAGTATCATCTTCTGACTCTCGGAAGGATCCTGGTACAGTTGACTACATATACGAAAACGTTGGCAGCTTCTCTCCATAGGAACCTTGTCACATTCTAATCATGTAACATGGCACGAGCAACCTCCATGATAGTTCTATTCTTTATTTCTACCACACCATTATGTTCAGGATTATATGGTACAATGGTCTCCCTCTTGATATCGGCTTCTCTGCAAAAGTCAATGAGTTTATTTGAAATGAATTCTCCTCCATTATCTGATTTGAAGATTTTTATTTTCTTTCCTGTTTGGTTTTCAATCAATGCTTTGAAATTTTTAAACATATCAAAGGCTTCATCTTTGTGATTTAGAATGTATATCCACATTTTTCTAGATAAATCATCCACAAACGTGATGTAATACAAATATCCACCTATGGATGTCACTGGGATAGGTCCAAACAAATCTGAATGAATTTGGTGCAGAATGTCATGAGTTTTGGTACTGCTAGAGCGGAAAGGCCCTCTCGTTTTCTTTCCACTTTCACAACCAGGGAAAACACCATCGTGTTTTGATTGGATTTCGGTCATTCCAAAAACCATCTTCTTTACTTTGGGCAGTGCCTTATACTAAAGATGAGCAATCTGTGGTGTCATAACTCGATCTGATTGAAATTGCATTCTTGAGCCATAGCTATAATAGGTCTCCCATTGACCTTGTAAATTCCTTCGACTCTCGATCCAAGAGTAAATCATTTTTAATGTTTGTTTTCTCTGGCCAAGTTAACACCTTTCCTTTTATAAAATCCACCTTCATTCCTTAATATTCTTGAGCAAATATAGATACAATATTTTTCTTTAGACCAGGTACATATAAAACATTTTGAAGGTGAATAGTTTCTCCAAGATCCAAATGAAAAGAAACTGAACCACACCCTTATACAGGGTATGTAGTATTATCTCCAAGAATAATGTTTAAACCAGTCTCCCTCTCAACCAAATTAAAGAGGACTTCTTTATAACCAGAGAAGTGCCTATAGGCACCACTATCTAACCTATTGTCTAAAGAATCTGGAGGCGAAGCACTAGACAAAGTTGAAACCAAAAAGTACTCAGATTGAGAAGCAACGACATTATTTTCATACCTTGTATTTCTGTATCTCTTTTGAGGAAGAGGCTATTGATCACGATCACTGCGAGCATTGCTTATTCCTTCATATCTTCTTCCTCCTTAATACCTCCTTTTTCGTTCAGGAGACTGATTAGTGTAGTTGTTGCTACTCCTTTGATAATAAGAGGATCTTCTTTCTAGACAATCTCGAGCATAGTTCCCATTCTTGTGAAAGTTAAAGCATTCAACACTTCTCATGCTCTTCTTGAAAAACTTGGGTTTGGACTTTGGCTTAGAAGATCTTCCCTTTCCTTTCTTCTTCTTTGCTTGTGACGCGAAGGCAAATGGTTCTCCTTCTTCATGTCTCTGAATTTTGCCCCTTGTAATCATCTTTTATTCTTCCTTCTTGCTTCTTCCAATCAATTCATAAAACGTTGGCAGAACGTTGTTATTGCTGATAGTAGTAATGAATACCTCCCAAGCTGCAGGAAGTCCATCAAGGGTTGTGTGTACCAATTCCCTATCAGACAGGGGCTCGCTAGCAGACAAAATTTGGTCCTTGAGTTCAGTAATCCTTATAAAATAAGACTGAATAGATTCTCCCTTATTCAATTTGATATCTTTGAGTTGTTTCTTCACGTCAAGGATGTGATTCAAATTTTGGACTTCAAACATGCCAACAATCTTGTCATACATTTCCTTAGATGTCTTCAGTTTGGAGATACAGGTAAGAAGATGATCTTTCAAAGAATCAATAATAACTTTGCGGGCTTTGATCTCACCTTTTTTGTATCTTGCTTTAGCATCAGCAGGGGAATTTTCAGGTGGTTGGGGTACACCTCCTCGGACATACTCTAGAACATCTTCTCCATCGAAGTTAGTGTCCAACCTGAGTTTCCAAGCAGCCCCTATCAATTTCTTGTTGTCCTTAAAGAAGGATGTAGCCATCTGAACTGATCTACTATTATATTTTGAGCAGCAAATAAGGTCTTTCAGCAGATAATTGCCTTAAACTTATTGTTCTTGAGCATATCTTCACCACAACTCTGCTACCATGTTAAATTTTTCAATTTTTAAATTAATTATCTTAGATCTTCAACCTTTCAGTGCAAACAGTAACCAATAGCCATATAGAAGACAGTAAATGAACAGTTAAACAACAGATTTGGTCCAATACCAGGGAAAAACCTCACTGTGGGGGAAAACCCTTCAATAATAGTATTCTATTAGATCTTCATCAAATGTTCAGCAGAGATACATAAGCAAAGTACAAAACCCTTTTCTCAATGACAGCAAAATTACCCCTTTTCAAACTAGGACAGATCTTTTGAACTCAGAGATCTGATCACAAATGTAGAATAACAGAACCTTCAATCCTTCAGCAAAGATTACATGTGCGAATAGGAGATATACAAAAACTGATACAAGGGAGAACTGCCACCAATGATAATACAAGATAGAGATCTTGCCAATAATATGAAATCTGCCAAATAATAATGCAAGAAAGAAATCTCCAGAAATGCAAGAGAAAAATCTCCACTAGATCCATCAATGATGAAACGAAATAACAAGCTTCCAATAAATCTGCTAACAAGGAGAGAGATAAAATACTGATGCAAGGGCTTTAACATAAATGCGAAAGAGATCACTAGTGATCACAAGAGATCTTCCATTGATAATCAAAGGTTTGACACTGATAATAAGAGATATGCCAATGATGACAATAGATCTTCCACTGGTAATCAGAGATCTGCCACTAATAGTAAGAGATCTTCCAATGATGATAAGAGATCTGCCACTGATAATTAGAGAACTGCAAATCTACAATAGATCTGCTAACAATAAGAGAGATAAATTACTAATGCGAGGGCTTGATCACCAATGCGAGAACTAGATCACCAAAGCAAGAGAGAGAGAACTCGATGTGTTACAAATGAAGGCTTCTCTTCAAAATATAGTAATCTTTGAGACAAAATCCCTAACTCGAATCAGGTTTTTGGAAGCTCATAGAGTGATCCATTTTTGCACATGTCGAATTAGATCACTTAAGTGATTTTATTTTGCATATGTCAAAATACCTTTATAAAACAATTTTGAAATAATTTTTGCACTTGTAAAAATAATTTGCAATTGAGAAATAATTTGCTTCAAGGATGAAAGGGGTTAACTCATAGAGTGATTTTCTAGGGAAATTTCTCCCTTAGTTGCACAAAATTCAGCAATAAATTCTTAGCCCAATGGAGTACTTCCTTCTTCTTACAAGCATAATATGAAGTGATTGTTCAAAAGACAGGAAAGGAAAAAGAAAGTCAGTCCAAAGTAATGATTTCCTAGCATAAAATCATCTATATTGGCCACTAGTGATTTCTTACATCAACACATTATACAAAACTCTAGTACAAAGTCTCACTCTTTATATGCTAGTTTGTAAAGTTAACTTATCATTAAGTCTAAGGTCATGAAAAGCATATTTGATTAGAAATGTAAATCTGCTTAGAATAGTTTATTCAATGTCAGATTTCCTTTTGAGAAAATTAATAACTATACAGAAACTAAATATGTACAAATAGAGGAGCAATTACCTTATTGCAGCAGCCAGAGCTGCAACAAGACCAGAATATGTACTATGTAGACGTTAGCACATTCTTAGCATCTTGGAAATCTAAAAGCCTTATTGAAATTGCTTGATGATTTTATGCAACTTTAACATGTTTAGCAGCATCATTTCTGCTTTCACCCTTTAAAGAAGCTTTGTAGTTTGTATGTTTGTTTTCCTTTTCTATGATTGGACCTTACTGCCTTTGCCTTCTTTCTTAAAATAAAAATGAAGATTATTGAAGGCATGAAACATTTCCAACGTTGATGAGTTCATCTTTGAGAAAAGAAAACTTCAGTACAGAAAACACAATTTTTTTGTTTATGATAGATATCTATCCAAGTAAAATTTCGGAAAAAACTCAACAGAAATGGGATGAAGTGATAGGAAAACTTACAGTATTACTTTGGATCGATGGAATGTTAGAAGAATTTGTTATTTGCACCTCAAACTTCCAGTCAGGCACATATAGGTTGTACAACAATCCTAAATAGAGTGTAGATAGCGAAATTGCAACTACCCTACAAAGAAAAAATATTATCTAATAATTGTATGTTTGCACCAAGGACACACAAATCGTTACAAAAACAGTACTGTTTAATTTCAATCCTAGCATAATGAAAAGCAGGGTGTTGCACACATGTTTCTTTAGCATCTTCATAAGGACTTAGATAGCTCAAATACTCCATGTACATTATTGGAAATACAAATGATTTCAGATGACGTGGCAAGTGTAACCACACATGTACTAAGCTCCAAGAAAGCAAGATGTCAAAAAATGCAATCTATAGGAGCATAAATACAATTTCATGGCATCTACGATTTTGGAAAACATTTTCAAAATGATATGAAGCCACTACTATGAATTTCTTCTATGGTGCACCTCTTAGAATGCAAGAACTGACAGATATTTTTCAAAAAATGCAGTGTAAGAAACTAGTCTCTTCATCACTTCAAAAACTATTACACCCATTCTTAATCATTTCACCAAGTAGTAGTCAAAGTACTAGTTGATCTAGACTCTAAATTACCATGGAGTAAAGGGAAAGTCATTGTTAGTTTTTGTACCATTGGATGTGTTCTAGCCTTTAAATTTTGTGGAGAGGCTACAAATTACAATACATGAGATCTCCAAAACTCATAAATCATTTCTGGAAATTCCGCCTAGAAATGACTTTATTAGATTATTAGTCAGTTTTTTAATATTTCCTAAGCCTAAACTTAGGGAATATGACAAATTAATCGCAATTAATTAAGTCAAGGTGTGAATGTTCTAGAAACTCACACAGATTGACTTCAAGTTAATCCTAGCCTTCGATTAAGATCTAATCTTGGTTGTTGAAGTCTCAACAAAGGATTATACGAAGAAGTCAATGGGGCTTGTAGAGATTACTTGAGCAGTTCGATTTCATTGAAAAATCGATTTCCAGAGTAGCAGTTGTCAGTTGCCAGAGAGAGTCAGTGAGATCGAAGCAGTGAGAGAGGGCCGGGACAGTGAAGTTGGAGGAAGGATTCCAGTTCTAGTGAGTGCATTTGCAGAGAGGCAGAGGAGCCACAGTGAAGCTGATGTAGAGCAGCGCAGTAGCCTCTAGAGGCAATTTCGATTTGCTGAGGAGAAGCAGAGTTTTAGTGCCAGAAGCTAGGCAGAGGTTCCATAGGCTAGGAGAGACATTTTCCCAGACAACAGCTGACCAAACAGCATGAGGAGAAGTTGTTTAGAGCTGAGTGCAGAAGTGATTGCGCTAGGGTGACACAGTGACTGCGCAAAGCCAGTTTGGGCGACTCAATTTTAGCTGAGGTCAGAGCCCAGATTTGCCTGTGGAGTGAGGAAATTCCTCACTAGATTTTCTTGCCAGTTTTTTTCTCTCTAGGATTTCCAATTTCAAAAGCTAGTTGTACTCAAATTATTTCACTGCTGCATAATAATAAAACCCTTAGTTGTTGCAACATTTTCCCAAGTTCGGTTTTTCCAGGGACATTGGTCCAAAAATAATTGTGTAAATTTTATGTGTGTGTTAGCATTTATTCCAACATTTATTTCTTCTGCAGTTTATTTGTGTAGGTTGCAATGTGGTTTATTCAGTATTTGTTGTAGCAAACAATAAATAAATAGTTAAAAATTAATTTAACAATTACGAGAATTATTTCGAGTTGCTGCAATAGGATTTTTTTGAGAGAGGGACATAAAAATTCGATCTCTCCAGATTGAGGGATTCCAGAGGCAGAGGTAGCAGCCATTATTTTTTCGCAGAGCAGATCTCTCGCTGGATGCAGTAGTTTTGCAACAGTTTGCTAGAGCAGAACTAACGTCAAGTGGAAGAAGAGCACACATTGAGGGAAAATTTTCCTCGGGGAACTTCTAGTCTCAAGAAGTTCAATTTCCCTTGCAAATCAAAAGTCGTTGTGGGTAGAGTCTCTCACTCGAGAAGGGAGTGCGAATAGCTGAGCAGCAACTGAGCAGAAGGGAAGAGGATATTTTCAACATTTTTGTTGAGATGGCCACTGTTGGGCTCCGTGATCAGGACAGGTGGATGGGGCTTCCAACTACGTCATTTGCAAAGCAAGGATGTCCTTCATTTTGGACAAGTTTGGCCTGAAAACATATATTGATGCAGTGGTAGCAGTTCCCACGGATGTAGATCAGTTGAAAGAGTACAAAAAGGAGATGGCGCGGGCGAAGAGGTTGATCCTTGATGGTGTTCGAGATCACATTGGATCACACATAGCGGCCAAGGGAATGGACAAATAGATGTGGGATACACTTTCCACATTGTACTAGGGAACTTTCGAGCAAAAAGAAGATGTACTTGGAGGAGAAGCTGAGATGCACCAGGATGCAAAAAGGGGAACGCATAAACCCCTTCCTCATTAGGATTCAGGAGATTCGGGACCAGCTTGCAGTTTTTGGGGCAACACCTCAACCCACAGAGCTAGTGCGAGTGAAACTCACTAGTGTCTCAAAGGAGTGACAGGTATTTTTCCAAAGTATCTTGGGTAGAGACACCTTTCCAAGGTGGGACAAGATGTGGGCCGATTCGCAACAAGAGGAGTTGAGACAAGACTTGGTAAAGAGCTCCATCAGTGGTAGCAATAGTGGATAGAAGCAGGTGAAGGAGGAGGAGTATGCAGCCCTCGCGTCGAAGGGTCCTAGTCAAGGATAGGGGGAGTAGCAAAAGAAGAAGGACTTGTCGAAGTTCACGTGCTTCAGGTGTGGAGAGTTAGGCCACTACAGTAACCAATGTCCTCTCAAGAAGAAGGACAAGGAGGAGAAGCAGGACCAGCAGGCAGCTTCTACAGAGATTAATAGGCTTTCCTCCAGGCTGGAGGAAGACTTCACGATGTTCGCTGACATACCTCCAAGAGTGAGGTGGGGTGACTTGGTTTTGTAGCCCCAGAGCACTACAAATGGGCAGGATCTTTGAGGAGTCCACATCTTGGATCAGTACCTGGCTATGGGGGCCCATAGTATTCAGTGGCAGGATGGACCAGTGGTGGTTGGTGCAATCAGATGCCAAAGTGACAGTTGCAGAAACTAGTAGCAGTCAGATGTTGGGGAGCAAAGTGCAGAGTTGGCACAGTGCAGAGTCAGCAGCAACGCAGATCCTTGAGTAGACAGTGCAGAGGCTAGTAGCAATCAAGACTCGAGTGATAGATGAATTACACTGAACACAATTGGTTCAGTATTTTGGATGTTTTTCTATTGCAAATGTTTCAATGGCAACAAAAATATTTGAGAGGAAGTTGCATTGTAGATGCAGTGTTGGCAGCAGTTGAGCAGGGTTAGCAGCAACACAGATGCAGCTCACATCAGAGTTGCGCAGTTGTTGGTGGGTAGTGTGGCCAGACATCAGCAGCGTGACAGGAGATGGTGCGGAAACAAGATGTTGTGGCAGCAGGTGCAACACTAAAACACATTCCTCGCTAAGAGGGAGTGTTAATTTTTGTAGCATCGGATATGCTCTAGCCTTGAAATTTTGTGGAGAGGCTAGAATACATGAGATCTCCAAAACCCAGAAATCGTTTCTGGAAATTCCACCTAGAAATGAATTAATTATATTATTAGTCAGTTTTTAAATATTTCCTAAGTCTAAACTTAGGGAATATGACTAATTAATCAGAATTAATTAAGTCAAGGTGTGAATTTTCTAGAAACTCACACGGATCAACTTCAAGTTAATCCTAGCCATCGATTAAGATAAGATCTAATCTTGGTCGTTCAAGTCTCAACAGAGGATTATAAGAAGAAGTCGATGGGGATTGGAGAGATTACTTGAGCAGTTTGATTTCATTGGCAGATCAATTTCCAGCATAGCAACTATTAGTTGCAGGAGAGAGATTCAGTGAGATCGAAGTAGTGAGAGAGGGGTAGGGACAGTGAAGCTGGAGGAAGAATTCCAGTTCCGGTGAGTGCATTTGCAGAGAGGCAGAGAAGCCACAGTGAGGCTAACGCAAAGCAGCGTAGTAGCCTCTAGAGGAATTTCGATTTGCTGGGGAGAAGCAGAGTTTCAGTGCCAGAAGTTGGGTAGAGGTTCAAGAGGCCAGGAGAGACATTTTCCTAGACAGTAGCTGACCAGCAAGCTTGAGAAGAAGTTGTTCTGAGTTGAACTCAGAAGTGACTGTGCTAGGGTGATGCAGTAACTACGCAGAGCCAGTTTGGGTGGCTCAATTTTAGCTAAGGTCAGAGCCTGGAAGTAGAGTGAGGAAATTCCTCACTAGATTTTCTTGCCAGTTTTTTTCTCTGTAGGATTTCCAATCTCGGCATCCAGTTGTACTCAAATTATTTCACTGCTGCATAATAATAAAACCCTCAGCTATTGCACCGGTTTTCCCAAGTTGGGTTTTTTCCGAGGACATTGGTCCAAAAATAATTGTGTAAATTTTATGTGTGTGTGCTAGCATTTCTTCCAGCGTTTATTTCTTCCGAAATTTATTTGTGTAGCTTGCAGTGTGATTGATTCAATATTTATTGTAGCAAACTGTAAATAAATTATTAAAAATTAATTTAACAAGTAGGAGAATTATTTCCAGTTGTTGCAATAAGATTCAGGTCTCTAAACTTTCACAATCATGAATGGAGGTAAGATAATGAGAAGGAATGTTAGTCTCTGTAGTGTATCTTGAATGGTATTCACCATTTTGTTATCAACAACATTTAGATTTAATCTAAAAAATCATCACATAAGGTTTCTTAAGTGGAGGTTCATCCTAGCTAGCATGTTAAGCCCTAGAATTTCCTGTGCAACTAGAGGGCTAAGATCCAGCTAGCTTTCATCAAGCTGACATTCAGTGATAGGTGCATCAAGCTTCATAGTGATTAGAGTCCATTTGAGAGGCATGTTGTCTAGATTTGGAGGTAATTGCTATTTTTAGCAGTTGTCCTATTTTCTAAGAGCCTGAATTTGAAGGTCCACATGTTAAAGTTAACCATATATTTTTCATCCTTGCGATATCATGATGCCAATGAGATTGTTCTGAGTGACATTTAAGCATTCACAAGGCACTGTTATTTTTAGCAGTTATGGTTTTAGGTCTCGGATTGCAATTCTGAGCATATATTTGGATTCCTCGCAGAAAACCAAGTCTAATGAGACTGATCTCATTGAAATGTGAGATGGTGCTATTTTTCACAGCAGCAGTGATCTCGTAGCAGTTACCTTCATTTTTTGTCTTTCCCATGTTTTAGGAATCAAACTATTACCTTTGGTATTCCTATATCTAGCATTACTTGTTTTGGCAGGTGTGGGTTCTATATTCCTGGTTCCGACGATCAGTTATGAATAGAGTCAAACTGAGCAAGTGGAATTTTTGAGTGTGACATAAGGAAGCCATTACAAGCTTTGTCTCATCGAGAAAATCCTAGGTCAACTTCCTTCCATATATTTGGCAGTGTGTTAATCTTGGTCTTCTCTCTTGATTCAAATCGAAACCTTCCAGTATATTACTCATTTCCTTGCACATAGGCCATCTAGCTAAACTTGGCTCATTTTTTTGTTTTAATAAATCAACTCTAATTTTGAAAGTTTTATTATTAGTAAAGTAGATTGGAAATATTGAGCGAAGTTTAATTCTCCTTTGTTAGCAAGATGGTTATTACAAACTCCAAGTGGATTTGCTATATTTACTCCAACCTAACCTTAGTGCACCATTTTGTTTGAGGAAAACCTAGATTTACATGTATTCTTTCTTCACATCATTTGAAGGTATCTCCATTTATTTGTCTTGCTGAGTTAGCGTGCAGCCTGTAGAGAAGTAGTCTCTACACTTTGACTCTAGGTTAGTTCAAACTTTAGACCAACGTTGCACAAAGCAGGGATGAAGCGGGGAAGTTTTTTGGAAGCAGGGACACGAAAGCGTCATTTCCCAAAAATCTAGGAAGTGAAGTGTCTCGGAAGCGTTTACTCTCTCTCTCTCTATATATATATATAGATATAGATATATATTTGCATTTATATTAAAAAAAATATCCAAAACACCAAATTAGTTGTAGAAGATATGGAAACATACATATTTGTACATAAATCAAGATAGATATGTCATCCATTGTACATTAATGATTAATTATTTTAGATCAACCATCTAGAATCTACATTCTTCTCCTCTTGTCTAGCCTTTGCCTCTACCTCGATTGTCTAGGATATTAGTCAACATTGCGCAATTCTGATCAAACTACCTAATGATTAATCCAAGCCTTAAAATATGGTAAAAAAAGGTTAACATGCTTGATCGATGATTTTGACTTGATTGAAAGGTATTTTTTTGCTAACGGCATGACAAAGGAGTTCAACAATTAACACCACCAACACTAGGGTACATATAGGGTTTGGTGCTCTTGATTAAATGCCAATCACATACCCTCATACAAGATATAATCTAATGAAATGGCACAATCCCATTGAACCTGAATTCCTGAAAAATGTTAAGTTTGCTGAATTTTGAATAGGATATGAAATTCTATTTTCTCCATATGAAGTCTGATGAGGCTGGAACCACTCTCAAACATCCTGAGTCATTTCATGGTAATGTTAAAAATTTAAGTAAAAAGATGAAAATGAAAGATTTCATCCTTTTACTTTAAGAATTTAACATTACCATGAGGGAGCATCTAGGAAGCATCTAAGGAGCACCTTTGGAGTGTCCAAGAAGCCCCAACCCAACTTAAGTCAAAGGAAAAAATATATATATATTTAGAACCCTGTGGAACCACCCATCTTCGTATGGATCCGACCCAAAAACACAGTGTTTCCGTACGCCAATCCGCCTTACGAAACGCAGTTCCGGCGTACGGAAACATGGATCAGGCTAAAATGGTTCAAAAATGGCAGGAACCGTGTTTTTTAGCCCGATCCGCATTTCTGTTTTTTGGAAACGCGGTTCAGATGGTGGATCCTCCACGTTTCCGTACTGGACGCGGATTGGGGGTTCGAACCGGGGGGGGACGTTTCCTGCGACAATGCTTCAAACACTGAAATTTTCATGAAAGTGCGTGAATATGAGGAAGTTATGCTTGCGAAGAATCAACAGAGTGATTACAGCTAAGGGATGTTTGCATACAGGTGGAAACTATGGTTTTTTGGGTCAGAATGGATAGATCATCCTTATAGTGGATATTTGATGACTTTCTTAAGATGCTTGACAAGGATCTTTCGTAGCATTGTGGTGTTATCTTCAGGGGTATTTCCTGCAGATTTTGGCATTAAATATTTGGCAATCAAGGCTGTTGTTCCATGATAGATATAAGAAAAATTATGAGGTAAAATTTAGCCATGCATTGAGAGCATCTTCAAGTGGAATTTGATAGTAAAATCAGCCTTCAGCATCAACATTGAAGTCTGATCTGAAACCACAATTAAACACCCCTTTGCCGAGATATGTTTGGACAAGTTCAATGATATGTATCTTTTGGATTTTAATTGCCAGTATTCACCCTATTGAGATGACCTTTGCAAGAGATTAAAGAGAAACATTTTAAGAGATAAACATCATATTCGCACCTCAACATATTCACTATTTATAGTCAAACTACAGATATTTCATCGACCAATGGCAGCATATGTTGACACCATTCAGCTGCGGTGCAAGGGGCATTTTTACAACAAACTTCCTGTGTGGCTTACAGGCATTTCCTGTAGTAGTACGTATTTCAGGATAAAGGCATTTCAGGTTTCTTGTCTAATGAACTTTTAGGCCTGTTTTCATGCCTGAGTATTCTTTTGATCAAATATGGTCTTACATGGTAGCTGGCTGCAAAATGATGATATATTTGGGTGATAGTATTATGGATTGAATGGATATTCTACCCGGAATATGACTTACAACAAGTGGAATTCTATTATACTTAGACAGTAGGTCAATTTAGTGGCTAACAGTTCGTGATTACAGCAGATAACTGTCTGATCACGTGTCCAGGCCCTCCAGGTTTGGAGTTCTGAGGTTCTACAAGAGACGACTGAGGAGATTGGAATTAAGGCGTTATTCCATTGAGCAGCATTCAGCCCTCTTGTTCCATCCTTTCTTTCTTTCATTGCTTCCTACACTCTGTGCAATGCTTACTTTGTAGTAAATCTTGTAGTTTTTCTTCATGATGCATACTTTTGACTATTACGTTAATAGAGTTTGAAAATGCAGTTTCTTTACAGCTCTTGGAATTTGCTGGTTGAATAGCCTTACTTTGTTGCAGTGATGTGGGTGGCCTAAGTTCCTTTACTTTGATTTTGATCACTTAAATAATATGTCCATATTCCTTTTTTCCTTCATATTTTAGCTATTGTGAAGTGGAATCTCTCATATTGTTTAACTTTAAGTTTTACTGTGTCTATGGTTTATTGCGTGCATATCAAAGACATTGTGTGTTGATCATTCATACTAGCTATGGCTACCAAAGTGTTGGCAGTGCATGAACACTAGGGACTCCCCCTGTTAATGGAGAAACACCAATCTGGATGGAGGAGTAATTATCAGTGACCTTACACCAATTACTCAGTTGTTTCTTAGGTTCACAGTTACACAAAGAAGATTTAACAGATCACAAATTGGCACCATTGTAGGACATCATCAATCCTCATACACTACAATGACAATGGTGAGTTTTAACTTTTTATTTATTGATTTATTTTTTGACTCATCTGGCTACTTCACCAGTATAGGATTGGGTCATATTAGATAACAAGTGGTAATCTCCAAGATTTGATCATGCACAAGAAGTTATTCAAGGCCTTAGATAACCTGAACATCTATTCTGAAATACAAGGGTGGATACCTACCTAAGTCTCCCTTGGTGACTCCATTGCAAAAGGTTTAAAGATTGATCATGAAAGTTGAATTGATATAGTGGGTGCAGGATAATATATCGCTAGTGGGGGATTTATTTCACATTGAAAAGGGAGAAGATGAAACTATTACTGAATTTCGTGGTAGATTTGTCAAGGCATTGCATAAGGTCCACCCCTCAATTTGACAAGGAATCATCTTGGTGGATTATGCCTCTACTTTTGATTCAAACATTCATTCCCTCTTTTGGAGTGACAAACCAAGAAATTTCGGGAAATCTTTCTTTTCCATCCTAAGAATGTATGAATTCCTTTCTATTGAAAAGGAACATCACAGTGGAAACCTTGCATGACATGAAGATGTCAGTGATGAAGGGGATGATGACAACTCCTGCTTGAATGATCACGAACCAGTAATTGCACCAGTTGGGCCATATGCAAAGTTCCATGAAGGTGAAGCACTAACTTTACAAGTGGGTGTGTTTATTTCTTCCATTAATGATGATAAAATTCAAAGGGAAGAGCAAAAACTCAGCCATATAGAATTGAATCAAAAAGACACTTTATCCTTGCATATCCCCACAATTATGCAACAAAAATTTAATCAAAACCATTGCAGTAGGAAAAACATATTTTGCGTTAACCAAAAAAAGATATTCCTCACAATTTGCCCATGATCCTGCATTCAGATTTTGTTCTTCAGAGATCCTTTGATTTATTATTGCATTGATATTAGAATTACTCATGATCCAATTGAGTTGAGGATAATGCAGGTGTTTCTGGAGGTAGATTTGAAGCATTTTGGCTCTTCCACTTTCTTGTTAATCATTGGTGAGGTACCATGTTCCAAGTTTCAACCAACAGATCTAATTGACTTCTTAAGAAAAAAGCATATGAATGCATCATTTTTTCTTAGAAGACTTTATGATTGGTTGCACTGGAGGGTTGGCTATGTTGAACTTTCCCATATCATCGATCACTTGGCTGCATCATTCAATTATGTTCATTTATCATGGTAGCTTTGACAAACTTCCAGAATAAGAGTTAGAAGCTCCATCCAACTTGTCATACTCTCTAAGACTGAGAATCACCTTACACATCTTGAACAAGTCTCAAGGGCATAAAATCAATAGTATATGAAGTAGACAAAACCCTTTCAAAGGTACAAATGCTTCTCCCAATAAATATAGGGTTTCTCACCCAATGACCTCAACTAGGTAAAGTACCTATGCAAGGTAAACACCAACTGAAATATAAATTCCATCTTATTCAAGAGTGATATAAAAAATAACAAGCTCTAAATCCATGTGGAAATTTCTTTCAATTCAAAATTCAATGCAAAACAAAGATTTCACCTTCGATCTAGAAGGTTTCTTGGATCTTAGCCCTGTGAATTTTCAACCTTAAGGCAGCTGTAAAACAAGGAATTAAACAACAGAAGAAAGTACAATGTTTCTCTTTCAAATGGCCCCAACTTCTAAAAAATGCAAGAAGAAAAGATACCAAACAAAAGGAATAAGTTTCAACCCTGTTAAGGCAACTTATCAGCCGATAACCAGATCTGAAAATACTCTTTTACAGCAGTTCAACAGTAGTGTGAAAGCAGTAAATCCACCCATTATATTCTCCACTTGGCTGTCAATAAATTAACAATTGTCCTTTTACTTGTTAAATCAACAAGACATATATGGCTGTAATTAACAATTCATAGAGAACATATATCGTTGAAAATCAAATCTAGAAATTGCACAAGTTTTGGACAGTCGGAAACTTTATTAATATGCTCAAGACGAAGTACATGTACATACCACAGCCTTCTCAAAGCTAGTACAAATTGTCCCAAATCTCCAAACCCTAGCCAGGAAAAATCAACAAAACCCTAGCAACCAAGAAGATTCAATATGCAAGAATCGCTCTAACATATCCGCTAAGACGAGAGATCCTCTCCTCTTCTTCACAATTCCACCCTAGGGTTATTACAAAACCCTAATCTCCAATTTTCCTTGGATAAACCCTAACCCTAGACCTCCAAGGGGCTCCAAGCCACTCCAAGAGGGCCAAGAAACCTTAGTGACTCAATAGAGAGAAAGATCAAGAACATGTGAAGACTCTAGAGAGAGAGAGGCTAGTGCACTCTCTTATGTAGGTCACATCTCATCATAAGAGTGAATATAAGTGAGTGATTGAACATATATGAATAGAATAGAAAGCCTCTCTCCTTCCTCAATTTATATGAGAGGTTAGGCATGGACATTACAAATAATGCACCTCACTTCTCTTGGTGAAAAGACAAAAACTCAGCCTTTATTTGGGATGTTTGAACTTTGACATAAGTAGGAATCTATGCTACAAATGTTGGTTAGGGTTGCACTAGAAGACATTAGATACAGCATGGGTGTCCGTTGCACATTCAAAAATGCACAATCTATGGAAATAGTGACCTTCTAAAACTAGTGGCTTAAGACGACAATGCAGAGCAGTCATGAAATATGAATGCATTTTCACTCACAAAATGCATCATTCCTTTAATTGACAATCTTTCGAAAATCAATAATTATCCGATGAAAGAGAAAATATTATAATGTAGAATGCACAAAGAGAGAGAAACATCTTATAATTGCAAACAGAATGTGCATACATTTGGTGTATTTGATTCTACTATTTTCATGTTTTCCACTTCACTGTTTTCCAATATATTGTGTTTATGCAAGTAAAAAAGGACTAACCATTGTGCATAGTATTTCTTCAAAAGCATCATCGGAGAATCTACTGTGGTATTGCTTGTTAACCAAATTTCGCAAAGAGCTGCAATAAAGTATCCAATGGCTATCCTCTGCAAGAAAACAAAAAGTCTAATGAACTTAGATGCGAATAATGAGTAGATTAAAAAACGGAGAATAACAAGGAATTGATAGAATATGAAATATAACCAATTCGAGTACGTGCAATTGGTCAACAACACAATGAAAGCATCATTCTCAATCATCTAGCACAAATATATAATTGGCAGTCCATAGGATGTGTTAGCATCCAGATCATATTTCCTTAAAATCCAATCATAGTACCAATGTTATTTTGTTTGTGGGTACATTACACGATGGATTGGTTCGTTGGTCCACCAATGTGGCATAGACAGTTCGAGAGTGTCTTCCAAACATGGAACATGGTCACATATTTTTGCTATTCTAAGGTTGTTGATAGGATAGGTACTTCAAAAGGATATATATATATATTACTTTCACTGATTTTGGCTCCTCAGTTTTACGAGCCATTCCGCATTTCTTCACCAATTTCTCCTTTCTTTCTTTCAAACATGTATACAAAAAACTGAATGTAGAGACTGATTTCTTATCAAAGCAAGCTCTGATGTTACAACCTGGATGTTTGTTAATAATTGATGCCTTTTCTTATGAAGCGAAAGTAATCTCGGTATAGCAAGTGATAGTATGAAGCTCCAAAGAAGACCAGAAACATATGTCGTCCATACATATTTTTGTGATTTTGAACAATTTTTGTATAAAGAGGTTTTCACTAATAATCTTATGAGGTTCTAGAACGATACAGCTCAAGGAGCAATGTAAAAACCCCTTGGGGCCGTCCGTTATTCAAATATGAATAAAGATTTTTTTTTCCTTGGAAAAAAAAAAAAAATATATATATATATATATATATATATATGACAATGTTTCCAGTAGGTGCCTCATACTTGCAATTTCAGTTCAGTATTCAATTTATCCATAGGAGGTCGAAGATTCCCAAGGGAGTTAGTTTCATGGTCGAGAGTTTGTTTCTCCCATCGTCATTGTATAACTCCCTTCTAATTATAAAAATTATATCAAGCAAAAGAAATATTGTTAATTTATTAAATCTTCACGTAGTCATGTGCCAGATGTCCATAATTTCGCTTTGACCAAATCATTCGGGGGCTCCAGTCACAAAATTCAACGATTGTTGGAGTAGCTCTGGTAATATTTAAACGCATGTATTTCATCCATGACTAATTTCAAATTGTCACTGAAATTGTCCCTAAAACTATCTTCTTTGTGAAAGACCATCCTTCCATTTGTAATGACAGCATTATCTCCTGACCCAAGTCCAAAAACTCTGATTATAAAGAGCTGGAAACCCTTTGCAAATAATTCTTGAAAGGGTCCCAAGAGATTTCTGACAGTGCATACCTGGAGCAATCAGACTTCAAATCGCTTGCCTCCGCCAGCTGACCAACTTCTTCGATAAAAAATTTGACTTTGGTATTACTTGTTTCTGAACTATATAAATGTTGTGCCTCATACCAAGTGATTAACTGGTTTAGAAATTCTAAAGCCCTAACACGGTACCCGAAAGTGATGCAATAAAATCAATAACTTTAACAAGAAGCAAGAAAGGAGATCATTCAGAGAATGAAACTGGATTATCGACGTTATATAATATTCAAATAGGTGCCCTTTTAGTTGTATCCAACGGATAGCGAAGTCCATGACGAAGAAATTTCAACCCTCTCTATCCTATCAACTTGACTACCTGCAAACTTCATTCTGTAGTAGTTGACCTCCTCATCTTTCTATAGCAAAAGGCAAACTCGATCACTTATTAAAATTGACTATTCCACTCAAAACACCCTTTTAATTCAAAATTTTATCCATTTGATTGGATTTCAAGTGGATGCGCATATTGAAGAATCTCAACTTCCACAATAATACCATTTCTAAAAATAATAGTTCTGGCTAGCCAATCTTGTGACCGGCAGGTACAATGTTCCAAGGCTTCCTGGCCCGTTCAACATCACCTTTTACATTTAAAAAAAAAAAAAAACAATGTTTCACATGGAAAAAGGAGGCATAAAAGGTTCCAACAAAGTTTCAAGAGATGTACAAGGCCGGTTGACGTTTTCAATAAAACGGCACATGCAGCTGGGTCTTCCTTGAGCTTCCAAAATTGACCATCTTGTAAGTAACCATTCCCTTTACTGGATATGCTCATTGCTGTTGTCAAGCATGGTTTAAAAATTACAAATTTTATGGTATAAAAATATTTTATTTTTAAAATTGTCGAAATTTGAATATTTTACACAACATTTTACATATTATTAACCAAGATTTCTAAACATTAATACCAATACCCATTCTTCAAATTTTCTTTACTCTGACTCAAGGGCATCTGGGACAATAGACTCGTAACCTTCAACAAACAAAGTTGCCCAAATTCTTTAGCAATTCATCAGTTTACTTTGCTTACAGATCTGCCAATGTGAAGAGGGTGTCTGACACCTTAAGTATATTTTTCAGCCAAAAATACAGCCAGACCTCCACATGGATATTTGTGTGTTTTAGCGTCATTTCCAAACACACCCATCCCTTTGCTTTTAGAAAATTTGCATGCTTCATAATTTAAGTATTCAGTAGCACTGATTGTCTTCATCAAGGTCCAATTTTCATCTGTTCCAAGGAGTGTAGAAGGAAACGTGACACCGTATGGAATGGGACATTATGTTTAACTTTGGGAGCTCAGAGAATAAAATATCGTATTCCGCTTCAGCCTTTTCCTGTCTAACATCCGTATCATCGGCATACCCACATTTTCAAGATTGCCGCATCAAGGAACGACTCTTCTGCCATGCATTCCAGGAGCAGCCCATCTACGTGCATCGAATGGTTCCTCACAAACATATTCCTACAGGATGTGAATCGTCGAATAATGATATAGTGCAGAATTTGAAACTCACCGAGCTCGAAGTGCAGAGAGAGCTGTCCTTTCTGCTCTTAAGTTTTTAATAAATTGTAAAAAGAGTTCTACTTGACAGCATGTACCAAAGTCTTGATGTTACCAAGTTAGTTAGTCTGGTAAATCATAAATAAATGAATAATATTTTAACATCTGCGAATCCACGAGACTAAAAATATTCAATAACCATGAAAGGAGAATCTAACTCAGAAGAGTCCAACTCCGAGCTTCAATAGCCAAGAAACAAGAGCATTCTCGTTGGGGATCCAGTCACTTCTATCTCCTGGCCACCCTCTTATATTACGAGAAGAGTATTGAAATCTCGACCGATCTAGAAATGAGCATGGAAAGATGTCGATGTTCCTCGATCTCTAACGGTTTGATGGAGGGCTCTCTTTTAAAATTGAGCCGTAAGATGCTCGACATTAATCATATAATTTTTAATATTAGTCATGGAATATTATAAAGTTTTATAAGATTAATATTCTATTGCTTCTATCACCACAATATAAATGGTTTGCTATTATATATTTAGGTAATATAAATACTGTATAATGAAAATTGTTAAAAAATTATCATTATAATAGTTATATTATAATTATTAATGGTTAAAATTATTAATGGTTTTCTATTATATATTTAGGAATATGTAATGAAAATTGTTAAATAACTAGCAATTGTACCAAATGTTGCAAAGGAAAAGCCTTAAGGTTGTGGTATAGGAAAGAATAACATATAAGAAAGAAAAGGTAGTAGGAACTTTCTCGACTCCAACTGATCCACCTTCACCTGTCATTTGAACATAGAGCATAGAGTTATCTTAATAGTCAATTTTATGGATAAGAGACATGAATGATTAATTAATCTCAGTTCACATAATTTATATTAATAAATTGTCTACAATCATATTTCCATAATTCCTCTTTGTATAACCAATATTCTACATCTTTGGATCTTTTCAACTCGGTCACAATAACAAACATCATGACGACCCAAAAGTAAGAGGAAAAAATCAGCGCATAATCCGGGAATCTAGCTACTTCTTTAAGGATCATAATTCAAGACTTTGGTGCCTTTTAAAGATCATTTATTTTCCCATCAAATAAAAAGCAACAATCAAATTTTGTAGTGACAAGAATGGGAACAAATTTTAAATGTAATAACTCCCTTCCCTAGTGATAGTACAATTTTGTTTTGAAATGAAATTATTTTCCCGATCTTTTAAATAATAGATTCCTCCCCAAGTGATCCTTTAGAGATACATTTTTTTCAACTTATTGCAATAGGTAAGTGTCTTTTGTCTAATATTTTATGAGCCCTCCTTACAATTGGAATGTTTCTCTTCCCATAACTCTATCTCGAGTTATAATTCTAGCTTTCTCTTGTTTATGAATAAATTGTCTCTATATCACTATTGTTCATCTCTTTTTGAGCACTTTCTTGAATGAGTGAGATAACGTAGTTCATTTGGATTCCAAAAATCCTTGAGTAACCCATTCCTCCATAGCCTTGTCAACTTAGTTTCTTTTTAAAGAATCATACATTCTTGATAAGTATCCATTGTCTTGCTTTTCTTCTTCCATAGAGTTAAGATTGATTTAGGGCATCTTAGTTCCCCCCTATAAAGAAACTAAATTCCACATGAATACCGTGGGTCAATACCATGGGTTGTATTTATAGTTTATCATTATTTTATTTTATTATTTTTATCTTTCATTGAATTTTGACCTAGTTAAAATGTTCATTACATTACGTCAATCTTTTTATTTAATTTACTTTTATTTTTAATTTTGTGTGATTTGACATAGTCAAAATGTTAAACATGACATTACAACCTTTCTATCATATTTTGTTGGAGAGCATAGTAGCACAAAAATGTAATATTTAAATATATAAATAGTTATTTTCCTTTTTTTATATTGTTTTTATCCATGTAATATAAATTAATTGGTTTGTGTGTAGTTTAATTTTATGATATAAATTTTATTATAAATAAAAATTTTATGCTTATTTACCCAAAAAATTTAATGTTTATGTATTTTACAAAAAAAAAAGTATTCATTAAACTAATTTATGTTAAGTCTAGTTTTATTAAGTTATTAATTTAAATTTTATTAAAAAAAATTGAAGTTAAAATCTAATTTGGAAATTTAAAAAAATCACATATTTTAAAATTTTCATTATTAATTTAGTTTTTTATATATTAAGAAATAATACTTATGAATTATAAAACAGTTGTAACATAAATAATATATAACAAAAAAAACCAAGTATTTTTGGAATAATAAAATATTTCTAACAAAAATAATAGAGCACAAGAAAATTTGTGTATATTTGGATGTATGAAAATTTAGATACATTTTATTGAGTAATTTTTAAAAGAATAATGGTTATAAACATTTAAAAATAATTTTATTAAATGATTAGTTTAGATCCGGAGTTAAGATTGATTTAGGTCATCTTAGTTCCCCCTATAAAGAAACTACATTCCATATGAATACTATGGGTTGTATTTATAGTTCATCATTATTTTATTTTATTATTTTTATTTTTTATTGTATTTTGACCTAGTTAAAATGTTCATTACATTATGTCAATTTTTTTATTTAATTTACTTTTATTTTTAATTTTGTGTAATTTTTTATAGTCAAAATGTTAAACACGACATTACAACCTTTCTATCATCACCAAAACCTAAATTCAATCTTAACTAACATTATAAAAAACATATATAAAAATATTTACTTGATCTTGGCCTAAAACATTTCAATTGTCTAACATTTGATCCAATGGCTCAAACATACTACTAGGGGAGTTCTTTTCAAATAATGGACACCTTACGGCGTAATTTTTTATTTTTATTTTTGTAAATTTGGTAGGACTTCGCTATTTTCTATTTATAATTTGAAAGCAGGTTACAAAATATAAAAGTCCAGACTGTGGCCTCAACCTACCCGTAGGAAACCAGGTCTGTTGGCCACCTTAAAGCATTAAAAGCAAGCCAAAATTGAAATTGTTTTATTCGTCCAAAAGACTCCTTAGCTAACTACTCTATTACACAATTATCTACAAGTTGGGGAATTAAAAGATGTCCATACAAAAAACCAAAATGCATGTAAAAACCATAGGCAAATTGTAGTTCAAACTAGCCATCAGAGGAATAAACAGGAGCAGGATCCTTGACAGTGGAACCAGGCATATCCACTAGCTGCAGCTGCTGAAGTTGTTTTTCCATTCTTCTCACACGATTATCAATTCAGCTAATACGATCAGTAGCCTGATACTGAGTAATTTTGATGTGATTCAGCTAGTTCTGAATGTCCTAAAGCATATCAATGATTTTTGGATCAAGCTTTGCTGAAGGAGGAAAACTCTGCATTGCCTTAGCCAAAAGGCACTTGACTATCCAGTAGGTATGGACAGTTTGCTGGAACAAAGTTAGATGACCCCTAGTATTACCAGGATCAGTAATAAAATCTAGTATTTCAGCTTCCACTTCATTATCTTCTGGTTCAGTATTAATGTCCCGTTCCCAACCTCGAATCTCCTGCCGAACAGTGGGGGAGTTACCAAGAACATAGTTGACTGTGAGGGTTTCTAAAACCTCTTACCGGGACTTGCGACCACGTTTTTTAGAACTAGTCTCAGGCTGGGCCTGCTGTTTGCCTTTAGCTGAGAGATGAGAAGATCGACGCTTCCCCATGATGGAGAGAGGCCTATGTATGACAAATACAAACAGGAATGAAAAATTAAAACCTTGGTGGCTATTTGAATGTTACTGGTGGGATGGCAGAGAATGTCGAGACAAACATAAACCAGTTGACGGTCGCGAGGACGCAGTTTTGAATTGCAGTAAACCCAATCCCACAGAGAAGAAACTGGGTAAACAGAGTAGAAACAACCCAGAACGAACAGGGCAGCAAGACCCACCTTCCTAGCAATGAAAGTAACCAGCAAATGAACCAGTAAAAGATCAATAACCCAGCAATTCGAATACTCCAGATTAAGAAGATGGATACAAAGATAACTTCCATCCCAAGTACCGCCATGCAGACAAACTACCATAAACCTGACCCATTGATGTCGCCAAGAAACAGAGTTATAAAGAACCCGGTCAGGAGAACAAAATAGATGAGCAGAATTAACACAGAAAAGACAATGCTTAAACCTTCCACAGCTACCAAACTGAGGAATGGGACTTCCCCAAAACAGATAAGCAGAATTAACACGGAAAAGACAATTCTGAAACCATCCACAACAACAAGATAGAGGAATGGGACTTCCCCAAAATCCTTCCAACATCTGAACATAGACTTGATACCAAATAAACCTGGGATAATTAATGTGCTCACTAACCGAACTGAAAGAAAGGCTAACTCTAACCGGAATTACGCCAAAAGTAAATAAGCAGCCTGACGAATGACATGGGTCGCGAAAGCAAGGTTCTACAGGATTCAACAAAGGAACAACAAAGCTGGTGCCCATCAGAAGAATCGAAAAAACCATATAGTGCAACGAGCAATACGAAACCTTGACAACTTCCACAATGAGTGAGAGTAGAAAGACATATACATACCCCCACAAAGTTGGCTGACTGATGGAATGTATGGCGCCCGGCTTCCTCCTCTGCTGCCTCCGAGCGCTCTCAACCAAAGAACATTGCATGGTAAAGTGAAGATAGGGAGGCAATCTACTTACCATATTGCAAACATTCTATCGACGGTCTAACAGCACAGGCTGTCGACTCTGCAAAATCATTAAAGGCCGATCTCTCACACACTTCCTTAAGCATGGATGAAGCTGCACCATTATTAACCTTAATTGCGTGAAGGACGATAAGCAACCAGCTATCATGGCTTATGATAACACTCCTGACAGGTGTACACCTCGATCGGGGGGTTGTTGTTGTGCATAGTCCTGTAGATCCTTGTGCACAATTAGTTGAAGAGAATGAAGTTCCACATCCTAGATGGCATCAATGGGACGAGCGTCTATGGAGCAATCAGGATTTTTACAGCCCCAATTAGCCAAATAATCCATTGTTGCATTACCTTTTCGTCGAATGTGGGTTGGGAGAAAATACTGAATATGTTTCAGCAGCTTGCTTACTTCTTGAATGAGAGCAGTTGTGCACCAACTTTGAGTTATTTTCTCCCAAGGTGTTCCATGCTGCAACTTACGGAGGACTCCTGTGACCATTGCAAAATCTCCCTCAACAATAAGGCATTGATAATTTTCTCTAATTGCAATAAGAAGACCTTGTTTAACCGCCATGAGTTCAGCTTCATTATTAGTGGCAAAGCCCAAGTCCGAGGCATAAAACCGGCAGACTGCCCCCTGAGAATTACGAAAAATCCCACCTGAACCAGCTTGCCCCGGGTTACCTTTCGATGCCCCATCATAATTAAGTTTAAGAAAGCCTTGTTGAGGGGGCGTCCATTTATCCTCGATAGATTGACTGGGTGGTCTATACTTCCATAGACTTTTGTAGAGCATCTGAGGTTTGAGATTTAAATAATCCAACCGCTGAGATTCAAAACCCACTGTCTGCCAATCCTCCTCTGACCAGCTTTCCACTAGGATAGTTTCACAAATATTGTCAATTGAGCGCTGCCAGATCTGATGCATTGGGTGCAAATTCTCGAAAAACCCTTTGATTCCTTTCTTTCCAAATATTCCAAAGGAGGAATCCGAATGAGAGAGTCCAAGCTCTATTTAACACTTGACAATGAAACCCCCCTTGTCTCCAACTGCGGATGGTTTCCGTAATGCTTTGATTGTTTTTATCTGTTTGCCGAAACAGTTGCTCCAAGTTCCACCAAAGCGATTGCACCATTGGATAAGAGTTGAGAATATGCTTTGTCGTTTCAATCTCAGCCTGACAAAAGGAACATCGAGATGGGCCTAACATTCCACGCTTCTGTAAATTTTCCCATGTCAAAATCCTTCGATGACTTACCAGCCATAAGAAGTATTCCACCTTAGGCCAATGTTTCAATACCCAAATTTTTTTCCATAAGGGTCGAACATTATACTGAGCATGTTGAGATTGAATATAATAGCCTTCTTTAATAGTAAACAGCCCTTTTGTTAGGTATCCCCATCGGAGAATATCAGGACCAGAAACTTGTCTGAGTTTTCTGGTTTTGAGTTCTTTAGCAAGATTTTCCCATTGTTGCGTTTGAGGACCTTCCGGCCAGTGTATTTTATCTTTCCATTTTCGCCACAACTCATTATGATTTGGGCACCAATAGTGATGAACCAGCCTATTATTTGGTGTATTAGTGAATAGGAAAATTTCTCCCAAGTCAAGTCGACTAAACAGTTTCTCTCTCTGTTGCCAAGAGTCTTCCCAAAAAAGAGTTGTACAGCCTTCCCTAACTTCCCAAAAACTGTGAGAACAAATTAAGTAGCGATTCATTGTTGCCAAATTCCAAATTGATGAACCTCTTGAGACAATATCAACCTTCAATCGACCAGAAACTGTTGGCGGCATCTCGTATTTTGTAATCCAAATATTCTTCCAAATATCAGGCCCCCCCTGAAGCCAGCGCCACCAGAGTTTAGCTCCCAATACATTATTCAAGATAAAAGGATCACGAAGGCCTAATCCACTGGCAGCCTTCGGCTTAACTAATTTATCCCAAGAGAGAAGAGCCCATTTCCGGTTGACTTGGGCACCCTGCCATAAAAAAATTTTAAACAAGCACACCAATTGAGAACAAATCCCTTTCGGGCAAGCTCTTCCAGACAACTGATATAGTGGTAGAGCTTGAAGCACATATTTTAGCATAATAAGGCGCCCCAGAGCATTAAGAACTCTGAAAGCCCAATTATGTATCCTTTTTTCCACTCGTATAATGATATCCTGCCAATCTGCAATCCGAACTGGACTTGAATTTAAGAGCATGCCTAAATATTTCATTGGGAAGGAACCTCGTTGAAGTCCTAAAGTCCTTGCAAGAAAATTTTGCGTTGCAAGGTTACAGTTAAAGAAGTATACATTAGACTTGTCATTATTGATTTGAGTACCTGAAGCAGCCATGAAGATTTCTAAAATTCTGAGAATGGCTTTGCATTCTTTCATTGACGCCAGACAGAACAATAAGATGTCATCCACAAATTGCTGATGAGTCAAAGGAAGGTGAGGTCCCCACAATTTTAAGCCTTGCAACTTCCCTTCTGCTAGATGAGCCTTAATGAGTCTACCTAATCCTTCCGCAGCTATAATAAAAAGAAACGAAGATAAAGGATCACCTTGGCGAAGGCCACGAGAGCTAAAAGGAATAGAAGGGCTACCATTCAATAAAATTGAGAAATGAGGGGAGGAGATGAACGAACGCAACCATTGAAGCCATCTATCATCAAACCCATAGGCATGCATTACCTCTATCAAATACTGCCAACTAATTCCGTCATACGCTTTAGACAAGTATAATTTAATTAACAGTGCTTTCCGCTTGTCTTTTTTTAATGAATGAATTGCTTCCTGGGCGACCACTATTCCATCCAAGATTTGTCTACCTTTGACAAAACCAGTCTGTTCCAGAGAAATAAGTTTGGGCAGCAAAGGTTTTAAGCGATTGACCATAATAGTGGAGAGAATTTTATAGATTACATTGCAAAGAGCAATCGGCCTAAAGCCAACTAGAGTATCCGCATTTTGCTACGTAGGGATAAGAGTAAGGAATGTGGCATTTAAAGCTGGATATACCACCTTATTCCTTCAAGACTCTTCAACGACCTCTAAGATGTCATGACCAAGGAATGGCCAGGCTGCCTTAAAAAATTCACTTGTAAAACCATCTGGACCCGGGGTTTTATTCTTTGGCAAATTCATGACCACCTCTTTAACCTCCTGTAAAGTAATTTCCCGAAGTAAAGCTAGATTCTGATCTCGAGTAATCACCCTGGGAATGTGGGCAGTTATTTTCTCAATAGCTTCCTAGCGATTAGGAAGAGGTTCAGTAAGCAAATCTTTGAAATGAGTAATCAACTCCTTCTCCATATCAGCATGTTTAATTAGACGCTCTCCATTTGTTGTTTTTAAAGAGAATATTCTGTTATGTTGGCATCTCTTTAACATAGCTTTGTGAAAAAAGTTGGTATTTCGTTCACCTTCTTTTAGCCAGTTAACCCGAGATTTCTGTTTCGATAAAATCTCTTCTTGCTTACGTCGCTCTTCTTGTTGACTAAGAGTATGGCCTTCCTCCAGAGCTAATTCAGCAGTATGACCATGGAGGATAATTCTCTGCTGTATCTCTTTCATCTTTTCATTCAGTCGAATTTGATCTTGATGAATATTACCAAATTCAAGACGATTCCATCGTTTTATTTTAGCTTTTAGATGCTTTAAACAAAGCTTAAACGAATGCATCCTATTTCTTCCCGTAACCGGATGTGAAGTCCACCAATTTTTGACCTTTTCAATAAACCCAGGATCTCGTAACCAAAATAATTCAAACCTGAAAGGTCGATTAGGGAGGCTTGCCTTGACGTCAATCTCCAATCTGATCAGCGAATGATCAGAACCAAGCGTAGGAAGAATGGTTGCTTCATAATAAATATCTAAACTCACTAAAGCTTCTGAAGCTATAAAACGGTCCAACCGAGAGGCAACTTGATACTGTTCTCCCCTTCTGTTGTTCCAAGTAAAATTACCATTGACAGTGGGGATATCTACTAAACGCAAATCAGTTAATAACTCTCTAAAGAGTTCCATTTCCAGGTCCTCCCGTCAAATACCTCCCTTTTTTTCAGAGAGATTCAGAATCATATTAAAATCCCCACCTAGAAGCCAATAATTCTCCTGATGCAAAGTGCTTAACCTTCTTATACTGCAAAAACTCTGCTCTCTCTCCTAGAATTGGAGGTCCATAGACTGCCGAGATGAGAATTCTTTCCTCAAATCCAATCTGCCGAAAAGTACCTGTTAAAATTCTAGGAAATCCTATCCATCCCTCTGCACAAATTTCAGTTACATGCCAAAGTATGGCTATTCCCCCTGATGTGCCCACGGAATCAATAGCCATAACCTCATTGCATTTTGAAAGAATGAATTATGGATTGAAGCTTCTGCCCAAAGACTTTTGTTTCCTATATTAACATGACCTGAGGTTTCTCGACCTTCAATCTGTCCTTCAAATATCGTTGCTTGCCCTTACTATTAAGACCTCTGATATTCCAGGAGAGTACCTTCATTAGGAATTTTTGGGCAGTTGTTGGAATACCGTCGTTAACGGTATTATCTTCCCAGTATTAATCAGCATTTCTCCAACCAACTGGATAGATTCCTACAGGGTTCGCCGCCCTCGCTTTTTAGCAGGTTTTGATGGAGGGGGTACCTTCTTGCTTGCTGCTTGCTCCCTTTCTTGTACTTCTTTATGAGCTTGCGCTGTTAGATAATGTTCAAAGGTTTCTTTATATAATTTCTTCTGATCTGCCGGGATGAACCTATCATCAAGATTCCTCCATTCAAACAGAAGTTGTTTCAAGATTTTCTCTTCTGCACTCAAGTCGTCTTTGGATTGCTTTACCTCCATTGGGGTAAGTTCTTGCAAAGTACTATCTTCTGGCTCTTCCATTTCCTGCCCTGCCTTCCGCTTTGATGACTGGGGTTTCGGGGCTGCCTTAGTGGAACCCTCTGCAGCGCCATCGTTAACTACCTCAATAACTGACGGTTCACCTTCTTCCTGTAAGACCTCATATTGGTTTTCAGTTGTTTTCGAGCCAACAGGGTTCTGCATTGGATTCGAAGCAGAACCTATATTCCCTGAACGAGGGGGTCATTTTCTATTAGTTACCGTAACAAACCCATCGTCATTCTGACGAGGTTGCTCATCTGAGACATTCGTGTGAGGAGGTTGTTGCTCAGAGCCATTAAGGGGGCAAGATTTGTACAGATGCCCATACTCATGACAGCAGCGGCAACGAAAAGGGATATGTTCATAGTCTAGAAGCTGAAGCCAGAATTTCCCTTCATATTCCAGTTCAATCATCTCAGGCAAGGGTTCAGAGATATTCATATAAACACAGATTCTAGCAAAAGATGTATATCGTCCACAAGCAGTGGAGTCTGCTATTTTAACAAAATTGCCTAAAGAGTTTCCTATACCTTCCAAAATTTCAGGATCCCAGAAATCCATAGGAAGGCCAAATAACCTAACCCAAACAGGGGCTGCTAGAAATTGCTCTTGTTCTAGGTTGTAACATTCCTCCCATTGTCTGAGAAAAATCCCAGCATTGCTATAAAAATATGGCCCTCCCTCAAAAATGCGTTCTTTATCTAGTAAATTAGTAAAAATAACTGTAAAAAAACCCTTCGCCCCAAATTTCAGATCAATATGACCCTTAGGCTGCCATTTTATTTGAATCCATTTTAACAAATCTTTTTCTGTAGGCCAAATACCTATAAACTTACAGATTAATGCATGATTCTTCATGTATCCTCTGTATTCATCCAACTTAGATGCCGGAATAACAAATCTTGGCTTCTTCACTGCTCGTGGCAAGCACTGTCCCTTCGTTTTGGCTTGCCATTCTGCACCTAAGACAGGGGCAATTCTTTGCTGAACAGTTGCAGAGTGTGGCAGACGCAGCGAATGGTTGCCGCTCGTAATGTTGCGGTAGGAGGGTGGCAGCCCTCCTCCCGAGGACGTTGCCATGGCGTAGACCAGACAGCGATGGTGGCTGCTTTCCAACGAAACCCTAACGAAAACCTTCTGAAGCGTGCTTCAACCCGTTCTTGGAGCATGCATCGATTTCCTCTGTTGCTATTAAATTCACAGCATAAATTCCATGCCTACTTGATTTAGAGATATGTTGTTCAATTGATTATATCCCTTACAGCGTAATTATTATTATAATAGTTATATAATAATGTCAAAGGACATTAGTTTGAGTGGTAATTAGCATGTCTAATTTTTTATTATTTGGGTTTTATTATAAAGAGACATGCTATTTGATGAATAATATTTTGATATTAATGTGTTATGATGAATAATATTTTGATATTGAGATGAATAGTAGCTAAGTAAAGAACAACATCTTGATATCAAGATGAACAATAGTAGTAATTGTGAATAGTTATATAATTACCCGTATAGTGTGAATATTATATAATAAATATAATATTTATAATATTATAAATTAATGTGAAAATATTAATTATAATATATAATAATATGTTATATAGATTTTACTATATTAATAGCTTTATTACTTTTTTATATATAAATATTTTATCTTAAAGAGTTTTTAAAATAAGCAATTCAAGTTTTAATAACATTAAGTGTTTTCAAAAAGAGTTAGAATATAAATTAACGTTAAGATAGGTAATGATTATAATATTTTGATATTGAAGTGTTATGATGAATAATATTTTGACATTGAAGTGATTAGTAGCTAAGTAAAGAACAACACCTTGATAGCAAGGTGAATAATGGTAGTAGTTGTGAATAGTTATATAATTACCCCCTAGTGTGAATATTATATAATAAATATAATATTACAAATTAATGTGGAAGTATTAATTATAATATATAATAATGTATTATATAGTTTTTACTATATTAATAGTTTTATTATATATATATATATATATATTTTAAAGAGTTCTAAAAATAAGTAATTCAAGTTTTAATATTTTCAAAAGGAGTAGGAATATAAATTTAGTGTTGGATAGGTAATGATTATAAGATTAATGGAAGAAGGGAGAGTCAAACTAGTAATAATAGGGTTTAAGAGTAAAAAAGAGGTAGTGGAAAGTGCAAAGCAGCGACAATATCATCTTAATAGTTTTTCTTTCAGTTGTACTTTATGGATTACAAATTTTATTATTAAATACAATTTGGAGAGGAACAGACCATACTTGCAAAGCCAATTTGTTATTTCTAAGTGTCTTTCCTTCCTACAACTAGCTTATCCCATCATTCAATTTTTTATTCTCACATGTTCCCATGACTTGAGACTTAATTATAGGGGATTTTCTCCCTAAGAAATTTGTGAGGCTTATTACTACCCAATTTAGTGATCTTAATAAGGTCCCTTAAGGCACTAAAATGGTACCACGAAGAGTAAGTGAAAATTGTCATCTCAACACAAATCCTTACTCTTAGGCCAATTCCTACTAAAGTGAAGGGAGATTTTCCTAATTAGAACATACACAACTTCACCCAAAATCAATAGACGAGTGCCTAGACGCTATATACGATAAACATAAGAGTTAATCATTTTTTTTTACTAATGTGGAATATGAAATAGAATTGCAGTAAAACAACAACCAAAAAACCACTCGACATCAAAATAGTTGACTCTTAGGACAATGTAGGGTGAGTGATACATGCCTTTACCAAATGAAAAATGATTTCCTTGATCTTACCTCTTTGTACGTGGCTATAAAAAAACAATTGTCATTGTCCTACACTTTTCAGAGCCGTAAAAATAGGAAAATGCAAAAAAATGGCAAGACAAAGTGCCCTTTGAGCCCACCCATGAGTGTGGAAATACGCTAGATCAACAAATCTATGGGTGGGGAAGCTTGGGCAGCAAGTTACCAACAATATAAATCCAAGCTAAGAAACAATTTTGATCATATGTAGTTATTTATTGTAGCAAATGGTTTTTGGAGTCTAGAAACCATGAAGGGCCTCATTGCCTATGTATTTTGTTTTGGATATGTATCACAATTCACACTCAAATGCCATTTTTTTATATTCATTTTTAGTACTTGCAAGTATAATCAAAGTTTGCAAATTTGGTGTCAAATGGTTTAGATTTACATGGATGTGTGTGTTGTGTGTGTATAAAATTATTTTGTCATATTTTATGTAATTTTTAACAGACCAATACACAAATCAATTAGCAAATTGTTATACATATTCATTCCAATTCTAATAGTTTTGCTTATGATGATGAATCATGAAATAACTTTATTATTCTTTTTTCATGTGAACTTTTATAATTTGTAATGAGCAAGGTTCGTATATGTAGCGCAATATTCAAAATATCCAAAATATAAAAGTATCCATAATAGGATAACTAATATTTTAATATAAGAATTGTTGAATGTACAAAGTATACAAGATGTGTTATTAGTTATATATGAAGGCTTGCTTATATACCTAGGCAGGTGCCCCTTCATGAATGATTATGTCCTTTAAGACATGACTTTTCAATATAATAGTTATTATTTAATTAATCTTTATTATGATTATTACTATTATTTATATTATATTTATATATTATATTCATAACGTTGTCTTGGTCTTTATAAAAATTTTGTCTTCAAAACTTATTTTTGAAGAGGCATGTTATATGTTTCTTTGTTTTATAATCTATTCGCATCTTTCGAAATTCTTTGAGTTGTCATCTTCAATGATACAAGATGATAGGATCCTCTGAGTGATAAACAAATTCAAATTTGTCAAACTGAGAAGGGATTTGACCATTTTAAATCAATCTTTTGTGGAACTTTGCAATAATTTTATAGTTGGGATAAATTGTTATAGTAAGAATAGATTGTGCAGAAATCAATATTCTTTGGAATATCAGTTTGTTGTTTTTGTTCTAAGCAATAAAGATACGTAGACTAATTGAGATGTCTTTCCTTGTGATTCAGATGTCGATAAGGAGTTCTGATTTTATTTCATTTATCATGTATGTGGAAAATTCTTGATTTACTTCAGGTATTGATGTTGTTGAATTGGTTACATAATATTCACTTTGAATTTTCATCGTTTGAACTGGAACATCTGAATATATTTTTTTTCAACTAATTTGTCATTCTCTTGAGTTGTGATATTGACTAGATTGGTATTTGTTCCTTTTTCTTCAGTTTTTGGTAAACGTCCATCGAGTTTCTTCTCGTGAGCTTCAATTTCTTATTCTAATTTTTGCTTCGTAGCTTTACACTTATTGACTTGTGCAAGTAGTTTATGACTATGATCTTTTAAATGAGAAATATATTAAATTTTATTGCAGATGACTTCTTCAAACTATCTTTGCTTCTTTGATATTATTTTTCATTCTCTTGAAGCATCAGTTTTGAAATATCTTCAAGTCTTTTGATGAAGGCATTATCGATTATGACTTCATTGTCAAGTCCTGGAATGTTGATCATCTTCTCCTTATAAGAAAACATCAACAAAAAAAAAAAATCTCTATGTTTAACATGAACGTACCCAACTCTTTAAACCAAAGTAGACTAAGAATAATTCAATCTCTTTGTTAAACATAGTTACGACACTGAATCAAGACATGCATTCATAATGATCAACTATCACTTGTAAACCATTAATTCTATACTCTTTTTCGTCAAAAATATATTTTCCTTCACATATATTTGGCTCTGGAATTAATAGTTGATTTGCCAAATTAATATTGAAGTAATTTTCCTCATCACTTGTGTTGATAACGCTATTAATCTATTTCCCATAGATACTCCCTTTTAATGTAAATAATATGTGATATGCGATTGAAATACCGTTGTAGAAAATTCTCTCTTCCTTCGTTTCTAGATTATAATCTTTTTTTCGAGTAATCGACTCCATTTTGTATTCATTGATAATTTCGTTAAACGATAGTTTGACTAAGGATTTTATATTCTTCATATTAGAAACTCACTTCTCAAATAGGTAACTTGATGTTTTCTTACTTTACTTTATAATTCAATATTGCAATTTTGTATGTAGTACAAAAATAAGGGGCTAGACAGCAAGGATCCGTATGCAGTGTTAAAGCAAGATATTGTCGTGTACTATCAGCAAGGAGAAGTGCTTTTAGTGGGTGATTTTAATGCTAGAACAACAAATCAGAAATCTATTATTCTTTGTTGCAAAGAGAATCATAATCCTATTTGGCTCACTGAAGAGGAGAATCCCCAATGGGTGAGATGTTCAGAAGATGACAAAGTTAGCAATCATTTTGGAGAGGAATTGATTACATTGTATGGGGCTTTCAACTTAATTATTTGCAATGGTTTGGACAGATGTAAAAGGTCTGGGAACTTCACTTGCAACACTTACAATGGGGTAAGTGTCATTAATTATGTGATTTGTTCACAAAGCTTGAGAGAAAAGATAGATGAAGTTAAGATTGGAGAGCATAATTGGGACTTAAAATCAGACCATAACCCAATTTATATGAAGTTATCATGGTTAGAAGAAATGCAGAATAAGAGAAAAACCCAATGCTCTCGACAATCACTACCAAGGGGAAAAATTCTTGTACCACAAAAAAATTGTACTATCTTCAAGACAACGCTGGAGAGATTAATTCAGAAAGAGAAAACTAGTTTCCAAAGCTTCAACTGTCATAAGTTAACAAATATAATTCAAAGGGCACTTGAGAAGTGCAAAAGAGAAAAAAATAGGAAATTTGAATCAAATTGTTTTCCTGTAAATGCTTGGTTTGATGAGGAATGCAAAATGGCAAGGAGAACCTTGAAAAAGACAGGCAAGGAGAAGATGAATGTAAATTTATATAATCAAACACTAAAAAGGAAAAAATATGAGTTCATGCAAATAAGGCGAGAAGAGTTAATATATCTATGCAAGAATAACCTTGGCATGAACTTCAACCAAGGAAGAAGCAAATCGAAAATAATATTACAGCCAATCAATGGTTTGAATATGCAAGACAACTCTGTGAGAAAGAATCAGAGGTTGAGCCTCCCCCGGGGCTCAACACAACTACAAATCTCTTCACATTACAGGAGGTGGAGATTCGAATTAAGAAGCTAAAAACAGGAAAGGAAAAAGACTTGGTTGAACTTCAAGCAGAGTATCTAAAATGGGGAAGGAACACTCTTGCACCGCACATCATGGAAATATTCAACAACATCATTCAACAAGGTTTCCCAAGAGACTTAACAACTAGCCTAGCAATACCCCTTTTTAAAAATGGAGACATTAATAATCCGCCCAATTATAGAACCATTATGATCAATCATTTGTTTGCAAAGCTTTTCGGCAGCATGGTAGAAAGTAGAATCAGTAAGTGGGCAGAAGTAAAAGAAAAGAGGGAAAAAAGACAAGCAGATTTTAGGCCGAAGCATTCTACAGTGGATCACGGCATCACGTTGAGACACATTATTGAAAAGGTTTTGGGGGATAAAGAAGAAGTATTATGTTGTTTGTTGACTTCAAAAAGGCATTTGACACAGTCCCTAGAGATAAGTTGTGTTGTAGAATGGAAGAACTTGAAATTCTTTTGCATTATAGAGTTGTCGTCAATAGACTTTATGAAGAGGTGAAAGTCAAAATTATAACCTCAGTGAGTATTTCAGAAAGCTTTAGAAGTGACATTGGATTCAAGCAAGGTTTCCCTCTATCCCCTACTCTTTTTGGTTTATATATTGATAAACTGAAAGAGTGGATAAATTTGTAAGGTGGGGATGGTTTTCGGTTGCGGGAGTTTGTGATAAAGCTTATTTTATATCCTGATGATCTTGTATTAATTTCTAAATTGGCCCAAGGATTGCAGATGCACCTATATGCCCTTGAGCATTTTTGTAGGGCAGTGGGGATGCAAGTCAATATTAGCAAGACCAAGATAATGATTTTCTCTAATAAAAGGAAGCAGAGTCAACATATGTTCTTCTTTGAAGGCAACATTCTTGAAGAAGTAAATGAGTACAAATACCTTGGGATTGATTTCAACAACAAACTTAATTAGGAGGACTCCAGAAAGAACAGAATCTTAGGAGGGTGGAAAGCATTATATGCTCTTCAAAACAGATGTAGAGAGGCAGAGTTATGGGATTGGAAAACGATTAAAGTGCTTTTTGGACTCTTAGTTTGTCCACTGATGCTAGATGGGTGTGAATTAAGGACTAGCAACACCCCTGTCTCAAAATGTAATCAAATTGAGAAAATCCAAAAACGTTTGATCATGAGCAAGTTCAAAATAAAAAGTTCGGTAGCTTATGAGATAATGTTGAATGAAACAAGAGCAAATCCCATCGAAGCAACTGCTATGGTGCGGCTCATAAGATATCTAAAAAGAATTGAGCAAATGGGAGTAGGTAGATGGCCTAATGTTATCTTCAAGGAAGGCATGAGTGAAAGAAAGAAAACATGGATGAGACAAAACTACACATGGATGCAAAAATGGAATATCTACCTCAATGCTTGTCCCACAAATAGCAAGGAGCTAAAGACTTTTGTTATAGAGAAGTTTCGTAAATAGGTATGGGGAAAAGAGTTGGGTAGAAAGAAGAAGTACTACATTGAAGAATTCAACCCTACGTATGATCTCCAAAAAAAAGAGTACATTGGAGCTAACATTCCGTGGAGGGCAAAGGTTCTTATTGCTCAATTAAGAACCAACTCACATCATCTTCGGTGTGAAACAGGACGGTGGAAAAGGCCTAAAGAAGCTTGGGAAGAACGAGTGTGTACATTTTGCACGCCTGGGGCAGTGGAATCGGAAAAACATTTCATTTTGGAATGTGATGCATTCAAATCAAAGAAAGCTATGGGAATATGTTAGCATCGGTTTCTTGGCATTGTCTTTTCAGCGATGACATTGTTGGAAGGTTGGGCCAGCTCATCATCAATTTGAATAAGAAAAGGACTGAAATGAAAAAAGCGAAAAACAAGGAACTCATTGTCCCATAGACTATTTTTAGTCTCGTAGACGTTAAAATTTCATTTGATTTTATTTCTATTTTTTTATTATTAATTTATTTGAGTTTTAAGAATATAATAATTCATTCTTTTGACTTTTCACAATAACCTTCTAATTTTCTTAGCCCTTTCTAATAATATATATATGATTAGATATATATATATATATATATAACCCTTGGCGTCAATGTTGATAACAAAAGGGTTAAAAAACCATTAATTGTAAACCGACAAGTTTCGGGTCGTGATTTTCAGTATTTAGATCAATTTGTCACTCTATACTCGACGTGAAAGAAAGTTAAAAACCATTAACTTCTTTCGAATCTCATGAATGACTGCAATTATCCTACTCATTGTAAAAATCAATCTTAATATGAGATTGTTGGTAGTCTGTAAGCGAAATTTAGCAGAGTAATAATAATAGCAAGTCGAGGAAGATTTGCTTGAAATCTCAGAGAAATTTGAACCATCAAAATTGAGTTTTACATTTGGGTTTTGATTTTTCGGATTTAAGTGGTTAGGCTTTTGAATTTTCAAACCCGAGAGAGTGTCACCATGGCTTGTTCAGAGAGATGGATACTCTAATGTTGATATTGCCAGAATTCAGGAGGAAAAAGCGAAAGAAGGAGCAAGAGCTAGTGGTGGGGAAACAAATTTGGTGTGGACGAAGACGAGAGAGAAGGCGATTGTGGGTGGACACGAAGGCGGTGATATTATGGCCGCAGTGGATTTTATTATTATTATTATTATTATTATTATTTTGTTTATTATATATATATATATATATAATGTCCAAAGGCCTAATGACAGGATGGAGAACTTCCAAATACTTGTATGGCTAAAAATCCTAAACCAAACGAAAACGAATTTAAGTATGAGGGGTTTCCGCAGTGCATTATATTAGATATGATTTTTGGGATTCAACTTCGTTAAGTAACTCATTCATCTATGAACATTTCCATGAGAGGTAGTCGTAACTGACTAATTTCTCATGATTTTTGAATAGTCCACTTAGCACTCATTGCATCGGGTGATGCTCAACGAACTTGATGAAAATTGATGGCCAAAGGCTAGCTCAAACTGGCTCTATGTAGTGGTTAAGTGGACAAAGGATCGAACAATTCTAATACCAATGTTACAAACAAGGTTCATATACATAGTGAAATACTCAAATATCTGGAATTGTTGAATGTACAGAAGACATAAGATGTGTTATTGGTTACGAATGAGGGCCCACTTATATACCCAAGAAAGTGCCCCTTCATGAATGGTCATGTCCTTTAAGACATGACTCTTCAATATACTAATTATTATCTAATTAATCATCTCCTCGTGGAACAATGGGGTGGTTGTCTCACAGGAATGTTATCCCCTCCACCTGGTTTCAAATCGCACGAGGGGCACTATAGCCCGTCATATTAAGGCTAGAAGAATAAGCGTCCCGTTGGATTCTAGGATCTCGCTTCTAGTTTATGCTGGTCTCCAGATGTCTCAATCTTAGGTTGAACAATGAGTTCCTGGTATATATTTCTTGTAGGTTGTTGGATATACTCTTGGCTTTATAATGGCAGCTAGGAGGTTTGATCCTAGGCCTTTCCCAGATTACTCCAACAAATTACCGATTCACCATGATTAAAGGAAAGAAAAAATTGTTATTTAATTAATCATTACTATGATTATTACTATTATTTTTATGTATTATATTCATAGTAGCATACTTTTAGGACTTAGGACTCAAGACAAATATCATAATTCAGTGTCAATGAGTGATGTATTACTTGATGATATTCTATACATCTTATATATTAGTTTTATTTTTATATTTACATGGAAACATGTTTGTCGAATATTATTGTTGTTTCATATGTTTAAAAAAAATGAAGAAAATGAATATTTTGTATTTTTTAAGTTTTCGAATATTTTCTAAAATGTACCCGGATATTGTCAATAAGTTATAGTCCAAGGGTTTTGCGATATATTCATTGACACGATAAAGGTAACTTTGATTTTGATCCACTTATGTGTGCATGGATTATAAGATCATTTAATATAATCTCTTAGGTGCAACCACACATTAAACCACTACCTCATGGTGACCCCACGACTCCTAGAATAACTCTCATGAGAATTGAACCTTTCCCACTGATTGAAAACTACTCGCTCCTCACTAATAGATTCAATCCATTTTTTATATATACTTATTTATATGAAAAAATGTATACCTTTTCATGTGTTATTAAATGTATTTGCACTCTAGTCTCACAACTACCACAACCTTATGCTCATTAGACAACAATAGACTAGTCATCACAACTTTAAACAAATTATCCATCATTGCAAACACAATTGTATACTCTTCCTAACCTCTTGAACCTGTACTTATGTCAAGAATGGACGACTTTACCACTGACATGGTTTGAAATTTAATCCTAAAGAATTGGGGAAGTCAACATGACACATAACAACATTTCAAGAATTTTCCAAGGGTAGATGATATTTTGGCTGAAATCTTGTATGTATTAGACCAAAATGATCTTTTGAGAAGTTGAATTCTTCACTTTGTATCTTTTTTGAAAAAACATTGAATTTTATATCACAATGGATTGTCATTAGTGACGTAAGGTTTAGGGACTCACTGAGCAAACAATTTTGGATTTAGTATTCAAATTTATCTCTACATGTACCCATGCTAACCTTATAACTATTAGGTAAACTTGACTAAGTGAAAGAGTCAAAATTGCTTTGTTAAAAAGTGATAGTTTTGGGCACATAATTTTGCAAATATTTTTGCTAGCTCATGGTTTCATGCATGTGGATTGCATGTAATTGTAATGATATAGGGAGGTGAGTGGTGAGGGATTACTTAGTTGGCTTGGTGTAATGTTCCCAATGGATTAATTGTCAAGGGAGGACGAAGTAGCCAATCCAAACTCGTATGTCATGGTCTTTGATAAAGGGGGGAACCCATTATCCAATGTTTTAGGGCAACATTGGGTAAATTTGGGGTAGCTAGGGAAAAAATCCCAAATTGGGGTCTACACTTGTAACGCCTCACAATAGATTAAAGAAGAAAGACCCCCATGAGGAATCTATAAATAAAGGATAGAGAATCATTTGATCATCATTGAAATGGATTGGATTGTCTCTATTTTCTTGAGCGTGAGTCTCCGAGGGTTTTAAGACCCCTTTTCCCCTTGTCTAGTTTCAGTGGGTGACCCCACCCTAGCTAGTCACTTCTTTTCACTGGTATATTGCAACATATTCTCTTGGAATAATTCAAGTCATTTTTGGCCAGAAAGGAATCCGTTCTATGTAATTTTTCTAGGCATAAATATCTTCTCTCTGTGATTTATCTAAGGTGCACATGAGCTCAGTATTATTGGAAGGGTAAGGTTGCGGGGATCTACTCTAAGGTACCAAAGCCATATAGGGGACAACGGGGCTCTTCTCAACCAAATAGGAGATATGTGGATGATTTCTAGGGCCATACTGAAGTAACTAGGCTTCATCTTAGTTCGTCCCTTTCTTCCTGAGTGAAACAACATATTCATTGCGCAATAAGAAGACCAACAAGGCCCTTATCCAAACAACACAACCACTTTCTATATCCTCCCAAATCTATACAGCCGACGTGAAGTATCATTTAAATATAATGTCTCTAGGTGCAACAACACATTAAGCCACTACCTCATGGCAACCCCACGACTACTAGAATAACTCTCATGAGAATTGAATCTTTCCCACTGGTTGAAAACTACTCACTCCTCACTAATAGATCCAATACATTTGTTATATATGCTTATTTATATGAAAATAATTATACATTTTCATGTGTTATTAAATGTATTTGCACTCTAGTTTCACAAATACCACAACCTTATGCTAATTAGACAACAACAGACTAGTCATCACAACTTTAAACAAATTATCCATCATTGCAGACACAATTGTATACTCTTCCTGAGCTCTTGAAACTGTACTTATGTCAAGAATGGACGACTTAACAACTGACATGGTTTGAAATTGAATCCTAAAGAATTGGGGCAGCCAATATGACACATAACAACATTTCAAGAATTTTCCAAGGGTAGATGATAATTTGGCTAAAATTTTGTATGTATTAGTTTAAAAATTCTCCATTGTTATTAGTTGAGAATTTTGCCTATAATTTTGACCAAATTTATCTTTTGAGAAGTTGAATTCTTCACTTTGTATCTTTTTTAAGAAAACTTTGAATTTTATATCACAATGTATTTAGTGACTTAAGGTTTAGGGACTCAATGAGCAAACAATTTTGGATTTAGTATTCAAATTTATTTCTACAACATGTACCCATGCTAACCTTATAACCATTAGGTAAACTTGACTACGTGAAAGAGTAAAAGTTTCTTTGTTAAACAGTGCTAGTTTTGGGCACATGGTTTTGCAAATATTTTTGCTTGCCCATGGTTTCATGCATGTGGATTGTGTGTAATTGTAATGATATAGGGAGGTGAGCAGTGAATGCTTGCTTGGTTTGTTGAAAAGTGTAACTAGGATCGGTCTTCATATTGACTATGTAATTATGAATTTATAAAGAAGACAAGGTAATACAATATATTTGTGGTATGCTTGCCTCATGGGTTTCATGAGCAAGGCTTTATTTCAGGTCTAAGGACAACTTCTTCATGTCCTTTAGGGGAATGTCTTCTGGTTATAAATGTGTTAAAGAGTCATGTTAATGATGGGTCAACATCAATCTTGTATGCCTTCATACCTTGCGTCATAAACCTTCAGATCATAGCTCAAATGTGGCTTAAGTTCAGCGTTGAAAACAACAAACATGTCAGCCTCAATACTCCTGCTCAAGTCGGCTCACAAGCAGCTCTACATGTCAGCTCAATTAAGAATTTTTGTCCTGTATATATAAGGAAAGATTGTGGTTCATTTGGAAATAGATTTGCAGATGTCTCTAATACAGAAGAGCGTGAAGAAGTCTGAAGAAGTTGCGTAGTTGGGACTGTGGAAGAACAAAAGTCAATTTTGATAAGGCCTGCGTTCAAATAGTGATAAGGTACGAAGTAAGGGCTGAATGAGACAGTAGAAGGATGCGGACAATTCTGTAATGAATGCGTAGAAAGCAGTGTGGCCAGTTCGAAGTAAGGAATGATATCTAGTGCGGAAGATAATTCTGAGCTCAGTACGAGCTTCAAAATTGGAGAATAAAAATGAGATAAGGAGGATACATCTGCGTTGTTGAAGTATAAATAATAGATAGTTCAACCATGAAGTAATTCGGATTAAGGACCTCTATATAAAGTCTGAAATGAATGTACAGATCAGGGTTGAAGGAAGAATCTAAGGTACAATAACTCTTATATCTGTTATGGGCATAAAGACTGATAAGAAGAAGGATTCAAAGTATAGGAGAATTAGAGATCGAGTTCTCTAAGGCTAGTGTTGAACAGTGTTGATCGGTGTAGGAAGGTGCAAGAAAGAAGAATAAGCTCAAGGAGTCATTGAAGAAGCAGTAACAAGGTATTGAAGGCATACATAGGTCAAGGGTTTGTGTCATGGTCATGGTACTTGTCAACTGAAACTCTATAAGAAGAATTTATTGCGGGTTTTCCTCTCCAAGAGGGAGAGGTTTTGGCCCTGGCTCGAATAGCCTAATTTTGTGTCTCTTGTGTTTTTGGTAATTGACTTGATGAAAGACATAATAAGCTAAGGGGTGAAAACATAAGTATAAAGAGTAAGCTCACAAGTAATTATCAAGAAGAGAATTTGAGTTAATCTCTAGCCCTCCAAATTCTCAACATGGTATCAGAGCTAAGGTACCAAAGGAAGGGCTACATAGCAAAGAGGCACTCAAAGAAGCAATAATCAAAGTATTCAAAGGATTCACTCTTCAAGAAAATAATCTTTGCCATCAAATATTTATATTCAATACATTGTTGGAAGAGACATCATCTCTTAAAGAAATCCTTTGTCATCAAGGATTCAAGATCACCTACATTGGATATTTTAATCTAAGAAGAAGTTCCTGACTTCATCTTCGTCATCATCAAGGAAGCTGCTGAAGGAGGAAGTCGCTTACTCAAGTAAGTATCTATGACTTTATCTAAATCTATCAAAATGACTTATTGTATAGAGAGAAACAAATTGGTTGGGTCATCAAACTTTAATGCATGGAAGAAAAGGACAGATTTGAATCTAATTGAAAATCAAGTTATGGGCTTCATCAAAGGAACTACAATTCAACCTCCAAAGTAAGACATTCTAGAATATATCAAATACATGAAGGGAGGCATGAGAGCCCGAAGGATTCTTATAGAATCCATAAAAGACTCTCTCATTCCTTACGTATCAACGCTAGAATCCTCAAAAGAAATATATGATGAATTGGTGGAACTATTCTCGAAAGGTTCTACAAAGGAAATAATATCCATGAGACAAAAACTATACAAATTAAGAATGTCAAGAAAGGAAGTAATAATTCCATATCTGATGGAGATTTTCGCCATACAAGATCAACTACAGAAATTGGGAGAAGTAATGTCTGATAGAGAAATACTCACTATGGTACAAAATAGTTTACCGAAAGAATGGATAGGTTTCACTTCAAGCATAGATGGGAAAGAAGAAGTCGTGCCATTCCAAGGTCTAGGTAAGATAGTTGAATCAAGATTGAAAGCAGGATCAAGTGTAGGGAATCAAGCCTTTGCCGCCATGTCCTGGAAGAAAGGAAGATTCGGTAAATTTGGTCCTCGAAATAAGAGAAGAAATATGGACAAAGCATGATGCTTTGGATGTAATGATCTTGGGCATTATAAATGAGATTGTCCTAAATTTAGAAAGGACAAGAGGAAAAGGGAAGAAGCCCATGTCATAGATGAAAGGGAAGAATCAAATGCAAAGAAATCTAAGAAAGAAGAAAGTGAAAGATCTCTATGATCATCTTTCTCCTCAAAGAGATTTTTGTTGATTGTAAAATGGAAGGAAGCAATGTATATCAACAACATCATGATAGAAGCATGGAAAGAGCACTTAGTGGAGTAGTTCCTAGAAACCTCACTAATAAACAACATTGATGGAAGGCAGTCATCAAGATCAAGGGCCATCATGGAAATTGGTGCTAACATTTTCTAATGGAGTTCTCTATGAATTCACTGATTAGAAAGAAAGAAGAATGGTTTCAGCAAGAATTATATGCTACAGAATTATGGGATGTGATGACATAGTGATGGAGCAGGTCAAGGGAATGAAGCTCTTCATTCTAGAGAAAATGCTACAGGATCACTCAAACGTATGAGGTATATATATATATATATATGCTGACATTGGATGCTTTGAAGTCATGTCATATGGTTCCAGGTAATGGACTTCTATATTTAGAAGTATAATCTCTGAAGGAGGATCTCTCGGTGCACTGACAGATGAAATCAACATAATATATACTCTCACATGGAATATGAGGTGGTTGTATATGAACGAGGAACTGGAAAATTGTAAGTTCTCGAGAATGAAAATGTGAAAAAAGGAAGAGATCATGAAATGCAACCGTTTCAAGAGGCAATTATCATCCAGAAGCCAAGAAGATGTGACTAGAATATCTCTTGGGAAGATATGTAGACTCTAATAGAAGTCTGGTAAAGAAGAAGACCCTTGACAAAAAATATGATTAGGAGATGTGTCAATCTGAATAAAGGATGTCGATGCCTACAAGAAGATGTCATGGTAAAAGATCATCACTAGGGTAGCTTTTGTTTTAAAAGTTCATATGTATATCTTTATCTGGATGAATTTGTGCAGGGCTGCTAATCATGAGAAAGGATGTATAATCCTTGGGAGATGATTCGAAAAGCAAGCAGCATGGCATAAAAGATGGACCATATAAGAAAGACAGATGAATCACTTTCTGGTAGATGACATGACTCATGAATGAAAGTGATGGATGATCTGTGCCCTATGGAGCTACAGTGGAAGATTCTTTAAGATCGAAATCCATGACATCGAGGGTAGGAATTCTTCATGATCAGCTGGTGTCTCACCATTGCTGCTGCAGGTCCCTAATTGAGAGGGAACCTGGGGATCAGTTTCTTACTTGGAAGAAACTGGGTAATTCCTAAGAATGAGATTAGGTACATTCCTTACACAGGAATGAGTACATTCCCTTATGGAATAGGTCCTCCCTGGTTGAGAGGGAGAGATAGACACATCATTCTGGTCTTCACTTGGGAAGACAAAATGGAGGATTGGGTAATCATATGGCATTTGATACTCTTTGAGAATGGGTGAGGGCATTCAAGATAAGAGTAGTCGGGGACAGATATTCTTTGAGGGCTAGCTACCCAAGAGAAGAATAGTCCAAGAAGGTCATACTTTGGGAACACAAGGGTGGAGTATGTACCTTGGAGAGACAATGACTATGGTGTCTATAAGTCATGTGTCTCGCCAGCATTGTAGCCCATTGTTTCGATGAGAGATGGGGTTGTTAGTCAAGGCCTTGCACTAGGACAATGCTGGTTGATATGATATTATACAGATGTGATTACCAATCTGATTCTTCTTATGAGATTCTTCAGTTTGAAAGTGACCATGTCCCTGTATGAATACCTCCCTAGTTAAGAGGGAGTGTTGAAAAGTGTAACTAGGAATAGTCTTCATATTGACTGTCTAATTATGAATTTATAAAGGAGACAAGATAATAAAATATATTTGTGGTATGCTTGCCTCATGGGTTTCATGAGAAAGGCTTTATTTTAGGTCTAAGGACTTCTTCTTGATGTCCTTTAGGGGATTTTCTTATGGTTATAAATGTGTTAAAGGGTCATGTTAATGATGGGTCAACATCAGTCTTGTATGCCTTCATACCTTGTCTCATAAACCTTCAGATCATAGCTCAAATGTGGCTTAAGTTCAGCGTTGAAAACAGAAAACATGTCGGCCTCAATACTCCTGCTCAAGTCGGCTCACAAGTAGCCCTACATGTCGGCTCAATTAAGAATTCTTGTCCTATATATATAAGAAAATATTGCGGTTCATTTGGAAATAGATTTGCAGATGTCTCTGATACAGAAGAGCATGAAGAAGTCTGAAGAAGTTACGTAGTTGGGACTGCGGAAGAACAAAAGTCAATTTTGTTAAGGGTTGCGTTCAAACAGTTATAAGGTACGAAGTAAGGGTTGAATGAGACAGTAGAAGGATGCAGACAATTCTGTAATGAATGCGTAGAAATCACTGTGGCCAGTTCGAAGTAAGGAACGATATCTAGTGCGGAAGATAAGTCTAAGCTCAATACAAGCTTCAAAATTGGAGAATAAAAACGAGATAAGGAGGATACATCTGCGTTGTTGAAGTATAAATTATAGATAGTTCAACCAGGAAGTAATTCGGATTAAGGACCTCTATATAAATTATGAAATGAATGTACAGATCAAGGCTGAAGGAAGAATCTAAGGTACAATAACTCTTATCTTTGTTCTGGACAAAAGACTGATAAGAAGAAGGATTCAAAGTATAGGAGAATTAGAGACTGATTTCTCTAAGGCTAACTTGCTAAACAATGTTGATCGGTGCAGGAAGGTGCAAGAAAGAAGAATAAGCTCAAGGAGTCCTTGAAGAAGTAGTAACAAGGTATTGAAGGCATACATAGGTCAAGGGTCTGTGTCATGGTCATGGTACTTGTCAACTGAAAGTATATAAGAAGAATTTCTTGCGGATTTTCCTCTCCAAGAGGGAGAGGTTTTGGCCCTGGCTCGAAGAGCCTAATTTTGTGTCTCTTGTGTTTTTGGTAATTGACTTGATGAAAGACATAATAAGCTAAGAAGAGAAAACATAAGTATAAAGATTAAGCTCACAAGTAATTATCAAGAAGAGAATTTGAATTAATCTCCAGCCCTCCAAATTCTCAACATGGTTGTCTTGGTGTAATGTTCCCAATGGATTAATTGCCAAGGGAGGAAGAAGTAGCCAATCCAAACTTGTAAGTTATAGTATTTGATAAAGGGGGAAACCCATTATCCAATGTTTTAGGGAAACATTGGGTAAATTTGGGGCAGCTAGGGAAAAAATCACAAATTGGGGTCTACACTTGTAACCCCTCGCAATAGATTAAAGAAGAAAGACCCCCATGAGGAATCTATAAATAAAGGATAGAGAATCATTTGATCATCATTGAAATGGATTGGATTATCTCTGTTTTCTTGAGCATGAGGCTTTGAGGGTTTAAGACCCCTTTTTCCCTTGTCTAGCTCCAGTGAGGGTGATCCCACCCTAGCTATTCACTTCTTTTCTTTGGTCTATTGCAGCATATTCTCTTGGAACAACTCAAGTCGTTTTTGGCCAACAAGGAATCCATTCTTTGTAGTTTTTATGGGCAGCAAGATCTTCTCTTTGTGATCTATCTAAGGTGCACCTGAGCTCAGTATTATTGGAAGGGTAAGGCTACAAGGATCTTCTCTACGGTACCAAATCCATATAGGGCACAATGAGGCTCTTCTCAACCAAACAAGATATTTGTGGATGATTTCTAGGGCCATAATGAAGTAATTATGCTTCATCTTAGTTTAGCCATTTCTTCCTGAGGGAAACAAAATATTTATTGCACAATAAGAAGACCAACAAGGCCCTTATCCAAACAACGAAGCCACTCTTTCTATCAATGATGACAGTGGTATTTTAGGGCTCAGACTAAGACCATGTTCCCCCCCTATAGTTGTTTAAGGACAGTGGCACCAATTCTATCCTTAAGATGATTAAGGCAGGGGATTGTCAATTCCTATCCCTAGTTCACACACAACGTGAATGATCAACACAACTTGTTTAGGTTTTGAATGTTCACTGTGAAAATTTCAACTTTGAAATATTTTTGCAACAACTGGTATTATTTCTTCTAACTGATAATTAATTATTAGTTTATTGCTATTGCAACAACGAAATAAACGCACTACAATCTTCACAAAAATAATATCGAAAATAAGAGCACTAGAAACTGAGAAATAGTCTAGCACACACACATTAAAATTGCCATAATAATTTTTGGACAAATGTCCTTAGAAAACCGAACCTGGGAAAACCGGTGCAGCAGTTGAGGGTTTTTATTATTATGCAACAGTGAAATAATCTGAGTACAACATGGATGTTGAAAATTGGCAATCCTGCAGAGAAAATACTGGGAAAATTTTCTGGAGGGAAATTACCCTCAGTCCGAGAAATCCTGGCACTTGATTGCCACTGAAAAGCTAGTTGTCCAACTAGGCCTGTGTCAGCTCTCTGTCACACTAGAACTGCATGTTACACGTGTTGCCTGAATTGACTGCCAATTTAGCCATCCTGCCTATCGCTAACTAGGAAAATGCTTCTCCGACACTTTGGAACCCATTCACGACCTCTGGAACTGAAGGCGTCTTCTCCTCAGCAAAAATTGAACTGCACTTTGAGGCTCGCACTGCCTCTGTGCAACCTCCTGGAGAAAATCTTGGCCTCTTTGCAAAGTACTCACCAGAACTGGAAAATATTCCTTCGACTTCATTGTCCCTACCCCTCTCTGTCTTTTCTTCCCTTCTGAAGCTCGAACTCTTCCGGCAACTGACTAATACTCCTAGAAAATTGAACTCTCCAAGTAAATAAATTTCTTTTGTGTTTTCTCCATCTACCCATCGACTTCTTATAATCTTATGTTGGACCTATTGATTTTTGTAGCATCAATGTGCTCTAGCCTCAAGATTTTGTAGAGAGGCTAAGACACATGCATTCCACAATACCCGGAAAGCATATTGGGAAATTCCACCCAGAGAGGATTTAATTAAAATAATTAATCATTTTTAATGTATTCCTAAGTCTAAACTTAGGAAATGTGATTAATTAAAGTGTATTAATTAGATCAGGTGTGAATCTTCTAGATAAATACATAGATCAACTCCCAGTTAATCTTAGCCTTTGATTATGTTTTAATATTGATCGTTGATATGTCAACAAGAGATTATAAGAAGGGGCTTGATGGGAATTTGTAAAACACATCAAGTGAGGGATCTAGAGATCGAATTCTCAAGAGAGCAGTGCAACAATTGCCAGAGAGAGATCAAAGTGATTTCTTTCAGTAAGGGGCAAGGATAGTTTTTTTTAAGGAAGTTTTCCCTGATTCAGAGAGTGCAAGGCAGTGAAGGGAGAGAGAATTACAGAGAGGTAGCGCAGTGCCACGCAGAGGCAATGCATAGCTACGTTGTGGCAGAACAAAGCTTTAGAGGGAGTCTGAAATTATGCTGGGGAATAGTCGAGATCTAATGCCGGAGCCGAGGTGTGAGACTGGGAGGCCAAAGGGTCGAATTTTCTAGCGAGCGGGAGATCAGGAGGAGGTGCAACGCAGTCCGAGCAATAGTGACTACGTGGACAGACACAGAGACTACGCTAAAACAACGTAGAGGGCTCATCCCCAGTCATATCAGTGCTAGATTTTCTAGTGACAGTATGAGATCTTCTCACTATCTTTTTGTCTAGTTTTATCTCTGTATTGGATAGCCAGTTTGGGCATCCAGGGACTTGTATTCAGAAACTACTGCATAATAATTAAACCCTAAGTTGTTGCACCAATTTTTCCGCATTAGGTTTTTCCGGGGACATTGTCAAAAAACAACAATGTATATTTGTGTGTTTATTTATTTCCTTCTCAGTACTTGTTTCCACACTATTTTTTTTTTATGTTGTGAAGGCTACAGTGGTATTTATTTTAATATTTCCTGTGTAACACTGTAAATAACTTGTATCAGAATTAACAAGTAGAAGAAATAACATCAAATTTTTGCAATAGGGATTCCAATATTGGAATTTTCACATGGTATCAGAGCACAGGTGGAGCAAGAGAGTGAAGCATGAAGAGCCCAACGTTGAGCATAAGAGGGAGTTCAATAAGACTGCGTAGGCAGCAAATCGAACCCCAGAAGGGTTGCGCAGTCCATTGGTCGGGGAGGTTTATTTTCGTGGAAAATTACTTCTCTGAGTGAGTCGACAGAGAATAAATTTTCCAGATCGAGATCTTATCAAAGACAGAGGAAGCAGCGCAATAGTTTCAACGCAGAGAAGATCTTCAGCTGCGATGCAGTTTTCTACAACTATTGTTGGGACAGAAAAGCGTCAAAAGAGGAAAGAAGGTACATACTAAGGAAATTTCTTCCTCAGAGAATTCCTAGCGAAGGAATTTGATTTCTCGCTGCAGAGCAGCAGTAGCCGGGAGCATATCTACTCACTCTAGCAGGGAGTGAGTAGAGCCAGTAGCAACTGCACAGAGGAGAGAGGAGGCAGTTCGGCATTTGTTTGGCAAGATGGCATCAGCTGGGTTGTGAGATCAATATCGGTTGGAGGGTGCCTCCAACTATGCTATCTGGAAGGTAAGAGTTTCCTTCCTTCCAGACGAGCATGATATCAAAACTTATATTACTAATGTGGTGGCTGAACCCATAAATGCAGATCAACTTAAGGCCTACAAGAAGGAGATGGCGAAGGCGAAGAGGCTGACCATTGACAAAGTGAGAGATCACATTGTATCTCACATAGTAGGCAAAGACACAGCCAAAGAGATGTGGGATGAATTGGCCACGTTATATCAAGGGTCTTCCAAGCAGTGGAAGATGTACTTGGAGGAGAAGATGAGATGCACGAGGATGCAGAAGGGGGAGCGCATAGACCCCTTCCTTATGAGCCTTTAGGATGTCCAAGATCAACTGGCAGCTGCAGGGTCAGCGCCTTAGCCTACAGAGTTTGTGAGATTAGCCCTGAACAATGTCTCAGAAGAATGACAAATTTTCGTCCAGAGCATTCCGGGGAGAGAAAAATTGCCGGAGTGGGAGAGGATGTGGGCTGATCTCCAACGAGAAGAGATGAGGCATAACTTAGTGAAGAGCAACCTGGAAGGCAGCAGCAGCAGCGGGCAGAAAGCAGATGTGAAGGAAGAGGAAAATGCAACCCTTGCATCAAAGGGGCAGTAGGAGCAACGTAGGCAAAAGAAGGATATTTCGAAGATCAAGTGTTTCTAACGTGGTGAGATGGGCCACTTTAGTTCTTAGTGTCCTCTTCGAAAGAAGCACAAGGAGAAGGAGAAGGATCAACAAACTGCTATCGTAGAGATCGATAGGTTTTCCTCTAGATTGGAGGAGGAGTTTGCCATGATTTCCCATATACCTCTAGGGGAGAGGTGGGGTGATATAGTTTTGTAGCCTCAGAGAACTGCAGGCTGGGCAGGATCCTTGAGGAGTCCACCTCTTGGATCATCACCTTACTATAGGAACCCATAGCAGCAGTGGTAGGATGGACCAGCGTCAGTTGGTGCAGTCAGGTGCCAGAGTGACAGATGCAATGGTTAGCAACATTGGGAACTGATCAATGCAGAGCAAAGTTGGAAGCTATAATATTCCTAATTAGCAGTTTTTCTAATTAGAATATTAATTTTTGTAAATTTTGATGTTTTTAATGTTAGGCATAAATAAGGTGGGTCAGGGACCCACAATTAATAATTGAGGAAAAGCTACAACCTACTCCTGTAGTTCACAAGGAAAAATTGCAGCCTTAGTGGGGTACAAGTGGCCAGCATTCGATTTGGAGGCAGCTCCCTAGGTGGTAGCGTGGGAGAGGCACGATGGAGGCAGCATAGTGAGTGGCTGGATGCGAGGACTGTGCGATCCATGGTGGGCCCAAGGGGAATGTTGGGGGCTCAATTGACAAAACGAAGTGAAGGCAACTCATTTCCTCATTCATTCAACTTATCTTTTGATTGTCTTCTTGACATAGCACGCTTGTGCTGGGTGCCAAGTGACGAGATCTTTAGGCGGAGATCTTAACCTCTAGCTCGGGGGACTTCGAGTGCTTGCTCAGGAGAGGAGATTCACCATTTTGGAGGAGCGTTACCGTAGACAAAATTGCAAGAAGAGCTTTACCACTTTAGGAACTATGCAGAGGACGCAGTGACTGCGTAGTGGGGACGCAGTCCAGTTTGAGAGTTGTTCCAGGAGGTGAGAAGGAGGAGCAATTGCAGCTGAGAGTTGGTGGGGAAGCTAAGGACTTCTTAACAGGGGTATCTCTCAGCATCATAGGCGTTATTGCAGTGACTTTTCCAGCAGAGGAGCTTCAACCAGCTGCGCAGTCGGTCAAGCCCAATAGGGGAAAATTATTGAAGTCAAGAATTCCACAATTTCTTCGTGGGTTTTTGTGTCTAAATCCTGAAAGCATTGGAAGCAGCCCAACTAGTGGTCTGAAGTCAGCCAACAACAACAATTCTGGGCAGAGCAACGTAGCTCTAGAGCTACACAAGGCCAGTTGCAGAGGGTCATTTCATCTTGAGTTGAGAAGTATTTCAGCCTGCCTTGAGCAAGCCCAGGTGCACCTATTCCAACACCTCTTTGGACACAATTCCCGACATTAATAAAATGGCTCAACTCATCTTTTGGCTTCATTTTTTCATGTATTGATGGTGTATTTTATTTTTTTGTAGTTTCTAGTTTATTGTTGCTTATATTACTGTCATTTTCCCTTTTGGGATATTAAAGTGGTATCAGAGCTCATAGACTTGGCTCAGCCTATGGAGCACGTAGTCTATGACACCAGAGAGCAGATAAAACGTGACTTACCGGAGGTAGAGATACAGGAGCAGAGAAAGGAGGCTCGAAATCATTCTAGATCAAGTTGACATCATTCTGGAGGTTGCAGATAGAGAGATGGAGCACGCAGATGATGGGAGGAATGAGGCAAAGGAGCTTGCTCACCTTCTTTTGAAGTCAGCACAAGACCTCTCTAAGAGGATTGAGGAGATAGGTCAGAGGCTTAGTAATGGTAGTAAGGGAAAAGGAGTTCAAGGAGAATTCCAGATTGGAGAAGGATCTGGCACTTCATAACATCAGGCAAGCCTTCACACTACTTTGTTGGTTGTACCCTACACTCCACCACGATTCACCATTCCCACGTTCCTAGCTTCAGGGACAAGGGACAGCAGGAGTCAGAGAGGCTCACTATGGGGAGTTTTTTGTAGAGTACCAATCCTATGGGCCAGAGTTCGGAAGGGCCATTACATTCAATGAGTTTTTTCCAATTGAAGAACAACAATAAACCCAAAGGCCAGGCCAGAGGAGGGTACACACAGGGAAGTGACTTGCAAGGTACCATGGGTAGGTTGTTCCTTCTAACATTTGATGGTTCCTCAAAGAGTTCAGCTAAAGCATGGGTGGAGAAGCTGGGTATTTATTTCCAGCTCAATATGACTGAGATGGAGGCCATCAAGGTGGCTACCTTGCATTTGGAAGGAGAAGCCCATGACTTGTTCATAAATTGTTTGCATACTATCAAATGCAAATGACATTATTCGCAACAATGAAAAAGCATTGCAGATATAAAAAAGTGTTTTTAGATCATTTCTAGAGGATTGCAATGAAATGTGGAGACTTTGATTTTTTTTTAACCTTCTCACTTTTGCATAAAGATAATTGAAACTTAATGTTGAATTTTGATTCGAAAAAGATGCATTTATACAAAATAAAATATCTGTAGAAACAAATAATGTTAATTGCATTTTTACAGATTTATATTATTCAATAAACATAGAAAAATGGCTGAAAGTTTCTAAAAAAGAGTTACATATAATTCTACTTTTGTCATTAGAAAAAAATGCTAAAAAAAACCAAACAGGTTAGAAAAAATGAAATATATACTAGGTAGTTCGGAAGTTCACTAGGAAAATTATTTCGAAATTAAATCTTCAATTGAGGGGATAGATGAAACCTGAAGTATCCCAAGCCACCTTATATTCTCTAAATTGACACCAAATGTTAAATTATTGATCCCGTGAAAATATCCACCTGAAAATCCAATGCAACTATTACGTATATTTACATATATAATAAGTATCGATATTCATCCATAAAAATACTTAGAAAATGTACAGTTCATAATGTTTTACTACTAATTATTGAAAAGATAATGAGTAGAATGTGCATAAAAAACTTATATAACCAATAGGGAGTTTAAAGCTTGCATTTGAAGCCATTATAAAATATGTTTAGATAACAGAGGAAGGAGATATAAAGCACTAAGCCGTGAGAATTTAGGATGAACATATGAGAAAAAAACCTTCCAAAACCTTCCTTCCTTCATTATTAGGAAGCTTTAAATTTTATTATTGAATTACTAGCCACTCCATATTTGACACATTCATATATGATGTCATATCTAGAAACCCTAGCTTCGCAGTGACAAAAAAATGATGCCACCAAGCCAAAAATCTTCAAAATAGTTGCTGAAAAACACTGAATAAATCAGAAAATAAACCTAATGTTGGGTACACCAATCTATGGACAAAAGATTTGAATTAGTATTGAATACGATCGCAAACAACCCAATAAAACACTTTTCCAGCCAAAAAAAAAACAATGAAACAGCCCAGATATTCCTCTAGTTGGGGTTTCTTCCGCATGCCAACGTCTGATAACAAAAATATTAGCTTGAACAGACTTGGAAAAAAAAAAAAAAACTCAAAGCAACAGCGAAATGAGTTGGGAAGGTTCACACTCACTTTGATACCATTTTGAGATGGCAAACATAAAAGGGGATCAAATGGAAATAAAATGCCAACTCAAAACCTGCACATAAAATAAAGAAAAAAACAGCCCTACAGAAGCGCGTCAGGGATGAACAAAATCTTCACTAGAGAGTTTCCCACGCATGAGTATGATATACATGAGATGCACACATAAGAGAGAAAATATGCCTACCCCAAATGAATACCAAAGATGTTGTGCCTGTAGACTTAAAAGACTTGTATTAGAGAGTCTTTGCTCAATGATAAAAAAACTGTCTTTGCTCAATGATCAAAAACTATGATTTATAAATGAGGCTTGAATTGTGTGTATATATTACATATACACAACTCAAGTAGGGTGTTCTTTCACGAGGGATTATGGGACCACATAAGTAGGGGTACTTGCTAAAAGGGTTATTGAGCCTACATATCAAAGTTTACCAGGATAGCCTTAACGACAAACTAGTATTACAATAACTGATGGCCTTAGCCATAATTAAAGCATAACCAGATGCATTAAACACACAATATGAGATGGTCGTGGCCACGTGATTATTACACCATTCTCAACAAATGTATCACATATCAGTTATACAAATTCAAAGGCGGCAAGATGGGCATTACATTGTATGTATTTTAATATATACAACAATGTGATTGTATATTGTCAAGGCCAATAAATTTTAATAATCAACGTGAGCTCAATCAGAGTAGTATAATTCTAGAATGGCCCAATATTTATTGTTGAAAGAATAGAAGTACTCAGATATCTAAAAGAAATCTCAAGAGAGATCAACCTTATTTACTAAAGTTAGTTGAGTTCTGTTAAAGTTAAGCAAAGTACAAGATTATGACTTTAGAGAATCGAAATGGTATGTTTTAGATTGTAGGTTGGGCTCCCTTTTGCACAATGCTTGCAATTTATAAGTTAATTAAAAATCATTTCACCATTAGAGTTAGTAGAATGGAAACATAAATTTGGCAAGTCTACATCCAAAATTTAGTATGTGTAGGATTGTTCAAGATAATAAAAGACAAATACTATAGTGAAAAAATGTCAATACAAAGGAAATAATGATTAAGAAGAGTACCTTGAAGAACAACGCCTAATATTATGAGCTTCAAAGCCTTTATAATAGCCTTTTGAGTTGCAGCAATTTTGTTAGACACCCTCTGCAGATAAAGGATAAAGATCACTCTCAATGTCTTTGGAGAAGTCACAAATATTCTAACAAAAAAATTGAAACAATTACAGCTCCGTGTTTATGAAGACATAAGAAGCACAAAGGGATATTGTCATAGTTATTTTAAAAGAAAAGTAGTTATCTTTCTCATTATGTGTTCCATTAATAATAATTATGTCTAACCATCACAATATATTTTGGAGAACAGATTTCCTAGCTCATGTAAACCCTAGAAGAATTTGAACCCATTATTAATTTTTGGATTGAAGAAATCATTTAAAAAGGGAATTTTAAAACCGCTTGTGAAATATTGATTTATGTCATGTCCAATTTTCACTCTTTAAACTTACTTTGCTTTAACCATGAAATTTCTGCCACATCATAATATTATCACCACTCATTATGAATGAGGAATTGTACCATGTTTGAAGACCCTGTTCAACAAATTGTATTTTGGAATATTTTTGGCGTAGTGGCCATTGGGGTTCTAGCTTTTGATGTATATTTTCTCATTGAACATCTTTGAGGCATCATTTCATATTTGGGGGCATGATAGCATGCATGACTTATTTTCACCTTGTGAATCCTTTAGACAGACAGTTTCATGCATGTTTACTCATTTGAAGTGACTTTTCACATATCCCTAGGTATGGCCACATATCTGGAGGCATGCCACATCACTAGAACATGGTTTGGATGAGTGTATTGCACTTTCGCTGACTGTTGATATCCCATAGTCACATCACCTGGATCAATGGATTAAGAGGCTTGATTCATAAAGTGCTTGGGGAGAGGAGCCTACTTTGACCACCATTTATTCATATTGGAGGAGTTCTTTGCATATTGCATATTGAGGGATGGTATGAAATTTAATTGCACTCACACATATCCTAGCACACCTTTTGAGTGGAATGCCCATCAACTAAGGGGTTCCAAGGGATGACAATGTTGGAAAGTGTAACTAGGTTCGGTCTTCATAATGACTTGTAATCATGAATTTATGTAATGAAGAAAACAAAGACAATAAAAATGTATTTTGTAATACTTGTACCATGGGTTTCATGAGCAAGAAGTTTTTATTATAGGTCAAAGACTTCTTGTTGATGTCTTTAGGGGTTTGTCATCTTTTCATAAATGTATAATATAAAGTCATGTATATGAAGTGTTATTACACTCGTAAAGGACAATTTATTGATGTAAAAATATGCTCTAAACACTTGTCACTATGCTCCAAGAAGTTGGCCCAGAAGATGCTGGAAGATCTCCCTTAAAGAAGTCGACTTGCCTACACATGACCATGTCGGCCTAGGGCAGAGAGACAGTCCCTATATATAAGAAGACTGCGGCCTCATTTGTGATCATCAATCTTGATCAAGTTTTGTGATAAAAGTGCAAACTATAAGACTTCAATTGGTGCGAAAACAGAAGTTGTCTCTGCGAAGAAGCATACAGTGATTGGGTCAAGAAAGGGTCTAGTATTATGTCTGTTGAAGGGATTGTTCCTACCTCGCATATCTCAAGTAGGCCGAGGGCTACTTCAGTGAATATCAAGTCTGCAATCCAGTGCGTAGAAGAGAAAAAGATACAGTGAGGAAGGAGGTGTATTAGTAAAGGAGTCAAGACTCCTCATATCTATGTTTCAGATCTGTCAAGAAGCTGAGGGTGACTGCAACACGAAGGAAAGCCATTACTAGGGCTCAATCTTGGGTCTTAGTAACATCTAAGAAGTGTTGCGAGCAGGCCAAGGAGGAGTCTCTAGGAGGCCAAAGTTAGATCAAAGGAGGACAAGTAAGAAGCATGTTGTTTAGGGCTAAGGACCGAGCTTCCCTAGTGCTAGTGCAGTATAGTGTAGGAAGTAAGGATCAATTTAAGAAGCCGAGAAGAGCAGCAAGGAATAGTGACAAGAGTCTTTGGAGGTATATTGGTGTCAAGGGTCTTTGTCATGGTCTTGGTACTCGTCAATTGATGATCTATAAGAAGAATGATTATCGGGTTTTCCTCTCCCAGAGGGAGAGGTTTTGGCCCTGGTTGGAAAGCCTAAATATTGTGTCTCTTGTACATTTGATAATTGAATTGATGAAGAATGTAATAATCTAACGATGATAAGATCTAAGTAAAGAAGCATAATGAAATCATAAGTAATTATCATGAAAGAGAAATTGAATTAAACACCCTAATTTCTCAACATGCTTTCAGAGCTAAGGTGTTGAAGACACGAAAGGGCTATTTGGCAAAAAGACACAATGATCAAAGCTTCAAGGAAGTCAACAAGGATCAATTTTCTAGAAGGCATCAAAGTAAAGGTCAGAGATCTACAAATCTAAGAAGATCTTCAGTCATTCAAAAGAGGAAGTTTACAGAAATTGGAAAGCCATCTCAAGAAGATCAAGGACCTTTCTCAAAGGATCTATACATCAAGATCTATTCAACATCATTAAGGACATAGTGTAGAAGCCATCACCATCAACAACTATTTTTTGTTGAAATCAAATCAACATTGTTGGAATCATCATCAAGCCATCCTTCATCATCATCATCATCAAGGATTCAAGATGATCTAGCTCTCTTCACATCTCTTGAAGAAACCAATCTAAGAGGAAGCTCTTGCTTAGTGTTTTAAAAATCCGACTCCGGTTCCGAACCAGCCGAGGGTCGACTTTGACTTCGACTCGAACTCGGTATTGACTCAGCTGGTTCAGTTTCAATGACTCGGTCTTTGTAAAAAATACATTAAATATTATTTTTTTTTATAGAAAAAACATAATTTTAAAGATTTTAATTCATGTTTCCAAACACAAAGCATTAGAATATAGACAAAAGACAACATATCATCAAAGTAGGCTCATGAATATATCCATTATATCAAAATGGCACCGAGTGCACTTTCCAATACATACATGATATAGAGATCAAAACAAAAACACATAACCAAGGAGGCTCTAATGGGCTCTACAACAAAACATGACTAGTCACTATTGCTAGACAAGGCAAGATCCTCTGGCTTAGACTCTGAATCAGAGGGGTAAACCCATGGCTCCTCCTCATCATCAAGATCTTCAACTGGAATTGTTCTAGCACACTAAGCCAAAAACCAACTCTGCAACTCTTCACAAATTCCTCACAAATGCTCACTCAAATTCAATGAGGTAGTTGTGAGGAAATGAGAGGGGTTGGGTAGCTTTTATAGGCTTGGGAGGGGTTGGAGGGCATACCCAAACCCTAAAACCGAATTAAAATATGAATTGAGGTTCGTTTTGGGTCGTTTGTGGGGTCCGCGGCTTGTTGTTCGTGGCTCGGCCGATCTAACTCGGACTTGGCCGAGTCGACTGGTTTGTGACTGAACCGGCTGAGTCAGTGACCGGTTCGGCCAGTTCAATCACAAACCGGCCTCCAAACCGGTTTTTCTATGGAGTCGGTCCGTCCAATGTGTAATATTCCAAATTAGAAATTATGCTAACCAAAATACTAATTTTGGCCAATTTTGATATTATTACAGATTTAATATTAAAGAAAGAAATTTAAACACGTATTGGAGTTGGATGTACCATGTTAAGCAAGGTTGTCATTGATGGCAATAGGATGCTTGATGATGATGGTGAATGATGATGAATGACCATACTGAAGGATTAGATGATCATCTGGATAATGGAGGACTCATGTAGACATATCATTATGGCATGATAACCTTATGATAAAGGAGGCTATAATGGAGAATCAAACCATAAAGAACCTCCTGACATTTTGTCCTACCTCTATTTCTGCAACTGTAAATGACCAGTCACATTAAAAATTATATTTTCACTACCTAGAGGCAAAACTTTTTTATGAAACCTTCACCATCATTTAGAGCATAATTTTAGCTTTCATATGAGCTCTTACTTGGCCCAAAATTCTAAATATTTTGGGAGAAATGGATTTTCAAGTCAAGGATATTTATCTGGTCCTTGAGCCGACCAGTGCTAGGTCTCTCATGTCGGCCTCAGTATTATTGACGTGCCCTTTCAACTCATAACAAAAAAAACACTATAAATACTTGTTTCGGACCTCCATTATGGACAGGGCAGCTCGGTGAAGAAGTCAGAGCACAGAGAAAGGAACAGGTTCATATCTCGTGAACCCTTAAGGAGAAGAACAACCCAATTCTCTAGCACCGTAAGTTCTTTTCTGTGTCATCTATTCAGATAGGGCTACTTTTGCAGAAGACAAACTCTTCAGACCTTATTGAGATAACATATAGCTGATTTGGAAGCTTTGTCCCCTCCACAGAAGCTACAAGACTGTGGATCAATATAGAAAGGGCTCAGTATTGTGAGAAGCTTCAGAACAGAAGTTTGATTCCACTTCAGGAACTCGGATCTGTATTTGTGATCTCACTACACCTCGAAATTGCAGCTCAGGACAGTTAAGTTCCAGAATTGTTTATCTGTGGGAGAATAGTCCTATTGCTCGGTGCTAGAAGGATAGTCATTACTATCACCCTCGGATTTGGAACTGTGAACAAGCACATCCAGTTTAGGAGGCTTGAACCTGTGAGCATTCGGATTCGTGACTCAAGCATATACTTGGTGCAGCAACATTTCTTACCTTGGCTCAGTGAACACAGACAGTTCATTGGATCGAAATCGAATCTCCTCATTGACTCTATGATTCAGACCATTTCTCTTTTTTGTACATTGAAGAAAACAACTCTGATGAGTTAATTGAAGTGCATTGATGAACAAGTAGACAATGAAGAATTTTGAAGTGATTAGACAATGAAGAATTTTGGAAGTGATTAAACAGTGAAGAATTATGTCAAGGATGTTCAAGTAAATACTATTCACATTCTCTATTAAAAGAAGACAAAAGGATTGGTGTCCTTGGAGTAGGAGCTCCTAAACACAAGGTTGGTGCCTTGAGAAGATAGGGTCAAAGCCCTAGATGTCGAAGCTTCATCAAAGTCCAAGTTGGTGCTTGGCAAGAGTTGGTCCCTGATTCATTAAAGGGTTGGTGCCCTCACACATCTATTGTACTCAATTATTTGAAAAAGGATTGAAGTTCTTATTAATCCTTAATAATAATATTATTATACACCTCTCTGTTTTTAATTGTGAAGAATCTAACTGGAAAAAATTAACAATTGAAAGGAAATACTGATTCACCCCCCTCTCAGTATTTCCAACATAACACTGCAGTTATGAATTTTGTTTAGTATTTATAAACAGTCCTCTTAATCATTCTAACATCAATGTGCTTGGCTAACAATCTCAAGTCAGGATTCTTCCATTTATTTTATGCTAGCATATTTTGTTCATGAACTGGTGATTAATCTAAATTCTGAGCAAAATCTTTGATTATGGTTATGGCTAATTGTTGATATAAATCTAATTCACAGCACAAGAATTTAAGTCAAACTAGTACTTTGGATTCTCATTGCATGGATCATGAGCATTTTCAATATACTATCTTGCTGTCCTGAACTATGGTGTATTATAGCAGTAATTGGTACTTAATTCCACTTTCAAACACAATGACCTCTTAAAGGTTAATGGTTTGAGACATTCTGAAACACTTTTCTTAATCATTGGCACTTACAACCAGCAACTATGGTATGAATCTGTGAAACACTTTTCTTAATCATTGGCACTTATAACCAGCAATTATGGTATGAATCTGTGGTAATTCTTGTTGATGCAAAGCACCATGTTGTCATGGAAAACTGTGTGTTCATAGTATGATTGAAGTCCATAACAATCCACTGTGATTGAGTGGCACCAACACTATTGTTCAGAAATAAATGATCTTTTCAATCTTTTTTTGTGGCGGAATCTAGTCGATTTATGCCTCCGTTTAACTCTGGATTTGAACATTGATACAATAGCACTCTGGCATCATTTTGTTGGAAAATGGTTAAGTTTCCTTATACATTTCCCAGCATTCTATTTTCAGTGGTAATTCTGGAATTGCAATAAATTGTGGACAAATTTTGTTTTGAATGGAGTTAGAGAAGGAATGTAATATCCCAAACGAGATATTTTGCTAATTTTGCAGAAATCTAGTTTAACCAAAAAGTTTCCATAAAATAACCATTCAATTAACAGAAGATTGCCATGTAAAATATAACAAGTAGAGTGCATGCAATTCAATAACACAGTGAGCAGAAATAATCTCAACTTCCATTATAATAAATAACTAAAAGAGTGTACATGATAATATACGCTGAAATGGCTGAAATAGATAATCTGGTCTCCAAAAACTGATATACTCCAACACTGAAACTGGCTCTCCTAAAACTGAACTGAAATCAATCACTGCACCTGTGAATTCTGGATGAATCCACCAAGGAGATGAGGTGGGTTTCCATCCACTCTCACCAAAATCACCCGAGGATTTCCGTCCTGGGGCTACTACTGAAGTAGAGAATCGGGTTCTCAACCTCTCATACAAGAAGAAATATCAAATCCAAGATGCCTAATGGCCTCCTCCTCCTCTTTTATAAATCTGATGAACCCCTCAAGAACCTCCTATTTTATTATTATTTTAATCATGGAGTATTTTTCTCTCTTTTTATTTCAATTAAATATTCTTTTTAATGTGGGAAAATGGTAAATTGGCCACCATACTCTCTCCGACCACTCAAATACACTTCTCAGCATCCAATCTTGTAGATATTCTCGTTTTGGTTCCAACTAGCTAGTACACTGAGGTGATCCATCAACTAATCCTCCTAGAATGCCAGCTTGAGCATAATTAATTAAGTTAGGCCCCATAATAATGCAATATTTTGAAAGTTGTCGGAATGCAACGGAATGAAAGGAAAATTGTGCAGGTGATGGAATATGCCAGGTGAATGCCATTGGATCCCACAAAAACTCCTCAAAACTCCCTTGGAACCCCTTGGTGACATAAACCTGCTCTGATGATCTGGCCATCTCGTGCCCTGGAAATCCATCCTAGTTGTACTATGGAGGAAAATAAAAATGGGGATATGACAAAGAAGGGTTCAGCAAAGTTTAGAGGTGCACTAAACTTAGCAAAGGGACCCACAGTCCACTAGTCTTGTGAGTGCTTTGTGGGCCCAATTCAAGCTCTTGAAGGGGAGACAAAGGCAGCTGGTGGGCAGTTTTATTAAGCATCAAATTTGTGTCTTCTCTCTTCAAAAAATACCAAAGCGAAATTCCAGCACTAGTGTTTTACCTACAATGTATACCAAAAAAAGAAAAAGGTGTCGTATAGCCATAAAATTTCTAGGTTTGAGTTTCCAGCTAGCAGTCGAGAGTGCTTGCATAGAGGGTCGTACGAGGATGTACATAATTAGTACTGCAAAAAAAAGGGAGGTCGAGTGGGCTAGATAAAGTGTAAAGCAGGCGCAGAGAGGTGTTGGTCGATTTGCGAGCAAAAAAGGATGGTTTTTCCCTTTTCTATGTAATTTTCTGAGATTGCATTTGCTGAAAAAACTAATAGAGAACACATAATTGCAGGTTTTCACTAGTTGAGGTTTCCTGGGTAAAATATATAGTGTTGAATATTTGAATGTGCTTGTGTCTTCAATTTTGTTTTTCTGCTACAAATAGTTCAATTAGTAAACTCAATATATTTTATGAATGCATATTGAAAGTTCAGTTGCAGTTCCTTTCACTTCAGTAAAATTCATTGAATTAGTTGTTGGGTTTTAAAAGTTTGACATGGTATCAGAGCTCTTCCTTTGATTGAAGACCAAAAAGTGTGTTTATTTTCTTAGGAGCAGCTTAAAGGAATTAAAGGTGCAATGTATCAAAAGGACTTGCGCTAGAGTTTACTGAAGCCAACTCTTCCCAAGGATTTTCTCCTAGCAAGCTCAGAACTAGGGTTTCTGAGCAACATGAACAGCAGAATGGCATATTTGGGGTTGATATTTGAGAACTGCCTTGATGGGGCCTCAAATTTTTGTTGTTGGAAGAAGAGGATTGGTGTAGTGCTAGAGGAGCAAGGAGTTTGGGAGTTTGTGGATAGTCCACCAGCCCAACCAACAAATCCTCAACAGTTGGTGCAACAAAATAAGGATGCAAAGGACAGAAGAATTATCCTTGAATGTAATGTCCCAAATATAAATTTTGTTGAAAAATGCTTCTGAAAATTATGTCTTCAATTTAAATAACAATTTGCACAAATTCAACCATCAATTTAACAGAAAAACTGGAAAACACAATCTGCAACTCAACTTTGATACCACTGTAATGTCTAGTTTATATTTTGTCCTTAAAATTATGAAAGTTCTCTTCAGGAAAATATGTCATGAATTCTATTCAACAATACCATGAAAATGCACCAAGAAATTGTCGGCAGATAATATATAAACCCAGAAATAAAAAGTGTTGCTACTACGAAAAATTAATAAATATTGCAAATACACATAGAACACGGAATCTGTGCAACAAACTCAACTTTATTTATAATGATATGAAATATAATAATACAATAGTTGGAAGTAGTTGAGACAATGATGGCCATGAAATAATCTGCGGCAATACTGAACCTGGCCTCCAAAATAGCAACTAGAAACTAACACCCAAATTGAGAACATGAATGATCCTCCAATCTTCAGATCTATTGTAGATCTGATCTTCAATAACATTGCTGAAGCTTCGTGAGATTTCTGGGTAAAATCTCCTCAATGTTGGGTTTGGTTTTCGTCCAACTCAGAAGAAATAGAAACCTAAGGGTTTTCGTCCCGGGGATTAATGAAAGTTGAGAACCTTGTTCTCAAACCTCTCTATAAGAAAAATACTCAACTCCAAGATGTCCCAAATGATCTCCTCCTCCTTTTAAAGACTCTATAGATAGATCTCCAAGTCTCTAAAAGCATCTTATTTTGATTATTTTAATATTATTCTAGAAACTCTTTTTTGTCTCCATCTAAGTGACTTTTAATTTTATTTTATTTCAATAGGACAATTTTGGCCATTTTTCCTTCAATTAATTATTTTCCCCTCTTTTAATTTAATCAAGTGACTAATTAAATCCACTTTTAATCTGGGAAAATGGTCAACCACCCACCATACTGTCTTCGGCCACTGGAAGTCACTTCGAAGCATCTAATCCTGTAGATCTTATCATTCCAATTCCAACGAAATATTATACTGAGGTATTCCATCAAATATTCCTCATGGAATGCCACCTCAAGCGTAATTAATTAAGTCATGCCCATTAATAACTCCATTTTTTGAAAGTTGTCGGAATGCAACAGAATGAAAGGAAAATTGTGTGGATGTTGGTATATGTCAAGCGAATACCATCAAATCCCATAAAAATCCCTCAAAACTCCTCTAGGACCCTTGATGACATAATCTTGCTCCTGTGGCCTGACCATCACATACCCTGGAAACCCATCTTAGATGTACTATAGAGGAAAATAAAAATGGGGACATGACATTGAAGGTGTCAAGGATCACATCATACCTCACCTTTCTGGAAAGAAGACAACTCAGGCTATGTGGGCAACCATCATAGGATTATACCAAGATTCGAGTGAGGCTAGGAAGTTGGTACTCAAAGACAAACTCAAAAACATTAGAATGGCGGAGTTTGAGTCCTTAGTCTCATATCTCACCAGATTCACACAAGTGAGGGATGAGTTAGCTAGAGTTGGGGAGACTGTCTCGGACAGAGACATAGTCAGTTTTGCATTGTTGGGTTTTCCCAAGTCACGAGAAAACTTTACAGATGTTATCAGTGGAGTCGCCACCCAAACAGGAAACTAACCCAAATGTCTAGGTGCTAGGTGCAAATAGAGAGGTGAACAAGGTGATAAGAAGATTAGAGAGATATCGAAGTACCAACGAATGTGGTGCTTGACGGATTAAGAAGATGAAAATGGATTAGAGGATTTATGAAGATTAACGAGAATGTCGTCAACGCCAAGGTCCAATAAAATGGTCTCTAACAACGACGCCAAAAAATGTTGTCGTTCATATTTTACAGGCACCGCAACAACTGCTCAAGGCGGGGGCTATCACTCTGATCCCCGCCCACTCCGTTCTAGTTGTCTCCCAACAAAAGGCTATGGGGAGTAGTCTCTATGGAAATGAGGTGAAGAAAAACAAGTTGGGAACCAACTTGCTTGGGAGACAGGGATGAGTGGCCTAGCTACTTGGTTAAAATTAGCAAGACTAAAGAATTTAATTAGATTTAGAGATGAAACCAGTGTCTTATGGAGTCAAAATTCTTGCTTATTACAAATTAGAACCAAGTAACCAAATTGACACCCACTGCTTAATATGATAAGCTATCCTATATTCCATGCAAATCCTAAGATCTAGGTGTAATACAAGGATGTTGGTTAATTTTAGATTAAATGTCTAATCTAAGTTAAACCTTTCCCTTAATTGTTTTGAGAAACAATCTTCAAAGTAGGTTTTGGGATGGAAGCCAACAGGAAGCAGGCAATGGCTTGACTAACAATACCTCCCCCTGTGTTCCAAGTTCCAACCACTTAGTGCATCTAGCACTGTAGAGATTGCGGCTCTGACGATTGCAAGGTAACTATGTTACCACTAAGAAGGGATGGATCCCTCAAGCTAATTGAGAAAGGGTTGTCCTAAGAGTCTATCGACCAAGCTTATGCTTGGAGGTAAGTTATAGTGTAGCTATTCTTAGAATGTGTATGCAAGATAGATGAGTGAAATTTCTTAATTAGAGATTATCTTAAGTTTCAATAAGTTATGTGCAATCTCACAATTAAGAAAGTGCCAATTAACTTAGTGCCAAAAATAGACCAATCCACAATATACTTAACCAATGATACAATAGAAGGAACTTAGAGCACTTAGCCATCAATGACTATTAACATAGGATGCCAATAAAAGTTACTCAAGAATATTCTTATGCTAATACCATAATGCCAACTAGATCTTAGATGTCCAAATTCACTTCATTCACCAATAAGATTAAACTTAGATATTTGAGTGTTTTCAAGTGAAAATTTAAACAACTCTTATGACCAAGATAAGATAAGCGGATATTAGATTTCCAACAAAAAAAATCAACAGTATTACTTCAGAATTTTCAGCACTTGTTAGTCTTATGATAACAGTAAGAAAAATACTCTAGATTTGGGAAACAACAAGCCTATGATAGTCACAGATGATCAATGAGTTTCCCAACACTTGTCCAATGTAGAACAATGAATTTTAGCCCACTATAAGATGCAAGATTCAGAAAATTCCAGATCTGATCTATTTATTACAGCAGTAGGAAAATGTGTAAACAGTGAGCTATTAGTGCTTGAACAAGTGCCCAAAAATTCTCAAAACTTGGAATTTTTTGCCAAAACTGAAAAAAATAGTTTTGAGTCCTTTTAGGTGTGTGATTCATAAAATTACAGGTCTGATTTAGTGATTTATTTAGAAAATTTCAGCCAAAAAAAAAAAAAAAGATCTAAGCTAGATCCTTGTGCCCAAGTGGCCAAAATTTAAGAAAATTCAAATTTTGCAAATTTAGAGTATTTTAACCAACGAAATGTGATTTTAGGGTGTGTATCATTGTTATAATGATAAAATTACAGCAGTATCAAAATAGTGATAAAACTAGGGTTTAGAGAGTAAATCCTAGGCACAAGGCTTTGAAGATCACTCTGTCCAAATTTGCTGAAATTTTGTGGTGAAGTTGCCCCCTGAAAATCAAACTTTTTGAGGCCAGAACCTACAAAACCACCAAGTATTCAGTCCAGAAAATTCAGAAATGGATTTAGGGAAAATTAGGGCCATAGCTATGCCCAGTAGGGCTAGCGTTTATGGAAAAAGGATAGAGGAAGGCAAATCAGTGGTCAAAAATGGCCAAATATGGAAGATCGAAGGGCAAGGAGGCGGGAAAAATCCCTAAGGCTGGACATTGGGGCTAAAGGGAAGATCAGGGCTTGAAAAGCCCACGGTTAGCCCAAAGAGCAGTCGTTTGGGGGCCTACAAGGGGAGGTGGAGGCCCTAAAGGGAAAACGAAAGCCCTTAGAGGCTAACACAGGCCTCAGGGATGCCCTAAAAGATGACACAGAGGGTTGGAAGGCTGACGCAGGCCAATAGGAGGACGTTGGCCTTGGAGAGGCCGGATTTGGGCCCGGGAGGTCTGAAACTCAAAACCCAGCTTCAGAATAATTTATTTGCTTAAGATCTGAGTTTTGCTGCAAATTTTCCAATGGTTAGCCCTGCAAAAATATTTAGAGACTAGATCTTACCATCAAGGGCCTAGATCTAGCTCTACTTCAGCTTCTTCTCTTGACTTCACCTGCAAAAATTGAGATAAAATACCCAAAACCCCAAATATATACAAATTTAAAAAACCCCAAAGCCCCAATAACAAAATAAATTATAAATTTAAATTACAAATCTATTTACAAAATCTACAAATATACAATGTTTTTAAAATAAATTTTAAGAAATAATTTTTTATGTATATTTTATTTGATAAATGGCTAAATATACTTTAGAAATCCAATGCACACTATAGCCTTAGTGAAGTTTATATCAACCATATAATTATTTGGGATCCAAACAAATTTGATTCATGCCCACAGTTTGTGAACTTGGGTACCAAGGATTGGAGTACCTACAAACACTATGTATATATCTCAAGAAAATTTGTTAATCATATGGCGAATCAAATCATCCAAGATTAACCCAAAACTATCAATAGAATGAATTTATCCCCATCTAATGAAAAACAAATTTTATCATTTACCAGCACGACATAGAAAATTTCGTAGCGAGCACATACCAGAAATCAACGAACACTGAACACCTTGAACTGAACCCCAATGTCTTTATTATGATAGAAATAAAAGTTTCCAACAGGACAATAGTGTTACATCAATGCTTCAACAACAATTTCTTAGCGAGAAATCAGATCGATAGAGACTCAAATGACTCTTTAATTTATAGATAAATCCTCCAAGTGGAAAAATAACGGTTAGTTTGTTTGATTCTCGTCAAAATAATCTCGTCCGTCAAAAAATACTTGATCATTTTTTAATCTTAGCCGTTGAATTTTTATTTTTGAGAAATTTTCGAATTTATCTTTTAATTCCATCTTTATTAGCTCAAAATTAATTATTTTGAGTTAATTTCCTCAAAAATTTAACTTTTATTTAACCACCAAGGTCCAAGGGTCCAATTTTTCTTGAAATATCCAATATTCTTTTGGTGGTGGACCTCCAAAATTTAATTCTTTTTATACCCACGAATTTTTCCACTTGGAGAATTTAATTTCTCTAAGACTTATTTTTTGACTCTAATTAATTAATTTTATGGCTTAGGATTTATTTTTATTTTTGCCGAAAAATTTAATTAATTGACACTTGAGGGGATTTAATATTTTTTCCACCCTCTAATATTTTAACCATGGTATCTAAGTATGAAGGACTATGCATTAAAATATTTTTTACATAAAAATTTTACATTACAACCCTCAAAGAGGGAATACCCGTTCGGCTTAGACCCTCAAAATATATACCCAATTTTGCGACACAACATGATCTAGTAGACCAAGTGATTTGTAATAAAATAATTTAGTCAACTAGCTTAAACTATTTACAAATCTCGTTTACATAAGACTCAACAAGAACACTAGGACTCACCTAAGACTTTGCCAAAGAATTCCACCCTAGCTTTGGGGTGAGGTTGGAGAGGGAAAGTCTGCCGACCATCTATGTTTAAAAACACAAATGAGTCAGTGAGACGAAACATCCTAGGATGAAACTTTCGCCAAAATAATAGGATTACCTAGGTTGTTACATACATTCATCATCTTACTAGCATCATTTACATTACATAACTTGAATAATGGATTTACATAAAAACTGCTGAAAAATGATCTGATCCTATTGAAAAATTTGGTACATATGCTTCCTTGGAACTTTGGAAAAAAGTGTGCAACAGGACACACTTTGAAGGTGGAAAAATATGTTTAATCCCTTTTATAGTCATTATTATTATTATTTTCTGGCAAATAATGGCAAAATAATTAGCTAGAAATTAGTCAAAAAATAAAAATGAGAGAGAAAAATTTTCTCAAAGTGGAAAAATAATTAAAAAGGGAATGTGCATTTTCCAAAAATGGGATCAAATTGAAAGTCTCATTTCCAAAGAATAAAAGACCCACAAAAATTTTTAGGCCAAAAGGAAAATATTTTTTCTAAGGGAAACCAAATTTTTTGGTCCGAGTGGTTATTTTGAATGAGGGAATTCCAAGAAAATTATTTTTGAAGATTTTCTAATGGTCCAAAACCACCTAGAAGTAAAATATTGGTCCATCCAGCACATCCATCAAGGAATTCGAATTATTTTGGAGATCTGTGCAGCAGTAATTAAGGGTTCGAAATTTTGTGACAAGGATCAAGCCATGGATCAAATCCAACTAGCCGTTTTTGCACTTGGAGGCTCTCATGCTCTCATTTTTATATATAAGGAAGCTCTAAGCTGCTCCTCATCATCATTTAATCGTGAGCTCTTGATCAAGCGACACTGTGCTAGCATTGTATATTTTTCTGAGCATATAATAAAAATATTTGGGGAAAAATTATGGTGTTATTCTTTAATGATATGGTATAATCTCTCTGATCTATTGTGTTTAATTTTCTACTAGTGCTTCATATTGTTATTTCCATTAGCTCTTGAAGATTCATGGGTGTTTAGTTACCTTGCATCATTGTTTATATTTGGAGAAACACACTAGGTGGAGCAGATCTATTGGTTTTCAGTTAAACCCATAGACTCCTTTATCACTATGCTATCCAAATCTCTATGGATCTAACAATTATTTTTCAAGTGTGTAGAAATATTTTGTGACCAAATATTGTACACTTGGGGACATTTTCGGTTGAGTTAACCAAGTATTCAGGCATAGAAGTTCACGATCCCATAATGGGTCACTTGAAGACTTATCATTCGAATAAGAGAAGGGGTTTTCCTTACCATTTGCTCTAGATCTAAATTTGAATTTTTTTTCAAAATCTTTTCAAAACTATTTTAGAGCTTTGATGAATAGATCTGCTACTTGAAGAGCTTGTATTATTAAATTTATGAATAGATCTTATGTTTATATTTCCATCTATATGTATATACTTGTTGGGTTTTTCTTGAGTTTCTATTGCAAATCTGAAGGAAGGCATTGACTTGTGCTTGGATCTATTTGTATATATTGTTTGCAAGTTTGATCCCATTAAGATTTTGAAGAATATGTTGGAAAATTATATATTATGGAGCAATGCAACACATAAATTATGTGGAAAATACAAGCACACAAAACACATAAAACCAGAGAGACACATATATACGTGGTTCACCCAGTTTGGGTTATGTCGACCCCGAACAGCCAGTCCTTCCTTTCTATTATCCAGCAAAATGAAGAGACAAAACCTACAGCAGATCCGCTGTAATATCCTCTGTTCTCTCTCACAGTCTCCCTATCTATTTTTCGCTCAGAGAATAAACATATAATACACAACCGCAATACAATACCCTCATACAAAAAGAGGGGTTGCCTTCTCGGGAAAAAAACCCTAAACTAAACATAACTTCTACCGTCAGATCATCCGCCTAATGAACGGCCCTGATTGACTAGGAATTAATATACTTTTACAAGGCAATTTTACATCTGTTTTTAGCTTCGGGGGCGCTGCCCTTGAAACCCCTGCCAGAGGACCGCTGGCCCCCGGACCCCCAGCCGGGGAGTCAGCCCCCCCAAACCCCACGGGGGGGACAAGTCCCTCCCGCTGCAAGGGTGTACAGTTTTCCTGGGGTATACATCCAACTAAAACAAGGATCTCTGAATCAGGATGAAAATTAGGCTCCACACCCAACAGAATATCAATTTCGGAAGCTAAGATTAGCTTCCTAGAGTAGATGGCTAGGGCTTTGGAGGTCAACGAATTATTTTTATTTCTGGAGGGTCACAGGGGTTTTTTTAGGGTTTCTTTTCTTCAAGACCGAATTTCTAAAGGGATTTTGCCCCTCTCTTTCTCTATATATATATTATATATATATATATATGTTGAGATTTTGTGTATTTGGGGTAGAATCAGTTGTGCTCTAGGTCCCAAATTTTGAGGAAGGACTAGAGTTCACCTGATCTACAAGACCCAAAAACGGATTTGGGAAATTTCATCTGGTTTAGGAGATATTAAATTAATTAATTATTTTAATGTATTTCCTAAGTAAAAACTTATGAAAATAAAATAATTAAAGTGAATTTAATTGAGCATGTGATGAAATTGTCTTAAGTCACACGGATCAAGCTTTCTTTTAATCTTGGCCATTGATTAAATATTTAACCTTGGTCGTTGATTTGTCAACGAGAAAAGTATAAAGGAAAGGCTTGGGGTCATTTGTAAGACACATAGAGGCAAAGCACTGAAGCTAAGCTGAGATTCTAGGGCGGAGTTGCTAACAATTCTCAAGTGTTTCAGTTGCAGAGAAGGGAATTTAGACCAAGGGGGTGATTTGATCCTGGGGTCTAGAATACACAAGAAGCAGAGAAGAGATCAGGAAAGACAGTGCAGAGGAAGGCAGCAGCAGCAGTAAGGACAGCGTGATTTTCAGGAAACCCTTCAGGGGTTACGCAGAGACCCTTAGGGGCAGCGTAGTGACTGCGTCACCCAGTCTGGGGTAACGCAGTCCCTTCCAATGATGTGGGCCGCCGAGCATTTGGAGGCTCTCGCAGGCCGACGAAGTGTCTTTTCAAAAGGGTATATGGGGTTTCTAAGCCTAGATCTGGATGAGTTACGTAAATCCCGTTTGAGGGTGTGGATCAGTCAGTATTTTTGGTCTTAGATCAGCCAGGTGCTGCAAATCTAGAGTTTTCTCTGTAGGGTTTTCCAGATCTGGAACCCAGAGTTGTGTATTCATAAATATTCTTAATAATAGAGCCCTCCAGCAGCCAGAGACCGGTTTTCCCACATTGGGTTTTTTCGGGGACAGTTTGTCCAGAAATAATTGTGTCACTTTGTCTATGTGTGCATGTGCTTATTCTAGATCTGAATTGGTAGAGATCTGTTATGTGTTTTGCTTTGATGTTAACTTGAATTTATTCAGTTGATAACTTTTATAAGTAGGAGAAGCTTAACCGGATTAACAGAAATAATTTCTGCATAAGAATTAAGATTCAGAAATTTCTACATGGTATCAGAGCATTTGCAAATCTAGAAGCGTCACCAGTTGAAGCATCTCAAGGATCTAGCTGCAGAAAGCAGCTGGAAAGGTAGTAGAAAAGCAGATCTGAAGGGACAGCGTAGTTTTCAGGAGGAGATTCACGCAGAGGAAAGGGTGACACTGTCCAACGCTGTGTCCTAGCAAGCCCACGCAATTACTGCGCAGAGGTAGCTCAGAAACAGTGCTGGTGTAATATCATGTTTCGGGGATATCTCTAAAACACGGCAAACTCCAACCAGAGATGGACTGGGAGGGCGTTTACCAGATATGCCGCCTCTGAAAAGAGGACGAAATCTGGAGGCTACCTAGCCCTTTCCAGACTCCGTCTAAGAGTATAAAATAAACACACCACATGGTATAGAACTAGAATGCTCAAATATATATAAAAATAACAATGCAGCAGACATATAATAACATAGAAAGGATGTACGACAACTCATCCAGAAATATAGAGAGGAAATGCTAAGCCATTTTATTAAACTGAGAAATATAATGAAGTACAATATATGATCAGAGTGATGGCACCTAAACTTGCTCAAGGCAAGTGAAGAAATACTCTCAGAATACACCAGAAATGGTTGCTCTCTGAACTGCATCCCAGCTGCTGGAAAACTGCCATGTAGCTGCTACCGCTGAAATGAACTGATAACTAGGGTCTTCTCCCCTTGCCGGAATGAGCTGAAAATCTGGAATCCTCCTCTACTCACCAATCCCGACAAAACCCAGAAACTATATCAGAAATGGCCGACCTCCGAAAAACACCCCCTTGGGGAATTACACTGGCCTCCAAGGCTCTGCGCAGAGGCTAAATAGGAATGGCTGAAATACCGCCTCAAACTCCACCAAAATCCTCCCAAAGGCAAAGGCTGATCCTCTGCTCAAAAACTCGGCTCAAATCTCTTGCAAAAATCTCGATCCGGAACACCTCCTAGATGCACTGCATCCTCCCTCTCAGTGACTGCGCAGTCTCTATGAATGCACGACTCCCCAACAAAACCAAACACCAAAATATTCCACAAAATGATGAATAAATAACCTTGCCCGAGTAGGCACTCGAAGTCCCCCGGGGCTAAGGGCGAGATCTCCGATTGAAGACACTCAATGCACTAAACAGTGCTACAGACAGGCTAAACAGCCAGCGTGCTCAAGAAGTCGAAATGACCAACTCAATATCATCAACAACGAATGAATGAAATGAGAAGGCTCCTCCCTCTTTTATAACATTGGCCTTCCTCCAAAACCCTAAGGCCTATCTCCTCAACGTAGCCTCTCTCCCTTGCCACGTGCTCATCCTCATCTGCGCAGTAGCTTCTAGAGTATATGTGGGCCCCCTCTCTACGTGGTGCTTGGCCCCCCCTTGGCTCCCCTTTAAGTCACAATGTTGTGCGACTAGGGAGGGTGTTTTATTTCACTTAAGTGAGTTATACGCTCTTCACTCACTTTTTATTTATTAATAAACTATAGACGGCAAAATTGAACAAAATCGAATATTCCAATTAGTTGTCGCTAATTCGGAATATTACAGTCTCCCCCGGAAAAATGTTGCTTGTCCTCAAGCAACTGAAGTGATGGATGCTGCAAAATCTTCTCTCTCCCAAGTGGCATCCTCATCCGGCAAATTCTTCCACCTCACCAAGAATTCCCGGACTGTCCTGCTCCGTAGCTGCCTCTCCCTGGTATCAATAATAGCCTCTGGATGCAATACCAAATGTCCCTCATCATCCGTGGGTGGTAGCTCATCTGTCACTGTCACCTGTTGCCCCAGTGCCTTCTTCAGGCATGATACGTGAAAAACGTTGTGGATCTTGCTGCCTTGGGGCAACTCCAACTCATACGCAACCTATCCAATCATGCGTATCACCCTGTATGGCCCGTAAAAGCGGGGCTTGAGCTTCTCAGCTCCCTTCTGCTTCAGTGACGACTGTCGGTATGGCTGTAATCGTAGGTAGACCAAGTCCCCTACCTCAAACTGTCTCTCCACCCGACCTCTATCAGCATACAGCTTCTGCTGGTTTTGTGTTGTAGCCATATTATCCTTGAGAGCTCGGAGAATGTCCTGACTCTCTTGGATCCAAATCTTGGCTCTAGGAGCCTTGCTAGTACCGAACATCACATCAGCAAAAGATAAGGAATGATACCCATACAAAGCATAAAATGGTGACATACCAATGGACATGTGATGTGTCGTGTTATAGCAGTACTCCCCCAGATGCAACCACTTCAGCCATGCTCGCTGCTGCCCACTGACATAGTTACGCAAGTAGCCCTCCAGCCACTTATTAACTATCTCTGTCTGTCCATCCGTCTGTGGGTGATAACTGGTACTCGGTGTCAACTCCGTCCCCACTAACCGGAAAAGCTCCTGCCAAAATCCGCCCATGAAGCGGCTGTCCCTGTCACTGATGATGGTCTTAGGAAGACCATGTAGCCTGAAACCTCTCTGAAGAACAGCTCGGCCACCTGTGCTGCTGTGTAATGCGCGGATATGGCGAAAAAGTGCGCATACTTTGTCAGCCGATCAACGACGACAAAGATACAATCCTTTCCCTGCACCATGGGCAACCCTGTGATGAAGTCCATCGAGATACTCTCCCATTTCCCCTCCAGAATGGGAAGAGGCTGCAAATCCTGCGGGATGGCTCATCTCCCCCTTGTTCCTCTGACAAACATCGCACTTCCTGATGTGCTGGAGTACGTCCTCCTTAAGGCCCTTCCATGAGAACCTCTCTCTAATGGCCCGGTAGGTTTTGGTAAACCCCTGATGGCCTGCCAATGGTGAAAAATGTGATGCCTAGAGTATCTTCTTCTTAAGCTGAGATCCCTCAGTCAAGAAGATCCTGTCCCTGTAGTAGATGATCTCATCGACCACCCTGTACCTGTCATCCGCCACCTATCCATCCAGAACCTCACATGCAAATTTGTCCTTGGAGTACTCCACTAATAATCGAGCCCTCCAATCTGTATCCAAGCTCATAAGAGATAACGTGGCTGGTCTATGTGAAAGGGCATCTGCTACCATGTTATTCTTACCCTTGACATACTCAATGTCAAAGTCATATGCTTGGATCTTACTAATCCACTTCTGCTGCCTTTCTTGTAGCTTCTTCTGCTCCAAAAAGAACCTGAGGCTGTTGTGATCAGTCCTCACCCTGAACCTGTTCCCTACCAAATACTGCCGGAATTTGGCCAAGGCATGCATAATGGCCAGCATCTCCTTGTCGTATATAGAATACAACCTCTCGTGCGGAAGGAGCTTCCGGCTCTCAAAGGCTATAGGGTGTCCCCCCCTGCAGCAATACTACGCCGATCCCCTCTCCTGACGCATCACACTCCAAAACAAATGGTTGCGTAAAATCCGGCAATGCAAGCACTGGGCTGCTACTCATCACCTCTTTGAGCTTGTCAAAGGCTCGCTGCGCCGTATCCGACCAACTGAAAGCCCCGTTCTTCGTCAAATCTGTAAGGGGTGCAGCAAGTTGTGAGAAACCCTTGACGAACTTCCTATAATAAGTACATATGCCAATGAATCCTCAAAGTTCCGTCACGTTCCTTGGCTCCGGCCAATCCCTGATGGCTCTAATTTTCTCCTCATGGACTCTCACTCCGTCCACTCCAATAATGTGACCCAAATACAACATCTCCATCATCCCAAACTCACACTTGGAGAGCTTAGCATAGAACTGTTGCTCTTCCAAGATATGTAGTACTGCCTCTATATGCTGGAGATGCTCCTCCCAAGTCCTGCTATATATGAGTATGTCATCGAAGAAGACCAATACAAACTTCCTCAGATGACTGTGGAAGATATGGTTCATGCAAGACTGAAAGGTAGCTGGTGCATTGGTTAGCCCAAAAGGCATAACCAAAAACTCAAAGTGCCCATAATGACACCTGAAGGCGGTCTTGGGAATGTCCTGTTCCCTCACGCGAATCTGATGGTACCCTGATCTCAAATCAATCTTCGAGAAGAACTTGGCTCCTCTCAGCTCATCCATCAACTCATCGATTCTGGGTATAGGATACCTGTTCTTCAGGGTCTTCTTGTTCAAGGCCCTGTAGTCAATACACATTCTCAAGGTGTTGTCCTTCTTCTTCACCAACACCATGGAAGAAGCAAACGGACTCGTGCTCGGTCTGATGTGCCCAAGAGCCAACAACTCCTGGATGGCCCGCTCAATCTCATCCTGATAGGCTTTGGGATGCCTATAGGGGGTAGTAATCACCGCCTTAATGCCCTGCTCAAGCTCTATGGTGTGCTCGAACCCTCGGTCTGGTGGCCGACCTGGTGGTATATCCCCAAACACTGCCTCATACCTGTCAAGGATGGCCTGTATATCTGGATGAACTACCTGACCTGTGGTCTTTGCCTCTGATGCCCGCAACTCAACCGCCCACTCTATGTCTCCCTTCCGGAAATCTGCCTCCATCCGGTGTGCCGAAACAGTCTGAGGTGGGTAAGTGTGCATCCCGCAGATCTTCTCGTGCTTCCCGGTCTTCTTATCATCCCACTCCATCTCTAAGGCCTCCCAATCTGTGGTGACCTTCCCCAAAGTAATCAACCACTGAACACCCAATACCACCTTGATATCTGGTATGTTGACCACGAAAAAGTGATCGGTCACAATGTAGGTACCCATCATCACTGCCAACTCTGGAACATACCGGGCACACTGCATCGTCTGGGCTCCCGGGACCAAAACTGAAAATCCATCAAAGCTCTCGATCGGTATACCTCTCCGCTCGACCATCTGTACATCAATGAAGTTGTGGGTTGCCCCACTGTCAACCAAAACTGACACTCGCTGGCCACGTACTGTCCCTCGTACGCGCAGTGTCAAATACTTGGGAACTCCTCGCAAGGCTGCAAGAGTCCCTCCTGTGGGTGCAAAAGCTGCGCCTCCCGTCCCTGGAGGTGGAGGTGGCAACTGATCCTGGGCCGTTTGACTATCTCCTGCCTCCTCATCATCCTCCTCATCCTCTTCCCCGCTATCATCGGAGAAGACCTCAATGAAGTGCGCTTTGCCAGCAGCACACCTATGCCCTGGTGCCCATGGCTCCTGACAAGTGAAGCACAGTCGCTTCTTCCTCAGCTCCCTCCTGGCATCATCATCTATCTATGCACGTCCTGGATTCCCCTTTGGGGGTGGAACCCTCACATCTTTCCCCTTGGACTGGAAACCCTGTCTCTGGGGGTAAGGTGTACGAGTCTTGGGCAATGCATCCTGTAAATCCCGCGTACTGCTGATGGCATCCTGGAGTGTAGCTGGTCTAGTAGATCTCACTAAACCCCGAAGTGGCTCTGCTAACCCCTCCACAAACATATAGATCATCCGTGCTGCGGATAGATCTGGCACCATCACTGAAACCCCCAAGAAATCTGCAATGTATGTCTCGGGGCTCCCAGTTTGCTTGAGCCTCGTCAGCTCAACAAAGTGTTGTTCTGGATCCCTCCGGTCAAATCGCTCTATCAATCTCCTGGTAAACTCGGCATATGTCGTCACTATAGAGTGTCCGAGTGTGACCATCCCATGGAACCACCAGTCCCGGGCCTCACCATCCAAATGTAATGTCGCCACCTTGATGGCCTCCGTCTCTAACATCCGGTTAAGCTGGAAATAGATGTCCAGCTTCTCCACCCAAGACTTTGCCGAACTGTTTGATGACCCATCAAACGTAGGCAAATGGAATCTGCTAGATGTGCGGTGGCTATCTCCATCATGATAATGTCGGTGCCCTCTATGATGGTCGCGGGGTCTACTGTCCCGCTGAAGCTGAGCAAAATCTCGGAATGAGAGAGCATCCCTGAACTCCTGCCCATATGCCTGATACTCTGCAAAATAATCGCCCATGTGTCCGGGCTATGCCTCCTGCTGGGCTCCTGCCCCTGTGTCTGCTCCCAAGAAAGTGGGCATCGTAGAGCGTGTAGGTGCATGTGAAGCCATCGGCTATGTAGTATCACGCTGTGCAGCACCATGCTCCGAAAAATGGTGGGATGTACCTGATCCCTCACCTACCTGGAATACCCGTGGGGTCTCACGCTGTCTAGCCTCTACAGCGGTGAATCTCTGACCCATCACCTCAATCTGCCTCGCTAAATCCTGCACCGATTTGAGGAGTGCCTCCCCAAACTGTTTGGCCTCAGTGTCATCTGCCATCGGCTCTCTCTGCTCTGAATCTAACACAGGCTCCTCCTGCTCTGTGTCTGTCACAGACTCCTCCTGCTCTGTGTCCACCACCCGAACACAATCTCCCTCTCCGTAGGTGTTCTCCAACCTACAGTCACGGTCTCTGTTCTTCTTGCCTCTGTAACAAATATATGGCCTCTTTCCCAGTGTCATAGACAACTAGCTCCATAGGCTGAGCCAGAACTATGCTCTGATACCACTGTAATATCCCGTTTCGGGGATATCTCTAAAACACGACAAACTCCAACCAGAGATGGACTGGGAGGGCGTTTACTAGATATGTCGCCTCTGAAAAGAAGACGAAATATGGAGGCTACTTGGCTCTTTCCAAACTCTGTCTAAGAGTATAAAATAAACACACCACGTGGTATAGAACTAGAATGCTCAAATATATATAAAAATAACAATGCAGTAGACATATAATAACATAGAAAGGATGTACGGCAACTCATCCAAAAATATAGAGAGGAAATGCTAAGCCATTTTATTAAACTGAGAAATATAATGAAGTACAATAGGTGATCAGAGTGATGGCACCTAAACTTGCTCAAGGCAAGTGAAGAAATACCCTCAGAATACACCAGAAATGGTTGCTCTCTGAACTGCGTCCCAGCTGCTGGAACACTACCGTGTCGCTGCTACCACTGAAATTAACTGATAACTAGGGGCTGCTCCCCTTGCCGGAATGAGTTGAAAATCTGGAATCCTCCTCTACTCACCAATCCCGACAAAACCCAGAAACTATATCAGAAATGGCTGACCTCCGAAAAACACCCCCTTAGGGAATTACGCTGGCCTCCAAGGCTCTGCGTAGAGGCTAAATAGGAATGGCTGAAATACCGCCTCAAACTCCACCAAAATCCTCCCAAAGGCAAAGGCTGATCCTCTGCTCAAAAACTTGGCTCAAATCTCTTGCAAAAACCCCGATCCGGAACACCTCCTAGATGGACTGCGTCCTCCCTCTCAGTGATTGTGCAATCTCTATGAATGCATGGCTCCGCAACAAAACCAAACACCAAAATCTCCCACAAAATGATGAAGAAATAACCTTGCCCGAGTAGGCACTCGAAGTCCCCCGGGGCTAAGGGCGAGATCTCCGATCGGAGACACTCAATGCACTAAACAGTGTTGCAGACAGGCTAAACAGCCAGCATGCTCAAGAAGTCGAAATGACCAACTCAATATCATCAACAACGAATGAATGAAATGAGAATGCTCCTCCCTCTTTTATAACGTTGGCCTTCCTCCAAAACCCTAAGGCCTATCTCCTCAACGTAGCCTCTCTCTCTTGCCACGTGCTCATCCTCATCTGCGCAGTAGCTTCTAGAGTATATGTGGGCCCCCTCTCTACGTGGTGCTTGGCCCCCCCCTTGGCTCCCCTTTAAGTCACAACGTTGTGCTACTAGGGAGGGTGTTTTATTTCATTTAAGTGAGTTGGACCCTCTTCACTCACTTTTTATTTATTAATAAACTATAGACGGCAAAATTGAACAAAATCGAATATTCCAATTAGCTGTCGCTAATTCGGAATATTACAGCGGGTTAGGCCTAAAGCCAACCAGTGTGATTCAGATCTGAATCTGTCAGATCCAGAAAAAGTCTGCAGAAAAGTTGCAGAAATTCAGAAGAGCTAGTGGGGTTAAACTTCTGAAGTTTTCAAATTTTTAACCTTAGCACTAGTGACAAAGTTTAGGAAGAGATCAGCTTTTCAGAGAGTTTCTTGCCAAAGGAAACTTGCATTTTGGTCAGAAGATTAAAGAAGAAGTTGAATCATAGTAGATTTGGTAGATTTCCAAGGAGGGAAATCAAGTGTCAGAGGGAGCAGAGGGTTCCCAGTTCGAAAAGGACCCTAGATCCAATATCTCTAGCATAGTGAAGAGGAGCTCCGACACATTCTGAGTAGATGGCTCCTCATGGACTGCATGATTAGGATAGGCTAAAGGGCCTCTCAAACTTTTCGGTATGGAAAGCTAGGATCCTGATTGTCCTAGAGGCATATGGTCTAAGAGATCATGCAGAGCAGACCCTGGCCACGCCGATAGATGCAGATCTCCTAAGGAAGCATAGAGAAGCTGTTAGGCATGCCAAGTGGCTGATAATGGACAGTATCAAAGATCATATTGTGCCACACATAGCTGAGAAGAGGACAACTAATAAGATGTGGAAGGCCTTGACTTGTGTATATGAGGGAAAATCAGTCCAAAGAAAGATGTTGTTGGAGGCCCAAATGAGGTCATTCATGATGACCAAGAGAGAAGACATCGAGCATTTCCTCTTCAGATTGCAGTCAATTAGAGATCAGCTGACTGCAACGGGTGCAACCGTAGATGATGCAGTGATAGTAAGGACTGCCCTCAATGCAGTCACGGATGAGTGGGAAACCTTTGTCCAAAGTATCTTGGGCAGAGCGGACCTCCCAGATTGGGACAGCGTGTGGTCGATCCTGCGGCAAGAAGAACTACGAAGGTTCACCAAGAAGCAGGACAGCCCTGCGTTGAGCAAGGTTAAGAAGGAAGAGGAGGAAGATGCAGCCTTGGCATCGAGGAAGCAGTCGAAGAAAAAGAAGGATTTTTCTAAGATCAAGTGCTTCCAATGTGGCGAAATGGGAAATTTTGCTAGCCATTGTCCAGAAAAAAAGAAGGACAAGGAAGCATCTTCTTCCAAAGCAGCGGTGGCAGATGATGGGTTAGGAGATGATGTAGCCATGAGTGCTCATGAACCACGGAGGTGGCGTAACATGGACATGTAGAGGAGCTACATGGAAGTAAGGCGGGATCCTTGAGCAGCTCATCTCGTGGATCACAAGCGAGCTACGGAAGCCTTAAGAAAGTAGCGGGACAAGTGGAGCAGTGGGTGCATATATCACAGATGAGGCAAAGGTAGAGGTAGATTTGGAGGCTGGGAGGAGCAGTGCAGAGCATAGCAGCAACAGCGTAGAAGCAGTAGTAGCGCAAAGGCTAATGTGACTTCAGCAGCGCAGAGAAGTGCTACTTACGCAGTGCAAAGCTGCAGCAACGCAGACAGCGTCAGAGGAACAGCACAGTGCAGCAGCAGCGTGATAGATTTCAGCACAAGGAGCTGATGTGACTTCAGTAGTGCAGAGGGAGTCTGATTAAGCAGGCAGAGCTATAGCCATGCATCGTTCTTTAGATGCTAGCATAGATTCGTAACCTATGGAGCTTCAGTGATGAGGATGCAGCCCATCTGAATTGTTTGTCAAAGATTGGGCAGAAGATTCAGTTGTTTCTCTCAACAACTGAAGTTGCAGTGCAGCAGATCAGCAGTGGCAGTGCTATGAGCAACACAGATGCAGCATATTGAGAGGGAGTCATAAAGATGCTGGTTGGTGAAGTAAATAAGGTAGCTGGTGGCAAGAAGATGCACGAACACTGAGGCAGGAGTTGAGTGGCAGAGGCCAAGCTTCAACTTCAGTAATCATGTGGCTCAAAATCATGTAATGCACAAGTGTGATGTATTGCTAGAACACACCCTTGATGCTAAGAGGGAGTGTTGAGATTTTGTGTATTTGGGGTAGCATCAGTTGTGCTCTAGGTCCCAAATTTTGAGGAAGGACTAAAGTTCACCTGATCTACAAGACCCAGAAATGGATTTGGGAAATTTCATCTAGTTTAGGAGATATTAAATTAATTAATTATTTTAATGTATTTCATAAGTTAAAACCTAGGAAAATAAAATAATTAAAGTGAATTTAATAAAACATGTGATGAAATTGTCTTAAGTGACACGGATCAAGCTTTCTTATAATCTTAGCCATTGATTAAAGATTTAATCTTGGCCGTTGATTTGTCAACGAGAAAATTATAAAGGAAAGGCTTGGGGTCATTTGTAAGACACACAGAGGCATAGCACTGAAGCTAAGCTGACATTCTAGTGCGGGTTTGCTAAGAATTCTCAAGTGTTTCAGTTGCAGAGAAGGGAATTTAGACCAAGGGTATGATTTGATCCCAGGGTCTAAAATACACAAGAAGCAGAGAAGAGATCAGGAAAGACAGCGCAGAGGAAGGCAACAGCAGCAGACGCAACAACAGCAAGGACAACGTGATTTTCAGGAAACCCTTCAAGGGTTACACAAAGACCCTTAGGAGCAGCGTAGTGACTGCGTCACCTAGTCTGGGGTAACGCAATCCCTTCGAGTGACAGCGCTGAGCATTTGGAGGCCTTCAGAGGCTGACGCAGTGTCTTTCAAAGCAGATCTGGGGTTTTTAGGCCTAGATCTGGCTGAGTTCTGTAAATCCTGTTTGAGGGTGTGGATCAGTCAGTATTGTTGGTCTTAGATCAGCCAGGTGCTGCAAATCTAGAGTTTTCTCTGTAGGGTTTTCCAGATCTGGAACCCAGAGTTGTGTATTCAGAAATATTCTTAATAATAGAGCCCTCCAGTAGCCAGAGACCGGTTTTCCCACATTGGGTTTTTCCGAGGACAGTTTGTCCAGAAATAACTGTGTCACTTTGTCTATGTGTGCATGTGCTTATTCTAGATCTGAATTGGTAGAGATCTGTTATGTGTTTTGCTTTGATGTTAACTTGAATTTATTCAGTTGATAACTTGTATAAGTAGGAGAAGCTTAATCGGATTAACATAAATAATTTCTGCATAAGAATTAAGATTCAGAAATTTCTACAATATATATATATAATATATTGAAACATTTTTAAGGTCTTAGCTTGGGGTTTTGGCTATCTATTTGCTTCAAATCTCAGTTTAGGGCAAGTCACTAGCCTTGAAGGGTTATTCTTGGCATCAAGAAGGGGTTTGATATCATTTTTGTGGCTCATAATTTTTGAAGGTTCTTTCTTGTAGTTTGTAGGCATTATAGGCCTATTTTCCCTTGACCGCAAGCCTATAGGGATTCATTTCTTTTGCCAATAAATTTTATTTGCTAAACCTTATCACTTGCAGGTGATTCAATGAAATATTTTTAGGGTTTCATCACATATTTTTTGGCATAGAAATTGATTGTGAAAAATCCTAAATCTGGATTCTTACTGCAACAAATCTGAATTAATTCTCCTATTATGTTTCATAATTATTTCATTACAGTGAAATATTGAAGTAATTTCTGAAGCATTCTACACAAATAATACTGCGGAATAAATCTAAGTGCTGAAACAATATGAACAAAATACAGTGAGACTAAGTTCCCGGAAAAACCCAACTCGGGAAAACCGGTGCAGCAGATCTGAGGGTTTTATATTATTAATCAGCAGAATCTTGAGTACAACTAGGGTGCCAACATCTGGCCAACCCTTCAGAGAAATCTAGACAAAAAATATAATTGTGAGATATACCTCACTCTGTAAGTCCCCGGCTGATCTAAACAGTGCTGGTGAAGCCCTTCTCTGCCTCTGCGTGAGTGCCTACGTTGGAACTGCGTAAGCCTGCATGGGCAAGCCTGAGAAACTGCGTCACCTCTTTCTGCAACAGATATAGCTGATCTGAGACTGGATTTTGGCCCTCCTAGCTCAGAAACCCCAACATCTAGCTATCTCCGGACTGACTCCAAGAGACACTGCGCTGCTTCTGCGTGATTTCCTGCAAGCTCTGTGTCACCTCTTTAGAAAACTGCGTTGTCTCTCTCTAAAATGCACTCCTGGTCCTCCTGACCAGTCTCTGCTTCTGCCCCTCTCTGAATCTGATCACTGAATCAAAATCACATAGCAAACCCTGCCCTAGTGATTCGATTCTGACCAAAAGTTGTTTGCTCACACAAACTTGAAAATGCCAAATGCTCAATGTGCTCAATGTATTTTCCATAGGCCCCTCACCCTCCTTCTTATATTCTTTCGTTGACCCTTCAACGGCCAAGATTAAAACATAATTAAAGGCTAAGATTAACTTGGAGGTGATCCATGACTTTATCTAGAAGATTCACACTTATTTTAATTAATACCCTTTAATTAATCAGTTTCCCTAAGTTTAGACTTAGGAAAACATTAAAAAACGATTAATTAATTTAATTAAACCATCTCTAGGTGGAATTTTCCAAAACCATTTCTGGGTTTTATGGAATACATGTGTCCTAGCCTATATACAAAGTTACAAGGCTAGAGCACATTCGATGCTACCATAAATCAACACTCCCTCTTAGCGAGGAAAGTGCTCTAGCAAAACAACTCAATGTGTTGTTGTTCTAACTTCTAGAATATCTATTGTTGTGTTATTGATGCTGCTCGCGAATACTGCACAAAAACGTTGCATCTGTACTGCTGCTAACTCTGCATGCTACTACCAATTGCCACTATACTGCAACTCCCTCTGAATTCTGCAACCATGTTGTTGCACTGCGTCAGCATTTCTCTGCACTGCATGAGCACTGCTCTGCACTACGTGAGCACTGCTATACACTACATGAGCACTACTCTGCACTGCGCTGCACCTCTTGTGCACTACGCTATTGCTGCTCATCTGCGGCTGCTGCACTGCTGCACTATTGCTAATTGCAACAGAAAAACATCCGAAATTGGACAAGTAAATCTGCAACTGAAAAATAACACTGACTGCTGCTATTTTCTGCACTAGCTCTCTGAAAATACTACGTTGTTGTTGCTCTGCACTGCGTGAGAACTACACTGCGCTGCGCTGCACCAGTGTGCATTGTGCTACTGCTGCTCAAATGCTAATGCTGCTGCTCCCTCTCTACGTTGATCAGGCTCTAGTACTGCTTGCCACTACACTGTCTTCTCATCTTCTGCTGCAACTGTCCATCCTGCTACTGTCTTTAGGCTGTCATAGCTCACATGTGATCCAAGAGTTCGGAAGTCCTCAAGGATCCTGCCATTTGCAGATTCTGGATCTACAACTCCAAGTCAGCCCACTTCTCTCCTTTTGGAGTATGAGCTAACATAGCACAATCTTTCTCTGCCTCAATCTTGGCAGCTCCTGCTTGAGGATCTTCCTTCTCCTCTTTATCCTTTTTCTTAAGAGGACACCGTGTAGCATAATGTCCCATTTCCCCACACCGGAAGCAATTGATCTTGGCCAAATCTTTCTTTTCTTGCTTCTGTTGCCCCTTTGATGCAAGGGCAGTGTTGTCTTCTTCCTCCTTCTTGACTTTCAACCCACTGTTTCCATCCTCCAAATGGATTTTAAGGAGGTCTCTCCTCAGCTCTTCTTGCTGTAAGACTGCCCACATTGCTTCCCATCTTGGAAGCTTTTCTCTACCCAGAATGCTCTGGACAAAGACCTGATTGTCTTCTGAAACCGAGTTCAGAGTGAGCCTTACCAGATCTGAGTCTCTAGGAGTAGCCCCTACTGCTGACAGCTGGTCTCGAGTATCGTAAATACGGGACAGGAAGGAGTCAAAACGTTCTCCCTTCTTCATCATGGTATTACGCATCTTCTCTTCAAGGTACATCTTCCACTGCTCGGAATAACCTTGGTATAGCTTTTCCAGCCCTACCCACATCTCTCTAGCAGTGCCCTTTGCTGCTATGTGGGGTAGGATATGATCCTTCACACCATCTAGGATCAATCGCTTGGATCTTGCCATATTCTTTTTGAATTGTCTCAGATGTGTTGCATCCAAGGGTTCTGCACATGCACTCTCTATGTGGGCCTTTAGATCATGCTCATCAAGGAGAAACTCTATCCTTGATTTCCAAATAACATAGTTGGAGGCACCCTCCAATCTATCTTGATCACGCAGTCCGTTGCTGGCCATCTCCTCAACTGTTGATTTCTTTCTCTAACCCTCTGCTCAGCTAGACTTACGCACTCCTTGTGGAGTGAGTCACTGCTTCTGTTGCTACACAGGAAAATTGAGCTTCTTTGAGTAAGAAACTCTCTGAGGTCAAGAAATCCCTCACTGTGTTTTTCAGAAATTTTTTGACACTTATGCACCAACTCTTACTGCTGTGCAGTAACTACATCACTTCAGCTATGCTGGTCCACTATGCTGCCTCTTCTGTAGCTGAAAATTGCTTACCCCTCTGTCAACTCTCTCAGAGGGAGCTTTTTTCTGCACTGGATTGCCCTCCTAGCATCGACAGCATAATCTTTGGGGGGGTCTGCGGCTGCTTACGCAGATCCTAGTCTCTCCTGCGCTGATCTGCTGGTTCATTCTTGTTTCTCCTGCACTTCAGCTTGAATAAGCTCTGATACCATGTGAAAAATCCTAAATCTGGATTCCTACTGCAACAAATCTGAATTACTTCTCTCCTATTATGTTTCATAATTATTTCATTACAGTGAAATATTGAAGAAATTTCTGAAGAAGTCTACACAGATAATATTGCAGAATAAATCTAAGTGCTGAAACAATCTGAACAAAATACAATGAAAAACATCCACATTTGACACAGTTATTTTTGGACTAAGTCCCCGGAAAAACCCAACTCGGGAAAATCGGTGCAGCAGATCTGAGGGTTTTATTTTATTAATCAGCGGAATCTTGAGTACAACTAGGGTGCCAACATCCGGCAAACCCTTCAGAGAAATCTAGAAAACAAATATAATTGCGAGATATACCTCATTCTGCAAGTCTCCGGCTGATCTAAATAGCGTTGGTGAAGCCCTTCTTTGCCTCTACGTGAGTGCCTACGCTGGAACTGCGTAAGCCTGCATCAGCAAGCCTGAGAAACTGCGTCACCTCTTTCAGCAACTGATCTAGCTGATCTGAGATTGGATTTTGGCCCTCCTAGCTCAGAAACCCTAGCCTCTAGCTATCTCCGGACTGACTCCAAGAGACACTGCGCTGCTTCTGCGTGATTTCCTGCAGGGACTGCGTCACCTCTTCAGAAAACTGCGTTGTCTCTCTCTGCGTAAATTATGCCTCTCTCTGAAATGCACTTCTGGTCCTCCTGACCAGTCTCTGCTTCTGCCCCTCTCTCAATCTGATCATTGAATGAAAATCACTTAGCAAACCCTGCCCTAGTGATTCGATTCTGACCAAAAGCTGTGTCTCCTCACACAAACTCAAAAATGCCAAATGCTCAATGTGTTCAATGTATTTTCCATAGGCCCCTCACCCTCCTTCGTATATTCTTCCGTTGACCCTTCAACAGCCAAGATTAAAACATAATCAAGGGATAATATTAACTTTGAGGTGATCCATGACTTTATCTAGAAGATTCACACTTAGTTTAATTAATACCCTTTAATTAATCAGTTTCCCTAAGTTTAGACTTAGGAAAACATTAAAAAATGATTAATTAATTTAATTAAACCATCTCTAAGTGGAATTTTCCAAAACCATTTCTGGGTTTTATGGAATACATGTGTCTTAGCCTATATACAGAGTTACAAGGCTTGAGCACATCCGATGCTACCATAAATCAACATTGATTTCAAAGGCTAGACATCATTTGCAAAATCTTTTAAGGAAGTTGCATAGCCTATTTCCTCTAGGTCGAGCACTCTTTTCCTTGACTTAAGCAAGGGTTTTAAAGTATTGGAGGATATTTGTGAAGTGAAATTGAGCTTTGATCATGAGAGAATCATCACAAAAATTTTAATAAAACTTCATTAATTTTGTGAGTTGATCGTAAGGTTTTGGAGGTTTTTCTCCTCTAGCCATGGGCTCTCTTGTGACTGGAATCATCTTTTGTTGAAGGTCGAGTGTCCTTGACAGTTGGATCAACATTGTTTGAGGTGTCTTGAGTTATAATTGATAGCTGATCTGATTCACATTTTCATCTTAAGGAAGTTGGGTTGTGAAGTTCTCTTCCCTCATTGTAACCCTCCTTGAGATTGAAGAGTCCTTTCCCTTAGTCGAAAGGATTTCTACTCTTGTAATAATATAATAAAATCTTGTTCTTGATGGATCTTGGGATATCTATCCCATGGTATCCCGCCTCCTTATTTAAGAGGAAGGCATCCTTTTGTTGATTTTTGGTAGCATCGGATGTGCTCTAAGCCCCAAATTTTGTGGAGTGGCTTAGACAAATGCATTACAAATAACCCATAAATCGTTTTGGGAAATTCCTTCTAGAAATAGTTTTATAAGAAAAATTAATTATTTTTAATGAAGAACCTAAGTCTAACTTAGGAAAGTAAAATAATTAATCAGTATCGATGTAAATTGTGGATGATACTTCTAGGAAAAAATAGATCAAGTCTAATTTAATCTTAGCTGTTGATTGGAGATCTAATCTCGGTCGTTGATTTGTGTTAATTTTTGGGCAACTAGGTCCAAACTCCATGTTGCAATGCTCATATGATGATGATCATATTTTTGTTGGATTCCTCTTTCAAGGAGGTGCAAGATTGATCTAAAGATCATTTTGATCAGATGAGAAGAAAATTTATTTTTAATTTATTTTCCACATGTGCAAGGTCGGCCAGATTTGTCCCACATGCCTAATATATGTGTCACACACCCTCATTGATGGATATAAATTCGAGAGACTTGGAGGTCATTTCATCATCATCTCATCACACATTCTCCCATTGTGATCTGATTGGTTCGATAGCCTTTGGAGGCCTTTTTCCCCTCACACGTGTGGAGTGAAGCTGTTGTTTTTTGCGCTAATCTGTTTAGGGCTTTCTGCTGTAGCATTGACCATGGTCAACTCTTGGTCGTTTGACCTCAATCTTCTGCAAAAAATCCGATTTTAGGAGGCCTTACAGCTAGGCACTAAAATCGAGGAATTCTGGGTTGTTTGACCAAAGCACTAGTTTGCTGCGTTGACTTTTCTGTTGCTGCCTACGTTGACTTTTTTACGTTGTCTTTGGGTTGACTTGTGATGAGCTGTCTTTGAGGGCTGTGAGTGTGACACATGAAGGAGTGGCTAACTGAGAAAGACTTTGTTGGTTGAAGCATCCTGCTAACTGTCGTAACGCAACAATATCTCATATCTTTGTTGGATAAAAGGAATTGTAAATCTGATCTATATTTGGCTTGTCTTCTATTGATCTATTATTGTGTTCTAACAGCATTTTACCTTCATGTTTATGTGATTTCTATTTTGTATCGGGCATAAGAAAGATTGAAAAAAAATGCATCAAGCATAGAACACCATGGTTATCTAAATTTAACATGGTATCAGAGCTGAGGTGAAGACAAGTCCAAGAGTCCAAGTTGGTGTTAGAAGCTATCTCTAAAGGAAGAAATCCCATCAAGGACAAATGGCCTCTCAACCTACAAGGGTTTCAAGGCTGATGATAAATTGATTGATAAGTCTCATTATCATGCGTGGAAGATGTCCTTGGATTTGGTGATAGAAGATCAAGATGTCATGGACTATGTACAGAGGAAGATTCAAGAGCCTCCATCAAATGCAGTTGTTGCCATGAAGACAAAGTATAGAAAGGGGGAAATCAAAGCAAAGATGATTATCCGAGATTCTATTCATAAGCACTTGGTTGCTTACAATTTCTGAGCTGAAGACATCTAAGGAGATGTATGATAAGCTAGTGAGCATGTTTAGGGCTAGCAATCCTAATCAAATCCTTTCTTCAGGAATCAATTGAAAAATATCAAGAAGGGTAAGGATGAATCTATTCAATCCTATTTTATGAGGCTTACTGAAATCAAGAATAACCTCCTAGTTATTGGGGAAGCAATATCTGATCGAGAGATGGTTATTATTGCACTTGGAGGTCTCCCCCGTGATTGGCATGTATTCAATACCACTATTCTTAATAATAATGTGATCCGTGATTTTGATGAAATATTAACGAGATGCACTCAAGAGGAAACAAGAATGATGGAGTATGCCTCTAATGGTAATGAAAGTGACCCTTCTGCCTTCGCCGCTCATGCAAAGAAGAAGAACAATGGTGGCCCCAGAAATCAAAACCATGGTAGAGTGGGGCCCAAAGGAAGGAAGGGAAGATGTTACACTTTTAACAAGTCTAGTCACTATGCAAGAGAGTGCCCTAATAGAAGGGACTCTCCTAGGGATGATGACAACATCAACTCGAGAAGGAATGGCAGGAACAACAGGTTCAAAGGAAAAAGGAAGGCTCCCTCTGATCGTAGTGGAAATGGGACCTTTCAAGAGGCCCATAAATTCTAGGTACGATGAGTCTAATGTTGTTGATAATAAGAGAAATGAATTTATTCTTGTATCTTCCCTCTCTGATGCATCTCCACCCGACACCCTGGATGTCTGGTTGATTGATCATGGTGCTTCAAGGCACCTCACTAGTTATAGAGAAGCCCTTTATGATTTGGTTGGGAAGGATACTAATCTGGAAATTATCCTTCGAGACAATGCCACCTATCTCGTGAAAGGGACAGGGACTGTGACCCTCCATCTATCTCAAGGTCAAGTCCTTCAATTACAAAATGTGTTGTATGTACCTGATTTGAAGAAGAACCTTGTGTCCATTTCGGCAATGGAAGACAAAGGGTTCAAGGTGGCATTCGTTGATGGAAAGATACTTATCTGGAAGAAGAACTTCAAGGAAGCTCTTTCTATTGGTTTTAGAGTTGATACACTCTACCAAGTTCGAGGAAGTCCATTGGGGGCTATGACATGTGATACAACTCTTCAAACAGAGTTATGGCACCAGAGGTTTGCACACCTACATTACAAAGCCATTCCCAAAGCAAGGAAGGTGGTGACAAGGATGCCCGAATTTAGAGATGATCATGAAGGTATATGTCAGGGTTGTGCCAAAGGAAAGCATACAAGGGGACCATTCTGCTCAAGTGTCACAAAGACAACTGATATCTTGCAGTTGAAACATTCCGACTTGTCTGGTATGCTTCCTGTGACATCCTTGGGAGGATGTTCCTATTACATTACTTTTACGAATGACTTCTCCCATTAGACCTGGATATATTTTTTTGAAGAAGAAGGATGAATCATTCAAATGGTTTTGTACCTTCAAGGCCTTGGTGGAAAATCAAACCGATAAGAAAATCAAACTTTTGAGAACCAATAATGGGACCGAGTATGATTTAATGACTTTTGTAGAGAAGCTGGCATTAAGAGGGAGACCACAACTGTGTACACTCCTGATAAAAATGGTCATGTTGAAAGAAAGAACAGGACCATTATGGAAGCTGCCCGCGCCATGCAATGCGACCAAGGTCTTCTGAAGTTTCTATAAGGAGAAGCTGCGAACACTGTTGTGTATGTTCAAAATAGATGCCTGCATTCCTCTCTGGACTCCAAAACTCCCAAAGAAGTCTTCTCTGGTAATAAACTTGATGTTTCTCATTTTAGAGCTTTTGGTTGTCCTGTTTACTTTCATGTGGCGAAAGAAAAGAGAAGCAAACTGGATGCTTCTAGAAAGAAGGGAATGTTTGTGGGTATAAATTTTCGTCAATGTTCTATGCTTGATGCAATTTTACTTTTATTCTCAATATCAAACAAAAATCACATAAACAAGAAAGTAAACTGCTGATAGAACATACCAATAGATCGACAGAAGACAAGCCAAAAATACACTTAACTTGATCAGCAAAATATGTGTGTTGTGGTGTGTTACGACGGTCAACAGGGTGCTTCAACTAGCAAAGTCTCTACACGGTAAGCAAACCAGAATATGTCACACAACCCTCTCGGACAGATCTACAACGGTCAACCCAAAGTCAACAAAAGTCAACATTGTCTAGTCAATGGTCAACGCAAAAACAGCAGCAACAAAATTCAACGCAACCCAGTCAAAGTCAACATCCAGCCTCGATTTTTGTGCCAAAAATGTGGACTGCAGAAATCGGAATTTTGGGAGAGTTTGGGGTCAGTTTGACCATGCGTTGAACAAAGTCAATGCTGCTCAAATCTGCGCTCAAACCCTAGGTCAAAACCAGAAATTCCTTGCTGCATTTTTCCCACGTGTGAGAGAAGAAGAGCCTCCAAGATGATAATCAAACCAATTAGATGATGAGAGAGAATGTGTGATAAGTGATGGTGAAAATGACCTCCAACGTTGACCTATATATATCCATCAGTGAGGGTGTGTGACACATCTGTTGGGGCTTCAAGCGTACATTACAATTATGGTTGACCTTGCACATAAGTGGAATGAATTCAAAATAAATGTTTTTCTCATCGGATCAAGATGATCTTTAGATAGATCTTGCACCTCTCCGAAAGAGGAGTCCAATAAAAATATTGGCATCTTCATCTAAGCATCACAACATGGAGTTTGGACCTAGTTGTCCAAAATTAACACTCTCTCTCAACTAGGGAGAACTCCATCCACCTGTGCCATCCAAACATCGTGCGTCATCCCGCCGTAACTTGCTTTGTTGGCTTCTTTATTTCAGAACAAAAGGTGAGTCACAAAGACATCACTCACGGCTAACAAATTCAGCTCAGAGGTCCCAAACCTCTATAGGACTCAAAGGAGTCACATACCAACCTGAAGTTGGTTTACCTAACCCGAAGTCAGTTGGAGGTCCGAAACCTCACTAGACTTGATCCCAGATCAAGTGGTTGGACACGTGCCATCCTAGACATAGAGAGTACGACAATCTCCAATGCATCCATCGGTCTTTGCTACTGGTCTTTAGCTTTTCCCACGTCATTGGCCAAATGAGAGGTACTTCCCATGAGTCCAGGATTCCATGGGTAGGATGCATACGGGGCACAGATCAAAGAGAGGTGAACCAAATCAATATGATAATGGTGGGGCAGAAGCACACCTACAAGGTTTGGCAAGCCTAGCCCTGTGGTTTCTTATAGCTCTGAGAAGCTATCCCCAAAGCCCCATGGAGCTCCTAGAGCTCATCGTCCAACAGGACCCTTAGCATAGGGTCGTTCCACGATACCAAGATTCTCACAGAAGGTTAGGAACTTGACCTTCCCCAAGGGCTTTGTGAGAATATCCGCGACCTGCTCATCAGTTCCTATGTGATCGAGCCTTACAGCACCTCGCTGTACCATATCCCAGATAAAGTGGTACCTGATATCAATATGCTTGAATCAATCGTGGAACACGAGATTCTTAGACAACTGAATCCCACTCTGGTTATCACAAAGGATAACAGTGGCATCTAGCACATGCCCAAACAACTCACTGAAGATATTTTGCAACCAAACTGCTTCACAACAAGCCATACTCGCTGCAATGTATTCGGCCTCAACAGTACTCAAAGGCACCGACTTCTGCTTCCTGCTCATCCAAGATATCGAAGCAGACCCAAGTGTAAAGCAGCATCTAGATGTGCTCTTGTGATCCACCACACTGCCAACCCAATCGACATCAGTATATTCATGGAGTGTCACGCTCCCGACAGTGTATCTCAGCCCATGGTTTATCGTGCCCCAAAGATATCTCAACAAATTCTTGGCACGAACCCAGTGAATGTGATGAGGATCAACCATGTGTTGACTCAAAGTGTTCACTCCAAAACATTCGTCCAGACAAGTGCTCACTAAGAACATCAGGGCCCCTATGAGTTGACGATACTCAGTAGGATTTGCTATCATGGACCCAGCAGTGCTGCCACTCAACTTCTTAAATTTGAGCTCTATCGGTGTCGACACAGACTTACAGTCCACCATTCGAAATCTTTCCAGCAGCTTCATAATATATTTTCCTTGAGAAAGGAAAATCTCGCCAGGTCTCTGCCATACCTCCAGGCCTAGGAAGTAATGTATCAGTCCTAGGTCCTTCATCTCAAACTCAGAAGTGAGCTCCCTCTTACACTGATGAATGAGAGGGTCAGCACCTGTCAGGAAGAGGTCGTCCACATACAGCACCAGAATGAGAGGCTTTTCTCTATCAACCTTGAAGTAAAGGTTCGGATTAGCATTACTACGAGTGAAGCCCAGCTTCATCAGGTAGCTATCTACCTCTCATACCAAGCCCTGGGGGCTTGATTCAACCCATAGAGAACTTTCTTCAACCTGCAAACATGGGTGTCTCTATCCTAGACTTCGAACCCCCGAGGTTGCTCCACATACACCTCTTCCTTTATTGCACCATGCAGAAAGGCGGTCTTCACATCCATTTGATGAAGATTCCATCCTTGCGTAGCAACAAGGGCTATGATAGATCGATGGTGGTATATCGGGCCACAGGGGCAAATATATCATCATAGTCTACACCTTCCTTTTGAGAGAAGCCACGGGCAACGAATCTTGCCTTGAACTTTTCAGCACTACCATCAGATCCATGCTTGATCTTATAGAGCCATTTCGAGGTGACAACTGCTTTTTCCTCCGATCTCGGAACCACATCCCAGACATCATTCTTCATAATGGACTCATACTCTTCATGCATAGCATCCTTCCAGACTTGATGCTTTATGGCTTCTTCAAAAGATCCAGGCTCAGATTGTACGATCGTACTCATGGCTGCTAGATGCCCTTGGTATCTATTCGGCTTCTTACTTTCACGGAATGTCCCCCTTGGGGCCATATGTCTCTCAGCATCCTCGATAGTGTCCCTGAGCCATGACGATCTTCTCTTCATTGAAGGAGGTGGATAAATAGGGTCCATCGGTCCTTCAACATCGGGCATCGTCTCATCCTTCGGTTCTTCCTAATTTCCAAACCTTACTTCATGATCTTCCTCAGTGCTCGGAAGATTGATTACTTTCCTGAGGGAAGCATCTTCGTCAAAGGTAACATCGAGGCATATCTCCACTTCTCTTTGACCAGGCACATAGACTTTATAAACCCTTGAAGTTTCATTGTAGCCCACAAACATTCCCTTCTTCCCAGAAGCATCCAGCTTGCTCCTCTTCTCTTTCGGCACATGCAAATAAACGGGACAACTAAAAACTCTAAAATGAGAAACGTCAGATTTCTTACCAGAGAAAACCTCTTCAAGAGTTTTGGAGTCCAGAGTGGAACACGAACATCGGTTTTGTATGTACACAGCAGTGTTCGCAGCTTCTCCCCACAGAAACTTCGGAAGAACTTGGTCACATAGCATGGCACAAGAATCTTCCACAATGGTCCTGTTCTTTCTTTCAGCAATGCCATTTTGCTCAGGGGTATATACGGTTGTGGTCTCCCTCTTGATGCCAGCTTCTCTGCAAAAGTTATTGAACTCGTTTGTTTCATATTCAGTGCCTTTATCGGTCCTCAAAATCTTGATCTTCTTCCCTGTTTGATTTTCCACCAAGGCTTTGAAAGTACGGAACCACGCGAAAGCCTCATCCTTCTTCTTCAAGAAGTATATCTAGGTTTTGCGAGAGAAGAACAGCCTCCCAAGGATGTCAGGGGCAACATACCAGACAAATCAGAATGTATCAATTGCAAGACATCATATGTCTTTGTGACACTGGAGGGGAAAGGTCCCCTTGTATGCTTTCCTTCGACACAACCCTCACATACACCTTCATGATAATTTTTGAGCTCGGGCGTCCCCATCACCACCTTCCTTGCTTCTAGAAGGGCTTTGTAATGAAGGTATCCAAACCTCCGATGCCATAGTTCCGTCTGTCGGATAGTATCACATGTCATCGCTCCTAGTGGACTTCCTCCAACCTGGTAGAGTATATCAACTCTAAACCCAATCGTGATAGCTTCCTTGAAACTCTTCTTCCAGATGCGTACCTTCCCATCAATGAATGCCACATTGAAACCTTTGTCTTCCATGGCCGAAATAGACACAAGGTTCTTCTACAAATCAGGTACAAATAGTACATCTTGCAAACGGACGACTTGACCTTGAGATAAGTGGAGGGTCACAGTCCCAGTCCCTTTCATGGGATATGTTGCATTATCTCCAACGATAATTTTCAGATTAACATCCTTCTCCACCAAATCAGAAAGTGCTTCCTTAAACCCAATGAGATGCCTTGAGGTACCACTATCAATCAACCAGACATCCATTGTGTCGAGTGGAGATGCAGCAGAGAGGGCAAATACAAGAATGAATTCATTTATTTTATCATCGACAACATTAGATTCCTCATACCTAGAATTTCTCGACCTTTTGAAAGGTTGCCCATTTCCATTGCGACCAGAGGGAGCCTTCCTCTTTCCTTTGAACCTGTTGTTCATTTGATTGCCATTCCTATGGTTGTTGTCGTTGTCATCATCCCTAGGAGAATCCTTCTTATTAGGGAATTCTCTAGCATAGTGGCCGGTCTTGTTACATGTGTAACATCTTTCTTTCTTTCCTTGGGCCCTTGCTCTTCCATGGTTCCTCAGACCACCATTGTTTTTCTTCTTAGCACAAGCGGTGAAGGTGGCATTACCTTCATTTTCATATTCCTTCATTCTTGTCTCTTCTTGTACGCATCTCGATAATACTTCGTCAAAATCAGGTATCACATTGTTATTGAGAATGGTAGTATTGAATACATGCCATTCGGAGGAGAAACCTCCAAGTGCGGTGAGAACCATTTCTCGATCGGCTATTGTCTCCCCAATGGCCAGAAGATTATTTCTGATTTCGATCAACTTCAGAAAATAAGATTGAACAGATTCATCCCTGCCTTTCTTCAGATTCTTCAGTTGGTTCTTAAAGAAAAGGACTTGATTTGCATTTTTGGCCTTGAACATGTTGACCAACTTATCATACATGTCCTTGGACATGCCCAGCTCAGAGATATAGGCAACCAAAATCTTATGAATTGAATCCCTGATCATCAAATTTGCTTTGATTTCCCCCTTCTTATATTTTGACTTGGTGGCAGCAGGTGCAGATGATGGAGGCTCTTGGATTTTACCCTGCACATAGTCCATGACATCTTGGTCTTCCAACATTAGATCCAAGGTCATCTTCCAGGCATGGAAATCTTCCTTCCCAGTCAACTTGTCATCAGCTTTGAAGCCATTATAGTTTGAGGTACCCATGGGTCCTTGACAAATGCTCCTTCTTCGGTGATTGCTCTTAATACAGACTTGGGCTTTGTCTTCACTTCAGCTCTGATACCATGTAAATTTTCGTAGATGTTCTATGCTTGATGGAATTTTACTTTTATTCCCAATATCAAACAACAATCACATAAACAAGAAAGTAAAATGCTGATAGAACATACCAATAAATCGATAGAAGACAAGCCAAAAATACACTTAACTTGATCAGCAAAAAGTATGTGTTGTGGTGCGTTACAGCGATCAACAGGATGCTTCAACTAGCAAAGTCTCTACATGGTCAACCAACCAGAATGTGTCACACAACCCTCTCGAACAACTCTACAATGGTCAACCCAAAGTCAACAAAATTCAACGTTGTCCAGTCAATGGTCAATGCAAAAACAATAGCAGTAAAAGTCGACGCAGCCTGGTCAAAGTCAACGCCCAGCCTTGATTTCTGTGCCAAAAATGCGGACTACAGAAATCGGAATTTTGCAAGAGTTTGGGGTCAGTTTGACCATGTGTTGACCAAAGTCAACACTGCTCAAATCTGCGCTGAAACCCTAGGTCAAAACCAGAAAATCCTTGTTGCGTTTTTCCCACGTGTGAGAGAAGAAGAGCCTCCAAGATGATGATCGAACCAATCAGATGATGAGAGAGAATGTGTGATGAGTGATGGTGAAAATGACCTCCAACGTTGACCTATATATATCCGTTAGTGAGGGTGTGTGACACATCTATTGGGGCTTCAAGCCTACATTACAATTTTGGCCGACCTTGCACATAAGTGGAATTAATTCAAAATAAATGTTCTGCTCATCGGATCAAGATGATCTTTAGATCGATCTTGCACCTCTCCGAAAGAGGATTCCAATAAAAATATTGGAATCTTCATTTGAGCATCACAACATGGAGTTTGGATCTAGTTTTCCAAAATTAACAGTGGGCTACAGTGAAACTTCGAAGGCATATAGAATCTATGTGCCTAGTCAAAGAGAAGTGCAGATATGGCCCAATGTCACCTTCGATGAAGATGTTGCCCTCAAGAAGGTGAGAAATCTTCCTAGCTCCATGGAAGACAAAGAAGATGAAGAAGCAGGAAAGCAGGAAGAGTTGAAGGATGACCTGATGCCCGATGTTGAAGGACCTATGGATCCCATTGATCCACCTCCAAATAAGAGAAGACCCTCATGGCTTACGGATACTCTCGAAGATGCCAAGAGACATATTGCCCCAAGGGGGATATTCTGTGAAAGCAAGAAGACAAAGAGATACCAAGGGTATCTGGTAGCCATGAGTACGATAATACAATCTGAGCTTGGAACATTTGAAGAAGTCGTAAAGCATCAAGTTTGGAAGGATGTTATGCACAAAGAATACGAGTCCATTATGAAGAATGATGTCTGGGAAGTGGTCCTGAGACAGGAGGACAAATCTATTGTCACCTCGAAATGGCTCTATAAGATCAAGCATGGATCTGATGGAAGTGCTGAAAAGTACAAGGCAAGATTCGTTGCTCGAGGCTTCTCTCAAAAATAAGGCATAGATTGTGATGATATATTTGCACCTGTGGCCCGCTATACCACCATCCGATCTATTATTTCCCTTGCTACTACGCAAGGATGGAGTCTACATCAGATGGATGTGAAGACCAGTTTTCTACATGGTGCTATAAAGGAAGAGGTGTATGTAGAGCAACCTCTGGGGTTCGAAGTTCGAGATAGAGACACCCATGTATGCGGGTTGAAGAAAGCCCTCTATGGGTTGAAGCAAGCCCCCAGGGCTTGGTACGAGAGGATAGATATCTACTTGATGAAGTTGGGCTTCACTCGAAGTGATGTTGATCTGAACCTTTATTTTAAGGTTGATAGAGAAAGGCCTCTCATTTTGGTTCTCTATGTGGACGATCTCTTCCTGACAGGTGTTGACCCTCTCATTCATCAGTGTAAGAGGGAGCTAGCTTCCGAGTTTGAGATGAAAGACCTAGGACTAATGCACTTCTTCCTAGGCCTGGAAGTCTGGCAGAGGCCAAGTGAGATTTTCCTTTCTCAAGGAAAATATGTTGTGAAGCTGCTGGAGGGATTTGGTATGGTGGACTGTAAGTCTGTGTCAACACCGATGGAACTCAACTTTAAGAAGTTGAGTGGAAACGCTGCTGGGCCCATGCTAGAAAATCCTACCGAGTATCGACAACTCATGGGGGCCTTGATGTTCTTAGTGAACTCTCATACGAACGTATGTTTTGCAGTGAACACTTTGAGTCAACATATGGTTGATCCTCATCACATTCACTGGATTGGTGCCAAGAATCTATTGAGATATCTTCAGGGCACAATCAACCATGGGCTGAGATACACTGCCGAGAGTTTGAGACTCCATGGATATGCTGATGCCGATTGGGCTGGCAGTGTGGTGGATTGCAAGAGCCAATCTGGATGTTGCTTCACCTTGGGTTCTGCTTCAATATATTGGATGAGCAAGAAGCAGAAGTCAGTGGCTTTGAGCACCGTTGAGGCCGAATACATTGCAGTGAGGATGGCCTATTGTGAAGCTATTTGGTTGAGAAAGCTCTTCAGTGCGCTGTTCGGGCATCTGCTAGATACCACCGTTATCCTTTGTGATAACCAAAGTGGGATTTGTCTTTCTGAGAATCTCGTGTTCCACAATCGATCCAAGCATATTGATATCAGGTACCACTTTATCCGGGATATGGTACGGCGAGGCGCCATAAGGCTCGATTATATAGGAATTGATGAGCAAGTCGCGAATATTCTCACAAAGCCCCTGGGGAAGGTCAAGTTCCTAACCTTCAGTGAGAAGCTTGGAATCGTGGAAAGACCCTATTCTGAGGGTCCTGATTGAGTTGGACTATGAACTCTGGGAGCTCCAGTGGGCTTAGGGATAGCTTCTTGAAGCTATAAGCACATACGGGGCTAGCTTGCCTAACCTTGTTATGCTTCTACCCCACCATTATGATATTGAGTTGGTTCGCCGCTCTCTGATATGTGCCCCGCATGCATCCTACCCATAGAGTTTAGGACTCATGGAAAGTACCTCTCATTTAGCCAATGAGGTGGGAAATGTGGATAGAGACCAATAGCAAGACCAATGGACGCATCGGAGATTGTTTTACTCTCTATGTATAGGATGGGATGTGTCCAACACGTTGATCTGGGATCAAGTATGATGAAGTTTTTACCTCTAAACTAACTTCGGGTCAGTAAACTAACTTTGGGTTAGTAGGAGACTCTTTTGAGTCCAAGAGAGGTTTTTACCTCTAAGCTGACTTCGGGTCAGCGGTGTGTGATGTATTTATGACTCACCTTTTCTATCTTAAATAAAGAGCCAACAAAGCAAGTTACGGCAGGATGATGCACGATGTTTGGTTTGGTACATGATGGATGGCACTTGTGGACAGATGGAGTTCTCCCTAGTTGAGAGGGAGTGTTAATTTTTGGGCAACTAGGTCCAAACTCCATGTTGCACTGCTCATATGACAATGGTCATATTTTTTTTGGATTCCTCTTTTAGAGAGGTGCAAGATTGATCTAAAGATCATCTTGTCCGGATGAGTAGAACATTTATTTTGAATTTATTTTCCACATGTGCAAGGTCGGCTAGATTTGTCCCACATGCCCAATAGATGTGTCACACACCCTCATTGATGGATATAAATTGGAGAGACTTGGAGGTCATTTCATCATCATCTCATCAAACATTCTCTCACTGTGATCTGATTGGTTCGATAGCCTTTGGAGGCCTTTTTCCCCTCACAGGTGTGGAGTGAAGCTGTTGCTTTCTGAGCTGATCTGTTTGGGGCTTTCCACTGTAGCATTGACCAGCGTTGACCGTGGTCAACCCTTGGTTGTTTGACCTCAATCTTCTGTAGAAAATCCGATTTTAGGAGGTCGTACAACTGGGCACTAAAATCAAGGAATTCCGGGCTGTTTGCCCGAAGCCCTAGTTTGCTGCGTTGACTTTTCTGCACTGTCTTTGGGTTGACTAGTGTTGACTTGTGATGAGCTGTCTTTGAGGGCTATGGGTGTGACACATGAAGGAGTGGCTGACCGAGAAAGACTTTGCTAGTTGAAGCATCTTGTTGACTGCCGTAATGCAACAATATCTCATATCTTTGCTCGACAAAAGGAATTGTAAATCTAATCTATATTTGGCTTGTCTTCTATTGATCTATTATTGTGCTCTATCAACATTTTACTTTCATGTCTATGTGATTGCTATTTTGTATCGGGCTTAATAAATATTGAAATAAAAGTGCATCAAGCATAGAACACCATGGTTATCTAAATTTAACAATTTGTCAACAAGAAAACTATAAAAGAAGGCTTGAGGGTCATTTGTAAGAGACACTAAAAGGATCTAGAGATTGATTTTTTTTTACAGAGCAGTGCTCGGACGAAAATTGGATCTAAGTGATTCTTGATTGCAGTGAGGGGCAGTAATTCCTGTTGGAGATTTTCCTGAGCTGGAGAATACAAGGCAGAGAAGGCAGAGAGCAAAACAGTAGAGGCAGCGAATTAGCTACGCAGAGCCAGCGTACTCCCACGCAGAGGCAACATTGTAGCCTCAAGGGAATTCGAGATTCAGCTAAGGGTTAGCCAAATCCAATGCCGGAGAGTTGGGGTGTGAGATCGGAAAAGGCCAGAAGGAAGATCCAGCCAGCAGAAGACCAATGATGCAAAAGCCACGTAGTCCCCACACAGAGTGATGCAGAGACTACGCAGTGCAATGGAGGGCTTGCAGATTCGGGGTTGTTGGTTAGTCGGTCTTCCAGATCAGTGTGAGATTTTTTTCTCACTAACATTTTGTCAGTCATATTCTTTGCAGGGATTTCCAGAAAGGCATCCCAGATTTGTATTCATAAATTTACTTCATAATATATAAGCCCTCAGATCTGTTGCACCGGTTTTCCCACATTGGGTTTTTCTGGGGATGTTTGTCCAAAAATAACAGTGTCCTGTGTTTGCATTATTCTTTCTTTCTCAGTTTCCTTTTCACAAATGTATTTTAATGAGTGAAGGCTACTTCAGTATTTCCAGAAGTAATCTGTTAATAACTCGTTAAATTTGAATTTACAAGTAGGAGAAGTAGTTCAATTGTAGCAGTAGGGATTCTTAGATCTAGGATCTTGGAATTTTCACATGTTATCAGAGCTTGCATTGTGAAACAGGAAGAGCAGATCTAGTGCATGACGGAGGCCGAAAAGCTACAGATAGAAGCAATTCAAATCCCCAGAGGGATTGCGCAGTCCAGGCCTGGAGGGTTGAAGTTTTTGGGTAGATCTCTCTTTGAGTGAGTCGACAGAGAGGTGAGATCTCCATATCGAATTTTTTCCGAGCCAAGGGGAGCAATGTAGAGCCTCAACGTAGAGTTGGTGGGACGCAGTTCTGCAAGTAGAGTTTTGATTTTGCCGAGAAGAAAGTGTCGGAAGAAGAATAAGCAACACAGTGAGGGAAATTTCTCTCTAAGGAGATTCCTAGCTGGGGAATTTCAGTTTTTTTCAAGATCTCAGCAGCAGATCTACAAACTCTAGAAGGAGTGTGTAAGTCTATCTAGTGTTGCGCAGAGGGGGGGAGAGGAGGATCAGATTTGACATTCTTGACGGCTATGGCAGCTCACAGGCTTAGAGATCAGGACCAGTTGGAGGGAGCCTCCAACTACGTGATATGGAAGGATGAGTACGTCATGAGTGCTCACGCATTTCTAGGAGGGAGATGGGGAGATATTGAGCTGTATTTCAGTAGAATTGCAGTTGGATAGGATCCTGGAGGAGTCCACCTCTCAGATCACAACCTTGCTACGGGTGCCCATATTCAGCAATAGTAGGCTGGAGGAGTTTTCAGTTGGTGCAGAGGAGTGCAGAAATGACAGATGCAGTAGTTAGCAACACTAACATATAAGAAGCGCAGAGCAGAGTTGCAGCAGCGCAGAGGGATGCAGTGCAGAACAGTAGCAATGCAATGCTTCAGAGGGACAACGTGGGACTAGCATCAATCAGTGTTTCAGCATCGAGATGCATCCTCAACACTTTTTCAGATTCATGGATGTTTTTCAGCTGCTTCTCTCAGCAGTTGAGTTGCAGTGCAGTGTTAGCAGTGGCAGTGCTAGCAGCAGATGCAGCGTTTGAGAGGGAGTTGCAATACGGATGCAGTGTTGATCGTGGTAGGGTCAGCAGCAGCACAATGATGGATGGGAAGCATGTCAGAAATCATCAACGCAAAGGGAGATTCTTCAGAGTCAAAGCAGTGTGCAACAGAACATATCTGTTAGAGCACATTCCTCGCTAAGAGGGAGTGTTGATTTTTGGTAGCATCGGATGTGCTCTAAGCCCCAAATTTTGTGGAGAGGCTTAGACACATGCATTAAAAATAACGCAGAAATCGTTTTGATAAATTCCTTCCAGAAACAATTTTATAAGAAAAATAATTATTTTTAATGAGGACCCTAAGTCTAACTTAGGAAATTAAAATAATTAATTAGTATTAATGTAAACTGTGGATGAAACTTCAAGAAAAAGAAATCAAGTCTAATTTAATCTTAGTCATTGATTGGAGATCTAATCTCGATCGTTGATTTGTCGACGAGAAGAGTATAAAGGAAGGCTTGAGGGTCATTTGTAAGAAACATCAGGAGGATCTGGAGATCGAATTTTTTTGACAGAGCAGTGCTCGGATGAAAATTAGATCTAAGTGATTCTTGATTGCAGTGAGGGGCAGTAATTCCGGTTGGAGATTTTCCTGAGTCGGAGAATACAAAAGAGAGAAGGCAGAGAGAATATCAACAGAGACAACGTCGCAGCTACGCAGAGCCATCGCAGTCCCACGCAGAGGCAACACTGTAGCCTCAAGGGAATTCAAGATTCAGCTGAGGGTCAACCAGATCTAGTATTAGAGAGGCAGGGTGTGAGACCGGAAGAGGCCAGAAGGGAAGATCCAGCAAGTAGAAGACCAGTGACGCAGAAGCCACACAACCCCCATGCAGAGTGATGCAGTGATTGTGCAGCGCAGGGGAGGGCTTGTAGATCCGGGGTTTTTGGTCAATTGGGCTTCCAGATTAATGTGAGATTTTTTTTCTCACTAACTTTTTGTCAGTCATATTCTCTACAGGGATTGCCAAAAAGGCATCCTAGATTTGTATTCATAAATTTGTTGCATAAAATATAAACCCTTAGATCCACTGCACCGATTTTCCCACATTGGGTTTTTCCGAGGACATTTGTCCAAAATAACGGTGTCATGTGTTTGCATTATTCTTTCTTGCTTAGTTTCCTTTTCACAAATGTATTTTAATGAGTGAAGGTTGCTTCAGTAACTACTTCAGTATTTCTAGAAGTGATCTGTTAATAACTTGTTAAATCCGAATTTACAAGTAGGAGAAGTAGTTCAGTTGTAGCAGTAGGGATTCTTAGATCTGGGTCTTGGAATTTTCACACCTCTTTCTCTTTTCTTCTTCTCTTAGATCTAGATTACTAATATGTTTCTCTTGTATTGGTAGTTTCATTGTTTCATAGTTTAAATCGGAGCTCTGATAGTTTCATTCATTGGCTACTTGATCTATTGCATTTGGAATTTTCCTTGTCCATGGTTTCATTTGCAAGTTGAAGATTTTAAGTAGTCTCTTTCTAATTTTGTTAGTAATCTCATTTTCCATTATTCACATATGCTTTCATTATAAAACTTTACTTGTTTCCATTGTCTAATATAAGTAAAGCCATCTTAAGAAGTGTTTATTGTTAAAGGCATTTGGGATATATCTCTAACCTCTAATCTAATTTCATTCCTATTGTTTCATTGAGTAACATTTAATTTTCTTCATTAATCATTATTGTTAGCTAAACATCTTATTCTCATAAGTGAATCTTGATTATAAGTGAATTGGATCTCTTTTCTATTGAAGCATCTTGTTATCATTAAATCTCATTGGAACATTTGCATTTGCATTTGCATCCTAGATCTAACTTGCATTCCTAAAGTTTACCACCAAGCATAAGTTTGGTTGATAGAGAGAGAGGACAACTTTCTTCATTTCCAATTTCAGAAACTTGACCCTTAGGCAATGGTTAAAACAAGTGACCTTGCATTTCTCATGTGGCTGAGCCCCTTGTAGGAACAGAGGCACTTGGGTTGTTAGAACTCCTAGGTAGGTATCGTTAATGAGGCCTTAGCCTACTTCCCCAACAATTATCCCAACAACCTTGTTCTAAGACTTGTTTCAAGATAATTGAGGAGAATGCCTTCACCTTAGAATAGGCATATAATTAAAATCAACCAAGATCTTGCATCTCACATAGGTAGATCTTGCATCTTCATTTTGCATTTCAATTGATTATCTATAATTGGAATTGTGAGCTCAATTTGTTTACTTGCAAATATTACATTATTATAATTTTCATTTCCAAGCCAATTGTTTCTTGAATATCATTTTACTTGAAGTACATGTCTTTATTATTATTGCATGTTTTATTGCTCATACATCTAATTGTTTTAATCTTTTGATCTCTCATACTAACTTTGTCTTGCAGTATTGCTTCTCTTGTATCTTGAGATATAGTTAGTTTGTGCGAGTACTTTAACTTGTATTTGGGTATTATCATTAAGGCACTAGTCTCATCGTTGTTTATCTTGTTAAGTGTCGTATCAATTTGAACGAATCTATCTCTAATAATTCACATTGCTCAATAATAATAATTCACTTGCCATTTAACTTTAAATCAAGTTTCCTAGAGGAGTGATTGCCTTGCCCTTAGTCTCCTATAACTTGTTGTTCCAACAAGTTTTCCTCTTTCATCCATCTTTAGGGACTACCCCCCATAGCTTGTCTAGGAGAGAGCTTAAAGCCTTAAACAGAGTGAATAGGGAATAGGTGACAACCCCTACTCTGAGTGTTGCGCCTTAGGTGTACACTTTGGGCAACAACACAACCATCAAAATTGCATAAATTGTTTTTGGAAAATTTATGGGTTATTAAACATACCCCATAAATCTGAAGATCAATTTCTAGCTTGCCAGCTTGCTGGAAATTGCATTTTCAGCCCAAATTTAATAGAAAGGAGACCCCAAAGCCTCTACAATCACTCTTTAGCCGTTCTACACTCTAGGTTAACTCCATATAGATGATTTTCACACAATATATTGGTTGTTGCAGCAAAATAAGTTGTTTTCCTTGTGTTTTAACTTTTTACACAAGTTTTACAAGCTGTCATACAAAGCAAAAAGTTATTTTGACTCAGAACTCCTTAACCATACTTCAAAATTAATAGATAATCACATATTTGGTTACATGTTATATATTTAAAATACTTTGGCTATTTATAAATGTTGTAGAAATATGCTCTATTTTTAGCATTATTTTAACGTAGGATGGAAAACAATTCACAAAGACCTACACCCCATTGACTCCATACAAGGCACTCGACATAAGCCAGAGTTGCTTGGGGTTATTTTGGGACTCCTCCCTTGGCTGTTTAGGAGGTGTTGGGCCTAAATAGCGAGGGCTTGAGCCAACGTGACAATGAGTCTCTGCCCTGTGTGAGACCATCTAGCAATGTTACTAGAACCTTAACAACCCTGCTAAAAGGATCGGTAACAATTGGTACGCAACTACACTAGTACAGACTTACCTTTCCTAAAATGTCCAAGCTTCACTTGGCAGTTTATTCCCTCGATGGAAGAAAAATCATATGTACCCTTACTGGAATGAAGGGTAATAATACCCTATCCCTAGAAACATCCCTTGAGCTTCTCCAAGAACCGTAGTCAAGTGATCCCTCTAGAGCACATGAAATCGATGGTAAATGAAAGAAGAACCATCAAGTTCTTTGATATCATATAAAGATACGATAAGATAGTTTTATTAATGTCCAACAAATGACCAAGACATGTCAACAGGACTAGAGAGTACAACCAGTCATCAATAGATAATGGGAGCTATGAAATACAAATCCTTAGCAATAATATTTCCATTATATTTTGCAAGGATTTAAAAATTTATCTGTATCAGTTGTTGTTCCTTTAGCACCTGTGTTTTATCATTATTATAAAATTTTACATAAGCCCATGGCATCTATATTGTGCACAATACTTCGTTTCCTTATTGTTCGCATAGAGCCCAAATGGAGAAGGAGGCATATTTTAGATGGTTGTAAAAAGAAATCAAATGGAATATTGTAGATCTGTGAGCAACTCAAATGCATAACTGGACACTTTTGGGATACTGAAGAAGATGACGAGGCGGATTGATAATTGAATTGATTACAAGCTTTTTTCAGGATTTTTTTACAAGCTACTACAAGTGCTTTTCAGGATGTTTCTACAAGCTATACTACAAGTGTTTTTCAGGTTTTTCCTGCAGCTATACAAGCACCTGCAAATCCATGCAAGAGTTGGTGTGAAGTAGAATGATCGTTAAAACTCTAACATCAAATTCGGTCAGTTTCAGATGGGATAACCCCTTTTCCTCAACTTAATGTATCTCTATGTTGCTCTATGTTAACACCTACACAGTGAATTATGTACATTACAGTTCCATGAGTTCAGAGGTATTGCCATGAACTACGATAGAGGCTGATATGGCAAAGAGAATCTAGACTTCTATTTGAAACCTCTTTTTATTTCTCTTACTATTTCTACTTTTTGTTTTTTGTGACACTATATTGACATCCTTAAGAAGTTTCAGTTCACCATTTATTTCAGTTTAACATGCTTCTTCAGCAAAACACTTTGGTTCCCTACACAGCTTTCTGATATTTTCTTGAGATTTTATTATTCAACCAACCCATCAACCCCACCTTTCATTAGAATATCCTAGATACAATTGTAACAACCTTTGACTCATTTCCAACATTCTTATATTAATCATTATAAAAATAGTTTTATTTCTATACGTAGAACATTTGAAGAATGCCCATATTAGAATCAACCTTTTGTTGGAATTTAATTATTTTAATGACGTTTGGCAACACCATACTAACTGAACAAAGTTAGTAAAGGAATGAGAAAACAAAGAATAAGAAATATACCTTGTAAACAAGTGGAAGGGAAACGCCCACAATAAAGAGGAAAAATGGCATAACAAAGTCTGCAATTGTTACCCCATTCCAAGGGGAATGATTTAGTGCAGGTATTATTCCCCCAACATCATCAACTAATATCATGAGCTGCAAAAATACAATCAAGCACACACGGAAATTTAAAAACAACTTTCAGAAATTGATATTGAGAATGATCAAATTTGAAATAACTTCTCTGATGTGATTACAAAGCCACTTTCAAAGAATCAATTGACTTGGAAAATTCATTAGCATCAAACAAAATTTATAATCATCAATAAGATAAGGAAAAAAAGCACGCTTACATGGTATTTTCATTTTTTTTTAAATGCACCTTATATTTATATAAAATATTTGCAAAAAGTGGAAAGATATAGACAATGAACTTCATAACCTCTTCCAAATAGCTACTAAGGAAGAAATAAAAAGAAGAATACTCAATCATGTGATCCAAAGACTGACCATCTTTGATCAACAAGACTTCTTTTCCAACAATTGATGATGAACCTCATCCTTCCGAACTGAAAGCATACAAGGAGCTAGGATTGTGATAAAAAACAAGTTTACGCCATAGCTTCCGGTAATATATCCAATAGGAAATTTAAGAAAATGTTTCCAAAATTTTAATACTTTTCATTGACACCTTTCTACAAACAGTTTGCATGCAAGTACTGGATAATACCTTTAGCAAGACATCTCAGAATTTCATCAAACATTCAAGAGCAAACTCTGATAAACAACTCAGCCAAGGATTTGGCGCAAATTCTGATCTTTAATTAAGGAAAATATTTAGTGTTTACAATGAAATTGGAAGGCAACACCTGGAAAATGCTTCAGCTGATAAGAGGGATAGATTCAATATTCCTTGATGCCAATTGCATGGAAATTACACTTTGATGCTCAAGAACAGCTTGGCCTCCTCAAGAGTTAATCTCGCTTTCCAGGGATAAGCTGCTACAGCCCATCTACACAATCCAATTCGGCCTCGACTGAATGTAGAATAAATTCAGCCTCAAGATAAGTATACTGCCTCTTCAAACAGTCATGCGATCACTAAATGTGCCAAAGATAAACTCATTTTTCTGCCTGGAATATTAACTTTAAATCTGGAAATGCATGTGTCACCTAAATTCGGCCCCTTTAATTACAGGAGTTGAAACAAATATACATCAGTGCCAAACTTCTAAAGTATTCACATGTGCATGCTGTTGAGATTTTCAGGTAGCATCGGATGTGCTCTAGCTCCGAAATTTTGTGGAGGAGCTGGAGTACATGAGATCTCCAAGACCCAGAAAGTGTTTGGAGAAATTCCATCTGGTTTGATAGTTAGTAAAATAATTAATCTTTTTAATTAAGGACCCTAAGACTAACTTATGAAAATTAAAAGATTAAAGTGAATTAAATTAAACATGTGATGAGAATGTTCTAAGTGACGTGGATCAAGCAGTGTCCAATCCTAGCCGATGATTAGAGATTAGATCACAGCCATTGGTTTGCCAATGAGAAAAGTATAAGAGAAGAGCTTGGGGTCAGTTGGAGAAGACACACAATAGCGGATGCACTGAGCTAAGTCGAAATTCTAGGGCAGGGTTTGCTAAGAATTTTGAAGCGGGTTTGCAGTGTAGTGAGGGGCAGAGATTGACAAGGGATGATCTGATCCGAGGCCAAGAATACAACAGCGGCAAAGAGGCAGTGTACAGGCACCACAGAGGAAAACCAGAGATACACAGTTCAGCCAGAGCCACGCAGAAGGCAGTGCAGAGGTAGCAACACTTCAGGGGTGGGGTGACGTGGGCCCAGCCAGGGTAGCGCAGGGGCAGCGTAAGCCCAAAGAGGTTGACGTAGGCCCATCCAGGGCAGCGCAGAGGCTGACGCGGGCCAGAGAGGCTGACGCAAAGGGCTGAGGGACATCGCTGGGGTTTTTGGTGGGCCAGAAAGGGCTCAAATTTTGTAAATCCCGTTTGAGGGTGTAAATCAACCATATTTTTTGTCTCCAAGTGAAAGAGGTACTAATGCTGTGTAATTTCTCTGTAGGGCGAACCATTTTGGTTCCCAGATATTGTTGTATTCAAATTCGCATAATAATAAAACCCTCTAGAGCTAGCTGCACCGCTTTTCCCGCATTGGGTTTTTCCCGGGACATTTGTCTGAAAAATCTGTGTCACTTTGTCATGTGTGCGTGATGTTCAGTAAATGATCTGTAAATGTGTAGGCTACAGTTGTGTTTACTTTGCTAATTTAATTGAATAATTTAGAAAATTAACTTGTAATTTAAATGTAGGGAAAGTAAATCAAGACACTATAGTAGGATTTATGTTTAGAAATTTTCAGATCGTATCAAAGCATCACAGATCAAGCTGATTCACCAGCAAAGCGGATGAAGATTTTTGCGACAGGAAGGGTAGCTGAAGCAACATAGAGAAGGCAGTGCAACATCAAGAGGAACGTAGACCTAGCTGAGAGGGACGCAGAGCTAGTCTGCTCACGCAGATGTTGACGCAGCACCACCAGGGTGATGCAGAGGCTGACACAGCACCAATAGGGGTGACGCAATGCTGGTCAAAGGCACGCTGAGGTCTCGCAGTGGTTGAAGCAGACCCTAGAGGGTGACGCAGTCCAGTTTGCAGTGACGCTGTGCAATTTTCTGGGGTTGGAAGTGTAGCTTCCGGTCTTCAGAAGTTGTTGGTGTGGCAGAGGTTTTGTCGGTGCAGAACAATGCCTAGCTAAGTTGACAAAGAGCGGGAGGAGAAAAGCCACTCAGCATATTTTTGCCAAAGAAATCTAAGGATCGATCAAGAGGGTGATCAAAGAGGGTTGATTCAAGGGATTTGGTAGATTTCCGTGGAGGGAAATCAATTGTTAGAGGGAGAAGTTACTATAGAGGGTGCCTTTTCGCCAAGGACCCTAGATCTGGGCTTTTGTTGAGAGTAGCAACAACAGCAGGGAGAGGAGCATCTATTTCGACAGATTGTTTTGAGCTAGATGGCGTCGTATGGACTGCATGATCAGGATAGGTTGGATGGCTTGTCCAACTTTGCTATCTGGAAGGCCAGAATCCTGATGGTCCTAGAGGCATACAGACTTCTGGAACATGTAGAGAACATCTTGGCTACACCAACCGACATTGCTCTTCTTGCGAAGCAAAATGAAGCAGAGGCGCGTGCTAAGCACTTTATCATGGCCAGGGTCAAGGATCATGTGGTCCCACACATTGCCGAGAAGAAGAAGACTAATGCTATGTGGACAACTTCGACCACAATGTATCAAGGAAAATCCGTCCAGAAGAAGATGCTTTTGGAGAATCAGATGAGGTTTTTGGCGATGAATAAGGGGGAGGAAATACATCCTTTCCTCTTGTTGTCGCACAGATTGTCCAAGCACCGCGAAAACGGCTCAGATTGGGGCTGTCACCTTTATCCCCAATCTCTCTATTTAAGTTGTCTCCTCGCAAGCTAAGGGAGGTAAACCCTATTATAAATGAGGATGATAAATCCAGAAGACACAGCTAAAACATCAAATACTTGATAGAAATAAACGAGATTCCACAGATCTAAATTAGATTTCACGTTAAAGACCAGTGCCTTATGGAGTCAAACAAAATCCCGTTATGCAATTATAAACAAGTAAGTGACAATTAACTGTCGCTTATTAAAACATGATTGATCACAATATTTAATTGAAAACGCCACAACCATGAATAACAATAACATGAGAATGTCAAATGCTTGAAAGATTTCCAAAAAGTAAGATATTCCAATTATAACCCAGTGCGAAAATCAAAATGTTCCACAGTCAAACTTTAGATAAAGAAATTAGCGCTCTTGACTATGGAAAATTTGAAAATTTTTTATATATATATTTTTTTTTAGAATTTTTGGAACATTTTATTATTTTTATTTTTTTAATCTAAAATCCTAAAATCAAAATTTAAACTAACTTTAAAAAAAAAATCAAAATTAAAGTCTAAGCTAAACTAAATCAAAATTAAAAAATGAAAGTCTATAATCTAAGCACTAAAGCTAAATTAAATCTAAAACAATTAAATGAAAAAGTAACACTAAAACTAAAATCAAATTAAATCCTAACTACGCTAACAAATTGTAATATTTAAAATTCTAAATAAATAAATCCTAAAACAAAACTAAAACGAAATCAAACTAAGCCTAAACAAAACCCGAACTGTACAAAAATAAAACGAGGGTTTCATCATTTAATAGTGTATGCGTTTGGTGTTTTTGGGTTCTTTGTTATGCAGGTCGGATGGAACTGAGCACGACGGCGACAGAGGAAATCTACGGGCAGAGAAGGAGACTACGGTAGAGAGGATATGCGCACGCGTGAAGGTTTCGAGGGAATGGCAAGCTCGATGGCGGGGATAAAGAATGGTCGACGGCAAAGGGACAGCGTTGAGGGAGGAAGGCGTATGCAGAGGTGTTTAAGGAAATCGGAGGGCAGAAGGAGAAGTTCCGATGGCGTGAGAGAAAGGTTAGACGGGCAGCTCGAAGCTTGATGCAAGTCGAGGGCTAGAGGGTTAATGTTCGATTTGCATAGATAAATCTGATGGACGGCCTGCAAATCGAATGCAGAGAGCTGATCGAATGAAGAAAAGGGATCTCAATGTGAGGAATGGACGGATATGCAAGGGAATTAGAGACTGAGCATGTGTAAAGGGGGATCAAAAGGCAATAAAGGTTCGATGGCAGATAGAAAAATGATGCAGGATAGCAAGGAAATGTAGAAAAGGGACAGCAGAGATAATGAAATTTTTTATTTTTTTTTTTTTAGGTGAACCCAGTACATTCAAATTTCTCTTTCCAAATTAAAAGAAACTTCCAGCAAACTCAGATTTATAATGCTCCTTAAAAAATATTGCCCAGACTCGTCCACAGTAGTAATTTGAGGTCAGATTTGGCCTTTGGAGGCTAGATCTGCCTCAAATCTATAAAAAAATTCGATTTGAACCCTGAATCTGCAAGAGAGCAGCCAGATCTGAAGATACACACCAAGAAACGATTAAACCCTTACAGTCCTAAAAGAAAATTTACAAATTTACAATTAGTTTACAGATTTAAAACCCTCATGGTTAGATCCGAATCCGTTTTAGCACAATTTTCAGAGATTTACAGTTTTAGTGAGAAGCACAAGCCCTAGAAAACCCTGCAAAACCACCAATTTCGTAAGATAGACCTGGAATTTAACAAATAAAGAGCTTATCATATTTATGTTATTGAGAGTCGGCTGGTCCAACCGAAGACTTCCCCAGACGCCCAATCTTTAAAAAAAATTCCCTCCACACTTAAACCTGAATCTTAGATCGATAGAGATTTAAGAAAACAACATGAGACCTTTGCAGAAAAATCAGAATGATATTTTATAAACCCAGAACACTGCACAAGATACCTGTATGCAGATTAATCCATGAAGGCCATCAACCATAAAATGCAAGAAACAAAGTAGCAGAGTTCAGAGACAATTCACCACATAGATTTGAGAAGGAACATCCAGATTTGTAACCCCAAAGTCTTTATGCTTTATTCCTCAAAAGTTTACAAGAGCTTCTAAGAGCAAGTGCACGATCCTGAGATCGGATGACTCAAGAATGACAAAGACTTCTAAATTTATAGGACAAAATCTCTAACGGCTAGTTTGGATGATCCTTGTCAAAATAATCTCAACCGTCCAAAAGATTTAATTATCTTTTAATCCGGAGTGTTGAAATTAAAATTTTGGGGAAAAAACGAATTTATCATTTAATTCAATTTTAATTAACTCAAAAATATTATTTTTGAGTTAATTACCCCAAAATTTTGACCTTGACTTAACCACCAAGGCCCAAGGGTCCAATATTTCTTAAAATTATCAATACTCCCTTGGCCTGGGGCTTTCAAAATCATTTTCAAGGACCCACAAATTTTGCCTTTAAAGATTTAATCCTAACTTAGGACCCTAAATTAATTAAATTTCTGGTTTAAGATTTTATTAATTAATTGACCAGAAAATTTAATTAATTGACTAAGAGGGGATTATAATTATTTTTCCAACCCTCTTTACATGAGATAATACATTTACATACATGAAGAGAGAAAACCCATTCGTATAGACCCTCAAATAAATACCCAATTCTGCGACTTAAAACATGATCTAGTAGACCAAGTAGTTGAAACTACTTTTACAAGGACTCGATAAAAAACACTAGGACTCACTTAGCATGCTGATGACAAATTCCACCCTAGCTTTGGGGTGAGGTTGGAGGGAAAAACTCTGCCGATCACTTTCGTGAATCAGTGAGACAAAAAACCTCCTAGGATGGAAGTCATCAACAACATACTAGGCTTACCTAGGCTGTTACATACATGGACGGTCTTACTTAGATCATTTACATCATAAAATGCAGAATGGGTTTACATCATTATAAAAACTGTCGATCGACGATGAAATCTGGATGACACGAGCCTCGAACATGATAAGTCCCATTTGAAAAAATGGGGGTGTACTGCTATGGGGTCGTTGACAAAGTGTGGTCAACATCTGGCTCTACTTGGGGACACGTTGCTTCATCGAAGGAATGTGAGAATCCAGAATCTGCATTCAAGCAACACACAAGATTACATAAGTAGCGTCCATCCAAATATCATTATATAACATTAAGCTCATGAAAAATAGAAGCTCTTCTTTTATTTATTATTCTACTTAACATGAAAAATAAATCTACTCTAACTGCGAAATGAAATGCTGAAATAACAAGGTGTAAGGTTAGAGATACAATACAGAGGATGCCCTGTGGCATCAGATGTGCTCAATATAGTGTATGCTGAGCATTTGCCTGCTTTCAGGCAAGTCTGTAGGCTGCTTTTCAGATGTGCCATGTCCAATCTTGCACAATGTAGGACTTTGTCTTATACAAATGTCAAGCTGCTCTCGACCATCAGACGAATCAAACCACTTACTTCTTTTTTGCTTCTTTCTCTTCTTCTGAGTGGGTTGTGATGTCAGCAATGAGACCACTGTAAACTCCTTGTCCTCATCTTGAAGATGTTTGTACAAAATATCTGAAGAACCTGGAGCATGACCAATATTATTCTGGATATACTCTGTCAATGGTGAAACATAAGCTTGGTCTTTCTCAACATCCTTTGAAACCATAGTTAAATCCTCCGTATGATGAGATGGGAATGGCTTTAGCAGACAAGAAGTCTCATGATCTGTTGATGAATCTTCATAATCAAATTTCGGTTGAAATTTTTGTAATTCTTCCATTTTTTCCAATTTCTTTTGTATGGAACTCATCTCCCTGGCATGTCTTACTATTAATTTCGTTGATTTGCCTCCATATTTTTTATTTCTTGTGCATGACTTTCTTCCATGGAAGTTATCTTATTTTGAAGACTGATTTGGTTAGCTTCCATGTTTTGAATTATTTGCGTATGATTGGGTTGCACATCCTTAATCATCTGAGGTGGTTCGTCAACCTGACTTTCATGATCTTCTATATGCATGTGATAGTCCTTACCAACAACATTAATTTGATGGCTTGACCTTGCCATTCTACTAGCTATGATTCTTTTGACAACCTGGCAAGTAACCTCTTCATGAAGATCATTACAGGCTCTACAATAAGGCGGAGCTTCATCCACAAGATTTGCAAACTCAAGTTGATTTGTCGGTCTCTGCTCATAAGATAGGTCTCTTTTCTGCAAAGCATTATTATTTCTAGGTTAGGAATTCTGCGTTTGAGCTCTTTCCATTTGGACCAACCTAGCCTGTAAGACACTTATTTCCTTAGCATGATTAAGCTCCATGCTTTCAAGCTTTTGCATTAACCTTTTCACATGGTCATCATTATCTTCTAGAGGTTCTTTTAACTTAGTATCTGTCATAGACCTATCAAAATCTGGAGTTTTGGACATTCCAGATGCTTTCTTATCCTTTTCAATCTCCTCAGCTAACGATTGACAAGCTTTATAATTTGTAGTTTTAGCCCGCCTTAACTCATATGAAGTATCAGAATCAAAAGCATCAATGTAAAAATTCAGAAGAGATCCATCAGGAGGTTTATGAGTTTGAGATATTTCTCTAAGAATACCATTAAATCTCCTGTTAAATTCTTCAGTCGTTTCATTTTCTTTCTTTTTTATGGTACTGATCTCCCTTACCAAATGCCTATCTTCCCTTTTATCACCGTACTTTTCCTTAAAGGAAGTTACAATTGATTCAAAAGTATTGAATGAATTATCAGGCTTTTCCATAAACCATTCAGCAACATCCTCGCAGAAAGTAAGAACAAAAGTTTTCATCTTTACGTCATCGAAATTATTTTTTGCAACTGCAAATCTATTCCACCAGTTAGTGAAAGCAAACAAATGAGACTTGACACTAACTGCATCATTTCCTTGAAAAGAAGGTAATTTATCCATTTGAGGGACATCATGGGGATAACCCTGAATATTAGCAAAATTACACGGGGCAAAAATATCCATGATGTCGTTTTTAAGATTTTAGAAACAGATCCGTGTTCAAGAATAGTTAAAAGGTCCTCAAGAAGCGAACTTCTTAGCAGGAACTCTTGTAAGAAATGAAAGAATTGGAGTCGCCACTTGAACATGAAACTAATTCTAAAACAGAAGAAATAATCGAGAGATAGCAGATGGATATCAGGGGGGATTCTTGTCTGGGAATAAAAAGATGAATAAGTGGAGTCGCCACCCAAACAAGAAGCCAACCGAAATGTCTAGGTGCTAAAGATACGATGATGAAATGATTAGTGATATGACGAAAGATAAGACGATGAAAATATGAAGAGATGAAAAGTCGCCAGGAAATGTGATCTCTTGCGACAGGCTAATGAATGGCAATGCAAGATCAGAAGATTATAAAATGTCGTTAAGACCAAGGACAGAAAAACTCTATCCCCGGCAACGGTGCCAAAAAATGTTGTCGCACAGATTGTCCAGGCACCGCGACAACGGCTCAGATTGGGGTTGTCACCTTTATCCCCAATTTCTCTATTTAAGTTGTCTCCTCGCAAGCTAAGGGAGGTAGACCCTATTATAAATGAGGACGATAAATCCATGAGACACAGCTAAAACATCAAATACTTGATAGAAATAAACGAGATTCCACAGATCTAAATTAGATTTCACGTTAAAGACCAGTGCCTTATGGAGTCAAACAAAATCCCATTATGCAATTATAAACAAGTAAGTGACAATTAACTGTCGCTTATTAAAACATGATTGATCACAATATTTAATTGAAAACGCCACAACCATGAATAACAATAACATGAGAATGTCAAATGCTTGAAAGATTTTCGAAAAGTAAGATATTCCAATTATAACCCAGTGCGAAAATCAATATGTTCCACAGTCAAACTTTAGATAAAGAAATTAGCGCTCTTGACTATGGAAAATTTGAAATTTTTTTATATTTTTTTTTTTTTAGAATTTTTGGAATTTTTTATTATTTTATTATTTTTATTTTTTTAATCTAAAATCCTAAAATCAAAATTTAAACTAACTTTTAAAAAAAAATCAAAATTAAAGTCTAAGCTAAACTAAATCAAAATTAAAAAATGAAAGTCTATAATCTAAGCACTAAAGCTAAATTAAATCTAAAACAATTAAATGAAAAAGTAACACTAAAACTAAAATCGAATTAAATCCTAACTACGCTAACAAATTGTAATATTTAAAATTCTAAATAAATAAATCCTAAAACAAAACTAAAACGAAATCAAACTAAGCCTAAATAGAACCCGAACTGTACAAAAATAAAACGAGGGTTTCATCATTTAATAGTGTATGCGTTTGGTGTTTTTGGCTTCTTTGTTATGCAGGTCGGACGAAACTGAGCACGACGACGACAGAGGAAATCTACGGGCAGAGAAGGAGACTACGGCAGAGAGGATATGCGCACGCGTGAAGGTTTCGAGGGAATGGCAAGCTCGATGGCGGGGATAAAGAATGGTCGATGGCAAAGGGACAGCGTTGAGGGAGGAAGGCGTATGCAGAGGTGTTTAAGAAAATCGGAGGGCAGAAGGAGAAGTTCCGATGGCGTGAGAGAAAGGTTAGACGGGCAACTCGAAGCTTGATGCAAGTCGAGGGCTAGAGGGTTAATGTTCGATTTGCATAGATAAATCTGATGGACGGCCTGCAAATCGAATGCAGAGAGCTGATCGAATGAAGAAAAGGGATCTCAATGTGAGGAATGGACGGATATGCAAGGGAATTAGAGACTGAGCGTGTGTAAAGGGAGATCGAAAGGCAATAAAGGTTCGATGGCAGATAGAAAAATGATGCAGGATAGCAAGGAAATGTAGAAAAGGGACAGCAGAGATAATGAAAATTTTTAATTTTTTTTTTTTAGGTGAACCCAGTACATTCAAATTTCTCTTTCCAAATTAAAAGAAACTTCCAGCAAACTCAGATTTATAATGCTCCTTAAAAAATATCGCCCAGACTCGTCCAAAGTAGTAATTTGAGGTCAGATCTGGCCTTTGGAGGCTAGATCTGCCTCAAATCTAAAAAAATTTCGATTTGAACCCTGAATCTGCAAGAGATCAGCCAGATTTGAAGATACACACCAAGAAACGATTAAACCCTTACAGTCCTAAAAGAAAATTTACAAATTTACAATTAGTTTACAGATTTAAAACCCTCATGGTCAGATCTGATTCCGTTTTAGCACAATTTTCAGAGATTTACAGTTTTAGTGAGAGGCACAAGCCCTAGAAAACCCTGCAAAACCACCAATTTCGTAAGATAGACCTGGAATTTAACAAATAAAGAGCTTATCAGATTTATGTTTATTGAGAGTCGGCTGGTCCAACCGAAGACTTCCCCAGACGCCCAATCTTAAAAAAAAATTCCCTGCACACTTAGATCTGAATCTTAGATCGATAGAGATTTAAGAAAACAACATGAGACTTTTGCAGAAAAATCAGAATGTTATTTTATAAACCCAGAAAACTGCACAAGATACCTGTATGCAGATTAATCCATGAAGGCCATCAACCATAAAATACAAGAAACAAAGTAGCAGAGTTTAGAGACAATTCACCACATAGATCTGAGAAGGAACATCCAGATTTGTGACCCCAAAGTCTTTATGCTTTATTCTTCAAAAGTTTACAAGAGCTTCTAAGAGCAAGTGCACGATCGTGAGATCGGATGACCCAAGAATGAGAAAGACTTCTAAATTTATAGGACAAGATCTCTAACGGCTAGTTTGGATGATCCTCGTCAAAATAATCTCAACTGTCCAAAAGATTTAATTATCTTTTAATCCGGAGCGTTGAAATTAAAATTTTGGGGAAAAACGAATTTATCATTTAATTCAATTTTAATTAACTCAAAAATATTATTTTTGAGTTAATTACCCCAAAATTTTGACTTTGACTTAACCACCAAGGCCCAAGGGTCCAAATTTTTTTAAAATTCTCAATATTCCCTTGGCCTGGGGCTTTCAAAATCATTTTCCAAGGACCCACAAATTTTGCCTTTAAAGATTTAATCCTAACTTAGGACCCCAAATTAATTAAATTTCTGGTTTAAGATTTTATTAATTAATTGACCAGAAAATTTAATTAATTGACTAAGAGGGGATTATAATTATTTTTCCAACCCTCTTTTACATGAGATAATACATTTACATACATGAAGGGGGAATACCCATTTGTATAGACCCTCAAATAAATACCCAATTTTGCGACTCAAAACATGATCTAGTAGACCAAGTAGTTGAAACTACTTTTACAAGGACTCGATAGAACACTAGGACTCACTTAGTATGCTGATGATAAAATCCACCCTAGATTTGGGGTGAGGCTGGAGGGAAAAACTCTGCCGATCACTTTCGTGAATCAGTGAGACAAAAAACCTCCTAGGATGGAAGTCATCAACAACATACTAGGCTTACCTAGGTTGTTACATACATGGACGGTCTTACTTAGATCATTTACATCATAAAATGCAGAATGGGTTTACATCATTATAAAAACTGTCGATCGGCCATGAAATCTGGATGACACGAGCCTCGAACATGATAAGTCCCATTTGAAAAAATGGGGGTGTACTGCTATGGGGTCGTTGACAAAGTGTGGTCAACACCTCTTTAGGTTGCAAACGATCCGGGATCAGCTGATTGCCATGGGGGTTAAAGTGGAGGATGATGTCATGGTGAGGAGTCAGGACTGCTCTAAATGCAGTCTCAGATGAATGGGAAACGTTTTTCCAAAGAATCTTGGGCAGATAGGACCTTCCAAGCTGGGAAGACATGTGGGCTATCCTCCGAAAAGAGGAAATCCGCCAGATGACAAAGAGACAAAATAGCACCGGATCCAGCAAAGTGAAGAAAGAGGAAGAGGAAGATGCAGCCATTGCATCCAAGAAGCAGCAAGGGAAGAAGAAGAGGGATCTATCGAAGATCCGATGCTTCAGGTGTGGTGAACTTGGACACTTCGCCACCACTTGTTCTCTAAGGAAGAAGGACAAGGAAGCTGATTCCAAGGCTACGACAGCTAAAGAAGACAATGGCTCTAGTGATGATGCAGCCATGAGTGCTCATGAACCTCGAGAGAAGAGGTGTGGCGACTTTAATCTGTACAGCAGTTACAAATAGTGTGAGGCATGATCCTTGAGGTGCCTAGACTCTTGGATCACATACAAGCTATGGGAGCCTTAAGACAGTAGCAGGATGACAGGAGTCAATGCGTGCAGAAGATCATAAAGAAGCGGAGCAGTGCTGGGATGCTAAAGAGATGAGCAGCGCAGCGCAGTGGCAGCAGCAACGTGGAAGCAACAGCGCTGAGGTTGATGGGACTTCACCAGCACAGAGGGGCAGTGATTATGCAGTGCAGAGCAGCAGCAGCGCAGTGGCTCAGAGAGACAGTGCAAAGCAGCAGCAGAGGGTGCTTCAGTGATGAGATGCAGCCCGACTCACTTGTATGTTAGTGATTGGGCAGGGGTCCTTTAGTTGCTTACTTCTCAGCAACTGAGTTGCAATGCAGCAATTGGCAGCATGATGCAGCAATTTGAGAGGGAGTTGTAATACAGATGTGGTAGTGACTGTGGCAGAGTCATGCGCAACAATACAAAGTGTAGCATCAATGTAGTGATGGAGGGCAGTAGGCCAAGCATTTGTGCGGGGACCTATGCCAGAGATCAGGGCAATGCTTCAGTATGGAAGTATTGCTAGAGCACACTCCTCGCTAAGAGGGAGGGTTGAGATTTTGGGGTAGCAGTGTATGTGCTCTAGCTCCGAAATTTTGTGGAGGAGCTAGAGTACATGAGATCTCCAAGACCCGGAAAGCGTTTGGAGAAATTCCATCAGGTTTGATAATTATTCAAATAATTAATCTTTTTAATTAAGGACCCTAAGTCTAAATTAGGAAAATTAAAAGATTAAAGTGAATTAAATTAAACATGTGATGAGAATGTTCTAAGTGACGTGGATCAAGAAACTTCTAATCTTAGCCATTGATTAGAGATTAGATCACGGTGGTTGATTTGCCAATGAGAAAAGTATAAGGGAAGAGCTTGGGGTCAGTTGGAGAAGGCACACAATAGCGGATGCACTGAGCTAAAAGTCGAAATTCTAGGGCAGGGTTTGCTAATAATTTCAAAGCGAATTTGTAGTGCAATGAGGGGCAAATATTGGCAAGGGATGATCTAATCCAAGGCCAAGAATACAACAGCGGCAAAGAGGCAGTGTACTAGGCAGCACAGAGGCCAACCAAAGATACGCAGTTCAGCCAGAGTCACACAGAAGGCAGCGCAGCGGCAATAGCAACCCTTCAGGGGTGATGCAGGCCCAGCCAGGGTAGCAATGAGCATAAGCCTAGAGAGGATGACGCAAGCCCATCCAGAGCAACGCAGAGGTTGACGTGGGCTAGAGAAGCTGAGGTAGAGGGTTGAAGGACAGTGCTGGGGTTTCCAGTGGGCCAGAAAGGGCTCGAGTTCTATAAATCCCGTTTGAGGATGTGAATCAGCAATATTTCTGTCTTCAAGTGAAAGAGGTACTACTGCCGTGTAATTTCTCTGTAGGGCGAACCATTTTGGTGCCCAGATATTGTTTTATTCAAATTCTGCATAATAATAAAACCCTCTAGAGCTAGCTGCATCGGTATTCCTGCATTAGGTTTTTCCAAGGACATTTGTCCGAAAAATATGCGTGTCACTTTGTCATGTGTGCATGATGTTCAGTAAATGATATGTAAATGTGTAGGCTGCAGTTGTGTTTACTTTGCTGATTTTACTGAATAATTCAGAAAATTAACTTGTAATTTAAATCAAGTAGGGAAAGTAAATGAAGACACTGCAGTAGGATTTATGTTTAGAAATTTTCACACATGCTCCTTTAATGCTTCATATTTATTGGAGTTTGAACACAAGGTATGGCACTAGTATTTATAGAGTTCGATCTTCCCTTTCGATACAAATAACTCAACTCAAACAACAGGCCTCCTAAATAATTCGATCTGTCATCTAAGGCAAGGGAATCTGGGGTAAATATAGCTTCTAAATTGAGCCAAAAAGAGCACCAGAATTTCCCACAAACTCTATTAAAGTTATTGTGACAAAGATCTGGAATGATGACTTTCGAACATTAGAGACTCCTTAGCATAAATCGATCCCTGTAAAATAAAATCTCTTCAAGTTTCAACCCTAATAACCACCACTTTGTGGGTGATATCCCTAGGAGAAAACTTTCTCCAAGATGGTCCTCGGGGGGCAGCCAGCAGCCCTTTGCAGCCACCAACTAGCTATGAAATTTTCACTATGAAAATTATTACTACAGTAATTGATTTATTTCGCCTACTTATTTGATAAGTTATTTATAGATGCTTCAGTAAATTTTGAAATAAATATAGCTGCAGTACTTCACTCTAATCAAAAGCAGAAGAACAAAAATATCACATATAGCACAATAGAAAAAACCACATGAACACAGTTATTTTGGACAATTGTCCCCAGAAAAACCCAATGTGGGAAAACTGGTGCAACAGATGAGGGTTTGTATTTATCTTCAGCAGTGAAAATATCATTTACAGAAGTTCTGACAAGCAAACTAAAATAGCATACACCTGATGTGAATTTTCCAGACAATCTGGAAGAATTCTCGACACACGAGATGACCTCCTGCACGCTCTGCATCAATCTATGAGCCTCTCTGCGTAGTCCCTGCCTGGACTGCGTAAGCCTGCATGGAGGGCTAGTGTTGCTACTCAGCGTTGCCTTCCTTGCGTCCTCCTGCCTTTCTTATTCTCCGTCTTTGCTGACTGCTCCCTCCTTCTGTCTCTGGAACCCCGCCTCTACAAACTCACCCACTGAAATCATATTCTCTTGCTTCCGAATTGATTTCCTTTGGGTACTGAGAATGTGCCCAGCTTGATTTCCAAATGACCCTCAAGCCTTCTCTTATAGTATTCTCGTTGATGAATCAACGACCCAGATTATATCCTTAATCAATGGCTTAGATTAAAATATGACTTGATCTTCATTTTCTAGAAGATTCACACTCTGCTTTATTAATACCCTTTAATTATTTAATTTCCCTAAGTTTAGACTTTGGGATCACATTAAAATAATTAATTATTTTAATAAAGCGAAATATGAGTGGAATTTCCACAAATTATTTCTAGGTTCTCTGGAATACTGTTGTCCAAGCATCTCCTCAAAATTTGAGACCTGGAACACTTTCTGATGCTATAAAAATCAACACTCCATCTTAGCAAAGAAAGTGTTCAAGCAAGGTACCAATTGTACTGTTGTGTAACCAGCTCCAAAAATAGAAGAAAAAGATATCAACGCCTTAGAAATAAGCCACTTCGAGGGGGCAACCTCCAATACATTACATAAATGAACAATTCTTGGATGATACAAATGAACAAAACCTCCTTCTATATATAGGAGTCCATGGGGCCACAATATAATCCTAGTGGGGCCACAATGTAATCCTAGCCGACCCAACAATAATAATGTAAGGGCACAATAATAGCAATATGGGGGTTACAGGGGTACAACAATAACAATAAGTGGGGCTACACTAACATAATAAGGGACTACACTATTAATATAGGGACTTAACATGCCCCTCTCCTTCAAACAAGTGTTGTCCTCAACGCTTGATTATTTCTTGATGCTTCTGTACAAAATTCTCATCCTCCCATGTGGAATCTTCTACAGGAAAGTTCTTCCATTACATTTGGCTGAAAGATACTCTAAATTGATCGTACTTGTCGAGTTCTGTTTCTACGTAACGTTCATAACTTCTTTTCGATGTCATGTTGATCTTCCCGTTGTTTCATTATATTCTGCACCAAAGTTAGGTTATCCTTTGAGAGTTGGAGAACTCGTTGTTGATGCTCTATGTGATCTTCCACTAATTTATCATCTATATTAGCTATTATTTGATCCTTCAAACCATCCAACTTAGCCTCCATTTCTTCTTTTAAACCATCTATGTCATCTTCGGTTGCTCTTCGTAAGATCGAAACTTGTTGCACTTGGTACTGTAATTTTGATATCTCATACTGCAATTCTTCCTCTTCATGCATCATAGTATAGCTATATGAGGACTAATTGGGTACAAATATTTTGTGGAGCATTTTGCATCCAATACCGAAATATATGCTCAATAGGCCTCAACCGCCCAACTGATTTTTCAAACAAGATTTATGCACTGAAAACAAAATACACACCTCTTTTCGCTTTTGGAGGAGCTCGATATTGAAATTGGATTATATTCTTGTGATTGAAAATTCCTCAATATCCGAAATTCAGCCTCGTAGTAGCTCCTCGAAAGTTTCTTTCAAAATGCCAATAAAAGGATCTAATTTGGATTCCCCAAGACAAAGTTGTGTCCAATCTCCCACAATGACCTAATTTCGGGATCCAAGAGAGCAAACTTGTAGGACTTGCCACGTGTCACTGTTTCATCCTTTGTCTCTGAAATTGATAGCCAAGAAACTACAGTCTGTGTACTTGCGACCACTTTTTACGGCACTCCAATCCGATGCCCAGAGAGAGAGTTATTGAAATTTTTCCACGATCACCTCTTTGAGATGAAATTCAGGAGCCTGAAAAAGCACTACCTTCCACAGATCATATCTCCAAAAATATTGCAAACCAAGATCTGAAATTTTTTGACGACTTTCCTCAGGATTTCAGCTTCGCACCCTACGAATTTCAGATTCTGAACCTTCGTAGAAAAAACGTTATAGCGCAAATTCCACGATGATCTGTTTAGGAGCCTGAAAAAAGACCTAACTTCCACAGATCATATCTCCGAAAATATTGCGAACCAAGCTCTGAAATTTTTAGACAATCTTCCTCAGGCTTTTGTCTTCGCACCCTAAAAATTTAGGCTTCTGAAACTTCGTAGAAAAAAATTTATAGCGAAAATGCCACGATGACCTGTTTGGAGCAGCGAAACCCTAGAATCCAAAGCTCTGATACCAAATGTTGTGTAACCAGCTCCAAAAATAGAATAGTATTATCAACGACTTATGAAGAAAGTCATTTCAGGGGGCAATCCCTCCAATACATTACATAAATGAACAATTTTTGGATGATACAAATGAACAAACCCTTTCTATATATAGGAGTCCATGGGGCCACAATATAATCCTAGTGGGGCCACAATAATCCTAGCCGACCTAACAATAATAATGTAAGGGTACAATAATAACATAAGAAGAATAATAACAATAAGGGACTACACCAACATAATAAGGGGCTACACCACTAATATAGGGCTTTAACATGTAATCACTGACTTAAAGCATCCGTTGTGTTGTTGATGTTCGTCGTTGCTCATCAACTCGCGTCGCTACCATCCGTATTTTAGCCGCATGACATTGGGAATTGGAGACCATGTACTGCAACTCCCTCTGTCTCTGTAGACCACCCGTTCCTTTACTGGAAAGGGTTCTCGACCATCCCCATCTTTTCTCTAAAGTAAGTAAACTTAACCTTACTGAGAGCCTTGGTGAAGATATCTACCACATGTTCTCCTGTTAGAGTGTACCTCAATTGCACAGCTCCCTGTTGGACGTAGTCTCTAATGAAATGGAACCAAATGTTAATGTGCTTCGACCGGTCATGAAACGCAAGATTCTTAGAGAGCTTGATGCAACTCTGATTATCACACATAATTCTGGTTGGTTCCATCCTCTTCTTGAGTAAGTTCAAGAGAAATTTACGAACCTATATGGCCTCGCATGAAGTTGTGCTTGCTGCCATATACTCTGCGTTTACTAAGATTAGTGCGACGGACTTCTGTTTCCTACTGCACCAGGAAGTCATTCCTGATCCGAGACTGAAACAATACCCACTAGTACCTTTCCGATCCACTGTGCTTCTAGCCCAATCTGCGTCTGTAAACCCACTCAACTGGACTTCATTTCCTTTGGTGTACTTCAACCCATACTTGACTGTCCCCTTCAAATATCTGAGAACATGTTTGGTTGCTGCCCAGTGAAGGTATTCACAGCATAACAGATGTTTGATCTAGTGTTGACCAGGTACATCAATGATCCGACGAGTTGCCTATACAAGGTGGGATCATCCTCATCATCCTCTGTCGTGTCTATCTTCTTCCAGTTTGTAATCATTTGCATAGCCATGGGTCTACAATTTTCTATCTGAAATCTCATCAGGATCTCTGTAGTGTATCTTCCTTGCCCAAGGAAGATTTATCCCTTCTGTTGCCAAACCTCCAAACCAAGAAAATAGTGCATCTACGCCAGATCCTTCATGTCGAATTCGGTAGCCAAATTTTCCTTACAGTCTTTGATGAGCTTAGATGATCCAGTAAGGAATAGATCATCTACATATAATACCAAGATTAACGGCTCATCCCCTACCCTCAAGTAGTAGAGGTCGGGATCTGCGTCACTCTTGACAAATCCCATCTTCTGCAAGTAGCTATCAATTCACCCATACCATGATCTGGGGTCCTGTTTAAGACCATACAGGGCTTTCTTAAGCCTGCAAACATGATTTTTCTACTCATGCGTCTCAAAGCCCTCTGGTTGTTCTATTTACACTTCCTCTTCTATCACCCCATTCAAGAACGTTGTCTTGACATCCATCTTGTGAATCTCCCATCCCATCTGCGCTGCTAGAGAGATGACGGACCTGATTGAAGTGTACCGAGCTATAGGGGCAAAGGTTTCCTCATAGTCAATCCCTTCTTTCTGTGAATACCCCTTAGCCACAAATCTGACCTTGAAATTCTCTATGTTGTTGTCTGCAGCATACTTTACCTTGTAGATCCATCTTGATCCTACAACTGATCTGTCGTGTGGTCTAGGGACTACTTCCCAAACATCGTTTGTCATGATGGAGCTATACTCCTCCACCATGGCATCTACCCACACTTGATGTTGAGCTGCCTCCCGAAAGCTAGAGGGTTCTCCGACCTGAGCTACCAGTGCCTAGTATCTGTCAGGTTGCCTCCGTACCCTCTTCCCCTCTCTAGGGGATCCAACAAATTCCTCTGCATCCATCAGAATATGTGGGAGTTCTCTGCTCGGTCTTCCACTGCTGGTGGGTGGTCTTACCTGCTCTCCTGCCTGCTCTTCTGTAGAGGAACTCTCCTCAGAATCCTTGTGCCATAGAGAGGCACTCGACCCATCCTTTATAGGTCATTGAGGCTGTACTAGTGGATCCTCCTCAATCTGTGTATCTATAGCCATTTTCGGGGATCTTCTGAAGGCTCTTTCCTCCATGAATTTTACGTCCCACCTTACTACGATTTTCCTGTCTTCCAGAATCTAGATGCAATACGCCTTTGCATTTTCACTATAGCCCACAATATAACCCTTCTTCGCAGTCTGATCCAACTTCTTCCTCTTCTCATCTAGTACGTGGCAATACACCAAATTGCCAAATATCCTAATATGGCTCACCTCAGGCTTGCTGCCTATGAACACACTCTTAGGAGCTACCTTCACCAAAGCTCTATGGGGCACCTTGCTCTGCACATACACAGTTGTATTGCAGGTTTCTGCCCAAAAAAATTTGGGCATGTCTTGGTCGTATAGCATTGCCCTTGCAGCTTCTACAATGGTCCTATTCTTCCTTTCTGCAACTCCATTTTGCTCTGGATTGTATGGAGTTGTCCTTTCTCTCTTGATGCCTTCCTTTGCATAGAAACTGGTGAAGTATTTATCTATATACTCTCCACCATTATCTGATCGCAGCTTCTTGATCTTCTTTCTGGTTGAATTTTCTACCAACGCCTTGAATTCTTTGAAACGCTCAAAGACTTCATCTTTGGTTTTGAGAAAGTAGATCCAAGTTTTCCTGGAATGGTCATCAACAAAGGTAGAAAAATACTTTGCACCATTGAGAGAAGTTGTGGACATTGGACCACAAATATCTGAGTGTATCAACTCCAATACGCTCTTGGCCCTACTACTGCTTCTTGGAAATGTTTCCTTGGCATACTTCCCTAGAACACAGCCCCTGCAGACCTCGTCTCTCCTTGTGGTGAGTTTTAGAGCTCCTATGACAGTCTTCTTGAGAATCTTCAAGGCTCCATGATGTAAATGCCCGATCCTTCTGTGCCATAATTCATTCAGATCCCTTTCTTTCGTACTGCCGATTGGTGCCATTGGGGACTCAAGCTAGAGCTTATATATCTTATGGCTCCTTACTCCAGTTTGTGCCTTTCTTTTCCAGCTAGGGTGTTTGAAATAAACTTTATTTCCAATAAAGTATACGTCATAACCTTTATTCTAGAGCTGAGACCCCGAGAGTAAATTCATCCCCAAACCCGGTACATGTAGAATGTTTGTAACCCGAATGTTGTTGCCATCTTCTGTTTGAAATATTATGCTACCTCTTCCAACAGGGGTACACTTGGCCTTATTTCCCATTGTGATCTGAAAATTCATATGCTCTTCTTGGTAGCTCGAAAACATTCTCGAACTCCCGTCATATGAGCAAATGCTCCACTGTCAATGTAACAAACTCCTGGAGAGGTCATGCTTGACACACATGCGAAATCCTCCTCTGGTCTGGATGCCAGAACAGATATGGCATGCTCCCTCTGTTTCTTATGTGTTTTGAGGAACTGCGTAAGTCCTTCCGAGTTGTGTCATTGTCGGATAGTCTTTCCATTGCAGAACCCCCTTTTCTGTCTATTGCATTTTTCTTTGATACCATGTGAAATTTTCACGATGAAAATTATCACTGGAGTAATTGATTTATTTCACCTACTTATTTGGTAAGTTATTTATAGATGCTTCAGTAAATTTTGAAATAAATACAGCTGCAGTACTTCACTCTAATCAAAAGCAAAAAAACAAAAAAAAACAAATTTAGCACAATAGAAACAACCACATGAACACAGTTATTTTTGGACAATTGTCCCCAGAAAAAACCCAATGTGGGAAAACCCGTGCAAAAGATGAGGGTTTGTATTTATCTTCAACAGTGAAAAGATCATTTACAGAAGTTCTGATAAGCAAAATAAAATAGCATACACCTGATATGAATTTTCCAGAAAATCCGGAAGAATTCACGACACACGGGATGACCTCATGCACCCTCTGTGTCTATCTGCGTAGCCTCTCTGCGCAGTTCCTGCCTAGACTACATAAGCCTGCATGGAGAGCTAGCATTGCCTTCCCTGTGTCCTTATGCCTTTCTTCTTCTCTGTCTTTGTTGACTTCTCCCTCCTCTTTCTGCAACCCCGCCTCTACAAACTCACCCACTGAAATTGAATTCTTTTGCTTTAGAATCGATTTCCTTCGGGTACTGAGAATGTGCCCGGCCTGATTTCCAAATGACCCTCAAGCCTTCTCTTATAGTCTTCTCGTTGATGAATCAACTACCCAGATTATATCCTTAATCAATGGCTCAGATTAAAAGATGACTTGATCTTCGTTTTCTAGAAGATTCACACTCTGCTTTATTAATACCCTTTAATTATTTAACATTAAAATAATTAATTATTTTAATAAAGAAAAATCCGAGTGGAATTTCCACAAATGATTTTTGGGTTCTCTGGAATAGTGTTGTCCAAGCCTCCCTGAAACTTTGAGACCTGGAACACTTTTCGATGCTATAAAAATCAACACTCCCTCTTAGCGAGGAAAGTGTTCAAGCAAGGTACCAATTGTACTGCTCTAATTCTAAAGCATTTGTTGCGTTGTTGATGTCTTGGTTGCTCCCTCTCAACTATGCGCTGCTACCCTCTATATTGTTGCCTATTACACTGTCTCTGCCACTACCTCATACGTCCTGTATCTCCCTCTATCTCTGTAGACCACCCGTTCCTTTACTGGAAAGGGTTCTCGACCATCCCCATCTTTTCTCTGAATTAAGTAAACTTAATCTTACTCAGAGCCTTGGTGAGGATATCTGCCACATGTTCTCCTGTTGGAGTGTACCTCAACTGCACAGCTCCCCATTGGACGTAGTCTTTGATGAAGTGGCACTGAATGTCAATGTGCTTTGACTAGTCATGAAACACAAGATTCTCATAGAGCTTAATGCAACTCTGATTATCACACATAATTCTGGTTGGTTCCATCCTCTTCTTGACTAAGTTCAAGAGTAGTTTATGAAGCCATATGTCCTCGCACAAAGCTGTGCTTGCTGCTATATACTCTACCTCGGCTAAGCTTAGTGCGACGGACTTCTGTTTCCTACTGCACCAGGAAGTCATTCCTAATACGAGACTGAAACAATACCCACTGGTACTTTTCCGATCCACTATGCTTCTAGCCCAATCTGCATCTGTAAACCCACTCAACTGGACTTCATTTCCCTTGGTGTACGTCAACCCATACTCGAATATCTGAGAACATGTTTGGTTGTTGCCCAGTGAGCCCTCCTTGGTTTCACCATGAATTGACTGAAGGTATTCACTGCATAATATATGTCTAGTCTAGTGTTGACCAGGTACATCAATGATCCGATGAGTTGCTTATACAAGGTGGGATCAACCTCATCATCCTTTATCGTGTCTATATTCTTCTAGTTTGTAATCATTGGCATAGCCATGGGTCTACAGTCTTCCATCTGAAACCTCTTCAGGATCTCTGTAGTTTATCTTCCTTGCCCAAGGACAATTTCTCCCTTCTGCTGCCAAACCTCCAAACCAAGAAAATAGTGCATCTGCCCCAGATCCTTCATGTCGAATTCGGTAGCTAGATTTTCCTTGCAATCTTTGATGAGCTTAGATGATCCAGTAAGGAACACATCATCTACATATAATACCAAGACTAGCGGCTCATCCCCTACTCTCAAGTAGTAGAGGTTGGGATCTGCGTCACTCTTGACGAATCCCATCTTCTGCAAGTAGCTATCAATTCGCCTATACCATGCTCTGGGGGCTTGTTTTAGACCGTACAGGGCTTTCTTAAGCCTGTAAACATGAGTCTTCTGCTCATGTGTCTCAAAGCCCTCTGGTTGTTCTATGTACACTTCCTCTTCTATCACCCCATTCAAGAACATTGCCTTGACATCCATTTGGTGAATCTCCCATCCCATCTGCGTTGCTAGAGAGATGACAAATCTGATTAAAGTGTTCTGAGCTACAGGGGCGAAGGTTTCCTCATAATCGATCCCTTCTTTCTATGCATACCCCTTAGCCACAAATCTGGACTTGAACTTCTCTATGCTGTCGTCTGCAGCATACTTTATCTTGTAGATCCATCTTGATCCTACAACTGATCTGTCCTGTGGTCTAGGGACTACTTCCCATACATTGTTTGTCATGATGGAGCTATACTCCTCCACCATGGCATCTACCCACATTTGATGCTGAGCTGCCTCTCGAAAGCTAGAAGGTTCCACGACCTGAGCTACCAATGCCTGGTATTTGTCAGGTTGCCTCCATACCCTCTTCCCGTCTCTAGGGGCTCCAACAAATTCCTCTGCATCCCTCAGAATTTGTTGGAGTTCTCTGCTCGGTCTTCCACTGCTGGTGGGTGGTCTTACCTGCTCTTCTGCAGAGGAACTCTCCTTAGAATCCTTGTGTCATGGAGAGGCACTCGACCCATCCTTTGTAGGTCGTTGAGGTTGTACTAGTGGATCCTGCTCAATTTGTTGTAGCCATGTCTGGGGATCTTGTGAAGGCTCTTTCCTCCATGAATTTTACCTCCCGCCTTACTACGATCTTCCTGTTTTCTGGAATATAGATGCGATATGCCTTTGCATTTTTACTATAGCCCACAAGATAACCCTTCTCCGCAGTCTGATCCAACTTCTTCCTCTTCTCATCTGGTACGTGGAAATACACCATATTGCCAAATATCTTGATATGGCTCACCTCAGGCTTGCTGCCTATGAACACACTCTCAAGAGTTACCTTCACCAAAGCTCTATGGGGTACCCTGTTCTGCACATACACAGTTGTATTGCAGGCTTCTGCCCACAAAAATTTGGGCATGCCTTGGTCATATAGCATTGCCCTTGCAACTTCTACGTCTTGTTCTTCCTTTCTGCAACTCCATTCTGCTCTAGATTGTATGGAGTTGTCCATTCTCTCTTGATGCCTTCCTTTGCGCAAAAACTAGTGAAGTCCTTATCAATATACACTCCACCATTATCTGATCGCATCTTCTTGATCTTCTTTCCGGTTGAATTTTCTACCAGCGCCTTGAATTCTTTGAAACGCTCAAAGACTTCATCTTTGGTTTTGAGAAAGTAGATCCAAGTTTTCCTGGAATGGTCATCAATGAAGGTAGCAAAATACTTTGCACCTCTAAGAGCAGTCGTGGACATTAGACCGCAAATATCTGAGTGTATCAACTCCAGTACGCTCTTGGCCCTGCTACTGCTTATTGGAAATGTTGCCTTGGCATACTTCCCTAGTACGCACCCCCTGCAGACCTCATCTCTCCTTGTGCTGCGTTTTGGAGCTCCTATGACATTCTTCTTGAGAATATTCAAGGCTCCATAATGTAAATGCCCCATCATTTTGTGCCATAATGAATTCAGATCCCTTTCATCCATACTGCCGATTAGTGCCATTGGGGACTCAAGATGGAGCTTATATAACTTATGGCTCCTTACTCCAGTTTGTGCCTTTCTTTTCCAGCTGGGGTGTTTGACATAAACTTTATTTCCAATAAATTATACGTCATAACCTTTATTCTAGGGCTGAGACACTAAGAGTAAATTCATCCCCAAACCCGGTACATGCAGAACGTTTGTAGCCCGAATCTTGTTGCCAACTTTTGTCTGAAATATTATGGTACCTCTTCCTGCGGGGGTACACTTGGCCTTATTTCCCATTTTGATCTGAAAATTCATCTGATCTTCTTGGTAGCTCGAAAAACATTCTCGAACTCCCGTCATATGAGCAGATGCTCCACTGTCAATGTATGAAACTCCTGGAGAGGTCGTGCTTGACACACAAGCAAAATCCTCCTCCAGTCTGGGTGCCAGAACAGATATGTCATGCTCCCTCTGTTTCTATATGTGCTCTAAGGAACTGCGTAAGTCCTTCCGAGCTGCGTCACTGCCGGATAGTCTTTCCATTGCAGAACCCCCTTTTCTGTCTTTTGCCTTTTTCTCTGATACCAAGTGAAATTTTCACTATGAAAATTATTACTGCAGTAATTAATTTATTTCGCCTACTTATTTGATAAGTTATTTACAAATGCTTTAGTAAATTTTGAAATAAATACAGCTGCAGTACTTCACTATAATCAAAAGCAGAAGAACAAAAATAACAATTTTAGCACAATAGAAACAACCACATGAACACAGTTATTTTTGGACAATTGTCCCCGGAAAAACACAATATGGGAAAACTGGTGCAGCAGATGAGGGTTTTTATTCATCTTTAACAGTGAAAAGATCATTTACAGAAGTTCTGACGAGCAAAATAAAATTGCATACACATGATGTGAATTTTTCGGACAATCCGGAAGAATTCTCGACACATGGGATGACCTCCTGCACCCTCTGCGTCTATCTGCATAGCCTCTCTACGTAGTCCCTGCCTGGACGGCGTAAGCCTGCATGGAGGGCTAGCACTGCTGCTTAGCGCTGCCTTCCCTGTGGTCTTCTGCCTTTCTTCTTCTCTGTCTTTGTTGACTTCTCCCTCCTCCTTTTGTTTCTGCAACCCCGCCTCTACAAACTCACCCACTGAAATCGAATTCTCTTGCTTCAGAATCGATTTCCTTCGGTTACTGAGAATGTGCCCGACTTGATTTCCAAATGACCCTCAAGCCTTCTCTTATAGTATTCTCGTTGATGAATCAATTGCCCAAATTATATCCTTAATCGATGGCTTAGATTAAAAGATGACTTGATCTTCATTTTCTAGAAGATTCACACTCTGTTTTATTAATAACCTTTAATTATTTAATTTCCCTGAGTTTAGACTTAGAGATCACATTAAAATAATTAATTATTTTAATGAAGAAAAATCTGAGTGGAATTTCAAAAACGTTTTACGGGTTCTTTGGAATACTATTTTCCAAGCCTCTCCTCAAAATTTGAGACCTGGAACACTTTCTGATACTATAAAAATCAACACTAGCTCGTTGTGCGATTTCTCCTCCACCCGAGCCAGCCATGTGGTCCCTCACCCATTTTTTATGATCGTATGTTTGAAGGTGGGCCTCCCAAACCTAAAGGTATGCCTTGTCATTTGGTAATTGAGTATTGCAGTTTGCTTATCATGGACACTTATGCACATGAATTAATGGGGGGATTCGGCGGAAAGAAATGGTTAGGTTGTTCTCTTGTCCCCTATAGCTCTTTTGGATGTTACCCTTGGATCTTAGTCCCGTGGTCCCGCTCCCTCATCCATATATATCACTCCCCTTCTGTTTATTATATCCCCATTGATCATATTTCCCACCCGGGTCAACATTTCTCCACTGGGTCCACATAGGGTTAGCCTTCCCTTCCCCTTGCCCACACCTTGGGTCGGGCTTGGAACAATGCCCCGGAGGTTGATACAGCTGAAAAGAAAAAGTAAAGCATAGTTGGCCACATTCAACAAGAAAATGTACCACAAGATGCAAAAGATGTCTGGGACAAACATATTTAGCATGTGGGCAAAAGCCAATGTATGAGCTCTACCCCATACCCATGACCATCACCCTGGTTCCATAGGCCCTAGATGAGCCTCCTCTATCATTCTAGAACCCATGATTGTCCCATCTCCTAGTGGGCAATAAACCGCCCTACCATAAAGGGGGTACCCACTGCTATACATTACACATCATGCTCTTATCCTTGAACCTCGAGCAATTAATCAAAGAAAAACCGCAAAAGGCAAAATGCATATAAATAAGGGTAGAAAAATCAAGGTTGGGGTATCTCATGCAGCACGATTTCTCCCTCCTATACATTATATACCCAAGTGTGGGTTCTCTTTAAAAGCTACCCTTGTACCCTGACATATGGCCCAGGATTGCCCCTTTCATTCCCTATTCCATTCATCTCTTTATCATATGCCACCACCATTTGAAGGATGTACCTTGGGCATACTATCCCCTCTAAAGGTAGAAACCACCTAATAGGGTACTTGGTTAACCCCCTTTGGAGCTTCGAGACATTAGCACATGCCAAAGCCCATTATGGAAGGGCATGCCATTATGAAGTGCCCACCTGTTGTCCATGGTTTGTAAGCTCTTTAACTTGATTTCTTTAAATGACTTGTTGTACTCGAAGGCTAGGGGACGCATTGGATCTTATGCAGGATTGCAGATGGTCTCCATTTTGGGTTTGGTCTCTCTATACGCGGTCCTAACCCTATAGAAGGCTACATTGACACATATAGGGTGTGTGTACAGAGCCATGGGCCTCCATGGCAGTTGCCAGCATTCCATGGATCCTCGGAGATGTTCAGAAATTGCTCGAGATTCACCTATTGGACGAGGAGGATGCACTTGGTTCACCATGCCTAGCCAACCTCACAATTGTACCATGCACTTGGCAGATGACCGGGACTTGTATGCTGATGTGGCATCACTTACACCATCATATGAGCTGTTACAAATGGTCTACATGCATCTTCGATCTACTTGGAGACCCATGAGGTTACTTGTGTGCCCCCACACCCATTGGGAGCACCACTGGTTTATTATTTGGAGAACAAGGGGCCAACCCCTTGTTAGTACTTTTGGGAGTCCTATTCATCATTATGGCACTTAGGGACTTCATCGAGCTTCTTAGAAGGCCCAACGATATGTATTATTCATCATTCGACCTTTTGAGAGGTTATTATTTTGTTTATGTGCTAGTTTGGTGGGTTTGTCACCAAAAGTTAGTTATTTTGCGCATTATTATTTTAGGGGCTAACGTAGGCCTAATTAGCTAAATCTAACTCATTAAAAGTGTATAAATACAAGTGATGTGAATTCATTTAGGCATCATCACTTGGTTGGACTTGTATCTCTTTAGAGAACTTCACTATCCTTATTGGAGGACGAACTTTTGGAGCATGGAATGAATTTTGATGTTTAGATTATTTTCTCTTGTCTTGGAGTTTCTTGATTGGCAAATTGTTAATGGTTGGATATACGCTTAATACATGTAAGTACATTTAATGTTATTTTCTTCTATATTTTTGTCACATACATTATTGCTAGATTTTCGCTCTACTGGGGATAATTTGTTGCATCCATTTATGCGAAGTTGTGGAAATTGGGTTTCTAGATAGTGATGCTTAATGTATGGGCCATGTATTATGAAAGAATGTTCCTAGAGATGCTTCTTTACTGAAATTCATCTATTTTGCAAAATGAAGTATAAAGCTCTTGAAGCTACTTTTGCTGCTGCCTTAATGCTATGCGAAGTTGTCTTCGAGGCCTCCTTGACATAGAAAGTCGAATGTCCATAGTCATTATTACTCTTGACTCCAAATCTCCCCAAAGGACTAGGAACTGGTCCACCATAAAGGTGATCACCTCAAATTATTTTCCTTCTCTCACCTTCTCTTTTCTAGGTCTAACCCTCTAGGTCACCTAGGGAATCATTTATCTTGCAAACCACCCAACCAAAAAATTCGATCTCTTGGCATCCTATGCACTGGGGTTTCTCCTAGGCACCCTCTAGTTTTGAAGCAATTCTGATGGTGGGATTGTGAGATACCTCAAGACCTAGCCTGAAGATCTATCTTGCCCTTGGTTTCCTTAGGCTAAAGACCTCATTGGGATCCTCACCTTGTCTCGTGTTGAAAATTCATTCTTTGGTCCCTTTCCCCTCCGGAATAGGTCAAGTACATCATTGGTTGCTAAACCCTAACCCCTTGACCTACCCTCCGAGTCCACTTGGTCCCGTGTGGTCCCACCATAGTATTAAAAACCGAAACTGGTGACCGGACCGGTGGACCTAATGAACCTGTAATTGGACCGGAACCAGTCTAACCGGTACTGGTCAGGTCTAAACAAACTGGTTTTTAAAAAAATACATTAAATAATTATTTTTTAATAAAAAAAACTATTTTTAAGATTTGCAACGATGATTCCAAGCCAATAGAGACAAAATATGCAAAGTTTGTTCAGTTATATACAATGTAAAGGTGAATATATCAAAATGGCACCGAGTGCAATACATATCATCGAAAAATACATAAGCAATGAGGCCCCGAATGGCCCATAAAGTCAAAAACAATGCTACAAGCTATGAGGCCATTGGCACAATACAAGACTACACATGAATCATGATCAATCATCAAATTCATCACCACTACTAGACACGGAGATCAACATTGTATTTGCACTTAGACATCATACGGATCAAAGTACGAGGATGCCTCGTATATTAAATCATTGCAACACAGATACCAGCACTTACACCAATAACAATAGAAGTGGACCTAATGGAAGCACGAGTTACTCGAGCTGCATGACTAGTGCCTTCCATTAGTTGTTTGCCTTTCCTTGATGCAGCTACCAATCCTAGGTCTCCATTTGATGGCACCACCAAATATGCTTCAAATTCACCCATTGTCTTTTGCATCAAAATCAAAATCTGCCTCGGAAACCTTGGATCTTCGATCTCCTCCACCCATTCGATGTTGCATCAATATCATCCAACACAATGGGATCTAGATCAGGTGTTTTGTTCATCAATTGGTTTCGCCCCAAGCGAAGGTTTTATTGCACAAACACAAGATCATTTAACAGTTTCTGTTCCAAACGGTTTCTCTTCTTTGTGTGTATGCGCTCAAAAATAGACCAATTGCGCTTACAACCTGAAGCACTGCAAGTTTGGCTGAGGATTCTAATTGCAAACTTTTGCAATTGAGGACATTGGCCGCCAAATGACTCCCACCAATGTGATGCAAATAAAAAGACATTCATTAGTAACATAGTTCATTTCATTACTTATTTACAAACAATTTAACTTGAAAAGAAAAACAAATTGGAATTTCTTACCTGGTTGATCCACATCTCTTGCCATTTTCGCCAAGTTCTTTCCAAAGGTACCAGTTGCCATACTGAAAAGAGTAAGTTGTTTATGTGTTTCCAAAAGGTCTGCACAGATAGGGACCATGCGCTCCAAGCAATCAATCAATCCAGATATGACCTCCCCATCCTGCTGATCTCCTAGCCGAGCTTTATAATGATACTTTGGGTTCAAAGAATACCTAGCTGCATGTATAGGACGATGGAGTTGATTGTTCCATCTGTTATCAATGATCTCCCATATCCGGCCATATTTAGCTAACCTGTCCCTGTAAACTGCCCGTATCTTCTCCTTTGCCTGATCCATAGCCTCATAAATGTATCCCATTGCCATCTTTTCCCCATCCACCATCCTTCGCACCTTAGCAAGGGGCTAAGTAATTTTTACCAGCTCTGAAGACCTTTTCCAAAAATAATTGTCAAAAACTTTCTTTTTGGTATCTTTTCCATCTTATTTACGAGCCCACCGGGATTAAGTCCAATCATCAGAAGAAAACATTTTCTACAGGTTTTTCTGTTGAGAATTGAGACATTGCAACGTGAGGAAGTGAGTTGCAAATCTCGTAATGGCAGGCCTAACAAGCTCTTTGCCCCCAGTGTTTTTCCTCATTAGGCTCAATACCCATGAGTGGTTGTAAATTTATTTTTTAATGCACTTGCCATGCTCTACAGTTTTTTTTACCCAATCCACTTTGCCTGTGTCCTCAAGCATGAGTTCTATGCAATGTGCAACACATGGAGTCCAAAATATGGTATTATACTTGGACTCAAGCATCTTTCCAGCAAGAACATAGTTTGAGGCATTATCTGTGATGACCTGCACAACATTCTGCTCCTCCACTTCCTGAATAATCTCATCCAAAAGCTCCAATAGAAGGGTTGCATCCTTCACCTTATCAGATGCATCAATTGATCTCAAAAAAATTGTTCCTCGAGGGCAAGAAACAAGGAAGTTAATGACAGTGCGGTTCTTTCCATCAGTCCATCCATCTAACATAATGGAACAACTTGTTTTGAGCCATGACTCTTTATATTCAGCCAAATACTCATCAATATTACAAATCTCTTGTTGCAAAAGAGATCCCCTCAAGTCATGCACAGTAGGGCCTTTGAAGCCCTTTCCTGTAGCTAAAACAGAGTCCCACATAGCTTGGTAATAAGGTGAGCGAACAACATTAAATGGGATATCTGAATCACACCACCATCTAGCAATGTACTGATAAGAAGTTTCTTTGCATTGTTTTTTCCAATGTTGATCCAAAGTGGGTTGACGACTTGGCTGGGAGGAAGTGGCTGTGGGATTAGCAGTGGATGAGAAATAACTCTGGAGGTTGGGTCTCTTTGTTGGTTTTGATTTTTGGCCAACAGGAGGAACATAGTGAAAGGGGTCATTGGTGGAAGGGATAGAAGTGGAGTCTTGAATCTCATAATCATCATACCCACTCTATCTCAGGGTTTCTATTAGTTCCCTCTTCCTTGAAATTTCATCTTGGATGGCCTTCTCCCTAGCCTTAGTCTCCTCAAACTTTTCAAACTTGGCAAGGTATTCTGCCCTAACCGGACCTATCACTTCATTAGGTGCATCACATGGCTTTACTTGGCCTCTTATCCCAGCCAAGTGTTATTTCAATCTAAGAATACTCCCACCTCCAATACATTTTTCACAAAATTTTCATTTCATCTTTCCATCAACCACATCACAATGGGCCCATGCACTATCCTTGGTTTTTGGAGCCATCTTGACTTGAAATAATTGAAATTTGGAAATAAATCTGCCATTTAAGAAAAATTGCAGCTAAGATAAATGGACAACTAAGGCTAAATTTAGGAAACAAAACAAAATTTGATAGCATAGATGATAGGAGTCAGGACTAGAGATTTGAGAGCAATAGCATAGCTAAACATATGAGAAAATAAATACATGAACAACAATGAAATGATGGATTTTTCAAGTGAAAATCCTTACCTGGCAATGCAAAATAGCTTCCTTAGCGTCCTCTTGAAGATGCCAACTCTACTGACAGCTCCAAACTATCTCTGAGATAGCTCCAACTCCAACTCCAAGCCTCCAAGACACTGCTCCGGCAAACAATCAACACTCTCCAAGCTCTCAATCAAACTCACAAACTGCAAATGAGATGGTGTGAGACAAAGGAGAGGCTGCCCATGCTTATAAAAGATTGGGGAGAGTGTTTTTGGAGGGAAACAACCCTCCCCTTCCCTCCATATCAGCCCTAAAGCTCATTGTTGGTCGTGCGTGGGTCCCCGCAGCAAAACAGGCTTTGACCAGACGGTTAAGGACGAAACTGGCCGGTCAGCACCGATTAACCGGTTTTCTCAGGAGACAGGGGGGGTTAAACCCAATTTTCTCACCGGTTTGGCCCGGCTGAGCTTCTGACTGTCCGGTTTGACCGGTTTCCGGTTCAAACCAGCCGGTTTTTAATACTATGGGTCCCACAAGCCATTAAGAGTAATTCTTCAAATACCACTTGGAATCCAAGCCTCTAAAAGAATTTTAGGGTTTACGGCCTCCATTATAAGATACACTTCCTAAACCTTAACCCTCAAATCTCCCTTGAGCCCTTCATTGAGAGCCTTCAATCTTGCCTTCCAAAGCAAGCAAGCTATATATCTGAGGCTTGAGCCTCTATCTTGAATAGGCCCCTAGGTTCACCCCTCACCCTATCATTGTCTACTTATTTTGTGGTCCTTATCATATTGGGTCTCCTCCCATCGGTGAAAGTCCATAAAGATAGGGAGCCTTAGCTGAGGTGATAGTGGGCTATTGCTCTGTTTGTTGCCCTTGATCTGGCAGTATCCCTCCGAGGACCCCCTTTTATAGCCCCTGCTAATTTGAGTGGTAACAAACCCCTTGCTAATGGAGAAAACTCTGCCCTTGAAGAGATCAACAAGACCCCTTCAAATAAAACAACTCAGTGTGAAAATTTCACTACTGAAATCCTATTGCAGAAACTAGTACTATATCTTCTAACTGATAAATTAATTACTTAGTTTATTGCTACGACAACATCAAAATAAACACACTGCAACCTTCACAAATAAAATTCTGTGGAAATAAAATAGCACTAGAATTGAGAAAATACTAGCACACACACATAAAATTTGACACGATTATTTTTTGACAAATGTCCCCGAAAAAAACCCAAATTGGGAAAACCAGTGCAACAATGAGGGTTTTTATTATTATGCAACAGTGAATTCTGAGTACAATCAAGATGCCAGAAACTGGCAATCCATAGCAAGAAAAATATAGGCAAAATTTTCGAAGGGAATTTCCCTTCTTCCACAAGCAATCCTGATACAACCTGCCTTCAGAAAACTTGACCTCCTGGACCCTCTGCGTTGCAGTGCGAAGTCTCTATGATGTCAATCCTCCAACCAGTCTCCCATGAAGTCATTTTGACTTCTGTTGCTAAGGAAATTGTCTCTCTGGCCCTCTGCAACCTCTTCCCAGCCTCTAGAACTGAGAACAAATTTCTCTCCAGCAAATCGAACTACCCTCTTTGAAGAAATTGTGCAGTCTTCTGTGCTGCCTCACTGGGAATAACTCAAACCTCTTGCTGCTACCTCTCTGGATCTGGAAATCTTCCTCCGGGTCACTGTCCCTACCCCTCACTCACTGCTTTGATCTTTGGCTCTCCGACAGCTGACTGTTTCTACTCTAGAAATCGATCTTCTAAGGAAATCGAACTGCTCAAGTGTCTTCTCCATCACCACATAGATCTCCTCTTATAATCCACTATTGGAGTAGCAATGACCAAGATTAAAACATAATTGATGGCTAGGATCATCTCTGGATCGATCCATGTGAGTTTCTAGATGATTTTCACCTTATCTCAATTAATATTGTTTAATTAACCATATTCCCTAAGTTTAGACTTAGGAAATATTTTAAAAAATGTTAATAATCTAACTGAGACACTTCTAGGTGGAATTTCCATAAAGGATTTCTGGGTTTTGGAGATTTCATGTATTCTAGCCTCTCCACCAAATTTCGTGGCTAGAACACATCCGATGCTACAAAAACAAACACTCCCTCTTAGCAAGGAATGTGTTCTAGTGCTGCACATCCTACCACAACACCCTGTCTCTACATCATCTCCTCTCATGTTGTTGATGTCTGATCTGCAACTAAAAAACATCCAAAACACTAAATCATCTGTGACCAATATGATGCATCTGTCTCCCGAAGCTCTGACTGCTACTAGCCTCTGCACTGGCTCTAAAGAATTTGTGTTGTTCTTGACTTTGCATTGGACCACCTGACACCTGCACTGCTTCATCTGCACTACGCTCCCCAACATATGACTACTATTAGTCTCTGCAACTGTCACTCTAGTATCTGACTACATCTACTGGCACAGATCCATCCTGCTACTAAATACTTTGGGCCCCCATATCCATGTACTGATCCATGAGGTGCACTCCTCAAGGACCCTACCCATTTGCCACACTGGAGTCGCATACTCCTCCTCCACCTAGATCTGGTGCCCCACTATCTCCTTTCAATCCTTGTCCCTAGCTAGGACCCTTCCTTTCTTTGCAAATCGCACTAGAAAACTCGTACTTCCTCCGACACTTATTTTCGGAAACTGGAAGTCGAATTGCTGCCCAGATATGCATTTTGGCTAACTCACACAACCCCCTCTGGAAATCTTGTACAGTCATCCGTGCAAAGCTGCTGAAATCTGTGAAACTCGAAACATGAGAAACCCAAAAATCTCCCTCTTTCTCGTTGCTCAACTGCTAGATCTACTACCTACTTTTCCCTTGAGTGAAATATCTTTTTCATAACTACGCGATACGCAACTAGAAAAATTAGATCTCTAAATATCGAGATCCCCTGAGTGAAATTTTCCCTCTGTTGTGTGTGCTTTTCTCTTCCACCCGATGCTCGTTTTGTTGTCTCAAAACCCTCTGTGTCCAACCAGGAATCTGCTCAGCGAAAATTTGATTTGTTGTTGCTCCCTCTGACGGCTGGAATCACTATTCTGGAAAATTCAAACTTTTTCTGCCTCCTTGTAAGTTTATGTAGATGTTCTATGCTTGATGCAACTTTACTTTTCATTACAACAATCACATAAACAATCAAGTAAAATGTTGATAGAACATACCAGAGGATCTATAGAAGACAAGTCAAAAACAGATAAAAGTGATGGTGCGTTACAGCGGTCAACGGGATGCTTCAACCAGCAAAGACTCCTTGGTCAGCCAATCCAACATGTGTCACAACGACCCTCAAAACGACCACCGATCCTTCCAGAGAGTCAATCCATAAAAGTCAACGCAAGACAACGACAAGAAAGTCAACGCGGCTCGGTCTTCGGTCGATCTTTTGACCTTGAAGTTTACGTACTTGATGTGTATAGCCTTCCAAAATCGAAGTCTCTACCAATTTTCAGCGTCTTTGGACTATGCGTTGACCAAAGTCAATGCTGGTCAAACTTGCGTGGAAACCCTAGCTACAGTAAATTCGTCCTTCTTTCCCACGTGTGAACTGAAACTTCTTCTAAGGAGCTTGTGCTAAATCAGAAGAGGGGATGATGTGTGAGGATGAGATGAGTGAGAAAGTCCTCCAACGTTGACTCTATTTATACCAATCACTAAGGGTGTGTGACACATCTGCTGGGGGTGTAAAACCTTAAGGCTGACCTGTACATATTTGAAATTATTAAAAATAAATTCAAAATAAACATTCTGCTCATTAGATTAAGATCAATTTTAGATCGATCTTACACCTCTCCGAAGGAGGAACCCAATAAGAATACTGGTATCTTCATCTAAGCATCAGAACCTGGAGTTTGGACCTAGTTGTCCAATTTTAACACTCCCTCTCAACTAGGGAGAATTCCATCCACCTGTGCAATCAAACATCGTGCATCATCCTGCTGTAACTTGCTTTGCTCGCCTCTTTATTTCAAAACAGTAGTGGGTTAGTCACAAAGACATCATTCCTCGGCTGACAGATTCAGCGCAAAGGTCCGAAACCTCTATCGGACTCACAAGGAGTCTCATACCAACCCGAAGTTGGTTTACTTGACTTGAAGTCAGTTGGAGGTCCGAAACCTCACTATACTTGATCCCAGATCAAGTGGTTGGACCGTGCCATCCTAGATAGAGAGTACGACAATCTCTGATGCGTCCATTAGTCTTTGCTACTAGTCTCTAGCTTTTCCCACCTCATTGGCCAAATGAGAGGTACTTCCCATAAGCCACGAACTCAATGGGTAGGATGCATATGGGGCATAGATAATGAAATTGAACCAACTCAAAATCACAATGGTGGGACCAAACACACCAACAAGGTTCGGCAAGCCTAGCCTTTTAGTTGCTTATAGCTCCGAGAAGCTATCCCCAAAGCCCCCCAGAGCTCCAAGAGCTCATCGTCCAACGGGACCCTCAGCATAGGGTTGTTCCACGATACCAAGATTCTCACGAAAGGTTAGGAACTTGACCTTCTCCAGGGGCTTTGTGAGAATGTCTGCGAACTGCTCATTAGTTTCTATATGATCGAGCCTTACGGCGCCTCGCTGTGCCATATCCCGAATAAAGTGGTACTTGATATCAATATGCTTGGATCGATTGTGGAACACGGGATTCTCGAACAACCGAATCCCACTCTGCTTATCACAGAGTATCACGCTGGTATCTAGCACATGTCCGAATAGCTCACTAAAGAGCTTTCGCAACCAAACTGCTTCACAACAGGCCATACTCATTGCAATGTATTCGGCCTCTGCAGTGCTCAAAGCCACCGACTTTTGCTTCCTACTCATCCATGAGATCGAAGTAGAACCAAGATTGAAGTAGAATCCCGATGTGCTCTTACGATCCACCACATTGCCAGCCCAATCGGCATCAGTATATCCAAGGAGTGTCACGCTCCCGACAGTGTATCTCAGCCCATGGTTTATTGTGCCCCAAAGATATCTCAGAAGATTCCTGGCACCAACACAGTGAAAGTGATGAGGCTCAACCATCTGTTGACTCAAAGTGTTCACTGCAAAACATATCTCTGGACGGGTGTTCACTAAGAACATTAGGGCCCCTACGAGTTGACGATACTCGGTAGGATTTGAAAATACGGACCCAGCAGCGCTACCACTCAACTTCTTGAAGTTGATCTCCATTGGTGTTGACACGGACTTGCAGTCCACCATACCAAATCTTTCCAGAAGCTTCACAATGTATTTTCCTTGAGAAAGGAAAATCTCGCCAGGTCTCTGCCAGACCTCCAAGCCTAGGAAGTAGTGCATCAGTCCTAGGTCCTTCATTTCAAACTCAGCAGCGAGCTCCCTCTTGCACTGATGAATGAGAGGGTCAGCACCTGTCAGGAAGAGGTCATCCACATACAACACCAGAATGAGAGGATTTCCTTTGACAACCTTGAAGTAAAGGTTCGGATCAGCATTACTTCGAGTGAAGCCCAGCTTCATCAAGTAGCTATCTATCCTCTCGTACCAAGCTCTGGGTGCTTGCTTCAGCCCATATAGGGCTTTCTTCAACCTGCAGACATGGGTGTCCCAATCCTGGACTTCGAACCCCAGAGGTTGTTCCACATATACCTTTTCCTTTATCACACCATGCAGAAATGTGGTCTTTACATCCATCTGATGAAGACTCTATCCTTGCGTAGCAGCAAGGGCTATAATAGATCGAATGGTGGTATATCGGGCCACAGGTGCAAATATGTCATCATAATCTATGCATTCCTTTTGAGAGAAGCCACGGGCAACAAATCTTGCCTTGAACTTTTCAGCACTTCCATCAGATCCATCCTTGATCTTGTAGAGCCATTTCGAGGTGACAATTACTTTGTCCTTTGGTCTTGGAACCACATCCCAGACATCATTCTTCATAATGGACTCATACTCTTCGTGCATAGCATCCTTCCAGACTTGATGCTTTACGGCTTCCTCAAAGGATCCAGGTTCGAATTGTACAATAGTACTCATGGCTACTAGATACCCTTGGTATCTACTCGGCTTCTTTCTTTCACGGAATGTCCCCCTTGCGGCCGCATGTCCCTCAGCATCCTCGAGAGTGTCCCTGAGCCATGATGGTCTCTTTCCCAGTGAAGGAGGTGGATCAATCAGGTCCATTGGTCCTTCAACATCAGGCATCGTTTCATCCTTTGGTTCCTCTTGATTTCCAAGCCTTGCTTCATTATCTTCCTCAAATCTCGGAAGATTGACTACTTTCCTCAGGCAAGTATCTTCGTCAAAGGTGACATCGTGGCATATCTCCACTTCCCTTTGACCAGGCACATAGACTCTATAGGCCTTTGAAGTTTCACTATAGCCGACAAACATTCCTTTCTTCCCAGAAGCATCCAACTTGCTCCTCTTTTCTTTCGGCACATGAAAGTAAACAGTACATCCAAAGACTCTAAAATGTGAGACGTCAGGTTTCTTACCAAAGAAAACCTCTTCGGGAGTTTTGGATTCTAGAGCGGAATGCGGGCATCGGTTTTGTATGTACACAGCAATGTTTGCAGCTTCTCCCCACAGAAACTTCGGCAAACCTTGGTCACATAGCATGGCACGGCCAGCTTCCACAATGGTCCTGTTCTTTCATTCAACAACACCATTTTGCTCAGGAGTATAGACAGTTGTGGTCTCCCTCTTAATGTCAGCTTCTCTACAGAAGTCCTTGAACTCGTTTGTCTCATATTCAGTGCCATTATCAGTTCTCAAAATCTTGATCTTCTTCCCTGTCATATTTTCCACCAAGGCTTTGAATGTACGGAACCACATGAAAGCCTCATCCTTCTTCTTTAAGAAGTATATCCAAGTTTTGCGAGAGAAGTCATCTATGAACGTCATATAATATGAACATCCTCCCAAGGATGTCACGGGCAGCATACCAGATAGATCAGAATGGATCAATTGCAAGACATCAGATGTCTTTGTGACACTAGAGGGGAAAGGTCCCCTTGTATGCTTTCCTTCAGCACAACCCTTACATACACCTTCATGATTATTTGGAAACTCGGGCATACCTGTCACTACCTTCCTTGCTTCGGGAAGGGCTTTGTAGTGAAGGTGTCCAAACCTTCGGTGCCATAGTTCAATCTGTCGGATAGTATCACATGTCATTGCTCCCAACGGACTTCCTCCAACCTGGTAGAGTGTATCAACTCTAAACCCAATCGAGATAGCTTCCTTGAAGCTCTTCTTCCACACGAGCACCTTTCCATCAGCGAATGCCACATTGAAACCTTTGTCTTCCATGGCTGATATAGACACAAGGTTCTTCTTCAAATTTGGTACATAGAGTACATCCTGCAAGTGGAGGACTTGACCTTGAGACAAGTGGAGGGTCACAGTCCCTATCCCTTTCACGGGATATGTGGCATTATCTCCAAGGATAATTTCCAGATTAGTATCCTTCTCAACCATATCAGAGAGTGCTTCTTTGAACCCAGTGATCTGCCTTGAGGCACCACTATCTATCAACTAGACATCCATAGTGTCGGGTGGAGATGCAACAGTGAGGGCAGATACAAGAATATATTCATTTCTTTTATCAACAACATGTGATTCCTCATACCTGGAGTTTCTCGACCTTTTGAAAGGTTGATCATTTCCGCCGGAGGGAGCCTTCCTTTTTCCCTTGAACCTATTGTTCCTTTGATTGCCATTCCTCCGGTTGTTGTTGTTATCATCACCATCGGGAGAATCCTTCTTGAAAGGACATTCTCTAGCATAGTGACCAGGCCTATGACAAGTGAAGAACTTGCCCTTCTTTCCTTGGGCCCCTGCTTTTCTGTTGTTCTTTGGACCACCAAAGTTCTTCTTTCTAGAATGAGCAACGTATGCGCATTTCCTCCATTTCCATACTCCGTCATTCTTGATTCTTCTTGAACGCATCTTGACAGTACTTCGTCAAAGTCAGGTATCACATTATTATTTAGAATGGTAGTGTTGAACACATGCCATTCAGATGAGAGCCCTCCAAGTGCGATGAGCACCATCTCTCGATCAGCTATTGTCTCCCCAATAGCCAGCAGATTGTTCCTGATTTCAATCAGCTTCAGAAAGTATGATTGAATAGACTCAACCCTGCCTTTCTTTAGATTCTTCAATTGATTCTTGAAGAATAGTACTTGATTCGCATTGTTGGCCTTGAACATGAGGATCAATTTATCATACATCTCTTTGGATGTGCCCAACTCAGAGATGTAGGCCAACAGACTTTTATGAATGGATTCCCTGATCATCAGCTTTGCTTTGATCTCCCCCTTCTTGTACTTTTTTTTGGCAGCAACAGTAGCAGTGGATGGAGGTTCTTGGATTTTACCCTGCACATAGTCCATGACATCTTGGTCCTCCAATTTGAGATCCAATATCATCTTCCAAGCATGGAAGTCATCCTTCGCAGTCAATTTGTCATCCTCCTTGAAGCCATAGTTTGTGGAACTCATTTTCCTCTTTGGTGATTGCAACAAATAGGGCTTGTCTTCACCTCAGCTCTGATACCATGTAAATTTATGTAGATGTTCTATGCTTGATGCAACTTTACTTTTCACTATAGCAATCACATAAACAATCAAGTAAAATGTTGATAGAACATACCAGAGGATCTATAGAAGACAAGTCAGAAACAGATAAAAGTGATGGTGCGTTACGACGGTCAACAGGATGCTTCAACCAGCAAAGACTCCTTGGTCAGCCAACCCAGCATGTGTCACAACAACCCTCAAAACAGCCACACGGTCAACTCAAAGTCAACCCAGAAAAAGTCAACATTGTCCAGAAAAGTCAATGCAGGACAGCAGTAAGAAAGTCAACGCAGCTCGGTCTTCGGTCAACCTTTTGACCTCGATTTTTGTGCCAATGTGTACGGCCTTCCAAGATCGAAGTCTCCACCAAAATTCAGCCTCTTTGGACCATGCGTTGACCAAAGTCAACGCTGGTAAAACTTGCGTGGAAACCCTTGCTGCAGTGAATTTCGTCCAAACCCTAGCTGCAGCAAATTCGTTCTTCTTCCCATGTGTGAACCAAAATTGCCTCCAAGGAGCTCGTACTAAATCAGAAGAGGAGATGTTGTGTGAGGATGAGATGAGTGAGAAAGTCCTCCAACGTTGACTCTATTTATACCAATCACTGAGGTGTGTGACACATCTGCTGGAGGTGTAAAACCTTAGGGCCGACCTGCACATATTTGAAATTATTAAAAATAAATTCAAAATAAATGTTCTACTCATCAGATTAAGATCAATTTTAGATCAATCTTACACCTCTCCAAAAGAGGAACCCAATAAAAATATTGGTATCTTCATCTGAGCATCACAACATGGAGTTTGGACCTAGTTGTCCAATTTTAACACTCCTGCAACTGAAAATCGAATTCTTCCCAGTAATTTAGCCTGCCTGTCTAAGCAATGTGTTGCCTCTAAGAATTACGGTCTGCTGCTCCTCCTGAGCAGTGAAATTCTTTCTTTCACTTCTGAGCTTCCGGACTGATCACTCATGCTCTGATACCATGTGAAAATTTCACTACTGAAATCCTATTGCAACAACTGGTATTATTTATTCTAACTGATAAATTAAGTATTCAATTTATTGCTACGAGAAAATCAAAATAAACACACTACAACCTTCACAAATAAAATTCTGCGGAAATAAAATAACACTGTAACTAAAAAAATACTAGCAGACACAAATAAAATTTGACACCATTATTTTTGGACAAATGTCCCAGAAAAACCCAACTTGGGAAAACTGATGCAGTAATGAGAGTTTTTATTATTATGTAACAGTGAATTCTGAATACAATCTGGGTTCCTAAAACTGGCAATCCACAGCAAGAAAAATCTGGGCAAAATTATTGAAGGGAATTGCCCTTCCTCCAAAAGAAATCCCAGCACAACCTGCCTTTAGAAAACTCGACCTCCTAGACCCATTGCTTCAGCCTTTGCGCTGCACTTCGTAGTCTCTATGATGCAAATCCTCCAACCAGTCTCTGATGAAGTCGTTATGCCTTCTACCACTAAGGAAATCATCTCTCCAACCCTCTGGAACCTTTGCCCAAACTCTAGAACTGAGAACGAATTTCTCTCCAGCAAATCGAACTACCCTCTCTAAAGTAATTGCGCATTCCTCTACACTACCTCACTAGGAATAACTCGGTCCTCTTGCTGCTACCTCTCCGGATCTGGAAATATTCCTCCAGATCACTGTCCCTACCCATCACTCACTGCTTTGATATTTGGCTCTCTGGCAGCTGACAGCTACTACTCTGGGAATCGATCTGCCAAGAAAATCGAACTACTCAAGTACTTCTCTAAGAAATACTTGTGTTTTGGGTACCATCAAATTCAGGTGAGGGATCAGGATATCCCTAAGACAACTTCCAGGTGTCACTACGACCACTTTGAGTTTTCGGTTATGCCCTTTGGGCTGACCAACGTGTTTATTTTTTTATCATCGGATGTGATTTAGCCTTGAGATTTTGCAGAGATTCTAAGACACATGTATTCTCCAGAACCCAGAAATTGTTTAGGGAAATTCCACCCAGAAGTGACTTAATTAAAATAATTAATTAGTTTTTAATATTTCCTAAGTCTAAACTTAGGAAATATGATTAATTAAAGGGTATTAATTAAGTCGGGTGTGAACCTTCTAGATAAAGACATGGATCAAGTCCAAGTTAATCTTAGCCATCGATTAAGATCTAATCATGGTCTTTGATGTCTAAACAAGAGGTTATAAGAAGGAACTCGATGGGAACTTGGAGAACACGCAGAGAGAGAGATCGAACTTGTCGGCAGATCAATTTTTCCAGAGTAGCAACCCTGAGTTGGCAGAGAGAGAGCCAGTGAGCTCATTGCAGTGAGAGAGGGGCGGGGATATTATTGTTGGAGGAAAGTTTTCTAGATCCGATGAGTGTATAGTAGAGAGACAGTAGTTCCATAGAGAGGAAGCACAGAGGTTGCGCAGTGCTTCAAAGGAGATCCATAATTTTGCTGGGAAACAGAGCAGATTCAGTGCCAGAAGCCGGAGAGCGCTTCTGGAGGCCAAGAGGGTCCAGTTTCCAGATAATAGAAGATCAGAGGCGAGGAGAACAAGTGCTCCCAGCTGTGTGACGCAGAACTGTGTAGGGTGACAAAGAGGCAGCACGAAGTAGCTCTTTTAGAGCTAAGGTCAATGTCAGATCACTTGTGGAAGTGTGAATTTTCTCACTAGATTTTTTGTCAATTATTTCTCTATATTGGATAGCTAGTCTAGGCATCCAAAGAATTGTACACGGATTTTCTACTGCTTAATATTAAAACCCTTAGTTGTTGCAACGGTTTTCCCAACAAGGGTTTTTCCGGGAACTTGTCCAAAAATAATTGTGTACTTATGTGTGTGCATCTAGTCTTTCCTATGCTATATTTATTTTTTGTAGAATTTATTTGTGAGGGTTGTAGCGTATTGATTTCGATATTTACTGTAGCGCACGATAAACACTTTTTTCAGTAAAATAACAAATAGAAGAAATCTAATCAATTTCTGCAGTAGGATTCTGAGTAATGGAATTTTCACATGGTATGTGCAACTTTGATGTTGCATCCATGTTGATGCTGACACTTATATACTACTACCAACTCTGCATTTTCACTGCAACACACTCTCATTTGTTACCGCTGCAACTACAACTACTGCAACTAAGAAGCTTCCAAAATACTGAATCAACTGTGTTAAGTATGATGCATTTGTCTCTTGAGTCTTGACTGCTACTAGCTACTGCACTATCCATTGAAGAATCTGCGTTGTTGTTGACTCTGCACTAAGCCACTCTGCACTACGCTCCCTAGCACATAACTGTTACTAGTCTACAACTATCACTCTGGAATCTGAATGCATCACTGACACTGATCCATCCTGCTACTAAATACTATGGGCCCTCGTAGCCAGGTAATGATCCATGAGGACACCTCAATGGACTCTGCCCATTTCTACAAATTTATGGGGCTATAACTCCATATCGCGGCTCACCCAGGTGTGACCGCAAACATCACAAACTGTTCCTCCAGAGTCCAGCCTGGAAGACAGCTTTTCGATCTCAGCTGACGCTAACATCTTCTTCCTGAGAGGACATTGCATATTGTAGTGGCCAAACTCACCAAATCTAAATCACTTGACCTTTGACAGGACTTCTTCTTCTTCCTTTCCCCATGTCCCTGACTGGGACCCTTTGATGCTAGGGCCACATTTTCCTCTTCATTCTCACTCCTCGCGCCCTTGATGTTGTCTTCGCTTATGGTGCTCTTTACTAGAGCTCGCCTCAACTCCTCCTACTGTAAATAGGCCCACATCTTGTCCCATCCTGGAAAGTGTCTTTGACCAATATATTTTCGACAAACACTTGCCAGTCCTCTGAGACATTGTTCAGTGCCAATCGTACAAACTCTGTGGGTTGGGGTGCCTCCCCAACGATTGCTAGTTGATCTCGGACCTCCTGAATCCTAGTGAGGAAGGGATCTATGCCTTCACCCTTCTGCATCCTTATGCTTCTCAAATTCTCATGGAGAAACATCTTTCGTTTCTCAGATGAACTCTGATAGAGCGTGGAGAGAGCATCCCACATCTCTTTGGTCGTATCTTTGTCAGCTACATGTGAGACTATATGATCTCGAACTCCATCCAAGATCATCCAATTCACCTTTGCCAAGTCCTTTTTATACTCCTGTTGATCCGCATCCTGGGGTACTTCCACTACGTTCTCTGCATAGGTCTTCATACCATGCTTGTCAAGAAGAAAGGACATTCTGGCCTTCCAAATGACATAGTTGGAGGCCCTGTCTAATCTGTCTTGATCTCTGAGCCCTGTTGTGGCCATTTCGAATCTTGTTTGGAAAATCCCTCTTCCTCTGCTCAACTGTTGAATCTGCTACTCACACTCCCTTCTGGAGTGAGAATATTTGTTCACAGCTAGTGTCAATCTCCAACTCAGAAAATCGGATTTCTGTTCTAGAAACCCTCTGATAGAAATTTCCCTTGTGTGTGTTATTTCTCTTCCTCTTCTGATCGAATCTGCTCAACGATTTTGTTGTACTGCTCTCAAGAATTACTTCCCGGCTCTATCTCTGCCTACTCGAGTTCTGCTTGAGAAATTCGAACTTTTCCTTCTAGTTCAAGATAGCTTCTAGTGACCACCTAGTAAAGGTGAGAAATAGTACCATCTAGTAATTTCACTTAAATAAATATAAGTGCAAATCAAATTTCCTATATTCTTCTAATCTTAGAAATTGAAAATTATATAGTTTAGAGATTCTAGAATATTAGTGAGTTAAATTTGATCTAATATTAACCATCTACCTCATTGTTGAGATAAGGCAATATGGGAAATTAGTTGCTAAGATTGAAGAGATTAATAATCTCTCTAAAAAAAATAGGACGAGATGGGAGAAGTTGAAACACAAATGGGAACACTCGAGAGCTAGAGACCAAGAGAAGAAGAAGAGTGCATCTGAGAGGAGAAAGTGCAAATCCCCTATAGCAAACAACAAGAGGGAATCCATACAACACAACATCGTCCAGTTGTACAATGGTAGTTGTTGTCTTATTTCTTCAATACAGCCATACTTCTATTTCAACAAGTTATACTTCTTTGTTTTGTAGTTTTTTGTTCACCGTATAGCAGCTAAGTTACAAGAGATTGTGGAGGTACAAAGTAAGATTTGATCATTGGAATAATAAATTGAGTTGAAGGGAAAAATCATTGTGCATGTGTGTTATTTGTTTATTTCTTCAGTTGTTCATTTTTCCAACCATATATGTACTTGTTGCATATTCAGAAATATTTATTTATGTGATTAAATAAGTTCAAATCTTTTCTTAGGAAAAAAAAGTTCAGATCTAATTTTTTTAATTAAAAGAAACATAAGACAGCACTCATTTAGGGATTTGAAAATTTGACAACTTGAGCTTTAAAAACATGTTTTGTTTGTCTAGTCCATATAGAATAAAGGCTTAACCATATGGCAGTGCTAGAAATATTTAGGAATTATGCAAGCAAAATTGTTGTTGTGTGGCAAGACTAAAATTCTAAAACACTTGTTCTAGTTCTACAAATATGCTCAATCAACCTGGGATTGAGCATTTAATCTCTAGCATTCCTTGCTCCCAGCCAATATTACGTAGAATGCCACCTTGGTGAGAGATTACCTCACTTAGTTCACTGAGTTTCACCCAACATGACATTGGATTAAAATTGACATTTTATATTATCTCTGAATTCTTATTCATATTGTTTCAAGAATTTTTTTTGGTAAAATCACATTCATAAATATTGGGTTAACGCTTTTCGAAGATCATCATCGTTTCATCATCATGAAAATGAATGTATTTTCACCTACTTGCAACACAACAAAAAATTTTCCTTCCAAGAAGGGTCTCTAATTTTCTGCATCTACTTATCTAGATGCAAATGCAAACTTGGAAGGTGGAAATGGAAGCATTTCACCTACAGAAGTTAATGAATTATTGGACTAATGCACCATATACCATGAGCAAGGTGTCACCTGAAGAGCACTTTCCTACGTGTTCTGCTCATTTACAAGCTTCCAACAACCAGCAGTACCAACGTAGAGCATGTCAAGTTGTAAAACAGCACAGAGAGAGGCAAAGGAGCTGGACCCCAACAAGAGACCTAGAAGTCTCTCAGTTTGACAAGTTTGCTACTGTTTCTCTGGCCATCTCTATACCAATATCCTGAAGAACTCAAGCATGGCAACGACAAATGGGAATCCATCATGGCTGATCTGGAACCCGTAGCTGAAGGATAGGGCCTCCTTGCCAGGACAAAGACCCTCTTACTGATGCGAATTTGATTCCTACAGCATTCTCATCTGTCTTACTGATGCAAGTTTGAATCCTACAGCATCCTGCAGCATCCTCTCAGATGTCTGATCACTCTGGCTAGTTGGCCTGATATTTGTGTGTTTACTACTTTCTGCCTTGGGCAATGTAGCACTTTGTGGCACTTTAAATTTGGGTTGCCCTTCATGGCCATTTTTTATTGGTCAGTGTTTGTGTTTTTCCACGATAGCTTGTGGCCATTGCTATGCTGCATTTTTTTTAAATGTACATTTTCTGTATTTTCATATTTCAGAAATATAAAGCATTAAAAAAGAAAAAAAATGAAATTTTGTCAAACAGTAATAGCCGTTAAGCCTGTTTCTTGTGTAGGAGCAAAAGGGGACACAACTTTGACACGAGATCTGAGGCTTCATGCCTTGTAAGCAGCAAATTCTATTGCTTTGATATATGTCTGTTTGTCATGGGATGGGATTTTAGTTGTCAATTTGTTTCTCAGCAGGGTAAATGGGTTCAAATCTTTAAATCTATGTTGTAACTATTTCATTGTAGCATTATGAAATAGTTGTATCATTTACAATTTTAAAGGGTACACAAATTTGACACGAGATCTGAAGCTTCATGCCTTGTAAGCAGCCAATTCTATTGCTTTGATATATGTCTCTTGGTCATGAGATACGAATTTAGTTGTAGTGAACAATTTGTTTCTCAGCAAGATAGATGGGTTGAAATCTTTAAATACATGTTGTAACTATTTTATTGTAGCATTTATGAAATAGTTGTATAGTTGTAGCATTTAGCCGATATTTCGAAGTTACAGATATTCCAAAATTCTCATTCCAGACATTCTCATTCCTGTTAAAAATAAAATCTTCCCATTCCAGACATTCTCATTCCGGTTAAAAAGAAAAATCTTCCCTATAGCATTACAAGCTATGAGAACTCATGAAATCTATCTTAAATCTAGAATTGTCAGCTAGGCCGAGAAACTAAATCTGAATTATTATAAGGAGAAGCCCAGAAAAATGACCACTCGGGATCCATCCATACTAACCAGGACTGCGACGCCGCGGAAAACATCGAGACTTGCAAGGCGAGGCGGCTTAGGTTGATCTTGCAGATCATAAGATTCTCCTCTTGGAGGTTGCAATGATTGTGAGCTACTGGTATCACCTTCTTCAGCAATCAATGGCTTCTTCTGTTCCTCTGTGATGGGACAGGGAACATTGAAGCTCCCCATTGTTTGAAATCCTTTCCTTGCTGCTAGTGCTCAGAATTCTCACTCTCTAGGGGCCTGCAAGTAAAGCGGGGAGAGAGTCCCAATATTCTACGATATTCTACGCTTTTTTTACGTGCAGTTCGCATCTCGGTGACGGAATATTCGTGAAACGGAAAGTATAGAACGCAGTAGGGGCGTGGGCAGAAATTGTCTCTTGAAATGGAATGTTTCGCAACGACCATTTTGTTCGCCGCCGCTGCCGGGCCTTGGGTTCCGGAGAAATCTTGATTGGTTCTTTGAGGAAGGAGATATTATTCGTTTTTAGTTTTGTTTGTTTGAAGGTGGGTGACTCATGAAAAAAACAAAGGAGTAACCTACAATGCGACTTTTTGAAAAAATCGGTGACCCAAAAAAGTACCAAGCTGTCCCTTTCTGCCATTAATGGTTTCACTTTCTCTTTGTTTAGTAGTAATAAATACGTTTAGTAGTAATAAATACCCAAATTTCCTGGAGATGGGAGCATTGACAGTAAAAGTGTCATGTGCTCACAGTGATGGTTGAATTGGGTGAATACAATACAATTTGGGGACGATAAATAATGGAATTAGCATGATGCTATGGAAAAGTTTAAATTTTAGTTGTGGTGAAAAATGATAATGTTTGTAATTTATTTATTTCTGGAAGATGGGAGCGTTGACAGTAAAAGTGTCAGTGATGGTTGAATTGGGTGAATACAATACAATTTGGGGACGATAAATAGTGGAATTAGCATGATGCTATGGAAAAGTTTAAATTTTAGTTGCGGTGAAAAATGATAATGTTTATAATTTATTTATTTAAAATTATCAAAGTTTATAGTTTAATTATAGCTTGTAATTATTTATTTATTTATTATTTTTAGGTAAACTGTGATAATTTTATTGATTATAGCTTGTAGCAATTTTATTAGATATTTTGTTTTAAGGGAATACAGGTTGAGTTTGTTTAGTTTATGAGGGTTCAAAAATATTATGTAAACATGAGATTCAAAATTTAAATTTTCATAGATCAACATAATAAAGAAAAAAAAATTGAGTTTGAGAATCATCATTGGTTATTATGTGTGAATGCTTTGTTATTCAAGAAAAATCAATGCAGGCTTTCACTCTTGGGAGACTCCTACCATAACTTTATGTGAATCAATGCAGGCTTTCACTCTTGCCAGACCTCTTTTTTTTTTTTTTTAAAAAAAATCAATGCATGAAGAAAAATCAATGCAGGTTTTCACTCTTGCCAAGAAAGACTAGCTCTTAGGTAAGTTCTACAGCATACTCCAAACCCACTATCATCATTAACTATATATTCCTATACTTTTAATTTCATAAACCAAAACTTTTAATTAATTTTAATAATTTTAACTTTAACTCCAAATAAGTTAATTTTATAGTTAAAAATCTTATTTCTAATAAGAAATATTTTAAATTTTTTACATTAGCATAGCTCCATCTTAACCCCCTCATATATCAAGTGTTAGGGATCCCCCATATTATTTTTAATTTTTTTTAATATAGGGATCAAATCTCGTTCATCTCAACATCATCTATGTTAGAACACAATTGTTATGCGTAGTTTAATAATCATGCAAAAGGATTTTAATCATTTATTTGATATATATCTATAGATATTGCCAAGCCCTGAGGGTTAGCTCAATTGATCGAGTCCCTGTCATTAAAGCACCTTTGCATTGAGAGGTCACAAGTTCAATTCTCTCGACACTCTCGGGATCAAGCATTATGGTTGAACAGAAAATAAGTGACCCCTTTGGGTGGATCTACCTGGAATAAATATTTCGTGGATGAAGCGATCAGGGTTCTTCTTAAACTTATTATGTCTTTTGCACATTCATGTATTATTTGCAAATGTATATGAAATACTTATATACTACTTGAAGGTTGTAAAGTTTTTGATTTCCAAATATACTATAAGAATATTTTGATATAAATACAAATGTATATGTAAAATACATAACATAAGGTTACCAAAACCCGCTAAGGCCCAATGATTCTAGTACATGCTTTGTTGCCACATGTTCGTGGGAAAGAAAACAAATGGAATAGTTGTCACATGTCCATAGGAAATGAATCCTTTTTTTTCAATGGACCATTCATTCACATGGTGATGTTTCTATGACCAACACAAACACAAGTGAAATTGGTGAGAGTGTGCTCAGGATTCCATGCTAAAAACTATAACATTAGAGATGAAAATGCTTAGTTGTTGTCTACAATAACATATTCAAGACAAGCATGTAAACAAATGACACGGGGTTCTTAAAGACCACATATTTTAAGGAAAGTTCATAGTGTAGTTGCGAGAAGAATTGTAGGGGGTAAAAAAATTACCTTTAAGGTATTGCAGGCTGGTTTACAATGGCCATCCATTTGATGATAAATATTATGCTTATTCTTATGATGTATGCCAGTGGGTTGGTAAGCCCCCGAGAAGAGATGAATTACCTTCAAATATAGTAACAATGAGTTTTGGGAGCTAGGAGAGCCAATTTGGTGGTCAAAATTGAAATATGACACATGCACATATCCCAAGCACAATTACTCTATTCTCCCCTATTTAACTTTTTTCCTTCCCTTTCGGTCTCCAAGCATAGATTTACCACATAGTTTGATGACGAGATGTTGTTTCCTGGTCTACTACCCATATGTATGTAATTATGATGGTTCAAGCATGGAGAAATGTTTATAGCTCATTGCACACCTCCATTACTCTTTAAGAGGCATTCACCCTAGAAAAACTACCCACCACTTATTAAGTGCACTGCCCTAAAATTCTCACCCAGAGATTTGCTCCTTCAACTAATACTTATTTTTTTTTGCATATATTTTGATATAAATAAAAATGTTTACATATAAATACATAAAATAATATTACCATAACCCACTTAGGCCCAATAATAACAATGCTCTATTGCATGCATATGTGGGAAATGAGCCTTATTTTTCAACGATCCATTTGTCCCCATGGTGGTGTTTTTATCACTGGAACAAACACAAGTGACATCTATTAAAGCATGCTTAGGATTGCATGTAAGAAACCAAAAACAACAAAGTTGAAAATGCTTATTTTTTATGTACCATTAAAGATCCAACGAAAACATGGAAACAAATGGCACAAGGTTCATACCATACTTTTGTGCTTTATTTTCAACATGATATAAAATATTTTCCAGTTGCAATTTTATTTTCAAGTATTAACATTGAAGGGATAAGTAATATGCATAACACATTAGGCCAAATCAAGGTGACTTATCAATGTACTTATATTGTATTTTTTTATAGTATCTTTCTAAATGGTGTTGAATTTTAAGATCATTTATGTTTTAGAAATTGAATTATGTAGACAAACATTCATGCATAGATACATACACATGTATGTATGATGATAGAGCTAGTAATGTCTTTATTACCCTTTGGGAAAAAATTTGAAATCACCATCACTTTAAGAAGAGTAGTGCCTGGGCTAATTTTTCATCTAGTAGAGTTGGTTTCACACACCGAGACTAGACTTTTGGGTGAGATTGACTACCTTTTGGTTTCTATTTTTGGGGGAGACAACACCATAGGTACAAGCGAACCTATTTATGTTTTTTTTCTTAGTATTTTCTTATGTTACTTACCATAATTACATTTTAGTATTTTTGCCCATCCTTTCATGCCTCTCAATTATTTGTGTCATAGGAGCAGAGTCTCTACAAGCACTAGTTTATTTCATATCTAAAGCATGAGTACAAGTAACAAGCCATTCAACCTAGATTAACCAAACCCTATATAATTATATAATATTAATCCCACCTCCTTTAACTGTATATTTAATGACCTTGTGGTCTCTTTAATAGATACAATGTAACAAGGGATATCAAAATGTGTATTTAAAATATTGATAATGATCACAATTTGAGCTCTTATTAAATGAAAACTATAAATTTTTAAAGATGGAGGAGTATACATAGTCTAGATCAACCATCCTTCCTAAATATATGATAGGATAGGCTAAGGTTTGCCACTCTCTTTTACAATGTGTGATATGAAGTGTAGTTTAGTACTTGTTTAGGAGTGTAGTATATATGGATTTAAAATTGCTAGATATTCAAACTAACTACATATAAATTTCCCCAATTGTTGAGAAATTTGAGTTCCTTGTTGTTGATCTCTATGCTAAAATTTATAAATGAACATATTGTTGCAATTGTAAAAACCTTGAGAAGATAATGCCAACCTTACAAAAGATAACTTCCTATGTTTTCCTCTATGTTTGTTAAGCCACCTTTTGGTAAGTTTCTTGTCTCGTTCTCTACAGATTTAAATATTGATTAATGGTATTTTCTAAATTATGTAGTTATTTACTACTTCTAAAGATATGTATTGAGTGGTGCTCTATAAGCTACAGAGTTGTAGCATTTGTTATTCCATGAAAATTTTCTTTGAGATCATAAAACAAAAAAAATTGGAAGCTATAGAAAATTAATGGTAATCTTCTTTCATCTTAATGTATTTTTTTTTTTTTTATCAATGGTGTACTAAAAACAATATCATTTCAAGACTAAGCATCCTAGTTGGAGAAGTCACTCTAAACAAGTGTGCCTCGATTTTTTTTTTATAAAAATAACATGATTAAATATTTGAAATAAATGTTGATATAACTTATTAGTCAGTCTCGTTGATTCATTTTCGAAACAAATCTCGGTAAATAATTTATTACTAGGTCTACTTCTTATTCCATTTTATAGCTCTCTAAATATGCTACCTCTTGTCTTTTTAAAATTATATTTCTATGCAAAGTGCTCTATCTACAGGTCTGATATAGTGATGGAAAATTTGTTATGTAGGTTTGATATATTAATGAGATTTCCCTAAAAAAGCGATGGTAAGAAGCAATGAAGTGGTTGGGAGGTGGTTGACATATACGGTGAGAGGTGTCTAACACTTTGACACAATTGAAACTCTCATAAAATGGGTGGTAGAAGTGTTGTTTATCATATTGCAACTTTACAATGAGAAGAAGAATTAAGATAATGTTAACAAAGACATATGAAAAATATAAGACAACTTACCCTAATATAAAGAAAGACATGAAAATACATAGATAAAAGGTTTTAAGTTGATATAAAGTTTTATATGAAAATATAGATAAAAAGAGCAAAATATACCATAAAACTCCAAACTAGTATTATCTAATCGAAATTAAAATAATAATTTTATTTTATTTTATTTATATATAAAAAATTATGTTTCATATCTATGGTCAAACTGAATGCGATGCCCAATTAATAATCAATAGATTACTATAATCTCTATACCACCTTCATGAATACATAGTGGAATAGTTTTTAGTTTTTTGTTTGTAGGTGACCGACGAATAAAATAAGTCTAGTACCAAGCGGTCCCTTTTTTCCATTAATTGTGTCACTGTCTCTATGTTTAATAGTACTGAATGCCCAAATTTCTTGAAGATGGGCCCGCTGACCGTACAAGTGTCATGTGCTCACACTGATGGTTGAATTGGTTGAATACAATACAATTTGGGGATGATAAAGAGTGGAATTAGTATGATGATAGGGAAAAGTTTAAATTTTAGTTATCTAATAATTTTAGTTGTGGGTTGAAAAATGATATTGTTTTGTAACTTGTTATGTATTTCTTTTTTCTTTAGGTCTAATTACAAACTGTAATAATTTTATTAGATTTTATTTTTTTACAGAATAAAGGTTGAGTTTGTTTAGCTCACGAAGGATTTAATGGTGATTCTGGTGATCTCAAGTATTGTGTAAATATGAAATAAAAAATTTAAATTTTTTTAGATCAAGTTAATAAAGAAAAAAAAGGTTGAGTTTGAGAATTATTATTGGCTGCTATCTGCTAATGTGTTGTTATTCAAGAAAAACCAATGCAAACTTTCACTCATAGTTATTTAAGGAAAACCAATGCAAGCTTTCACTCATGCCATCTGAATCTTAAGTGTTAACCTATTTTCTTATGTACAAGAAAAACAAGCTCTTAGGCAAGTTCTACCGCATACTCCAAACCTACTATCAATATACACTATATATTCATATACTTTTAATTTTCATAATTTAAAAATTTTAATTAATTTTAATAATTTTAACTTGAAATAAGTTAATTTTATATTTAAAAATCTTATTTTTAATAAAAAAAATATTTTAAATTTTTGACACTAGCATAGATCCATCTTAACTCCTGGATATATCAAGTGTTAGCAATCAAATCACTTGAGGTGTAAACAATGTTTGCTCCTCAAAAGATTTGATTCCCCTCAGCCCTCGATAGATAGGACACTAAGATGGATATGTCTTGATTTACTTCAAAAAAAATGCCATTCTCCATATATGATGTTGATATAAAATTATTTTATATAAGGTGGACATTAAAATATTGTTTTCTTTCTCTCTAAATATATGAAATTGATATTAAAATATTAGTTAACACGAAAATTTAAATATTTTATTCTAGGTAAAAATATTAAAAAACTTTTTCCTTTCAATTTTTTTACTTTTCTATATCTAAAATTGAAATAATTTTATTTTTCTATATATAAAATTGAAATAAAATTATGTTATTTAATAGATAAATTTAAATATTTTATTTATGGTTGATAATGAAATATATTTTTATTATTAGTATTTTTTTAAGTTAAGTGTCACTAGCATAACTAGTTGAGGATGGGCCTTGTTAGCAAGGCGACTCAAGATCAAACCTCACGGGGGTGGTTGTGCCCTGTGCTACGGGGAGGATACATGCTAAAAAGTCTAGTCATCTTAGGGTTGGTGTGGCCTAGGCTGGGTGCGATCCCCGAGTGACTTTGGAAAATAAGATGCCCCTAGGTCACAGTTTCTCAAGCCACAAGTCAAGCCGAAGATGACAGACAACTTGACAAACAAACAAAAATATATCTTTTTTAAATACCCTATGTCAATATATATGACATAGAATTATGTTTTTTTTTTTTTTGTAAATTTGGTAGAGCCTTACTATTTTCTATTTATCATAAAAATGAAGGTTGCATCATATACAAAGTTAGTGGCCTCAACCTGCCCGAAGGAAACCAGGTCTGTTGGCCACCGTAACACATTAAAAGCCATTGAAAATTGATATTGTTTCCTTCTTCTACTTGCAACAATGGCAATGTGACATAGAATTATGTTATTTAATAGAGAAATTTAAATATCTTATTTATAGTTAACAATGAAATTTTTTTGTTATTAATATTTCTTTTTTAAATACTTTATGTTAATTTCTTGATCTTTATATATATTTATATAAAATTATGTTATTTAATAGAGAAATATAAAAAAATTATTTATGGTTGATAATGGTTTTTTTTTGTTATTAATTTTTTTTTTTAAATACTATGTGTGAACTCTATGTTGAGCATAGAAGGAATTCTGTAACTCCTTTATAGTGTTATTAAACTCCATATCGAGTAATGAAGGAATTACACATAAATCATTTATAAATAGAAAATTTCCAATGTGAATTACTTTATCTCTATATATACAATTTGATGGAAAATTATGTCATTTACGATGGATATTCAAGTATTATATTTATCGTCAAGATTGAAAGTTTTTTTTAATTAATATTTATCTTCAATATTAAATTTTTTTTTTTTAAGGCACTCCTTTATGCGAATTCACTTGTTCAATTCCCTGCCCCGATCGGGGTGATGTATTTGGACATGATGATGAAGATGTAGTCCTACCCATCTTACAAAAAAATATATATAAGTATTATTTTATTTCTTTTAATGTCGGTTGTAGAGCACCTTCAACAAGTGTCTCTTATCATTGATGCATTTTTTACGAGTAATATTTTTCAATTAGAAATAGACATAAAAATTCAAGGTATTTACTATTTGTGCATGATCTCGTTCATCTCAACATCATCTATGTTAGAGCACAATTGCTATGCATATTTTAATAATATTGCAAAAGGATTTTAATCTCATATATATATATATATATATATATATATATATATATATATATATATATATATATATATATATATATATATATATATATATATATATATATATATATATATATATATCCAAGCCTTTAGGGCTAGCTCAATTGATTGAGTCCCTGACGTTAAATCGCCTTTGCATTGAGAGGTCATAGGTTCAGTTCTCTCGACACTCTCGAGGTCAGGCTCTATGGTTGAGCCGACAATAAGTGATCCCTTAGGGTGGATCTTCCTCGTATAAATATTTCGTGGATGTAGTGATCACTAATATCCAAGATCATGTGAACTACATAGAAAAAAAACTCTATAGATATCACCAATTTTAGGAACAACTGGTAAAATTGCCTATATCCTAAGAAAGAATCACATTATGGCCACCTTCAAACCCATGTATATCTTTCCTAGTTACCTAAAATCGGTGAAAGATCCCCTTGATCCAAAGTGTCAAAAAGGGGTTTATCTAATACCTTGCTCTTGTGGTAAACCATATGTAAGGGAAATTGGTCGTTTAATCAAAACTAGAATCCAAGAGAAGTCGGCTGACATAAAACATAATTGCTCCAAAAAAATTGCTTTAGCTGAACATTCTAACAACACCAAACATCAAACCTGTATTGAAAATACCTGCATCATAGATAAAATTGATCATTATTTTCATAGAAAATTTAGAAAAGCTATAGAAATTAACAAACATCCTAATAACCTCAACAAAGACAAAGGATGGAAGATTAGTGAAAATTAGATTCCCGCATTAATGTCTAAATAAATCTCCTCCCAACCCTCCCCTCAAAGACTTCTTATGTATTATTAATTATAATTTTTCATAATTAGATTAATTTATAAAACATTATAATAATTATATAACATATAAATTAATTTAAAATTTACATTTTATCCCTCACGATAATAAAACAAATATTAATATAACACATACCTTATTTGGAATTTAACCATATATAATATAAGATAAAAAATATATATATCACATTATCCCCACACATTAATAACACAAATATTAATATATCATTTGAATATTAACATTACAAACAACACAATTAATTAATATTAATATAATTAAATTAATCAATATTAATATAATTAATTTTAATGTAATTAAATTAATCAATATTAATATAATTAGATTAATCAATATTAATATAAATATAAATATCTTACATCTATACTTTAACATTGTTGAGAAATCTAGGTCATTAGTATTAAGTGATTTCTCTTTATTAGTGATGGTTTGTGAATGCTTTTTACTTCATTAGATTATGATCTTCTTCTTCTTAGTTTATTAGTTTTCTTTTTCATTAAACAATAACTAATGCATAATCACAAATAGACAAGAGACACAACATGTAGGCTATGAGCCATGGCCAAAACCTCTCATTCTTTGAGAGGAAAACCCGCACAAATTTCTCTTATAGAGATTCCAATTGACGAATACCAATACCAAGACCCTTGATATAGTAGCCTCTCAAAGACCAAGACACAAGTCCTCTTTCATCTTCTTGTTTGTGCTTCCGTGGTTCCTTCTACTTCAAATTTAACACCATATGTGATGATACCCAACTGTGATCATTGTGTTTGTCAAGGAAACAAAACTCATTTCTAAACCAAAGTCACTGCCTCCTATTGGAGCCATCAAGGCCTTATTTCTTGTCACAATAGTGAACCTTTGTCACTATAATGTACCCATATGAAACATAGAAAGATATTGAGTTACTGTTGACTGAGAACATCCCTCGGAGCAAAAGCGAATTCAAGTAGCACTGAGACATCACCGAGTTCTTGTAGCACACCAAGATAGCGTTAAATTCATGAGACAACATATCATCATATCACCGAGCTACAATACCATTGTATTTTACCGAGCATAGAGATCATCATATCATTATGCCACTGCAATTTCACCGATCCATCATGCCACTGCAATCTGAGCTTCTAGAGGGATCTAATTCCCATCAACGCTGTCACCCACACTGTCCGAAATAGAGAGACCTTCTTGTGGAGATCCGAAATTGTCTTTCCACCAAGAATTTCAGAGGTATATGAATATTTAGACTGTGTCTTTTGTGATGACCCTAGCCGATTATATATAGTAGTTAAATCCATAAATAGGCCAACCTGATTTTTTCTAAATATTGTCTATTTGAAGTGAGCCGACATGATATCTTTCATACAGTTTGGAGGCCGAATTTGAAGAGGAGGATTGTGCTTGTCTTTGGAGGGATACTTAGACATTTTCATAGACTCATATACATTGACGCATCCTCAAGAAGAGCTCTTCATACATGACATTAATTCTTTGACTTTACATGACAAATCCTAACGCTCTCAATGGGAGTCAACTAAAATAAAATCACTTGCTCATGAAACTCATTAAGCAAGGATTACAATAATAATTGTATTTTCTTCATTACATCATTTACATAAGTCACAATTACATGTCATTATGAGGACCAAACCTAGTTAGACTTTTCAACACTCCCTCTTAACTAGGGAGGTATTCATAATGGTACTTGGTCATTATCAATTTGAATAATTTCTCATAAGAAGAATTGGATTGGTAACCCATTTATAGCATCATATCAACCAACATTTCCACATAGAAAATCCTTGACTAATAACTCTATCTCTCCACAATATCTGAGCTCAATGTTGGCGATACCAATGATTTATAGACACCCTATCATTGTCTCTCGTGGAACATACCCCACTCGGATTCTCAAGGTGTGTTCCAACATGACTATTCTTATTTTGTATTCCCAGTACTCAAAGAATATCTGTCCTCTACGACTACTCTTGTCTTGGATGCCCTAACTCATCCTCAAGGAGTAACTGATGGAAAATATTTATCCAATCCTCCATTCTATATTCCCATGTGAAGACTATAATGATATGTATATCACTCCTCATAGCCTTTAATAAGACATATGGTTGTTAGTCCTGGTCTAGTTCATGAAAAATGAAGTAGAGAACAATATATGTCACTCCCTCATAATTAGGGAGGACATATTCCAATAAAGGAATGTACTCATTCCTACACAAGGAATGTACCTAAGCTCCCTCTTAACTTAGGAATTCCCAAGTTCTTCCAAGTAAGAAAATTTCTTTCGAGCTCCCTCTTAAATAAGGACCTACAACAACTACTCATGTGGAGGTAATGGGACAACCAACTGCTTGAATAAATCATTCCTTTGATGTCATGGATTTATTCTTTGTTATGGAGTCTTCATCTTTTGGGACTTCTTCATAGGGCACAGATCATCCATCACTTTCATCCATGAGTCAATCATGTCATCATTCCTTTCATCAGAAAGTGATCCATCATTCTTCATCTGTTCTCGCTTCATGTTTTTATGCCTTCTTCATGCCATATTTTCCATAAGGATCTTACATCCTTCTATATGGTCCTTTAGGAAGACATCTACAGTTCTTCCCTTTGGCATTCCTGCATAATCCCATCCATATGTTTGTTCAAAGACAAGAAATGAACATTTAAATCAAAATTACCTTTGTGATGGTCTTTCATCATGACATCTTCTTGTAGGTATCAACATCCTGCATACATGTTGACACATATCCTAAATATATTCATTGTCAAGGGTCTCCATCTTTTTCAGACTTCCATCAGAGCCTTCATATCTTTCCAGGAGATTTTCTAGTCAAATATTCTTGGTCTTTTGGATGTTGATTGCCTTTATCATGGTTGCATATTTCACGATCTCTTCCCGCCTTTCTTCACACATTCCATTCCCAGGAGCTTTCAATCAGGGTTTCTTAATTGTAGTCAACCACCTCATACTTCATATGAGGAAATATTATGTTGGTTTCATCTAGTGTGACCTATACCTTCTTGCATCCTTTCAAAGGAGGAGATACTTTTCCCTTTGAACATGCTTCTCAAGATAGAAGTAGTGATCCATGTTCCCTGCAACCATACGACATGACATTATAATATTAAATACAAGCATACATACCTCATTTACCTTTAGGTCATCTAGGCTTCTTTCAACATCTTCCTTGATTGAAAATATATTCAACCCTTTGATCTGCTTCATATCTTATGTCATCATGCCATCATCCCATGAACTCCACAAGTTGGATTTCTTGATGAAACACTTGCTTCCTCTCTAGATTGTTGAACCCTCCGATGAGGATTCCATCAAAGAATCTTGAGGATCATGCATATCCCTAGCCGACAGATGTTTCCTTTTTGATTTGATGTATGATGAGCCTTGTCCTAGATGACTTCTTCCTTTCCTTAAGTTTCCAATGAGGTTCCCAAGAGCTATATCCTTTATGTTTGACTGCCATGGATTTTGTTTCATTTGTCCTTCATGATTCTCTATGGTGATGTCATGAGCTCTTGTTTCTAATGCTTCCATGATGCCACAAGGCATATTATTATTTATTATAGCCATATACTATAACAAAATATTTAGGAGCTATGATAAGACCTTTTGAGAGGGATAATATCTCAGTCATAGTAGAGATCTCTTAATTCCACTTTTCTTGGACTTATTCTCTTTGGCTTCCTCCATCTTTTCGGTGATATGGGCTTCTTTTCTTCCTCTTTTGATATTGTCCCTTTAGGAAAATATTTCTTGTAATGTCCATAATTTTTTGATAAAAATGAATCTTAGCGATGCTCTTCTTTCTTTTTCCGTGGACCAATTTTTTTTCATACTTCCCTTTCCTTCTTGTAAATGCTTGAGTCCTTTAACCTTCAACACTTTTTCGTTCAACTTGTATTCTTCTATCTAGCATAGAAACCACAAGTTGTTGAATGAGGTAACTTTCTTATCCCCATGGAAATTTGTTACCTTGTTCATTAGTTAGTTCATTTAGAACAATGATTATTATTTTCTTATCATCTCTCCCAGATATCGTAGTTGATATCTTATGAAGATCATGGAAAATTTTAGGGGCTAATATTCGTAGGTGGGCTAATTTTCCATGGTTTTTCCAAAAAAAAGATTTGCCAATTTCCATTTTTTTATAAAAATGATTCGCCCAAATTTTACAATATAAAATTATTTTACGTAAAAAATCGCCAATATTATATAGAAAAAATATATAATATCATTATAAATTTGAATAATTTTACAAATACATCAATAAAATTTTTATAGTTTTCATATTAGGGACTAGTTAGATTCGCCAATTTTTTAAACATCAAGATAATTTTCCATCCTTAAAATTATCCCTGATGAAGATGTCCCTTCATTCTGTGATACCTTCAATTTTGTGTAGATCAGGTCTAAGTGATATGACCTTTTTATCACATCTTCATAGAATAGTTCTTCCAACTTATCATATATCTCCTTTATGTCTCTAATCCTTCTATATAGGGATGAGGAGACCTTTGATTGATTTCATAAGAATCCTTTTAGCCCTTTGATCCCTTTCCATGTATTAGGATAATGCTTGACCTTCAGAGACTTTCCATAGACATGATTAATGACTTCACTTTCTTCGAGGACTATGTTTATCCTCATTTTTCCATGCAAGGAATTTCAATGACCCAACCAGCTCATGGATCTCCTTGCCAACATGAATTCATTTTACCAAATTTGATTAAAGAATAAAAGATACCTACTTGACAAGTGAAGATTAAATATTCAACTTGATCACTTTGATGATGGTTGATGACGATGTATTAGTGCTCCCTTTTGGATGATCTTCTTCCAAGGCAGGGAGAGGATCCTTGATTCAATGTGAGGTAACTTGAATTATATCTTTTGATGGCAATACCTTTTAGCCTTCTAGCCTTCATGATACTTAGACTTCCTCGGTGGGGAATGAGTGTAGATAAAAAATTATTCTAAAGCTTCAACTTTCTCCAAGATGATGTGATATTTTTCCTTGAGTTACTTCTCTTGGATGTATGTACTTTGGGTTTTCTTGCTTTGTAGATCTCTTCATCTCGATGAGGGTATTTGTGGTCCTTTGATAAGGCCTATAGGATCCCACACTCTTGTTGGTGCAGACTTCTAGTTGCCTTGATTTGTAGATCCATCACTTTTCTTTGATGACCTTCGAATTTCTTAGATGATTTTATCGAAACTCAATCCTTGAGTGCCTCTTTTATTATATTCCCTTCCTTTTACTTTAGCACCTTAGCTCTGATACCATGTTGAGAAATCTAGGGCATTAGCATTAGGTGATTTCTCTTTATTAATGATTATTTATGAATGCTTTTTACTTCTTTATATAAGGATCTTATTCTTCTTATTTTATTAGTGTTCTTCTTCATCAAAAAATAACTAATGCACAATCATAAATAGACAAGAGACACAACAAGTAGGCTATGTGCCAGGGCCAAAAACTTTCACTCTTTGAGAGGAAAACCCGCAAAAAAAATTCTTATAGAGATTCCAATTAACGAATACCAAGACCAAGACCCTTGACCTAGTAGCCTCTCTAAGACCAAGACACAAGTCTTCTTTCATCTTCTTGTTTATGCTTCCTTGTTTCCTTCTACTTCATATTTCACACCATATGTGATGATACCCAACTATGATCATTGTGCTTGTCAAGGAAACCAAAATCAATCTTGAACCAAATTCATTGCCTCTTTTTGGTGCCATCGAGACCTTCTTTCTTGTCACAGTAGTGAACCTTTGTCACTATAATGCACCCATCTGAAACATAGAAATAGATCGAGTTACTGTTGATTGAGAACATCCCATGGAGCATCATCGAATTCATGTAGCACTGAGACAACACTGATTTCTTGTAGCACACTAAGATAACGTTAAATTCAAGAGACAACATATCATCATATCACCGAGCTATAGTAAAATTGTATTTTACTGAGCATAGATATAATCATATCATTGTGCCACTGCAATTTCACTCAGCCATCATGCCATTGTAATATGAACTTCTAGATGGATATGATTCCCATCAGCACTGTCACCCACATTGTCTGAAATATAGAGACCTTCTTGTGGAGATCTAAAATTGTCTTTCCACCGAGAATTTCAGAGGTATACAAAGATCTAGATTGTTTCTTCTGTGATGACCCTAACTGCGTATATATAGTAGTTGGTCCCATAAATAATATGACCTGAGTTTTTCCGAATAGATGTGTCTATTTGAAGTGAGCTGACATGAGATATTTCAGACAATTTGAACGCCGAATTTGAAGAGAAGGACTGTGCTTGTCTTTGGAGGGATATTTATACATTTTCATAGAATCATATACATTGACACATGATTAATAAGATCTCTTCATACATGACAGTAATTATTTGAATTTACATGAAAAATCCTAATGCTCTCGATGGGAGCCAACTAAAATAAAATCACTTGCTCATGAAACCCATGAATAAAGGCTTACAATAATAATTTTATTGTCTTCATTACATCATTTACATAAGTCACAGTTACATGTCATTATGAAGACCGAACCTAGTTACACTTTTCAACAAACATTGATACATAAATTATATTAATTTAATTTTAATTATTTCCCTTCCCTTTTATCATTTTAGGGTTTCTTGTCGGCTCTTCCTTTTTTACCCCTTCCTTTACCTATTTATCTTAACCTCATATGTGATTAGTATTTCACATATATTTTTATCCTGATAATGAACCATGATAGTAGGTTTGAAACGTCAATCAAATATTTATGAATGCCAAGGGTTCGGAAATCAAATTGCAACAAGAAAACGACCGCAGAAGTCTAAAATCTAAATGGAATTTTTGCCACATGTCCGTAGGAAATGAACCTTTTTATTTTATTTTATTTTTTCAGTGGACCATTCATTCACATGGTGATGTTTTTATGACCAACACAAACACAAGTGACATTTGTGAGAGTGTGCTTGGGATTCCATGTAGAAAACTAGAAACATTAGAGATGCAAATGCTTAGTTGTTGTCTACCATCAAATATTCAACACAAGCATGCAAACAAATGACACAAGGTTCTTAAAGACCACATATTTTAATGGAAGGTCGTAGTGGAGTTACAAGAGGAATTGTAGGCTATAAATAAATTTCCTTTAAGGTATTGTAGGTTGGTTTATGGTGGCCAACAATTTGATGATAAATATTATGCTCATTCTTATGATGTATGCCAGTGGGTTGGTAAGCCCTCCAGAAGAGATGAATTACCTTTAAATATACTCAGGGGTTTATCAATAGAAATGATTTTTTGGAGCTAGGAGAGCCAATTGGGTGGTAAAAAATGAACTCTGACACATGCACATATCCCAAGCACAATCGCTCTATTCTCCCCTATGTGACTTTTTCCTTCCCTTTGGATATTCAAGCACATATTTACCACATAGTCTAACGACAAGATGTTGTTTCTTATCTTCTACCCATATGTATGCAATTATGATGGTTCAAGCATGGATAAATGTATATATCTCTTTGCACGCCTGCATTACTCTTTAAGGGGCATTCACCCTAGAAAACTACCCACCACTTATTAAGTGCACTGCCCTGAAATTCTCACCGAGAGCTTTAATCCTTCAACTAATACTTATTTTTTGCATATATTTTGATATAAATACAAATTTTCAGATATAAATACATAACATAAGATTACCATAACCCACTTAATCCCAATAATTATTTCATTGAATATGTGGGAAATGAACCTTATTTTTCAACGGTCCATTTGTCCCCATGGTGGTGTTTTGATCACCGACACTGACACAAGTGACATATATTAGAGTATGCTAAGGATTGCATGCAAAAAACCAAAAACAAAACAGATGAAAATGCTTATTTGTTATGTACCATTAAATATCCAATGCAAACATGGGAAGAAATGGCACAAGGTCATACCATACTTTTGTGCTTTATTTTCAACACGATATCAAATATTTTCCAGTTGCAATTTTTTGTTCAAGTATTAACATTTATGGATAAGTAATATGCATAGAATATTAGCCCAAATCAAGGTGACTTATCAATGTACTTATATTGGATTTTCTTACGATATCTTTCTAAATGGTGTTGAATTTTTAGATCATTTATGTTTTGGAAATTGGACAATGTAAAAAAACACTCATGCACAGAGACATACACATGTATGTATGTTGATAAAGTTAGCAATGTCCTTATTACACTATGGGAACAAATTTTAAATCACCATCACATTAATAAAAGTAGTGTCTGGGCTAATTTTTCATCTAGTAGAGTTGGTTTTACACACTGAGGCTAGACTTTTAGGTGAGATTAACTACCTTATGGTTTCTTTTGTGGGGGGAGACAACACCATAGATGCAAGAAAACCTATTTATGTTTTGTTTCTTAGTATTTTCTTATGTTACTTACCATAATTAAATTTTAGTATTCTTTCCCATCCTTTCATGCCTCTCAGTTATCTGTGTCGTAGGAGTAGATGCTCTACAAGCACTAGTTTATTCCATATATAAAGCATGAGTATAAGTAACCAATAATTCAACCTAGTTTAACCAATCCCTATCTAATTCTAGCATTTTCATCCCACCTCCTTTAACGATATATTTAATGACCTTATGGTCTCTTTAATAGATACAATGTAACAAAGGATATCGAAATGTGTATTTAAAATATTGATAATGATCACAATTTGAGCTCTTATTAAATGAAAACTATAGTGTTTTAAGGAATATGGAGGAGTATACAAAAGTCTAGATCAAATATCCTTCCTAAAGATATCATATGATAGGCTTAGGCCTGCCACTCCCTTTTACAATGTGTGATATGAGGTGCAATTTAGTACTTGTTTAGGAGTGTAGTATATATGGATTTAATATCGCTAGATACTCAAGGTAACTACACATAAGTTTTCCCAATTGTTGAGAAATTTGAGTTCCTGTTGTTCCTCCCTATGATAAAATTTATAAATGAAAATATTATTGTAATTGTAAAAACCTTCGGAAGATAATGCCAACCTTACAAAAGATAACCTCATGTGTTTGCCTCTATGTTTGTTGAGCCACCTTTTGGTAAATTTCTTGTCCCATTCTCTACAGATTTAAATATTGATTAATGTATTTTCTAAATTATGTAGTTATTTACTACTTCTGAAGATATGTATTGAGTGGTGCTCTAAAAAATACATAGTTTTCTCCATTGTTATTCCATGAAAATTTCCTTTGAGATCATAAAACAAAAAAAATGGAAGTTATATAAAAGTAATGGTAAGCTTATTTCATCTTAATGCATTTTTATTGTTTTTATCAATGGTGTACTAAAAACAATATCATTTCAAGACTAAGCATCCTAGTTGGAGAATTCACTCTAAAAAAGTGTGACTCGATTTTATTTATTTTTATAAAAATAACATGATTAAATATTTGAAATAAATGTCGATATAGCTTACTAGTCAGTGTCGTTGGTTAATTTTTGAAACAAATCTTGGTAAATAATCTATTACTAGGTCTACTTCTTAGTCCATCTGCTAGACCTCTAAATATGCTACCTCTTGTCCTCTGTAAATTGTATTTCTATACAAGGTGCTCTAAGCACATGTCTCATATAGTGATGGAAAAATTGTTATTTAGGTTTGATATATTAATGAGAGTTCCCTAAACAAGCGATGGTAAGAAACGATGACGTGGTTGGGAGGTGGTTGACGAAGGCAGTGAGAGTTGTCTAACACTTTGACACAATTGACACCCTAATAGAGTAAGTTGTAGAAGTGTTGTTTAACATATTGCAGTTTTACTATGAGAAGAAGACTTAAGATAATGTAAAGAAATACATATAAAAAATATAAGACTACTTACTTTAATGTAAATAAAAACGTGAAAATATATGATGAAAGAACTTGGATTAATGTAAAGTTTCATATAAAAATATACATCAAGAAGAGAAAATTATGCAGTAAGGCCCCAAACTTTTATTAACTAATAAAAATTAAAAGGATAATTCTATTTTATTTATATAATGAAAATTAAAATGATAATTTTATTTTATTTTATTTTATTTATATATAAAAAAAATTATGTTTCATATCTAAAAGATCTATGGTCAAATTGAATGTGATTCCCGGTTAATGATCAATCGATCACTATAATCCATATACCACCTTTGGCAGGGAATAATAAACATGTAAACAAAGTTAAGCCAATTAATTGTGCCACACTTTCTACCACGATTTAATATTAAGGAGCTATATTTTAGTATTTTTTTTTTCAAGTTATCAAAGACAATTTGTGAGACTAATATTGAATTATATTGATGTACTTTTTTCTAATTTGTAAATTAATATTGTAAAACTAATTAAATATATTTTGTATTTCTTCATCTATTAAGTAATAGAGTGTTGGATATGTGTTGGGTTTTTTAAATATATATAGATTTTACATGAATACATAGCGGCAAGTACATTTCAAGTCTTGTATAGGTTTTGAATAGTTCTAGTTTATGATTTTATATAGGTTATATTCCAATACTTTTTAGCAAATTAGGATGGAGTGACATTGAGGAATATCCATGTATTGTCTTATAATCTACATTGGTTAGCATAACTAGAAAAAAGTGTGGTCCTAAGTTTGTTGATTTTACTGGTTAGGGTTTTTGGGTATATCTCTTATGCATTTTGTACGTGTCATTCTTTTTTTTGTTTTCTTAATAACCCATTAATGTTTCTCCTCTTATATAATATATCTCTAATTATTTTTTTCATTAAAACTAGTGATGTGAATAATTGGGAAAGAAAACATAAGAGCTCTAGGAAGGCCCTTTAGAGAGGGAATCTAATGCTCTATAATTTTTTTTTAATCTTAAATTACCATGAGTTGGAAGAGGTTAAGGATATCTATAATGATGAAAAAATAGATTGGATGCATTAAGAGGTGATTCCCAACGTAGCAGAGGAAACTATGGCTTTGGGTTGTTTAAAGTCTTTAAGTTATTTTGGAGAAGGAAAAATATTTATTTAGGATTTTAAGTTTGGTATTTTTTTTTTTTATAGGATAAGAATCAACTTATAATGGTTTTAAATTTTTTAGATGGAATGACACAATTATTGTATTTTCAACAAAAATTATGATATGAGAATTCATATGATAAAATTTAGGTTAAGAGCTTCGATTTAATGTGGGAGGGAAATAGATTTTGTATAAGAAATTGAGACCCAGAGAAAATACAATCCATTAGAGACTTGCCCATGAATCCAACTCCAGTGAAAATATGATAGAATATGGGGTAGAATAACAAAGCATTCCTATCAATTGGAAAAGGAAAACAATGACAATGTTATCATATCTTTTGGGGTTATTACTCTGTACAAAAATCATTAGTAAGTGAAGGGTATTAACTCTTGACATGAAGAATTATTTGTTGGCAAGCATTCAAGTTGTACTTCATGTTCAAGACTTCTTGTGTCATAAAGTATTTTGAAAGACAAAGGAGATGCTTGATACAAATCACAAGTGAAGACAACTAGCCTAAGGATATCACTTTAAAGATTCTTCTCCTTATTATTTGATATTATTACAATAAGTATCAGTTTGATTTTGTAATATCTCACCAAAAAACATAGCAACCTATTTGTTATAAAGTGGATTTGAACTTTAAATATAAACATATAACAACTAAATTATCCTAGAGACATGTATCAATCCTTTCTTACATCTTACCTTTCTACTATTGTAAGCATCAAGCTATTCAATGATATTTTGTGAATCACATAAAACTTTAAATACATAGTAGTAGTGTGATTACCATTAAGCGGTGGGTGTGTAACAATGCCAAATTTTTAGCATAAGAAAACATTTTCCTTGGATATATCTTGGATATGGGAAAGTGGCATCCATCACTAAATGAATTCAACTTTATGTGTCCTACTCTAACGAATTCAACTTGATTTGTATTTCTCTAATGGTTGCATGGTGTGGTTGCTATTTCTCCTACTTTTTTAGGAAAGTTCATGGTATATCATTTCAAGGCCAAAAAGAACTAATAACATATCAAGTTAGCAAAGTAGTATAGCATAAGGAAAGAGTAGCATGAAAGTTAGACTAAGAGCATTTGCAATGGGCGTTTATATCATATGACGTATTTATCACAAGTAACTTTAGATTTGTTGAGGAGTTGGGTAGAGCCCTTCAGAGCTTTTAGCAAGCTAAGAAAGTAGGTTAAACATTGTACATTGAAATGTGATATTTTCTGAACCATATGTGTTCATTAGTTTCAAAACTTATTCATAAGTATAAATAGTCCATATTAGTTTTCGTTTTTTTTTTCTTGATTAGGAGGGTGGGACTAGCCATGAATTTTGAACCTGTTACCTTATGATGTAGGAGGATCTTTGGCCTAAAAAAATATGCATTGAAAAATTTTATTTAATAGCTTAGAGGATGAAATAAGAGTGTTGTGATACTATTTTTATTATAGTACCTTTGACTTCATTTTTGTTTGACACCACCCTTCTATTATAGTGTTGCATCATCATTGTTGTAACACCCTCCTCCCACATTTACCCAAGCTAATAGGTCCACCGGGGTAAACATGTGACGAAGTGTTACTATGATATGATTCAAACTCCTATATCACATTAAAGAAGTGGATTCGATAAAACTAAACCAAACTGACCTTCCTCAGATGCTACAGGACCTTCATGAGTCAACCAACCATTCCAGGTGTTCAACCCATAACACAATTTGTTGTTTGACTGATCTACAACCCCAATCACACTGATGACAAACCCTCCATGTGACTAAAACCCTCCATTCATATGCACAACAAAGAATCCATGAGGTTGTAGCTTTTTCCAGGCATTTTTGTGCCAGCGACCCTAGATTCTTAGGCAAATTTTCAAGGCCAGGACTGGGGCCACTACCCAGAACATTATGAAACTTCCAAATTTTATAAATAACATGATGACAAGGCCTATAATGTGAAATTTTAGCAAGGATATGAACTCACAAGGCCTAGACATGACATACATTCCATCAAACACATCATGAACATGTAATCTATAGGTCATATAAACACACCTACACATAGGAACTTCATACTTATGTGAGAATCGCTAAGAAGGACTAATGTCATCTCATAATAGTTGAATTACCATATATTAGGCCATACATTCATTCTTCATTCATGTACTAAAAAAAACATAATGAGAGCCATGACTAAGATCTGTCATAAAACCATACTTATAACCATCAAAATAACAATGATAGAACAACCATTAAGATCACATAGTAACAGGAACAGTTACACATAATACACAAGAGGAAAAGAGATCTTATAAACATATGCAAAATGCAACTGAGTCTGGGACTTCCACATACCACCCAACCATAGATTGAGTTGAACCAAATCTTTATTTCAGCCTATCACCCCCATGCCATATTCCAAGCACAAATGTAGGAATCACAATAAAACCAATCCAGGTTTCCTCAAGCTTTACTGCAATCCACCAAGGTATTCGTAGGCCCAATCAATAAGAATACAATACCAAGCTTTACCACAATCCCACCATATATCGACCCAGGGATCACTAGGCCTATACAAGCATGGATGCATCCGGATCTATCCACTTACACCGAGAGGAATTTTCATGTCTCCTAGTCTCTAGGATTTACCATATATCCCGACATTCACTGGTAGAGGATTCCTAGGCCTAATCAAGACTACACCCTCTAGGATTTACTATATATCCCGCTATTCACTAGTCGAGGATTCCTAGGCTTAATTGAGGGCACGCACCTCTAGGATTTACCGTATAACCTGCCATTCACCGGTTGAGGATTCCTAGGCCCACCAAGGTACACACAATTCGGCTTTACCGCAATCCCACCTTCACCGGTCCATGGATTCCTAGGACTTGTGTTCTTCTCTAGAGACCACCTGTTGACCTAATTAATTGTTCCTAAAAGGACTAACTAACTACTACACATTAATATATCAACCCGAGGTTTCATTTTTCTATTTCAAGGTTATCGATACAGTTTATGCAAGAGAAATGTTGATATGGCTAGTGACTATTATCCTATTGAAAATAAAACTACAATATCAAAGGAATAAACTCAGGATGCAATTTCTAATTATTGCAAACTATTCGAAACATTAACTTCTGCAGGCTTCTGAAGGAAACAGTAAAATAAAACCTACTGAACATCAAGTTGTTTCTTAGGGAACAACAACTACATAATCATACTATTAAAAGTGATTAAGCAAATGGAATAGAAATGTATGATAATCTACAGGAAACAGAAAGAAGGAACACTATTGTTAACATATTAACTAAAAATATATATATTCTATAACAATCTCAATAAACGTGATTCAAAACAAAGCATTCAATTTAAAAAACAAGCAGTGAGAAATTAAGAAAAATTACACAAATAGAAATAACTGAAACAAGAGAATCAAATACCAATTTAATGATACAAGAGAAGACAATGTCGCTTCCAGGATCGGGCCCACATCCAAAATCGAACTGTCATATGAAGGAATCAACACAACAGACTAAATTTGAGAAATAAACACTTTCATTTGATTATAGAGAACCAGTTACAAATAATGTACTTGCAAATATTAGCTCATGCCAAAAATAACATTGCAACTTTAAACAACCTCTTTCGAGGTTTAATGCCAATTTTTATAGTGTACTAGTGAAAGATAAAAATAAGAGAATCTATTTTCAATAACAAGCGATCCTGAGAATCTAAAGATTCTCATGATGCTCATTTAAGCTAAAAAGGTCTTACTGCATCTGGAAGATCGTGGCGAGAGGTCACCTTTAACTAGTTTTCTCCAAACAAAGTGTAACAGCCTCAGGCTTATGCACTATCCCATGATCATTCCAGGAAGCAAGATCAAATATCAATGCATCAATAGATCCCTTTCCAATAATGAGGATATGTTTGTTAGGAAATAATCCTTTAATGATCGAATCCATTCATAAAATAATAAAATAATAAATGCATATAAAACACTACTAAAATCTATACTACACAAGTTAGCATAGCCTAATTACAAGAAAAACTTAGAAAATAATATGAAAACTAAGAAGTAAGGCAAGGAGAATATGACAATTATGAGGCCCAACATCACCCCCCAACTGACCTTTTTGCATGACCTCATGCAAAGAAATGATTAATATGTAGGGAAGTTAAGGAGTAATCTTCATAAGCTTTATCTCCTCTATGCCTGAATCCATTTCTACTTCGGAGCTCTTCAAAAGCCACAAAATTACCTGCTTCTCATAAGTCATAATCATATTTATAAAATGGCTGAGGGCACCAGATCATGGGGCATCGATACATTCATCCTATCTAGTGGATGCCTCTTTCCAATACCAAGTGAACATAGTCTTCTACTCTAGTCATGGCATACCGAAAATTGTGATAACCAAAGGGTTCTCTATTATTGACTTCATTAGGTGATGCCTGCCATCTCACCTTAGCTCCACGAAGAGCCTCATCTCTGATATGTTCCATATATTCCATCCTTGAATGCAAGACATCATATGGAATTTGTGCAAGTGCAGAATAAATACCAGGATTTTCTATGAAGATACCATGATGAATTTGTGTGCGGAAGGGGTTATTAGGTTCCCCTCTAACACAAAGATCAAGACCATGCTCCCTCCTTCGGAAGGTGTGATAAGCCTTTGCGCATTTCATCTGGTTCCTAGCAAATGATATAAAATCTTGAAATTGAATATCTCCAATAAATGGGACAGGATTTTCTTTCACATGCTCTTCCAAAAAGAAATTATGCATATATAATTCACATAGAAGATACTTTGTATACTCATCCTGTCTACGAAAAGTAGAAATGAAATTCAGTACATTTCTAAACTCGTGTGGTTGTCCAGATTGTATAGCTTTCACTTTGAGCAACATATATATCTCAAGCAAATATAAAGCATAGTTCCGGGTTGGGAACCTGCGTGCCAAGGAATCTAAATAAATGGATAAATTTTCTTTCATTTGCTCTGCAAATTTCTATAGGAGGTCCTTTAAATTTTGTACTTCCTTCTCAGATGCTCACAGTTGTGCATAGGTCTCATCTTGTGTTATTTTCGGTGCTTTAAATCGTTGGAGAAACTCCTGATGTTCCCTCCAGGACACCACTTCTCCTTGATATCTTGTTATGGTATCCTACTATTCTTCCATAGTTTTGTGCAAGACTATAATGGTTGCTTATATAATCAAGGGAGTATAGGGAGGAACATTTTCTATTTGTACCCCTCTGTCATTAAAATTAAATGGTGAATCATTCTAAGTTCCTATTTCAACAAGGCTAGGAGGAGCATCCATCATCTGTACCTTAGAGTTAGTCTAGGTTCCTACTTCAGTAGAAACAAGAAAAAAAAATTTCTGGGTACGTGCTTCATTAAAAACATATATGAAATCAGTTTGGACTTCCATTACCTGAGTTTCCTTCTTTCTTCTAGGCCTCTTCACATAATATTTATGAAATTTCTTACTGCCATGGAACCGTTTTTTTAGTTGTTGTACATTTCCTTGCAATTTATTATTTTCTTTATTTAATTTATCAATTTCCTTTTGAATTTTTCCTTTTCCTTTATTTCTCCTAGCTCTGGTACCTGTGGTCATCTAAAAATAACTACTAACCAAGGCTTCTAGAGAGGAAACAATAACTACTATTTCAGGATTTTTAGGAATAATTTCTTAAGTGGGGTTGACTGTCAATGAATTTTAAACTTCCCTTGTTGTCACATTAGTTCCAAACTTCAAGAAGTCCATATCAAGAAAATCAATCTAAGGTTCAACTGAAAATCTAGTGTCATCATCTCGTTCTTCATCAATCAAATTTTCAAAATACTATGGAATTGTTCCCTCTGGAGAGGAAGGATCCAGTATAATAGCAACAAGGTCTCTAGAACGTTCCTGGGATGAAATAACTTTAGGGTCATTATTTGATTCCTCGATAATAGGAGCTGAAGAATTAACATGATAGGTTACAGCTGGAAAATTAGGTGAAGCCCCCTGGTAAAGAGGATTTTCAAAATGAGCTACAAGTTCTTATATTGAAGTGTTCATGGCTTCTTCGAAATTCACAGTTTCCAGTAAACTCTCTAGCCCTTCTAATGCTTGAGCTATTTATGTTTCCTGCTCCATCTATTCCGAAGTTGATAAATTTGGAGTCTATTTTTCTCCAAAGGTTTCTTGGTGCATTTCTTCTATATTTAAGAAACCTTGAGTTAAGTTTTCTTTTGATAGCTTCTAAAGAGGGTTCAAAGAAATTTTACCTTGCTTAACAAGTCTATTTGACCTCCTTATTTTCTTAGGTAATGAAGTTAGAACCGATGCCATTATTTTCTCTGCTTTGTGATGCAGGATCATCCAACTCAAGGTAGACAAAAAGGACAGGTTTTTGTCTTACTGTTACAATTGATTTCTAACAGGTCATTGAACCTGTGGTTTTTATTTTTTATTTTAGGAAATTTCCATTAGGGCCAAAATTTTAATTAAGTTCCGTAAATTTACTTAAAGGTTTTCTTTTAACTTGCATTTGAAATTTGTTCTTACATTAAAAGAACATAGTCAAGAATGTAGTTGTAATAAACGATTGACAGTTTCAAACTGAAAACTATTTCCTATAGTGATACAAAAAGGAAGAAAATAAATTCTGTAAGGTTCAGATTTTTCCATTAGAGAGAAGTAGAAATAAAAAAATGAAACAGAGATTTTTGTTTCAGAAGAAAACCATCTGAGTCTGAAAATAAATTTGCTGCCAAACAGTGTTATTACTTTTCTGCCTATTGTTATATTATTGTATGTGAAAATATTGACAGATTGCATAACTGTAATAAGAACGAGCAGAAGCAAACTCGCACCTAGGTGTTGGAGCGATTAACCATATTGACAAACAGAGGACTATAACTACCGGCGAGTCTACACAGACAAAAGAAATTTCTCAGACATTTCCTGAACGAGCAAAAAGTTACAAAAACATTGCCAGGTATTCATTGTCATATAATCACAGAAGTTACCTTTTACTATTTACAAGTAAAGTTCAAATTCTTTCAAACAATTCTGGTAAATTATCAAGAAAAAATATATTACAGACTGAGTTTGCAGTTTGGGTTTGAAAACCCACAAAAAAACTGAGTTCATGCCTGAAGGAAAATTATAGAGAAACAGAAGAACAGAACCCTGAAGTGACTGTATAGTCATTTACAGACATTTTGCCTAACTACCCAGAAAGGAAAATCATAAGCAGCCAACAATGTCAAATACACAGTAAGAAAGAAGGCACAGAGGCTGATTTCAAGAACAAACAAGTTAAAATCTACCAGAGTTTTCTTAAAGGAGACGACCCTACCCTTTAGGGTTTCGAAAGTCGAAAGAAGTAAGCCACGAGTTGAAGATTTGTGAATACCTGCGAGCGAAGAGGCATTTCAAAGATTAGAAATCTGAAACTGGTTCTAAAAACCAAACAAGAAACCTAACTATGAGGAAGAAGACGCGAAGAGTATATTGGGTAACTTACCAGACAGCAAAGAGTACAACCAGATTGAAACATTTACGAAGGGAGCAAGAAACATTTACAACCAGAAGGTACCATATCAGTGAAGAGCTGTTGAATGCCATCATAGGGTTTGATAAAACCCTTGCCATAACAAACATTGAAACGGGAACAGAGTGAAGCCACTATACCGGAGGAAAAGCCACGGAATAAGCCTCATAGATCCAAAACAGTCACAGAGAAGACCTTGTAAAGCAAATCGTAACAGAGACAGAACAGAAACCCTCACAAGAGCTCGACAAGTGAACAAATGAATGTCGACTGATAGTGTTAGGGTTTGTTAGCGTGGAGGGTGAATTTTGAGAACAGGACAAGTGTCAAGTTTCATGATAGCTCACAAGGACGTGAGTAATAAACAACGATTGATAGCAATCAACAACACCAAATCTGCCAAGTACCATACGTATAACACATATACCAAAACAATAAATTTCCACCATTATTCGAATCCATAAAGTGTATGTGATATGACAAATCATATATTATAGTTTGTGACTTGTTTAATTTCTGTTCAAAGTTTTTGGAAGCGCAGATTTAGTGTAAGGGCTGGGCCCCATCACTTTGCTAAGTTCTTGAGTTTTTATAGTTTGTACAGTTCCCTGTAAGATACCTTATGTCGCTAGAGTTTCACTCAAATTTTCCTCATTTCCTTTCTCTAGTTTCTCATCACCAACTGGAACGTTCACAGATGCTCCAACGACTATTTCATTCCCTAAGGGGATGTATTTGACCAGCGTCAGGGTTTCCAAGGAACCGTTCCCAAGATTTTTGAACTTGACTAAGGCTTATTATGATTAATTACTTAATAATTCCATGATGGCTGACTTGGTTCTTGGACCTTCTCACCCTAGTAGCGGTGTCATACAATAGTGAATTAAGAAATTAGGGAAGGTTTAGAGTTACCTTTCACCTTAGGGATGCCATTAGTTTGAGATTATGTCCCCTCACTACGTTGTACCTTCTGTCACAAGTAATATATTGTTGGAAAATCCCAGCTACTTCTTTCTATGGTTCAGGTAATGAATTGGGGTTATACCCCTTTCCTTTTCTGATCAATTCTTCGAAAATATTCAGGAACAAGAGGGCCTCATTCTGGATAGAAGTGTGTATATCGTACCACTTTTCTCCTTCTTTCGGAAGACCTATTACTTCCACTATTGCACCTTCACTTCTATATGTATATTTCTCACCATTGTTGTGCCATTATCAAAATTCCTTGTGAATTTAATGCTACTTCATTATCAAAACCTTATAACCATTCAAAATACTCGAACCATCCATCTTGAATCAATATGTTGCACACCTATTCTGAAGCCTGTAATTGAATAGGTTCATTTCAAACTGAGTGGCCACCCATTTCTAACTATTCAACATATCTCGATTTTGCAGTTGTAAACAACAAAATTTACGATGTATGATAATAGTAATTTTTCACTGAGTATAGAGGTTCAATGGCATGCAATGGTATTTGAAAATGCGGATAACAGTCATTTTTCAGTGCCAACTCGCGCCCCCCCCCCCCCCAAAATAAGAGTAAATTTTGTCTGCGACCGTTAATCAAGCTTTAATAGGATGATACGTTTGGCATGATTGAAGGATAATGGCATGTTAATGCAATGAAATAAAGTAATAATCAAAATTAAAAATAGGAAGCAAAATATATTTGTGATGTGAGGAAATCATTAAGATTTTTATGACTTGTTCACTGAAATATAACTCGGTTTATTATAACCCACAAAGGAAGTGGAAAAAATAAAGGCATGTAAATATTTATACAAAGGATTAGATGGATGGAAACATGATGCTACTTGGGAGGATCACATCTCACATTTGATGCATGTGCTAGAGATATTGAAGAAGCACCAACTACTAGAAAATCTCAAGAAGTGTGAGTTTTCAACACAATATTTGGTGTATTTAGGCTATGCGATTGGTGGATGGGAGCTTAAGATAGATCCTATGAATATGAAGGTCATCATGAAATGGTTAGTTCCTACAAATGTTTTAGAGGTTAAGAGTTTTTTTGGAGCATCACAATACCTGAGAAAATTCATATCTTCATTTTTAGTAGTAATCGCACCACTCCATGCTATAAAAAAATATGGAAAGAGTTTCTAGTGGTGGAGGGGTCAACATAGGGCCTTTAAAGGGTCGAAAAATCAAATGAGTCAAGAACTATTTCTCGCATTACCAAAATTTCAAGAGCATTTTGAAGTGGAGACAGATACAAGAGGGTATGCTATTGGTGTGGTCTTGATGTAGGGAGGAAGGCTTGTATGATATGTTAGAGTTTGTAGTAGCAGATGGTGTTATATTCTCGAGAATTTTTTGATAGGCTAAAACACAAGAGTTCTCCAAAACCTAGAAATCGTTTATGGAAATTTCACCTAGAGATAGCTCAATTAAATTAATTGACCATAATTAAAAATTTCGTAAGTCTAACTTAGGAAAAATGGTTAATTCAGAGTATTTAATTGAGAAAGGTGAGAATTCTCTAGAAACTCACATAGATCAACTTGGAAATGATCTCATCCATCAATTAAGTTTTAATCTGGGTTGTTGGAGTCCCAACTGGATATTATAAGAAGAGGTCGATGGGTAGATGGAGAATGCCTCAGTGCAGATACTCAGTTGCCTTGGAAGTTTGAATTCCCAGTAGCAGGAGTGATTCAAAAGTGGATATCGAGCCAGTGGGTGAGTAGCAGAGGGGAAATGGAGTTTGCAGTTCTTGAGAGCCAAAAAGAGGAGTCAAAATTTATCTCCAGGAGGATGCTCAAGGGTTGTGCATAGCCTCAAGATAGGAATTTTGATTTGGCTGAAGGGAAGGTCATTTTCATTAAGATAGGAAGGTAGGATTTTCCGGAGTGTTAGAGAGATAATTTCCCAGTCAATAGTAGGCATGATGGCTTGATAAACATCATTTCTGGGCTGAGCATTTGGCAGGTTGTGCAAAGGTGACGCAAGGCTTGTGCAAAGGGTTTGGCTGACTTATTTTTTAGAGGCAGTGAGGTGTATGGATTCTTAAAAGAGAGGAAAAAATCCCTCAGTATATTCTTTCTCGTATTTCTCTTGGACAGAATTTCTAGTTTGGCGACATTCTATTGTACTCATTAATTTTTTTGCTGCATAATAATAAAAACCCTCACTGTTGCACCAGTTTTCCCATTTTGGGTTTTTCTGAGGACATTTTTCCAATAATAACGATGTCCTAATTTTTTGTTTGTTTGTTAGAATTTCTCATTTTACATCATTTTTATTTCCATAACATTTATTTTATTTTGTGAAGAAAATGTAGCATGATTAATTTGATATTAATCAAAACATTAATAAATTGTTAATCAATTAGGAGAATTAATTCCAATTGTTGCATTTCAAGGAATTTTCACATGGTATCATAAAATATTTGATGGACGGGAATCTTAGAGGCAGAAGAGAGGAAAAATTCGTTGTTCAGAAGGAGAAGTAGGACAAAATTTTCAGGGGTTTTGCAGTGCCTAGCCAGGCAATGTGAATTGATGGAGAGGGGTTTGATTTTTAGTTTCTGGGTGGCAGAAAATTCAATTTGTCCACAATAGTGATCCCAATAGGCAGAGGGAGAAACAACTCAATATTTTTGAAGAGAATATTTTCTTGTTTGGGCACAAATGGTTTTGCAAAAGTTTTCTAGAGAAGAGTCAGTGCCGAGTGGAAGAGAAATTGCACACACAAAGGGATATCTCTTAGAGGGTTTCTAGTTTCAGAAATAAAAAAATTTCAGTTGCAGCATGCATATTTTCTCACTCCAAAAAGGAGTGGAAGTAGCAGTGCTAGCATCCGAGAAGGTGAAAGAGAGAGATAATCCAAACCAGGTCAAGTTTTTGCAGTGATGGCTTCAGCAGGACTCTAAGATCAGGACAAATTAGAGGGTGCATCAAACTAGTGTATCTGTGTTAGGTCTCTGTAGTTTGCAATATTGGCAAGAACAAACGTTGCAGAGCCAACATCAGAACCAGTTTGGAATCCTAGGATCTAGCCCTCTTGGATTCAGAGAGGGATCTATCTATGTAAGTGTTTTCAAAGATATTATCTTTAAGGTTTATGATATGATATTAGGCTAGTTATAAAGAACAAGGGTTTTTGTTTGTTTTGGTTGGGATGAATATCATTAAAATGAAGGAATTCTTTTGAGGGGTAAAGGTGTGAGTAGGTTGAAAATGGTTCAGCTGATAAGATAGGTAAGAAACAGTGTCAATCCATTGGGCTATGGAGTCACAAAAGGGTTTAATTGGACAACAGGTTTCGAGAGTGGTCTATGGGGCAAGTCATCTATGTCAACAGATCTCTTTAAGTTGATTTATGGTATGAAACATTAAGAAGTGGTGAAAGAAGCAAACATATAAGAAAACAAAGGGTAGCTTAAGATCAAGTAAGGACTTTTAACCAGCCTGCTTTCAGCATACTCAAAGGAAAACAAAGAATAGCTTAAGATCAAATAAGGACTTTTAACCTAGTCTGCTTTCAGCATATTCTCAAAAGAAAACATTCAAGATAAAACAAAGAATAGCTTAAGATCAAGTAAGGAATTTTAACCTAGCCTGCTTTTAGCATATTCAAAGGAAAACATTCAAGATTAACATAAAAAGTAGTCTAAGATCAAGTAAGGTCTTTTAACCTAGCCTGCTTTTGACATACTTTCAAGAGATCTTTTCAAAGCAACTGTTGGAGAAGAAACTAGAGGACAGGGCTAACCATAGACTTCCCTAATTCAACTTTACTTAGCAAACTTTTCAAGAACATTCAAGGACAGAATCTCAAGTTTTACTCAACAAGACAAGGGCTCACCAACATTCCTTGACTGATCACACTCTATTGAATTATCCTCAAATACACAATTAGCAGAAAACATAAAGATAATGATTTATCAGTGAGATTTAGGGTACTTGACAATAAATCCTAATCTATATTTGTTGTTCTTTATCAGAGAAAATGGAAAGTGTGGAAAACATGAGAAAAATAACAATTTAAAATAAGAAAAACATCACCATTGACATAGACCAGGATCCCATAAATCAGCTTGTATATTTGATGTTCAAACCAGTTACAATCTTCAAGTCCAGTCGGTCTTTACAACTTCAAACTTCTCATCTTAGCCTATCTTTCTTCTATTACAGAACAGAGCTTCAACAGCCTCAATTTCTATTTACATTCAATGAGTATTCAAAGACCAACCTCTACAATGTGCTCCTCCTGGAGTTTTTATAGAAGAATTAGGAGGTGAAGTGTAAGAAGGGTTCATTTGTTCAATTAATGAAGAGTAAGTGCTTCTCGGCCTTTGAGAGGCCAAATAGAGAAGTTTTCAAATGTTTTAACTCTGCTGATTGATTATTACATTAAATTTCATCAACTTCAGTCACTTTTGTTGACTTTGGGGGCTCTTGGTAGGCTAGCAATTAATTCTGAGTTGTATTTGACAAATATCTCTGACTGTGCAATCAATTTGTATTCTTTTGAGGAAATAGGCCTGTAGGTGGCATTTTTGGTCTCCAGGGAAGTAAAGGCTTATGATATTTGGCATTTAAAGTCTTTCTTCTGCTGATCTGTCTGCCTTATCACTTTAAAACCCTGATTTAACTCTGATTTTGTGCTTTAGGGCTGATCATGCCTTTCTTTATCCTTCTTCGACCTTTCAGTCCTTTATTTGAATGTTTTAACCTTTTAAAACATGGATTAAACTTAAAACTATAGGATTAAACTTTTAATCCTTCAATTTGATGTATCAACCTTTTTCACTTTGATTCTTCGCTAGCTTTTCCTTTAATCCACTGTTTTAGTCTTTAACCCCTTTGTTTTAACTGTGCTTTATTCAATATGGGCTTGGTTTTAGGCCTTTGAACCTTTGTTTTTGTGTTTAAACTGTCCTTTGCCCTATTTAAATTGATTTAGGGCTTGGTGTCGTGCTTTAGGCTTGTTCCTCTAATCTTCACTACCTTTTCCCTTTGTTGTGGACGGGTGGCTCTAGTGCATGGGGGTTTTGATTTAAATAACCAATATTTGATTAAAAACCCAGGTTTATGCCCAAAAAAATATTTTCTGCGTTATTCGGGGTTCGGATGGGGTAATCCTTGGCCCTGTCCCTTTATGGGCTGTGGACAGGGTTTTTGCCTTTAAAACCACCATATAACCTGTAAAAAACAACAAACATGTTAAGAAAACCCTGCGATATTTGGAACAACTGCTTTGGAGGCTGACGGAAGCAGAGGAGCATATGTAGAGGAGTGAAATGCAGGCGGAGGAGGTTCTATGGATAAAACTTGTGAAAACCCAGTTTAAAATTGAATTTGGTGCGAAAAATGGCTTGGTGGTTTTACGAAAACCGTCGGCGGTTTTCGCGCAACAAATAGGTGGTAAGCGATTTATTATAAAACGAACACGATCCAATCATTACGCGACACGCGTCCCTTACGAAACCAGTTGTCTCGCGTGGATTCAGGTGGTTAAACCCCGGACAGAAGATTTACGCAAAACTCGATATCGACCGTTGGATGAGGGGGGGCAGATCCGACGGTGCGGAGAGGAGCGCGATGGAAAGGTGCGCGGGCGGGAGTTTTAGTGGGAGACAGGTGGCAGCCGGAGATTGGTGGAGGCAGCTGGGTAATTGGAGGTAGGCCCCGACGGGATTTGATGTCAGGTTAAAGGAGAGCCGTTAGATTTGATTAATCAACGACGGGGATTGATTATAGGGGTGAACTGATAGATATGGGTCGGGCGATCGGAGGATGCAGAGGGAATGTGATGACCGTCAGATCGATAAGATTGACGATCAAGATCGCTCGATCGATATGCATAGCGAGGAGAAATTTCAAAGGGAAATTGCATTTTACAAAGGGCGCGGGGGTAAATAATAGTTAAGGGGAGGGGGCTAGGGGTAAAGTCGAAGTGCGGTCCTGTGGAGGAATAGGGGACTGGGGGCGAAGGTGATCCGGATTTATGCAGGAACAAAACAGAATAAACATACAATCATAAATACAGATATGTAGTGGAAATAACACTTCATTTCATTAATATCAAAGAACTGAAATTCTTCTTACAGATAGAATGGAAATAAAACTAGCTAGGGCGCTGGTAGCTATCTCTTAGAAGAGATGTGGCAGCTACAGGCCTTTGAACTGAGTTACAATGAGGCCTGAGGGCCTATTTATTATTTAGAAACAATTGGAAATCCTAAACAGCCAAAACCCTAACCCTAGGAGATGAAGCGCCAAAACTATGGGCCCCGTTTGGGTAAATTGGTGTTTCAACTTCCCGGGGACATAACTTTGGCATACGATCTCCGTTTGATGCGTACCATACCTCGTTATAAAGATCTATCCGAGGACTATAAATTTCGAGTGAGTAATATTTGTCCATGAACCCATGTTGCTCCTTGTTTTCCCAAAAAACGTCGTTTAGGACCTCAAAACGGCTCTGGAAGTTCAGGACCCGAAAAACTGCTAAAACTAGTAAGTTGTGCCGAAACTGAAAAACTGAAAGAGACAATGGTGGGGCCCCAAGTGGAATAGGTGGGTGACCACCAATTTCCACTTGTATCATTCCTCCCCCCTTAGGAAGCAATGGTCACCATTGCGTTAAGTTCCTCCATGAGATGAGGAAATTTCTGCTGAACTTGGTCCCTGGTGAACCACTTTCCTTGGTGCAGGAGTTGGCCAGCTTTGACAACCCAATACAGTTGGATCTGCTGTTGACGAGTGTTCTTGATTTGCATGTCCATGATACAATCTGTGGTGGCCTGTTCCATGCAGTCTGGGTTTAACTCTGTTGGTGTGAGTTGTTCTGCAATGTCCGAGGTGTCCAGTAGAGGTGGAAAGTAAGGACGAAGGCGATCCACATTGAATACTGGGTGCAGACCAAGGAATGGTGGAATACTGAGCTCGAATGCATTGTTCCCTATAGCCTTGGTGATGGTGTACGGCCCGTATCGGAGCGGGCGAAGCTTGCGGTGGGGTCCAGTGAGGCGCTCCTTCTGCAAATGTAGCCATACTTTTTCACCCACCTGGAAGTTGTGTGGCACCCGGTGTTGATCATGGCGTTGCTTGTACTTAGCATTGGCTCTGTCCAATATATCATGAACCTGTTGGCGGATGTGTTGAATGCGCTCGATGAAGCTACTTGCTTTGTCAACTTCAGACTGGACATGAGCTGAATCAGCCTGAGTAGCTGCAAATGGCATGGCTACGTCAATGGGACATAGTGGCTGGAATCCCAAGCCCACCTAAAAGGGGCTATGGCCAATTGAACTATGGAGAGCCCTGTTATAACTATGTTGTACATAGGGGAGGCTCTCGTCCCATGTGCGTGGATGCTTTGAATTGTACATGCGCAGAATGTGTACAATCATTCTGTTGACGACCTCTGTCTGGCCATCTATTTGGGGATGGAAAGTTGTGGACTTGGTGAGCTTGGTATCCAACATCGACCAGAGGCTGGACCAAAATGTGCTGAGGAACCTGCTATCCCGATCTGATATGATAGACTGTGGGATCCCAAAGTGCACCCACACTCGTTCAAAAAAGAGTTTAGCAGTGGCTTCTGCTGTGATATTCTTCTTACAGGCCGCCATGATGGCCATCTTCGAGAATCTGTCAACGACCACGAAAACACAGTCATTTCCACTCTTAGTAGAAGGCAGGCCCGACATGTAATCCATGGAGATGGATTCCCACGGTCGACTAGGGGTAGGTAGTGGAGTATATAGACCTTGCTTCTTGATGGTCGGTTTGGCAATGGCACAAGCAGTGCAGGATCTGATGTGCTTCTCGACATCCTTTCGAAGGTTCGGCCAATAGAAATACTTCTGTAGTATTGCTACTATTTTCTTGACCCCAAAATGCCCAGCGACTCGACTGTAGTGTGCTTCCCATATCATCTTGGCACGCTCGCTTGAAGGAACACAAAGGTGTCCCAGGTGACATAAAAGTGCATCTTGGAGGTGAAAATTTGGAACTTGCGTACCCCCCAAGAGTGCCTTGTAAGTGTGGCTGAATTCTGGGTCACTCTCATAGAGAAGCGGCCAATTAGAAGTCTCGTGCCCACAAGAGTTGAGAACGTAGGTGAGCGCCACCATTGGTGGTCAGCTCAGGCAGTCTGCAACATTATTGGTGCTACCCTTCTTATACTTGATGTTCAAATGAAACTGTTGTAGATATGTGGACCACTTCTGATGGTGATCATTCTGCAACTTCCCTTGTGTCTGTATGAACTGCAGGGGCCGGTGGTCTATGTGGATGATTGTTTTGTTTCCCAAAATGTAATGCTTCCATTGTCGACAAGCTTGCAGAATGGAATACATTTCTTTGTCATAAGTGGGATACTTGCGAACTGGGTCAGACAATGTCTCACTGTGATATGCCATTGGATGTCCCTGTTGAGTAAGAACTACCCCAATAGCATAGTTAGAGGCATCTGTCTTGATCTCAAATGGCTGTTGCAAGTCTGGTAATGTGAGCACTGGGGCAAAATAGAGGCGATTTTTCAATTCTGTGAATGCCTTCTGTTGAGGTTCCGACCAAAATAATTTTGCTCTCGCTCCTCCCTTGGTGACTTGACTCAAGGGCCAAGTGATATGAGAGAATCCCAAAATGAACCTACGGTAGAGATTAGCAAGACCCAGAAAGCTGTGAAGCTCTGTTATAGTGGTTGGGGCTGGCCAATCCCGAATGACTTGGATCTTGGTTGGATCCACATGCACACCCCTTTCATCAATAATGTATCCTAGATATTGAACCTGGGTCATGCCAAAAGTGCACTTCTCCAAATTGGCACACAACTTGTGTTGTCGCAGTGTTTGGAGGACTTGTCGGATGTGGTGAAGGTGCTCTTCCCAAGTCTGGCTGAAGATCAAAATGTCATCCAAGTACACCACTATAAATGAGTTGGTGAATTACCGCAAGATGTCGTCCATCATCCTCATGAAGGTTGCAGGAGCATTCGTCAACCCGAAAGGCATGACCAGCCATTCGAAAAGGCCTTCCTTAGCTTTGAAGGCAGTCTTCCACACATCAGAGGGTTCAATTGGTACCTGGTGATACCCAGACTTCAAGTCGATCTTGTTGAAATATTTCTCACCTTTGAGTTGGTTCAGAAGGTCATCAATCCGTGGGATCGGGTACCTATTCCGAACAGTGATCTTGTTCAGCGCCCGATAGTCAATACATAGTCTCCACATCCCATCCTTCTTCTGTACCAACACGAGCGGGCTCCCACAGGGTGATGAACTTGGTCGGATGTGACCTTTTTGCAACAGCTCCTGAATCTGCCTCTTGATTTCATCGTTTTCCATAACAGAGTGCCGATAGATCGGTCCATTGGGTAGCGGCGCACCTGGGGTCAGATCAATGTGGTGCATGACCTGATAGTGCAGCGGAACCCCTGTGGGTGAGGTGAAAATGTCCCCGTACTCCTCCACAACCTTATCCATTTGTTGTTGTCGTGCAGAGGAGCCATGTCTGGAGGTCATGGTCACAATCTTCTTCTTGCCCTGGGGGCGGATCATCAGGAAAATGAAGTTCCTGGTTTGGGAAATGAGCTTACTACATTGTTTTGCAGTAACCAAAGATATAGCGGTAGGAGGTGGTACCTTTGGTATCCTGTACAACTTATTTCCCAAAGTAACAATAATAGCACGAGGCCGAGACTCATACACAGCATGACGCTTCCACAAGTATGTTTGTCCTAATAATACATTCGAAACATCAACAAGAGCAATGTCACATAATACCTCATCCTTGAAGGACTTGATGCTATAGGGAAGGCGTCACTGCTGGCTGACACAGAGATCTCGTCCTTGGTGAAGCCACCCGATGGTGTATGGATGTAGGTGAGCTGTGGTCGGCAAGCCCAACCACTTCACAGCATCTGCTGAAATGAGGTTATTTTGGCTCCCATTGTCGACAATGAACTGTACGGGGGAGCCCTTTACCCACATCTGGGATTGGAAGAGATGTTCCTCTTCCTCTGGATCTTCCGGTTCCTCCTTCTGGATCTTCGTAGTGGCAAAAGTGGCGTTGGGCTCCGCATCAATAATCCGTTTCCCTTTGTAATTCCCCTTGTTAGGTTCTGATTCAGAGTCGGAGCATGCATCTGACTCAGAAGCCCTCATCTTGGCCACTAGCGACTTCTTGGCCCAACACTCACTTGTGTTGTGAGTGGAGCTCTTATGGAACTCACACCACTTTCCCGTGTCCTTCTTTGGATTTGCGGTGTTGTTCTTTGCTTGCGGCTTTGACAGGTTGTCTTGAGTCGCCATGCCTTGGCTCTGTCCTTTGTTCTGCGGTTTGGGAGCATCTTTCCCTTGCTTTTGATTCGCAAATCCAAAGTCTCGCTGCTTCTGTTTGAATTTCTGGTCAATCTTGGAAGTATAATAGTATGCCGTACTAAGCAAGGAGATGTCGAGTCCATTTCCTCCTGAATGTATCTGTGTAGACAACTGCGATACTTTAGCACCAAATGTTTCTCTGAATCTTTGATACCCAACTTGGTGCGCAGGGTATGGAACAGATTCGTCAACTCATGCACATCTTGATCCCTTTATTGTCGCAGCGTGATCCATTGTATGTACTTGTCTTCATAGCTCCCCACGAGATAGTATTATTCCTTGATGGCGTCTCGGAAAGAATTCCAAGTGGGTACAGCCGAGAACAGAGAGGGTTTTGTCTTGTCCTTTTTCTCACAGTGGGTTTCCCACCAGTCCTTGACATGGGGGGCAGCTTTGAGGAGTGAAAAAATAATCTTCTCCCTGTCGGAAAAGTCATGAACCAAGAAATATCCTTCTAATAGATTCAACCATCTATCTACGACATCTCCATCTATTTGACCCTCAAATATGGGAATATCTAAATTTACTTGTACCTTAAAAGGAGTCACACCTCCAGAGTGGCTGCTGGATGCAGATGCACCGCCGGTGGGCAACCGTTGAAGGATCTGGGAAAAGTTATCCATCATCACATTCCTTTGTTTTTCGAGGGCCTCCTCGAGCAATATTTTGATAGGATCTCCTGCTCCCTTATCTTTCTTTTCATCCCCCATGGGCGTCCATTGGGGTTTGCGAGGCTGATCTTGCAAAGGATCCACGAGATCAAGCCCTAACTCCTTATACCCCGACCTTGTTGGGGACATGCAAAGAAGGATCGAGAAAAAGTAGACAGCTCTGATACCACTGATCCAGATTTATGCAGGAACACAACAAAATAAACAAATAACCATAAATACAGAGATGCAGCAGAAATAACACTTCATTTCATTAATATCAAAGAACTGAAATTATGCTTAGAGACAGAATGGAAATCAAACTAGCTAGGGCGCTGGTAGCTATCTTTGAGAAGAGATGTGGCGGCTATAGGCCTCTGAACTAAGTTACAATGAGGCTCGAGGGCCTATTTATTATTTAGAAACAATGGGAAATTCTAAATAGCCAAAACCCTAACCGTAGGAGATGAAGCGCCAAAACTATGGGCCTCGTTTGGGTAAATTGGTGTTTCAACTTCCCGGGGAGGTAACTTTGGCATATGATCTCTGTTTGATGCGTACCATACCTCAGTAAAAACGTCGTTTAGGGCCTCAAAACAGCTCCGGAAGTTCAGGACCCGAAAAACTGTTAAAAATAGTATGTTGTGTTGAAACTGAAAAACTGAAAGAGACAATGGTGGGGCCCCAAGTGGAATAGGTGGGTGACCACCAATATCCACTTGGATTAGAAGGAGAAAGGAGCTAATCGCATCGGCGGGGGAACAGGGTGAGGGGATGGTGGGATCGACGGGTTAAACGAGGGTCGTCGGATCCTATGAGATCTACGGGGTAGATCTCGTTGGAGCTTTGCTATCGGGGTGATAAGTTTATAAAGAAAATGTGGGTTTTTAATGGAAATGCCGATGTGATGGGGGCTTAAAAATAGGCGCTAGGGCATAGTCCCATGGAGGAATATGTGACCAGGGGCCAGGGAAAAAGGGGCCAATTGCATCGGCGGGGGAATGGGAAGTAATGCGACGAAAAATGTAATAGCGCCGATGCAATGGGGCTAAGGGCTTGGTTGTGGGTGCAAGGTCTTATGACGGAGGAGGACCTGGGATTTTAAGCCCTCAGGGGCTTAAATCCCGTGTTATAAGAAAGGGCGCATTTAGGCCAAAAGAGGGGTTTTTAAGTGTTTTTTGAGGTTCCGGATGAAGTAAAAGGATTTTTAAAACCAAATAAGAAAGGGTTAAGTGGTTTTAAAGGGATTTGCGGGGAAAAGAAGGATAAATGAGAGAGGAAAGGGGAATTTTTACAAGGAAAATAATTGATATGGGGGCATTGTATGAAGATGAAATGGGGGGAATGAAATGATGTAAATGGATCCTTTTTAGGAAACAATTTTCTTTGGGAACAATAGGCTTACTTGGTGGATTTATTTTAAGGGAAAAACAGTATTTTGAAGGGAACAACAGGCTAAGGAACAATAGTGCTAAGGAATAGCAGTGCTAAGGAACAATAGGCTAAGGAACAACACTTCTAAGGAACAACAGTGCTAAGGAACATCAGTTTAGGGAACAACAATATAGGGAACAACATTAAAGATTAAATTCTTTTTAGAAAGGAACACAAGGCTTCAAGAATGAGAAATTTTGCATGATATTTGTTTCTTGAAGACTAAAGACATGTTTTAGCCATCATTTTCTATGACAAAAATTTACTGATGGCTAACAGAAGGCCAAGATGGCATTCCTACTAGACTATTATGGTCTAGAGATGTACACAGAACGAGTTGTATTCATGCCTACAAATGCATAATAGCTGGTGAATTACAATAAGGAGATGGCCAAGATGAAGCAGTTGGTTCTCGACGGAGTTGGAGATCATATTGTCTCACACATTGCGACTAGAATAAAACCAAAGAAATATGGGATGTTATCGCATCACTATATCAAAATCCTTCTGAGTAGCGAAATATGTTCCTCAAGGAAAATTTGAGGAATGATAGGATGTAGAAGGGTGAAGGCATTGATCCCTTTCTCACCATAATTCAAGATATTCAAGATGAGCTTGCAATTGCAGGAGAAGTGCCTCAAGATACAAAGCCAATGCGTTTGGCCATGAACAATGTCTCTAAGGGATGGGAAATCTTCATCCAAGGCATTTTGGGACTTGATACATTACTAGGTTGAGACAGGATGTGGTCAGACCTGCATCAAGAAGAGATGAGGTGATATCAAGTAAAGATCTCCATCAGCAGCAACAATTGTAAGGGATCGAAGGGTAACTAGGAAGACAATGTAGCCCTTGCATCGAAATGGAAAGAAAAAGGTCCCAGTGAGGGACAAGGCTCATAGGGAGAGGAAGAAAAAGTATCTATCTAATATCAAGTGCTTCAGGTGTGGCGAGTTTGGACACTACAATACTCAGTTTCCTAATAAGAAGAAGGACAAGAACGAGAAGCAGGATAAAGCAAAAACATCTGCAAAGATAGATCAAGTGTCCTCTAGACTAGAGGAATATTTCATAATGTATGCAGCTATACCTCTAGGAGTGAGGTGGGGTGATATGGAGCTTTAGTCCTAGAGTTACGCAAAGAGTTTAGTAGGATCTAGCGAGGAAAGCATAAAATGGTGTTTATGCAGAGGTGACGCAAGGCCTGCGCAGAGGGTTTGGATGACTCGCTTTTCAAAGGCAATTAGGTGATGGGATTGCTCGGAGAGAGGGTAAAATCCCTTAGTATATTCTTGTCAGTATTTCTCTTGGATAGAATCTCCAATTTTGCGACAATTGATTTTACTCATAAATTTTTTTGCTGCATAATAATAAAAACATTTATTATTGCACCAGTTTTCCCACATTGGGTTTTTTCCGGGGACATTTGTCCAAAAATAATGGTTTCATAATTTTTGTGTGTGTGCTAACATTTCTCAGCTTCCAACATTTTTATTTCCACTATGTTTATTTTATTTTGTGAAGAATTTTTAGTGTGATTAATTCGATATTAGTCATAAAATTAATAAATTGTTAATCAATTATGAGAAGTAATTACAGTTGTTGTATTTCAAGGAATTTTCACATGCTACCATTCTAAATTGTTTCATCGGGTGATTCTTAACTACACTACCTATGACAAGGAGCTATATTCTCTGGTACAAGTTATCAAAAAGTGGAAACACTATATGATGAGAAAAGAGATGATAATACACACACATCACTATAATACATGTAAGCCCAAATTAAGTCACGATGGACTATGCATTATAATTTGATGGTGTTTGTATGTAAGTTCCATTTAATCACCCATGATGCATATAGAGAGGCATATACAAAGAAAGAGGACTTGAAGGAGGTGTTTTAATAGTTGCAGAGAAAGATTCATGCAAATAATTGAGATAGAACAATTGACTATCATCTATGGAAGGGGTTACTCTACAAGATGGATAGGCTATGCCTTCCTAAATGTGAATGATTACAATTAATTAGACAAGCTCACACCTCCAAGGTTACAAGGAATTTTGGTGCAGGGAATACAATTGCTAATTTGTAAAGGTATGTGTACTGGCTGAAAATGTAAGAAGATGTAGCTAGGCTCATACAAGGATGCATGTTTTGTGATCAACCTTGGTATTGCATCAAGGATTTTTCAACTCCCAAGGCTTCTCAACTTAAATTATCAACCTGGGGTTCATACAAAATTAGAGGTGACAATGCTATATGCACAATAGGTTAATTTCTACCCATGTCACCCTCAGTAATTAGATCATATCAAGGAACACATAGACCACTCCTCCAACTAACTACAAAGAGAATTTATATGAAATCATATCATGGTTGAAAGGAAATAAACATGATTCCAACTATAGAAATGGAAATACCATTCATTAAATATTAAGACTAGTTTCAATTTCTTGAAATAAACAGACTAATACTAGTTGCAGAAACAAATTACACTACTCTGATTGCACACGTACTCAAATCACAGTCCACCTACATGAAATAAACTATGCTACTCTATTTCCACACTTAATCAAATCAATGTCTACTTTTATGAATCATCAATCTAATTTCAAGTTTCTTTAGAAAAAGGAATTTAGTCCATAATACATAACTGTGATAAAAAAATAAGTCTAATCTACTTGTTGTTTTGTGTTTTGCAGTGGAGGAAGGATAGAGTTGGAGTGGTCTTGGATTATCCATAATCATGAAATCAAAGGTTGGGGGCCATTATTAAGCTTCAAAATGCAATATTCAAGGTCCTAGGGAAAACATGGTTTAATTTAGGTAGTGCTACGAGACTTCTACAGGCGTGCTATTGGAAGCCTTGTTTTGCTACAGGAGTTCCCCATTTTGCTACAAGAGTGGGTCCCAAAGATTTCTGAGAGAAGGAATGGTGTCCTGAAGGAGGATGAAGGTGGATGAAGGTAAATTATGGATGTGCGAGGCCTCTTTCCAAGCCTATAACCCCTCCAAGGCCTATATTGCACAAACTTTTATGCCCATGGTTTCCAATAGTCTTAGAAGGATAATCATAGCGACAGATCTTGAGAGAAATATGAGGTGTCTAGGAGAAGGGTGAATATGCATAAGTGGACGTGGATGAGTTTCCAACCTCTACATGTCACTTGGAAGCCCCTATAGACCAATAATTAAAAAATTCATCTATGATCTGGATTTATGCAGGAACACAACAGAATAAACATACAACCATAAATACAAAGATGCAGCAGAAGAGATGCGGTGGCTACGAGACCTGCGAGCGGGGTCTGATGAGGCTCGGGCACATTTTATTTAGAAACAGTAAATCCTAAGCTGACCAAAACCTAACCCCAGGAGACAAGCACCAAAACTATGGAGCGATTGGAGTAAATTAGTGTTTGGTTTCACCGAGACGTGGCACTAACCATACGATCTCAGTTTGTATACCATACCTCATTAAATATCTATCAGAGGACTACAAATTTTGAGTAGAAACATCGTCCATGGACCCATGTTGCTCCGTTTTTCCAAACGTTGTTTAGGGCCTTGGCCTCAAATGGCTCCCGGAAGTTAAGTTAAAAAAGCGCTAAAAATGAGGATTATTATAAAAAATGAAAAAAAAAGTAAGAAAGAGACAATGGTGGGGCCCAAGTGGAATAAGTAGGTGACCACAGTCTATCCACCTGGATCATTCCTCCCCCGTTAGGAAGCAATGGTCACCATTGCGTTAAGTTCCTCCATGAGATGAGGAAATTTCTGTTGAACTTGGTCCCTGGTGAACCTCTTTCCTTGGTGCAGGAGTTGGCCAGCTTTGACAACCCGATACAGTTGGATATTCTGTTGGAGAGTGTTCTTGATTTGCATGTCCATGATACAATCTGTGGTGGCCTGTTCCATGCAGTCTGGGTTTAACTCTGTTGGTGTGAGTTGTTCTGCAATGTCAGAGGTGTCCAGTAGAGGTGGGAAGTAAGGACGAAGGCGGTCCACATTGAATACTGGGTGCAGACCAAGGAATGGTGGAATACTGAGCTCGAAGGCATTGTTCCCTACAACCTTGGCGATGGTGTATGACCCGTATTGGAGCAGGTGAAGCTTGCGGTGGGGTCTAGTGAGGGGCTCCTTCTGCAAATGTAGCCATACTTTGTCGCCCACCTGGAAGTTGTGTGGCACCCGGTGTTGATCATGGCGTTGCTTGTACTTAGCATTGGCTCTGTCCAATATGTCATGAACCTGTTGGTGAATGTGTTGAATGCACTCGATGAAGCTATTTGCTTTGTCAACTTCAGATTGGACATGAGCCGAATTGGCCTGAGTAGCCGCAAATGGCATGGCTACGTCAATGGGACATAGGGGCTGGAATCCAAAGCCCACCTGAAAGGAGCTATGGCCGATTGAACTGTGGAGAGCCCGATTATAACTATGTTGTACATAGGGGAGGCTCTCGTCCCATGTGTGTGGATGCTTTGAATTGTACATGCACAGAATGTGTACAATCATTTTGTTGACGACCTCTGTCTGGCCATCTATTTGGGGATGGAAAGTTGTGGACTTGGTGAGCTTGGTGTCCAGCATTGACCAGAGGCTGGACCAAAATGTGCTAAGGAACCTTCTATCCCAATCTGATATGATAGACTGTGGGATACCAAAGTGCGCCCACACTCGTTCAAAGAAGAGTTTAGCAGTGGATTTTGCTGTGATATTCTTCTTTCAGGCCGCCATAATGTCCATCTTCGAGAATCTGTCGACAACCACGAAAACACAGTCATTTCCATGCTTAGTAGAAGGCAGGCCCGACATGTAATCCATGGAGATGGATTCCCAAGGTCGACTAGGGGTAGGTAGCAGAGTATATAGGCCTTGCTTCTTGATGGTCGGTTTGGCAATGGCACAGGCAGTACAGGTTCTGATGTGCTTCCCGACATCCTTTAGAAGGTTCGGCCAATAGAAATACTTCTGCAGTACTGCTACTATTTTCTCGACTCCAAAATGCCCAGTGACTCGACTGTAGTGTGCTTCCCATATCATCTTGGCACGCTCACTTGAAGGAACACAAAGGTGTCCCAGGTGACATAAAAGTGCATCTTGGAGGTGAAAATTTGGAACTTGCGTACCCCCCAAAAGTGCCTTGTAAGTGTAGCTGAATTCTGGGTCGCTCTCATAGAGAAGTGGCCAATCAAAAGTCTCGTGCCCACAGGAGTTGAGAATGGTGGTGAGCGCCACGATCGGTGGTCGGTTGAGGCAGTCTGCAACATTATTGGTGCTACCCTTCTTGTACTTGATGTTCAAATGAAACTGTTGGAGATATGTGGACCACTTCTGATGGCGATCATTCTGCAACTTCCCTTGTGTCTGTATGAACTGCAGGGGCCGGTGGTCTGTGTGGATGATTGTTTCCTTCCCCAAAATGTAATGCTTCCGTTGTCGACAGGCTTGCACAATGGAATACATTTCTTTGTCATAGGTGGGATACTTGCGAACTGTCTCAGACAATGTCTCACTGTGATATGCCACTGGATGTCCCTGTTGAGTAAGAACTGCCCCAATAGCATAGTCGGAGGCATCTGTCTCGATCTCAAATGGCTGTTGCAAGTCTGGTAATGTGAGCACTGGGGCAGAACAGAGGCGATTTTTCAATTCTGTGAATGCCTTCTGTTGAGGTTTCGACCAAAATAATTTTGCTCTCGCTCCTCCCTTGGTGACTTGACTCAAGGGCCAAGTGATATGAGAGAATCCCAACACGAACCTACGGTAGAAATTAGCAAGACCCAGAAAGCTGCGAAGCTCTGTTATAGTGGTTGGGGCTAGCTAATCATGAATGACTTGGATCTTGGTTAGATCCACATGCACCCCCCTTTCATCAATAATGTATCCCAGATATTGAAGCTGGGTCATGCCAAAAGTGCACTTCTCCAAATTGGCACACAACTTGTGTTGCCGCAGTGTTTGGAGGACTTGTCGGATGTGGTGAAGGTGCTCTTCCCAAGTCTGGCTGAAGATCAGAATGTCATCCAAGTACACCACCACAAATGAGTTGGTGAATGGCCGCAAGATGTCGTCCATCATCCTCATGAAGGTTGCGGGAGCATTCGTCAACCCGAAAGGCATGACCAGCCATTCGAAAAGGCCTTCCTTGGCTTTGAAGGCAGTCTTCCACACATCAGAGGGTTCAATTGGCACCTGGTGATAAGGAAACAATCTAGATGCTCTTGTAACATTGTTACATGTTCTTTTAAAATTCTATTACCTTCCATTAAACATTGATTTGCAAATGTGACCTCTAAAATTTTGCGGTCATTTTCCTGTTCTTTGGCTTCCAAAATATACAACCTTGTCCTTGCCTTCATCATTTCTTCGACATAGAGATCCCATGACCAAGTAAGAGGTGTGGATGTGGGTATGTAAATGGTTGAATCTTCTTTATTTTTGTTGTTCTTATTTATTTTATTTCTCTGGATCTGTTTTCTTTTTCTTTGTCTTTGTCGTTGTTCATATTTGAGGCGAGCAAGCCTACGCCTCAAAACACCCCGATATTGCTTTGCATTTACCCAAATCCACTTTCCTATTTTGTCTGTTGAAGCAATTTTGACTTGACCTAAATGATTGGTTTACACAGCGCCTGCTATTTCCTTGCCATTTTTAGCATTTTCCATTTTTAACCACTTTCGGATCTGCGAAGAAATTCCCCATGTGCAACGAAATGTCTATGCCGACAAAATTCTCAATGCACAAATCCGAACTATCGTTTACTGCATAATCCAGAGATTCGGCCATAAATCACCAGATAAATCGAAATGTTGTGAGTATGAATAAAAAGATCTACCCCAACTCCAATCCTGAAACGCTTTGACAAATTCCCGTCACTTGCCTTTCTCAATGGAAACACAATAAATAGTGTTTCTCTCCCCTGTTTCAATAGAGGTCTAGACCATAAAAAGGAACTACGCATTGTCTCCACTGCTAGTATGAACGCGGCTTGAGGCAAAATGGTGAATCCTCTCGGAAATGATCAAACTACCAATCCACCAAATTTTGCATCCTCTTGGGATTTCACTTCCGTTGGGTCTAGTTTGTAATGTGGCCCAATCACACCAATCAGACCAATCAAAGCAAAGCAAGTTATTCCATCAGAGAGATGTGTTCTATGTAAGTGATGTGTAAGTATGTCACGTTTCCAATAGAATAATAATAAAAATAATGTGGGCCCAAAACAAAAATGAAAATAACCATATAGATAAAAAAAACTACAATACAATGAATGAAAAATCATGCTCCAAAATATTTTAATATTTCTTTTAATTAAATATTTGTAAAATTAATTTTAAAGGGAAAAATAGTATTGTATGGATATATTAAAATCTTTAATGAAATAAATATTAATTTAATTTTAAAGGGAAAAAAATATTGTATGGATATATTAAAACCTTTACTGAAATAAATATTTTCACATCAAAATGTAATATTTGAAAATATTAATTTTGTTATCATGCCTGTAAAAAGACATCTAATATTAATATTAATACCAACTTAGATCTATCTTAACCCCTAATCTATCAAATGCCTAAAGGATCAAATCTCTTGAGATACAAACCTATTTTACTATAAAAATATATTTAATCCATCTAAACACTTAATAAATACTAAATTAATGAATCTAGACTGATATATCTATAAATTCCTTATTATACATTTATATAATTTAAAATAATTTTATTTTTTCTAATATATAATTTGACATTTATATTATATTTTATTATATTTTATTTTAATTATATATTTTTTTAAAATATTTAAAATCCAATCACAATTCATTGGTTTAAAAATTTGGGAGTTGTCTTTAGTGCGACTTTTTGGAGTTTCATGTGTCGGAATCCAGTGAAAAAAATTGAGGCAAAATCTTGATTTCTGTTATTTAAACTGGTTTTTTAACTGTATATATGGATTCAGCACCCTAAAAAACCCCTAAGACACTTTCATTGTGCAAGGTTACTCATCATACTTCTATTTTCAATAAATTCCTGTCGAAATTTAGAGAAATTAGACTGGAAAAATCTACCATAAAAACCTTCAAAAAATAACACTATAAACTACTCGAAAATTTAATATAACTTATAAATTCAAATAACTAACCAATTTGTTCAGAATACTAAATCCCACCCAACACTGCACAATCCAAGTAACTGACTACCCTAAAGATATTTTCAAAACCCTAAATCCCACCAACGTTGTATCCAAACACAAGAAAACAAAACGACAAACCGTTAGATTTCGCCTAAACAGTTCGACGTTTGGACTTTTGGCGTACTAGTTGTCCCTCTCGTAAATCACAAAACGTCTATTTTTCATAGATTCCAAGGCTGTCACGAATGACATGAGCATCTTATTGTTTTTCTCTTTTGCCACATTGACTAGATTCACCATATGTCATTAGCACATCATTTATCCGTGGAGCATTTAATTTAGCTTTTATTTTGTTTGGAGCATTTAATTTGGCATTTATTTTGTTCACTTGATTCCATCATAAAGACTTTCTTGTAAGTTCTCAAATCAAAGGTCATCGTTACAATTTATCCATCTCGTAACTTACATAAATCTGTACAAATGAAATATACAACAATAATTCATTGCGCACAGTGTTGTACAACATAATATGATAACGATCTATGCAAGGTTTAACATTAAATTAAATAATAAAAAATTAATATAAGTTAAATATTTTAACTCAATCAAAATAAAATAATAAAATAAAAATAATTTTATAAAAATAAATTAATAATAAAAATAAAAATGGTCTATAGTATTTAACTATGGTATTGAAAATCTATGATATTTATATAAAATGTAGTTAATTTAAATAAAGAAATTAGATATCCATCTTAATTTGACATCTAACAAGTACTAAGAAAGATCAAATTTCTTGTTATACAAACCTTTTAGTAAAAAACCATTGATCTCTATTCAACCTTGATATATCCCAAATTAATATAAATCTAATTTTAAAGTGTCCAAACCATTCACTCTGAACATATTTCATTGATACATAGTGTCAGTGTCATCTCCATAGATATTTATTTCACAACTTTTCTGTGAACCAGTTGAAACATTAATCAGAGCAAACAACATTGTTTTTAACAGGGATTCATATCTTTTACTGGGTTGACTGTTTTGTTCATGTTGATTATTAAATGAAATCGAATTGACTGTATTTTATTTTCTAGATGATGGACATAGAAAATTCGACAAACATCATGGTGTACATACATGGAATGGAAGCTTGTTTTTTCTTCATATTGGATATAAACCGTGAAAAGAAACGCCGAAGGAGGTTCCGTCACGTGTGAAATTGGAATTGGGTGAAGGGATGATGAAATTCGAGTTCAGTCATTGGCTGCAATGAACAGTGTCCCGACGTATTCTCTCAATAGAACGCCTTCGGTGTAAATACTGTAAAAATCTTCATGTTGTTATTCTTTACCATTCTTTATCAGGCTATTTATAGTTTTAGCTATTAAACATGATTGATATAGTTAATTAAAAAGTTAAAACTGAAAGCTTTTCAATTTTTAGAATGATGTAATTAAATTAATTAATTTGTTAAATATACAAGTGTAGTATGTTTTGTAAAAAAGAGAAATAGAAAATATAACTAATAACATGATCAACAAAGTCCATATGAATTTCAAAGTTTGTGATAAGGAGCATTTAGATATCTCCACAAGGAGCTAAAAGTATTTTATTATGGATTTTACACCATCATTAATATTATAGGTTTTGAAATTTTCATTTTTTTTTTAAAGTGGGGTGGTTTTCGTCATACTTAAAGCTTATGGATTTTATACTATCATCAATATTATAAGCGTTGAATTTTTATTTTTTTAAAGTGGGGTGGTTTTGAACATACTTAAAGTTTTTGTTGGCCACCTTGAAGATGGAATAGCGTGTGGCCCATATATAGCTCAAATTTCATTGCCTTGAGTATGTTATAGCAGATTGAAGCATGGACAACAAGATGAAGAGACTCCAAAAAGAAGATATACAATTTTGTTTGATTTTTCGATGCAAGGGAAACTTTTTCACCATGGTAAGTGGTTTATAAGGAGCTATACCCAACATAAATCCCTCCCCATCTAGTATAGGAGAATGTAATGAGGGGCACTATTATTGAAGGGAGAAGCACTAATCTAGGTTTTCATCATCGGTTGTCTAAAAAATCACCTTCATACAAGTAGTTGTTGGTCATGATTTTCCAATGCATGTCTTTCCATGCATTTTTCAACATAGTGACACACAATGGTTGGGGAACTAACTCAGTGTATTAATGTTAGTTGCAATGAGATAAACAAGATCCAAAATAGAGTTTTGATTGAAAAGTTATGATCTCAACAAGAATCCTTTTTATTTTGGATAGCTCATAGTTGTCAAGAATATTGTTCCCACTCAATGCTAATCAACCCAGGGTTTGAGTTCTTACATATTAGGGTTTTTAGTGTCATTATAAAACACTGTTTCAATGCCTTGTTATGGGATTTTTGTGAAAGTGCATAGCCATCATACCTCTTCTCATAGATAAACTACCACTACTCCATCCATTTTGTATTGATATGTACATTACAATATTTTTCACCATTTGATTTATTAATAATATTTGGGTTTCACTATAAGTCTCCACTATTATGTTTTCAGTTCAATCCAAATCAAGCTAGTCAACTCACTCTTCTTAAGTTGTCTTGTGAACACTTCTAATTTTTCTATTTTTAACTTTAGCATCCCCTCGACGTATAATAAAGAAGATGAAAAAAATCCATAGGGATCCTCAATGAAATAATAATATCCATGAATATGACGAAAACAACATTTGTACAATGAAGAATAAGGGAAATTAAGCCCTAATAAAAATGAAGTTCTTTAATATTATTCTATCTAGAAATCTCACATGGAGATGACACAAGGAGATATTAAATTGTATTTATATGATGATATTTGAAATGAAACTATAATTTGAATACCTCATGATGAGATCTCAACCTAAACTCTTCCCTAATGGGTCACATTCATGGAATAATGTATATAAGGGGATATTCCTAATATTTATATCAAGTTTGGAAAAAAAGCATCATAAGATTAACCCCTTTTTTGGTGCATTATAGTGAATCAATGTCCTTTTGTTTGGAAAGTCATCAACTTTAGAGAAGTCCAAAAAATAGACAAATATATATGTGATATATTCATCAATATACAAAAATCCATGATCAATGTACTTTATATCTTAGTGCATTCTATAAATGGAAATATCTAAATACATGACATGAAAAAATTCCAATAAACATAAAGGAAAAACTTTAGATGGAATAAACAAATCTTAGCTAAAGAGGGAACATATATTCTTAGATAGAGAAAGTAAAGATATAAATATTTCTTGGTTACATTAACATACTACTAATGAGAGAATTTTAGAACTTGTGAGAGAGATATAGTTTCTGTAAACATTTCATGAAAGCACAAAGTTTGAAATTACATCTCTTTTCTACAAGTCTCTTGAATATAATCCCTATGAATTACCAACCTTAGGGTTGATTTTAAGTAACATAGAATGGTAAATATTTCGTTCATTTTCAACCCCAATCAACAAGACATTACCAAAGAAAAGATATGGAATGTATACCAACAAGTTCCAACCCTCTAAAGCAATTTTATTAAGTATAAACCATATTTGAAATGTACTATATGATAGAATTAATTACTGTCGTAAATGTGTCTTATCTTCTTCAAGATCAAAGTTATAATCCTTAATAGTTTCAATCTAAACTTATCCCAAACCAGCACACCATATAAATGTTGGAAATTACCAAATTAAACATAATGATACTTGCAAATCAATTCTACTTGTTGAATGGTCAATAACAAGAGTTACACCTGGTGATAAGTCACAGTGTTTGGAATAGGAAATCCATAAGGATTTGGGCTTTATGACCATTAGTAATTTATGAATTTATTGATAGAGGCACATTCCACCATTTATGTTTTTTTCTAAACTAAAGAATGAAATGAAACTAATCTAATATGCAAATGTATGTGTCTAGATATGATTAATAGTAATCATAAAATAAACACCTAATAATACTTGCTCCTATTAGACCTATTGAATTACTTCACCAAGAATAAAGACAAAAATATGATTAAATGAATGCAAACTCAAAATAGTCCAACATTAAAACAACCATTTGCAATCATATGTTTACATATTCAAACAAACAATTCCAAATAATAGAAATAAGAATGTAACAATTACACATAAGAAGAGTATAGACAATAATATGACTAAATGATTGCAAACTCAAAATAGTCCAATGTTAAACAACCATTTACAATCATATGCTCACATATTCAAACAAACATTTCTAAAGAATAGAAATAAGAATGCAACAATGACACATAAGAAGAGTCTACAACTCGTGAGATACATTCCCGTACAACTCCAATGCTGCACAAAAGCAACAAAATAGTCCACAAGATACACACACATTACTCAATGTTCTCCCAAAAATGGTTTGGCCAAAAGTGGACCCTCCTCATGAAAAGTTCTAGCAGCAGTACATGAAGGCTCCAAAAGCTTAAACAGACCCTTTCCTTGAATACAAAGACTCTATTTATTAAAATTATTCTTCAGTGTTAGCCTTCTACCTTCTTACTCTTCGTCTTCTACTTACAAACTTTTCTTCTTATCCCAAATAAGATGTTCCTTGAATAAAAGGACTCTATTTATTGAAATTCCTCTTCATTGTTAGTCTTATGCCTTCTTAGTCTTGGCCTTCTACTTCCAAACTTTTCTCCTTATCCCAAATAAGATGATTAGGAGATACGTCCCATAAAAATATTCATAAATGGAATTGCCTCCATCATCTACACTTAAATCCAAATTTTGTCATTTAGTGCTCATAGGCCAACATGGTTCTTGGAGTTGGTTTGCCTCATATAATATAATTAATGACTTGCACACTATGGGTCTCCTTTCTCCTTTGCTTAGAACTGCATATGTAGATAATTCATGCCTTAATTTAAATATGCACTTTAGCCTTTGCCATTTGAACTTAATTCTTAGACAAAAATCTTGAAAAATACAAAATACATAACTTTTAAGGGTTATAATCTTATGACATTGTCAATTCAATAGCTTGATTTTCCCCTTGCAAAGTATTAGTTGATTGCCAAATTTCCTTTTATATGTAAAAACCCCTTTTAAAAGTGTTAAATCTACTTCAATATATTTATTTCCTTGGTAAATCTTGTGTATGTACCCATTTAAATATGAATGGTTGCTCCATTACAATAGTATACAATATTATTTCTAAATAACAATATAACCAATGTATCAAAATCAATAACCTTGAAATAACATTTTGGAAAACATAGCAACATTACTCCATTACAATAGTATACACTATTAATATTATTCCTAGACAACAATGTAACCAATGTATCAAAATCAATAACCTTGAAATAACATTTTGGAAAATATGGCAACATTGCTTTAAACTGTGAATCTAAGATGAATCAGGTCTAATTGAGGTGAAGAAATCAATCAAAAAATGAACATCAAATGAAGTTGCACTCGCTCATCTCTACACCTTGTGCAAAGTTTGAAAAACATTCTCAAGACAACTAAAACTTTAAAACTCTTGGTTTCAATTCTTGGAGCAGATTCAACTATGTCATAGCCTTCCTTGGGAGAAATGCACCCCTATATAACAACATCTTTGAAGCGATATGTAATGTGTTTCATTGAAAATTCTAGAACCCTACACACCATAAACCTTAATTGGGATATATACATACTAACCAAGTGATACGGATTTATGCAGGAACGCAACAGAATAAACATATAACCATAAATACAGAGATGCAGCGGAAACAACACTTAATTTCATTAATATCAAAGAACTGAAATTTTCTTACAGACAGAATGGAAATTAAACTATCTAGGGCGCTGGTAGCTATCTCTGAGAAGAGATGTGGCAGCTACAGGCCTCTGAACTGAGTTACAATGAGGCTCGAGGGCCTATTTATTATTGAGAAACAATGGAGAACTCTAAACATCCAAAAACCTAACCCTGGGAGATGAAGCGCCAAAAATATGGGCCCCGTTTGGGTAAATTGGTGTTTCAACTTCCCAGGGATGTAACTTTGGCATACTATCTCCGTTTGATGCACATGGTACATCATTAGAAATATCTATCCGAGGACTAAAAATTTCGCCACAAATATCCATTCCAAAACGGAAATTCTGAAACGAAATGATATTCGTTGGAAGCGCGATGCCCAAAAAACGTCGTTTAGGGCCTCAAAACGGCTTCGGAAGTTCAGGACCCGAAAAACTGTTAAAAATAGTAAGTTGTGCCGAAACTAAAAAACTGAAAGAGGCAATGGTGGGGCCCCAAGTGGAATAGGTGGGTGGCCACCAATATCCACCTGGATCATTCCTCCCCCCTTAAGAAGCAATGGTCCCCATTGCGTTGAGTTCTTCCATGAGATGAGGAAACTTCTGCTGAACTTGGTCCCTGGTGAACCACTTGCCTTGGTGCAGGAGTTGGCCAACTTTGACAACCTGATACAGTTGGATGTTCTATTGGCGAGTGCTCTTTATTTTCATGTCCCTGATACAATATGTGGTGTTCTGTTCCATGCAGTCTGGGTTTAACTCTGTTGTTTTGAGTTGTTTTGCAATGTCTGAGGTGTCCAGTAGAGGTGGGAAGTAAGGACGAAGGCGATCCACATTGAAGACTGGGTGCAGACCAAGGAATGGTGGAATACTGAGCTTGAAGGCATTGTTCCCTACAGCCTTGGTGATGGTGTACGACCCGTATCGGAGCGGGCGAAGCTTGCGGTGGGGTCCAGTGAGGCGCTCCTTCTGCAAATGTAGCCATACTTTGTCACCCACCTGGAAGTTGTGTGGCACCCGGTGTTGATCATGGCGTTGCTTGTACTTGGCATTGGCTCTTTCCAATATATCATGAACCTGTTGGTGGATGTGTTGAATGCGCTCAATGAAGCTACTTGCTTTGTCAACTTCAGACTAGACATGAGCTGAATCAGCTTGAGCAGCTGCAAATGGTATGGCTACGTCAATAGGACATAGTGGCTGGAATCCCAAGCCCACCTAAAAGGGGCTATGGCTGATGGAAATGTGGAGAGCCCGATTATAACTATGTTGTACATATGGGAGGCTCTCGTCCCATGTGCGTGGATGCTTTGAATTGTACATGCGCAGAATGTGTACAAGCATTCTGTTGACGACCTCTGTCTGGCCATCTGTTTGGGGATGGAAAGCTGTGGACTTGGTGAGCTTGGTATCCAACATTGACCAGAGGCTGGACCAAAATGTGTTGAGGAAATTGCTATCCCGATATGATATGATAGACTGTGGGATCCCAAAGTGCACCCACACTCGTTCAAAGAAGAGTTTAGCAGTGGCTTCTGTTGTGATATTCTTCTTGCAGGCCGCCATGATGGCCATCTTCAAGAATCTGTCAACGACCACGAAAACACAGTCATTTCCTTGCTTAGTAGAAGGCAGGCCCGACATGTAATCCGTGGAGATGGATTCCCAAGGCCGACTAGGGGTAGGTAGCAGAGTATATAGGCCTTGCTTCTTGATGGTCGGTTTGGAAATGGCACAAGCAGTGCAGGATCTGATGTGCTTCTCGACATCCTTTCGAAGGTTCGGCCAATAGAAATACTTCTGCAGGATTGCTACTATTTTCTCGACCTCGAAATTCCCAGCGACTCGACTGTAGTGTGCTTCCCATATCATCTTGGCACGCTCGCTTGAAGGAACACAAAAGTGTCCCAGGTGACATAAAAGTGCATCTTGGAGGTGAAAATTTGGAACTTGCGTACCCCCCAAGAGTGCCTTGTAAGTGTGGCCAAATTCTGGGCCACTCTCATAGATAAGCGGCCAATTAGAAGTCTCATGCCCATAAGATTTGAGCATGGTGGTGAGCGCCACGATCGGTGGTCGGCTGAGGCAGTCTGCAACATTATTGGTGCTACCCTTCTTGTACTTGATATTCAAATGAAACTGTTGCAGATATGTGGACCACTTCTGATGGCGATCATTCTGCAACTTCCCTTGTGTCTATATGAACTGCAGGGGCCGGTGGTCTGTGTGGATGATTGTTTCCTTCCCCAAAATGTAATGCTTCCATTGTCGACAAGATTGCACAATGGAATACATTTCTTTGTCATAGGTGGGATACTTGCGAACTGTCTCAGACAATGTCTCACTGTGATATGCCACTGGATGTCCCTGTTGAGTAAGAACTGCCCCAATAGCATAGTCGGAGGCATTTGTCTCGATCTCAAACGGCTGCTGCAAGTCTGGTAAGGTGAGCACTGGGGCAGAACAGAGGCGATTTTTCAATTCTTTGAATGCCTTCTGTTGAGGTTCCGACCAAAAGAATTTTGCTCTCGCTCCTCCTTTGGTGACTTGACTCAAGGGCCAAGTGATATGAGAGAATCCCAACACGAATCTATGGTAGAAATTAGCAAGACCCAGAAAGCTGCGAAGCTCTGTTATAGTAGTCAGGGCTGGCCAATCCCGAATGACTTGGATCTTCGCTGGATCCACATGCACCCCCCTTTCATCAATAATGTATCCCAGATATTGAACCTGGGTCATGCCAAAAGTGCACTTCTCCAAATTGGCACACAACTTGTGTTGCCGCAGTGTTTGGAGGACTTGTCGGATGTGGTGAAGGTGCTCTTCCCAAGTCTGGCTGAAGATCAGAATGTCATCCAAGTACACCACTACAAATGAGTTAGTGAATGGCCGCAAGATGTCGTCCATCATCCTCATGAAGGTTGCGGGAGCATTCGTCAACCCGAAAGGCATGACCAACCATTTGAAAAGGCCTTCCTTGGCTTTGAAGGCAGTCTTCCACACATCAGAGGGTTCAATTGGTACCTGGTGATACCCAGACTTCAGGTCGATCTTGTTGAAATATTTTGCACCTTTGAGTTGGTCCAGAAGGTCATCAATCCGTGGGATTGGGTACCTATTCCGGACAGTGATCTTGTTCAGCGCCCGATAGTCAATACAGAGTCTCCACGTCCCATCCTTCTTCTGTACCAACACGATCGGGCTCCCACAGGGCGATGAACTTGGTCTGATGTGACCTTTCTGCAACAGCTCCTGACTCTGCCTCTTGATTTCATCATTTTCCAGAACAGAGCGTCGATAGATCGGTCCATTGGGTAGTGGCGCACCTGGGGTCAGATCAATCGGGTGCTTGACCTGGCAGTGCAGAGGAACCCCTGTGGGTGAGGTGAAGATGTCCCCGTACTCCTCCACGACCTTATCCATTTTTTGTTGTCGTGCAGAGGGGCCCTGTCTGGAGGTCGTGGCCACAGTCTTCTTCTTGCCCTGGGGGCGGATCATCAGGAAAACGAATTTCCTGGTTTGGGAAATGAACTTACTGCATTGTTTTGCAGTAACCAAAGAGATAGCGGCAGGAGGTGGTACCTCTGGTATCCTGTACAACTTATTTCCCAAAGTAACAATAACAGCACGAGGTCAAGACTCATACACAGCATGACGCTTCCACAAGTATGGTTTTCCTAATAATACATCAGAAACATCAATAGGAGCAACGTCACATAATACCTCATTCGTGAAGGGCTTGATGCTATAGGGAAGGCGACACTGCCGGCTGACGCGGAGGTCTCGTCCTTGGTGAAGCCACCCGATGGTGTATGGATGTGGGTGAGCTGTGGTCGGCAAGCCCAACCGCTTCACGGCGTCTGCTGAAATGAGGTTCTTTTAGCTCCCATTGTCGACAATGAACTGTACAGGGGAGCCCTTTACCCACATCTGGGAGTGGAAGAGACGTTCCTCCTCCTCTGGATCTTCCGGTTCCTCCTTCTGGACCTTTGTAGTGGCAACCGTGGCGTTGGGCTCCGCATCAATAATCTGTTTCCCTTTTTCATTCCCTTTTTCAGGTTCTGATTCGGAGTCGGAGCATGCATCTGACTCAGAAGCCCTCATCTCGGCCACTAGCGACTGCTTGGCCCGACACTCACTTGTGTTGTGAGTGGAGCTCTTATGGAACTCACACCACTTTCCCGTGTCCTTCTTTGGCTTTGCGGTGTTGTTATTTTCTTGTGGCTTCGACGGGTTGTCTTTAGCCGCCATGCCTTGGCTCTGTCCTTTGTTCTGCGGTTTGGAAGCACCTTTCCCTTGCTTTTGATTCGCAGATCCAAAGTCTTGCTTCTTCTGTTTGAATTTCTGCTCAATCTTGGCAACATACCGGTATACAGTACCAAGCGAGGAGATGTCGAGGAACTCCATTTCCTCCTGAAGGTATGTGTGCAGACAGCTGCGATACTTTAGCACCAGATGTTTCTCTGAATCTTTGATATCCAACTTTGTGTGCAAGGTATGGAACATATTCGTCAGCTCATGCACATCTTGATCCCTTTTTTGTCGCAGCGTGGTCCATTGTATGTACTTGTCCTCATAGCTCCCCAAGGAATAATACTGTTCCTTAACGGCGTCTCGAAAAGAATTCCAAGTTGGTACGGCCGAGAACAGAGAGGGTTCTGTCTAGTTTTTGTTCTCACAGTAGGTTTCCCGCCAGTCCTTAACATGGGGGGTAGCTTTGAGGAGTGCAAAAATAATCTTCTCCTGGTCTAAAAAGTCATGAACAGAGAAATATCCTTCTAATAGATTCAACCGTCTATCTATGGAATTTGCGTCTATTTGACCCTCAAATATGGGAATGTCAAAATTTACTTGTACCTTAAAAGGAGTCGCGCCTCCAGAGTGGCTGCTGGATGCAGATGCGCCGCCAGTGGGCAGCCATTGAAGGATCTTAGTAAAGTTATCCATCATCGCGTTCCTTTGCTTTTCGAGGGCCTCCTCGAGCAATATTTTGATAGGATCTCCTGCTCCCTCATATTTATTTTCGTCCCCCATGGTCGTCCATCGAGGTTTGCGAGGCTGATCTTGCAAAGGTTCCACCAGATCAAGCCCTAGCTCCTTATACCCCGACCTCGTTGGGGACATGCAAAGAAGGATCGAGAAAAAGTAGACCGCTCTGATACCACTGATCCGGATTTATGCAGGAACGCAACAGAATAAACATATAACCATAAATACAGAGATGCAGCGGAAACAACACTTCATTTCATTAATATCAAAGAATTGAAATTTGCTTACAGACAGAATGGAAATAAAACTAGCTAGGGCGCTGGTAGCTATCTCTGAGAAGAGATGTGGAGGCTATAGGCCTATGAACTGAGTTACAATGAGGCTCGAGGGCCTATTTATTATTGAGAAATAATGGAGAACTCTAAACATCCAAAAACCTAACCCTAGGAGATGAAGCGCCAAAACTATGGGCCCTGTTTGGGTAAATTGGTGTTTCAACTTCCCAGGGACGTAAATTTGGCATACTATCTCTGTTTGACGCACATGGTACATCATTAGAAAGATCTATCCGAGGTCTACAACTTTCACCACAAATATCCATTCCAGAACGGAAATTTTGAAACGAAATGATATTTGCTGGAAGCGTGATGCCCAAAAAACGTCGTTTAGGGCCTCAAAACGGCTCCAGAAGTTTAGGACCCGAAAAACTGCTAAAAATAGTAAGTTGTGCCAAAACTGAAAAACTGAAAGAGGCAATGGTGGGGCCCCAAGTGGAATAGGCGGGTGGCCACCAATATCCACCTGGATCACCAAGACTACGAGGCCATATAAAATAATGAGGGATACAATGAAGGATGTAAGGTGATCTCATTTAAGTTGATTTTTTGAGGATGTAGTTCAATGTTTAGGTAGAGAGGTTTTGTCTTCATAATTCTTGAGGTCCAATCCCTATAAAATTATGTATACCTAAGATTTTATCCAGACACGATTTCTTTTTTTCGTCCTCGAGAGGTTGACCGCTCATTTGATTCTCCTCTTGGAGGTTGCACTGATTGTCAGAAATTGTTGTCATGTTCTTCCGTAATAAATGGCTTGTTCTGTTCCTTTGTGATAGAAGAGGGAACATTAAATCTCACCATTGTTCTTTGTTGCTTCTCAGAAAAGGGGCATTCAATCTCATTTTCTAGAGGCCTGCAAGTAGAGGGCACAGGGAGTGTAATATTCTATGCTTTTGTTTGTTTATCTCTCTGAGAAGGTAACTGAATATTCTTGAAACAGAAAGTATACAGCGACAGACTGTTCGAGCCGTGAAGGTATGATTCCTTCGGAATTTTCGGTGACACAATTTCATTCGCCTCTGTTGCCAGGCCTTGGATTCGTAGGAATCTTGTACATTGATTCTTTGACGAAGGGGATATTATTATTTTGGGCAACCAGGAATAAAGTAAACCCAATGCCATGCGTGACACAGCTCCTTTTCCTGCAGTTTAATAGGTTGAGCATCTCTATATCAAGTTAAAACAAACATACAAATTTCTTTCACATGGGGGGCGTTCAAATCTAAGTGGGATGTGCTAAATGTAGATGGTTGAAGTGGATGCCAATACAATTTTGGGAACATAAATAGTATATGAAATATAAGTTTGGAAAGATAAATATTTAAATCAAATATAAAGTTAGTGAATATTTATTTATTTATTTTGTTGGTAAGAGGTTATAGGTTTAAATTTAGAGGGAGTAGAGTATGTACACCTCCATAGATGAATAAATGAATGAATTTTCACGAGACTAAAAATAGTCTATAGGAACACCAACATCTTTGTTTTTCATCTTTTGCAATTCAATATTTTTCTTATTCCAATTGATGATGAGCCGACTCAACCTTCTAAGAATATCCTCACTGAAAATACAATGCCAAGGAACCGATGCTAACATATTTCCATAATTGTCTCTAATGTCTCTGCAAGCTTAACATTCCAAAATGTTTTTTTTTTCACCATCTCGTTTCACATCGAAGTTGATGAAAGCTAGTTCTTAATTGAGTAATAAGAATCTTTTCCCTCCATGGAATGCTAGGTCCAATGTACTCTTTTTGGTGGAGATCACAAGTGGGGTTGAATTCCTGAACATGGTGCTTCTTCTTTCTACCCAAATCATTTCTCCATATACATTTACGAAACTTTTCCATAACAAAATTCTTTAACTCCTTGCTATGTGTGAGGTAGATATTCCATTTTTTCATCCATTTGTTGTTTGGTCTCATCCATGTTTTCTTTCTTTCTTTCATTCATGTCGTCATTGAAGATAACTTTAGGTCATCTACCTACTCCCATTTTCTCAATTCATTTTAGATATCTTATGAGACACACCATAGCAATTGCTTCGATGTGAGCTACTTCTGTTTCACTCAACATTATCTCAGAAGGAACCAAACTTTTTATTTTGAAATTGTTGATCATGATCAAACGTTTATGGAATTTCTCAATTTGTTTCCATTTTGAGACGGGGGTGCTGCTAGCCCACGATTCACACCCATATAGCATCATTAGACAAATTAGGAGCCCAAAAATCACTTTAATAATCTTCCAATCCCATAACTCTGCCTTTATGCATATGTTTTGAAGAGCATATAATGCTTTTCACCCTCCTAAAATTCTCTTATTTTTGCAGTCCTCCCAAATAAGCTTGTTATTGAAATCAATCCTGAAGTACTTGCATTCATTTAATTCTTCAAGAATTTTTCCTTCAAAGAAGAACATATGATGGCTCTACTTCCTTTTATTAGAGAAAATCATTATTTCGGTCTTGTTGGTACTGACTTGCATCCCATTGCTCTACAAAAATTCTTAAGGGCATGTGGTGCATCTGCAATCCATAGGTTGACTTAGCAATCAATACAAGGTCTTCAATATATGAAAGAAGCTTTATCACAAACTCCCCCATTCGAACACCATCTCCACCTTACAAATTTAACCACTCTTCCAGCTTATCAATGTATAAACCAAAAAGAGTAGGGGATAAAGGGCAACCTTGCTTGAATTTGATGTCACTTCTAAAGCTTTCTTAAATGTCTGTTGAAGTTGTAATTTTAACTTCCGCGTCTATTATAAAAATGTAAAATGACAACTTATTATACTTATTTTATTTAACCTTGATACTTTCTTGCGAATATTAGTTATCTTATTTATGTCCTGTAGTTAGATCTTTTCATCAAACAATATCAAGGAACAACAACAACAACAACAAAAGAGGACACCGATATAGGCTCTCAGCGAGGGAAAAACCCATAAACTCTTTTCTTCTTATAATCTACTTCAAATGTGATACAAAGACCCAATCCATATACCATGTCCTTCTCCTAGTACCAAGTCAACCTTGCCTCAAGTCCTTTCTTGAATCTGCACAAAACTGCTTCACACTACAACTTTGATCTTGTTAGGTCCCTATATTTCTAGTATAGTACCTTATTGTTGTTAGTGTAACCCCATTATTGTTATTATTTTACCCTCGTAACCCCCATATTTTTATTATTGTGCCCTTAAATTATTATTGTTAGGTCGGCTAGGATTACATTGTGGCCCCACTAGGATTACATTGTGGCCCCATGGACTCCTATATATAGAAAGGAGGTTTTGTAATTTGAATCATCCAAGAATTGTTCATTCATATAATGTATTGGAGGCTTCCCCCTCGAAGTGGCTTATTTCTAAGGCATTGATATCTCTTTTCTTCTCTTTTTGGAGCTAGTTTCACAACATTTGGTATCAAAGCTTTGAGATTCTAGGGTTTCGCTGCTCCAAACAGGTTAGTGTGGCATTTTCACTATAACTTTTTTCTACGAAGGTTCAAAATCTGAAATTTTTAGAGTATGAAGCCAAAATCCTGAGGAAAGTCGTCAAAAAATTTTAGAGCTTGGTTCGCAATATTTTCGGAGATATGATCTGTGCAAGTTAGGTCATTTTGCAGGCTCCTGAATTTAACCTAAACAGGTCATCGTGGTATTTTCGTAATAAATTTTTTTCTACGAAGGTTTAGAAGCTGAAATTTTAGAGTGCGAAGCCACAATCTTGAGGAACATCATCAAAAAATTTCAGATATTGGTTCGCAATATTTTCGGAGATATGATCTGTGGAAGTTAGGGCTTTTTGAGGCTTCTGAATTTCATCTCAAAGAGGTGATCGTGGGAAAATATTCATAGCTCTCTCTCTGAGCATCAGATTGGAATGCTGTAAAAATTGGTTGCAAGTGCACGGAATGCAGTTTTTGGTCTATCAATTTCATAGCCATAGGAGGAAACAATGACACGTGGCAAGTCGTACAAGTTCGCTCTACTGAACTAGTCCAAAATTGGGTCATTGTGGGAGATTGGACATAACTTTGCCTTGAAGAATCCAAATTAGATCAGACCTGTGGCATTTGAAAGAAGCTTAAGAGGGCTACTACAAGGATGAATTTTAGATATTTAGGATCCACAATTATAGAGATAATTCAATTTCAATATATAGCTCCTCCAAAGAAAGTAAAAGGTGTGTATTTGTTTTTCTGAATTGCATAAGTCTTGTTTGAAGAATCAAGTTGAATTGATTCCAAGGGCATATTGTAGAATAGATATCAGTATTGGATTCTAAAATGGCCCGTAAAAAGAATTCAACACCCATTAAGCCTTTAGAAAGCTCTACTCTGACTCATGAAGACGAAGAATGGCAACATGACATATCAAAATTACAAGAGCAAGTGCAACAAATTTCTCTCTCGCAAAGAGCAATAAAAAATGTCATTGAAGTTTTGAAGAAAGGCATGGAAACTAAGATGGATGGTTTGAAGAAAGGCGTGGAATCTAAGATGGATGGTTTGAAGAATGGCATGGAATCTAAGATAGATGGCATGGAATCTAAGATAGATGGCATGGAAGCTAGCATGGAATCTAAAATGGAAAACATGAAGAATGATCTAAAAGCAGACATGGAAGGTTTGACAAAGTTGATACAAGAAATGTTTCCTAATGGTGAAAAGATAGTAGAGGAAACTCATGATGAGAACAAAATAAATGTTAATCATGATTTCATAAACTCTAATGTTGGCGGGAAGAACCACCATATTCCAAAAATGGATATGGGGAAGTTTGATGGAAAGGATCCTGTAACATGGATACTACAGATGGAGCAATATTTTGATCTCCATAATGTGCAAAACACACAAAAGGTACGCATTGCAACTTTACATTTAGAAAAAAATACATTTGTATGGTATCGATGACTTTGCTCCCGTAAAAAAATTGTCACTTGGTCAATTTTTACGGAGGAAATGATAGCACATTATGAGGATACAAAGAGCAACACCTTCTTTAGCCAATTGATAAATCTCAAACAAAAGGGTTTAATGGGGGAGCACATTGAGAACTTCCAAAAATTGAATATAAGGGTAACTGATATTCCAGAGGAACACAGGATTGATCTCTTCATAGGTACTTTAAAGGATAACATCCAACATGAAGTTCGCGTTTTGGAACCTGATTCATTGGAGAAGGCATTCAGGTTGGTAAGAAAATTTGAATGTAAAATTATGGAAACAAGGAAGCCTACCACTCACTTCTATAAAGAGGGAAGTTTTGCTACTCCTAGATTTCCACAACCTACAAGGTTGACACCACAACAATTGGAAGAAAAAAGAGCAAAAGGGCTTTGCTACTGTTGACACCTAATCCTAAGGGTTGGGTGAGAATATTCAATATTGTATATTAAATAATATTAGGAAATAAGGAAGTCCAAGAGTCATTGGGAGATTAATCCCAATAGCCTCACCTCCATGTATAAATACATGCACATTCTTCATCTAATACACATTCTGATTTGCAGACTTACCTCCTAGTTTGACATGGTATCAGAGCGTAGGTCACGAGTTCGATTCACACCCGGCTCGCGTTGGGGGGGAGATTGTTGGACATTGAATAAACCAACACTCCCCGTGTGTTTCGTGACATGGACTAACCGCCTCTCGTGGATCCTTATCTCTGGCGATGTGATCATTGACTAACACCTGCGGGTTTTGGTCTAACGAAAATCGTGATTCCCAACAGCTACAGTTGTGATAGAAAATACACTAAAGGTCATAAGTGTGCCGAGAAAAAATTATTTTACATAGATTGTGAAGAGGAAGAATAAAATGAACAAGAAGAGGATACACATCAGGAACCAACCCAAGAAGAGGAAGAAATGAGTCTGACCATATCGTGTAATGCATTGGTAGGAATTACCACTCCTCAAACTCTCAAGATAGAAGGTCATATCAAGAAGAAAAAGGTAATAGTGTTGATTGATTCAGGTAGTACCCATAATTTTATTCATTGTAAGGTAGCCAAGGAATTGAATTGTTTCCTATAGCCAACACCATAATGTCAAGTGATGGTTGCAAATGGAGGAACTATAAATTGCTCTAGAACATGCCATAATATCAAGCTAACCATGGGGGAATATGTATTGAATAGTCCAATGCTTTCCATTCCTATGGGAGGTGCTGATGTTGTACTAGGAGTACAATGGTTACAATCTTTGGGGACGGTAGCTTTTAATTTTCAAAAACTTTTCTTGAAATTTTTTTCAGAAGGAAAGGAAGTCGAATTACGGGGTATTGAAGGGAAGCCGGGAAGGATAATAAGCTCTAATGTCATGACAAAGATTCTAAAGAAATAACAACGAGGCGTAATTGCACAATTATGCTCACTAGAAGTTCCGACATCAAAATCATCTATTTCTGCAGATCTCCAACAAGTCTTGGACAATCATTCAAAGGTGTTTGAAACTCCCAAAGGACTCCCACCTATTCGTGATCATGATCATGCTATTCATTTGATTCCAGGAAGTGTTCCTCCAAACATCAGGCCTTATAGATATCCTTATGTCCAAAAGAGTGAAATTGAACGTATGATTACAGAAATGTTAGAGGCGGGTATAATTCAACCTAGTCAATGTTCTTTCTCCGCTCCTGTAGTATTGGTACACAAGAAGGATGGATCATGGTGCATGTGTCCGAATTATAGAGAGCTTAATAAGCTCACCATTAAAGATAAATTTCCCATTCTTGTGATTGATGAATTATTGGATGAATTACATGGAGAAATTTATTTTACCAAATTGGACCTTCATTCAGGGTATCATCAAATTAGAATGAAGACTGAAGATATTCTGAAAAAAAACATTTCGAACTCATGAGGGTCATTATGAATTTTTGGTCATGCCTTTTGGCCTTACCAATGCACCTTCTACATTTCAAGGGTTGATGAATTCCATTTTCAAACCCTTCCTTAGAAAATTTTGTGCTAGTATTTTTTGATGATATACTAATCTACAATAGGTCTTGGAAGGATCATGTTCAACATGTTGACAGGGTGCTCAAACTATTGCAGGAGAAACAATTATATGCAAAAACATCCAAATGTTTCTTTGGAGTACAAGAGGTGGAATATCTGGGTCATATTGTATCTCACGAGGGTGTTAAGGTATACCCTAACAAAATTAAAGCCATTAAGGAATGGAAAGTCCCCACAACCATAAAGCAGTTGCGAGGATTTCTCAGGTTAGCAGGGTAGTATCGAAAGTTTGTTAAGAATTATGGGAGAATAGCAGCACCTCTAACAACATTATTGAAGAAAGATGAATTTTCATGGACTCCTGAAGAAACTAAGGCCTTTGAACATCTTAAAGAGGCAATGTGCCTAGCACCAGTATTAGCTACGCCAAAATTCACAAAAACCTTTATTGTGGAATGTGATGCCTCAGGAAATGGAATTGGTGCTCTTTTAATGCAAGAAGGAAGACCCATTGCTTTTGAAAGTCGTCCAATCAAAGGAAAGTATTTACAGAAACCTATTTATGAGAAGGAAATGTTAGCAATACTGCATGCACTAAAGAAAAGGCAAAATTACCTAATGGGAAGACACTTCAAGGTAAAAAATGATCATGATAGTCTTAAACACTTTTTGGAACAAAGACTATCTTCCAAAGAGCAGCAAAAATGGGTCACAAAGATGTTGGGTTATGACTTTGAAATAATCTACAAAAAAGGAAAGCTTAATGTTGTTGCAGATGCACTCTCAAGAAAGAATGAAGAGGTGGAAGCATTGCTTTGTGCCATTTCTATTATCCAACCGGATTGGATAGCCGAAGCAAGAGATGAATGGAAGAAGGACAAAGATGTATGGACACTCATTCAAAAGTTGCAGCAAGATCCTAGTACATCTGATACATTTAGTTGGAAAAATGATTCCTTATGGTACAAAGATCGCTTATATCTTTGTAATAATTCCCACTAAAACAAAATATTCTTTTGGAATTGCACACTTCTCCTTTAGGAGGACACTCAGGATTTTTAAAAACTTACCACGGGGTGAAGAAAGAATTTTTTTGGGATGGCCTTAAATCCGATATTCAAAAGTTTGTGGCGGAATGTTTGGTTTGCCAGCAGAATAAAGTGGAAACAATTAAGACCCCGGGACTTCTACAACCTTTACCCATTCCAAGTCAACGTTGGGAGGAGATTTCAATGGATTTTATCACAGGTTTACCTAAGTACGAAGGAAAGAGTGTCATCATGGTGGTAGTTGATAGACTTACCAAGTATGCACACTTTTGTGCATTATCTCATCCATTTAAAGCAAGTACAGTTGCTACTACATTTATGGACACAATTCAAAAGCTACATGGAAACCGAAAGGTTATTGTGAGCGACAGAGATCCCATTTTTACTGGAAATTTTTGGACAGAGTTATTTTCTTGTTTGGGTACTCAATTAGCTCATAGCTCATCTTATCATCCTCAATCCGATGGTCAAGCTGAGATAGTAAATAAATGTTTGGAAGGATATCTTCGTTGTTTTGTATCTGATAAACAAACACAATGGGTCAAGTGGTTACCTCTAGCTGAATGGTGGTATAACACTTCCTTCCATACTTCAGCAAAAATGACCCCATTTATGGCACTTTATGGATATCATCCACCATCCATCACATCATCTTTAAGAGAAAATTCGAAGGTTCAAGCAGTGGAAGATCACATCGAGCATCAACAAGAAGTTCTCCAACTCTTAAAGGACAACTTGAATTTGGCACAAAATCGAATGAAACAACAGGTAGATCAACATCGCAGCGAGAGAAGTTTTGATGTAGGAGACTGGGTATTTTTACGGCTACAACCATACAAACAAATGTCCCTCAAGCAAGCTAGGAAGGATAATAAATTATCGCCAAAGTACTATGGTCCTTACAAGGTGTTGCAAAAGATTGGTACTATGGCATACAAATTGGAGCTTCCCGCTTCTTCACGAGTGCATCCAATTTTCCATGTTTCATGCTTAAATAAGGTTATAGGTGAAAATCTTCCAGTTCAAACAATATTGCCATAACTTGATGAGGAAGGAAAAATCATATTGAAACCTGAAGCGGTCACGGAAACAAGAACTTGACAGCTACGGAATCGATCAATTTCAGAGCATCTCATCAAGTGGAAGAACTTACCCACGGAAGATTATACATGGGAGGATGATAATTTTATACAGAAGCACCTAGAGCTACTCAAGCATTGAGGACAACACTTTTTTGAAGGAGAGGGGCATGTTAGGTCCCTATATTTCTAGTATAGTCCCTTATTGTTGTTAGTGTAACCCCCTTATTGTTATTATTGTACCCTTGTAACCCCCATTTTGTTATTATTGTGCCCTTAAATTATTATTGTTAGGTCGGCTGGGATTACATTGTGGCCCACTAGGATTACATTATGGCCCCATGGACTCCTATATATAGAAAGGAGGTTTTGTAATTTGAATCATCCAAGAATTGTTCATTCATGTAATGTATTGGAGGTTTCCCCCTTGAAGTGGCTTATTTCTAAGGCATTGATATCTCTTTTCTTCTCTTTTTGGAGCTGGTTTCACAACAGATCTACCAGCTACAATATTGCTACTTGACGTGCAACTTCGACCTTGCAGCTCCTGAAGAAACCCTAATAAAACCTCCTTCTAGGACCTTCCAAGAGAAAGACAACTCTTCCTAAGGTCAACGAGGTATAAACAAAGTTTTGTGCTTCCCAGCCACAATTTTCTGCACTTTGTCCTACTGCAATTTGACCCTGCAATTCCAACCTCTTCTTACAACCCAAAAACCCTATATTTTTGCATGTGTGAGAGAGATAGAGCCAAAAAACCAAGAAAATTCATCCTTCTTCCTTCTTGTTGATGTTCATTGTCCTTGCAGCTACCCAACTATAGATTAAACTCTTTCTTGAAGATCGAACTTGTGTGTGAGAGTGTCTCCAACTTGTAGCTCCTGAAGAAACCCTAATAACCTCCTTCTAGGACCTTCCAAGAGCAAGACAACTCTTCCTAAGGTCAGCGAGGTCTAAACAAAGTTTCCTTCTTCCCAACAACAAGTTTCTGCACTTTGTCCTACTGCAATTCGACCCTACAATTCCGACCTCTTCTTGCAACCCAAAAACCCTAGATTTTTGCACGTGTGAGAGAGATAGAGCCCAAAAACCAAGAAAATTCATCCTTATTCCTCCTTGTTGACGTTCTCTCTCCTTCTTGCAACTACACAACTATAGATTGAACTCTTTCTTGAAGATCAAACTTATGTGTGATAGTGTCTCCAAATGAAGTTGAATTTCTCCTTGATATAACCTTCTTAAGGGGTCTAATTACCTCCTTTAGGCCGAATTAATGATCCTAAGGCCAACTTGTACTCTTGGATATTCCAGGACATTCTAGACTAAAAAATAATTCTTTTTACAATTACAAATTTCCCAGAAGGGTCTCATAAACAAGATGTTGACTCTTTTGACTCATGAAAAAAAATCCTAATATCTAACAAACCCTAGAAGCACGAAGAACATGATTTTACCTAAAAGGCCATCAAAAATGGGCATGAAACCCATGCTTTACTAATAATAATTTTCTTTTATTTTTCTTGCTTGTTACATAGGATATATATTGAAATTAGTAAAACAATTATGAAGACCGAAACTAGTTACATTTCTCAACACTCCCTCTTAACTACGGAGGTATTCATAATTATACAAGTATTACAACATCATATCTAAAAATGAAGAGTTCTTAAGAAGAGTCAGATTGATAAGACATAATATAAGCATCATCATTATGACCAACACTGTCCTTGAGGCCTAACTATACAATCTCTTCTTTGATCAAGAGAATTATGTTGGGAGGCTTTATGTGTGATACCACACTACCTCTCTAAGGTACATACCCCATCTAGATGTCCACAAGGTATGTCCTTTTAGGACTATTCTTATCTTGGATCTCCATACCCAAGTCCTCAAATAATATTAGTCTTCTTTGACAACTCTTCTCTTGGATTTCTGTCTTATCCTTAAAGAGTTTCGATCCCTTTCTTTTCCTGGAAGTTATATAATTAAGGAAACCATATATGCTTATTCAATCCTCTTTCATTCTCCCTTCATCACCTGAAGAGAAGAATACACATGTGATGTTTACCATCACTCCATTTCAATAAGAGAGTACATACCTATTCTTCTTTAATCTCGAGAATATATCCTTGTTCCTATTTAATGAGACTTCTTTTATTCCCTCTCAAAACCAAAGGATATTCCAGAATTCCTTTCTATCTGAGAAGTCAACACCACAAGCTTTACAACTTGTCTTCATCAAATTATCAACTACTATTTCTACATAGCTACATGGATCCCACATTTCCTTCACATCTCTTGCATCAAGCCTGCTTCTTTTCTAGGTATCATGGAACCATCTCCACTCTTCATTTTTGTGACAGGATCCAGGTCATCTTTCTTGCTCATCACTTTCCATCTTTGACATGAAGTCATTGTATTGAGTCTTCCCAAAATTATTGGTCATGGTTTTCTTTATGAAAGTGATATTCTTGACCTTCATGTTATCTTCTCATACAACTACCAATTTCATTCCAATCTCAAATTCATAGTTTCTAGGTATCGAATATTGAGTTTCCCTCAATACTTTTCATCCATACATTTGACATTGCCTCTACTGTCACCATGTATTCCTGCAACATTATACTAGGTATAAAAATATTATGTTAACCAGATAACCAAACCAAAATGGAATAGACTTACCTCACCATGGTGACCTTCTCGTTCCATTAATATCCTCATCGACCATCTCCACTTTAATTTTCCTTCTTGCATCATAGTGCCCAAGGATCAAACTTGATTACCAAGTTATAAATTTTCTTTCAGAGATTATACTAGATGTTAATGAATATCAAATCCATATTCTAAAGAAAGTACTAATATTTTATAAATTCTTAAGTAAGTCAAGTTCTATTCTTTTCCATCATCATAAATACTTAAGCAAATATTTCTAACCAACTTTACAGGATTCTGATACACATGAATCTTATCCAAAGTTTTCTTTACAACATGCATTCCCATGCTTTCATCCAATAATATAGCTATCCATATATTTCGAAAAACAAATCTGTATATTGACCCATTGCAATCCTTCATCCCTTTTTACCATCATGTTTTTCCACATTACATAAAATACATACTATTCCTCTCATGATGCTCTTCCCAAGGACTTTCCAAGATGATGGTTCTTCTTGGATCATAATGACCTATTTAACCAAGATGATAACCTCTAACATAATGTTAGATAATATTTGGATTACCAATATGCAAAATGGCCTAACATTATATCCTAGATTATCTCTACTAAGCAACTGAACCATGTAAATTTCAAACATGCTATCATCGTATGATTCTATCTTATGATGATTATGCAAAACATATAATTTAAAAAATAATATTCATAAAGTACCTAGAATATAGTGAAGATTATTTAGTAGTAAAGATCCTTTATGCAGAAAATCAATAACACAACTATAATACCATGAATAAATTATATCAATGGATTCAATCCGATCATGCAATGTACTAAGCAAGATACTAAATCCTTCTACAATATTTGCGGAATATAAAACATGATCACTCAATCACATGCAAGTAAGAGAAATTAAATTCTCAATCACACAACACAAGATGTTCTTAGGGAAAGCACCTGCTCAAAACCTCTCTATCATAAATTGTAGATAGACAAAGAATCATGAAACAATACAATGCTTTCTCACACCAAAAAAATCATGCACTATCCTGATTATCTCAACCCGATCCTGCACAAAACTGTTTAGCAATTATTAGGAAAAATTGACTAACACTTAGCTAATTCTTAGCCCTTCCTTATCCCATCCTTGCTCACGCAATCCCTAGGAAATTGGTCCCTATTAAATAGGATAATCAGCCTTCCTTGACTGTGCAATCCCTATGGAGCCTTCCTCTGACTTTATAACTTCACCTGGCAGTTCGCCAAAAATACAACTGATAGTTTACTTGTCTTAAAGAATTGTCTCAACTGGGTCTCCATCAGAATTGACATGCATGCAACTTTTAATAGTAAAACATCAGTTACTTGGTAGATCAATACTTGCGAATTAAATCTATTTTAATTCACTTGAATTTTGAATAGCTCATCAATTAGTTATAACTAGTTAAATTGATTTTAACTCAATTAATGTGAGTTAATTGATCCCACTCACACCACACTAGTGCTACAACTGCAACTCGACCCTGTAAATAATAGAATCAATCTACATGCCTATCCTTTGACCCTTAACTTGAAATTCTTGAGCATACTAAGTCTATCACACTTTTTTAACTATTACAAGTTGTTATGATATAAGATTACAATTTACTTTTAATTTAATTAAGGATAATTAAATAAAAAAGGCTCAGATGGTAACCATTTTCTAGGTGCCATTTTCTAGATTTTGTTTCTGGATGCCAATTTCACTATTTCTTGTTGCAAATTTCAACACTCCCTCTCAACAAGAAAGGAATCATTCTGTCCCGATCCGGTACCTTTGGAATATTCTTGCATGCAACACTAGTTATATAGTGTTGTTTGCACATGCAACTCTCCTGAAACTGAATAGCCTCCAAACAACTGAATTAGTATAATGCATCTGTAATCAGTGCCTTCTGACTACTGCTAGCTACTTCACATGCCTACTGGACTCTCTCCACCACTGCTAACGTATGCATTTATGCCCTTTGCACTATTTCCAACTTTGATCTGCGCTCCATTATCTGACATCTGTCACTCTGATTTCTGTCCTCCTAAAATTTGACTGCATCAATATAAATGATCCTTCCTACTACTGCCTTATTGTGGGCTCCTCGTAGCTAGGTTCGATACATGAGACACACCACCTCAATGGAACCTACCCAAATTTCTTCTTGGGATTTTATCTGCACATCGCCCCACCTCACACCTGGAGGTATAGCTGCATGTACTCCCTCTTCTCTTCTGGCTCGAAATTTCCCCCTCCAGGAGGTATCTTCTTGAGTAAACTCTTCCACTCGATCTTCTCTCTACTTCTCAAATTGTGGCTACTCCAAAACCTTCTAAGACTACTTCTGAGGTTGCATGTTGAGAGACAATTTCTCCCTCTCAACCACCAAGTCATTAACCACTGATTTGCTCCTCAAAGCCTTGCATGCATCCTCAACCTCAAGATCATACATGTTCTTGAATCTTGAACTGATCTGCTTCACCTGTCCTGTGGCTATGTGTTTAAGGAACACTTTTCCTTTTCTAAAAAACACCACATAACCACGGTCTTCCAATACCACTACGGAGAAAGGATTCTTCCTTAGGCCTGAAACATACAAAACATCTGATAGTCTGAGAGGGGAGCTAGACTCCGTCTGAAAGGTAACTATACCTATTACGGCTGCGTTATACCTCCCTTCATCTCCAAAATCTATGTTATACTGGAGGTGCTTCTCCTCCTAGTCACTAAAGAGATCTCTATTCCTCGTCATATGGAACGAGGCACCGCTGTCTAGATACCACATGCATCCCATTGAAATGTTGGCCATGCATGAAATGAGAGTAAAATCAAGCTCAAACTATGAATCCAAAGCTTCACACATTGCAACTGAACACTCCTTCTTTCTTGCCTTCTTCTGTGGACAATTCGAAGCAAGGTAGCCATGCTCGTCACAGTGAAAACATCTGATCTTAGACAAGTCTCTCTTGCCCTCTTCACCTTGGGATTTATTTCCCTTGGCATTATTTTGTTTTCCCACTAATGCACAGTCTTCTTCTTTGTTGGTGGCATAGGTCCCATCTTTGGTGCTCTTCCTTATCTCTTCTATTACCAAATTCGACCATAGGCAGCTCCTAATATGGCAACTTCTCCCTCCCATTCACAGAGTCTTGGTACCTATGCCGACTCTTGGGAAGTCCTAGAAGTGTTAGGCTCACCAAGTAATCACTATCTACGGTCACACCAACACTTCCAAGCTCAACTCGACATTGAGTGAACTTTGCCAAGTATGTTGGTACCATCTCGACCTCCTCCTTCTTGAACTTTTCAAGCTTTTCCTTCAACGCCAACTTCCTTTGGTCGTTGTTGTTCTGAAACAGATCTGTCAAGGCCTTCCACATAGCATATGTAGTCGTCTTCACATGGAGACTCAAGACAATATGATCTTGAACTCCCTCCAACAAGATCCTCATCACCTTTTCTACTTTCTTTTGCCATGCATCAAGAAGTTGGGTATATGCTGCTGCAGGCTTGGGAATATTATTATCTATGAATTCCTTCAACCCATTTTACTCCAAAACTACTTCCATCATGTCCTTCCATGAAATATAATTCGAACTACCCTCGAGTGCATATTCAAGTCTCAATCCATTCAATGACATCTTGATCCGCTTATATCTCCAAATTTGAATATTGTTCAACACAAACTCAATTTCTTCTCCACTATTGTGATCCTTGGTGCTCTGATACCATGTATAAAATCTCTAACACAACTATAATACCATGTAGAAATTATATCAATGGATTCAATCCTATCATGCAATGTACTAAATCAAGACACTGAATCCTTTTGCAATATTTGCAAAATATAAAACATGATCGCTCAATCACATGAAAGTAAGAGAAAGGAAATTATCAATCACACAAGACAATATGTTATTGGGGAAATAACCTTTTCAAAACCCCTCTATCATATATTATACATATTCAAAGAATCATGAAACAATACAATGCTTTCTCACACTGAGAAAATCCTGCACTATCCTGACTGTCTCAACCTGATCCTGCACAAAAAAGTCTAGCAATTCTTAGGAAAAATTGACCAACACTTAGCCAACTCTCAGCCCTTCCTTAGCCTAGTCTTGCTCACACAATCCCTAGGAAATTAATCCCTATTAAATAGGATAATTAACCTTCCTTAACTGTGCAATCCCTATGTTCCTTGCTCTGACTTTATAACTGCACCTGGGTAGTTCACCAAAAATACAACTGATAGTTTACTTGTCTTAAACCTTTGTCTCAACTGGGTCTCCATCAGAATTGACATGCATGCAACTTTTAATGGTAAAACATCAGTTACTTGGTATATCACTACTTGTGAATTAAATTTATTTTAATTCACTTGATATTCCACTAGCTCATCAATCAGTTAGAACTAGTTAAATTGATTTTAACTCAATTAATGTGAGTTAATTGATCCCACTCACACCACACTAGTGCTACAACTGCAGCTGGACACTGTAAATAATATAATCACTCTACATGCCTATCCTTTGACCCTAAACTCAAAATTCTTGAGCTAACTAAGTCTATCTCACTTAGTTAGCTATTAAAAGTTGTTATGAGATAAGATTACAATTTACTTTTAATTTAATGAAGGATAATTAAATAAAAAAGGCTCAGATGGTAACCATTTCTTGGGTGCCATTTTCTAGATTTTGTCTCTGGATGCCAATTTCACTATTTCTTGTTGCAAATTTTAACACTCCCTCTCAATAAGAAAGGAATCATTCTGTCCCAATCCGGTACCTTTGGAATGTTCTTGCATGAAACACTAGTTATCTAGTGTTGTTTGCACATGTAACTCTCCTGAAACTGAATAGCCTCCAAACAACTGAATTAGTATAATGCATATTTCATCAATGTCTTCTGACTGCTGCTAGCTACTTCACATGCCTACTGGACTCTCTGCGCCACTGCTGACATCTGCATTTGTGCCCTTTGCACTGCCGCCAACTCTGATCCACGCTCCATTATCTGACATTTGTTACTATGATTTATGTCCTCCTAACATCTACCTGAATCAATCTAATTGATCCTTCCTACTACTGTTTTATTGTGGGATCCTCATAGCCAGGTTCGATCCATGAGACACACCATCTCAATGGACCCTGCCAAAATTTCTTCTTGGGATTATATCTGCACATCGCCCCACCTCACACCTAGAGGTATAGATGCATATACTCCCTTTGCCCTTCTGGCTCGAAATTTCTGCCTTCTGGAGGTCTCTTCTTGAGTGGAATCTTCCACTTAATCTCTTCTCTACTTCTCCAATTGTGGCTACTCCACAACCTTCTGAGACTGCTTCTGAGGCTGCATGTTGAGAGATAATTTCTCCTTGGCAACCACCAAGTCATTAACCACTGCTTTGCTCCTCAAAGCCTTGCATGCATCCTCAACCTCAAGAGCATACATGTAATATCCCCTTTTCAGGGATATCTCTCAAACACAGTCAACTCTAAACCAGAGATGGACTGGAGGGGCGTTTACCAGATATTTCACCTCTGAAAAGAGGATGAGATTTGGAGGCTACCTGGCCCTCACCAGACTCCGTCTATAGAGTATGGGAAAAACACAACAGATGGTATAACAACAGAATGTCTCAAAGCAGTGATGTGGATCATACAACAGTTCATGAAATGCTAGAAACAATATAAGAAACAGATACACATAAAAAAGAGAGAATACTGAGCCATTTTATTATACTAAGAAATAAAAATGAGTACAAGAGGTGATCAGAGTGATGGCACCTCGACTTGCACCAGGAAAGTGTGGGAATACTCTCAGAATATTGATGGAGTGGCTGCTCTCTGATCTGCGTCCAAGCTACTGGAAAACTACCATGTAGCTGCTACTGCTGGAACGAAATGAGTAGTTGGGGCTGCTCCCCTACTCGGAATGAGCTGAAACTCTGGAATCTGCCTCTACTCACAATACCCAGAAAAGCCCAGAGAGCGCTTCTGGAATGGCCGATCCCCGAAAATACCCCCCCCTTGGGGATCTATGCTATCCTCCAAGGCTCTGCGCTGAGACTGAATGGAATACTCCAAAATATGACCTCCCGCTCAACCAAAAGTCTCCAATAGACAAGGGCTGGCCCCTTGCTCAATCTCCTGACCAAAATCCTTCGAAATAATGCCACACCAGAGCTCCCTCAATATAGACTGCGTCCTCCCTCTCAAGACTGCGCAGTATATGGATGCAATTCTCCTCCACGAATGCCAAAATCCAATTCTCCCACAAAATACTAATGGGAAAACCTCACCCGAGCAAGCACTCGAAGTCTCCCGGGGTTGAGGGTGAGATCTACGAACGGAGACACTCAATGCACTAAAAAATGCTGCAGACAAGCTAAACAGCCAGCGTGCTCAAAGTCATAGTGACCAGCTCAATATGCATAAACTCGAATGAGGAAATGAGGAAGCTCTCCTCTTTTTTATAGCAATGGGTCTCTCTCAACCCTAGGCCCCACCATCTCCAAAGTAGCCTCCCTTTGGCCCACGTTGCCAACTAAACTGCATTGTCACGGCCCACGTGGTCTAAGTGAGTCCCCCTCTACGTGGTCTCTTGGCCCCCCTTGGCCCACTTAAGTCACAACGTTGAGTCTACTAGGGAGTGCACTTTATTTTAGTGAGTTATGTCCCCCTCTCACTCACTTTATTTATATTTCTACTATAGAAGGAAAAATTGATCAAAGTTAATATTACCAATTAGCTATCGGTAATTGGGAATATTACAGTCTCCCCCGGCAAAATGTTGCTTGACCCCAAGCAACTGTAGTGATGGATGTTGCAAGACCTTCTCACTCTCCTAAGTGGCATCCTCATTTGGCAAATTATTCCACCTCACCAAGAATTCCCGGACTGTCCTGCTCCAAAGCTGCCTCTCTCTGACATCAATGATGGCCTTCGGCTATAGCACCAAATGCCCCTCATCATCTGTAGGCAGAAGCTCCTCCGTCACTGTCACCTGCTATCCCGAAGCCTTCTTCAGGCATGATACATGAAAAATTTTATGAATCTTGCTGCCTTGGGGCAGCTCCAACTCATAGGCAACCTGTCCAACCCTGCGTATCACCCTGTATGGTCCATAAAAGCAGGGCTTGATATTTTCAGCCCCCTTCTGCTTCAAAGTCGACTGTCGGTATGGCTGCAAGCGTAGGTAGACCAAGTCCCCTACCTTAAACTGTCTCTCCACCCGACCCTTGTCGGTATACAGCTTCTGTTGATTCTGTGTTGTAGCCAGGTTATCCTTGAGTGTAGAAATTTATATAACTGATATGTTATATCCGAGATTCTCCTGATCACACACTATTTGACTTCATGCACAATACAAAATCTCTTCTACCATTGATCATTAATTGCGGAAATAAAAACAATCGCATGTGCACATTAAAACCATAAACATTCACACATATGAACACAATATTTTATGGGAAAGCTTAAAGCTGAAAACCCCCAACTATATGTATATTATATGTCATAGAGATCATGTAAAAATCATTATACAAAGCTCCTCACAAGCTCTCAGTACAATCTCCAATTGCTACACACTAATCAGGTCCGATCTAGCAAAACACATGCTCCAATCTCTGCCACCTGCTAGCCTGCCTCTACTGCGCAATCACTGCTGAAGAATGGCTCTGAATGAACTCAAATTGGTCCAGCCTTGCTCACGCAATCCTCATTGGCATCTCCAACCACTGTGTGTTGCAAATCATGCAACACTATAGTCACAACTGATAGTCACACTGCTCTTTCACCTACCTCTTCACTGGTCTCCACTGAAACTGTCCATGCACTGTAGTTAACCGATGTATTCTTTAGTTGATTAATGAGTTAATAATTAGTGAATTAATTAATAATTAATTCACACCACTCTCACTAGTGTATCAATCAGTTAGAATAGATACAACTAGCTCAACTATGTTTAACTCAGTTAAATTGAACACAACTCCACCAACTACTTCAATAACTCCACCAAACTCTGTCACATGAGTTCTAACTGAAGTATCCATGCAATAGCTCCACTTAACCCTCAGGAATAGCGTAATTCCTTCTGTCACCTCCTGTGCCACATCTGTGCACTTAACTGAAGTGCTCCAAGAGAATAAGATAATGTTTATAGTCCAAATATTATTAAGAGCTAATAATATTCGACATATCTATTTTTAGACTGGAAATCTAAAAATAGATTTTGCCCAATATGTCTAAAAATAGAAGTCCATATATTTTTCCAACTTGACTAACCATCCACAAATAGCATCCTGCAACTCATAGAATATGATCGATATGTCTAAAAATAGACTTGCGCGAAAAATAGCCTGCAGGCCTACTTAGTGAAGGCGATTCTTTTCACTAAGCTCATCATCTTGTTGCAATATCAACACTCCCTCTCAACAAGATAGGGATTATCTGCCACCCTGATCCTACCCCTGTGGTATTCGAATTTTCTCTTGGTGAGCACCTTCGTCAAGATATCAGCATCCTGATCCTTCGTGGGAAAATATGAAAGTAACATGATCTTCCGCTGCACACAATCTCTGATATGATGATACCGAATGTCAATGTGTTTAGATCTATCATGAAATACTGGATTAACCGAGAGTTTGATGCAACTCTAATTATCACAATATATCACAGTAGGATCTAAGTGTGAACCGAACAACCCGACCAGGATCTTCCTCATCCATATAGCCTCGCATGCAGCCAAAATCGCTACCATATACTCGGCCTCTACTGAACTGAGTGCCACGGATTCCTCAGCTCACACCAAGAAATCGCGACCTAATAATGAAACCTCCGTATGTGCCTTTCCGTCCGTTGGGCTCCCCTCGCCCAACCGCATCCGTGAAGCACACACAACCTCACCTCATCCGACTCTCTGTACCACAATCCATATCCCGATGTGCCTCTGAGATATCTCAATACATGCTTCCCCGCCTTCCAAAAGAGCTTGGTAGGCTTAACCATAGCTTTTGAAAGCTGGTTAACTGAATAGCATATATCGGGTCGTGTATTGACCAGATACATAAGCGACCCCACCAACTGTCGATAAACAGTGGCATCCACTACCTCCGCTGAAGTAGCATCCTCCTTCCTCCAACCTCCAGGAAGAGGAGTATCAACAAGCTTGTAGCCATGCATGTTGAACTTCCAAGATTCCCCCTCGGGCATACTTGCCTTGAGACACAAACAATCCATCACCGCACTACCAAATTTCCAATCCCCAGAAATAAATGAAGGAGGCCCAAGTCCTTCATCTCAAACTCCTTTGCAAGATCAGCCTTGCATGAGTGTATCAACAGTTCATCACCTATCAAAATAAAATCATCTACATAAATTACAATGATCAGCAACTTACCCTCCACCACAATCTGGTATAGGTTTAGATCCGCCTCACTCTTAGAGAATCCAAGTCCAGTGAAATAACTGTCTATCCATGTGTACCAAGCACGAGGTGCTTTTTTCAACCCATAAAACGCTCTCTTGAGCCTGCACACATGCGACTCGCTGCTGAAGATCTCGAAACCTTCGGGCTGCTCTATGTACACCTCCTCCTCAATCACTCCATTGAGGAACGCAATCTTCACATCCATCTGATGAATGTGCCACCCCATCCGTGTCGAGAGAGAAAGAATCGTCCAGATGGAAGAATACCCTGCTACAGTGCAAAGCGTTTCATCACCGATCTCTCAATTTATGAGAAGCCCTTTGAAAAAAATCTTCCTTATACTTCACACCCTGTTAGTCGTTTTCTTCACCTTGTAGATCCATCGCAAACCCACCACTGATTTCCCCACCGGTCTTTGGACAATCTCCCATGCACTGTTCCTGACGATCGAATCATATTCTTCGATCATGGCATCAACCCATGCGGGTTCCTCCACAGCTTCCTCAAAAGAGGATGGCTCCATCACGACACATTGACTCACAAGAGCCATGTATCCAGTGTACCGATCCGGTGACTGTCTCTGTCTGCGCTGTGCTGTAGGTGGTCCTACAACCCTCTCTGCATCTTGAGCCAGTCGCTCAGCTTCTGTAGTGTGCTTCCGCCCTTTGATGGTTGGCGCTGCATGAGTGGTCTCTTCCACTCCATGAACCTCCTCTTGTGGCTGATCCACATCCCGAGGCTCATCCTTAGGAACTAATAGCTCCTCATATGCATGCAAGTGTGGCTCCCTCTCAAGCGAACACTTCATGGCTTTCTCCTCATGAAATTTGATATCCCGTCGCACAACAGTCTTGCGATTGTATGGAAAATACACACGATAGTTGTGGGGTGTATCAGTGTACCCCATAAATATCCCAACCTCTGCAGTCGGCTCCAGATTCTTCCTAGCATCCTTAGTCACATGAATGTAAACAGGTGAACCAAAAATCCTCAAATGGGAAATATCAGGCTTCTTACCAGAAAACGCCTCCTCGGGTGTACTCATGCCAAGTATCCTGTGCGGACAACGGTTTTGCACATAAACCGCAGTATTGCATGCCTCAGCCCACAAGTGTATGGGAAGGCCCTGATCATGAAATATCGCCCGTGCAGCACCCACGATCGTTCTGTTCTTTCGCTCAGCGACCCCATTCTGCTGTGGGTTATGAGGCACTATGAGCTCTCTTCAAATTCCTTTTGCGCTGCAAGAGTCCTTGAATTCGCCAGAGATGAATTCACCACCATTTTCACTCCTAAGAGCCTTCACCCGCTTCCTCGATTCTTTCTCAACCAGTGCCTTGAACTCACAGAACTTTGAGTATGTCTCGCTCTTCTTCTACATGAAGAAGATCCAGCACTTCCGAGAAAAATCATCAACAAATATCACATTGTACTTGTGCTTTGCTGTCGAAGCTACTGAGAAAGGTCCACACACGTCTGTGTGAATTCTCTCAAGGATCGTTGTGGCATGACTATCCTTCTCATGAAAGGTGGCTTTCACAAATTTTCCCAAAGTACATCCCTTGCACTGATCTGACTGCGCAAGTGTACCCTTGGGAAGCCCGGTAGAAATCTGCTGCAAAATTTTCAAAGCACCATGGTGAATATGGCCCAATCTCTTGTGCCATAACTTCAGCCTATACGGCTCACCACTCCTTGCCTACCATTCTTTGCGCGACCATCTACACAATTGATAAAGGTTCTTAACTCGAACCTCTATCCTCTAGGGTTTTCACCCAGTTGCCTTCACTGGCATTAGGAAGCCTTTCCCTCGGTAGTGCTCCGTGTTTTGATAGTTTGGCAAATCAAAAGACAAGGCAACATCAGAACCAATATTTAGAGTTACAGGATCTAGTCCTCCTGTTCTCAGAGAGGGATCTCTCAAATGTTTGTTTGCAAAAGTTTATCTTGTGTGCTAATGATATTGATTTTAGACTAGTTATTAAGTGTAGGTGTTGTTTGTTTGTTTGGTTGGATTGAATTGATACAGTAGAACATGAAAGGTCTAGGAAAGATACACAAAATGGAGAAACATCTGGTTCATTGGGCAATGGAGTCAAGAAAAGGTCATAGCAAACTCATCAAAGAATATGGGATATCAAAGGGCAAATCTAACTTGGCCACAGGATCCTTTTGTTTTTGGAATGGGATGAGCATTAATGAAAGAGAAATTGAATTCTCAACAAAGGGAACCTGAAAAGATAATTTTAAACAATAAAGAGATAGTTGATAGACAGGGCTAACCATAAATTCTACAAACATTCTTTAGGTAAATAATGATTTCAAGACAACTTTCAAAATGAAATCTAAGATTCGGGGAACACCCTATTTCCTCAAAGATTTTATTCTAAAGGATTTAGAAAACATAAAAGATTTACTAATAATTACAGTCATAGAAGAGGGAACACCTAAAAACATCTATGATCATAATTATAACGACCTTTAAGCCAACTATTTAAGTGAGGACAAACCTCTCTGATTCACTGTAAGCAAAGAATTTCAAAGGGAGACTTCGATAACAGTTTTTAAGTGGCAACAGACAAGTAGGGAGAACCATAAATCATGCTGAAACCAATTGTTCAAACTATCCAGGAAATAAACAAGCATGAAGACTAAAGAGAAAGATTAAAGCCTCTAAAATACTTCAGCAGAAGAAAACATAAAACAATGAAGGATGAATAGGCCTAAGGTGCTTCCAAGAGTCATTTCTTAGCCCAAAAATTTCAACCTATTGTAGTAAGAAATTATGGAACATAATGAAAACAGGGGAAAACATAAAACAATTTAGAATACTTCACCAACAGCCGAGCTCATGGATCCAATGATAGAGCCTTCTCAGGGACAAAAATGCAACAACATCATCAAGACCTCCAAAACTTCAATTTCATCTTCAACTTCAACAGACTGTATATTTATTTCAAAGCGTTTCAGTATTACAACTTGTGATCAAACAACAACCAACCAATCAACCAACAATTTCTCATCTTCTACTGCAGTATTTATAGAAGAATGAGGAAGTGGGACTTAACAAAAGATCTCAAGGATAATTAATACAAACTTAAGACTTCTCGGCCTTTTGAGGGGCTCGATGGAGAATTTTACAGGTGGAACGCTGTATTAATGTTTTACAATTAATATCAAAGCTTGATGGGAGCTTTGTTGACTTTGAGGCTCTGCATAATGTGGAGTAACTCTGCAGATATTTGTTGCATTAGTTTTCCTGTGGCAGAATTAACTTCATGGCAACGCTGGAGATAGATATTTCTTTAAGCAATAACTTCAGCCTATGTTTTGAATGGTTTGAGGCAGCAGGTGGCTCTTGTAGTAGCTGAGGAATCAATTCGCCTCAGTTGAAGTGGTGGAAGCCTTTCTGTCAGTGAAACATTTATGATTTTCTGTTGACTGTGTTCTAATCCAGGGAATTGGGCTTTTGATAATTATTTTTAGCCGTAATTCCCCAAATCTGTCTTTAATCTTCTTCTTGCTGCACTCTGTTCTTCAAAACTTATACTCTTTTAAAATCGCGTTAAAACGCAGTGTCTTGTCAATGTGCAGAGCCACGCAGGGCTTTTATGGTATCGACGCCCATGGAACATTGATAAAACATTTGAATGGAGCCCTGCGAATGGTTCTCTTTATGGGCTGAAAGCACAAGAATCGTCATTCCCAACTCCTGGCTTTTCTTCAATATACCGACGGAGAACTTTTTAAAACTTGCATAAAACATAAAATTATAAAGAAATCTTATGTTTTTAGGTTTAAACTGCTTCAGATGGCGGGGAAAGGAGCGTAGCCGTTGGATGAAAGCATCCAATGGTGGAGATCTGCGCAAAAAGGAAAAAGGAGAGCGGGGAGAAGAAATAAGGCGGGGTGATTTTTGGACCATCCGATCTGGACACGTGGATGGTCTGGATTCAATCGGAAAATCACAATCGAGGGATCGCAATCGGAGGTGGCGAGCGGATGGGCCGATCAAAACATGTGATGCGATGAAGTGGAGGCCGTCGATCTACAGATTAGATCGACGGTGGAGAACAAATCGGGGGAGAGGCCGATCGGCGGAGCAAAAGGGTGAATGCGATGTGCGCGACCGGATAAAGTTGCGATGCAATTGTGATCGGGCCATCGCAATCGGCGGTGGTAAAAACTTTAAACCGCAACATGGAAAATTTCCGATGCGATTGGCACCCGGTTGCGGGGCCTGTTTATATGGAACTCCGATAGGCCCAGGCTTATGTATATATGGGTTTATCGGAGTCGGGCCTTCGGGCCTAGGGCTTTTTAATCAACCCATTAAACTCTTTCCAATGCGATAAGAGACTCGGCCTTTGTGCTTGGTCTTACAAAGAAAACAAAAGACCGGGGGCTATGGATATAAGACCCAATCGCATCGGAACTTTGATGCGGGTATTTTTGATCAACCCATTTGAAATCTCCGATCGCGATTGCACGATCGGGTCTTTTTAATCTACACATTTAAAATATTTAACACGTGGTTTTGGTTTTTTTAGACCAAACTTTAGAAAAGTGGGTTTTTGGCATTTTACAAAGGAAAAAATAGATCGGGCATGGTTTATTCAATGGTTTAATCGCGGAAGACGGGCCCACGGGTTATGTATATAAAAACTTATGCGATCGGGGATTCCTCAAAACAAAACCAATCGCAATCGGAACTTTTTGGAATACAGCATAAGACTTGCGCATATTGAAATCTTGCGATGCGATGGCAGAGTAGAGAACCTTTTGGCTCTTATGGTAGACATGTGGGAAGTGGTTTAGGACTTAGCCCAAAGGGGCTTAAGTCCATAGTAAAGACTTGTATTTTTTACGAAAATTTAATAGTTTTTCAATGGAAATGGGGGTTATGAAATAGTTAAAAAGTGAGCTTTTAACTATGGAAAGGGGGTTTTTATGAAGGAAAGAAAAGAAAACATGAATAATAGAGGAAATTTATGAAGGAAAGGGGAAACAAATGAAGGCTAGTTTTTAAGTGGGGGAAGGGGAAAATGATGGTCTCTAAGCAGTATTTTCTCATGAAATCAGCAGAATTTCTGAGTATAAAATGGAACTAGTAAATGAATATTTTGAGACAGAGGCATGAGGCCTTCCAGAGTCTTCAAGAGCCAACAATTTTTAGCAATAAAATTTGTTCCTTGAAGGCTAAAAAATTCTTAGCCACCTTTTTCTAAAACAAATATTATAGGTGGCTAACACCCTCGCTAAAGACAACATCATATCCCTTGTCTTCCAACATCGCCACAGAGATAAGATTCTTCTTCAATCCTGGAACATGCATCACTTCCTTCAATACGAAGGGTTTACCAAACTCCCTCTCAAAAGAAATGGTACCGATACCGGTCGCACTGTATCTACCATCATCGCCCATCTCGATGTGCACTCCAAGATCTTTCTCATCCAGATCTGAAAACAAATCTCAATCTCCTGTCATGTGAAAAGACGCACCACTGTCCAAGAACCATATTAATCCCATCACACTTGAGACCAAGCATGTGATCAGCGAAAAATCCAGCTCAAACTATGAGGCTAAGGCCTCTCCCACTGCAGATCCAACAGCCTGCTTATTTTTCTTCTTTTGCGGACAATTTGTGGCATAATGTCCATGTTGGTGACAGTGAAAGCACTTCACCTTGGACATGTCATACTTCTTGCCTTTCACACCAGACTGAGAAGCTTTCTTTCTCTTCTCCTTCTTTGCTTTGGCAGCCAAATTGCAATTTTCTTCATCAGGTGCCTTTGATGAAGATCCGTCCCTGGTGCTCCGCCTTATCTCCTCTTGCATAAGATCCGACGAAAGTCGCTCCCATCCCGGAAATTTCTCCCGACCATTGTGAGTCACGATAGGAATGCAAACTATTCGGAAGCCCGAAGGCAAGCTCACGAAGTCACCAAAGTCATCTACAACCCCCACAATTCCCGGCTCATCCTGCCTTTGGAAAAACTTCGTAAGTACTTGGGTATACGCATCGCCTTTCTCCATTTTTATGTTCCTAAGTTTATCCTTGAGCGCCAACTTTCTCTGGTCGCTCTTTCTTTGAAATAAATCTGTCAAAGCTTTCCACATCAAGAATGGAGAAGCTTTACCATGAAGGCTGGACACTATGTGATCCTTCACACCTTCCAACATAATCCTTCGACACTTTGTTGTCTTCTTTTGCCATGTGTCAAGTGCGGCAGCATTACTAGAAGCAGGTTTTGGGATTTCTGCATCTATGAACTCCTTCAACCCATTTTCATCCAACACCACCTCCATCTTGTCCATCCATGCAATATAATTACGACTGCCCTCAAGGGCATACTCAATCGCAATCAAAAAGTTGAAAGACATCTCAACTTCGACACCAAGAAAAAACTGCTGCAAATTCGAATTCCACCAGCACAAAACTCAACCGCTTCAATGTTTTGCAATTGCTCCAATGATCAATATCGCTCTGATACCATGTAGAAATTTATATAACTGATATGTTATATCCGATATTCTCTTGATCACACATTATTTGACTTCATGCACAATACAAAATCTCTTCTACCATTGATCATTAATTGCGGAAATAAAAACAATCGCATGCGCACATTAAAACCATAAACATTCACACATATGAACACATTATTTTATGGGAAAGCTTAAAGCTGAAAACCCCCAACTATCTATATATTATATGTCATAGAGATAATGTAACAATCATTATACAAAGCTCCTCACAAGCTCTCAGTATAATCTCCAATTGCTACACACTAAACAGGTCCGATCTAGCAAAACACATGCTCCAATATCTACCACCTGCTAGCCTACCTCTACTGCACAATCACTGCTGAAGAATGGCTCTGAATGAAATCAAATTGGTCCAGCATTTCTCACGCAATCCTCATTGGCATCTCCAACCACTGTGTGTTGAAAATCATGCAACACTATAGTCACAACTGATAGTCACACTGCTCTTTCACCTACCTCTTCACTGGTCTCCAGTGAAACTGTCCATGCACTGTAGTTAACTGATGTATTCTTTAGTTGATTAATGAGTTAATAATTAGTGAATTAATTAATAATTAATTCACACCACTCTCACTAGTGTATCAATCAGTTAGACTAGATACAACTAACTCAACTATGTTTAACTCAGTTAAACTGAACACAACTCCATTAACTTCCTCAATCAACTCCACCAAACTCTCTCACATGAGTTCTAACTGAAGTCTTCATGCAATAGCTCCACTTAACCCTCATGAATAGCGTAATTCCTTCTGTCAGCTGCTGTGCCACATCTGTGCACTTAACTGAAGTGCTCCAAGAGAATAAGATAATGTTTATATTCCAAATATTATTAAGAGCTAATAATATTCGACATATCTATTTTTAGACTGGCAATCTAAAAATAGATTACGCCCAATATGTCTAAAAATAGAAGTCCATCTATTTTTTCCAACTTGACCAACCATCCACAAATAGCATCCTGCAACTCATAGAATATGATCGACATATCTAAAAATAGACATAGTCTAAAAATAGACTTGTGCCAAAAATAGCCTGCGGGCCCACTTAATGAAGGCGACTCTTTTCACTAAGCTCATCATCTTGTTGCAATATCAACATTGAGAGCTCGGAGGATGTATTGACTCTCTTGGATCCAAATCTTGGCTCTCGGAGCCTTGCTGGCACCAAAAATCACATCAACAAAAGATAAATCATGATAACCATACAATGCATAAAACGAAGACATACCGATAGACATGTGATGGGTGGTGTTGTAGCAGTACTCTCCTAGGTGAAACCACTTCAACCACGCTCTCTGCTGCCCAATGACATAGTTACGCAAGTAGCCCTCCAGCCACTTGTTAACTATCTCCGTTTGCCCGTCTGTCTGTGGGTGGTAGCTGGTACTCGGTGTCAAATTTTTCCCCACCAACTGAAAAAGCTCCTGCCAAAATCCGCCCATGAAGCGGCTATCCTTGTCACTGACAATGGTCTTGGGAAGACCATGTAACCTGAAGATATCCTGGAAGAACAACTCTGCCACCTGTGCTGCTGTATAGTGCGCGGAAATGGCGAAAAAGTGTGCATATTTTGTCAGTCGATCAATGACGATAAATATACAGTCCTTGCCCTGCACCGCAGGCAACCCTGTGATAAAATCCATCAAAATACTCTCCCATTTCCCCTCCGAAATGGGAAGAGGCTGCAACAACCCTACTGGATGGTTCATCTCCCCCTTTTTGCGCTGGAAAACTTCGCACTCCCTGACATGCTGGAGTACATCCTCCTTGAGGCCCTTCCATGATAACCTCTCTCTGATGGCCCTGTAGGTTTTGGTAAACCCCTGGTGACCAGCCAATGGTGAATCATGAGAAGCCTGTAGTATCTTCTTCTTGAGCTGAGAGACCTCAGTTAAGAAGATCCTGTCCCTGTAGTAGATGATCTCATCCATCACCCTGTATCGATCATCCATCACCTGTCCATCCAGAACCTCGCAAGAAAACCTGTCCTTGGAGTACTACACCAAAATTCGAGCCCTCCAATCTGTGTCCAGACTCATCAAGGACAACGCGATTGGTCTCCGTGAAAGTGCATCAGCCACCACGTTTTTCTTCCCTTTGACATACTCGATGTCAAAGTTGTAGGCCTAGATCTTGCTAACCCACTTTTGCTGCCTCTCTTGTAGCTGCTTCTGCTCTAAAAAGAACCTGAGGCTGTTGTGGTCAGTCCTCACCCTGAACCTGTTACCCACCAGGTACTGCCGAAATTTGGCCAAGGCATGCATGATGGCCAACATCTCCTTGTCATATATGGCATATAACCACTCATGTGGAAGGAGCTTTCGGCTCTCAAAAGCTATCGGGTGACCTCCCTGCATCAATACTGCACCAATTCCCTCTCCTGATGCATCACACTCTAGGACAAACGTCTGCGTGAAATCCGGCAATGCAAGTACTGGGCAGCTGCTCATCACCTCCTTGATCCTGTCAAAGGTCCGCTGCGCTGTATCTGACCAACTGAATTCCCCCTTCTTCGTCAAATCTGTAAGGGGTGCAGCAAGCTGAGAGAAAATCTTGATGAACTTCCTGTAATAAGTGCAGATACCAAAAAATCCCTGAAGTTCCGTCACGCTTCTCGGCTCTGGCTAATCTCTGATGGCCCTGATCTTCTCCTCGTGGACCCTCACTCCATCCACTCCTATGATGTGTCCAAAATATAACTTCTCTGTCAACCCAAACTCACACTTGGAGAGCTTAGCATAGAACTGCTGCTCCTCCAAGATATGCAACATTGCCTCTATGTGCTGGAGATTCTCCTCCCAAGTCCTACTATATATCAGTATATTATCAAAAAATACCAACACAAACTTCCTCAGGTGTCTACGGAATATGTGGTTCATGCATGACTGGAAGGTGGCTAGTGCGTTGGTTAGCCCGAAAGGCATAACCAAGAACTCAAAGTGGCCATAATGGCACCTGAAAGTGGTCTTGGGAATGTCTTGTTCCCTCACGCGAATCTGGTGGTACCCGGATCTCAAATCGATCTTCGAGAAGAACTGTGCTCCTCTCAACTCATCCATCAGCTCATCAATCCACGGTATAGGGTACCTATTCTTCATGGTATTTTTATTCAGAGCCCTGTAATCAATGCAAATTCTTAATGTGTCGTCCTTCTTCTTCACCAACACTACTGAAGAAGCAAAAGGACTGGTGCTAGGCCGAATGTGTCCAAGAGCCAGCAACTCATGGATAGCCCGCTCAATCTCATCCCGATAGGCCTTGGGGTGCCTATAGGGTGTGGTGATAACGACCTGAATGCCCTGGTCTAACTAAATAGTATGCTCAAATCCTCGATCTGGTGGCTGTCCTGGCAGTATCTCCCCAAACACCATGGCATACCGGTCAAGGATGGACTGTATCTCAGGATGAACTAACTTCCTGGTAGTCCCTGCCTCTAATGCACGTAGCTCTACTGCCCACTCTATGTCTCACTTCCAGAAGTCTGCCTCCATCCGGTGAGCTGAAATAGTCTAGGGTGGGTAAGTGTGCATCCCACGTATCTTCTCATGCTTCCGGTCTTCTTATCATCCCACTCCATCTCCAAGGCCTCCCAATCTGTGGTGACCTTCCCTAGAGTAATCAGCCACTGTACACCCAATACCACATTGGTATCCGATATGTTAACCACAAAAAAGTGGTCAGTCACTGTGTAGGTGCCCATCGTCACAACCAGCTCTGCAACATATCTGGCACACTGCATCGTCTGATCTCCTGGGACCAATACTGAAAATCCATCGAAGCTCTATGTCGGTATGCCTCTCTGCTCAACCATCTGTGCATCGATGAAGTTGTGGGTTGCCCCACTGTCTACCAGGACTGAAACTCGCTTCCCACATACTGTCCCTCGGACACGCAACTTCAAAAACTTGGGTACTCCCTGCAATGATGCAAGGGTCCCCCCTATGGGTGCAAAAGCTACACCTCCTGCTCCTGGAGGTGGAGGCAGCAAATGGTCGTGCGCTGCCTGACTATCTCCTACCTCCCCATCATCATACTCATCCTCTTCCCCGTTGCTCTCGGAGAAGACCTCGATAAAATGTGCTTTGATAGCAGCACATCTGTGTCCCGGTGCCCACGGCTCATGACAGGTAAAACACAACCTATTCTTCTTCAAATCCCTCCTGGCATCATCATCTAACTGCCTCCTACTCGGATTCCCCTTAAGAGGCGGAATCCTCAAATCCTTCCCCTTTGGTTGGGAAGCCTATCTCTAGGGGTAAGGTGTCCTGGTCCGGGGTAAAACATCCTACAAATCCTGGGTCCTGCCAACTGTGTCCTGGAGTGTGGTTGGTCTGGCGGATCTGACCAAACCTCGAAGCGGCTGTGCTAACCCCTCAATGAACATGTATATCATCCATGCCGCGGATAGATCGGGCACCATCACTGAAAGTATCAGGAAATATGCAATATATGTCTCCGGGCTCCTGGTTTGTTTCAGCCTCGTTAGCTCCACAAAATTCTCCTTCGGATCCCTCCGGTCAAACCTCTCTATCAATCTCTGGGTGAACTCGGCATATGTGGTCACTGTCGAATGTCCGAGTGTAACCATCCCATGGAACCACCAATCCTGGGCCTCACCATCCAAATGCAACGTCGCCACCTTGATGGCCTCTGTCTCTGCCATCTGGTTGAGCTGGAAGTATATGTCCAACTTCTCCACCCAAGACTTTTCCGAACTGTTTGATGAACCATCAAACGTGGGCAAATGGAACCTGCTCACTGTACGCTGGGTATATCCCTCGTGATAATGCCGATGCCCTCTATGATGGTCACGGGGTCTGCTATCCCGCTAGAGCTGAAAAAAACCTCCGAATGAAAGGCATCCCTGAAATCCTGCCCATATGCCTGATACTCAGCGAAATAATCACCCATGTGGCCAGGCTCTAGCTCCTACCCCAGTGTCTGCACCCAGAAAAGTGTGCATAGTGGAACGAGTTGGGACATGTGATTCCTTATGCGGAGTGGCATCCCTCTCCTGCAAATGGTGGGATGTGCCTGACCCCTCACCAACCTGGAAACCCCTTGGGGTTTCACGTTGTCTAGCCTCCACAGTAGTGAATCTCTGACCCATCATCTCGATCTGCCTTGCCAGATCCTGCACTGATTTGAGGAGTGCTTCCCCAAACTATTTTGCATCACTATCATCTGCCATTGGCTCCTCTTGTTTTATGTCTACTACTGGATCCTGTTCTGCGTCCACCACTGGTTCCTCCTGTTCTGTGTCCACCACAGGAATGCAGTCACCCTCTCTGTAGGTGATTTTCCACCTATGCTCTCTGTCATGGTACCTTCTACCTCTGTAGCAAATATACGGCTTCTCCCCCAGTGTCAAAGACAACTAGCTCCACAGGCCGATCCAGATCTATGAGCTCTGATATCACTATAATATCCCCTTTTCAGGGATATCTCTCAAACATAGTCAGCTCTAAACCAGAGATGGATTGGAGGGGTGTTTACCAGATATTTCACCTCTGAAAAGAGGATGAGATCTGGAGGCTGCCTGGCCCTCACCAGACTCCGTCTATAGAGTATGGGAAAAACACAACAGATGGTATAACAACAGAATGTCTCAAAGCAGTGATGCGGATCATACAAAAGTTCATGAAATGCTAGAAACAATATAAGCAACAGATACACATAAAATAGAGAGAATAATGAGCCATTTTATTATACTGAGAAATAGCAATGAGTACAAGAGGTGATCAGAATGATGGAACCTCGACTTGCACCAGGCAAGTGTAGGAATACTCTCAAAATATCGATGGAGTGGCTGCTCTCTGATCTGCGTCCAAGCTGCTGGAAAACTGCCGTGTAACTGCTACTACTGGAACCAAATGAGTAGTTGGGGCTGCTCCCCTACTCGGAATGAGCTGAAACTCTGGAATCCACCTCTACTCACAATACCCAGAAAAGCCCAGAGAGCGTTTCTGGAATGGCCGATCCCCGAAAATACCCCCCCCTTGGGGATCTACGCTATCCTCCAAGGCTCTGCACTGAGACTGAATGGAATACTCCAAAATATGACCTCCCGCTCAACCAAAAGTCTCCAATAGACAAGGGTTGTCCCCTTGCTCAATCTCTTGAACAAAATCCTCCAGAAGAATGCCACACCGGAGCTCCCTCAATATGGACTGTGTCCTCCCTCTCAAGACTGCACAGTCTATGGATGCACTGCTCCTCCACAAATTCCAAACTCCAATCCTCCCACAAAATACTAATGGGACAACCTCACCCGAGCAAGCACTCGAAGTCTCCCGGGGCTGAGGGTGAGATCTCCGAACGAGGACTCTCAATGCACTAAACAGTGCTGTAGACAAGCTAAACAGCCAACGTGCTCAAAGTCATAGTGACCAGCTCAATATGCATAAAATCGAATGAGGAAATGAGGAAGCTCTCCTCCTTTTTATAACAATGGGCCTCTCTCAACCCTAGGCCCCACCATCTCCAACGTAGCCTCCCTTTGGCCCACATTGCCAACTAAATTGCGCTGTCATGTCCCACGTGGTCTAAGTGAGTCCCCCTCTACGTGGTCTCTTGGCCCCCCTTGGCCTACTTAAGTCACAACGTTGAGTTTACTAGGGAGTGCACTTTATTTTAGTGAGTTATGTCCCCCTCTCACTCACTTTATTTATATTTCTACTATAGAAGGAAAAATTGATCAAAGTTAATATTTCCAATTAGTTATCGCTAATTGGGAATATTACAATACATGTTCTTGACTCTTGAACCGATCTACTTCACCTGTCTCGTGGCTATGTGTTTAAGGAAATTTTTTCCTTTTATAAACAACACCTCATAACCACGGTCTTTCAACAGCTCTATGGAGAAAAGATTCTTCCTTAGGCATGGAACATACAAAACATCTGCTAGTCTGAGAGGGGAGCCAGACTCCCTCTGAAAGGTGACTGTACCTATGCCGTTCGCACTATACCTCTCGTCATCTCCAAACTCTATGTTATACTGGAGGTGCTTCTCCTCCAAGTCACTGAAGAGATCTCTATTCCCCGTCATATGGAACGAGGCACCGTTTTCTAGATACCACATGCATCCCATTGCAATGCTGGCTATGCATGAAATGAGAGTAAAATCAAGCTTGAACTGTGAAGCCAGTACTTCACACTTTGCAACTGCATGCTCCTTCTTGCTTGCCTTCTTCTATGGAAAATTCGAAGCATAGTACCCATGCTCATGACAGTGGAAAAATATGATCTTAGACATGTCTCTCTTGCCCTCTTTGCCTTGGGATTTCTTTCCCTTGGCCTTATTTTGTTTTCCCACTAATACACAATCTTCTTCTTTGTTGGTGCCGGAGGTCCCATCTCTCGTGCTCTGCCTTATCTCTTCTATTACCAAATTTGACCATAGGAAACTCCTAATCTGGTAACTTCTCCCTCCCATTCACAGAGTCTTGGTAACTATGCCAGCTCTCGGGAAGGCCTAGAAGTGCTAGGATCACCAAGTCATCACTTGCTACGATCACACCAACACTTCCAAGCTCATCTCGACATTGAGTGAACTTTTCCAAGTATGTTGGTACCATCTCGACCTCCTCCTTCTTGATCTTTTTGAGCTTGTCCTTCAACGCTAACTTCCTTTGGTCGTTGTTGTTTTGAAACAGATCTGTCAAGGCCTTCCACATAACATATGGATTCGCCTTCCCATGGAGACTCGAGACAATATGATCTTGAACTCCCTCCAATAATATCCTCATCACCTTTGCTACCTTCTTTTTCCATGCATCAAGAAGTTGGGCATCTGCTGCTGCGGGCTTGGGAATATAATTATATATGAATTTATTCACTCCATTTTCCTCCAACAGTGCTTCCATCCTATCCTTTCATGAAATATAATTCGAACTACCCTCGAGTGCATATTCGAGTCTCAAGCCATTCAAAGACATCTTTATTCACTTATATCTCCAAAGAAAGTATCTCCATGTTTGAATACTGTTAAAAAAAAACTCAATTTCTTCTCCACTATTGTGATCCTTGGTGATGTGATACCTTGTAGAAAATATCTAACAAGACTATAATACCATATAGAAATTATATCAATGGATTCAATCCGATCATGCAATGTACTAAAGAAAGACGTTGAATCCTTCTACAATATTTGCGGAATATAAAACATTATCACTCAATCACATGCAAGTAAGAGAAAGGAAATTATCAATCACATAAGACAATATGTTCTTGGGGAAAAAACCTTTTCAAAAACCCTCTATCATATATTGTACATAGTCAAAGAATCATGAAACAATAAAATTCTTTCTCACACCGAGAAAATCCTGCACTATCCTGACTTTCTCAACCTGATCCTGCACAAAAATGTCTAGCAATTCTTAGGAAAAATTAACCAACACTTAGCCAATTCTCAACCCTTCCTTAGCCAATTCTCAACCCTTCCTTAGCCTAGCCTTTCTCACACAATCCCTAGGAAATTAATCCCTATTAAATAGGATAATTAGCCTTCCTTGACTGCGCAATCCCTATGGAGCCTTCCTTTGACTTTATAAGTTATAACTGCACCTGGGCAGTTCACAAAAAACACAATTGATATTTTACTTGTCTTAAACTTTTGTCTCAACTGGGTCTCCATCAGAATTTACATGCATGCAACTATTAATAGTGAATCATTAATTACTTGGTAGATCACTACTTGTGAATTAAATCTATTTTAATTCACTTGATCTTCCACTAGCTCATCAATCAGTTAGAACTAGTTAAAATGATTTTAACTCAATTAATGTGAGATAACTGATCCCACTCACACCACACTAGTGCTACAATTGCAACTAGAGCCTGTAAATAATAGAATCACTCTACATGCCTATCATTTTACCCTCATCTCGCAATTATTGAGTTAACTAAGTCTATCACACTTAGTTAACTATTACAATTTGTTATGAGATAATATTACAACTTAATTTTAATTTACTTAAGGATAATTAAATAAAAAAGCCTCATATGGCAACCATTTTCTAGGTGCCATTTTCTAGATTTTGTTTCTAGATGCCAATTTCACTGTTTCTTGTTACAAATTTCAACAATTCACTTCTTCCATCTTTTCCTTCTTCTCAGGTTCTCCCACTACTTTGACTACATGAGATTCACTCCTATCCTTTCTCTTATTGTTCTATAGACTTGGACAATCCCTCTTGTAATGTTCAAACTCATGACACTTGAAGCATTGAACTTGGACATATCTTTCTTCTTGGACTCAGGCTAGAAAGGATTGAGATTGCTCATCAGATCCAATATCATCCTTGACCTTGATTCTTAAATCTTCTAGAATTAATTTTTCCCACAACCCATCAAAGGGATTTGAATCTTTCTTGGAGTAGATACAAATAGAGTTGTCTATTGATGCAACAGAATAGCCCGGACGACAATTTTTTGCTGGAATCCGATAAAAAAAATTCAAAAAATAAGGTATTTGGAGTGTTTGAATTGCATTTTTGATGGCAGAAATGGATTCAACACCATCAAAAACCCTTAAATCACTCCAAATACTGAAGTTTAACAATTGTAACCCAGATTTTCAAAAAATTTTGCCGGAATTTTTCATAATCTTACCCGAATTTCTGGGTTATTTTGTCGATTTTTTAGACTACGACCATACAAATTTCTTGCACATGGGGGGCGTTCAAATATAAGTGGGATGTGATAAATGTAGATGGTTTAAGTGGATTCCAATACATTTTGGGGAACATAAATAGTTTATGAAATATAAGTTTGGAAAGATAAATATTTAAATTAAATATAAAGTTAATGAATATTTATTTATTTATTTTGTTGGTCAGAGGTTATAGGTTTAAATTAAGAGTGAGTAGAGTATGCACACTTCCATAGATGAATGAATGAGTGAATGATATTTAATGTTCACGAGACTAAAAATAGTTTATAGGACCATCAACCTCTTTATTTCACCTTTTGCAATTCAATCATTTTCTTATTCAAATTGATGATGAGCTGAATCAACCTTCTAACAATCTCCTCACTGAAAAGACAATGCCAAGGGACCAATTCTAACATATTTCCATAACTGTGTCTAATGTCTTTGCTAGCTTCACATTCGAAAATGTTTTTTTTTCCATTGTCTCATTTCACACCGAAGTTGATGCAACATAGTTCTTAATTGAGCAATAAGAATCTTTTCCCTCCACGAAATTCTAGCTCCAATGTAATATTTTTGGTGGAGATCACAAGTGGGGTTGAATTCCTCAACATGGTGCTTCTTCTTTATACCTAACTCATTTCCCCATCTACTCTTATGAAACTTCTCCATAACAAAATTCTTTAAATCCTTGCTATGTGTGAGGTAGATATTCCTTTTTTGCATCCATTTGTTGTTTGGTCTCATCCATGTTTTCTTTCTTTATTTCACTCATGCCTTCATTGAAGATAACTTTAGGTCATCTACCTACTCCAATTTTCACAATTCATTTTAGATATCTTATGAGACACACTATAACAATTGCTTCGATGTGAGCTACTTCTGTTTCACTCAACATTATCTCATAAGGAATCGAACTTTTTATTTTGAAATTTCTCATGATCAAGCGTTTTTGGAATTTCTCAATTTGTTTCTATTTTGAGACGGGGGTGCTGCTAGCCCACGATTCACACCCATTTAACATAATTATACAAAATAGGAGCCCAAAAATCACTTTAATAATCTTCCAATCCCATAACTCTGCCTCTTTGCATATGTTTTGAAGAGCATGTAATGCTTTTCACCCTCCTAAAAATCTCTTCTTTTTGTAGTCCTCCAAAATAATATTGTTGTTGGAATCAATCCCAAGGTAATTGTATTCATTTAATTCTTTAAGAATGTTTCCTTCAAAGAAGAACATATGATGGCTCTACTTCCTTTTATCAGTAAAAATCATTATTTTGGTCTTGTTGGTACTGACTTGCATCCCATTGCGCTACAAAAATGCTTAAGGGCATATGGTGCGTCTGCAATCCATGGGTTGACTTAGCAATCAATACAAGGTCATGAACATATAAAAGAAGCTTTATCACAAAATCCCCCAACCGAACACCATATCCACCTTACAAATTTAACCACTCTTCCAATTTATCAATGTACAAACCAAAAAGAGTAGGGGATAAAGAGAAACCTTACTTGAATCTGATGTCACTTCTAAAGATTTTTGAAATGTCTACTAAAGTTGTAATTTTAAATTTCACCTCTATTATAAAAATGTAAAATGTAAAATTATTATACTTATTTTCTTTAACGTTTATACTTGCTTGCGAATCTTAGTTATCTTATTTATGTCCTTTAGTTATATCTTTTCATCAGACAATATCAAGAAACAACAACAACAACAAAAGAGGACACCAACATAGGCTCTCAGCGAGGGAAAAACCCCTTCAAGGGGAAAACCAATAAACTATTCTCTTCTTAGAATCTAGTTCAAATGAGATACAAAGACCCAATCACTATACCAAGTCCTTCTCCTAGTACCAAGTCAACCTTGCCTCAAGTCCTTTCTTGAATCTGCACAACACTGCTTCACACTGCAACTTTCATCTACCAGCTACAATATTGCTACATGACCTCCAAATTCGACCTTTCCGCTCTTGAAGAAACCCTAATACAACCTCCTTCTAGGACCTTCCAAGAGCAAGACAACTCTTCCTAAGGTCAACGAGGTCTAAACAAAGTTTCTTTCTTCCCAACTACAAGTTTCTGCACTTTTTCCTACTGCAATTTGACCTTGCAATTCCAGCCTCTTCTTGCAACCCAAAAACCATATATTATTGCAGGTGTGAGAGAGATAGAGCCCAAAAACCCTATATTATTGCATGTGTGAGAGATATAGAGCCCAAAAACCAAGAAAATTCATCCTTCCTCCTTGTTGACGTTCGTTGTCCTTGCAGCTACCCAACTATAGATTGAACTCTTTCTTGAAGATCGAACTTGTGTGTGAGAGTGTCTCCAACTTGTAGATCCTAAAGAAACCCTAATACAACCTCCTTCTAAGACCTTACAAGAGAAAGAAAACTCTTCTTAAGGTCAGTGAGGTCTAAAGAGATTTTCCTTCCTCCCACCTACAAGTTTCTGCACTTCGTCCTACTACAATTCGACCCTACAATTCCGACCTCTTCTTGCAACCCAAAACCCTAGATTTTTGCACGTGTGAGAGAGATAGAGCCAAAAAACCAAGAAAATTAATCCTTCTTCCTTCTTGTTGATGTTTTCTCTCCTTCTTACAATTACCCATTATATATTGAACTCTTTCTTGAAGATCAAACTTGTGTGTGAGTGTATCTCCAAATGAAGTCGAATTGCTCCTTTATATAGACTTCTTAAGGGGTCGAATTACCTCCATTAGGCCGACTTGATGATCCCAAGGCTGAATAGTACTCTTGGATATTCTAGGACATTCTAGACTCAAAAATAATTCTTTTTACAATTACAAATTTCCTAGAAGGGTCTCATAAACATGATGTTGACTCTTTTCACTCATGACAATAAATCCTAATACCTAACAAACCCTATAAGCTCGAAGAACATGCTTTTATCGAAAATACCATCAATAATGAGCATGAAACCCATGCTTTACTAATAATAATTTTCTTTTCTTTTTCTTGCTTGTTACATAGGGTACATATTGAAATCAGTACAACAATTATGAAGACCGAAACTAGTTATATTTCTCAACACTCCCTCTTAGCTAGGGAGGTATTCATAATTGTACAAGTAGTACAACATCATATCTCAAAATGAAGAGTTCTTAAGAAGAGTCGGATTGATAAGACAAAATATAAGAATCATAATTATGACCAAAACTGTCCCTGAGGCCTAGTTGGACAATCTCTTCTTTGATCAAGAGCATTATGTTGGGAGGCTTTATGTGTGAAATTGTACTACCTTTCTAAGGTACATACCCCATCTGGATTTCCACAAGTTATGTCCTTTTAGGACTATTATTATCTTGGATCTCCATACCTGAGTCCTCAAACAATATTAGTCCTCTTTGACCACTCTTCTCTTGGATTTCTGTCTTATCCTTAAAGAGTGTCGATCCCTTTCTTTTCTTGGAAGTTATATCCTTAAGGAAACCATAGATGCTTATTCAATCCTCTTTCATTCTCACTCCATCACCTGAAGAGAAGAATTCACATGTGATGTTTACCATCACTCCCTTTCAATCAGAGAGGACATCCCTATTCTTCTTTAATCTCGAGAATATATCCTTGTTCCTATTTAATGAGACTTTTTTTTGGTTTTTAAACTCATGTGGTGATCATTTCTTAAAGAGCTTCCCAGATTATCCACAGTATTAAGGAACATGTGTCAAAGTTTCGAATCCCAATGGGGATCCATCATCAGGACATTAGGCATAATAAAAATTAGAAAATTAAATAGGCACATTTAAACTAACTAATTAGTTTATTAAATAGGCATAGTTAAAATATAATAAATCTTAAATTCTTTATTTTATATAACTTTGATTTTATTAATTATTAACCATAATACAATAAAATTCATTAAATGTAATTATTAAAATCAATAAAATAAAAATACAAAATACAAAAACTTTGGTCGGCTCTTTTCAAGAAATTTATCTCTATTAATGGTCTGAAACCCTTCTCTAAATTTCTTCATTCTAATGTCCTGATGATGGATCCCTGTTGGGATTCGAAACGTCGACACATGTTCCTTAATGTGACTTCTTTTTTTCCCTGTCAAAACCAAAGGATATTCCAAACTTCTTTTCTATCTAACAAGTCAACACCACAAGATTTACAACTTGTCTTCATCAAAGTATCAACTACTATTTCTACATAGCTACATGGATCCCTATTTTCCTTCGCATCTCTTGCATCAACCCTCCTTATTTTCTAGGTATCATGGAACCATCTCCACTCTTCATTTTTGTGACATGATCGAGGTCATATTTCTTGCTCATCGCTTTCCCTATTTGACATGAAGTCATTGTATTGAGCCTTCCCAAACTTCTTGGTCATGGTTTTCTTTATGAAAGTGTTTTTCTTGACCTTCAGGTTATCTTCTCATACAACTACCAATTTCATTCCAACGTCAAATTCATATTTTCTAGGTATCAAATATTGAGTTTCCCTCGATAATTTTCATACATACATTTGACCTTACCTCTACTGTCACCATGTATTCCTGCAACATTATACCAGGTAGAACAATATTATGTTAACTAGATAACCAAACCAAAATGGAATAGACTTACCTCACCATGGTGAACTTCTCATTCCATTAATATCCTCATCGACCATCCCCACTTGAATTTTCCTTCTTTCATCAGAGTGCCCAAGGATCAAGCTTTATTACCAACTTATAAATTTTCTTTCAGAGATTATACTAGATGTTAATCAATATCAAATCCGTATTCTAGAGAAAGTACTAATATTTTATACATTATTAAGTAAGTCAAGTTTTATTCTTTTCCAACATCATAAATACTTAAGCACATATTTCTAACCAACTTTACAAGATTCTCATACACATGAATCTTATCTAATTTTTTCTTTACAACATGAATTCCCGCTTTCATCCAATAATATAGCTATTCATATACTTCACAAAGAAAATATGTATATTTACCCATTGAAATCCTTCATCCCATTTTACCATCATGTTTTTCCACATTACATAGAATACATACTATTCCTCTCATGATGCTCTTCTGGCAAGGAATTTCCAAGATGATGGTTCTTCTTGGATCATAATGACCTATTTAAGCAAGATGACAACCTCTAACACAATGTTAGACAATATTTGGATTAAAACTATGCAAAATGGCCTAACATTATATCCTAGATGATCTCTACTAAGCAACTTAATCATGTAAATTTCAAACATGATATCATCATATGATTCTATCCTATGATGCTTATGCAAAACATATCATTTAAAAAGAGAATATTCATAATGAACCTAGAATATAATGAAACTTATTTAGTAGTAAAGATACTTCACATAGAAAATCTCTAATACAACTATAATACCATGTAGAAATTATATTAATGGATTCAATCAGATCATGCTATGTACTAAAGCAATATACTGAATCCTTCTACAATATTGTGGAATATAAAACACGATCTCTCAATCACATGCAAGTAAGAGAAAGGAAATTATCAATCACACAAGACAATATGTTCTTGGGGAAAGTACTTGCTCAAAACCCATCTATCATATATTATACATAAACAAAGAATCATGAAAAAATACAATCCTTTCTCACACCGAAAAAATCCTACACTATCCTGATTGTCTCAACCTGATCCTTCACAAAACTGTCTAGCAATTCTTAGGCTAAATTGACCAACACTCAGCTAATTATCAACCCTTCCTTGGCCTAGCCTTGATCACGAAATCCCTAGGAAATTAATCCCTATTAAATAGGATAATTATCCTTCCTTGACTGCATAATCCCTATGGATCTTTCCTCTAACATTATAACTACACCTAGGCAATTCACCAAAAATACAACTGATAGTTTACTTGTCTTAAAAATTTGTGTCAACTGGGTCTCCATCAGAATTGACATGCATGTAACTTTTAATAGTGAATCATCAGTTACTTGGTAGATCAATACTTTTGAATTGAATCTATTTTAATTCACTTTATCTTCCACTAGCTCATCAATCTATTTGAACTAGTTAAATTGATTTTAACTCAATTAATGTGAGGCTATTGATCCCACTCACACCACACTAGTGCTACAATTGCATCTGGACCCTATAAATAATAGAATCACTCTACATGCCTATCCTTTGACATTCAACTCGAAATTCTTGAGCTATCTAAGTCTATCACACTTAGTTAACTATTACAAGTTGTTATGAGATAAGATTACAATTTAATTTTAATTTAATTAAGGATAATTAAATAAAAAAGCCTCAAATGGTGACCATTTTATACCTTTTGTTTATGGATGCCAATTTCACTCTTTCATGTTGCAGATTTCAACACTCCCTCTCAATAAGAAATGAATCAATCTATCCTAATCCGGTACCTTTGGAATGTTCTTTCATGGAACACTTATCTAGTGTTGTTTTCACATGAAACTCTCCTAAAACTGAATAGCCTCCAAACAACTGAATCAGTATAATGCATCTGTCATCAGAATATTTTGACTGTTGCTAGCTACAACGCATGTCTACTGGACTCTCTATGTTGCTGATGACATTTGCATTTGTGCCCTCTTCATTACTGCCAACTTTGATCCACACTCCATTATCTGACATATGTCACTTTGATTTCTATCCGCCTAACATCTGACTGCATAAATCTAACCAATCCTTCCTGCTACTGCTGTACTGTGGGCTCCTCATAGCCAGGTTTGATCCATGAGATACACCATCTCAATGGACCTTGCCCAAATTTCTTCTTGGGATTATATCTGCACATCGCCCCACCTCACACCTAGAGGTATAGATGCATGTACTCCCTCTGCCCTTCTGGCTCGAAATTTCCCCCTCCCGGAGGTCTCTTCTTGAGTGGACTCTTCCACTTGATATCCTCTCTGCTTCTCCAATTGTGGCAACTCCAAAAACTTCTGAGGCTGCATGTTGAGAGATAATTTCTCCATCTCAACCACTAAGTCATTAACCACAAATTTTCTCCACAAAGGCTTGCATGCATCCTCAACCTCAATAGAATATAGGTTCTTGAATCTTGAACTGATCTGCTTCACATGTCCCACAAATATGTGTTTAAGGAACAATTTTCCTTTTCTAAACAACACCTCATAACCACGGTCTTCCAATGCTGCTACGGAGAAAAGATTCTTCCTTAGGCCTGGAACATACAAAAAATCTGCTAGTCTGAGAGGGGAGCCAGACTCCCTCTGCAAGGTAATTGTACATATGTCGGTCGCGCTATGCCTCCCATCATCTCCAAAATCTATGTTCTACTGGAGGTCCTTCTCCTCCAATTCACTGAGGAGATATCTATTCCCCGTCATATGGAATGAGGCATTGCTTTCTAGATACCACATGCATCCTATTGCAGTGCTGACCATGCATGAAATGAGAGTAAAATCAAGCTCGAACTGTGCAGCGAATGCTTTACCCACTGCAACTATACGTTCCTTCTTGCTTTACTTCTTCTATGGACAATTCGAAGCATATTTCCCATGCTCGTGACAATGAAAACATTCGATATTGGACAAGTCTCTCTTGCTCTCTTCGCCTTGGGATTTCTTTCCTTTGGAATTATTTTGTTTTCCCACTAATGCACAAAATTATTCTTTGTTGGTGTTGGAGGTCATGTCTCTAGTGCTTCGCCTTATCTCTTCTATTACCAAATCCGACCATATTCTCTCCCAATATGGTAACTTCTCCCTCCCGTTCACAGAGTCCTGGTAACTATGCCAGCTATTGGGAAGGCCTATAAGTGCTAGGCTCACCAAGTCATCATCGGCTATGGTCACACCAACACTTCCAATCTCATCTCGACATTGAGTGAACTTTTCCAAGTATGTTGGTACCGTCTCGCCCTCCTCCTTCTTGATCTTTCTGAGCTTGTCCTTCAGTGCCAACTTCCTTTGGTTGCTACTCTTTTGAAACAGACTTTTCAAGGCCTTCCACATAGCATATGGAGTCACCTTCCCATGGAGACTCGAGACAATATGATCTCGAACTCCCTCCAACAAGATCCTCCTCGCCTTTGTTACCTTCTTCTGCCATGCATCAAGAAGTTGGGCATCTGCTGCTATGGGATTGGGAATATAATTATCTATGAATTCCTTCAACCCATTTTCCTCGAACATTGCCTCCATCTTATCCTTCAATGCAATATAATTCGAACTACTCTTGAGTGCATATTCAAGTCTCAAGCCATTGAAAGACATATTGATCTGCTTATATCTCCAAAGAAAGTATCTGCAAATTTGAATACTGTTCAACACAAACTCAATTTCTTCTCTACTATTATGATTCTTGGCGCTTTGATACCATGTAGAAAATATCTAACACAACTATAATACCATGTAGAAATTATATCAATGGATTCAATCCGATCACGCAATGTACTAAAGCAAGATATTGAATCCTTCTACAATATTTTTTGAATATAAAACATGATCGCTCAATCACATGCAAGTAATAGAAAGGAAATTATCAATCACACAACACAATATGTTCTTGGGAAATAACCTGCTCAAAACCCCTCTATAATATATTGTACATATTCAAAGAATCATGAAAAAATATAATGCTTTCTCACACCGAGAAAATCCTGCACTATCTTGATTGTCTCAACCTAATCCTGCACAAAATTGTCTAGCAATTCTTAGGAAAAATTGAACAACACTTAGCCAATTCTCAACCCTTCCTTAGCCCAGCCTTGCTCACGCAATCCATAGGAAATTAATCCCTATTAAATAGGATAATTAGCCTTCCTTGAATGTGCAATCCCTATGGAGCCTTCCTCTGACTTTATAACTGCACCTGGGCAGTTCGCCAAAAATATAACCGATAGTTTACTTGTCTTAAACCTTTGTCTCAACTGGGTCTCCATCAGAATTGACATGCATGTAGCTAGTAATAGTGAATCATCAGTTACTTGGTAGATCACTACTTATGAATTAAATCTATTTTAATTCACTTGATCTTCCACTAGCTCATCAATCAGTTAGAACTAGTTAAACTAATTTTAACTCAATTAATGTGAGTTAACTGATCCCACTCACACCACACTAGTGCTACAACTGCAACTAGAGCCTGTAAATAATAGAATCACTCTACATGCCTATCCTTTGACCCTCAACTCGAAATTCTTGAGATAACTAAGTATATCACACTTAGTTAACTATCACAAGTTGTTATGAGATAAGATTACAATTTACTTTTAATTTACCTCACATGGTAACCATTTTCTGGGTGCCATTTTCTAGATTTTGTTTCTAGATGCCAATTTCACTGTTTCTTGTTGCAAATTTCAACACTTCACTTATTCCATATTTTCCTTCTTCTCAGGTTCTCCCACTACTTTGACTACATGAGCTTCACTCCTATCCTTTCTCTTATTGTTCTATTGACTTGGACAATCCCTCTTGTAATGTTCAAACTGATGACACTTGAAGAATTGAACCTTGGACATATCTTTCTTCTTGGAATTGGGCTAGAAAGGATTGAGTTTGCTCATCAGATCCAATGTGATTCTTGACCTTTATTCTTGAATCTTCTAGATTGCATTGTGCCCACAACTCATCAAAGGGAGTTGAATCTTTCTTGGAGTAGATACTTGTTGGAAAGTTGCTCCATTTTGGTGGAAATGCATTTAGAACACATATGGTTACTTCTAAATCAGTAATCGGTTCCCCAAGTCCTTGCAAATGGTATCTTAAATGAGAGACTCTCATGAGGACTGATTCCATATTCTTATCCTTTGATTTATTCATTTTATAAATCTTGTTCCGCAAAGGCACTGATCCGTAAACTGTCGTGGATATTCCACTGGATAGTTCGTCACAACATATATGATAATATTATATTAAAAATCTGAGATTCGACACTATTATAGTTTTATTAAACTTTAAGATCTGTAGATTTAACTGTAATTAGTGCATGCATGCATATATAAATTATTCATAGAAGTAGATAACGAAAAAATAAACTCACACACACATAGGACGCAAGATATTCTCTCTGGGAAACCCTTTCAGCAGAAAACCCAATGGAAGGTGAGGTCACTTCACTCTCTTTCTTTATCTGGAAATATGGTTGTAGGTACACAGAAGTAATTCTCGTGGCCTATGGGCTGCTGCGGTGCACAAGTCCTCTCTTTGTGCTGTACCTCCTATCTCTCCTAGCTATTTTTGCTTAGCTATGGAACAAAATTCTCTCGAAAGAATGAAATGCCTCTTCCTCCTAGTGGTATGGTTATAACACAACCTGATAGCCTACTAGTGGTTAATTTTGACTACTTCAACTATTAAATCAAGTTAAAAAAATAGAATCTTATAGGTTCTCTTACATCAAAAACATGTGGCTAGCCCCTTTTCCATGAAATGGAGGATGACGCAACATCCTCTGAAACTAAAGGTGTGAAAACAGGAATGCCAAATTCAGAGTGGCATAAATTTTGCATACAGACTCTGATTGACGCGCTTCTTGCACCGTTGGAAATACATATGAGTGTAGAATAGCGTGAAAGGGTGCTACGCAAAAGAGGAAATGTTTACCCCCAAAAAAATTGTTTGATGCCTCAAAACACTCCCGGAAGGTTTCAGATCCCGTTTTGCCAAAATGGGTCCCACTAGTAAAAACAACCCCGTGAGATGATTCCCACACTTTTTCCACTCCAAATGAATCGATTTGGATGACAAAGAATATAATGATCCAATTCTGATTAGACATATTTTGACTTGTTGTACTTACTGACTAGAAATTCACTAGCTTGTCATACATTGCTTTGGAATTCTTCAAATTTTCCACAAAAGGAACAAGAGAATCCTTGATTCATTTAATTATGATCATTTGTGCCCTTAATTCCCATTTATTGTATTTTTATAGTTTTTTTTTTCTTTCTAGGTTCAATAATTTCCCCAGTGACATATTCCATCACTTCTGGTTATGTCAGCATCAAGTCAATCCTCTTCTTCCATGCTAGACAATTTGATGCCCCAATGAGCTTATTGCTCTCCTTGCAGAAGGAACTTACGTGAATTGAAGATTAAACCATTATGTAATAGTATGATACTTACTTGAATACAAATATTCTTCTTTTGAATATTTCCCCAACCTAGTTGATGCCTTCAAGATCCTTGAAGGGACTTCCTTGAAATATGTTCCCTACGATACTTCCACTAACAACTTCCAAGATTGATGCCTTCCAAGTAGACTTCCTCTTGTGAGATCAACACCCTTCTTGCAAGATTGATGTAGTCCTTGATCTCCTTCAATGTAGAAACCCTAGATCAGAAGGTATTCTATCAACTAGTCTTCAACTAGATTATTTCAAGAGACAAATTTCCTTGTAGTATTCCTTTTTCAAGCTTTGAGAGTTTCATTTTTCCTTTCCCTTGACAAGTGAATCCTCCTTGTGTCCTTATAGTTTCCTTCCTTGCTAGATCTGATTCCATATTAGAAAAATGTAAAATGACAACTTATTATACTTATTTTCTTTAACCTTGATACTTGCTTGTGAATCTTAGTTATCTTCTTTATGTTCTTTAATTAGATCTTTTCATCAAACAATATCAAGAAACCACAACAACAAAAGAGGACAAAAATATAGGAACTCAACTAGGGCAAAGCCCATTCAAGGGGAAAACCTGAAAAAATATTCTCTTCTTAGAATTTGCTTCAAATGAGATGTAAAGACCCAATCCCTAGACCAAGTCCTTCTCCCAGTACCAAATCAACCGTACCTAAGTCCTTTATTGAATATGAAAAATATGCTTCACACTACAAATTCGATATGCAACTACAATATTTTTACTCAACCTACAAATTTGACCTAAAAATTCAACCTGAAACTTCAACCTTGCAGCTCCTGGAGAAACCCTAATACAACGTCCTTCTGGGAAATTCCAAGAGAAAAACAACTCTTCCTAAGGTCAATGATCTCTAGACAGAGTTTCCTTCCTCCCAGCTAAAAGTTTTTTCACTTCATCCTATTGCAATTCGACCCTGCAATTTTGACCTCTTCCTGTAACTGAGAAACCCTAAAATTTCACAAGTGTGAGAGAAATATAGACCAAAAACAAGGAAAATTAATCCTTCTTCCTTATTATTGACCTTTGCTCTCCTTCTTGCAGCTACCCAGCTATTTATCAAACTCTTTCTTGAAGATCAAACTTATGTGTGAGAGTGTCTCCAAAGAAATTCAAACCACTCCTTTATATAGCCTTCTAAAGGGGTCAAATTCCCTCCTTTATGGTGACTTGATGATCCCAAGGCTAACTTGTACTCTTGGAGATTCCAGGACTTTCTAGACTCAAAAATATTTCTTTTTACAATTAAAAGTTTCCCGGAGGGGTCTTATAAACATGATGTTGACTCTTTTGACTCATGTCAATTAATCCTAAGACCTAACAAACCCTAGGTGCACAAAGAGCATTCTTTTATCTAAAAGAGAATAAATAATGAGAATGAAAACCAAGATGTAATAATAATAATTTTATTTTCCTTTTCTTGTTTGTTACATAGGATAAATATTGAAATGAGAATTACAATTATGAAGACTAAAAATAGTTACATTTCTCAACAACCTCTTCATAGAGTCTACGAACAACGATTATATAATGCAAATGAATTTCAATTTCTTCTATTTGACACCACAACTTATATCTAGGGACCATGTCAAATTCCTTTTTGAAGTCAACAAAGCAGAAAAATACTTATTTTTTACCCCCCAAACATTTTTAATATTGTGTTTCAGCGTGATATCATGATCCACTATAGAATGTTTCAACCTAAAACCCGCTTGCCCTTTTTCCCTCTTTTCTTTTACTTTTTCCCACTTACTGATTCTATTTTCTACCGTTCTTTTGAAAATATTTGCAAACAAAGGATTGATAATAATGGTTTTATAGTTGGAAGGATTATTAATGTACCCACTTTTAAAAAGGGGTACTATTAGGCTAATTGTCCAATCTCTTAGGAATCCTTGTCGATTGATTGTAATATCCCCAAAAGGGAAAATGATAGTAATGCAAGCAACAATAGACTAAAGATTACAAGAATTAAAGTCACACTATTAACACATGAAACTAGAGCCAAAAACAAGATCTGAGCCATTTTATTAGCGTCGGAAATGAATACAATAATGGTGTTGGATAGGTGCACCTCGACCTGTTCAAGGCAGGTTGGCATACATCTCAAATCAAGCGGAGATGTCTCTTTTGAAATGGCTCTGCATGGCTCTGACACTATGCTGCTCTGCTTAGAAATGTTGTTGTTGGTTGAATTTGGAATGTTGGTTGGGTTGTTCCCCCTACTCAGAAAACTCTGGGTTTTTAACCCTAGACTCTACTCACAAAACCCACAAAAACCCACAAAGGAATCAGCCAGATGTTGACGCCGTAATTTTGGCCCAATTTCCCCTAGCTCCTATGGCTGTTGACTAAGTTAGGACCTCTGTTTGACACCTCAAAACTCCCTAGAAAATTCTACCAAATTAACCTTGGCCTCTCCTTAATAAACCCAGCAAAACCCAGATAGGGTTTGTCCTAGTTTTGATCTCAGAAATTGGCCTCTTGGGCTTGGCTCACCCAACTCATGGGAAATTCAGTCCTTCTGGAAATTATAATACTGGAGGCCACAAAAATTCCTGGAAAATACCTGTTAGGAAGCTCTAAACCTTCCCAGCAAGTGCCCTTCAAAATATCCTCTCACTTCTCACCTCTCGGAGCAACCTCCCAACTGAACTGCATCCTCCACTATGCAGTCTCTGCGTCCTCTACGCAGTCCTTGAAGTGAAAACGATTCTCCTGTAACCTATGTTGTGAAATTCCCCTTAAAAATGGTATTAATCCTCTCTTGAGTAGTTATTCAAAGTCCTCCTGAAGATCTCGCGTTCTAAACAACACTGCAGACTTCGCACCCGACACAAGCGTGCTATGTCAAGAAGAAAATAAAAATAGAAGTCGAATGAACGAGAAAATGAGTTGCCTTCACTTCCTTTTCGATCTGGATTTATGCAGGAACACAATAGAATACACATATAACAATAAATATAAAAATGCAGTGCAAATAACACTTTATTTTATTAATATTAAATAACTGAAATTTGTTTACAGACAAAATGGAAATAAACTAGCTAGGGCACTGGTAGCTTATCTCTGAGAAGAGATTTTTGAGATTTTGTATAGTTGGTGTAGCATCAAGTGTGATCTAGTCCTAAAACTTTGTGGAGGGGCTAGGACACACTTGATCTCCAAAAACCAGAAAGTATTTTGAGAAATTTCAGTTGGTGTTCAAGTTATTCAAATAATTAATTATGTTAATGTATTTCCTAAGTCTAAACTTAGGAAAACTAAATAATTAAAGTGAATTAATTAACACGTGCTGAAGTTGTCTTAAGTGACATGGATCAAGCAATCTTTTAATCTCAGCCATTAATGAATGATTTAATCTTGGTCGTTGAAGGGTTCAATGAAAAAGTATAAGAGAAAGGCTTGAGGGTCAATTGGAGGAGACACACTGTTGCAGAGTTGAGGAATAGATCTAAAATTCTAGGGCGGGTTTGCTAAGAATTTCTGGAGGAATTTCCTGCAGCGAGGGGTAGTATTGGCTAAGGGGATGATCTGATCCCAGAGCCAATAGTCAGTAAGAGGTATAGTTGCAGCAACAAGGACAACGTAGAGAAGCAGAGAAACAACTACGCAGGTGTTGCGTAGCTGCTACGCAGGACAACGTACAGGCTCCAGGGAGCTGCAAAAGTTACACAGAGGGTCTCCAGGGCCAGCATAAGGCCTGTGTCACCCTTACAAGGGTTACACAGTCCCTCTTTGAGCAGCGTAGTGGAATTCTGAGGCTAGCAGGGCTGACACTGGGGCTTCAAGGGCAGCACTGAGGGTTTCTAGGGCCAGATCCGGGCTGAGTCTTGTAAATCCCATTTAAGGGCGACGATTAGTCATATATTTGGCACTAGAACTCTAGGTTAGCTACATATTTGATTTCTTTTATTCTCTGTCAGGTTTTATAGATCTGGAACCTGGATTTAATGTACTCAGAACTACGTAATAATAAACCCTCATATTTGCTGCATCAGTTTTCCCACTTTGGGTTTTTCCTGGGACTTATGTCCAAAAATCTATGTGTCACTTTGTTGCATGAGCGTATTATTCACTAAAAGATATGCACGTGTAGGTTGTATTTGTGTCTGAAAATAACTTGTATTAATATAAAACAAGTAGGAGAAATAAACCAAGATATTGCAGTATATTTTTCACATGGTATCATAGCGATAGCAGATCAAGATGAATCTCCCACAATCAGTTGAAGAAATATTTTTCTGCAGGGTGGTATAAGAATCAACAGATCCAAAAAGGGAATATTGATAGCATGAGAACGTAGATCCAGAAGAGGACAAAGCTGAAGCTGCAAAAGGCCTTCAGGCTTACACAGACCCTTCCTAGGGCAGCGTAAGGACTGTGTCACCCAGTCTGGGGTTATGTAGTCCACTCCTGAGCAGCACTGAGGCTATGTTGGGCCAGGCAGTGGGACATAATCCCATCATTTCTCCAGTTGCAAAATAATTTTTCTAAGATCCGGAAGCAATGCTTCAGATCTTCAGTAGTACTGGTGGGGTGGAGATTCTTCAGGTGCAAAATTGTGCCTAGCTAAGGAAACAAATGCGAGAGGAAAACAGTTACTCATCAGATCTGAGTTTCGATCAAGAGGATCAGAGAGTGTTGTCCGTTTGTGTTTGGGAGAAATATTTCCAGAAGGGAAATCAATTTTCAGCAGAAGCAACCACTAGAGGGTTTCTAGTCACCAGGAAACCCAGATCTAGAGGGAGAAGTATTGTTTCTGTCAGATCTGAGCAAGATGGCTCGATGTGGACTGAGGGATCACGATGGATTGGATGACATCTCCAACTATGTTATCTGGAAGGTCAGAATCCTTTCAGTTCTGGATGATTATGGTCTCAAAGATCATGCAGAGAAGGTTCTTGTTGCACCAACTGATGTAGATCCTCTTAAGAATTATGAAGAAAATCAAGTGCGGATGAAGCGTTTGATCATAGACGGAGTCAAGGACCACATGATTCCTCATATTACTGGAAATAATTTAGCAAATGACATGTGGGTAGCCTTGGACACGATGTACCAAGGAGGCTTCATGCAAAGAAGAATGATTCTTGAGAACTAAATGCGGTTGTTCCAAATGATGAAGGGTGAAGAGATAGTCGATCCATTCCTCTTCAGGCTTCAAGCCATCCGAGATCAACTGGTTAGCATTGGTGCTACTCTAGATGAGGGGCCATTAATGAGGACTGCTCTAAATGCGGTCTTAGAAGATTGGGAAACGTTGTCGAGAGCATTCTAGGAAGGGCAACGTTACCATATTGGGCTGACATGTGGGCTATCCTCTGCGAAGAGGAGATAAGTGGGGTCACCAAGCGACATAATATCAGTGGAGGAAGCAGAAAGGCCAAAGTCAAGGAAGAGGAGGAGGATGAAACCTTTACATCAAGGGAAAATAAACAACAAGGGGAGAAGAAGAAGGACCTTTCCAAGGTCCGATGTTTTAACTGTGGTGATCTTGGTCATTTCACCAGCAATTGTCCTAAGAAGAAGGACAAAGGATATTTTGATTCCAAGGTTGCAGCAGCAAAGGATGATGGCTTTGATGATGATGTAGCCATGAGTTCTCATGTGCCTCGATAGAAGAGGTGGGGTGACATGGATGTGTAGAGCATCTACAAACAATGGCGATATCTTTGAGTCAGCCCTACTCTTGGATCACATACGAGCTACGGGAGCCTTAATACGGTAGCGGGATGAGTCGAGAGATGGTTGTAGGAGGCCACATTGAAGAGGAAGAGGGAGTTGAAGAGCTGAAGAGGGAGAAACGTAATACAGAGGTAGCGGCAACATGGAGGAAGCAGCGCAGAGGGGCTGATGGAACTTCAACAACACAGAGAAGCTATGCTCACGCAGTGCAATGTTGTAGCATGACAATGTCTCCAGGAGGACAACATAAATCAACATCCAGGGAGCTTCAGTGGTGGAAGGAAACTTGACTTATATGTCGAACAATTGGGAATATTTCATTTAGTTTCTTACGTCTCAGCAACTGAGTTGCAGTGCAACAGTTAGCAGTGGAAATGTTATGGGCAACATGATGTAGAAATTTGAGAGGGAGCTGTAATACAGATGTGGCAGTGGCATGGGCAGCAATACAAAGAGCAACAATGTAGTGGATGGAGGGTAGCAATCCAAGCATAAACAACACATAATCCAACTTCAAGATCTTGTAGTGCATGGTGCGGATGCATTTCTAGAGTACACTCTCCTAGAGCACACTTCGTGGTAAGAGAGAGTGTTGAGATTTTGTATAGTTGGTATAGCATTGAGTGTGCTCTAGTCCTGAAACTTTGTGGAGGGGATAGGACACACTAGATCTCCAAAAACCAGAAAGTGTTTTGAGAAATTTCAGTTGTTGTTCAAGTTATTCAAATAATTAATTATTTTAATAGATTTCCTAAGTCTAAACTTAAGAAAATGAAATAATTAAAGTGACTTAATTAATACATGTGCTGAAGTTGTCTTAAGTCACATGGATCAAGAAGTCTTTTAATATCAGTCGTTGATGAATGATAAAATCTCAGCCATTAAAGGGTTCAATGAAAAAGTATAAGAGAAAGGCTTGAGGGTCAGTTGGAGGAGACACACAGTTGCATAGCTGAGGAATAGATCTGGAATTCTAGGGCGGGTTTGCTAAGATTTTCCAGAGGAATTTCCTACAACGAGGGGTATTATTGGCTAAGGGGATGATATGATCCCAGAGCCAAGAGTCAGTAAGAGGCAGAGGAGTAGCAAAAAGGACAACACAGAGAAGTAGAGCAGTAACTACGCAGGTGCTGCGCAACCTCTACGCAGGTGCTACGCAAGACAACGCAGAGGCTCCAGGGAGCTGCAGAAGTTATGCAGAGGGTCTCTGGGGCCAGCGTAAGGCCTGCGTCACCATTCCAGGGGTTACATAGTCCCTTTCTGAGCAGTGCAGTGGCATTCTGAGGCTAGCGGGGCTAATGTTGGGGCTTCAGGGGCAGCACTAAGGGTTTCTAGGGCAGATCTAGGCTGAGTCTTGTAAATCCCGTTTGAGGGTGAGGATCAATAAGATATTTGGCACTATAACTTTAGGTTAACTGCAGATTTGATTTCTTTTATTCTCTGTCAGGTTTTACAGATCTGGAACCCAGAGTGTACTCAGAACTACTTAATAATAAACCCTCATATCTGCTGCATCGGTTTTCCCTCTTTGGGTTTTTTTGGGGACTTATGTCCAAAAATCCATGTTTCACTTTGTTGCATGAGCGTATTATTTAGTAAATTATTTGCATGTGTAGGCTGTAGTTGTGTTTATTTCGGTATTTTCTGAATCTAATTTCTGAAAATAACTTGTATTAATATAAAACAAGTAGGAGAAATAAACCAAGATACTGCAGTAGATTTTTCATAAAGATGTGGTGGCTACAAGCCTCTGATATCTATGTTACAATGAGGTTCGAAGGCCTATATATTATTGAGAAACAATGGAAAACCCTAAACATCCAAAAACCTAACCCTAGAAGATGAAATGCCAGAATATGGACCTCGTCGGGGTAAATTGGTACGTCAATTCGCTGGGGTCGTAACTTTGGCATACTATCTTCATTTAATGCACATGATACATCGTTAGAAAGATCTACTCGAGGAATGCAAATGCTAATCGTGAATATTAAGTCTGGAATAGATTCGTATTTGCCGAAGGTTTGATGCCCAAAAAATGTCGTTTAGGGAGTCAAAACGGTTCTGGAAGTTCAGGACCCGAAAAAAATGCTAAAAATAGTAAACTGTGCTATAATTAAGGAAACTGAAAAAAATGAAAGAAACAATGGTGGGGCCCCAAGTGGAATAGGTGGGTGGCCACCAATATCCACCTAGATCACTTTTATCACTTGATCCCCCAACATTCCCTTGGGCCCACCATGGACTACACAGTCTCATCATCCAGCTGCTCACTGCATTGCCCCATAAAGCCTCTCCCGCGCTGCCACTTAGGGAGATGCCTCCAAATCGAATTCTGGCCACTTGGACCCCACTAAGGCCACAATTTTTCCTTGTGAACTATAGGAGTAGATTGTAGCTTTTCCCTTATTTATTAATTGTGGGTCTCGACCCACCTTATTTCTGCTTGACATTAGCAACATCAAAATTTATCAAAAATTAATATCTTAATTAGAAGAATTTCTAATTGGGGATATTACAGTCCTCCCCACCAAAAATTTCTTGTCCTCAAGCAGTGCTTGAAAAAGCATTTTATCTAGCTGACACTCCCCACTATCATTGCAAAAATGTGCTAGGGTCCCAGATGCGCCACTGTATCATCCTTGACCTCTGCATCTCCATGATATGAAAGGATCCCTTAATACCGGGATCCCAAGACATCTTCTCCAACATGAAGCTCCCCTTGCTCCACTCACCATCCTGCCAGGAACAAGTAGCAGAGGAACTCTGAACGCCATCAATGAGTAGGGAATTAGGATAATATGGCACTCTACCTAACACCTCATGGATTTTTCGTACCAATTAGTCCATTCCATGCACTCCAAGAGTAAACCCTCGAAGATACCATTTAATCCCGACAGAGATAACATCTCGCCCACATGAGCCCCTCTTGTTGTCATCTCGCTGACCAACCTGCCATGCTAATGAAGTTCCCCACTCCATTAGTGACTCACTAAGGCCTAATGGGAGATCTACATGATCTCCCCATGTAGTATAAAACTCATCCCTAAAGTCTATTGAGCTATGTGGAGCTAAAATGCTCGGGTCCCCTACAAATCTCAGAGAGTTACCACCATGCTGACGTTGTACTACTATGACCATGGGATACTCCCCATCATGCACAGACTGTATCCTCCTCTCCTGAGGCCGAGTAGCAGGAGATATGTGAGAAACAAGCTCATCTATCCCAGGCATATCCATGATGCCAATATCTACCCCTCTGAATGTAACTTCGACCCTATGCAGCAACAAAGAAAGTCGACCTTGCCATCTGATGAAGGCTTCTGTGTACCCCCATGTGCCAACCCAATAATGAACTAGATCACTCTCTGTCCTAAATTTGACCATCACAATACATAATGGTCTATCAATCAATTGAATCTCTACATCTCATAGTGGGACCTACTACACCATAGCTCTAACAATTACAAGAATCCCTCTGTGCCTCATCTCTAATCCTTCCATGTGACCAATGTAGAGGGTCCATATATCATGGGAAAATATGATGCATGTTAACCTACCCTGTGCCTACCACTATGTAGTACCAACGACTGCTAGAAGCCACATGTGACAAATAGCCACCCCCTGAATGCATCCAAAATATGGATATTTGATACTCGCAATAGACTCAATGTATGTGTATCCCTCCTGTTCCTGCCAACCATCTCCACTAGGTCTACCATCCACCCTCTCGATAATGTGCTGATACATTTTCTAGAGCTCAGAGACATACTGGGATGCTACCTTAGTTGTACCCAGTATCCTCTGCTCATGCATGGTCTCGACATGCCGTAAGAAAAGAGTGACACATCTCTCCCTCATGACCCGCTCCCCTAGCGTAGGCTCAGTGATGACTGACATGCCACCCCTACAGATGATCATCTCATCCCCCAACTTGTGTCTGTCAATGAGCGCATCGACCCAATGCCACTGCTGAGAAGTCTCTCCCCTAGTGTGCTGAGTGTCATCCAAATATCTTGGGTGAGCCTCGCATACTCCGTTGATCATGCCCAAAGTGCTAAAGGACAACAAAAAAATCAGCTGTGCCTGTGAGTGATGTAGAATAGGGTCAGAAGTGTAAGTCCCCATGGATACTGTTAAGTATCACTCATCTATTTCCCCATCGATCCTGGGTGAAATACACCCAAAGGTATGCCTAGTGTCTCCGTGCATGAGTCTCCTTGGAGAAATACTCTAAGACCCTGGTGTGTAGCACCATACACCCCCGCATACCACAGATCATCCATGTACTCCTCGACATGCCACTGCACACTGTGATATGCCCTTGTACACCGATGGATATCCCCTACTACTATTGTACCACCTTATAACATCCTGTGCCTTGTCTGTGTCAAGGCACTAGTCGCTCCTCGCATGTACTCAATGTGATGTAAGACACTCCTACTCCACATTGCAGTCCAACACACTACGATACACCACCATGCACCTCCATGTCCACCTCTAGTCCACTTCTCAATGCTAGATGCTCCCACACATCCTTGGATGTGATGGCCTAGAGTTGTGTCTCTACATGTCGAACCACCCCTAATTTGTATCATCACCTCTATTGACGCATCACTACACCCGTCGATGAATGGATCATAACTCCAAACCTTCCTGGAGGGGTCTGAGAAGTGAATCTCCTTATGTATCAGTAGTGATGTCACCACTTATCTGCTCCGCTGTGACCTTTGTAACCCACAAATAGTTGAAGAATATTTGGCTCCATACAAGGCACCGTCTGGTGGCCTGCCAATGCCACTTCCTCTGATAAGCTCTTGCCAAAGTATGTTGATCCCCCCATGACCCCGTGTACAAATTTCATACCAAGACAACCTAAGGAGTCTTCCCATAAACTGGTTGGCCACTGGAGTTGACCGAAACTTCCCTAGCAAATGTTCATGCTCAACTGCTAGGCCAAATGTACCCTCCAAGAAATAGTCAACTGGCCTGCTTGGGAAACGATAGGTAGTCCCACCTAGATTCCAATGTCAATCTGGGGTTCCTATATTCCCAGTGCCTGGAAACTCCTGTTGAACTACACCCGGGTCCATCACCATCTCCATAACCCACTCCACCGGGTACCAACTCAAAATCTCTCGCCATCCAACCCCAACATGTCGATGTTGCACCCTTTGCAACTTTGATCGTCTCATCCCGCTATCCAGTTCAACATATGAGATATGACTAGGTAGCTCCGCCTCTCTCTCTCCAGTGGGAAGAGGTGACTCAACAGTGCTGCTATCCCCATCTATATATTCTTGAAGGGGGCTACTCTGACACTCGAATGTTCCCTCTAGCTGTACCATTAGGGAATCCAATTGTTCCCCAATGTGGGCCAACTTTGTTGCCGACTCAGCACAAACCAATCTCATGCCCTCTAGGTCCTAATTCTGCAACAAAATAGCCTCTCGTACTGATGTGGCCTTCCCTTTCAAAGCTAGAAGTTCGGCTTGGAGCTGATGACACTACTGTGTGAGACCATCGTCCAATACCTCTATATATCCTAGTGCCTCATCAAAGGTGGATACATCTCCTGGTACCTCACCCATCTGCTGCATGCTACTACCACCCAAAGACTCGGGAACTACCCCGGTCATCACCTCAATGGATGGCACTACTGGGGTAGGCTCTAATATCTCTACTAGGATGTCAACCAACATGGTCAAGGAATCCTCCAACATGGGTGACCCCTGTTTCATACTGGGTGTATCCACATGCTCCCCATGATCCTGTGTGCCCTCATCCTCCAAGTGAAAGGTAGCAATTGTGATGGATTCCCCCTCTGTTACTCGGTTAAGCTCGAAAAAGGTATCCAACTTTCCCACCAAATCCCGAGCCATGCACTCGGTGGATCCATCATACTTGGGAAAAGGTATCCTCCCAATGGTATGCTGAAACTTTGAGCTCTATATGCTAGAAACCCCACTATTCCTACCTTTTTCATCCTACTTGAGTTGACAATAACCTATAAAGGAAAAAGCTGCTCTGAAGTTTTCCTTGATGGAATGCCATTCTCAGAAATAATCTCCCATGGGTATATGATCATGCTACCTACCTTGGTCACCCCGTACTGACAGTAAAAATGTAGGAAGCATGGTCCTGGTTGACCTACTGAAGGCTAGTGGGTGAGTGGATGGTAAAGGTTGGTCACACTACTTTGAGACCCGTAAAGTCTCCCCAACTAGGGACTCATGATGGTTGCTATTATTCCTATTTTGTTGCTTGAGTCCTTCCAACATTCCCTTTTGTCCTTTGGCTAAATAATTTAGGGCATTTAAGATGCTACCAAATGTTGCTTCCCCTTTTCTCCTTGACTCCCCCATATTTTCCACCTCTACTGCCTTTGGTGGGTAATTTTATGCCTACCCTCCTCGTTCATGGGAAAATATCCCCACAGCTGAGCCAAGAACGAAGCTCTGATACCACTTTAATATCCCCAAAAGGGAAAATGACAGTAATGCAAGCAACAATAGGCTAAAAATTACATCAAGTAAAATCATGTTATTAACACATGAAAAATGGAGCCAAAAAAAAAGATCTGAGCCATTTTATTAATGTCGGAAATGAGTAAAATAATGGTGCTGGAATGGGTGCACCTAGACCTGCTCAAGGAAGGCTGGAATACATCTCAAATCAACTGGGGATGTCTCTCTGGAAATGGCTTTGCGTGGCTCTGACACTGCGCTTCTCTGCCCAGAAATGCTGCTGCTGGCTGATGTCAAACTGTTGGTTGGGTTGTTCCGCTGCTTAGAACATTCCGGGCTTTTAACCTCGGACTCTACTCACAAAACCCCACAAAAACCAATGAAAGAGTTGGCTAGATGTTGACCCTGGAATTTTGGCCCAATTTACTCTAGCTCTTCTAACTGTCAGCTGAGTTAGGACCTATTTTTGACACCTCAAACCTCCCCAAAAAATTCTACCAAATTAACCTTGGCTTCCCCTCAATAAAACCAGAAAAACCCAGAATGGTTTTTTCCTAGTTTTGATCTTGAAATTGGCCCTCTTGGGCTTGGCTCACCCAGCTACTAGGAAATTCCATCCTCCTGGAAATTATGCTACTGGAGGCCACCAAAATTCATGGAAAATGTCTGATAGGAAGCTCTAAGAATCTTCACCAAGTGTCCTCCAAAAGGGAAAATATCCCCACAACTGAGCCAAGAACGAAGCTCTAATACCACTTTAATATCCCCAAAAGGGAAAATGACAGTAATGCAAGCAACAATAGGCTAAAAATTACATCAAGTAAAATCATGTTATTAACACATGAAAAATGGAGCCAAAAAAAAGATCTGAGCCATTTTATTAATGTCGGAAATGAGTAAAATAATGGTGCTGGAATGGGTGCACCTAGACCTGCTCAAGGAAGGCTGGAATACATCTCAAATCAACTGGGGATGTCTCTCTGGAAATGGCTTTGCGTGGCTCTGACACTACGCTTCTCTGCCCAGAAATGCTGCTGCTGGCTGATGTCAAACTGTTGGTTGGGTTGTTCCGCTGCTTAGAACATTCCGGGCTTTTAACCTCGGACTCTACTCACAAAACCCCACAAAAACCCATGAAAGAGTTGGCTAGATGTTGACCCTGGAATTTTGGCCCAATTTACTCTAGCTCTTCTAACTGTCAGCTGAGTTAAGACCTATTTTTGACACCTCAAACCTCCCCAAAAAATTCTACCAAATTAACCTTGGCTTCCCCTCAATAAAACCAGAAAAACCCAGAATGGTTTTTTCCTAGTTTTGATCTTGAAATTGGCCCTCTTGGGCTTGGCTCACCCAGCTACTAGGAAATTCCATCCTCCTGGAAATTATGCTATTGGAGGCCACCAAAATTCATGGAAAATGTCTGATAGGAAGCTCTAAGAATCTTCACCAAGTGTCCTCCAAATATCCTCTCACTTCTCACCTCCCGGAGCAACCACCCAACTGAATTGTGTCCTCCACTACGCAGTCTTTGCATCCTATACGCAGTCCCTAAAGTGAAAATGATTCTCCTGTAATATTTGTTTTGAAATGCCAGTCCAAAATGGTATGAATCCTCTCCTGAGCTGGCACTCGAAGTCCCCTGAGGTAGAGGTTGATATCCCCTGCTGATGATCTCGCGTGTTAAACAACACTACGGACTTGGCACCCGACAAAAGCATGCTATGTCAAGAAGACATTCAAAATAGATGTCGAATGAATGAGGAAATGAGCTGCCTTCACTTCCTTTTAGAACTTGAGCCCCCAACATTCACTTGGGCCCATCATGGACTGCGCAGTCCCCTAATCCATCCACTCACTGCGTTGCCCCATAGAGCCACTTGCATGCTGCCATCTAGGGAGTTGCCTCCAAATCGAATGCTGGCGACTTGGACCCCTTAAGGTTGCAATTTTTCCTTGTGAAAATAGGAGTAGGCTATAGCTTTTCCCTTAATTATTAATTGTGGGTCTCGACCCATATTATTTCTGATTGACATTAACAACATCAAAATTTATCAAAAATTGATATCCTAATGATCCAGATTTATGCAAGAACACAATAAAATACAGAAATATAAATAAACACAGAGATGCAGCGGAAATAATGCTTCATTTCATTAATATCAAATAACAGAAATATTCTTACACACATAATGGAAATAAACTAGCTAGGGTGCTGGTAGCTTATCTCTAAGAATATATGTGGCGGCTACAGACCTCTGAACTGTGTTACAATGAGGCTCGAGGGCCTATTTATTATTTCGAAACAATGGAAAACTCCAAACATCCAAAAAACTAACCCTAGGAGATGAAGCGCCAAAACTATAGGCCCTGTTTGGGTAAATTGGTGTTTCAACTTCCCGGGGATGTAACTTTGGCATACGATCTCCGTTTGACACGCTCAATAGCTCATTAGAAAGATCTATCCAAGGAGTAAAACTTTGGGTGTGAGAAACATCAGTCCATGTGCCCATGTTTCTCTCAATTTTACAAAAGAAGGTCGTTTAGGGCCTTAAAACGGCTCTAGAAGTTCAGGACCCGAAAAAATGCTAAAAATAGTAAGTTGTGCTGCAACTTAAAAACTGAAAGAACTGATGGTGGGGGTTCAAATGGAATATGTGGGTGGCCACCAATAGCCACCTGGATCATTAAGGCCCCAAAACGGCCCTGGGAGTGCAGGACCCGAAAACCTGCTAAAAATTGTAAGTTGTGCTCAACGTGAAAAGCTGCAAGAATTTATGGTGCGGGTCCAAATGGAATAAGTGGGTGGCCACCGATATCCACCTGGATCATTCCTCCCTCCTTAGGAAGAAATGGTCCCCATTGCGTTGAGATCCTCCATGAGATGAGGAAAATTCTGTTGAAATGGGTATTAGATTTGTCGAAGATGTCATGGACCTACGAGCGGACATGATGGATGCATTTAATAAATTTTGTTTCTTTATCAACCTCAGACAGTACATGTGTGGATTAAGTATGTGTATTTGTAGGAGGTATGTCAACATTAGGCGGCGGTGCGTCGGGGGTTAGATCAATGGAGTGCTTGTCTTGACAGTTTAGAGGAACCTTTGTGAGTGAGGAGAAAATTTCCTCGTATTCCTCATGAATTTGTCCATCTGTTGCAGCCGTGCAGGGGATCCCTATGTCGAGGTTGTGGCCACAATATTCTTCTTTCCCTGTGAGAGAGTTTTAAGGAAAATAAATTTCCTAGTTTGGCAAACAATCTTACTGCGTTGTTTTGCAGTAATCAAAGAGATGACAGGAGGCGATACTACCTCCGGTATCCTGTACAAGTTATTTCCCAAAGTAATAATAATATCACAAGGCCTATATTTATACACAACATGTTGCCTCCACAAGTATGGTTGGACCAATAATACATCAGCTACATCAAGAGGAGCAACATCACACAATACCTCATTCGTGAATGGCTTGATACTGTATGGAAGGCGGCACTGCTGGCGGATGCGGAGATCTCTCCCTGGGTGAAGCCACCCGATGGTATATGGCTGTGGGTGTGCTATGGTCGGTAGGCCAAGTCGCTTCACGACCTCTTTTGAAATGAGGTACTTTTGACTTCCTCTATCGACAAGGAATTGCGGTGGAGAACCCTTAACCCACATCTGCGAATGGAAGATGTGCTCCCCCTTCTCTGGATCCTCGGGATCCTCCCTTTGGATCTTGGTGGTGGAAAAAATGGCACTGGGATCCACATCAATGATATACTTCCCTTTGTCATTGAATTTTTCTGGTTCAGGCTCATGATCAGAAAATGCATCTGATTTGGGTGCCTTTAGTTCGGCCACCAACGACTATTTGGCCTGACACTCGTTAGTGCTATGAGTGGGGTTGTTATGAAATTCACACCACTTCCCCGTGTCCTTATTTGGATTTGTGGTGTTGTTCTGAGTCACACCGCTTTGGCCTTTCCCCTTGATCTTCGGTTCGGGGGCACCTTTCCCTGGCTTCGGATTCGCAGATTGAAAGTCTTGTTTCTTCTCCTTAAATTTCTGCTTGATCTTGGTGACATAGCGATATGCCGTGCCAAGCGATGTAATGTCGAGGAAATCGATTTCCTCCTGAATGTGTTTGTGTAGACAGTTGTGGTACTTGAGAACCAAATGTCTCTTTGAATCTTTAATACCCAACTTTGTGCACAGGGTATGGAACAAATTCGTCAGTTCGCGCACATCTTGATACCTGTGCTGCCACAACGTGGTCCATTGGATGTATTTGTCTTCATAGCTACCCACGGGGTAATATTGTTCCTTGATGCCATCTAGGAATGAATTCCAAGTGGGTGTGGCTGAAAACAAAGAAGTTTCCCCTTCCTCCTCTTGCTCACAGTAGGTTTCCCACCAATCTTTGACATGGGGGGCGACTTTGAGGAGTGCAAAAATAATCTTTTCTCGGTCGGAGAAATCTTGGACCGATAAATACCCTTCCAGAAAATTCAACCATTTATCTACGGTGTCTGCATTTATCTAGCCTTCAAATACAGGAATGTCAAAGTTTACCTGTACCTTGAAGGGAGTGGCACCTCCATAGTGGCTGTTGGATGCAGATGCGCCGTAGGTGGGCAGTTGTTGAAGGATCTGAGAAAAGCTGTCCATCGTCGCGTTCATTTGTTTCTCGAGGGCCTCCTCGAGAAATATTTTGATAGGATCTCCTGCTCCCTCATCTTTCTTTTCTTCCACCATGGGAGGTCGTCAGTGTTTGTGAGGCTGATATTGCAAGGGTTCAACTAGATCGAGCCCTAACTCCTTATACCCTGACCGCATTGGGGACATGCAAATAAAAAAAGAGAAAGAGAAAACCGCTCTGATACCATTGATCCAGATTTATGCAGGAACGCAATAAAATACAGAAATAGACATAAACACAGAGATGCGGCAGAAATAATGCTTCATTTCATTAATATCAAATAACAAAAATATGTTTATACACAATGGAAATAAACTAGCTAGGGTGCTGGTAGCGTATCTCTGAGAAGAGATGTGGTAGCTACAGATCTATGAACTGTGTTACAATGAGGCTCGAGGGTCTATTTATTTTTGAGAAACAATGGAAAACTCCAAAGATCCAAAAACCTAACCCTAGGAGATGAAGCGCCAAAACTATGGGCCCCTTTTGGATAAATTGGTGTTTCAACTTCCCGGGGATGTAACTTTGGCATACGATCTCCATTTGACGCGCTCAATAGCTCGTTAGAAATATCGATCCGAGGAGTAGAACTTTTGGTGTGCACAACACTTTTCCATGAACCCATGTTGCTCTCGGTTTTTCCAAAAAACGTCGTTTAGGGCCTCAAAATGGCTCTGGAAGTTTAGGACCCGAAAAAATGCTAAAAATGGAAAGTTGTGTTGCAACTTAGAAACTGAAAGAATTTATGGTGGGGTTCAAATGGAATAGGGGGGTGGCCACCAATATCAACCTAGATCATTAAGGCCGCAAAACGGCTACGGGAGTGCAGGACCCGAAAAGTTGCTAAAAATAGTAAGTTGCGCTGAAAGTGAAAAGCTGCAAGAATTGATGGTGCGGGTCCAAATGGAATAGGTGGGTGGCCACCGATATCCACTTGGATCATTCCTCCCTCCTTAGAAGAAATGGCCCCCATTGCATTGAGATCCTCCATGAGATGAGGCAAATTCTGTTGGAATGGGTATTAGATTTGTCGAAGATTTCATGGACCTGCGGGTGGACATGATGGATGAATTTAGTAATTTTTGTTTCTTTATCAGCCTCAGACAGTACATGTGGGGATTCTGTATGTGTATTTGCAGGAGGTATGTCAACATCAGGCGGCTTGTCCTCACAGTGTAGAGGAACCTATGTGAGTGAGGAGAAAATTTCCTCGTATTCCTCCATGACTTTGTCCATATGTTGTAGTCGTGCAAGGGAGCCTTGTGTCAAGGTTGTGGCCACAACATTCTTCTTTCCCTGTAGGTGAGTTGTAAGGAAAATAAATTTCCTAGTTTGGGAAACAATCTTACAGTGTTGTTTTGTAGTAGTTAAAGAGATGACAGGAGGTGATACTACCTTTGGTATCCTGTACAAGTTATTTCCCAAAGTAATAGTAATAACACGAGGCCTAGTCTCATACACAACATGTCGCCTCCACAAGTATGGTTGGACCAATAATACATCAGCTACATGAAGAGGAGCATAGTCTTTTGTGGTATGAGTGGGGCTGTTATGAAATTCACACCACTACCCCATGTCCTTCTTTGGATTTGTGGTGTTTTTATGAGTCGCACCGCTTCGGGATTTCCCCTTGTTCTTCGGTTCGGGGGCAGCTTTCCCGGGCTTCAGATTCGCAGATCCAAAGTCTCGCTTCTTCTGCTTAAATTTATGCTCGATCTTGGTGGGATAGCGATATGTCGTGCCAAGTGATGTAATGTCGAGGAACTCCATTTCCTCCTGAATGTGTTTGTGCAGACAGCCGCAGTACTTGAGCACCGAATGTCTCTCTCAATCTTTAATACCCAACTTTGTGCGCAGGGTATGGAACAAATTCGTTAGTTCGTGCACATCTTGATCCCTTTGCTGCTGCAGCGTGGTCCATTGGATGTATTTCTCTTCATAGCTCCCCATGGGGTGATATTGTTCCTTGATGCCATCTCAGAACGAATTCCAGGTGGGTGTGGCCGAGAACAGAGAGGGTTCCCCTTCGTCCTCTTGCTCACAGTAGGTTTTCCACTAGTATTTGACATGGGGGGCGGCTTTGAGGAGTGCAAAAATAATATTTTCTCGGTTAGAGAAATCATGGACTGAGAAATAACCTTCCAGCCAATTCAACCACCTATCTACGACGTCTGCATCTATCTGGCCTTCAAATACAGGAATGTCAAAGTTTACCTGTACGTTGAAGGGAGTGGCGCCTCCAGAGTGGTTGTTGGATGCAGATGCGCCGTAGGTGGGCATTCGTTGAAGGATCTAAGCAAGGCTATCCTTCATTGTGTTCCTTTGTTTCTCGAGGGGATCCTTGAGCAATATTTTGATAGGATCTCCTTCTCCCTCTTCTTTCTTTTCTTCCGCCATGGGAGGTCGTCGGTGTTTGCGAGGATGATCTTGCAAGGCTTCAATGAGATCGAGCCTAACTCCTTAAACCCTGATCGTGTTGGGGACATGCAAAGAAAAACATAGAAAGAGCAGACAGCTTTGATACCACAGATCCAGATTTATGCAGGAATGTAATAAAATACATAAATATACATAAACACAGAGATGCAGTGGAAATAATGGTTCATTTCATTAATAATAAATAACAGAAATATGCTTACACACATAATGGAAATAAACTAGCTAGGGTGCTGGTAGGATATCTCTGAGAAGCGATGTGGCGGCTACAGACCTCTAAACTATGTTACAATGAGGCTCGAGTACGTATTTATTATTGAAGAACAATGGAAAACTCCAAACATTCAAAAACCTAACCCTATGAGATGAAGCGCCAAAACTATGGGCCCCGTTTGGGTAAATTGGTGTTTCAACTTCCCAGCGACGTAACTTTGGCATACGATATCCGTTTGATGCACTCAGTAGCTTGTTAGAAATATCTATCCGAGGAGTATAACTTTTGGTGTGAGAAACATCAATTTGTGGACACATTTTGCTCCCAGTTTTTTCAAAAAACATCGTTTAGGGCCTCAAAACAGCTCTGGAAGTTCAGGACTCGAAAAAATGCTAAAAAAGGTAAGTTGTGCTGCAACTTAAAAACTGAAAGAACTGATGGTAGGGGTTTAAAAGGAATAGGTGGGTGGCTGCCAATATCCACCTGGATCATTAAGGCCCCAAAACGGCTCCGGGAGTGCAGGACTTGAAAACCTGCTAAAAATAGTAAGTTGTGCTGAAAGGGAAAAGTTGCAAGAATTGATGGTGCAGGTCCAAATGGAATAGGTGGGTGGCCACCAATATCCACTTGGATCATTCCTCCCTCCTTAGGAAGAAATGGTCCCCATTACATTGAGATCCTCCATGAGATGAGGCAAATTTTGTTGAAATGGGTATTAGATTTGTCGAAGATGTCATGGACCTGCGGGTGGACATGATGGATGCATTTAGTAAATTTGGTTTCTTTATCAGCGTTAGATAGTACAAGTGTGGATTTTGTATGTTTATTTTCAGGATATATGTCAACATTAGGCAGCGTTGCGTCGGGGGTCAGATCAATGGAGTGCTTGTCCTGCTAGTGTAGAGGAACCTTTGTGAGTGAGGAGAAAATTTCCTCATATTCCTCCATGACTTTGTCCATCTATTGCAGCCGCGCAGGGGAGCCCTGTGTCGAGGCTGTGGCCAAAATATTATTCTTTCCTTGTGAGTGAGTTGTAAGGAAAATAGATTTCTTAGTTTGAGAAACAATCCTACTACGTTGTTTTGCAGTAGTCAAGGAGATGACAGGAGGTGATACTACCTCCGGTATCCTGTACAAGTTATTTCCCAAAGTAATAATAAAAGCACGAGGCCTAGAATCATACACGCCATTTCACCTCCACAAGTATGGTTGGCAGAATAATACATCAGCTACATCAAGAGGAGAAACATCACACAATACCTCATCCGTGAATGGCTTGATACTGTACGGAAGACGGTACTACTGGCCAATGCGGATATCTCTCCCTGGGTGAAGCCACTCGATGGTATATGGCTACAGGTGTGATATGGTTGGTAGGCCAAGCCGCTTCACGAACTCTGCTGAAATGAGGTTCTTTTGACTTCCATTATTGACAAGGAATTGTAGTGGAGAACCCTTCACCCACATCTGCGAATGGAAGAGGTGCTCCCCCTCCTCTGGATCCTCGGGATGCTCCCTCTAGATCTTGATGGTGGCAAAAATGGCACTGGGATCCGCATCAATGATCTACTTCCCTTTGTAATTTCCTTTGTCTAGTTCAGGCTCATGATCAGTAAATGCATCTGATTTGGGTGCCTTTAGTTCAGCCACCAACGACTGTTTGGCCCGACAGTCGTTTGTGCTATGAGTGGGGCTATTATGAAATTCACATCACTTCCCCATATCCTTCTTTGGATTTGTGGTGTTGTTCTGAGTCACACCGCTTTGGCCTTGCCCCTTGTTCTTTGGTTCAGGGGCACCTTTCCCTGGCTTCTGATTCACAGATCCAAAGTCTCGCTTCTTCTACTTAAATTTCTGCTCGATCTTGGAGGAATAATGATATGCCGTGCCAAGAGATGTAATGTCGAGGAACTCCATTTCCTCCTGAATGTATTTGTGCAGATAGCCATGGTACTTGAGCACCAAATGTATCTCTGAATCTGTAATACCCAAATTTGTGCACAGGGTATGGAACAAATTCATCAGGTTATGCACATCTTGATCCCTTTGCTGTCGCAACGTGGTCCATTGGATGTATTTTTCTTCATAGCTCCCCATGGGGTAATATTGTTCATTGATGCCATCTCAGAATGAATTCCAAGAGGGTGTGGCTTAGAACAGAGAGGGTTCCACTTCGTCCTCTTTCTCAAAGTAGGTTTGCCACCAGTCTTTGACATGGGCGGCGGCTTTGAGGAGTGCAAAAACAATATTTTCTCGGTTGGAGAAATCATGGACCGAGAAATACCCTTCCAGAAAATTCAACCATCTACCTAAGACGTCTGCATCTATCTAGCCTTCAAATTCAGGAATGTAAAAGTTTACCTGTACCTTGAAGGGAGTGGCGCCTCCAGAGTGGCTGTTGGATGTTGATGCGTCGTAGGTGGGCAGTCGTTGAAGGATTTGAGCAAAGCTATCCATCATCACGTTCTTTTGCTTCTTGAGGGCCTCCTTGAGAAATATTTTGATAGGATCTCCTATTGCCTCATCTTTATTTTCTTCCTCCATGGGAGGTCGTCTGTGTTTGCGAGGCTGATCTTGCAAGGGTTCAACTAGATCGAGCCCTAACTCCTTATACCTTGATTGCGTTGGGGATATGCAAAGAAAAACATAGAAAGAGCAGACCGCTCTGATACCACTGATCTAGATTTATGCAAGAATGAAATAAAATAAAGTAATAGACCTAAACACATAGATTCAGCGAAAATAATGATTCATTTCATTAATATCAAATAATAGAAAAATGCCTACACACATAATGGAAAAAAACTAGCTAGGGTTCTGGTAGCGTATCTTTGAGAAGAGATGTGGTGGCTATAGACCTCTGAAATATGTTACAATGAGGCTCGAGGGCCTATTTATTATTGATAAACAATGGAAAACTCCAAACATCCAAAAACCTAATGCTAAGAGATGAAGCGCCAAAACTATGGGCCCCGTTTGGGTAAATTGGTGTTTCAAATTCCCGAGAACATAACTTTGGCATACAATCTCTGTTTGACGTGCTAAATAGCTCGTTAGAAAGATATATATAAGGATTACAAATTTTGGTGTGAGAAATATTGGTCCAAGGTGCCAATTTGCTCCCGCATTTTCCAAAAACTGTCATTTAGGGCCTCAAAACGACTTCGGAAGTTCAGGACCCGAAAAATTGCTAAAAATAGTAAGTTGTGCTACAACTAAAAAACTAAAAGAACTGATGGTGGGGGTTCAAATGGAATAGGTGGGTGGCCGCTAATATCCACCTAGATCATTAAGGCCCAAAAACAGGTCCGGGAGTGCAGGACACAAAAACCTGCTAAAAATAGTAAGCTGTGCTGAAAGTGAAAAGATGCAAGAATTGATGGTTACGGTCCAAATATAATAGGTGGGTGGCCACCGATATCCACCTGGATCATTCCTCCCTCTTTAGGAATAAATGGTCCCCATTGCATTGAGATCCTCCATGAGATGAGGCAAATTCTATTGAAATGGGTATTAGATTTGTTGAAAATGTCATGGAACTTTGGGCGGACATGATGGATGCGTTTAGTAATTTTGGTTTCTTTATCAACCTCAGGTAGTACATGTGTGGATTCTATATGTGTATTTGCAGGAGGTATGTCAACATCAGGCGGTGGTGTGTCGGGGGCAGATCAATGGAGTGCTTGTCCTGACAGTGTAGAGGAACCTCTGTGAGTGAGGATAAATTTTCCTCGTATTCCTCCATGACTTTATCCATCTGTTGCAGCCGTGCAGGGGATCCCTGTGTTGAGGTTGTGGCCACAATATTCTTCTTTCCCTATGAGATAGTTGTAAGGAAAATAAATTTCCTGGTTTGGGAAACAATCTTACTGTGTTGTTTTGCAGTACTCAAAGAGATGACAGGAGGCAATACTACCTCCGGTATCCTGTACAAGTTATTTCCCAAAGTAATAATAACAACACGAGGCCTAGAATCATACACAAAATGTTGCCTCCACAATTATGGTTGGCCCAATAATACATCAGCTACATCAAGAGGAGCAACATCATACAATACCTCATCCGTGAATGGCTTGATACTGTACGGAAGGCGTCACTCCTGGCAGATGCGAAGATCTCTCCCTGGGTGAAGCCACCCAATGGTATACAGATGTGGGTGTGCTATGGTCGATAGGTCGAGCCGCTTCATGACCTCTTCTGAAATGAGGTTCTTTTGACTTCTGCTATCAACAAGGAATTGGAGTGGAGAACCCTTCACCCACATCTGCGAATGGAAGAGGCACTCCCCCTCTTTTGGATCCTCGGGATCCTCCCTATGGATCTTGGTTGTGGCAACAATGGTACTGGGATATGCATCAATGATCTACTTCCCTTTGTCATTTCCTTTTTCTGGTTCAGGTTCATGATCATAAAATGCATCTGATTCGGGTGCCTTTAGTTCGGCCACCAACAACTGTTTGACCCAACACTCGTTTGTGCTATGAGTGGGGATGTTATGAAATTCAAACCACTTCCCCGTGTCCTTATTTTGATTTGTGGTGTTGTTCTGAGTCGCACCACTTTGGCCTTGCCCCTTGTTCTTCGTTTCGGGGCCACCTTTACCTGGCTTCAGATTTTCAGATCCAAAGTCTCGCTTCCTCTGCTTAAATTTCTACTCGATCTTGGTGGCATAGCGATATGTCGTGCCAAGTGATGTAATGTCGAGGAAATATATTTCCTCCTGAATGTCTTTGTGCAAAAAACCATGGTACTTGAGCACCAAATGTCTCTCTGAATTTTTAATACCCAAGTTTTTGCGAAGGGTATGGAACAAATTCGTTAGTTCGTGCACATCTTGATCCCTTTGCTGCCATAGCATGGTCCATTGGATGTATTTATCTTCATAGCTCCCCACGGGGTAATATTGTTCCTTGATGCCATTTCAGAACAAATTCCAAGTGGGTGTGGCTAAGAACAGAGAGGGTTCCACTTCGTCCTCTTGCTCACAGTAGGCTTCCCACCAGTCTTTGACATGGGGGGCGGATTTGAGGAGTGTAAAAATAATCTTTTCTCGGTCGGAGAAATCATGGACCGAGAAATACCCTTCCAGCAAATTCAACCATCTATCTACAACGTATGCATCTATCTAGCCTTCAAATACAGGAATGTCAAAGTTTACCTGTACGTTGAAGGGAGTGGCGCCTCCAAAGTGGCTGTTCGATGCAGATGCGTTGTAGGTGGGAAGTCATTGAAGGATCTGAGAAAAGTTATCCATCATTGCCTTCATTTGTTTCTCGAGGGCCTCCTTGAGAAATATTTTGATAGGATCTCATGATCCCTCATCTTTCTTTTCTTTTGCCATGGGAGGTCGTCGGTGTTTGCGATACCGATATTGCAAGGGTTCAACCAGATCGAGCCCTATCTCCTTATACCCTGATCGCGTTGGGGAAATGCAAAGAAAAATCGAGAAAGAGCAGACTGATCTGATACCACTGATCCAAATTTATGCAGGAACAAAATAAAATACAGAAATAGACACAAACACAGAGATGCAGGGGAAATAATGCTTCATTTCATTAATATCAAATAACAGAAATATGCTTACACACATAATGGAAATAAACTAGCTAGGTTGCTCGTAGCGTATCTATGAGAAGATATGTGGTGGCTACAGACCTCTGAACTATGTTACAATGAGGCTCGAGGACCTATTTATTACTGAGAAACAATGGAAAACTCCAAACGTCCAAAAACCTAACCCTAGAAGATGAAGCGCCAAAATTATGGGCCATGTTTGGGTAAATTGGTGTTTCAACTTCCCGGGGACGTAACTTTGGCATATGATCTCTGTTTGACGCGCTCAATAGCTCATTAGAAAGATCTATCCGAGGAGTAAAAATTTTGGTGTGAGAAACATCTGTCCATTGACCCATTTTTCTCTCGTTTTTTCCAAAAAACATCGTTTAGGGCCTCAAAACGTCTCCGGAAGTTCAGGACCCGAAAAACTACTAAAAATAGTAAGTTGTGCTACAACTTAAAAACTGAGAACTGATGGCAGGGGTTCAAATGGGATAGGCGGGTGGCCACCAATATCCACATGGACCATTAAGGCCCCAAAACGGCTCCGGGAGTGCAGGACCCGAAAACCTGCTAAAAATAGTAATTTGTGCTGAAAGTGAAAAGCTACAAGAATTGATGGTGCGGGTCCAAATGGAATAGGTGGGTGGCCTCCGATATCCACTTGGATCATTCCTCCCTCCTTAAGAAGCAATGGTCCCCATTGCGTTGAGATCCTCCATGAGATGAGAAAAATTCTGTTGAAATGGGTATTATATTTGTCGAAGATGCCATGGACCTGTGGGTGGACATGATGGATGCGTTTACTAAATTTGGTTTCTTATCAGCCTCAGACAATACATGTGTGGATTCTTTATGTGTATTTGCAGGAGGTATGTCAACATCGGGCGGTGGTGCGTCAGGGGTCAGATCAATGGATTGCTTGTCTTGACAGTGTAGAGGAACCTCTGTGAGTGAGGAGAAAAATTCCTCGTATTCCTCCATGACTTTATCCATTTGTTGCAGTTGTGCAGGGGAGCCCTATGTCGAGGTTGTGGCCACAATATTCTTCTTTCCCTGTGAGCGAGTTGTAATGAAAATAAATTTCCTGGTTTGGAAAACACTCCTACTGCGTTGTTTTGCAGTATTAAAAGAGATGACATGAGGCGATACTACCTCCAGTATCTTGTACAAGTTATTTCCCAAAGTAATAATAACAACACGAGGCCTAGAGTCATACACAGCATGTCACCTCCACAATTATGTTTGGCCCAATAATACATCAACTACATCAAGAGGAGCAACATCACACAATACCTCATCCGTGAATGGCTTGATATTGTACGGAAGGCGGCACTGCTGGCAGACGCGGAGATATCTCCCTAGGTGAAGCCACCTGATTGTATATGGCTATAGGTGTGATATGGTCGGTAGGCCAAGTCACTTCAGGACCTTTGCTGAAATGATGTTCTTTTGACTTCCGCTATCGACAAGGAATTGCAGTGGAGAAACCTTCACCCACATCTGAAAATGGAAGAGGCGCTCCCCCTCCTCTGGATCTTGGTGGTGGGAACAATGGCACTGGGATCCACATCAATGATTTGCTTCCCTTTGTCATTTCCTTTGTCTGGTTTTGAATCATGATTAGAAAATGCATCTGTTTCGGGCGCATTTAGTTCGGCCACCAACGACTGTTTGGTCTGACACTCGTTTGTGCTATGAGTGGGGATGTTATGAAATTAAAACCACTTCCTCATGCCCTTATTTGGATTTGTGGTGTTGTTCCGAGTCGCACCGCTTTGGTCTTGCCCCTTGTTCTTTGGTACGGGGGCACCTTTTCCTAGCTTTGGATTTGTACATCCAATGTCTCGCTTCTTCTGCTTAAATTTATGCTCGATCTTGGCGGCATAGCGATATGCCGTGCCAAGCGATGTAATGTCGAGGAACTCCATTTCCTCCTAAATGTGTTTGTGCATACAACCACGGTACTTGAGCATCAAATGTCTCTTTGAATATTTAATACCCAAATTTGTGCGCAGGGTATAGAAAAAATTCATCAGTTTGTGCACATCTTGATCCCTTTGCTGCTACAGCATGGTCCATTGGATGTATTTGTATTCGTAGCTCCCTACGGGGTAATATTGTTCCTTGATGTTGTCTTGAAATGAATTCCAAGTGGGTGTGGCTGAGAACAGAGAGGGTTCCCATTCTTCCTCTTGCTCACAGTAGGTTTCCCACCAGTCTTTGACATGGGGGGCGGCTTTGAGGAGTGCAAAAATAATCTTTTTGTTGGTCGGAGAAATCATGGACTGAGAAATACCCTTCGAGCAAATTCAACCATCTATCTATGGCGTATGCATCTATCTAGACCTCAGATATAGGAATGTCAAAATTTACTTGTACCTTGAATGGAGTGGCACCTCCAGAGTGGATGTTGGATGCAGATGCGCTGTAGGTGGGCAGTCGTTGAAGGATCTGAGCAAAGCTATCCATCATCGCATTCCTTTGTTTCTTGAGGGCCTCCTTGAGCAATATTTTGATAGGATCTCCTACTCCCTCATCTTTATTTTCTTCCACCATGGGAGTTCGTCGGTGTTTGCGAGGTTGATCTTGCAAGGGTTCAACCAGATTGAGCCCTAACTCCTTATACCTTGACTGCGTTGGGGACATGCAAATAAAAACAGAGAAAGAGAAGACCACACTGATACCACTGATACGGATTTATGCAGGAACATAATAAAATACAAAAATATACATAAACACAGAGATGCAATAGAAATAATGCTTCATTTCATTAATATCAAATAACAGAAATATGCTTACACACATAATGGAAATAAACTAGTTAGGGTGCTGGTAGCATATCTCTAAGAAGAGATGTGGCGACTACAGACTTTTGAAATATGTTACAATGAGGCTTGAGGGCCTATTTATTATTTAGAAATAATGGAAAAATCCAAACATCCAAAAACCTAACCCTATGAGATGAAGCGCCAAAACTATGGGCCCCGTTTGGGTAAATTGGTGTTTCAACTTCCCGGGAATATAAATTTTCCATACGATCTCCGTTTGAAGCGCTCAATAGCTCATTAGAAAGATATATCTGAGTACAATTTTTTGTGATAAACATTGGTCCATGGATTGATGTTTCTCTCTATGTTTCCAAAAAAAGTCATTTAGGGCCTCAAAACGGCTCCGGAAGTCCAAGACCCGAAAAAATGCTAAAAATAGTATGTTGTTCTGCAACTTAAAAACTGAAAGAACTGATGGTGGGTGTTCAAATGGAATATGTGGGTGGGCACCAATATACACCTAGATCATTAAGACCCCAAAACGGATTTGGGAGTGCAGGACCCGAAAACATGCTAAAAATAGTAAGCTGTGCTGAAAGTGAAAAGCTGCAAGAATTGATGGTTCGGGTCCAAATGGAATAGGTGGGTGGCCACCGATATCAACTTGGATCATTCCTCCCTCCTTAGGAAGCAATGTTTCCAATTGCATTGAGATCCTCCATGAGATGAGGCAAATTCTGTTGAAATGGGTATTATATTTTTCGACGATGTCATGGACCTGTGGGCGGACATGATGGATGCATTTAGTAAATTTGGTTTCTTTATCAATGTGAGATAGTACATGTGTGGATTATGTATGTGTATATGGAGTAGGTATGTCAACATTAGGCGAAGGTGCGTTGGGGGTCATATCAATGGAGTGCTTGTCCCGACAATGTAGAGGAACCTATGTGAGTGAGGAGAAAATTTCCTTGTATTCCTCCATGAATTTGTCCATCTGTTTCAGCTGTGTAAGGGAGCCCTATGTTGAGGTTGTCACCACAATATTATTCTTTCCCTATGAGTGAGTTGTAAGTAAAATAAATTTCCTGGTTTGGGAAACAATCTTACTGCATTGTTTTGCAGTAGTCAAAGAGATGACAGGAGACGATACTACCTCCGGTATCTTGTCAACACAACACAAGGTCTAGACTCATACACCGCATGTCAACTCCACAAGTATGGTTGGTCCAATAATACATCAGCTACATCAAGAGGAGCAACATAACACAATACCTCATCCGTGAATGGATTGATACTGTACGGAAGGTGGCATTGTTGGCGAATGCGGAGATCCCTCCCCAGGTGAATCCACCCAATGGTCTACAGCTGCAGGTGTGCTATGGTCGATAGGCCGAGCCGCTTCACGACATCTACTGAAATGAGGTTCTTTTGACTTCCGCTATCGACAAGGAATGGCAGTGGAGAACCCTTCACCCACATCTGCGAATTGAAGAGGCGCTCCCCCTCCTTTGCATCCTCCCTCTAGATCTTGGTGGTGGAAAAAATGGCACTGGGATCTGCATCAATGATCTGCTTCCATTTTTCATTGCCTTTGTCTAGTTCTGACTGATGATCAGAAAATGCATCTGATTCAGGTGCCTTTAGTTTGGCCACCAATGACTATTTGGCCTGACACCCGTTTGTGCTATGATTAGGGCTGTTATGAAATTCACACCACTTCCCCGTATCCTTCTTTGGATTTGTAGTGTTGTTCTAAGTTGCACCGCTTTGGCCTTGCTCCTTGTTCTTCGGTTCGGGGGTGTTACACAACATTTTGTCACTGTCCCTGCAATCCCCATATCGCCCATTGGAGGGTTATTTCTGTGATCAATAAGCAGTTTCATGCCTTGCAAAGATCATCATTACATCCCTCTACATGAGAGTAATATTCTTTCTGTTAACAATTCCCTGAGCAGAGCTTCAAAAAACCTTGTTTTTTCCTTGGCGCGAGTAGTTAGTTCTGCCCTTGCACCGATGAGGAAGATTAACACTGGGCCCCGCGCTAGTTGGCGCTTTGTCTCAGTTAGCCACCAGCGCCAAGTTGTTTATGGAACGTTTTTCAAAAATAGAGGTGGAGATTCCACTCCAACAACTTCAAGGATGAGTCATTGGGAGTGGTTGGACTAAATAACCATGGACTCCCTCCTTTAGTTTATGGTTTCCACCTCTTATGGGAACCTCCTAAATGATAGGCCTCTCTCCCACCTTTGTAGGGATCCTAACCTCCTCCTTTTCCTCTATAAAAAGAAGCTATTTCTCCTTGCATAAGCTAGCTGAACGTGGAGAATTGAGCACACTATAGCTGAATTGTGAAGAGATAGAACAATGAAGAACTTCGTTGAGAGAGCTTAAGCCCATGCCTTCATCCCGTCCGAATCCCCTGACAAGTATTTGAGACGCGCTTTAGCTGAACCCCACTGGAGGAGACTGCGACGTCAAAGCTTTGGTTGTACCTCTTCCTTCTATCAATACATACACGTGACTATTGTTTGGTTCCCATTTTGTGTTATGTCATTTGTTTAATGCAATATGCTTAGCCCTCTTTGATTGGCTAGTAGTTATGAATGAAGTTATTATGTCGTATGTTTTTTCTTGTTTTCTGATCTATGTGCAGGTATCCGAGCATGACTACAGAAGGATTGTGACTTGCCGAGGTAGGAGCTAGATGCCACCACCACTACAACTACAATGACGACATTGGATTCCAGTTAGGTCGATCTACCCTGTCCTCTTTTCATTCAGTAATTAGGAATCAACACTCTAGCATGTCCCTTTTTTTCTAGACCCACTCTAGGGCTAAAGGGATCGCCTCTGCCCGCATAGGGGATTTACCTTCATAACAGGGGCACCTTTCCCTGGCTTCGGATTCGCAGATGCAAAGTCTCGCTTCTTCTCCTTAAATTTCTTCTCGATCTTGGTGGCATATCAATATTCCGTTCCAAGCGATGTAATGTCGAGGAAATCCATTTCCTCCTGAACGTGTTTGTGCAGACAGCCACGGTACTTGAGCACCAAATGTCTCTCTGAATCTTTAATACCCAACTTTGTGCGCAGGGTATGGAACAAATTCATCAGTTCATGCACATCTTGTTTCCTTTGCTGCCGTAGCGTGATCCATTGGATGTATTTGTCTTCATAGCTCCCTGCGGGGTAACATTGTTCCTTGATGCTGTCTTGGAACGAATTCCAAGTGGGTGTGGCTGAGAACAGAGAGGGTTCCCCTTCTTCCTCTTCCTCACAGTAGGTTTCCACTAGTCTTTGACATGGAGGGCGGCTTTGAGGAGTGCAAAAATAATCTTTTCTCAGTCGGAGAAATCAAGGAATGAGAAATACCCTTCCATCAAATTAAAACATATATCTACGGCATCTGCATCTATCTGGCCTTCAAATATAGGAATTTAAAATTTTACCTGTACCTTGAAGGGAGTGGCGCCTCCAGAGTGGCTGTTGGATGCTGATGCGCCGTAGGTGGGCAGTCGTTGAAGGATCTGAGAAAATATATCCATCATCGGGTTCCTTTGTTTTTCGAGGGCCTCCTCGAGCAATATTTTGATAGAATCTCTTGCTCCCTTGTGTTTCTTTTCTTCCGCCATGGGAGGTCGTCGGTGTTTGTGAGGCTGATCTTGCAAGGTTTCAACCAGATCGAGCCCTAACTCCTTATACACTAACCACGTTGGGGACATGCAAAGAAAAACAAAGAAAGAGCAGACCGCTTTGATACCATTGATCCAGATTTATGCAGGAACGCAATAAAATACATAAATATACATAAAAATAGAGATGCAGTGAAAATAATGCTTCATTTCATTAATATCAAATAACAGAAAAATTATTACACACATAATGGAAATAAACTAGCTAGGGTGCTGGTAGAGTATCTCTGAGAAGAGATGTGGTGGCTACAGACCTCTGAAATATGTTACAATGAGGCTGAAGGGCCTATTTATTATTGAGAAACAATGGAAAACTCCAAATGTCCAAAAAACTAACCCTAGGAGATGAAGCACCAAAACTATGGGCCCCGTTTGGGTAAATTGGTGTTTCAACTTCTCGGGGACTTAACTTTGGCATACAATCTCTGTTTGATGCGCTCAATAGCTTGTTAGGAAGATCTATCTGAGGAGTAGAATTTTTGGTGGGAGAAAAATTGGACCGTGGACCCATGTTGCTCACAGGTTTTCCAAAAAACGTCGTTTAGGGCCTTAAAATGGCTCCGGAAGTTCAAGACCCAAAAAACTGCTAAAAATAGTAAGTTGTGCTGCAACTTAAAAACTGAAAGAACTGATGGTGTGGGTTAAAATGGAATAGGTGGGTGGCCACCAATATCCACCTGGATCATTAAGGCCCCAAAACGGCTCCAGGAGTGCAGGACCTGAAAACCTGCTAAAAATAGTAAGCTGTGCTGAAAGTGAAAAGCTTCAAGAATTGATGGTGTGGGTCCAAATGGAATAGGTGGGTGGCCACTGATATCCACCTGGATCACCTAATTATTAGGATTGCTAATTGGGTATATTACAATCCTCCCCGCAAAAAATTTCTTTTCCTCAAGAAATTCTTGAACAAGCATCCTATCTAGCTGATGCTCCCTACTGTTGATACGAAAATGTGCCAGGTTCCTAAATGCACCACTGTATCATCCCTGACCTCTACATCTCCCTGATATGAAAGGATCCCTAAATAATTGGATCCCAAGCCATCCTATCCAACATGAAACTCCCCCTACTTGACTCACCATCCTACTAGGAACAAGTAGTAGAGGCCCTCTGAATGCCATCAGTGAGTAGGGAATCAGGATAATATGGAACTATGCCCAACACCTCATGGATTTTTCCTACCAATTAGTCCATCCCATGGAATCCAAGAGTAAACCATCAAAGATACCATATAATACCGATAGAGATAGCATCTCACTCACATGACCCCCTCCTGCTGTCATCGCGCTGACTAACCTGCCATGCTAATGAATTTCCCACTCCATCAGTGACTCGCTAAAGCCCAATGGAAGATCTACATGATCTTCCCATGTAGTATACAACTCATCCCTAAAAGCTATCAACTTGTGTGGAGCTGTAATTCTCGGGTCCCCTACTAATCTAAGAGAGGTACCACCATGATGACGTTGCACTACTATGACCATGCGATACTCCCCATCATGCACAAAATTTATGCTCCTCTGCTAAGGCCTAGTGGTAGGAGATCTATCAGAGGTAATCTCATTCGGCTCAAGCATTGCCATGATGCCAATATCTACCCCTCCGAATGTAAACCCGACCCTATGCAGCAAAAGAGAATTTCGACCTCGCCATCCGATGAAGGCCTCTGTGTACCCCCCATGTGCCAACTCAATAATGAACTAGATCACTCCCTGTCTTGTCTCCGACCATCATGAGACATAATGGTCTATCAATCAACTAAATCTCTGCATCCCATAGTCTGAACTTCTGCACCATAGCTCTAACAATTGCGGGAATCCCTCCGTGCCTCATCTCTAGTCACCACATGTGACTAATATAGAGGGTCCATATCATGGGAAAATCTGATGGTTACTAACCTGCCCCATGCCTACCACTATGTAGTATCGATGACTACTAGAAGCCACATGTGAAAAACAACCACCCCCTTAATGCAACCAATAGATGGATATCTGATACTCACAATAGACTCAAGGTATGTGTATCCCTCCTATTCCTACCAACCATCTCCGTTGGTTCTACCATACACCCTCTCGATAATGTGTCGATACATTATCTGGATCCCAGACACATATTGGGAGGCTACCTCAGCTGTACTCAATATCCTCTGCTCATGCATGGTCTCAACATGCCCTGAGAAAAGAGTGATGCATGTCTCCCTCATGACTCACTCCCAGGCGTAGGATCAACGATGACTAATATGCCACCCCTATAGATGATCATCCCCCAACCCGTGGCTGTCAACTAGCGCACCGACCCAATGCGACTCCTGAAAATTCTCTCCCCTAGTGTGTTGAGTGTCATCCAAATATCTTGGGTGGTCCACACGTACCCTGTTTCTCATGCCCAAAGTGCCACAGGATAACAAAAAAATTGACTGTGTCCATGAGTGATGTAGAAGAGGGTCAGGTGTCTGATTCCCCACCGATATTGTCAAGTATTTCCCATCTATCTCCCCGTCGCTCCTAGGAGGAATACCCCAAAAGGTATGCCCAGTTTCTTCGTCCATGAATCTCCCTAGAGGCAATACTCTAATACCCTGTTGTGCAGCACCATACACCCCTGCATGCCACTGATCATCCATGTACTCCTCAACATGTCAATGCACACTATGATATACGCTTGTACACCACTGAATACCCCCTGTTACTATTGTACCACCCTGTATTGTCTTGTTCCTTGTCTGTGTCAAGGCACCAGTCACTTCTCGTGTGTACTCAATGTGATGTAAGACACTCCTACTCCCCAATGCAGTCCAACACACTACGTTACACCACCATGCACCTCGATGTCCACTGATAGTCCACTGTTCAATGATATATGCACCTACACATCCTTAGAAGTGATGGCCTAGAGTTGTGTCTCTACATGTCAAACCGCCCCCAATTGGTACCACCACCTCCATCGTCGCATCACTACACCCGTCGATGAATGGATCATCACTCCAAACCCTCCATAAGGGGTCTGAGATGTTAATAACCCTATGTGTCAGTAGTGATGCCACCACCTCTTTACTCTTCTGTGACCTCTGTGCCCTAGAAAAAGGTGAAGAATCATTGGCTCCACACAAGGCACCATATGGTGGCCTGCCAATGCCATCTCCTCCGAAAAGCTCTTGCCAAATTTTGTTGATCAGCCTGTGACCCTGCGTACAAATGTCGTACCAAGACAACCCAAGGAGTTTTCCCATAAAATGGTTGGCCACTTGAGCTGACCGAAACTCCCCTAAAGAATGTGCACGCTCAATTGTTAGGCCAATTGTACTCTCCTAGACATAGTCAACCGACCTACCTAGGAAACGATATGTAATCCCACCCGGATCCCAATTCCAGTATGGGGTTCTTGTATTTCTAGCACCTGGAAACTCCTACTGAACTACACTCGGGTCCACCACCATCTCCATAACCCACTCCACCGGGTACCACCTCAAAATATCTCGCCATCCAACCACAACATGCGGATGTTGGACCTTATGCAACTCTGATCATATCATCCCACTATCCAGGTCAACATATGAGATATGAATGGGTTTCTCTGTATCTCTCTCTCCAATGGGAAGAGGTGACCCAACAGTGCTTCTAGCCTCGTCTATGTATGCCTGAAGGGGGTTGCTCTCACACTCCAATGTGCCCTCTAGTTGTACCATTAGGGAATCCAACCATTCCCTAATGTGGAACTTGGCCATTGAATTGGCACAAACGACTTTCATGCCCTCCAACTCCTCATTCTACATCAAAATAACCTCTCGAACTGATGTGGCCTTCCCTTTCAAAGCTAAAAGGTTATCCTCAAGCTAATGACATTGTTGTGTGCGACCATTGTAAAATACCTCTATATCTCCTAAAGCCTCATCAAATATGGATACATCTCTTGGCACCTCACCCATCTGTCGCGTGCTACTACGACCCAAAGAGTTAGACACTACCCCGGTCATCACCTCAATGGATCACACTAATGGGGTAGACTCTACTCTCTCTGCTAGAATATCAACTGACATAGTCATGGAAGTCTCCAACACGATGACTCCTGTGTCATACTGGGTGTATCCACATGCTCCCCATGATTATGTGTGCCCTCACCCTCCAAGTGTGAGGTATCCATTCTAATGGCTTCCCCCTCTATTACTCACTAAAGCTGGAAAAAGGTATCCAACTCTCCCACCTGATCCTGAGCCGTGCACTCGGTGGATCCATCATACTTGGGAAAATTTATCCTCCCAATGGTATGCTACAACTTTGAGCTCCGCGTGCTAGAAACCCCACAATTCCTTCATTTTTCATCCTTCTTGAGCTGGCAGTAATATCTGATGGACAAATTTGCTCTGAAGTTTCCCCCCATGGACTTGCATTCTCACAAATAGTCTCCCATGGGTATATGACCATGCCACCTCATTGCTCACTTAGTACTGACGGTAAAAATGTAGGCAGTGTGGTCCTGGTTGTCCTACTAAAGGCTAGCGGGTGAGTGGATGGTAAAAGGTGGTCACACTGTTGTGAGACCCCTGAAGTCTCCCCAAATAGGGACTCATGATGGATGCTATCATTCCTATTATGTTTCTTGAGTCCTTCCAACATTCCCTTTTGTCCTTTGGCTAAATCATTTAGGGCATTTAAAATGCTACCAAATGTTGCTTCCCCTTTGCTCCTTGACTCCCCTATATTTGCCACATTTACGACCTTTGGTGGTTAATGTTCTGCCTACCCTCCTCATTCATGGGAAAATATCCCCACGACTGTGCGAAGAATGAAGCTTTGATACCACTATAATATCCCCAAAAAGGAAAATGATAGTAATGCAAGAAACAATAGACTAAAAATTACAGAAAGTAAAATGATGCTATTAACACATGAAAACTGGAGCCAAAAATAGGATCTAAGCCATTTTATTAATGCCAGAAATTATTACAATAATGGTGTTGGAATGGGTGCACCTGGAACTGCTCAAGGCATGCTGGAATACATCTCAAATCAAGCAGGGATGTCTCTCTGGAAATGGATCTATGTGGCTCCGATGTTGCGATGCTCTGCCTAGAAATGTTGTTACTGGTTGACTTCAGACTGCTGGTTGGGATGTTCCCCCTGCTCAGAAAATTCTGGGCTTTTAACCTTAGAATCTACTCACAAAACCCACGAAAACCCACGAAGGAATTGGCCAGATTTTGACCCCAGAATTTCGGCCCAATTTCCTCTAGCTCCTCTAGCTACTGGATGAGTTAGGACCTCTGTTTGACACCTCAAACATGCCTAGAGAATTATGCCAAATTAACCTTGGCTTCCCCTCAATAAACCTAGAAAACCTCAGAAAGGGCTTGTCATAGTTTTGATCTCGGAAATTGGCCCTCTTGGGCTTGGCTTATCCAACTATTGGGAAATTCGGTCCTCCTGGAAACTCTGCTACTGAAGGCCACCAAAATGTTTGGAAAATATCTCTTAGGAATTTTTAAGCCTCCCCACCAAGTGTCCTCCAAAATATCCTCTCACTTCTCACCTCTTGGAGCAACCTCCCAACAGAACAACATCCTCCACTGTGTAGTCTTTGCGTCCTATATGCAGCCCCTGAAGTGAAAATGCTTCTCCTGTAATATATTTTGTGAAATTACCCTATAAAATGGTACGACTCCTCTCTTAAACGGGCACTCAAAGTCTCCCAAGGTAGAGGTTGAGATCTCCCCCTGAAGATCTCGCGTGCTAAACAACACTGCACACTTGGCACCCGACACAAGCATGTTATGCCAAGAAGACAATCAAAATAGAAGTTGAATGAATGAGGAAATGAGCTTCCTTCACTTTATTTTATCAGTTGAATCCCCAAAATTCCCTTGGGCCCACCATGGACTACGTAGTCCCCTCATCCATTCATTCACTGCGTTGCCCCATAGAGCCTCTCCCATGTTGCCACCTAGGGGGCGGCCTCCAAATCGAATGGTGGCCACTTGGACCCCACTAAGGCCACAATTTTTCCTTGTGAAATATAGGAGTACATTGTATATTTTCCCTTAATTATTAATTGTGGGTCTCGACCCACCTTATTTCTACTTGACATTAGCAACATCAAAATTTATCAAAAATTAATATCCTAATTAGAAAAATTGATAATTGGGGATATTACAATGATGTTGTTGAATATTTCGATGATGTGTGGTGCAAGAGTGTTCATTCCCCACTTTAGATATTTTTCTTGAATTTCAACCAAGTCCTTTGCCTTTCTTGTTTTCAACTTCTTAATTCCACTCTCCACCTCTTGTAACGTGAAAATATTTGTAGTTGTGTTGATCTTGGGGGAAGGCTCAACCTATTATTATTTCTCATAGATTTTTCTTGCATAGTCACACCATTGATTGGTTGTAATATTATTTTCATTTTGCTTCTTCCTTGGTTGAAGTTCCCACAAAAAAAAACTTTGGGTTATTCTTGCCTAGATATATTAATTATTCTCCCCTTATTTGCACAGACTCATCATTTTTCCTTTTTAAAATTTTCTTATATAACTTTACATTCATCTTCTCCCTGCCTCCCTTTTTGAAGGTTCTTGCCATTTTTCATTCCTCATCAAACCAAGCATTTACAGGAAAACATTTTGATTATGATTTCCTATTTTTTTTCTCTTTTGCACTTCTTAAGTGCACCTTGAATTATATTTGTTAACTTAGGATTGTTAAGGCTTTGGGAACAAGTTTTCTCCTTCTGGATTTCTCTCTCTAACATTGTCTCGAAGGTAGTACCATTTTCTTCTATTAAAATATTTTTTTCCCTTGATATCGATTGTCGAGAACATTGGGTTTTTATCCTATGCAACCTTTCTTCTAACCAATATAGATTTATATAAATTGGGTTATCTTCTAATTTTAAGGCCAAAATATGTTCTCCAATCTTAAATTCGTCTATCCTTTCTATTAAGCTTTGTGAAAAAATAACATAGTCAATGACACTTGCCCCATCGTATGTGCTGGAAGTGAATTTACCATGCATTTTCCATATATCTATACCATTTCATATAATTAAGTTGAAAGCACCACATAACGTAAGCAACTCCTCTCCAAAATTATTACTAACTTTGTCATCTTATAAACATCTCAACCATTGGGGTTCTCCTCTTCAATGGGCCAAATAGGATTGTTATCCTATTTGTAACAAAGAATTCTAGATTGTTGATTTTTTGTTCTAGCATTGAAATCAACCACTAAAAGGACTTCTTTGTGTTGAGAATACATGTCAATATATTGATTTAAAGCTGCATATGGATTCTTGTTGTCTAGCCCCTTATTTTTGTAAGTGTTTGAGACTTGAGGTGAAAAATATCATGTTGCAATTCTTATGTTGTTCTCATTCTCTGATATTTTGAACCATAAATATTTTTTTTTTTTGTATCTTCTTTCACTAACTGAATGTGATGACCTTCTTTTTCTTTCACTAAAAATAGTATTCCAACATACCATTTTCAATTTTATGATGCCTTGTTCCAAAATGCGAACTTCATATAACCATCAAACATAGGATTTTTGCCACCATCATATTCATGAGATTCTGTGAGACAAATTATGTCTCTACCTTATGCAATAGGCCCTATCCTAGGCCCCCTCTTCCAAGGGTAACCTATACAATTCCAACAAACTATACTTAGGTAGACCAAGGTAGTATTTGATCGCTACACTGTTTGGCACATAAGACTCAAATTTGTGTCTTCACCCCTTTTCATCCATGTTGATCTTGTTGTTTTCTTCCCTATTATAAAATTAATTTATTATTCTTTACTGCCATCTTGTTGCTCTATTTTTCCATGAGGCCAAAATATTGTAATAACCACATTACCATTGTATAACCATGCTCTTTTCCCGTCATTTCTTACTTCTCTAATTTTCTCCACTTCTTCTCTTATCTGCTCTTTTTGATTTCTAGTTAAATATTCATCTAGGAAGAAGTGAGAGCCTTTAAAGAGTTTGTTTTTGCTTAAGAGATGGTGTTTGTCTTGCACGATTTCCATTATGACTTTTATGGGTCAAGGCCTCTCTTCACATATCTTTCCCGCCCTCCTTGCTTGGAAAATTTCTCTTTCCAATGTAGTTTCTCTTTCAGAAAGTCCCTTGTCAAATTGAGAGTGATTTCATTCTTCTCACATTCTCTTATTCCCCTTATAATAGAATTTGTTTCCCTATCTCTTCTTTCTTTGTGTTCACTTTCATGTTCTCTACGAGCACTTACGTCTTCTTCTTCCTCCATCCTTATGTAACCATTAGTGTCCTCAACTGTAGCTTTGATTTCTTTTGGAATTCCTTTCATCTTGTTCTTTTTTCCCTTCTTTTTCGAAAGGATTTCTTACTGAGATATTTGTCTATCTACCTAAGTTGATTTAGAAATTATCAAATCCCTATTTGTTTCTATTGATTCTTTCAGGGTGTTCCATGCTATCTTCATGTTTTGTCTTTCTTGTTTTCCTATCTCTAAAACCTCTTATACCATTTTTATATGTTCTTTTAAAATTCTATTACTTTCCATTAAACATCGATTTGTAAGTGTGATATTTGAAATTTTGCAGTCCCTTTCATGTTATTTGGCTTCCAAAATTTCCAGCCTTGTCTTTGCCTTCATCAGTTCCTAAACATAGAGATCTGATGAGCAAGTAAGAGGTGAATATGTGAGACTATAAATGGTTGACTCTTCTTTATATTTCCTTCTCTGTTTTATTTTCTTTCTCTGGGATTTCTTCTTCTTTGTTCCAATTTAAAGCGAGAAAACCTACACTTTAAAATTCCATGATATTATTTTGCATTTACCCAAATCCACTTCCTTGTTTTGTCCGTTGAGGAAATTTTGACTTGGCTGAAATGATTTGTTTCCATAAAACCTGAGGTTTCCTTTCCATTTTTAACATTTAATATTATTTTTTTTTACATTTTTGGATGAGGCCACTCACTAAATATCATGTAACACCTCAAAACCAAACCAAATGACTGTAAAAAAACCTCAAAACCTACAACTAATGTCACACTAAATTTCTAGAGGGATAGCCATGCCTTTTCACTTATTTTCCAATTCTTTCCCTCATAGATGATTTCCAAACCCATTCCTTTCATTTCAATAATAAACACACTGAATCAAAAGTCCTGAAAAAGTCCTGCAAAAGTCAATATGAATATCTTACCCTTGCTGATATAATGCTCACTTCCTACTCGCTTCTAGCCTTTGGTAAGCCTCTGTAAGGTTGAAACCTTAGCTGTAGGTGAATTGAAGTGTCAAACTTTTTGAAACCAACCTATGCATATCAATATTCATCATGATATCGAAACCCATGGCCTCCAGTTACACTTTTGAGTAGGGGTTTAAGGATTTGCAAGATTCAATTTCTTGGCTTAATTGGACTAAATTGTGGCATGGACGTCAATTCCTTGTCCCACAAAAAAGGAGGTCTCTTACACCAATCCCTTGTTTGACTTGACTATGACCTTAAAATTAAATTATTATTATTATTAGTAGTAGTAGTATCATAAAAAAGGCTATATTTGTAGTCAGTAGGTTTTGTGAAAAATAAAAAAACATATACTATTAATGTTGTAGAGATTTTTTTAGATTGTCTAAATTATATAGAAAGAGTTGTTTGAGATAAAATATACTAGTGCCAAAAATGCAGTAAACCAAGATAATAAGTGTGAAAAATATACAACAAATAACATCACATGGCTAACAACAAGTAACATTATGGAGGTGTAGGTTCAGAGGGGCCTGTCCAAGAGGAGGTCTTTTCTCCTATAGATTTTCTAGAAAGATTCTACTTTCCAATAATCATCTTCAATGACAATTGGATTATATCTTGTGTCAGGTGACTTAGAGGTGTTAGTTCCCTCCACATTGCCCTCATATTTGTTTGGTTCCGACTCAATGACCTTGAAGCTCAAGCCAAACACCACTTTGCATATGAATGTGAACTTGACTTCTTTCCTTTTCAATTTGTCCACCATTTCAAGTTCCTCACACATATGGTTTTCTAAGGTGGTGGCCACCAGAGTCTTGGTCGTGCAATAGAACTCCATGGCCCTAAAAATTCTAGTGTCCCCAGATCTAGAAAGCCTCGAGTCTAAAACATGATCTTGAAATTATTCCTAATTTAATGCTTGGGAATCTAAGGATTCTTCTTCTTCACTAGGTCCACCAATTCATTCACCATTTTCTTGGTATGTTAGGTGGTGTGTTGTTTTTTTGAAGTGTTTTTGTTCCTACATAATTGCTTCTTCTACCTCTATATCTCGAGTCCTATGCAAATCCTATTGGTATGCTGAGTCACTGGACTTCCCCTTCCTTGATATAGACCTATGACTTGGCCCAAAAGCCTTAGGCTTGCCTTTATTTGCCATTGCACAAGAGCTTCATACCTAATGAAGATTCCAAATGCAATATTCCAGTGCACAAGGAGAAACCCACCACTAGTCACACTAAATACAATACTAGAGTGGCCACCAACAAACCACGTAAATTCCCACTACTAAAGTACAATTGTAGCTAAGAGCTAATGAACGAGGGCCCATACTTGAGACCAATGGGGCGAAGAATAATCTTTGGTGGGCATTTTTACTTGTAGACCATACCGATTTTTTCTATCCTAACAATAAGAACCTATGATTCCACCACCCTATACATCATCACCACTAAAATTTCGGAGCACAAAAATAATAGAGTGAATAACAAATATAAAACTCGTGCTCATGCAAACAAGGATATTACCAACCCATTTCAACGTTGTAGATATTTAAGTGTTATTAATTATATTTGTAAAGTGGGTTAATAAGTGGATAAATTTAAAAAGGGTTTGCTTTAATTTTAATTTATTCCTTTTCAAAATTCTAATTCTTTAATGCAAAATGTTATGGCCAAAGTTCTCATTAATCATATAAAATTATAACTTGTGACAAAATTCCTATTTGATTTGAGTAAGAATTTTTATATGAGAGAGGTTTTATAAAAAATATTGACTTGGTCCACTTATTAACTTGCTCCATTTTAAATAGTGTCACATATAATATCAAATTTATGGTCATTATAGGCTCTTATTAAATTTTAATAAATCAAAACCCTTGAATGAATTTAACAATCTTAACTTGAAGGCCATAGGGCATAGAGCAGATGGTGACAAGGTGTTTGTAAGGAACTTTCTGTAAAGGTGATCGGTTCGCAACATCGTGGACATAAATCCTGACATGCTAAGTGTTGGTGTGGCCCAGGCCAGGTGCGATCCCTAGATTTAAATGTTCCTGGATTGTGGTTACTCAAGCCACATATTAGACGTGTCAATCATCTTAAATCTCACATTACCTAACAAAAAAAAATCTTAACTTTAAATAAGTTAACAAAAAAAACTTTACATATAATAACAAATTTTATCAAAATCTAATAAAATTTTCGAACTTAATAAAATTTAACTATAATTAAATAAATATATATATATATATATATATATTAAAAAGATGATTATTAAAGTATATTATTAAATATTTAATCGAAATTCTTTATAAGTAAAATTCTTAAATTTCAATTACAATAGAAAATTTACAAAACTTGAAAAGTTTATATATATATATATATATATATATATATATATAAACTAGAAAAGTTTATATATGTGATTAAAATTCTTTATAAATAAAACTCAAACTATTAATATTATTAAATTACAATTTGCAAAACTAGAAAAGTTTATGTATATGATTAAAATTATTTATAAATAAAACTCAAACTATTAATATTATTAAATTACAAGAGAAAATTTACAAAACCAGACAAGTTGGTTCTTTATTTTGGAAAAAAGTTGTAATATTAATTTTTTTTTTTATAAAAATAAGAAAAATAATATATATATTTTAAATAAATTAAAATTTAAAAATTAGTTTAAATATATTAAAAATCAATTTTATTATATATATATATAATTTTATTGATAAATAAATAAATAATAAATTTTAATTAATATTGATATTGATGGTGGTGGTGGTGGTGGCGGCGGTGGCGGCGGCGGTGGTTACCATCCGTTAAGACCAATGCGGTCTATCAAACCTTAAGAGAGGAGAAAGAATCTATGTTTGATTATTCAAAATCTTGTTTCTATGGTCAAAGAGAAAGGAAATAAGTGCTCCAAAATTCCTATAGGTGGGTTGGCTTAATAGGTCAAGAATATTGGAAGTGTGGAATATGGTAGGGAATTGAGAGTGAATGTGAGTAAGAGCCTGACAGTCTAAAAGGAAGTGCTTTTCATGTTCCACCTACTAAGAATCACAAATATGATAGATTCTATCATTCCCAGGGGTCTTGGGAATAGCTCACTGCCCAATTATATATAAATTTAGCAAATATAATTATAATATTAAAAAATTTAGAAAAGTGTACTACTTTACATACACCTAAAACAATTGGATATTTTTTTATTTATTTTATTTTTTATTTTCTAGTTATTTGGTTCTTTACAATTACATAAATTTAAGCTAATTGTTTGACTACAATTCAATATTTTTTTCAAGATTTGCTAAAAGAGAATTTGTAGGATTAATGTAGGAATATATTAATGTATATGTTTTTTAATTTGTAGGTTAATGATGAAAGTTATTAATTATGATTATAGGCTTGGTTATTAACAAATAATACTTTTAAAATTTTAGTTTCATTATTAACAATTGTTAGGTGGATAGTAGGGATTTAATCTCTATAAAATATCTTAGGATATTTTTAGTAGTATATACAAAATGATTTTTTTTCATAAGTTAAAATTTATATTGCCTCATAAAACCATCGCATTAACATACATTAGTTATATATTCATGTTTTCCAAGGATCACGAAAGAAATCTCAATCAACCTCTAAGGAAACCAGATATGTTGATTGCCTTTCTAGAATAAGTCATACCGATACAAAATTAATTGAATGTCAAACATCCTAGAAACCAAAATATTGAAAAGGATAATATTTATGAAAAACATCAGAAATCAAGAATCCAAAGAAATTGCATGACATGGCCTTTCACACTGGAACCAAAAGGAGTTGAGGGCTTAAGTTCACAGTGTAGGTCGCTCTCAAGGTGAGCTAGCCGAGCATCCATACATTCTAGACATGCATTTTGAAACCTCTGAGCACGATTTATATCATTCAAAGAAACAAAGATATCATATTATTCCTCCCATTTTTCCTTTTAAAAATTTTCTAAGAAGAGTTTTGAGTTTCCAGTGGTGTGCAATTAAGTTGATATATTTCTTCCCATCTTCCCTTGGTGTGTCCAAGGTCAATAACCCAGTGAAAAACATGCTCTGTAATGTTTGGATTAGAAAAAACTAGATGCTCATCAATACGTTGAGACTCTAGGCGCCTAATATTTGCTCAGATCTCAAGAGGTACTACAAAAAAGTAAATTTCAGCAACATCATGCCTTTGGGATTGGGCTCAATTTATATAAAAACAACCACATTCATCCTCACCCCCATGACCACCCCACCCACCTATGTGGATGCTTATGCATTTCCAAGGTTGTGTGTTCATGGTGAACAAAAACCAAGGTAATAATATTGAATCAGTACCAATTAAGGAAATGCAATCGACAACGTAAAGTTGTGGCTTATACAGGAGGAAGATGGGAGCATGGGTGAGAACAAAAGAAGGGTTATCAATAGAAATGAAATGATATAGAAAGATAACCACCAAGGGTTTAATAAATGAAATTAAAGCCTCCCCTCTTGTCTTTTGAGAAAAATAGATACAAGCCAACCTCTCAAGAAAAAACCATTAATAAATCTAATAGGAATAAGGGGAATTGAGGTAGAGAGCATAGATAATACAAACATAAGCATTTCGTTGCTTATCTCAGGGGGTGATTTGAAGTAGATTTTCGAAGCCATTGCTTCCAGAGCAAATGGAACATTCAATATCCCAGTTGACCCATGAGAAAACCTAGTTTTCTCCTCACGTTTGATGTTATGTCTCTAGTCGCTTAGAAAGGATTCCACTTCCAGAAGCCCACATCAAAAATTTTCCAAGTGTAGACTTTCGTAACCATAATTCCAAAACTATCGTTTTACTGAGCTGAAACCAAGTAAGAGCTAATAAATAACATTCTCACTCTAGGGGTAAGGCTTGTACACGATTTCTGTAGTGGCATTCCCCTTCTGCCACCTCACCTACTCTAGAGAGGGGCTTGAAAGACATCTATTAATCCTTTTTTTCCACAGCGCAATGTCAAAGGCCAGGTTGAGAATAGAAATGTCTCGCTTCAGTAGTGATCACATGCACATGCATGTGGAGAGCAGGCCACACCACCCCTCTTAAATCCATCTTAAGGTGGTGGGGTGGAGAGCTTGGCCCCCAACGCCTTGCTCATCTATGTCTGCCACCCTCATCGAGGATTAAAAAAATTGAAATTTATCTCAAAATAGTTTTTCCCTTTTCCCCCTTTTAATTAAGTTGATTAATTAAAAAAATGTCATATGAAATGAACTATAGTTTTTTTGGCATGTGGTATTGGTAAGCCATGGTATTGGTCCATGATAGTGTAATAAAGCCGCGGTGAATCTCCATGGTTAAGAATCTTGTTACATGTTATATATATATATATATATATATATATATATATATATATATATATATTATTTTTCTAATTAATAATAATATTTTGTTGGTTACTATTTGCGTTCGATAGATGCATGTTGAGACGAAGTTTACTTCGCAGATTTGGGTGAAGTTATTTTCTTCCCTCAACCTCACAGAATGCAACAATGGTAAAACCTTCATAATGTGTTTATTTAGAGCTTGAGGCTGAGGATATCCTGTTAGTTTGGGGTTAGAGCCAACTCAACACAACTTTGCCAAGTGGTCCTACCAGCAAGGTCTCCAGGTGGTAAAAGGGGAGGCACGATGATAGATTGGTATATGGAAGGTGGTTTAGGTTGCTTGGAGCTTGGAAAAACCAACGCTTCAAAGGAAGTCAAATGGGCATATGAAAAAAAGCCACTATATGTGTGGGAGACAACGAAGAAGTCGACAGAACAATCAGAAGAAGAGAAGGAGAATTTCCAGGTAATTTACAATATTCCATCAAACACTCCCATTTCTAGTCTTTTCTTTGGTGGCTTGGAAGATATTGTGATTAGTAGTAGCCCTAGCTGCAACGAAGAGCTCAAAGCATGTCTATTTGAGAAATGGGTTCCAAAATACCAGGAGGTGGGACAATGCCTGAGAAATGTGCTTGCCTGTAGAGGGCTTGTGGGCTGAAATACAAATTCATTTTCTTTTTCCCTCCAAACCCCTAGCTTGGAGGTGACAAATAAAGAAGTTTTATTCCACGAGTGCTTGGAATTACAGGGTATTTCTGTAAAACCCACGTCTGAAACCAGTGGATGGGAGTGGGATGGGGTTCCATCCTCTGCTTTTAAGGGTTTTCCTTATGAAGGAACTACTAGTTTTTAAGCACATATTCTGTGGGAAAAGCCTTTAAATAAGACCTATTTTTTGGAGGAAAGACCCTTTGAGCCTAGGGTGTCTATTATCTGGGAGGAGTAGGTGGAGGAATGCCTTGGGCCGCTAGAGGAGGAAACAAATCAAGCTCGGGAGAGTCATTTCTTTGTGGGAGGGGCCGAGAATGGTTGGAATCCTGACTCAAACAAGAAGAAGGGGAATATCATCAAGAAAAAATTTGAATGCCTAAATTTAATCCTTGGGGTTGAAATTCAAATAGACAGGGATATGGAGGCCTTATAACTTATCTTGGTTGGTAGAGAAAGAGGTAAATATTTGTTAGCAGAGTATATCATATATTGGATAGATACATCTTAGAAGGAAGCTCCAGATAAATAGGTTGAAGTCCTCTATCTGGATCGAGCTTGGTTTATGGTGCTTTTTCCATCAGCGAGAGACTCTATAATAGGTTATAAATCACAATTGGTGTTTTGGTTTATCGCCAATCCTTTTCAAGAATGGACATCTCTGTTCTATGCCTAGAGAAAAAAGGTAGAAGAAATCTTAGTCTAGGTTTGTCTCCCTTCCCTTCCTCCGCAGCTATGGATAGAGGATGTGTTTCGTGCCATTGGTAACTCCTTGGGTTTATATTCTGAAGCAGATATGTCCTTCATGGAAACAAAAAGAAGAAATATGGCTCGTATCTTGGTTAGACTGGACCCAAGAGAAGGATTGGCCGGAAAAAGTCACTTAAAGCTCCAAGGTTATTCCCACTACCAAATTATTGACTATGAGCATCATCCCTTCAGATGTCATAGATGCCACAAATATGTACACCTTGCCCGTGAATGCCCATTGGGTTTTAGACGAAGAAGAAGGCTAAGACGTGATGCTGGGATTGAGGTTCAGATTATAATGGATGGGGTAGTGAACAAGAAAATGGTAGAGGAGGAGCCACTACCATAATGGGAACATGTGCCGATGGAGTTTCAGGAAGCACTGATTGAAAATCAGAACTACAATGTGCTGCCATTACAGGATCAAGTTCAAAGAGACCAGGCATAAATTGGAACACCTAATCATGCACCTCCCCTGATGGATACTTGTTCTATCTCCCTTACTCCTTTACATGAATATATTCAATCTTTTTTAAGTGTTATGCCTCAGCCTGGTCCTTCTAGGATTTATTTGAATGAATAGTCAGTCCTAGGAAATTTATCACTTGCCTTGGATAACATTATCACCTCCATCCTTGCATTATCCCTTTCCAAGATGCCTCTGGTAGAGCCTGATCCTCATCCCCTTCATATGGACACCCTTGAGCTCCCTCCTTTTAATATGCACCCTCGTGAAAAAATAGCACTTACTTCTGATCCTGTAGGAGGGATGGGAAATGCATTGGAACTCATGAGGTCGGGAAAATCATGTGGACGAAAGACAGACATATCTAAGTCTCAACTCAAAGCTAATATTTATATAGCCGATGGTAAAGAGTTATCCTTAAAATGGGCGCTTAGAGCAGTGAAGACCCTTGTCATGGTTACCAAACAATCCTATTATCATTCAATTTTTGTGGCTTTGCTAGAAGGCGTAAGAATCTAGCTCTAAAATCCCTATTTCAATCATATTATCCTAATGTCATTATGTTGCAAGAAACTCTTGGACCTGGTGAGGTGGTTATGATTTCACTTTGTATAATGATTTCTGGCAGTAATTTTGTAACAACTAATGCGAAAGGAAGATCGAGAGGCCTTTACCTGGGATTCAAAGAAAGTAGTATGAGGTTTTTAAATTCTTGGGGTTCAGACTTGGTCTTGTGGGTGGAGGTCTACTCGTCAAAACTTTGCTTTGAGATATCACTGGTAAATATCTATTGACCATGTCAGGACATGGTATCTTTCTGGAATAATATTTTTGCGAATTCTTTTATGAAATTCGCTAATTTGGTGGTTGGGGGGGACCTAAATTTTTCCCTAGGATTGTCTAAGACTTGGGGTCCTCAGGCCCAAGCCGACCCATTAGAAAATTTATTTCTGAACAATATTCAGACTGGAAGACTCATAGACCTAAATTTGATAAAATATTTCCCCACCTAGAGGAAAAAAAGAGTTGGGAGGCTAGGATGGCTAAGAGACTAGACCACTTTCTGATAAATGATTTGTTATTAAACCAAATTCCCTCTTTCAGGCAGTGGGTAGTGTTATCACTGGAAAATTGGAAAAGAAAAATGACAGTATTAAATGTCAAGAAGAAGGATTTACAGGGCTGAGTAACATTAGAGGATCTGAAATTTTTTAAAAATATCTAAGGTCAAGAGGCAAAAATAAAATTGTGCACCAGAGATACAGGAAAACGAGCCTTGCGTGTATTTTTCTTCGATAGGTGCGCTGGTCTGCGCGGCTTTCCCTCAAAAAGTCGCATGGTCCTGGGAGTGGTGAAAGTCACCATTGGGGACCACTTGACACACTTCACGAAATGATCCTCCAATTGAGGCCAGCCAAGGACAGCCGCCTAAGCCACCTTGGGAACTCAAGTGAGCACACAAAGGAATCAAGTGGGCACACAAAGGAATCAACCCTCTCCCTTGGGTCACCATCCACAAGTGTACCAAGAGAGGGAAGAAGGATTTGAATTTTCCTATAAATTGCCACCATGAGAAGAACAAAAGGAGAACACTTTGTTATGCTGGCCAAATTTCCCATAAGCAAGCCAACGGAGTGTAATCCAAAGTAGCAGTAGAGTTAGAGGATTCTGTTTTTGGCCACCCAACAACTTCAATCCCTTTGGAGAAGAGAGAGGCCTTGCGACATCAGCTAAAGGGTAAAAAATTTCTTGCACTAGGTCTTAGAAATCGATAGTTCTAAGGATCCTCTGGAAAGTGTGTAACGTTTTATCTTTCTTACTAATAGCAGCCAATAAGAGGGGATTTTATTCCACTGGTTGCATTATTGTCTCGTTTGACTCATTGTGACCTTTTGTTTGTTTGTTTTAGTTTAGTTGTGTTTCTTCTTCTTATATGCAACATACTACATTTCATAATATAGTGTGTTTTATATATATTAGCATGTGTTCACTAACCTGTTAACCATGTTTTCTTCCTGTGACCATAGCTTGTAGGCTACAACCATTCCTACCAAGCACTGGTGGATTGGTACACTTTTGCACCAAAACCACCATTGCAAGATTGACAACTCCACTTGCTTTACCCTTTAGTTAAGTGGTCGCGCTTGTTGCAGGGGCCTTCTCTCTACTCTAGATTGTTGATGGGACAACTCCCCTTCTCCTTTTCTCTCCTCATTCACCAACAGTGAAGATTTGCAGTTCAGGAGTTCCGAAAATTTTACTTGTAGGAAAATCGCGCACTGTTTACTTAGAAAGACATGGTGATGCACGCGATTTCAGCTCTGACCTACGTGCAGAGTTGCACGTATCTGTGAGACATTTCCGCTTGGAAACTAGAGACTATATTTCTCAGTGGTTTTCTTCAATTTCCCAATTGTAAAGTGACTGGAAGCCCAGAGAAAAAATTCCAGCACTGTGTTCGGTGTCCTATTACTGTTTAGAATATGCTTTTGGCTGCGTTTTAGTATTGCTAGTTGAATAGTTTTAAATTTTAATGTTTATCTTCACAAAACTGACATAGTTTAAGTAGGGGACAATTGAGTGGCAAAAATCCACCTTTGCAATTTGAATTAACTCCTTTTGTGAAAATAGACACCGAAAAACACATAGATAATTAGCAGGTGTAAGTGGCCCTAATCCACATATGCTTAGCTAGTTTTCAATTTTTCCTAGTTAGATCATTAATTTTAGTTTAAATTTTTGCACTAGGAATTGGGACCAGGACTTAATTATCTTAAGATAATCAAGTAATATTTGCTTCCCTTGCACCTTTTGGTGACCCTGGGAATGCATATGAACACTCTCTTTTGATAATTTTCCATCTCATTTAATTTAATTAGGCAAATTTGTAAGCGGCTCACTATCCACATATCGTTTGCTTATCACAAGGAACAATCAAAACATAGATTAATAGGGGACATGTAAAGGATCACTGCATATCCACATCTTAAAAATGTGTGATTATTCACTTTTTCTCACACACTTCCACACCATAAGCAAAGTAAAGCCTCCTTGAAACTAGCCTAAGTGAACTCATTAAATTTCCCCATAAGGGCCACAAGAAAAAAAATAATTCAGGTTAAGACCATGGGGGTAGGCATCCAGTAAACCTCCATGGTCAGTTTACATATTGGGACATATAATTTGACTTAATAGGGAGCTTTAAAACTCGTCTATCTGCCCACGGAAAAGAAAACCGAGCGCCACAAATACCCGATTCAGAGGGGTTTAAGCTAGGGCCCAGTGCATGCGGTATTATTTGGGGCTACCTGACCCATCTAATGCTCAGTACTGGTAGCTGATTTACCAAGAATCTCAAGACTTGAACGCTCACATGGGATGACGGTACTTAGTGGCCAAAACTAGGGAATCCTTCCCTATAGGTGATGGTGCAGGCAACACTAGATCCTCTACCCATTACCTTGGTCAATTCTTCAGCTGCTAGAAGGCGTTGCCAGTTATTTCGAGACGTTATCCCCAGTACCCACCAAAAGATATCTTTGCAAGGCCCAATTACAATTGAGACTGTGAGGACGTTTAGGTATTTAGGATTTTGAGTATCACATGCAAAAAATAACCAAAACCATTTTTTGATTGATTGATCACATGGACCTAATTTAAAGGGGAATTAACCTTTTGTTTCGATTTATTTTATGTATGTTGTCACTTTTTTCGCTTTGATATATAAATCTCTCTTCTCTTATATAACTGAAGAATATTTCCAAAACCATACCTAGTCAACACCATAATGTACCCAACGTCACCTCGTCGATCTATGTTAGCCTCTCTCTCATAAAAAATTATAAATCCAAAGTTAATTAAATTAATTGAATATTGAAAATTGGGATTTTATGCCTAATTTATAGATTATGTTAGTTCCTCTTAATTTGGATTTAGTTTAGGCCTACCTAACTTAGCTCCTAGATTAGTGTGTGGTTGAGCTATTTTCTCAACCAAGTTGTCCAAGATAGACACACTATCTTGAGAAAACTTCCTCATCTATTTATTTGTATTATTACATTATTTTAATAATGAAGAATATGTGAGGAAAGGTGCTCTACAAAACACTTCCCGACATTCAAGAGTGCATTGGTCAATTGGGAGCAAAATTCTCACTGTTTCAGAATCTCCACATGGCTAGTGCCTTCTAGAACAATCCATATGTGTCAAAATTCGAATCCATGTGTCCATTCAACACCTCTAAGCTAGGAAAAATGTTTTTCAAGAAATTCATTGATTGTGAAAATACCTTCAGCTGTTCTATAAATTGAGCACAGATCCTAGTGCTTGAAGAGGAATAAATTTTGTAGAGAAATGTTGTTGGAATCTCAATTGAGTGTTTGATTTGAGTGATATGCTGCTAGAGAGATGTTCATTGTGATGAGGCTGGGATGATGTTGCAGTTGGTGACATCAAATCAATAGTTGGTTGTAACCTCCCCCTTCTATCCATTAATAAAGATTGTTGCTTACTTTCCCACATATGTATATGTATAAGCTTCTATCTTTCATATCATGGATTCTTAGCTGATGTATATGTTTCAGGTTTCATTGATTTAACTGATTAAAGTAAATAGCCATTTGTATATTGCAATCTCTTTGCTGTTTAGTGTTTATACTTGCAGGAACTAGTCTGGCGATCAAAGTTGGATTGGAAGCTACAACAAGAGCAACAGAAGGAGAATAGGAAGCGCTTGGACTCCAAGTAAGTTTCCCCATATTTATGTGTGTCTATTTACTATTAGGAAAAGTATCTGCAAAGTCTTTGATCTGTTTTTCTAAATGCATATCACCACATTTAGGGAATGTGTTTTATCTGTAATTCATAATTCCGCATAACAAATTGGCGACCCCACTGGGGAGTTTACCTTCATCCTTGGTGTTTTTGCCTCTCCTTATCCACCCAGTAGCATCTATTCTCAATTATTACGCTTTTGAAACAAATAATTGCATTAGACGTGTGTTTCAGTAGCTTGAATTTTGTTCTATGCTGCACCCAACGCACTGTTGGTCAAGACATAGTGGTTTGCATAGCACTGTCTCCCACTCAGGGGTGCTTTGCAATGCACTGTCTCCCCTTAGAGACTGCATTTCCCCCTAAGCCAACCAAATTCCCTTTGAATTTGTCATTTCCTTCACATTCAGCCTTTTTTTTTTCTGTGTTTTCAACTATCTGATGCCTCATAGAGACCAGTGAATTTACCTAAATCTTCCTCCTTTGAAAATTAAGTTTGTTCAATGTCTCTTTAAGTGTTTTTATTTATCATTGACAAGTCAATTTCAAAGTATTTTATTTCTACATTAGATCCATTTGTTTTCATAAAGGAATTTGTCCTTAAATTCTTCATTTCCTGTAGGAAAAATTGTAGTTCCATTCTTCATTTTTCCTAAAAGATAAATTGTTGTTAAATTCATCATTTCTCAAAGAAGAAAGCATTTTTTTTTTGTTGATTTGATGCATATAGTTTCCTTTTTGCATTCACATTAAGGGGACTGAAAAGAAAAACCTGCATTTGCATATAGTGGATTGTATGTTTTGCATAGGAACAAATTAGGAAAGCTGCATATTAGTTTGTGCTCTTTGTTGTTTACTCTTAAAACTGATTTCTCTTTCCCTTTAGTAGCTAAGATTTTCATTGAAAAAGATAAAATTGAAAAGTTTTCTTATCATTTTAGTTTGCATTTTAGGAATTTCCATCACATCATCGGGGTGAACCTTGAAAGGCAAATTGATAAACAAGATCAACTTAAAATTTACATCAATTTACCTAAAAAAGCATTGGAACCATAACGATAACGTTTAGAAGGTCTACGCTAGAGATGTGTTGTGGTGTCGTAAAACATAGCAGTTGTCATTAATTTTCTGTGATACATTTCGAGTGTGATACCTCACTCCATGTACGTAAGAATATCGTAGCTCGTCCACGTACCTTCGGGTATATCGAGCGGTGTTATAGTACGAAAAGTATAAAGGGGTGCTCTCAGTGTGCGGTTTCACATTAGATAGTGCTAATACAGACTTGGGCCTCCACGTACCTTCAGGTATATTTGGGAGGACAAATTTAGGTTGCTATCCATCAATAGTGAACCGAGTGGGATGCCTTTTAAATTGTGATACATCGAACACAACATTCGGGGGGATTGCCTGCTCGTACTTCTTGGTTCGTCAGGAGGAATTTTGCAGTTCATAGTTTCTTGGTAAAACTTTTGCCTAGAATTACCCTTTTATTTTGTTTATTTATTTTTGGTCATCATGGAAGAAGAAGATCCATTTCCCCGTCGTTCGCGTAGACTTTCATTGAAACCACCTTTACCACCATAAGCCTCTTCCGGGCGGCGAAGGCAACACCACTCTACTGAAACTAATACCATCAGTACCTCTGGTGAATCATCATCTTCAAATATACCAGAGTCGACACAAGTTGTTTCAACGAATCTTAGTTTTTCTACTCTTGTCGAGACGGATTCCTCATAGCTACCGTGTTCACAATCCATCCAATCAGTGAGACCATACCTCTCGAGCCCAAAGTTGTTCAACTGGAAGTTGATCTAGATCCTGTCTCTTTTTTTCCATAACATCTGCATCCTGAAGTCGAACGACCAGAAGTCGTTCCTGTATCGATTGTCCCACAAATTATTGTAGCCATTGAGTCTCCCATATCGCATAGTCAACCTCTTGAAATATACTTTGGGTCTAACAGGGAAATCCTTCCACTTGGTTTAATTTAGATTGAATAAATCCCACAAGATGAAACACCTTTAACTCCAACCCATTTTGGGTAGGATATTTACTTGTACGAGTCTTTTCCTCAATCACCACCCTCTGCTTTTGTTGATCCTGTTCCCATTCAAATTCCCGTCGATTCAAAAGGGTATACATTTGGTTAAGTAACCATGTCTAAACCAACATCTTCGATTGGACCATTTGTTCCGAATGCGTCAAAACTTACTCTCACTACCCCATCGATGTTCACAACTTCACCAGAGTCATATTTACATGGTGGCCCTTTGGTCCCATCAGGTTATAAATTTTTATCTGGAATTTTCTCTGGTGCATCTTCAAACCCATGGACTTCACTAATGTCATCATCTGGTATTATAACTGGTAAAGCTATAGTGAGTACTGAACGGCTTGATCCTTTATATCCATCATTAGGGAAATATCAAGTTGGTCCTTTTGGGTATATTCTATCCAGTACCATCTCAACTGGACTCCCTGCATTTGGAGAACAATATTTTCCATCTTATTATCCTCCTCGTGCTGGGGGGCAACCTTTGGTCACCCAATTTGACAGTAATCTGTCGTTTTTTGGTCAACCTAATGTCGAAATGAATGTTTTTCAATGGAAGCCCACTCTGCCTATCCAACAAAAAACGATTGTACACTCATATCAACCGATTCAAAATTTTGCACCCACATCAATTCCACTTGTTAATACATATTTACCTTTGTTACAGACTCAAACTGTTGTACAACAACTGTTTCAGGCGGGTCCTTCAACTCAGTACCCTCAAGTATTGTGCCCTCATACTCCAACTCCTTTAGCTAATTACAACAACCTATACCCGGAATAATTTATTCATAAGCTATATTACCATATTATGGGATGTCGCAGCCACAACTAGGTTATACCTATCCTCAATAGAATCCAAGTTATCCTAATTTGGGTTATAACATTGGTGGAAAGACCCCTTGGCAGCCTCAGGCACAAATGCCTCAACCTTCATTTCAACAAGTATCGTACCCAGGGTTTGGTCAACAGAATCCTCAAGCGTTTTCTCATCAAAACAACCCCTATCTAGGTTATCAGCAACAAATTCCTTATGCTGGTGCTCAAAGTCCTGTTTCTCAAGCAATTCCATCATACCCTGGCTATGCTTAACCTGACCTCAATGGATAGTTTCCCTTTGTTGCAACTTTAGGGTTACCAGATTTAAACTAACTCACCAATGATCCGATCAACTATGCTTCTTAGTGGCTGGTGATACCTCATAAGTTACCCTTGGATATTCCTAAGTTTAATGGAAACCTTGGGGAAGACTCGTCAACTCATGTTATGAATTATCAGTTGTGGTGTTCATCAAACTCCCTGAATGATGACTCTGTTCGGCTACGTCTTTTGCAACGTACACTCACTGGTCCAGCTGCAAAATATTATATTGAGTTACCTAGAGCTTCTTTCGATAATTTCATTTCCCTAGCTACTGTCATTTTGACTCACTTCCAGTTACCCATAAAATATGAAACTGGAACAAAACTCTTGACTAATTTTAAACAGAATAATGCTACTCTCATTTCTGATCATATTCATGAGCGGCGTCGTCGTCTTAGAATGGTTAAAACATTTGTTCCTGATCAGCTCCTTGCCGAGTGGTTCATTAAGTCCCTGTTACCATGTATAACTAAGGATGTGGCTAAGGGTGGCGTCATCACAGAAGATCAGGTTATTGCTTGTGCCCAATCCTTAGACTTGATTTATACTGAGTCTGGCACACTCTACAAGAAAATTCCTAACGCACTACGATCTAATTTTACTATTCCTCCTCCATCAAAGGACTCTCATGTCAGAGACAGTTTGATTGGTAATGCAAGCACACATTATACTACTGCATCTGATCCTACGCCTTCTTCTGAAACTAATTTCGTGTCATTTGACAGAGGCAAAAGTGACAAGCAACCTGGAAGTAAGAAAAAAGGTAAATCAAAGAAAAATCAAACTTCTAACCCGCAGGAAAGATCATCTGACCAATCGTCTGGAAATAGGAAACCTCGTTATCCATGGATAATGTGTAATGAGGAACACTTTTTTCAGGATTGTCCTCACCCCGTTGAAGTCTCAAAAATGGTTAAGACTTCACATGCGTTAGCTGTGTTAACAAATCCGTTTTCGAATCCGGACACAAATTTGGTTGCTATAGATCCAGCTTCTAGTTCCCAAGTGCTTATGCTATCTATCACAAAGCCATCAACATATATTTTGGTTTCAACACATAATAAATATTACGGTAGTCGGGCCACTGATCAACCTACTACCTTGACCAAGAATCTGTTTACGAAATCGGTATTGCCTCCTGTTATTCATGAATTAAAAATCAAGCCACCGAAGGGAGTCATTCATAAATCAACATATAATCCTCGAGCAAGAGTTGCTCAAAATTATAATATAGTTGAATATTTGGCTCAATCACCTTCAGCTATGTTAGCTCTTAAGGTATTACAAAATTTCCCCTCCCAGAAACAAGCTTTATTGTCAGCTATTGGTGGAATTGATCCGACTGATTCTAATCTCATAGTCTTTAATCATACGGGCTATGTGCCGCAATTTCCAGCATAATTGGAATTCTCCATCCAAGTAAATGTTCTCAATCACCTTGTGCATTGTACTATTATTGACGAGGGAGCATCTATGTGAATTATGTCTCTAAACTATTGGAAGTCAGTTGGCTCACCGCACTTATCTCAATCATCAACGACGTTGAAATCTTTAGATGGACGTACATATAAGCCTTGTGGTATTATCAATAACTTGCATGTTGAACTAGGGGTGAAAACAATGAATGTTGACTTTGAGGTCGTTGATGGACCCCTTGACTAGAATATTCTACTTGGAAGGCCATGGGTATATGCTATGATTGCAATTGTTTCTACATATTTTAAAATGATCGCATTTCCACATAAAGGTGTTATCACAATCATCAATTAGCTATCCTTCTTTGCCTCCACTTCCCGGGTAACTAGAAGTGTTTTGTTCGTTCACGCACCCCAACTCGCACTTCAAAACATTGGTGTAAGACTCTTAAAGGATTCCACTCTCATGGGAACCTTTGCATTACTGTCGCCTGTGACGTCGGAAAAAATTACAAGCATAGAGACCTGCTACATGATCTTTTCCACTCCATCTGGCTTAACGAAGGGTACAAGTGATGCTAAAATTGTTACGTTGGATGAGTTTCTATCGCCCAGCCCTATTGAGCTGGCATAGAAATCAATCTATCTGGCTTGGGTGGAAAATTCGAAATCATTGTCGCCAGTTGTTTGGGTTGATTGTTCCTTATATTTTGGTACTCCATCTGATCCTTTTTCCTCAACTTTGTTGACAGATGAGAATATTTTGGAAACCATGATGTCGAAAGGAGAACCATGGGAAGATTATGATCATCATTCCCATCTTCTTGGTTATGAAGAAAATAATCTTAGTAAAATATATCACCCATCGATCAAAAATTTCTTTTCGAATTATTTTCCTATTAACGCAATCGATTCCGAGCGAAATTTTTCAAATATTGAAGAAACCATTTCTATCTATATCTCGACCAAACCCGACGTTGTAGAAAATATTCATGTTGGCATGTATTGTTCTCCATCAAAACTGGAAACATATTGCTCTCTCTTTCATGAATTTCGTGATGTATTTGCTTGGTCTTACGAGGAAATGCCAGGCATAGATACTAGTATCATTGAACACACTATTAATATTTACCTTGATGTCAAGCCGGTACGTCAACACCTTCATCCTATTCATCCGAAGAAGGCCGTTGCCATTAAAGAATAAGTTGAAATTTTTTTGCGTGCTGGTTTCATTTACCCTGTTCCACTAACTGAGTGGGTTTCCAACATTGTTCCTGTCATGAAAAAACAAGGAACCATCAGAGCGTGTGTTGATTATCGGGATGTAAATCTTTCTTGTCCAAAAGACAACTATCCTACTCCCTTTATCAACCAGATTATTGACGAATGTGCTTGATGCAAAATATTTTCATTCATGAATGGATTTTTCGGCTACAATCAAATCAATATCCGCCCAGAGGATCAATATAAGATAAACTTCATTTGTCCCTGGGGCATGTTCGCTTATCGAAAAAATACTGTTTGGTTTAAATAATGCCAGGGCCACTTTTCAGAGAACAATGGATTATGATTTCAATGAAATCAAGCACATTTTTCAACCCTATCTAGACGATTTACCCGCGCATTCACGAAATCAGACTGATCACCCGATGCATTTGAGAGACATATTTTTACACTGCCGACACTAAAAAATACACCTTAATCCACATAAATGTGTGTTTTGTGTTGGTTCTAGTCATTTTCTTGGATTCATCGTCTCCAAAGCAGGAATTTGAATTGACCCATTGAAGGTCTAGGCCATTCTTGATTTGCCCGCATTATCAAATTTAATTCAGATACAAAAAATTCAAGTAAAGGATAACTTCCTAAGGAGTTTCATATCCAACTATGCTGAAATGGCTAAAGGATTTACTCGGCTCTTGAAAAAGGGGATTCCCTTCCATTGGGATCAAGTTGCGCAAGCTTCTTTTGATGCTGTCAAGGATACTCTTGTCCGGGCGTCATTAATGTATCCCCCTAATTATCAGAGTGATTATTTCTTATATATCGCCACGACTGATACGACCTTTGCTATGGTATTGGTCCAAGTATAAAACGGGATAGAACATCTGATCTATTATTTGAATCGTAATCTCAATGATACAGAAGTGAAGTATTCGTACGTAGAAAAGCTTTCCTTGGTAGCTGTTCAAGCTGTCCAAAGATTTTGCCACTATATCCTATTCCGAAAGACCATTGTCATTTCTGATTGCAACCCCATGACTTATATCTTATCACTTCAATTGTTGGGGGGAAAATATTCAAAATGGATTGTCATTTTGTAGGAATTTGATTTGGAATTCATCAAATCCAAGTCAAAGAAGTCTTTATTTTTGGCTGAACTTCTCTAGGACCTTCCCTTTGATAGTACTGCTACTACGTCGGAACCATCTATTCCCGACGAGTCTCTGTTTCTCATCGGATCATTTGATCCTTGGTATGGAGATTTTATCATTTATCTCCAGACCTAGAATTTTCAGCCTGATACCTCTTACTCTTACCAGTGATGTATTCGATACCAAGCCAAAGATAATCTGATTGTCGACGATACACTTTATCGTCATGGCATCGATACAATTTTAAGAAGGTGCCTCACTCATGAGGAGGCTGAAAAGGTGTTAAACGGTTGTCATGCTGGGGCTTGTGGTGCACACTTGTCTGGATACACTACCACGCAGAAGATACTCCGCGTCGGTTACTTTTGGCCTACCATATTTTGTGACTGCATCCTCACAGTTTGAAGCTGTCATGCATGCCAGTTACTTGATCGTAAAATCCGCAAACCACCAGTGCCAATGCATCCTATTGTATCTGTAGGAACATTTTTGAAATGGGGCATTATCTTCATGACTTGAAACTCTCGTTCATCTGGGGGGAATGGTTATGTTATTGTCGTAGTAGACTACTTTACCAAATGGGCCAAAGCGATGCCTACATTCAACAACACAGGAAAAACAACTACATTTTTTTTCTTTAATTATGTCATTTCACGGTTTGGGGTCCCACAGGCTATAGTCACAGATCATGGGAAGCATTTTCGCAACCATATGATGACTAGATTGACTGCCAAGTTAGGATTGTCACATGATAATTCTACTCCTTATTATCCACAATAAAATGGACAAGTTGAGGCTATCAACAAGATTATTAAACATTTTCTTCAACGAATGATGGGAGTTCTTAAAATAAACTGGCATTTGATCCTGTACTCGGTCTTGTGGGCGTACCGAACCTCGGTAAGAAACACAACCGGATTTACCCCCTTTCAATTGGTGTATGGTCTGGAAGATATCTTGCCAATCCAATGTGAAATACCGTCGTTAAAACTCACAATTGACTTGTTACCTGAAACCTCAGATGAAGAAGTGCATATTTTTAACCTTATTCATCTTGATGAAACGCGTCATGAAGCCCAATTGGCCAACGAAGCGCATAAAAGATGTATAAAGGCACAATACGACAAAAATGTCCAACCTCACATTTTATTAGAGGGCGACTTGATCCTTCTTTATGATCAAGAAGCTGATGCAATAGGTATAGAGAAATTTGAGCCATTATGGCATGGATCCTATATTGTCAAAAGAGTTCTTGCTAAGGGTGCCTATGAGTTGGTGGATAACGATGGAATTTCGTTGGCACAACCCCGAAATGGGTTGTATCTAAAACATTACTATGCTTGATCACGAGCGTAGTAATTTTTTGTATTATATTGTATATATATATATGTTGTTGATTTTCATTCACTATCTTAGTTTATTTTTTAGAGTTTTCTTGATGTTAGTAATCCGCTTTACATTTCATCGCAGATGTTTGAAACTTTGGAACCATTTTTTGGATATGCTAATGGTGCTAGTTGTAGTACGCAAAATCTATCCTCTGCAGTGTGGGCCATTTTCACTCCGAACGACGAGTTAGCAAGTTGTCAAGGGATTTGTATCGGTAGATCGACAAACAATATCGCTGATTATAACACATTGATTGGACTTCTCTCTGATGCAATTTCATTTGGTATTAACTACATCATCATAAGGTTAGACTCACAACTTGTGGTATTACAACTTACTAGTGTTTATACTGTTAGAAATCCAACACTGCATCGTTTGTTCCTAAGAGTTTGACTTTTGGAAAGACACTTTTATTTTATTCAATATAAACACATTTCCAGAAATTTGAACACATTGATTGATTCTTTAGCTAATCATGTTTTAGACAAACATTTGCAACACATGTAAAGATACATTCACATAATTGAATAGGAGTACGCAATAAACATAGGAAAACACTGAAATAAAATAGATATGTAGTTATATTTTTTTACAAAAATTTGTGCCCAAGACACATTGGTCATCTGACCTCAAAGTGTATGCAATATGTCAAAATTAAACTAGTGATGCTCATGGTAACATGCTATAGATCTAGCTATCCTATGTAGTAACCGCATCATGCAGTTAGGAACACCTATAGTCATGTGGCGTTGTAGTTTCATGGGTAACTCTTCGATCTAACAATCTAGAATCCCGAAGGTCAACCCCTCTATGTGCTTCGGAAGCTTAGACAGAGTCTCAGCCATGTCTAGATCCTGAAGGATTGCTCTCTCGACAACCCTCTCTGCTGGCTCATCTGCTCCATGTTTTGGTTCCTCCACTGGTTGAACTCGACCAACATTTGCCTTACATTAAAACTTTATTTTAGTCTTGGGAAAAAATCAAAATGCAAAAACATTGTATAAACCTTAGAAAAATAAAAAAAAATGGTCAAAACATTCTTACCTATTGCAGCCCACTGAGCACCTTCTGGTATATCTCAGTCTGGATCTCCTCGCAAATCGATGCCTGCATATGCATACTCATCGATGGCAATAACTTGTTGCCTGAACCAGGCAAATAATGCAGTCAAGAATGCAATGGACAATTAGCCTACATGCCTAACTATTAGTTCTACCCATCTCTGCATCCTTTGATCTCTAGGGTTAGACACACCTAGTGTCACATGCTGAGGCTGCATCAGTGGAATCTGCTCTAAGGAAAATGAAATGAGGATCAAACCATAATTGAAGTTTTTCTTCCTTCCTTCATTTTCCTTGTTCAATTGTTCTTTTATTTGAGAAAGTACAGTTTCAGACCAATTGAAGACTGTTGGCTCCATGCACTCTAGCACATACTGCATATATGATCTATTCACTCCATGTAGTTAAGGGTGCCGGCAAGATTTGCGATCGTGAGAATAATGTTTCTCAAAGGAAAATCACGAACGTCATGGATGTTTATTTTCCCATCCTTGCTTGTCTCTGCCCTCGGATAAAAATGTTGTAAAACATAATCTCTCATAGTCTCTCCTATGAGAGCATACCCTGAAAGAGAAATAAGCAAGCCTCTCCTCGACAAGCCTATCAGAAAATATACATCCTCCACTGTAATAGGAGCCACTTTGTTCCTAATATGAAATGCCTTGATAGCCAGATCCCATGATCAAACTAAGAACTCCAAGAGTTCTGTTTGTTGCCTCATCCCTGACAAGCGGAAGTACTTTAATAACCCACAATATCTTAGGGCTCTTACTGTACCTGGATCATTTAGGGCACTCATATTTTGCTCTTCATGCTCTCTTTCTCTCCAAGTAATCGTCATTCTAGTCCGATGAAATCATGAAACATAACCATAAGACTCATTAGAATCCTTTTCATGCAAAAAATTAGGCAAATTTTGGGTACAATGCAAGAATCAAGAATGTGAATTGTGCCCAACGCAGTGTTGAACAAGGGACAGTGCATTGCATGTGCACCTAGGCTTCAATTTAGGTGCTTGACAACGCAGTTTTCGATGCTCAAGGGTGCGTTGCCCTCTTTGGATATTTACCCTAAGGGGCCCAAATCCATAAATATTTTCAATGAAAGGAAATTAATTGACTACTGAAAGAAAGAGAGGGTTTATGGCACCAACCTGGATCAAACATTGATGAAAATCCTCCACAGAATCGATCGCAATCAACGGCTGAAGTTTGGGAGAAAAAACAGGTTCAGAGCTCCAAAATGCAAATGGTAACTTTCAAATGGTAAAAATGAATAGCAAAACTCTTTTAATTAGTCGTTTGATTATTTGCAAATCATATTTATTGCTGTGACTATGGTTTTATTCTAATTTTATCATGAAACAAGTATTTTTAATCCATTTTATGTTGTTCTGAACATGTTTTACAACTGATGAACTGATTAGTCGTGTAAATTTATTTCAAGAATGATTTGACCACAAAGCATACTTTTATCCTTATTTTTAGAGCTTTGTTAAAAATGAAAAAGGACTTGAAGCGCACTTTTATCTCTTTTTCAAGCTTCGATAACAGCGAAAAAGGAACCCTTGGAGTCTTCTTTTACCTCTTTTCAGACTCCGATAATGTGAAAATATTGTTGAACACTTGTATTTTTGAGGTCGTAAAAGTAAATGAATTGATATCTACTCAGTATAAGTTTAACCTTTTTCCGGACTGAGATAGATTATTTAGGAAAAAGTAATGGCTTAGTCGAACATGGCTAGGAGGTTTTCTTAGATATTATTTTACATTTTTTCGGATCCGAGCGATAAATTTACGAAAAAGTACTTATGGAGTTTTCTTTCATCCTCTTTTTCAAACTCTCTAAATATGAAAAAGGGTCAGGTTGTCACTGTCGTTAGGCTCGTTAAAACATAAAATAATGATGGGCTTGTCAATCATGGCAAGAATAGAGTTTCATTTGTCGTTAGACTCATTAAATTATTAAAAAGTGATACATTATTCACCCAAAGGGTTGAATTATAGATTAAGCATATGTTATCCTCTTCAAGCTTGTTAAAAAATAAAGAGGTATTGGTCGACAAATGACCGGGGAAAATTTGGGAAAGTGAACATAAATTTTTACGGTAGCAGGTCACTCTTGAACATGACACTTCACTCCATCGTGGCTGTTGGCATTGGGTAATATTATTGACGGTTCATTCACACCTATGGTTCATCATACCTTCACTTCGGTTTTTGGTCAATGCTGCCAACTCATCTCAGTGTCACCGATATGTTCAAGATAAGTCATCCAGTGAATACTCATCCTTCTGCAATACTCATAAACCTTCATTCTCATGACAGTCATCCCTAGACATTACTATATCAAGTCATACTTTGTCTCCGAAATCAATAACTCCCGTTTCGCAATAAAGTGACTTCCTGTTAATGTCAAATCATCATCCAGGAAGTTCACTTAGAAACATCATCTTCCAGTATCATGAGTCTTGTTACAACATCGACAAGATCCTCATTTCTGGACTTTTGACTGAAATATTTTGTTTGGTGTTCGACATCAAATCATCAATTCACGCCTTACAAATGTACTGCAGTACCTTGAGAGGCATTAACATCAATGGTGGTTCTCTTGTGTTTGTTAACAGCTCACATCATTGGATGGTAATCAAACAATGTCTTACTATGTTTGACTACAAATCATATATTCACATGGATAGACTTATACCAGAACGATCGAGTGAACGAGATAAGAAGACCCCAGATCTAGTTTTAGCCATATGGGCTGCAATTTCTGGATTGTTGTACACATCATCTGTACAGTGACCTTACATACAAATCGTCATCCGAACATGGGCCTATATCTATAGGCATGTTTGTATTGGGCAACATTCCAATGTAGACAACTTTTTGAACTATGTACATGTTATTAGATAGTTTATGTGTTGAGCATGGGAATTCCTTCCTTCAGCAATTTGTGATCAAGAGGATATATCATAATGTAATGTATTGTAAGATTGATGCAGGTCACCACTCCGCTTCAGCTCCAGCCCATCACAGTGTAAAGAATCTCATTCAAAAAATATTGTTATTATTATTCTGACTTCATGCTTTAGGGGGAAATTGTTATAGGTCAATTTGGACACCATTCCCAATGACCTGGTTAAACTAGACATCATACCCAGAACCAATTAATAGGGTCTATCATCCCCTATCATTTCAGTTTCTACATGCCCTAAGACAAAGAAAAAGAACAAATCATCCATGACTTCCATTGCAAGACTTCCAAGATTTGAAGTGCATGTTATATCACCTATGAGCTCACTAATGCAGCCTTTCAAGGGACTAATTGCTTTGCATATGCAACTACCTCCATTCAAGGGTGCTCTGCAAAGCACTTCTCGACATTCAAGAGTGCGTTGGTCAATTGGGAGCAAAATTATCATTGTTCTGGAATCTCCACATGGCCAATGCCTTCTAGAAGAGTCCATATGTGTCAAAATTTGAATCCATGTGTCCATTGAACACCTATGAGTTGGGAAAAATGTCTTGCCTATTATTATAAATTCATTGATTGTGAAACTACCTTCAACTATTCTATAAATTGAGCACAGATCCTAGTGCTTGAAGAGGAAGAAATTTGGTAGAGAAATGATGTTGGAATCTCACTTGAGTGTTTGATTTGAGTGATATGCTACTGGAGAGATGTTCATTGTGATGAGGCTGGGATGATGCTGGAGTTGGTGACATCAAATCAATCGCTGGTTGTAACCTCCCCCTTCTATCCATTAATAAATATTGTTGCCTACTTCCCCACATATGTATCCATATAAGCTTCTATCTTTCATATCATGGATTCTTAGCTGATGTATATGTTTCATGTTTCATTGATTTTACTGATTAAAGTAAATATCCATCTATATATTGCAACCTCTTTGTTGTTTAGTGTTTATACTTGCAGGAACTAGTCTGGTGATCAAAGTTGGATTGGAAGCTACAACAAGAGGGACAGAAGGAGAATAGGAAGCGCTTGGAATCCAAATAAGTTTCCCCATATTTCTGTGTGTATTTACTATTAGGAAAAGTATCTACAAAGTCTTTGATTTGTTGTTATAAATGCATAGCACCACATTTAGGGAATGTGTTTTATCCGTAATTCATAGTTCCACATAGTATTTCTAAGGATCCTTTGGCAAGTGTGTAACCTTTAATTATCTCTTACTAATAGTGGTCAATAAGAGGGAATTTTATTCCACCATTTGCATTATTGTCTCGTTTGACTCATTGTGAGATTTTATTTTTGTTTTAGTTTAGTTTTGTTTCTTATTATTATATGCAAAAAACTACATTCCATAATATAACGTGCTTTATATATATTATTAGGTGTTCACTAACTTGCTAACCATCTTTTCCACCCGTGACCATAGCTTGTAGGCTACAACCATTCCTACCAAGCACCGGTGGATTGGTACACTTGTGCATAAAAAAAACCATTACAGGTAGGATCTGGAGGGGAATAATATCACTTCCCTATCCTAATGGAGCTGAAAGGGTCCAACAGAAAGCCTGATGCTCCCTTCAAATTCAATTCTAGTTGGTTAAAATAACCCAGCTTCAATTGACTAGTTAAATAATTCTGGAGGCATCCGGACCGGTCACAAGACACATCCCATGCATCGACCTTCATAGATAATATACAAATACTGAAACATGGAACTATCAACTGGGAAAGGGATAAAAAGATGAGGAATGAAGCAGATCTTAAACAAATTGGAGTGGAGTTGGAAATCTTGGAAAGCGTAGAGATGGATGGTTATGAAACAGAGGAGAAGAGATAAAGGACCAAACTTTTAGAGGCCAGGAGGAGGAAGATACTAAAGGAATTTGAAGAATAATGGAATTTTAAAATTTTTATTTATTTGGCTTTCTCCAGGGGACGGGAATTCAAATTTTTTTAAAAATTATGTGAAGGGAAGGGAGAACTCCAATACTATATAAAAAATGGATAAAGAAGAAGGAGGAAAAGATAAATATTTCAATGAAATGGAAAGTTTGGGCAGAGATCACTTCAAATTTTGAAAAGTGTAACCAGACCCAGTATTCATAATGACATGTAATTGTGACTTGTTTAAATGATGTAATAAAATTATTTTTGTAAGCCTTGCTTTATCGGTTTCATTAGCAAGTGATTTTATAGTTGACTCTCATTCGAGAGCGTTAGGATGTGTCATTTAGAGTCGAATAATTAATGTCATGTATAAAGAGCTATTCTTGAGAATATGCATGTATAAGAGTCTATAATATCCCTCCAAATACAAGCATAGTCAACCTCCAAAAGATCTTCATGTCGACTTAAAGTAGGAGTGACAAATTGATGTCGATTCACAGTAAGGAGACACATATATTCATCCTTGAAAGGTAGACTTACTTATATGAACCAAAAACTATAAATAGGTGTGAAGGGTCACCAGAGAAGGACAATGAATTTTAGATCTTTCTCTGGTTTTTTCAGTTCCCAATAACATAAATGCAGTGTGGGTAATCAAAGTTCGGATGCCACGACAGAGCTCGGGATTCTCTGAGTTTTTCAGAAGGCATTACAGGATGACTAACACAATCATAATTTTGGATACATCTCACTGTAAATATCACATTCTTAGGCCAATCACAAATTGTGATCTCTTCTGTTGAAGCCACTGTCATGATCTCGGTGGTAGTAGGATGGTGCAGTGTCATGAAAGGGTGTTTTGTCTACTCGATGTTATCACAGTCAAAGATGAGGGCGTAAATATATTGGTATTGTGCCTTGGAGTCAACTCAATGGTATCGGTGATGCCAAAATGATTTCAGTGATACATCAGTGATAATGGTCTCGGTATGGATTCAGTACCATCTCAGAGTTAAGGACTTCATGAAGGGGACAATATTGTTAAGGAAATGATGTAGATCTTGGTATAAAAGCAATGATGAAGATCTCGATGAATGAAGAAGGATTTGTGTCTTGGTCTTGGAGTGGCTAAATAGGTCAAGGGTCATGGTCTTGGTATTCGTCAATTAGAATCTCTACAAGAAGAATTTGTGTGGGTTTTCATTTCAAAGAGTGAGAGGTTTTGGCCCTGGATCATAGGCTACATGTTGTGTCTCTTGTCTACTCTATGTTCATGCATTGGTTACTGTTTGATGAAGAAGAACACTAATAATTTAACATGAAGAATATCCTAATATGAATAAGTAAAAATGCATTCACAAGCAATAACTAATAAACAGGAATATCCTAATGCAAATTCCATACACTTCTCAAATTGTTATTCGAGCTATGGTGCTAAAGTTAAAGAAGGGCATAAGATCTAAGAGATATTACTCAAGGATTTAATATGTTAACTCAACTTATAGAAGGGAACACACTCAATCTCAATGGAAGCTCAAGATCACAATGCAGATTGGAGCATAGAACCTTGGCAAAGTATTGGTGAAACCACAATGACATCTCCTCATTTTCTCGGCACTATATCACAATGAAGTTTCTCGGTGTAGTTTGGTTGTATTACAGCATAGAGTACAATGACATAATGGCTCGATGACGTGATGACATACTTAGTAATATGATAATATATGTTCCTGAATATTACAGTGGTACAACAACTCTATGCTATGATTCTATCACTTTGTCTCAATCATATGACACTCTTGATACTACCTCATTATTGGTAGAATTCTTGTTGCTAAAAGAGAAACACAGTTTGGAAAAATGATAGCTACAACTCGGTGCTATAAAAAGGTCCAGGATTCGGTGCAGTAACGATGACCCGGTTTCATCAGGTCAAGGTGGATCTTCATTGAAGAAGAAATTTTACCTTAAGAGGAACTCAAAGTATCTTGAAGACTAAAAGGTTTGCTCCTACTTATTCATGTGGTGTTGAACCAATTAATATTTATTTGGTAGACAATGCAATAGCTTCGGTTAAAGAAAACCCTGAAATGGCATGACCAGATAATTGTTTATCCAATGATGGATTTCACGCCACGGAATGGATCAAGGAACTAAGAGTGTTTCCAATACCGGCAGCAGCTGGGTAAAACCCTACTCTCCCAACGAGCAAAGGTTTAGTCTGTTCAAACCAATGTGGAAGAGGTTCCGGCTAATGGAAATTATTTACATGAGATAGGGCTCTGGCCAAATTGATTACCCCCTAATGAGGGTACACCTTGACTGATTAGTCAGTGTACATGCTTAATCAATCGTACAGACAGACTTTTGGTGCTAAGATCCAGAGTCGAGAGGGAAACAACCCAGATCGTACGCTAAGGTCCATAAGAAATCACTTAGTGGAAAAGGAAGTGATTGAGAGATAGAGGCACTATCATCATCCTCAAAGGTTTTAAGACAAGTTCCATCTCATTGAAGAAAGGACCACTTATCCTTATTATGCTCATTAAAGAAGCATAAAATTATCCTCAGAAATCACCATCAAACAAGGCATCCAGATCTAAAGGAGAAATCTCCTTTATTGAAGAAGGGATTTTCATTTGGAAGAAGATCATCCAAAAGTAGCACTAATACATATTCTTCATCCACCATCAAAGTGATCAAGCTGAAGATTTAATCTTCACTTGAAAAGTAATTATATTTCATTCTATAATCAAAAGTGGTTAAAATGACTTCTTATTTGCAAGGAGATCCATAAGATGTTTGGGTCATCAAACTCCTTGCATGGAAAAATAAGGATAGACATGATCCTTGAAGAAAGTAAAGTCATTGAACAAGGTCTCCTTTGAATACATGAAAAAATGGATTCCTATGAAAGGTCCCCTCATATAGCAATAGTGGAGATATCAAAGGATGTATATGATAAGCTCGTAAGATGTGTTAAAGCAGGTCATATCACTTAGACCTGATCTACATGAAATTCAAGGTACCAAAGGATGTAGGGATATATTCATAAGATCTCATCTATGAGATCTGGGAGAGATGATAAGAAGATAATAATCATTGTTCTAAATAATAAGGAAGGAAAGATAAGTTTAGAAAATTTAGTTCTCATAAAATAAAGTAGAGAATATCGAAGATTCAATGTTATGGAAAAGGTATGGACATTCCAGAAAGGAAGCTCATATCACTGGAAAGATGGAGGAAGCTGAAGAGAAGAATGATTAAGATAGTCTCCCTCACAAAAGTCTTGTCATGGCTCCTAAGTATTTTGTAGGATATAGAAGTAAAAATTAATAAGATGCATTGTGGCATAATGGAAGCATTAGAAAAAAGATCTTGTAACATCATCTTGGGAACCTTATTGGAAATTTAAAGAAGGGAAGAAGTCATCTAGGACTAGACTCATCATACATCAAGTCAAGAAGAAAACATTTACTGGATAGGGATATTCAAGATCCTCAATATTCTCTGATGGAATGTTCGTTGAAATATTCAATGATCTAGAGAGGAAGCAAGTGTTTAATTAGGAACTCCAAATTGTGGAATTCATGGGATGATGGGATGATGACATAAAGTAGATCAAGGGATTGAATATCTTTCAATCAAGGAAGCTGCTGAAAGAAGCCTAGATGACCTGAAGCTAAATGAGGTATGTACACTTGTATTTAATATTATAATATCATGTCATATGGTTGCAGGTAACATGGATCACTAATTCTATCTTGAGAAGCATGATCAAAGGAAAAGGATCTCTTCCTTTGAAAGGATGCAAGTCACGCTAGATGAAATCAACTTAATATGTCCTCATATGTAGTATGAGGTGGTTGAATACAATCAAGGAACTCCGATTGGAAGCTCCTGGGAATGAAATTTCTGACAAAAGGAAGGAAGAGATCATGAGATATGCAACCATGGTAAAGACAATCAACATCCAAGAAGACTTGAATAGGAAATCTCCCAGAAAGATATGAAGACTCTGATGGAAGTCTGAAAAAGATGGAGACCCTTGACAATGTATATCTTTGGGGGATATTTCAACATGTATGCATGATGTTGATACCTATAGGAAGATGTCATGATGGAAGACCATCACAATGGTAATTTTTATTTAAGTGTTCATATTTATTTTTAACAATATCTGGATGGTCTTATGTAGGGTTTCAAAAGGAAGTATATGTCTTCCACCATTGATAACCATGTGGTAGGATGAAATATCCTTGAAGATATATGGTATGAAGAAAGAAACATGACATGAAGCAAAACCAGATGAATACTATTGGATCACTTTCTGATGAAAGGAATGATGACATGACTCATGGATGAAAGTGATGGATGGTTTGTGCCCTATGAAGAGATCCCAAAGAATATAGACTCCATATCAAAGAAGAAATTTATGGCATCGAAGGAAGGAGTTCTTCAAAGTAGCTGGTTGTACCATTATTTACACCTCAAGAGATATTGTAGGTCCTTGATTAAGAGGGAGCCTAGAAACAAGTTTCTTACTTGATAGAAACTTGGAAATTCCTCCCTAATTGAGAGGGAGAGATAGAAACATTATTATGGTCTTCAACTAGGAAGACGAAATGGAGGATTGGGTAATCATCTGGAATCCGATACTCTTTGAGGATGTAGTATGACATCCAAGATAAGAGGAGTCATGAAAGGACTGATATTCTTTGAGGTTTGGGAATCCAAGATAAGAATAGTCCTAGACATACTCTGAGAGAACCAGGGTGGGGTATGTTCCGAGAGAGACAAAGATGAAGGTGTCTATTAAATCATTGGTATCGCCAACATTTATCTCAAGATCTTGTGGAGAGATGGAACTATTAGTAAAGGCCTTACTATGTAACAATGTTGGTTGATATAATGTTATACATATGGGTTACCAATCTAATTCTTCTTATGAGAAAATCTTCATATTGAGAATGACTAAGTACCAGTATGAATAACTCCCTACTTAAGAGGGAGTTTTTAAAAATATTACTAGGATTGGGATTCATAATGAAATGCAATTGTGACTTGTTTAAATGATGTAATAAAATTATTTTTGTAAACCTTGCTTCATGGGTTTCATGAGAAAGTGATTTTATAGTTGACTCTCATTTGAGAGCATTAGGATGTGTTATTTAAAGTCAAATAATTAATGTCATGTATGCATAGCTCTTCTTGAGCATGTGTCAATGTATAAGAGTCTACAATAGCCCTCCAAAGACAAGCATAGTCATCCTCCAAAATATCTTCATGTCGACTTCAAGTAGGAGTGACAAATTGATGTCAGCTCACAGTAAGGAGGGGATCTATTCATCCTTGACAGATCGACTTATTTATATGAACCAAAAACTATAAATAGGAGTGAAGGGTCACCACAAAAGGACAATCAAGTTTAGATCTTTATCCAATTTTTTTAGATGGAAATAAAAGGAACGAAGTGAGGGTAATCAAAGTTCGGATGGCACAATAGAGCTTGGGATTCTCTGAGTTTTTAGGAAGGCATTATAGGATGACTAACAAAGTCATAATTTTGAATACATTTCACGATACATATCACAGTATCGAGCCAATCAAAAGATGTGATCTCTTCTGTTTAAATCACAATCATGATCTCGGTTGCAATAGGATGGTACTATGTCATCAAAGGGTGTTGTGTCTACTTGGGGCTATCACAATCAAAGATGAGGGCACAAATATTTCGGTACTGTGCCTTGGTGTCAAATTAATGGTCTCGATGATGCATCAATGATCTCAGTGATACATCAGTGATAATGGTCTTGGTATAGATTCTGTACCATCTTAGAGTTAAGGACTCCATGAAGGGGACAACATTGTCAAGGAAATGATGTAGATCTCGGTATCAAAGCGATGATGAAGATCTCGATGAAAGAAGAAGGATTTGTGTTTTGGTCTTGGAGTGGCTAAATTGGTCAAGGGTCATGGTCTTGGTATTTGTTAATTGGAATCTCTAAAAGAAGAATTTGTGCGGGTTTTCCTCTCAAAGAGTGAGAGTTTTTGGCCTTGGCTCATAGCTTACATGATGTGTCTCTTGTCTACCCTATGTTCATGCATTGGTTACTATTTGATGAAGAAGAACACTAATAATTTAACATTAGGAAGATCCTAATCTGAATAAGAAAAAATGCATTAAAAACCAGTGACTAATAAAGAGAAATCTCCTAATGCAAATACCCTAGATTTCTCAACATCAAAAACCTATTTAAGGCTCCAAAGGATGCTTCCATCGCCGAGGTCACCAAGGTGGATCAACACTTTCCTAGATATGCGGAGGAGGAATATAATGATTTAATTATGACACTTGTGTCAAAAATTGAAGTTGAAGAAGTTCTAAAATCCATGAAAAAAGATAAGATTCTAGGACCTGATGGCTGGACTGTGGAATTCTTCCAACATTTCTTTGAATTTATAGGGGAAGAAATAGTTGAGGTGGTGGAAGAATCCCGGATAAGGGGTCATGTACATGATCCATTAAAATCTCCCCTTATAGCTCTAATTACAAAATCGGATGACCTTGGATCTTTTGAGGAGTTCAGTCCAATATCCCTTTGCAACTGTTTCTACAAAATCATTGGTAGAGTAATAGAGATTCGTCTAAATCCAATCCTTTCCAGGAATATATCAAAGGAACAATTAGGTTTTCTTGATGGTAGACAGATCCATGAGGCTATTGGAGTAGCCCAATAATTGATGCATATCATTAAAAGAAGTAAAAAAAAAGGCTTGATAGTCAAAGGCTTATAACAAAATCAACTGATTATACCTTCAGATTCTTATGACTCATTTGGGTTTTTCATAGGTTTCATAAATTGGATCATGGGATGTATAACCAATGTGTCATTTGTAGTTCTCATAAATGGGGAAGCCTCTCCCTTTTTCCACAATCAAAGGGGAATTAGGCAAGGATTCCCTTTATCCCCCCTCCTGTTCTTATTGGAAGTTGAAGGCGTTAGCTAGCTGATATTTGTTGCTAAGCGGAATGGCGACCTAAAAGGAATTGAAATTGCAAAAAAAAATTTCATTTCCGACTTGCTATTTGTAGATGATATCCTTCTATTCAACGATGGCTCTAGAGAGGACATTCAATAGTTGAAGACTTCTCTTGATTTTCTCCTCAAAGCAACTGGAATGTCCATTAATGTTTAGAATTCCCCAATTGTTCACACAAGTTTTTCAGGGATTAAGGTGGAAACAATTACCTCGATACTTCCCTTTAAATCATAGCCTATGGGAGAGAACTTCAAAATATCTTGGTTTTCATTTAAATCCAGACTCATATAGGAAACGATACTGGAATTGGCTGCTCACAAAAATTGAAAACCATATAAAATTATGGAGTTTCAAGTGGCTATCGAGAGTGGGAAGATTGGTTCTCATAAAATATGTACTTATGGCTATCCTGATATATTGGAAAACTTTAACATGGGTTCCAAAATGAATATAATCCAAAATAAGGAAATTGTGTAGTCGGTTTTTGTGGGAAGGTGTTAAAGAGGACATGGTTCTTCCCTGCATAGCGTGGGAAAAAATTGTGCGACCTAAAGCTTGGGGAGGCTAGGGAATAAATGAGCTCCAATATTTTTTTATGTCCTTGGCGGCTAAATCAGGGTGGCAATTTTTAACTAAGGATAATTTATGGATGGATGTGGTAAAAAGGAATTACATAGACCCAGAACCTATGGATGATTGGATGAGGAGGGTATATAAAAAATAAACAAACTCTTCTACGATATGGAAGAAAAAAATTGACACATTTAGTATCATGGAAGTCGAATTAGCCTGACACATAGGTAATGGTGAAAAGCTCCCAATTGGTCTCGAACCTTGGGTGAGCTGTAATGAGGTTATCCACTTTCAAGGGAAATCCTGTATTTCTCAAATATAGCCATGGGGTTACATTCCTAAATCAGATCGAGAAATTTGAATCCTCAACCATTTGGTATCAAGGTTGGAAAATATCCGAGGACCTACTCTTATAAGCTTGTTGGGGAGAAGAATGGAAGATATTTATCAGAGAATTGAAGCACACAAATGTCAGGATCAAAGACATATCCAATTCCATTCGAAGGGCTCATGCTCCATTTGGAATTTACTCTAAAAAATATGGTTATATCTACTTGATGACTAGGAAATATTGGGGGTGCAGGAGTGGTGGTGTAATTTTTTATGGAATTGTAAAGCCCTACAAAAGCAAGACTCTTCTTCTGGTGCATTCTAAAAAACAAAGTTCCCACTGGGGATAACCTTCAGAAAAGGAAAAAACATGGGTCATGATGGTGTATTTTATGCAAGAATGCTGAAGAATCTATTTCCCATCCTCAAGATGAGAGTGATTCCTACCCGGAGAGCATGCTAACTGAATATCTAAGTGATGCCGATGACATGAATTGAGGAAGCTATTGTTCACTATTAACTATTTTAATTTATGTATTTTAAAATTTCCTAGTTCATATTTGGAGATACCTTAAGGAAAATTTTTAATGTAGTATGAAAATGGACATATATCATGATTCTTATAAACATGTAAGCTCCAATTTACACTTGTTATCAAACTAGAAATTTTGAAATTTCAATATGAATGTTGAATGTTCAATGATGTGCATGTTTAAAAATTTAAAGTTTAAATCATAAATATTTTAATTTTCTTAAGTTAAAGTTGACAAATATACAACTTCATATATATTATAATTTATAAAATATAATATTTATATATTATATATAAAAATTATAATATACACTAAAGAACCCACACACCTGTTTCAAAAAATACCGTACCCATCTCCATTCCAATACGGAATCCCACATTTCTTCCTGTATATTATGGTATATATTTATGGAAATCTAAACCTATAAAATTTAATTTAATTTTTATTCACTACGTTACACAATCAGAATGATGTAGCCACTCCCATTCACTATACTTCAATTTCAATGTTATTTTTAAATATATATGTCAAATACAAGTAGTAGCAGCAAATACTTGCTAGAGACCATCAAATTTCAAGCTTGCATGTTGATCGACTGGTTTCCACTTGGACATCGATTATGAATTTCAATAGGTGAGATAATCCATGGGCATTGAAATCATGATGGCACCATTCTTCCAACACCAAAACTGAAAGTGAAACATGGTTGCTGCCACAATCTTCCAAGTCCTTCCCCTCCTTTTTTCATAATTCTTTTAGCCAAAACACTGCCACCATACAATTGTGCTTTTGGTTCTAATCTCTGTGATGATTTCACAGGCATTTATTTGCCGTTCGACTCCCCAATTACGTAGTTTAAATGACGATACCTATTTTCCAGTCTAAAGAACCATTAATTCTAGGAGGTTCTATATGCTCACAAGTTAGATTTAAATAAATTAAAATTTAACGATCAGTATATACAGCCCCATCGTATTAATAGTTCTAGATCAGGAAATATTGGTTCCTAGTTTAAACATGCCACGTTTTTGTCAAGAAAATAATATAAATTCTAGTGCTGAAATTTTTGAAAATCTCACACTTCCGCATTAATTAACTATTTAAACACTTCTGCATTAATTTATTGAAAATTTCCTTTTTTTTCAATAAAACTTCTTGAAAAAATACTTACCAAGTGAAAAATTCACAATGCACACAAAATTGTGGTAAGTTCAACGACGCTCTTTCCAAAAAATATTGGCAAATTAGGAAATTGCTAGCTATGGGGCAGATAGAGGAGGCCAAACCGACGAAAAATTGTGCTTTATTCGCCTATTGTCAGAATCAATCAGACAGACGGATGGCTTGCCAAAAATTAGTACATATAATTTGTAGAAGGGTAATCCGTGAGATGGTGTGAATTGATATGAGGGACACAGACATTTTTCATCTGCCCCATTATTTTGAGATGACGATGACGTACTGTTATTAGCCCCTTGGTTATAATCATTGACAAGCAATACAGGGAAGACAATTCAATCATCCCATCATGAATGTTATAATTGGAACCTAACTATTTGCAACCAATATGTTTTAGAAATTTTGCGAGACTCTTTGGTGAACTCCAACCATAGAAATTGAGAATTATAATTTTGAGCCATTGGTCATACCTTAAGGCTCAAGTATTTATAGCTGAAATGCATATGGAAGACTTCATGGAAACGCCTATGGCATGCACAACATGTGTGCAAAAATGTATTACATTATCTCACATGCCTTTGGATTGGGGTGGCTCATCCTTTTTCAAAATCATGGAGCCCATGTCCTCTTCCAGATTGGTGGGTGAAGTATTATATTACTCTTCATAGAATTGTATTTAGTGAAAACATATTTCAAAATTTTGTAGAATGCTTTGTATTAAGTATGCTAAAGATAATAGATGTGTTTTTCCCATAGGCAATGCATATTTGGAATCAAAATTGCTAGCTACCACTATGTTTCATAGGACATATGCAACAATACACAAGTCACGTATACTAGAAACTTGTTACTCATCCTAAGGTCAAAACAATCCCCATAATTATGGGGCACTTACATTTCTAGCGAAGCCAATTTGGGCCAACGTGTCATGGGAGTTGGAACTTAGGTGTGAAGGTTGACAAGCTTCCTTTTGATCAATAGAGCTATTACATTGAAATTTGAAATATTATTAGGTGTATATCCTCCACTCTCTTTGAATGAATTGATGAAATTTTCATTTTGTGGCTTCATATTTCCTCTCTAGCCTATTCTCACTACCGTAGCTTTTGATGCTCCATAAAAACTACTTGGATCTCGATCTCCACCTAAATATTTTCTAGTCTCTAGCTAAAGGGTATTACAAATTTATGAATTCCCTTGCCATATGAGTTTCAATGTATATCTAGAGCATCTCCAAGAAAGGTTTTACAATCCTAAAATTGTTTTCTCTGAAAAGAAAATTTCTCTATATAGCCTTATGGGTGATTCTTGTGATGTCCCTTTCCAATCCATAGAAGCATGAAAAGGTTGGAAACATAGCCTAACTGGATCCTATGGGCTATTGGCATAACATAAAGGGTTTTCCAGAATAAAATAAATAATAATTAAATAAAGGGGGTAAAAATCAATTTAGAAAATTAAATTGACCTGTGGTTTTCGGAGGAGCAAACTTTTATTAAAAGGAGGTGACTCAAAGGAAGGGTGTGAAGAAATTATTTGTGAATTATGAAGGAGCTTGAGAAGTTTTCCGTGTGAGGGAAATACCCTCATTATTTCAAAATTTTGGTGTTAAGGTACACACTCTAGCTTGTGGTGGTTGGTTTCGGTTGTTGTAAATCCACCTAAGCTAGCCATTGTGATATTTGTATATAAATTGAGTCAAAATTCAGTATGGGGTTGAATTGTCAAAGAAAGGGTTGGAATCCTTGAGTAGCAGTGAATTGATTTACAGTTCAGTGGAGGCCGAATCTATTTGATTCTAACAGGTTGAATTGCATATTTTTTGCTAGCGAATTTGTGGTGCTTCAGGGGGCTGAGTTAATTGAATTTAAGGAGGAAAATGATCTAATTCTTCAAGGATGAATTATTGTTTCATTTGCTAGAATTTTTCATGGAGATTATTATTTTTGTCATGTCTATTTATATTAGCTAACATGTGGTAGTTTCACATGGTGACATGAGGTAGCTGTGAAAATTCCAAACTGGAATCCTAACAACTGATATTATTTTTCCTAATTGTTAATTCTAGTTAAAATTTTCTATGTTGTTTCCAACGGAAAATATCGAAACAAATACAATGCAACCTTCAAAAATAAAAATTGTGGAAGAATAAATGTCGGAAGAAATGTTATTACACACACATAAAATAAGACAATTATTTTGGACAAAAGTCCCCGTAAAAATCCAACTTTGGAAAACTAGTACAATAGATGATGATTTTAATATTAAGCAGCAGTGAAAATAATATGAGTACAACTAGATGCCGAAGCTCGAAATCCTATAGAGAAATAATGGCAAGAAAATTATAGTGAGGAAAATTTTTCACTCCATAGTCAAATTAGGGCTCTAACCTCAACTTCAGGCGAGTTGCCCAAATTGGATCTCTGCAGCTTCTGCGTCACACTAGCGCAGTCACTTCTGCACTTAGTTCGAACCGGATTTTCCTCAAGCCGCCTAGTCTGTTGTTATCTGGTAAAATGTCTCTCCTGCCCTTTGCAACCTCTGTCCAATTTCTGGCACTAAAACTCGTCTTTCCCTAGAAGAATCGAAACTTCCTCTAGAGGCTACTGTGTTGCCTCTACGTCAGCCTCTCTGCAAATGCACCCATCAGATCTAGAATTCTTCCTATGGCTTCACCCTCTCTGTCCCTCTTCCTCACTACTTTGATCTCACAGGCTCTCTCTTTGGCAACTGTTTGTTGCTACTCTGGAAATTGATCTGCTCATGAAATCAAACCTCTCAAGTGCATTCTACAAGTGCCCATCAAATTCTTCTTATAATCCTCTATTGATACTTCAACGACCAAGATTAAATCTTAATCGATGGCTAGGATTAACTTGAAGTTGATCTGTGTGAGTTTCAATATCATTCATGACTTGAATTAATTAATTATGATTAATTAACCATATTCCCTAAGTTCAGACTTAGAAAATATTTAAAAGTTGGATAATAATATAATTAAGTCACTTCTAGGCGAAATTTCCAAAAACAATTTTTCGGTTTTGGAGAACTCATGTATTCTAGCCTCTCCACAAAATTTTGTGGCTAGAACACATCCGATGCTACAAAAACTAACACTCCCTCTTAGTGAATAATTTTTTCTAGTGTTGCACCTGCTACCACAACACCTTTTCTTTGCACCATTACCTGTCACGCTGCTGATGTCTGGCTTTTGTTGCCCCCTGACTACTACACAACTATGATATGAGATGCATTTTTGTTGTTACTAACCCTACTGAACTGTTTCCAACACTGAATATGCACTGCAACTCCCTCCCATCTGTTGCTGCTGCAACTGCAATGTCTGTAACTGAAATAATGAACTAATTGTGTTCAATATGATGCATCCATCACTCGATTCCAGACTGCTACTAGCTACTGCACTGTCCACTGAAGACTCTATGATATTGCTGACTCTGCAATGTGCCAACTACACTACTACCAACTATGCACTGTGCTATCCAGTATCTGACTGCAACTAGTCTCTCCAACTGTCATTTTTGCATTTGACTGCACCAACTGCCACTGGTCCATCCTGCTACTAAATACCTTGAGCCCCTTGTAGCTAGGTATTGATCCAATAGGTGGAATCATCAAGGACCCTTCCCATCTGTATCACTCTAGGGATACAAAACCAAGTCACCCCACCTCACTCCTGGAGGCATATCGATGAACATTGCGAAGTCTTCCTCCAGCTTGGAGGGAATCCTATCGATCTCTACAGAAGTTGCCTAATGGTCCCGTTTCTCCTCCTTTTACTTATTCCTGAGAGGACACTTGGTATTGTAGTGACCTAGCTCACCACACTTGAATCATTATACCTTCGACAAGTCCTTCTTCTTCTTCCTCTGCTCCCCCTATCCCTGACTGGGACCCTTAGATGCAAGGGCCACATTCTCCTCTTCCTTCACCTGTTTCAATCCACTGTTGGTGCCACAGATGGAGCTCTTCAGAAGATCTCGCCTCATCTCCTCATGTTGCAAGTCATCGCACATCCTATCCCATCTAAGTAGCATGTCTCTGTCCAATATAATTTGGACAAATACTTGCCAATCTTGTGAGACACTATTGAGCACCAACCACACTAGCTTTGAGGCTTAAGGCACTACCCCAGCCACCAACAATTGGTCCCAGACCTCCTGAATCCTAGTGAGGAAAGGGTCTATTCCTTCCCCTCTCTGCATCCAGATGCATCCCATATTCTCCTTGAGATACATCTTTCGCTGCTCAGAAGTACCCTGATACAACAAAGCAAGAGCATCCCACATCTGCTTAGTATCTTTGCCAGCGATATGTGAGACCACATGATCCATAACTCCATCACCTCCTTTCTGTACTCATTTAGCTGATCCACATCCATGGGAACTACCACCACATTATTGATATATGCCTTGAGATCAAACTCATCTAGAAGGAAGGAGATCCTTCCCTTCCATATGCCATAGTTGGAAGCACCATCCAACCTGTCATGATCTTGAAGCCCAACAGTGGCCATCTCAAGAAATTTTGAATATATCCTCTTCCCTTCTACTCATCTATTCACATTCCATTCTCGAGTAAGAGACTTTTCTCACAACGTCTACTAGTCCGCAAGGGAAATCGAACTTGAGAGTAGAAGTTCCCTGAGAAAAAAATTTACTCAACGTTTGCTCTTCTTCCTTCCACTTGACACTAGCTATGCTCTAGAAAAATCTTGCAAAACTACTACTTCTGACTAGATATCTTCCTGTGAAAATAGTAGGCTACTCCCTCTTCCTCTGGAGCTACTCGATCTGGAGAAATCAATTTTTTCTGTCGCTCTCTCAGAAAAGTTGAATCTCGTCAAGTGACTCAGCCTCTTAGCAAAAATGATTGTGTTGCCTCTGGGGTTTTAATTTGTTTTCCACACTAAACATCAAAAATCCTTATGTTTTCTCTATTGAGCTCTCCAAATAATCATCTACACTCTGATACCATGCGAACATTCCACACCGAAATCCTATTGCAACAATTGATATTATTTCTTCTAATTGTTAGTTCTATTTAACAATTTTTGTGTTGTTTCCTACGACAAATATCGAAATAAATACAATGAAACCTTCACAAATAAAAATTGCAGAAGAATAAACGTTGGAAGAAATTCTGTCACACACACATAAAATAACAATTATTATTGGACGAAAGTTCCCGAAAAAACCGAACATGGGAAAAATAGTGTAGCAAATGAGGGTATTAATACTAAGCAACAACGAAAATAATATGTGTTCAACTAGATGCCAAAACTGGAAATCATACAAAGAAATACTAGAAAGAAAAATCTAGTGAGGAAATTTCCTCACTCCACAAGAAAATTCAGGGTTTAACCTCAGCTCCAGGTGAACCGTCCAAACTGGCTCTACGCAGCTACTAACATAGTTACTGATCAAATAGGAAATATTACCTCAAAGTGGGAACTCTAACAAAAAAAACATCAAAAAACCATGAAAAAACAACACGAAAACGAAAAGTTGTATTCTGGAATAACATTTTTTTTTCAGAGTAAATTTTCGACATTTTTTAAAAAACTTGTATTTTGGAATAACCTTTTTTTTTTTTTTTTTTTACTTCGGGGTAAATTTTCAACATTTTTTAAAAATGGAAGTAAAAGCCAATTTTTTATGTGCTAAAAACACCCCAAAAATGGAAAGTGTTGAAACAAAAATTTTAGAATAATAAAAATTTATATTAAAAAAAAGAAAAAAAAAGAAAAAGAAAAAGAAAACAAGAATTATTATATTTTTTAAAGTAAAAAATAAAAATAAAAATTTAAGAAAAAAAAACATTTTTAAAATCAAAATTTAAAAATATATTAAAAATTGAAAAAAAAAAAATTAAAAATTAAATTTAAAAGAACAAATAAATTATAGAAAAGAAAATAAATTTAAAATATACAAATTAAATTAAAAAAATGAAATAGAAATTTTTTATTAAATTAAAAACAAAAAAATTTAAATTTTAAAATAAAATATTGAATTGAAAAATATATATTAAATTTTAATAAATTAAAAAAAATAAAAAATAAAAAATAGTATTTAAATTAAAATTAAAAAAAATTGAAAAATTGATTAAAAATGAAAAATATATAAGAATATTAAATTAAAAAAAACAAATAAATTATATATATATATATATATATATATATATATATATATATATATATGATGATGATGATGGTGGTGGTTAACGTCCACTGAGACCAATCTTTGGTCCACTACTACATTTGGCAGAAATTCCGACACTTGGTTCCGACGTTTTTGACCAAATGTTGGAAATTTCCCCAAATTTTTTCCATCCAGCCCGAAACCGTCGCTATACCGACGTTTATAGAAAAGTGTCGCAATATCGACACTTAGAAAAGTGTCGCAATTGCGACGTTTGGAGGAAGACGTGGCAATTGCGACACTATGGCCCAAAGCGTCGCTATTGCGACGACTGCCTCCAAACGTCGCAAGTGCGACACAATGTCTAAGTGTCGCAATTGCGACGTTTGGAGGCCTTCGTCGCAATAGCGACGCCTTTTCCACCGTCGGTATAACGACACTTATATGCGCGCTAAATAAAAATACGAAACTTATATGCGCGCTACATAAAAATGATTTTATTGTTTCGTATCCGTCGCAATAGCTACATTAACGTCTGATATCACGCGCACATTCGCCCTCCGCTCTTGCAGAACAGCATTCGCCCTCAGCATTTGCCCTCAGCTCTTGCAGAACAGCATTTTCCCACAGCATTCGCCCTCAGCATTCGCCCTTAGCTCTTGCAGAACAGCATTCGCCCTCAGCTCTTGCAAAATCGTAAGTTCTTACTGCAGGCCCTTCCTCCTATAGTAGGGTTGACTCTATTTGGGTTTTTTTGGTCAATTCCATTGGATTGTGTTAGGCTGTAGGGTTCTCTCTAGATGTCAAGAATCAAAATTCAATACCCTCTATTATCTTCATCACCCAATACAAGATTTAATTTTTTCCCAAAGAAACGCTTATTAATTTGGCAGCCATTATTTCTCCCTGCTTTAAAAACCCTACATTTAAATGAAAACAAGCATTGCATTTCAACTACAAAAATCTATTTGTGTTCAAATGTACATGTGTGCTACATTAACGTCTGATATCACGCATGCATTCGCCCTCCGCTCTTGCAGAACATCATTCGCCCTGAGCTCTTAACGAACGACGTCGCCCTGAGCTCTTGTAGAACAACATTCTCTCTGCATTCGCCCTTAGCTCTTGCAGAACAAAATTTTCCCTCAGCTCTTGCAGAACAACATTCGCCCTCAGCTTTTGCAAAATGGTAAGTTCTTACTGCAGGCCCTTCCTCCTATAGTGGGGTTGAATCTATTTGGGTTTTTTTGGTCAATTCCGTTAGTAGGGTTCTCTCTAGATGTAAAGAATCAAGATTCAATACCCTCTATTATCTTCATCACCCAATACAAGATTTAAATTTTTCCCAAAGAAACGCTTATTAATTTGGCAGCCATTATTTCTCCCTGCTTTAAAAACCCTACATTTAAATGAAAACAAGCATTGCATTTCAACTACAAAATCTATTAGTGTTCAAATGTACATGTGTGCATCACTTGTGTAGGGTATTCCTTTTCCACTTTCACATTATCCAAGAATGTGTGCAGTATAGTTCATATTTTTTGTGATTTATATTATCTTGAAAAAGGAAAGGCAAATTATTTCCCATGGAAAAAGAAGGTTTTCCCTTTTTACTACCGGAAATGGTACAACAAAGTTCCATTTCTACCCGAAACTCCTATGAAAAAGGAACCAAATAAAGGCCATGTCCTCAATGGACATCATTTGGCTTTGAAAATGGCCATTGCACCGTGTTGTTTCTTATATTACATCATGATAGTTTCTTAGGTCATTTCTTGTTTCTTGAGATGAAAAACAACCAAAGAAATTGTGAAGATCCTTTCAAGAAATAAATGACCATTTCTCAATGATATCTCAACTATTTTTTATTTTATTCAGTGGTTGCTTACTTTGAGAGAAATTTGACACTTTTATAAGGAATATAACATAAAAACACAAAATGGGAAGGAATTGATGAGGTAGATGACCTTTAGTTGTTGTCGATTAAGAATTGATAATACACGATGCATGTTCTGTACTACAAACTAGATTCCTTCCTGGAGTTAGGACACAGAGTATTGAATCAAAGTTGTAGTTTCTAACTTCTTGTATTAGTTCATCAATCTTGAAATTCGGACATTGCATGTCTTCATTGCTTCATGTTTGAATAATTTTCATCATATCGTACAATAGGAAATTAGGAATTATGATTATTATTACTTTATGGATCTGTTAAGTTAATTTTAAGTTTGCATGGTTTAGTGTGAAATTATTCTAGTGTGCCCCTAGGCCCAGGTGAAGGAATGCCAAGGACTGAGAACCCTAGTTTTTAAATGGTATTGCTTCTTATACCCAAAAACCCCTCAACATCACTTCTTATTAGTTCTTAACAATAGTGTTGTAAACAATTTGAGAATTGATATAGAAAAATCTCGCACTTCTCAAGATAAAGTCCTAAAGCTAAAGTGTGATACCATGTGTAATTCAATAGCCCCATTGTCACCTCACCAACCTCTTTTCACTTCGGGCTAGCTCTCCTCCAGCTCAAGGGGGGTTCTCCCTAGTATATGTTAGGGATCTAATGGCCCAACCAAACCAAGTCAAGAGCCCCCTAACTCTCTATGTTTACTACTATCAATCAAAATATTGAACAATAGGGTCAGACATGCATCCTGAAGATAAAATTTCCAGGGTATTTTTGGGTAATTTCAAAGGGAAAGTCCCCAAACACATATAATAAAGGAATTATAACGTGATTTCAAACATTAAATATCAACAAAATCGTTTAAAGGATATTGAAAGGAAAAATGTGATGGAAGATAGAAAGTGCCTTACTTAAATTCTCTAAGGATTTTTCAATAGTTGCTCCAAAAGCTTCACTTCAAGGCCCTTCAAGATCGTCTCCAACAATGCTATACCATCAGCTTCAACAATGTTGCTCCAAAAATGTCCTCAAGGTCTTCACAACAAGTTTACTAGAAGTTTCTACAACAATATATTCAATAAGGTCTTCATTGTCAACTCGTCTCTTGTTTGGGTGCCTTAATGTGCAATGACATATTTCCAGGACTGAATTCAATGCAAGGCATATTTGAAACTCTAACTCTGTCATCTGATGTCTTATTAGAAATTATTTCAGTTTTCATTTTGTGTTTTCAAGTTAGATATTGATTTCAAGTTTTTAAATTTATAATTTTATTGAAATGTGGCAGACTGATCAGAGCAGAGAAGGAACAACCCCGAGACGGGATGATCACGGAAAGAGGCCAGCGGAAGAACATGTAAAGTGCCAGCATTGCTCTATCTTCAGGTATTTTAGTTATTTACATAATTGAAATAATATTAATTTTTTTCAAACATGCAGACACCTAGCCATGGTACGCCTGATGATTCCCTCTTTGAGGAATAGCTTTCTTCATCCCTATCTCCAGTGTTCTTGTTGCGAAAAAAGGCACGAGATGCAAGGTCGGAATTTAATACTTTGATAGACGCGCCTCAAACACCTAAAACAGAAGAGAGGATAAAACAACTTATGAGCCAGCTAGAAACATATCAGGTAATAATAAAAAGTCAAAAGGATTTTTTTTTGTTCTGCATGAGATGAATTGTGATAGTTTGATTTTTAATTTTTACATTGAATAAACTAACAAAAAGTTCTTTTGTATGTAGCATTTTCTGGCACTTGCTGAATCCGGTGTTGGTGGTAGTGGGACACAAGGGCAAGAGATTGCCCAACAACCCTCTCATACACCTTCTACTCCTTTAGGTGCCAGCCAAGAAACACACCCTGCCCAAGCAGACACCCAGCCAACCGCTGAATGTGTTGGCAATGATGAGGCTGATATGGCCAACTACATTATTGCGTTTCCTGGAGCTACACGTGTCAGCTCCATAGGGACCATTAATGGCACGTTGTTGGTGAACGATGAAGGTGTCTCTATAAATCATGTACAACTCCCAGGTAAATTTTAATATTTTAACTATTTCATGTACTTTATCTAAAACATATTTATCATGATTTTTATTTTTAAATTAATGATAATATCTTTCTTTTTTTCTGTGTAGGAAACAATGAGTTCTACAGGTTTTTGGAGAGCCATGCGTTGGTAATTTTTGGCCCAACCATACGCACAAGGTGGAATTCCCAGAATTCCAACCTGAAAAAATAACTTCTAGATTATCTAGAAGCCCTTTTGGGGTCGGCACATTTGACAGAACAACGGTGGCTCGGGTAGCCGGAAAATATTTGAAATATACCAGGGACACCTATAGGACACAATTGCAATTTAACCCTAGATACGAGCATCCTCTCACAGTTCCAGAGAGTGAGTGGAGAGCACTCATCCATGACGGAAAAGAGAAAAGGGCAAAGAAAGAAGGAAAAATGCCAACTGGACCCGCAAGGTAAATTACAACTTTAATTCAATAGCTTTAATATTCTCTATGTCTAAAATAAAAGTGTGCTACGTCATATCTGACTTTAATCTTTTGATGCTAGGTTTCCTGACACCTCAAAGGCAACCAAAGCTAGGATTGAAAAAAAAGGCCATCACAAGCTAGGCCAGGGCGGCTACTTGAAATTGGCCGCAAGAATTGTAATTAAGTAGCTAAACATCTTATAATTAATTGTATCGCCTTCCAACGTTTTTGTAATCCTATCAAATATGATTAAAAATACACAATCATATGTAATGTAGGGTGATGAATTCAGAACAGAAACTATAGAGGAAGATAAAAATATCGCTTTCCATTTCGGCTATCAAGCCGTAGTTGAACATCGCATAAGCTTGGGGCAGGTCCCAAGATCCAGAATGCTTGATAAGGTAAAACATTAACCTTTCAATATGTTTGTTTTCATCCATAAATTTAATGTCTAACAACTTTGTTTAAATCAGGGGAGCAACACTACCGACGACGCAAATAACCCAGTTTTAGAGCCAAATGTGGATGATCCTCACATGCAACTTGATCATTGTAGTAGGGACCGGGCCGACAATGCTACTATTAGTGAGGGCGGTGATGGTAATTAATTTCCACTTATAATTTTTTCTAATTATACCTTGATGGTTGTCCTTATAACATTTTTTTTTTAAATGACAGAGAATGTTTCCCTTGAGGATCTTACCACCAGAGAGGAAGACAAGGCAACAATCCCAACGGCGACAACTGGTGCACCAAGTAAATAATCTCATTGCAATTTTTTTTATTAATATTACCGAACTAGTTCAATGATATTTAAAAACTGACAATTAAAATTTAATATTATCTATTTTTGTAGGCGATGCCCTATCACTGGATGAGACCAGACATCGTGACTACGCAACTAGGTCAGCGGCGACAACTGGTGCACCAGGGAAATAATCTCATTGCACTTTTTTTTTATTAATATTACCGAACTAGTTCAATGATATTTAAAAACTGACAATTAAAATTTAATATTATCCGTTTTTGTAGGCGATGCCCCGTCACTGGATGAGACCAGACATCGTGACTACGCAACTAGGTCAGCGGCGACAACTGGTGCACCAGGTAAAATAATCTCATTGCAATTTTTATTTATTAATATTACCGAACTAGTTCAATGATATTTAAAAACTGATAATTAAAATTTAATATTATCTGTTTTTGTAGGCGATGCCCCATCACTGGATGAGACCAGACATCGTGACTACGCAACTAGGTCAGCGGCGACAACTGGTGCACCAGGTAAATAATCCCATTGCAATTTTTTTTATTAATATTACCGAACTATTTTAATGATATTTAAAAACTGACAATTAAAATTTAATATTATCTGTTTTTGTAGGTGATGCCTTGTCACTGGATGAGACCAGACATCGTGACTACGCAACTAGGTCAGCGGCGACAACTGGTGCACCAGGTAAATAATCTCATTGAAATTTTTTTTATTAATATTACCGAACTAGTTCAATGATATTTAAAAACTGACAATTAAAATTTAATATTATCTGTTTTTGTAGGTGATGCCCCGTCACTGGATGAGACCAGACATCGTGACTATGCAACTAGGTCAGCGGCGACAACTGGTGCACCAGGTAAATAATCTCATTGCAATTTTTTATTAATATTACCGAACTAGTTCAATGATACTTAAAAACTGACAATTAAAATTTAATATTATCTGTTTTTGTAGGCGATGCCCCGTCACTGGATGAGACCAGACATCGTGACTACGCAACTAGGTCAGTAGTGTGGGTCGAAAGGCACGAAACAGGAGCAGAGCATGATGATATTGATGATGTAATTAGGAGCTTTAAAAATAGGAAGAAGAAAAAGAAAATTCGATAATGTAAAATATTGTATTATTATAAGACAAACGTTACCATACTTGAACGTTTTTTGCGTTATATAAAAAACTCATTTATCATACTATTTTTATGTCAAGCATTAATTGCAATGTTTCCTTGCGTACTTTTTGTTGAATTGTTTTTTTATTAATTATTGAATATTTTTTTTTATGCTCATGAAAGTAAAAAATGAAATATAGATTGGGTATTGGGGAATTGAGAGTGATGTGAGGGGGGGGAGGGGCCATAAGAGCTTCCACCTTCACGTGGTTGGCCTGTTTAGTAGAGAATAATTTATTGGAGCGATTTAATCTTGGAGCAAACCTCCCTCGATCCAGTGTAGCAACAAAAAAGTCACTGTTGACTTAGTTGCTACTCTTTCAGATCGTGGGAGGCTTGTTCCAAATTCATGCGACTCCAATAAATTGTTCTTGAAACGAAGAGGAGCTTATTCAGGTATGTTTTGAAATTTTCAACATATGTTCTAACATTATCATAAGAATGCATCTTAGAGTAAAAAACACTACATCAATTACTTGTATTTATTGTATAGATAATGATGGATTTTGATTGAATTGGCAGTGCAGGTACAAATCCTCTTGCATCATGAGCAATACAACTTGTCAACCAGGGTCATGTCCAGGATATTTTTTCTTGTGCGCTTGACCAGGTTCGTAATGTCACATTTTGTAAGTTCCTTTACGGTTCATAATTCAATATTAAGCTTGTTCATGATTATTATCTAGGTTTTTTGTATGTGTTTTTTCATCTATTTGATTGTAAGCAACTCTGCATGTTTCATGTTGTTCACTATGATTTCTCCCATTACCACTCCCAGGATGAATCCAACTTTATTGTTACATAGGTTACTTTATTGTTACTATGATTTCTCCATTTACGATTTCATAGGATACATCATGTAAAGTTGTCAATCTCAGGTTGGTGATGAGCTTTAGTTCTCCAGATTTGGGGCTTTTCTGATATTTTCTCCCTCATGTCATTCCTACATCACCTCGTTGTTTGAGCATGCCAATTTTCTACCACTTGTACCAATTGGCACATGTAAATCTCTGAGTGGTGCCACATTTCACCTATTTTCAGTGAGAGTTTAGGGTTTCTCTAACATAGCTTCAGAAATCCAATTCAGTGCCTGCTTGAATATTGTCACATAATACTCATGGTTTGGATTGATGAGCATGTTCTAAATGGTTGGTTGATTCATAAGAACCACCCATATATTCATCTTGAGATATTTCAGAAGTTTTCTCGGGTTTCCTTTTTCACCGTTTCTAGTGGGTGGGATGGTGTGGGGTGATCCATCAATACTGGTGCTCTTGTAGTAGAGAATTTGTTTTTGGGGATATAAAGGAGCATTTGATGTAGATATCCCATTGGATGCATTCATAGATGGGCACGAGAGGTCAAGAATTTAAATTAAAAATATGCAACCTCTAGCATGGCAACCTGAAGGCCGTGAGAGACACTGGTTAAAGATTGTTTTGTGGTGGCCTTAATATAGTCGTGATTTCTTTCTATTATCTTAATGCAAATATATAGTCCGGTCTCATTAAAATGAGGATTGTGGTTGTATTTCTCTTTGGTTGTTTCTCTCTTAATGCTCGAGAAGTTGCCAAAAGTTGCGATAGTTGTTTAGTTTGCCTGTTACAACTTAAAAGTGGTTTTTAGCAATGGGAGTCATGTTTTTTAAGGTTCATACTAATATGAAGATCTTGTAATTCTATAGTCAGCATAAGAGAAGATGGCCTCTGCTTTGGGCCGTATGACAACAATTGCCACATCTACCTCATTGGGTAACAATGGAAAGGGGAATAATTTGGGTGCAATGTTTGATAATTATGGCAGACAATTGTCTTCTCTGTCAGTTTTTTCACCCATTTCCTTTAATCGCTCAAGCAGAAGAGGGACTCTGAGATTACACAACAGAGAGAAGGTATTTAATACAAGAGCTATGGAAAAGGAGTTGTACTTCAACAAGGATGGCTCAGTGACAAAAAAATTGCAGGTCAGAGAAAAAATTATGTTTAAAGGAAGGTCACCTGCACGTGAAACTTCACTTCGGTGGATATTTCCTTGTCCACTTATATTCGATTTTAATGTGTTATTTTAATTTCTCATGGAGGGTTGTTTTGGCATATGGTCTGGCATTCAATTTCACACTTACTGAAAGCATTGTCAATTTGTCTTGCAGGTGGTGTGAACAAACTTGCTGATCTTGTTGGAGTCACCCTTGGGGCGAAGGGAAAAATGTTGTCTTGGAGAGCAAGCATGGTTCTCCAAAAATAGTTAATGATGTTGTGACAGTAGCTAAGGAGGTAATTTGTAGATGTGTGCTCTGGTTTTCTTTTTAACGTTGTATTCGTTCCCCCTCTTAAATGTCTTAGATTTGGTAGGCATAATTTGAAAACTCAAAGGTGAAAGGAAACATATTTGTTACCCAGTGGTCTACTTGGCCTATGGACTAGCCACATTAGAGTAATGCATAAATTTTTTCACAACAATAAAAGGAAAGGGTTATGGCTGAGTCAAATTTTATTGTTATTGACAGTGTAATGAAATGTATCTGAATGCTATGGTTTTGGCCTTTTTATTGGTTGAATTAGAGGACCCAGTTGAAAATATTGGGGCCAAGTAGGCTGGTTTTCCTTTTTGCTGATGGTTTGGTGTATCTAATTAAATTAGTTGCCTAAGGTATTTTTGGTTGCAAACTCCTTTTCATTTTTCATACAGTATTGGCCTTGTGGAATACATTTGATTGTGTGGTCTTGTTAGATCTAAAACATTTGTAGTTGTTTAGTCTTATGGCCAAGGTGCACTTTTATTATGGAAATAGTTGATGCAATATTGTCATTTAATCCTTACTGCAGGGTAGCATGTTGAGAAGTTTCTTGTGAAACATTTGGTATTCAAAATGACACTTGATCCTATACGGCATCATGCACTTGACTTCAAAATTCATATTCAAAGTGTGCCAGACAATTCTTGCAAAATTTCAAATATTTATGTTGTTTTAAACCATTATCTTTTTCATGTATTGGATGCTGAAAATGAGAAAAAGACTTTGGTATGAAACCAACTGGTGAATAATTTCAAGCAAAACAACCACTTCCAAGACATGATTTAGAAGTAGAACATATGTACTTATGAAGCATAGAAAGATATCCTTGATGCATTGTCAATGTTTGGGTAGGGTTATTTTTGGAGAAAATAACTCCTTATTCCTAGAATAGTGATCTTCAATACAAGTAAATGCCAGAGAAGAGAGATCATCGTGTGACGCAACAAAGCTGAAATTGGACCCCTAAGGAGAGCTGGTGTGTCTACAATCGCTCTGTCAGCATTTTCCCTTGGTTTACCCCATTCTTTTCCTCCAGCCTGAGTCTTAATTGACTTCTTCTTTCTTTGGGTTTATTTATCAAATTCGTAGAATTTGATAAATAAATACTATCCATAATGGTTGGACTTTAATTTGTATTCCCGACTTTATATTATCTCCAAGCCTTATAACCAATGTTTAACTTTCAACACTTTGTATTTATACTCCACGTTTCTTTTTAAATAAATAACTTGTAATGAACTTTCGGCTCTATATTTCACCACCCAGCCTTACAAAAATCACGCTCCAGACTTATGCTAATTATCTGCCAATCGTTTAATTAAACAATTTCATTATACTCCGGCCCCACCTATATATATCAATAACCAATCAAACACTCGTATCGTACCTAGCTATCCTCCGCACACCTTAGTTAACCTGCGGGCAAGTTCAACGTGCGACCACCGTCCGATGGCCCTTCTCCAAATCAACGACTCTTGGCAATTTGGCTCGGCTTCCAACGTCAGGCTTTAACATGCGATGGCGCGGGTTAAACGGTGGTTTTCCGGGGGTCACTTTGCCACGTGTCGTATTCCCTATGGAATCGCTCGCGAATAGGAAATACCGCCTACTCCGCAAAAGCGGTGCGATATGGGCAACCCGCTTTTGTGATTCCGCTCGTGGTTTTGGTACAGGGCTTGACCAAGGGTGCAAGTCTGGTTCCGCTATCCTTTTGTTTGTTAACTCATGTCCAATCCTCGCGTCAGGTTCTGAAAGCACAACAATCTTCTCTCTTTATTAAGTGGGATTTTTATATTTGAACAGTGTTCACGACCCCGTTTCTCTACACAGACCTCGCCTTCGGGTGGGGTGAGTTCATAGGGTTATCCAAAAATTTACGGGAATTCAAAGACAGAAGAATGGAATTATGAGTACCCAATCACCTCATAGTTAAACAATTCTTCACAATTAGCAGTTCGAGATAATTCAATGGAAACTAAGCTTGGAAATCATTTAACTGGAAACAATTGTTCACACACAGAGGTTTATTGTAGAAATCCCCTCTCTACTCTCCTCTTCCCTCTCTACTTTTATTCATCCGAGGAATTACAATTTAAAGAGTAACATTGTAGATAACCTTAAAAACATTTGTTAACTATTTTTATTTGACCATTTGATTGTGTTTGATATGTAGAACTCATGGCAACTAGTGTTTCTCCACTCATATTAAATAATTATTTCCAAAATTTTCTTGTTACTATTACTTTAGGAAAACCATGAAGACTATGAATTTCTTTCACGGACACTTCTGCCACTTGGCTTGTTGTTTATGTACTTTGAGCTCTACGAAAAAAATCTACAAAATTTGTCTATATAAATGACCACAAAAATGTAATACTTACCTTTATATTTCAGTAACCCTGTAATAAAGTCTATTGATATATCTTCTAGTCTTTGGATATGTATGTGGAATGGTTGAAGTAACCCTAGAGATTTTACTATCTCTCTTTTATTTATTATGCAAACCTGACCTTCTCTTACAAAATTTTGAATATCTTTCTTCATTCCTTCCAAAAATATATTTTTTGATCCTTTGAGATGTTTTAAGGAACCCTGCGTCCTACCATCGGAGAGACATGGGACTCCCTTAATCTTTGTTTATTCAAATATGCTTGCGTGCATAAAAATATTCTACATTTGCACCAAAGTATATCTCTCTTTCACTCCCAATGCTCCATAGAGTTCATCCCATCCTTTATAAATTTTAGTTTTTGTTTAGTACTATTGTCATTTTTCCATTATGGCACGCTTCATCTAGCCACCTAGGAATAGAAAATGTATTGGATATAAATTTGAGGCCTTTTCTATTTTAGAAAGAGCATCATGTACTAAATTTTCCTTACCCTTTTTGCAGATTATCTCAAAATTAAAACTTTGCATTTTTTCTCCTCATTTTTGTTAATCTTCCAATGAAATCCATAGCTTCAAAAAATAATTTATGCTATCATGGTATATCTTGACTTTAAAGTACCTCCTAGTGATATACTATCCCCATTTTTTATTGCATGTAATATTGCTTCCATTTATTTTTCATACGTAGATTTCACAAAATATTTTATTTGAATTCCTTGCTTTTAAAAGCCAATGATATCCCTTATTGTGTTAATGTTACATAAATTCCTTGTCCTAGTGCCTCACGCTCTAATATGAATGTTTTACCAAAAGTAGGTGCAACCGATGTTGGTGTAGAAGACATGGCATCCATTAAAAGAGAGAATGCCAAAGTAGCCTCATCATTCCATATAAATGATATTTTCTTCAAGAGATATGTGAGTGGACTTGAAATGCATGCAATATTCTTAACAAATGATCAATAATATCATGTAAGTCTAAAAAATCTTCTAAGAACCTTGATTTTCTTAGGAATAGGTCATTTTGTAATAGCTTGCATCTTTTGAGGCTCCAACTTCATTCCTTCCTTTAAAACAATATGAAACAAATACTCGAATTCTTATTTCCCAAAAGCACATTTGGATATTTTTACATAAAAATGATTGTTCTCAATAATTTATATAACTTTTCCACATGTTTACTAGTGTGGTATTCCCATGATTTATTATAAATATGTGTATTATCAAAGAAAACCAACACAAATTTTATAAGAGGGATCAAACAAAATTGTTCTTAAGTCGAGCCCACCGGACTTCAAACGGCGATAAACCATAATTCAAACCAAATTCACGTTCCAAAATAGCCTGCTGACGTCGGCCAATTTTGTGACGCGAAAACCAAATGAATTCCCCCCTAATCTTTTTCGGGTCCGAAGTTGGGCTGGCGTACGGAGGGAGAGTTGTGACGCGGATTTCTTATCAAATTCGCCCTAATATTTTTCGGGTCCGGATTTCCACTGCGCGAGTGGCCCAAACAAAGATCCGTTCCTATCCCTCTGTGACGAAACCATCGTACATGCTGACGTCATCAATCAAAACCCGCCACCCTTTTGACTTTGTAAATAAAACAAATTGCGTCTGCGTCATTTTCATTGTTCCGTGCACTAGCTAGTCTTCCATGCAACAAAATTCAAAAACCAACTGTTAACGCTTGCTGACCGTTACCTTGCTGAAGAGAATTGAAGCCGAGTATTTCAGGGTTCTTCTGTCATAACCAGCGCCTGTTTAAACACGTTTCATTTCCCGTAAACAAGTATTTATTCCAATTCCCCGCTAAACTCTGTAAAAAATCCTGGTTTTAGTTTTAATTCTGCACTAAGGTCTGAAAAGAAGTTTAGTTTGGTATTTTTCGTTCCCAGAACTGCAATTATATTCCCAAAACTGGTAATTGTGCCCCTTTTCCACAAAAACCCTGAAATTCCATTTCTGAATCCACAAGAACCATAAATGGAAGTTCCTGTAGCTCTGAATGTCGTGCCCATCAATGCCCCTCACAAGGAATTGGATTATTTGCCTTTAGCCGATATGGATTTTCAAATTAAGGACTTGCTTCTCAGTGAGAATCCTCTTCGAATATTTTGCCGCTGCAGAGACAATTATTTGAATGGTTCTGACATATTTGGACTTTGGGAATCAAATCTTCCTATGTACCTTCTCCCCTCAGTCCATATTTTTCCTGAGTTAATCCATTATTGCTATGCAAATTATGATCCCAACCAACGAGCAGTTTTATCCCCAAGTCAAAATGTCCTTTTCCCAATAACTGCTCAGTCCATAAATGAAATGCTACAATTCCAACCTGGTCAAGCTCTCACTCCCCTGTCCATGGCTGTATTACTTGAGAAATCTACTAAGTTATCCCATGAAGAGTTAAACCGCCTATGCCAAACCTTCATGTTACCAGAGCATCAACCTAAAAACCCTCCCTCTTATGGTTATACTTTCTTTATTGATGAGGGTAGACTTATTTTAAACATGATATCTTCCATAATGGGCTTCAATACTAGTGAGTATGTTGATCAGTTAACCCTAGTATTGTTATCCATTTTTACCCCTGGACAGCCTCCTGCTGTCAAGTACGATTTTGCATCTTATATTGCTGACAAAATCCATGATCGGTTCATGAGATTTGAGAATGAGAGAGTATTTAAGTATTCTTCTGTCATATATCATCTCATGATTTACTTTTAGTTAGAAAATTTCCCTTTTTATGTTAAGAAACTTGATGCCAAAGGGAATCCTAGGTCAGTCATCTTTTGGTCTGCCATTACTCACAATTCCTCTGATTCTCCTTATTCCTATAATGAGTTTGTCGACCTTTTTGTTCATCCTGCAACTACCTTGTTGACATGAGTCTCTCCTCCTAGAATTAACAATGAAATCAAGAAAATCCTTCAGCTCTCAAAGCATTACAAGATAGGTGACTGGTACCTATATCAAAACTACACAGAGATCGGGATATATGGATGTGAATTATGCCCATTCAAACTGCCCAAGTATGTCCCAATGAGACTCTTTGCATTAGAATATTTCAGGCAGATGAATAATTCAGATATAATTCATTTTTGCAATGCAAAGAAAAAGGCTCAACTCAGGATCAAGAGCCAATTAGGTCCCTTCATTTGTAACTCTAGGGAAGCTGAAAAGGAAGCCGAAAGGATTTTAGAAGACTATCTCAGACTACAAAAGAGTTTCTACTGAGTGCCTTATGATCCAAACAACTTTATCTGTGATAGAAGAATGAAAAATAAACTATCACCATACATCCATCAAAAAATCCCAGAAATAGAATAATATGCTAATATGGATGAATGGACAGAAGGGACATTGGTTGAAAAAGATAGTGAGCAGGTCAATGTTGAAAATGTACTGAAAGATCTTGAAAAGATACTTGACCTAGAATCTTTTAGACAGGTGTAGGGATCTTCTTCAACCAGGACTTTACAACAAAATTTGCAGGAGATTAGTACAGTAGCAGTAGAATATAAAGGAAAATAAAAGGAGCTTGATATACAAATAATTGAAAAATTCATAATGACAGAGCAACCAGAGACTTCTAAAGAACAAGGTCAAGGACAAATTCCTCCTACTCAGATCAGTGAGCCAGAAATTTCTATTTTACAAACTCCTCTGAATATAGAAAAGGGAAAAAAGAGAGAGGCTGAAAAAACTACTCCTATTGGTGGCTCTTTTGAACAGCAAGATGTTAAAAGGCAGAAATTAACTCCCCTTCCAGAAGATGAATCATTTCAGGAAATCCCTGACAGCCAGGGAAGAGAAGACAGTCAGAAAACAGGTACAGGTAGTGGGACATCCACTAATTTTCAAAAACAGGAAATACAAAGGCAACAAAGTGCAGAAATATCTTCTTTCAAACCTCCAGTAAAAACTGCCTGGGACATCAAAAGAACATTCATCAATATAAAGGCCAGGAACGATCCACTTAGACTTCAAGTGTACAACCAATATTTGAAGATGGCTCTGAAAAATCAAGAAAGATTGATGTTAGCTTATGACATCCAACAGGGTAAGATGTTAATGAGCCATTTGAAGCCCAAGGTGCAGCAGCCTCAGACAGCTGCAGATTACGTTAGGACTAATTTTGAAGTCTTAGCAAAGGATATCCATCCTTTAGATCAAATTGAGCTACACAAGCAAACAGGTGAGATGATTTATTCTACTTTGACAGATAAATCAATGATGACCCATAAGTTGCAGGATTCTTTGGATAATACTAATACACAGTTGCAGCTTGAAAAAGCCTCCTCCCAGGCTAAGGATAATAGAATCAAAAATTTAGAGGAAATAATCATTGGTTTGGGTCATAATACTAAAGATGTGAAAGGTATTGAAGCTTTGATCAAGACAAAAGATGATGATATTGCAGCTCTGAGAAAACAATTAAAGTTACCGGCCTCAAGACATCCACAGACTGCAGAAATCATCAAACAAAATTCTGAGGAAGAACTAATGGATTTGCTCTTAAAATTGAATGAGCAACTTACTGCAACTGAAAAAGATCTTGAGAATGCATTAAAAGATAAGCAGGAAAATATTCCAGTACCTACAGCAGGAGTAGTGATAGGTACAACAACAACAGGTCAGCCAGCAGAATTGTCACAGAGAAACACTGCAAATTTGAACACTGATGAATTAACAAAGTCAATGGAAGATATGAAACTTCAGGCCATAGAGCTTCACAAAACAAAGGAACAATTGGCCACTCTAGAACATAAATATGATCTTTCAAAAATGAGTGTTTCTGATAAAACAAGAGAAGTGAACAAATTAGAAAAAACAGTCAAAGCATTGGAAAAGGATCTCACATTGGAGAAACCTTTAAAAGAAATAAATGAAATTCTTTAGGATAATATCATTCAATCAATAAAGGATGTTTGGTCCTCAATTCAAATAATGGATGAACATAATAACTTAGTTAAATTGGCTCTGGATGAGATTGAGAGATCAAGACAAGAGTTGGGAAATATGCCAGAAGAGGCCAATAGACTTATACATTTTTTGAATACTTAGACTAAGAATCAACTTGCATAAATTGGTATTCAGGACAGGACCGGAACAATTCTGGAAATAAAGAGAGTTTTTACTAAAAGAACTCTGGTACAGAATTTAGAACGAAGGTGCTCAGATATGCAAGAAGAAATCATTGCCTTCGGAGAAAGATTGAATATTTTGTTAAATAGAGGATTGCCCAGTCCTATAGTTGCAGAAGATAAGCTAATGGACCTTGATAGTTATGTTGAAAAATTGGACAAATATGCTGATAATCAAGCTAGTTTTTCAACCAGTTCATCAACAGCAGCATTGCCTACAGGGAAAAACCTTCATGACAGATTGGAGAATTTATTTTATCTTGAGCATGAAGTAAATCATTTATTCCCAAATCAACCTAATTTCTTCAGATATACTGAGGCTGATGAAACACTAAGAAAGTTGCAAAGGACCAGAGTGCCAGAAGTTCAATGGTGGGAAGAAATGATGGAACTTTTGTAAAAAATTATCCTTACATAAATTTTTGCCTATTTACCACGGTATATCATGATAAAAAGGATAAAAGGATGAACAAAGGTCAAAGAGTATCAGAGCAGTTAAAGAGTATCAGTGAAACGAAATAATCAACATAGAATTACTGAAGAGGACAGCAGCAAGCCAAGATATAGGGCCTGCCTCCAGCACATTCTTAAAAGAAGGAAACAACACAACATCGGTTATCATTTTTCTTATCTACGAGACCATCTGTCTCTATATTGTTGTAAAATACTTATTAGTTATCCTAGATAATATCTCAATTTGTTATGAGATATTTTGTATGATTTTTTGTATAAATACTCCATCAATTGGAGTAGTAAGTGTGGATTCATATACTTTGCAGTAACATTGAATTTTTCGGAATAAAGTGCTGTTGGAGAAATTTATTTGTGGCTTGCTGGATGATGAATTGATGCTAGAGACTTTTTACAGGATTCATGTATCAAACTACGGATCAATAAGTCATTTCTATCCTGTGTTTTAAGTTTTTATATCTGTTTATTATATCGCTGTGTTTCATTTCTGAATAATTAATGAAAATGAGTAAATCAGAAGGTACTTAAGTGTAATTTGGTTTTAATCATTATTATTCTAAATGTTTTCTTCTAAACTAGTTATAAATAGTGAATTCTTAATTTCTCCTGTTTTACTAGTTTAAGCATTTTGATTATTTAGTAAAGAATACTTAAATGCTCTTTATTGATAATCACTCATTTTTCTCTCTTTGAATGTGTTGAAAGATTCTTAATTTCCTTTCATCCATTTTAAATCCATTTCATTCTTTTAAGATTTATAATTGTTTCCATGTTTGACTATCTTGCCCTGTAAAACCATCTTTCGTTGATAAACTTAATCCAGTGAAGCCATTTTTTTTTACTCCATTTCCCAATGGCCTGAATTACTCAATCTTGCCCTTAGCTATCGAATTCCACCACCCAAATTCAAATAAAACCCCTGGACTTTATAACTAGCCTAAATTTTCTAAAACAAAGCTAAATTTTATAGAGAGAGCCCTCTCTGGGTACAGATTGGCTAGATTCTGTACCTAAAAGATTGGTTTGTGGTTACCTCAGACCCCTTTCCTTTTTCAACAACTTCAAGGAAAATCTGAGTGATAACATAGTGGCGACTTCGCTGGGGACCTGAATAATTTCATTGTTACTATTGTTTATTTTATAAACTACAGACGGAGCCTGAAGATTAGCCAAGTAGCCTTTGAAACCGCTTTTGCTTTGCAATTGCAAAAGTAAATAAATGCTGACGTCCAAAACGTCGGACCACATTGCGTCGGAATTGTGTCGGAATTGAAACAATGGACATCGATACTCTATCTATTGCTTTACTATTCTACATACTGCTATTTCACTTTCTTATAGATGCCTCGGGCATATTTGGATGCTTTCTCAGATTTGTCGATAATCTCCATGTGGACCATTACTGGGTTTTATATCATGTCCCTGTATGTGACATGGGGTATTTTTCTATCATTATCTGGGGTGGGACTTCCACTTTTCTGGATGGATATTTGGGTTCCAATCTTCAGATGTGAAAATGTAATGACTTCATGGACTGTTTTACTTCATATAATATATTCAAAACAACGTTTTTTCTCTTGTGAAAAAAAATGATTAATGTTTATCACTCTGCCTTCAAAACTAGCTATGCTGGTCTATGTTGCTGGTTTATTGATATGGTCTGATGGTCTTTTTATATTTTGGACATATCACACTCCTCACATGATTATCATTTTTCTATGTTCAAGGATTTTGGGTACTTTAATTTGTATTTGGAACAATGGACGTCGGTACTCTATCTGTTGCTTTACTATTCTACATACTGCTATTTCACTTTCTTATAGATGCCTCGAGCATATTTGGATGCTTTCTCAGATTGTCGATAATATCCATGTGGACCGTTACTGGGTTTTATATCAAGTCCCTGTATGTGACATGGGGTATTTTTCTATCACTGTTTGGGGAGGGACTTCCACATTTCTGGATGGATATTTGGGTTCCAATCTTCAGATGTTAAAATGTAATGACTTCATGGACTGTTTTACTTCATATAATATATTTAAAATAGCGTTTTTTCTCTTGTGAAAAAAAATGATTAATGTTTATCACTCTGCCTTCAAAACTAGCGATACTGGTCTATGTTGCTGGTTTATTGATATGGTCTCATGGTATTTTTATATTTGGGACATATCACACTCCTCACATGATTAGTATTTTTCTCTATTCAAGGATTTTGGGTACTTTAATTTGTATTTGGAACAATGGACGTCGGTACTCTATCTGTTGTTTTACTATTCTACATACTGCTATTTCACTTTCTTATAGATGCCTCAGGCATATTTGGATGCTTTCTCAGATTTGTCGATAATCTCCATGTGGACCGTTATTGGGTTTTATATCAAGTCTCTGTATGTGACATGGGGTATTTTTCTATCACTGTCTGGGGTGGGACTTCCACTTTTCTGGATGGATATTTGGGTTCCAATCTTCAGATGTGAAAACTTAATGACTTCATGGACTGTTTTACTTCATATAATATATTCAAAACAATTTTTTTTCTCTTGTGAAAAAAAAATGATTAATGTTTATCACTCTGCCTTCAAAACTAGCTATGCTGGTCTATGTTGCTGGTTTATTGATATGGTCTGATGGTCTTTTTATATTTTTGACATATCACACTCCTCACATGATTAGCGTTTTTCTCTGTTCAAGGATTTTGGGTACTTTAATTTGTATTTGGAACAATGGACGTCGGTACTCTATCTATTGCTTTACTATTCTACATACTGCTATTTCACTTTCTTATAGATGCCTCGGGCATATTTGGATGCTTTCTCAGATTTATCGATAATCTCCATGTGGACCGTTACTGGGTTTTATATCATGTCCCTATATGTGACATGGGGTATTTTTCTATCATTGTCTGGGGTGGGACTTCCACTTTTCTGGATGGATATTTGGGTTCCAATCTTCAGATGTGAAAATGTAATGACTTCATGGACTGTTTTACTTCATATAATATATTCAAAACAACGTTTTTCCTCTTTTAAAGTTTCATTTTATTTTTTTTTAAATTGAACCTGCCGTCGCTATACCGACGCCTTGTAAGCGTCGGAATTGCGACAGATTAGAAACGTCGGAAGAGCGACAGTATAAAAACGTCGGACGAGCGACGTTCAAAACATCGGACCACATTTCGTCGGAATTGCGACAGTTTACAAACATCGGAAGAGCAACATCCAAAACATCGGACCACATTTCGTCGGAATTGTGACAGTTTACAACCGTCGAAGGAGCGACGTCCAAAACGTCGGACCACATTGCGTCGGAATTGCGACAGTTTACAAACTTCGGAAGAGCAACGTTCAAAACGTCGGACCACATTTCGTCGTAATTGTGACAGTTTACAGACGTCGGAAGAGCGACATTCAAAACGCCGGACCACATTTCGTCGGAAGTGCGACAGTTTACAAAGGTCGGAAGTGCGACGGATTGGGAAACGTCGGAAGAGTGACGCTTGCTTGGAAGCGATGGAAAAAGTGTCGATATTGCGACACTTTTTAATTACGTCGGAACTGCGACGGTATGGTAAACCACGTTTTTCCCGCCCTCGAACTGTCGCTCTTGCGACGACTATGTGTCGAAATAGCGACGAATTGGTCATCGGAATTTTCGCCAAATTTTCTAGTGGTCTATCGGACCTAAAGAAAAGAGTTATTTAATTTGATTTAAGATTTTATTCCTATGCTCAAAAAGCTTGGAGAGAAGCCCCCCAAGCTCACTATAATTTTGACATCTTAAAAGGCTAGGAAGGTCAGTATTGCAACAAAGATTATGAAATTGAGCTCTAATGTGGTTGTACGGGGGGCACTCTAAGAGGAAGTGATTTTCATCCTCGATGTTCATTTTCTCACAGAGATGGCAGATCCTTTCCATCCATGGTGTTTTAGGAACTGTCCAACGACCTGTTTCACTATCGAGCTCATGAGAGTTTGTTCTAATCTTGGCTATATTAATTTTCTTCTTTGAGCTAGTTAAAATAGAGAGATACTTTTTATCTTATAAGGTGGGGTTGATGACCTCCTTATAATACCTTAATTTTCTTTTAGCTGCTAGATCTTTCTCACACCACAGTTTTTCTTTGAACTTAGAAGTAACAATTTTTTTAATGTTATTGATGTTTTGCAATGCAACATTCTCGTCTATCTCCCAATGGTTTAACCAGGCCCTGGTGTCTTTATACCAACCTCGTTTAAGCCTTAGGTGGTTTTGGCTGAAATTTAAAGCTAGCTTAGGAAGTCTATGGTCTCCTATTCTATTGAGCTTGTGCTTGTACAACAAAAGCCTAGTCATAGCTAGGCTCTCGATAGGGGAAAGACCCACTTCTACAAGGAGAATAGGATAGGGGGTATTGCTTTTAATTTTAAGGTTATATGTTATAAAACACTCCTGGATTTGCTCAATATTTCTCCAAGATTCTCTAGATATGTTGCAACCCCAAACCTCACATCCATATAAGATAACAAGAGTGACTAAAATTTCAAAGAGGAACTTCTTTCTATCCCACATTATGAGGTTTTTCATTTTACAATTATTTTCAAGACCAAAATAAGCTTTCCACCCCCTATTAATCCTTTTCTGAATTCTATAGTTCCAATTGAGCTTGTGATGAATATCAATTCCTAGGTACTTGTAAGAAGACACTTCCTCCAAGATACTATTGTCATACATAAAATTAGTGTAAGTTTCCTTCTTGGATTTGATATTCATAACTTTTATTTTGTCAGTGTTAACAAACATACCCATGGTAGAGTAAAAATCCTTAAGAAGTCTAAGTTGCTTATCAAGATTAGATGGGCACCTTGCGAGAAGAACAATATTGTCAGCATAGAGAAGAAGGATGATGACTATCCCAGCTAAGATCATGCCAGCACATCCTGCTTCCTCTAAACAACCTTCTAGCTTGTCGATGTAAATGCCAAATAGGGTAGGGGAGAAGGGGCAACATTGTTTAACTCCGATATTACACTTAATATCTTTCGACCACCCCTCGTTGCTCTTTAACTTGGAAATTACATTCTCGTATAACCTTATAGCAGCCTCTCTTAGCTCGAAAGGAACATTTAGCTCTTCTAATCTATTCCATAGGTTATTTATAGTAACCGTATCGAAAGCCTTTCTAAAGTCCACAAAGCAACATAAGAGATTGGATTTATCGTTGCGGCATTCCTCCACAATGATCCTAAGCGTAACGAGGTGGTCCGTTGTTGAGTGCTACCTTCTAAAACCCGCTTGGCCTTTAGCCTGTTTACCTTCACTTTCAAGCCAAATGCTCAACTTCTTTTCCAAAATAATACCATATAACTTGGCTAAGAGAGGGCTGATCATAATTTTTAGATAATTAGAGGGGTTATTTGTATCCCCTCTTTTAAAAATATGGATAATGAGGCTCTGAGTCCAAGGTTTAGGGAACCCTTGCTTGACCGCTTGGCTGAAAAGCTTGTGGATGTGGCAGATGAGGACAGGACCTCCAATTTTTAAGATTTCCGCCTGGTAACCTTCAATGTCTTTAGCTTTCCCATTTTCCAGGTGTTTAACCCCAAAATCAATGTCTTCTAATAAAAAAACTTCTTTTTTGTGAGCAGGGTTTCAAAATCCCTCGCATTTGGAGATTCATAAAGTTTTTTAAGATAGGAATTCCAGTCATGTAAAGAAATTTTATTATTATCTTTAGTTTTCCTAGTTAGAATCTACCTCTAGAATTTCTTAGGAGCCACCTTAGAGAGGTGTAAGAGATTCTCTTATCTTTTACGAATATATTGCCTTTTTTTCCTTTTAATTAGGGCTTTGTAGATTTTTATCTTGTTAATTTTGAGAGATTCATCAACAGCTTCCTTAATTGCTCTCCTCGCACTTTTACAATCTTTGTCATACCATGGGTTGGTTTTGCTATTTCTTTTATTACTTGAGACTTCAATTGAGAACTTGTTAATAGAATATGAGAGGTTTGTAGTAAAATTATGATAGAGGTCATCTATGTTGTCTATACTAGATAAAGGAAGAAAATTAGTTTTTAATTCATTTAGAAAGAGATCGTTTTTATTTCTATCAAAGATTAAGTTCTTTTGACTATAAGGATTATCTTCTATGGGATCTCTATGCATGACAAAATTGAGAGTTATGAGTAAAGGCCTATGATCATAGTCAGGATTGTGGTCGTCTAAGATGTCAAAATTTATTATTTCATTTTATAAAGGGAGATCGGAAATAACATATTCTACCACGCTCCTGCCAAGCCCATGGATGCAGGTCATCTTGCTAGAATTGGGCCACTTCTTTAGACCGTTGCAAATTATGAGATCCTGAGCACTACAGAACTTGACTAGCTCCGACCCAAACAAATTATCCCCGAGGTCTTCAGAGCTCCTTTTGTACCGGCTAGCCAAAGTAAGGTCTTCGTCTAACCAAAGAGGATTGGGGTTGGAATGATTGCTTAGAAGAATAGCTTGGTTGCTTGAAGTTATAGCATTAAAGTCACCCATTAAAAGGATATTACCTTGAATCCTTAGGCTAAAGATATCATTCTCTAAACCATTATAAGGACTATTTTTATCTAGATTCTTTTTCTTATAGAAGTTAGAATTAATGGGGGGAAAATAACAAATTTCTATGTAGGTCTTTTTATCATTAATGTCAGTAATCTCAATCCAACTATATTGGCTGTAGGGGTCGTTTTTATAAATCCTAGCATGGGGGGAGATGTTCTTCTTAATTTAGCAAGCTATGCCCTCAATGCCTCTACTGGAGGATTGCTTGTTCCAGGTAGACCATAGTGCAAAGCCATCTATGTTAGGGACCTTAGATTCTTCGTGCTCCCAAGTTTCAACAAGAAATATAATATCAACATCATTTGAGATCCAACTTAGCTTAGGGCCTTTGTTCCATGGAAAGCCCCGATAGTTCCAAGAAAGATTTCGAAGCATGTTGAATTGCTATTTATTACTATCTTTTTGGTTTCCATTTTCCTTCCTTCCTAGCTTCTTTTACCTTCTGAACCTCCTTTCTTAATTCTGCTTGATCTTCTGGAATGAGATCTTCGTTTATAAATATTCTCGTTCCTTTTAGACTTGAGGTTTTACTAAGTATGTCATACTTATGGTCAGTAAAGCTCCACTTTATTCGGATCAACCTTCCTTTATTCTCAGTTAATTTCCCTAACCTTGTTGCTTCTGTGAGACACGTGGTTTCAATTTGTAATCTATTATGTAATTTTTTCTGGGCTATGGCTAAAGTATCCTTGTCTACCTCCTCTTTCAAACCGAAGATTATCAGGTTCAAGGCCCTTTTATTACGCTCATGGTCTAATTCGATCAACTTTTTCATTTCATCTTTAATTGGTTTGATATCTAATTTACCTACCCCACTATTTCGGGTGAGATTGTTGTTAAATTTTTCTTCTAATTCTTTAATCATGTCCTTCATTTTAAGACTCTCTATATTATCAGCATCTCCTTGCTGGGATGTTTGGTTTGTATCTTGGTTTTGTTTTTCTATGACCTGCAACCTAGTTTCCATTGCCTCCATTTTATTCTCCAATAGTTATATTTTATTTTCTATTTGTTTTTGGATCTTGTCTTCAAGAAATGTGAATTTTTTTTCCAGCATGGCTTCTAACTCAGTTTGTAGCTTGACTTCTCTTTCTTCTCTACATTTCTCTAAAGACTCTATATACTCATAAAGGCTCTGCAGAGTAACTGTGCTAGGTCTACCTTTGGTAATCTTTGGTAGCTGTGGTGAATTATTCATAGTTGAGAATATATGAGCAGATATGTATTAGAAAAAGATAAGTAATGTGTGCACCTGAATATCAACAAACCAGACAAAAGACCTCAAGTTCCCAGGTCCGAAAATTTATTGAGAAAAAACCACCGTAGACCCAAGTATTACTACTTATTAAATTAATATATATATATATATATATATATATATATATATATATATATATATATAAATATATATATTAAATTTTAATAAATAAATAAATTTTAGAAAAAAAAAAAAATAGTTAAAAATTAAAAATGGAAAATATATATATATATATATATATATATATATATATATATATATATTAAATTAAAAAAAAAATTTTACGAAAACAAAATTTATCTTAAAATATAAAAATTAAAATTAAATAAAAAATCTTGAATTTTAAATTTTATTTTAAAAAAAAACAAAATTTAAAAATGAATAAAAAAACATATTAAATTTAAATTAATTAAAAAAATCAATTAAAAAATTTATTAAAATTTATTAAATAAAATTAAACAAAATTAACTGAATTTAAAAAAAAAATCAAATTTCATCGCCCAGGTGGTTGTGGGGGGCTACGTGCAGCCTCCCCGCCTGCCCAACATGAAGCCCCCACCGACACCTGGGCGGGAGGCGATTCCAAGAATCGACCATCCCCGCAGGTGGCGATGGGGGTCGGCCGCTGGGCGGGCGGTGGGCTTCACACAGCCTCCCCGCCCACCAAGTGGGAGGTCTCCGCCGCCACCAAGGCAGGAGGTCGATTCCGGGAATCAACCTCCTACCCATGCAGCCCCTAGCCCGCCCAACGATTGACCTCGCCACCACCTGGGCGACCCGATTTTTTTTTATTTTTTTATTTATTTTATAAATTAAATTAAATACATTTTTTTAATTTATTAAATTTTAATAATTTGTTTGTTTATTAAATTTGTTTTTTGTTTTTAATTTAATTTTTTATTATTATTATTATTATTATTATTATTTTATTTAATTTTAAATTTTAATAATTTTATAATTTTTTTAATTTAAGATATATATATATATTATTTTATTTTATTTTTCTTAGTTTTCTTTTCTAAATTTATTATTTTTAGATTATTTATTATTTATTATTTTTAATTAATTTTTGAAATTTTAATTTAAAAAATGTTTTTTTTTTTAAATTTATTTTTTTTTAATTTAAATTTTTTTAAAATGGTTTAATACATATATTTGTTTTTTTATTTTTTAATTTTAAAATGTTTTTGTTTTTTTTTTTTGTTTTTGTTTTTGTTTTTTTTTTTTTTAATTAATTAATTAATTTTTTTTTTTAATCTCCTTTCTCCTTTTTTCTTTTTTAAGTTTAGTTTTCTTTTTAAATTTTAAATTTTGTTTTTTTTTTAAATTTAATTTTTTATTATTTTAACATTTTTTTTTTTATTAATTTTTTTAATTTAAATTTTAAATTTATTTATTTATTTTAAATTTTTGTATTTAAATTTTTTAATTTTTCTCTTATTAATTTTTAATTATGTGGTTTTTTTTAATAACCAAAAAAAATTAATGTATTTTTTATATTTTGGTTCAGTTTTATTTATTTTCTTTAAATTATGTGTTTTTTTTAATTTTTTCTCCACTTTTTTATTTAATTTTCGGAATTTTATTTATTTATTTATTTTTTTTATTTTTTATTTTTGCAAGCTGATTTTGATTTTTGATTTTACATTTTGATTGGTTTTTTTATTAATTTTATATATTTTATATATTTGATTTTTTTGTCATGTTTTTTAATTTTAATTTTATGTTTTATTATCAACATGAAAATCACCTTTAAAAAAAATGGTTGATGTTGCATCAACACTTTTGAAAAATACCATGAAAATCACTAATATTTTAAAACAAATGTTCATACTTAATAATTTTTTTTTTTTAAAGTGTCAAAAATATGCTCCAAAAACAAAAGGGTGATTCTACATCACCACTTTTCAAAATCGGGTGCTTTTTTTGCTAACTCAAAAAAGTAGGTACCAGTTCAGTTACCTATTTGATCGGTAACTATGTTTACTGTGTCACACTAGCACAACCACTTTTGCACTCAGTTCGAACTAAATTCTCCTCAAGCCGTCTGGTCTGCTGTTGTCTGGGAAAATGTCTCTCCTGCCCTCCGAAACCTTTGTTCAACTTATAGAAGTGAAACTCGCCTTTCCCCAGCAAAATCAAAACTATCTCTAGAGGCTACTTAGTTGCCTCTACGTCCGCCTCTTTGTGGCTCTTCTGCCTCTCTGCAAATGCATTCACTAGATCTTGAATTATTCCTCTGACTTGAATGTCTCTTCCCCTCTTCCTAATTGCTTCGATCTCACAGGCTCTCTCTAGGGAAACTGACTGTTGCTACTCTGGAAATTGATCTACTCATGAAATCGAACCTTGCAAGTGTATTCTCCAAGTACCCATCGAATTCTTCCTATAATCCTCTGTTGAGACTTCAACGACCAAGATTAAATCTTAATAGATGACTATGATTAAGTTGAAGTTGATTTATGTGAGTTTCTAGATCATTCACACTTTGACTTAATTAATTTTGATTAATTAATCACATTCCCTGTGTTTAGACTTAGGAAATATTTAAGAAATGGCTAATAATCTAATAAAGTCACTTCTAGACAAAATTTCTAGAAACGATTTATGGGTTTTGGAGAACTCATGTATTCTAGCCTCTCCACAAAATTTTGTGGCTAGAACACATCTGATGCTACAAAAAATAACAATAGTTTCTATTTGAGACAAATGAAAAATATTGATTGTACTATATTTTGCTCAATAGAAATAGTTTAATTTTACTTAGAAAAAAAAAAAAAATGAAAAATATTGATGCAGAGATGAGCCAATAGTGATTTGGTAGGTTTATGAGTCAATTGGGGGAGTCATTTAGTCATTAGAGAGCATGCATGGGTCAACAAGAGTTCACTAGGGATGCATGCACGGATGGAGGATTGAGCTGGCACCTTCGAGAGTTAATTGCATTACATGCATGCATGACAGATTCAACGAGGCACTCTCTTTGAGTTAATAAAGTGCATGCACTCTCTCTCTTTACTTCACTTCAATTTAACTTAGATATCTCCACCCCACCCAAGTTCATTTTTGTTTAACTTTACCGCATTACTACTTCACCCCACTCTATTCTTAGTTGACTAATGTGAATTGGTTATCTCTCTCTACTCTACCCTCACTTCACTTCACATTTCTTCTAGTCAATAAGGTGCATGGATTATGCACTTCACTTTCCCCGCATGAAAAATGGAGCTACTTTCCAACATGGTATGGATTTTTCATTCCCTAACTATATTTTCAAACTCACAATATTTTTACAAGATGGAATGATTGAATTTTATAAGAATTCTAATTACCATGTTACTCACTTATGAAAAATATTTAACAGATCCAGGGAACTTGGCATCTCACTAAATCCTAAGAATTTATTCATAGGGGTATTGGATGGAAATTTGTTGAGGCATATTGTCTCCAGGGATGACGTATGAGTAGACCCTAAAAGAGAAGCAAATACAAGAGATTCTCTACCCTAAAATAAGAAGGTAACACAATCCTTCTTTGGCCAAATAAAATTCATGAGGCATTTTTTTCCTAACTTCACAGAGATAATGAGGCATATTTTAGATATGTTAAATAAGAGCCACAATTTGAAATTGAATGAAGAGGCCAAGCGAGTATTCTTGGATATCAACGGGCATTGTGTCACTCACCAATGCTTGCAAGTCCCAATTATGGTACATTTTTTAGCTATTTTCATTAGCCTCTAACACAGTTGTTATTCTTTTACAAAAAAATAATGAGGGCATGGAGAAATCAATAGCGTTTATGAGATCAATGCTTTCCAAGCAGTGGAGTTGAAATATAAGTTAATGGAAAAGCAAGCTTATACATTGGTGAAGGCTTTGAGTTATTTTTTAAACTAATTTTGGAACATCAGACTAATTACTTATGTTCCACATGCAATGGTCAAAGATATATTGGTAGAAAAGGAATGTCATGGAACTAGAGGGAGTTGGATAACCAAGGTATAAGAGTATGATCTGGATATCAAGCCTACCACGTTGGTCAGGGGCCAAAGACTAGAAAAGATCATGGCCAAGAGCAGTTTGGATGTGATATAACATATGCATGTTGAGGGACACACGAATTCCTTATCTTATTTGTTAGATCATTTTGATTGGTATTCATATATTATCTTTTATTGAAAAGTTTATCTTGTGCCCCTAACCTAAATAAAATGTATGTGTGATCTATACAACTTTGGTTGCAAATTACTTTGCATTATTTTGTGCAGGGTGATCTAGGATGGAGAAATATAATGGTATTATCTTATGTTGTGTGGATTTAGATGAGTCTAGAGACCTTCTTCATGAGTTACATTTGGGAGTGTTTGGACACCATTTATTTCCTAGAACCACTATGCAGGCTCATGCATACTAAATACTACTGACATACTCCATTTACGGATACACACAAATTTTTTTATACATGTCATCATTATTAGAAGTTTGAGGGGAGGAAAAAGCAACCCATTTTCCCCTTCGACATGGTCATAGTGGAGACCCCCTTTCAACATGGGGGTTAAACTTTATTGAAAAAATCCAACAAAGTTCCAAGAATTATTATAGCTCGATTTTTGTTGCCACATACTATTGCACCAAGTTGGTGGAGGCAATTACATTAAGGAATTTATCCAACACTACCATTGCTTGATTCTTTGAGGATAATATCATTACTAGGTTTGTGGTGCCAAGCACAATTACCACGAACAACACCAACATTTTCAAGCCTATTTTGTTGGTCTCCTTTTGTTCCTAGTATAGTGTTACATTGTCTTATACACCCAATTACTATTCAAAAGGGAGTGGGTTGCCCAAATCGAGCAACAAAATTTTGAATTGGATCATAGGAAAATAATTGATGATTTAACAAATGTGCTTAGGACAAGAAATCTCAAGTATGCACTATGGGTTGACAAGATCACTACGAAGTGTGTTATCGACAAGATTCCATTTGAGTTGGTGTGTTTGTGTTATACATGGTTCTTTCAATTAATTTGAAAGGGTTACCTCTAGGAAAGTAAAAATGGCACTCAAAGGAGAAGAACGAGAAAACAATTCATCACCTCATTTAATAAGATTTTTGGGACTAGAAAAATCCCTAAATGGGGAAGTATGATTCAGACTGGATCATTATATAATTTTCATCCATCTAAGTGTTTTTTGGGAGGAAAAATTGGGAGGAATGGCTTTCAGGGGCCAGTTTGGATATTTCGTGTCTAGAACCTTACAAAGCCATATTGAAGCATCAAATGACAACTCTTGTGGTAAACAAATTGTGAGAGTAGCTATATAGATTCAATTTTTTTGTACACAGTAATATATTTCCAATAATGTAAAAATAATTTCAATTAGAGCTCATATGTGAAAGTTATGTCTCCCACAAATTGACCCACCTTGTTTAACCACCATGGTACTAAGTGAATGCCACTTTAACCCCCATTACTCACACACGTGGGGCTAGCCACATTTGGACTTTCAAGAAGATTTTATAAGGTCCAAAACCTAACACTATTTGAGGGTTGAGGCATGCAAATACTATAACCCTAGATGACTATTATGCTATGTTAAATATTTGGCTGATAGTATGAGGGGATTCCATTATTTTAACATTGTACTTGTTCCATAGTTGAGAAAAGAATCTAGGAGTGGACTTGAAGAGCATAACAAAGGAGGAAGAAGATTTTGTACCATCCATTTAGGTCATGATATCAAATACAAATCCATAGTGAATGTTCCTTTCTTTATATTTACATTCTCATAATTGAAGAAAATAAAACAGAGAACAGGTGTCACTTCTAGTTGGGTTTTCTCCAATTTTGGGTTTCCTAGGATACATCGTATGTTCACTTGTGTTGATAACATGTTCACTTGTTTGTTCTTTCATTTTTGTATTTGAGTTATTTTCATAAATTTGTGATCTAGGTGGATATTGGTGGCCACCCGCCTATTACACTTGGACCCCCACCATTGTTTCTTTTAGTTTTTCAGTTTCCTTAATTGTAGCACAAATTACTATTTTTGGCAATTTTTCGGGTCCTAAACTTTCAGAGCCGTTTTGAGGCCCTAAACGACGCTTTTTGGGAAATCTTGTTCCAAGAAAATGTGAGTCAAATACTTGATATTGGCTATCAACAGTTGTAGTCTTTGGATAGATCTTTCTAATGAGGTATCATGTGCATCAAACTGAGATCGTATGCCAAAGTTATGACCCCGGGAAATTGATGTACCAATTTACACCAAAGGGGCCCATAGTTTGGCATTTCATCTCCTATGGTTAGGTTTTTGGATGTTCAGGGTTTTCCACTGTTTCTCAATAATAAATAGGCCTTCGAGAATCATTGTAACACAGTGCAGAGGCCTGTAGCCGCCACATTTCTTCTTAGAAATAAGATACTAGTGCCGTAGCTAGCTTATTTCCATTCTGTCTGTAATAATTTTTCAGTTATGTGATATTAATGAAATAAAATCTTATTTCTGCTGCATCTTTGCGTTTATGTGTATTTCTGTATTTTATTGCGTTCCTGCATAAGTCTGGATTAGTGGTATCAGAGAAGTCTGTTTTTTCTGTATCCTTCTTTGCATGTCCCCAACGAGGTCGGGGTATAAGGAATTAGGGCTTGATCTGGTTGAACCTCTGCAATATCAACCTTGAAAAACTCAACGACCGCCCATAGGTGACGAAAAGAAAGACAATGGAGCACGAGATCCTATCAAAATATTGCTCGAGGAGGCCCTCAAGAAACAAAGAAATGCAATGATGGATAACTTTTCCCAGATTATTCAACGACTGCCCAATGGCAGCGCATCTGCATCCAGCAACCACTCTGGAGGCATAACTCCTTTTAAGGTACAAGTAAACTTTTACATTCCCATATTTGGCCAAATAGATGTAGACGTCATAGATAGATTTGGTTGAATCTATTATAAGGGTATTTATCAGTTCATGACTTTTCCGACCGAGAAAATAGTATTTTTACACTCCTCAAAGCCACCCCTCATGTCAAAAACTAAAAGAAACAATGGTGGAGGTCCAAGTGGAATAGGCAAGTGGCCACCAATATCCACCTGGATCAATTTGAGCAATAAGCTAGTGATAATAAATATGAGATCTAATGAAATAAACATGCATAATAAAATATTTTATCATAATATAAGATTGTTGCAATGAACTATTCTAGTAAAATATCTTGTTGATTTACAGATCAAGCACACTTGATAAATGAATAGGGTTATAATTTCTTTAAGTCCCTTTTCTTATGATGTTGCTATGATAACATTTTCTAGTCAATTTAAATTTATGTAGAATTTCTACACATTCGCTAGGGGGAATATGTCATGATGTTAATACCCTCATTGATATATTGTTTCCTAAGTTAGAAAGGTGGATACTGCATATAATTTCATAGTGATGTTACCTTTTCCTAAGGTTGGATGATAAATTTTGATGTAATAATCCCTTGGTGGTGGCACACCTTAGGGTGGGTTTTATGTTTTATTGTTATGATGGAGGGATATCGAGAACATATTTTGTTTACACTGTACAATATTTGATTAGAGTGCAACCTTTATTGACACGCATATTCATGGTGTTTTAATCAATTGGTTACTCTTTGGAGAGGAATTATGGTTTTATTTCAATGTTAACATTTGTGCACACATAGTTGACGTTGATTTAACTATTCAATGGTTAAAATAATTTAGTTTATCCATATTAAAGTTACCAAGTAGGTACCCTACTTCATTGAATTTATTTTTTTTAGTTTTTATAGCATCAGATGTGTTCTAGCCACACAATTTTGTGGAGAGGCTAGAATACATGAGTTCTCCAAAATGTTTCTAGAAATTCCACCTAGAAGTGACTTAATTAGATTATTAACCAATTTTTAAATATTATCTAAGTCTAAAATTAGGGAATATGGTTAATTAATCAATATTAATTAAGTCAAGGCGATAATATTCTAGAAACTCACATGGATCGACTCCAAGATGATCCTAGCCATTGATTAAGTTTTAATCTTGGTTGTTGGTGCTCCAACAGAGGATTATAAGAGGAGGTCTATGTGGTGATGGAGAGTACACTTTAGCAGTTCATGAATTTCATAGGCAGATCGATTTCCAGATTAACATCAGTCAGTTTTAGAGAGAGAGAGGCAGTGAGATCGAAGTAGTGTGAGGGGCAGAGACAATGCTATGGAGGAAATATTTTCCAGATCTAGAGAGGCAATAGCAAGAGGGTCAAGTTATCCCAGAGAGGCAGCGCTGAGGGACAATGAAGTTGCTTCAGACAGACAGTTCAATTTGGAGGAAGAAAAAATTGTTTTCAATTCCAGAGGTCGAGAAGAAGTCCCAGAGGGCCAAAGAGACTATTTTATCAACATCTAAAGGCAGAATGACTTCGTCAGATCCCAGTTCGAGGCAATTCATTCAATGAGCTATGCAAGTCATTCAGCGAGCTATGCAAAGTAGCGCAAAGGCTGATGCAAAACTCTAGGAGGCCGAGTTCTAGTAGGAAAAGTTGTGTCGAAAATTTCTTGTGGGAGAAGGGTAATTTCCCTTCAATATTTTGCCCATATTTTCTTGTTTTTTAGATTTTTAGTTGGGCATTCATAAATGTACTCATATTTCACTTTTGAATAATAAAATAAAACCCTCATTTGCTGCACTGATTTTCCCGAGTTGGGTTTTTCCAGGGACTTTCGTCCAAAAATAATTGTGTTATTTTTATGTGTGTGTGTTAACATTTCTTCTAGTGTTTTATTCTTCCATGATTTTATTTGTGAAGGTTGTAGTGTGATGTATTCAGTATTTTACATAGGAAACAAAAAATAGATTATTAAATTAAAATTAACAATTAGAAGAATATATTCTACTTGCTGCAATAGGATTATAATTTTGGAATTTTCACACTTTTCACACTTTAATATGTTAGTTGGATTTGGTTGAGGCTTCCTACTGATATGTTCCCTTCTTGGCCACACTTACCAAGGCATGATTTTATTGGTTCTTGGAGAAGTTGCACACTTCTCTAGGACACATTGTCTTGGATTGGTTAGACATCTTGATGACATGGCATATGGAGTAATCTTTTATTATTTGAGGCCTAACCACTCTTGGCACATTTTTTAGGACACACTTATTGGAGAATATTATATTATTTGTGGCTAGTTGAGCTAGCTACATGGCAGAATTTTCTAGGGAGCATCTCTCCTAGGTGCTCTCTCATATTTATTGTAAGGATATTTCAGCTACACTTATCATCATTTTTCTTTCATTGGAGAGTTCCCTCACATATTTATATCTATTACTTTATTAGATTTTTATGGAAGGGTGTGTTACATACATGGAGGGCCAAACATGTGGATTCTACATGCATTTACTTGGTCCTATTGCTATTTTAGAACATGTGTTTAGTTAAAATATATTCAATCTGACCTAGCCGACTCTGCTGGTTCTCTGTGACTGTGGTCGCAGGCCTACCTCGGCCCACTGGCCTCTGCTTCGTGGGTTCCGCCTTCCATTTCCTTTAGAGTCTGGTATTTTTCCAAAGTCTCAAGCAGTCTTGCTGCATCTGGCTCCTTGTGCGTCGCTCTGGGTGGCGCGGCGCTCTGAATCGTGCCCAATCGTCTGCATGATGAGTAAGCGCAGTGTGCTTTTGGGCCTTTGGGTGTCCTCCTGCGCTGCCTTGGGGCTGCCTCCGCTCACTACTCCCTGCTCATGGAGTCCTGTGGGGGCTCTGCCCCCCCCATCATCCCGCCTCCGGAGGTTTCCGCGTTCAAGGCTATGATTACTACAGGTTCAAAGCGCCCTCCCTCTGCCAGTCAACAGAAATTTGTCAAGAAGTTAGACTCTATTCCCACAGTTGCCCTTCCTGAAGAAGAGACTTGCAAAGCTGCTTTGAATCTAGCTGAGAGAGGGCTTATAGGCTAGTTCACGGGCCTTTGGCCCTCCCCCAAGTCGGTTGAGGATTGGACTCAAAGAAACTGGTCTCCCTTGATCAAGGAGGGGGTCAAAAGCTATTTCGTGGGCAAAGGTTTCTTCGTATTTGTCTTCGAAATCCAGGATGATCGAAGTCTAATCTTCAGAAATGGCCCTTATTTCATGGGACCACAAGGCCTGTATCTAAACAAATGGTCCCCAGATTTTGATCCCACTCAGGAATCCCCTTCTGCCGTCCCGGTTTGGGTGCGACTTCCCCATCTGCCTCTTCACTGCTGGAACCAAAAAACTCTTCAGATCATTGGTAGTGCTCTAGTAAAATACATCGACCAAGCTGCAAGAAAAGACCAGTACTCATGTCCCCGAATCTGTGTAGAAGTGGATCTCGAAGAGGGTTTGCCTAAAGCTATCAAGCTCACTGTTGCTGGGTGGACACACGTCCAGGAACTGGATTATGAACAGCTCCCCTTCAAATGCAGACAATGTCATGGCCACAGGCATTTCGCATAGCACTGTAAGAAAAAGGTTGAAGAGCAGACAGACAAAGCAAAAGAGGATCAATGGACTTTAGTCCAAAAAACCGCCCATCAAAAAAAAGGAAATGGCAAAGGTAAAACATCCGAAGCACAAAGAAGTTCCAAGATCAATCATGAAAAGGAAGCCACCCTGAGCGGAGCAGAAAAAGCCCGATTCACTCCTGCAAACTTGACCCAGGAAAATCAGGAACACATAGAAGTCCCTCCCCCCAACAAGGATGGAGAAGAAGCAATACAGGTCGATGCCTCACAAGGCAGTCCCTCCAACCCCTCATATGCTGAAGTTACAAGAAAAGAAAAATCAGCAGAAAGCTCAGGTTCATCAGAGTATGAAACTTTCGAGCGCCCTTCCAAAAGAGCAGGCAGGAAATCTGGCAAAGAACTAAGGGAAGAGGAGGCAGAACGACTCAAAGTTCAAGGAATCCAGTCCACCATAGAAATCTCCATCGGAAGAAACACCAGACCAAGGCCCTCTAAGGGAGGCCTTATCCCCCCCCTCAAGTAAATTATGAAGCTCACCTCTTGGAACTGCAGAGGATTGGGGAACACCACCAAAGCTGAAGCAGTTATGGATCTCATGAAAATAGAACCCTCAGACATTCTCATGCTCCAAGAGACCAAGATAGAAGGGCGAGCTCTTCTAGATATCAGCAAGTCAAAATGGAAGAAAAGTGCAGGAAAAGCAGTAAGCTCACGGGGATCTTCCGGAGGATTGGCAACTCTCTGGACAGAAGAACTATTTTAGTTAAAAAACTCTCATGAAACTCAGCACTGGATCTTCACGAAGTTGACACACTGCGCAAGTAAGTTGACTATCTCTCTGTTTAATCTTTATGTCCCTGTCATATACAATGAAAAACGAGAATGCTGGAACTCCCTCTCAGCCTATTTGGAGCAGCATAATCCTAGCAATATTATCATAGCAGGAGACCTTAACATAGTATTGAAAAATAAAGAGAAGAGGGGAGGCTCCAGCATTAGAGATCCTATGCTGGCTTTCGTGGAAGAGTTCTCACAGCAATGGGATCTTCTAGACTTCAATCCTGTACATGGTATTTTCACCTGGTCCAACAATAGATCTGGGATGGATCACATTTCTGCCCGCCTGGACAGATTTCTGGTCCAAAGCTCTCTCATGATGAACAAAAAGATAATCAAGACCAAGATTCTTCCCAATCTGACCTCCGATCACAAGCCGATTCAGCTTCTCCTAGAAGATGAAGAAGACCTTGGCCCTCTACCATTCCGTTTCAGCCCCTTATGGATTGAGAGAGAAGGCTTTTCCGACATTGTGAAAGAAGCTTGGGCCAAATCCTTCTCAGGGTCCTCAAGTTTTGTTTGGGAGCAAAAGCTTAAGGCCACTAAACATGCTCTTAAGGATTGGATTAGGAAACAAGTCCCTACTCCTATCAGCTTAAGAAAAGAAGCAGTGCATACCCTGGAGACCCTGCAAGCAGATATGGAAAACAATGAGATCACATCGGACCTGTTGGAACAAGAAATAAAGGTCCAATGTGCAACTTACCGCTCCCTCCGAAAAGAAGAAGAATACTGGAGAATCAAATCCAGAAGTTTGTGGTTAAAAGCAGGTGATCGAAACACCTCCTTTTTTCATAGACAATACAGAGCAAGACTGTCCAGAAATCATATCTCAGAAATAAAAACAGCAGAGGGTATTGTCAGCAAAGGTTTCGCTCAAGTCAAAGTTGCTGCTGACAGCCATTTCAGAAATTTATACAGTGAGGAATCTCAGATCTACGAGGAGGAAACATCCGACTTTCTCTCTAACATTCCAAAACTTATCCGACCTGAAGATAATGTTGCTTTGTCCAGCGAGGTAACTGAGGAGGAAATCATTAAAGTTATCTGGTCCATGGAATCAGACAAGGCTCCGGGCCCAGACGGATTCACAATTCATTTCTATAAAGCTTGCTGGGATATCATTAAATCCGATCTTCAAAAAATGATAAAGGGATTCATGAAAAAAGCTAAGATCGGTGGAGGAACCAACTCCACTTATCTAGCCTTAATTCCCAAAGACTCCAATCCTGAAACATTTGCAAGATTCAGACCTATATCGCTTTGTAACGCATCTTACAAAATTTTGGCCAAACTTCTTGCAATCAGGATCAAGCCTCTGCTCAAAAGGCTGATCTCCAGCCCCCAAGGAGGTTTTGTGGAAGGCAGGCATATCCTCGACAATGTCATTCAAGTTCAGGAGACTATCCACTCCAGCAAGCAGCGAAAAGAGAAAGGTATGTTGATAAAATTGGATATGGCAAACACGTTTGACAGAGTAAACCGTTCTTTTCTCATTAAAGTTCTCCTCTCCTTTGGCTTCTCTCCTCACTTTGTCCAACTCATAAATGCCTGCATCGACAATCCGTGGATCGCCCCCCTTGTCAATGGTCGCCCTTCAATGTTCTTTCAAGCTCAGAGAGGCATTAGGCAGGGATGCCCTCTCTCTCCCTTCCTGTATATCTTATTGGCCGACTCTCTCAGTAGAAAAATCACAGCTGAAAGAATTGCTGGTTCCCTTCCTGGACTGAAACCGACTGCAGGTGTTGATCCTCTGAATCATGCGCTCTTTGCAGATGATTCTCTACTTCTCAGAGGGGCGTCTACCAGAATTGCCAAAGCCTTCGACACAGTCCTAAAAATCTATTGTAGAGTTTCAGGAGCTCTGGTCATTGAGAGTAAGAGTGAATTCCACAGCTGGAACATCGATCATCAAGAGCTCTTAAGCATCTCGAATATCCTTGGGTTTAGAGGGCATGCCCACTGGGATCGAATCAAATACCTTGGACTCCCCATCACAAATGGTCCAAACAGGAGGTCGCTCTGGACTGATATCATATGCAAAATCAAAGCAAAAATAACTGCTTGGGGTGGCTTCTGGCTAACTAAAGGAGGCAAAGTTATTTTAATGAAGTCATTGTTATCTGCGCTCCCAGTTTACCAAGCCGCTTTCTTACTAGCCCCCAGAAACGTTATGGATCAGATATCGAAACTGTTAAGAGGTTTTTTATGGCAGGGCGGGAAAGGTAATGAAAGAAAAATGCATCTGGCCAATTGGGACCTTGTTAAAAGACCAACTACAGAGGGTGGTCTCCAAATCCGCGACCCATCCCTCGTTAATCTGGCGTTGGGAGGTAAGCTCCCGTGGAAATTGGCACATGAGCCCAATCACCCAATTAGCACTAATCTGCTGTCCAAATACGCTCACAACCTATCTCTCAGAAATATGCATTTCGATCCCCCAGTCAACAACACGCAGGTTTGGATCCTCTGCTGTAAAAGCAGCACCTTCTTCAAAAAATCGTTGTACAGAATGTCGGGCAATGGAAAGCGAACCAATCTGTGGTATGACTGAATCATGGGGCATGACCCCTTGGAGGAGAATGAGGACATTTCGGATCTTAGAGACTGGTTGATCCGTGCAGGTATCAATAACTTATACGACCTCTCTGTCTGGGATCAACGTGGAGAATGGGTTAGATGGGACTTCCATGGCGTCCCTGACTGGTTAACGCCCCAAAAAACTCTGCTTATAGAGCTACTGGAAGACTCCACTCCTGAACACCGATACATGAGAGATAGTTGGGCTTGGGGACAGACTAGAAAATACTCCACAGCAGCAGGCTACAAATCTCTACAGGACTCAAAGATTAGCAGTCATACTCCGGCTTTTTGGAAATTAGTATGGGACAACCTAGCCTTCCCAAAAGTGAATTTTTTTTTCTGGACTCTGGTCCACAACAAACTGTTAACAGGAGACAATTTAGAGAAAAAGAACATTGCAGGCCCTCATAGGTGTGAGCTATGCAGAAACAACCTCGAAACTGCCCAACATTTATTCTTGGATTGCATTTTTGCTAAGAAATTTTGGGAACTTACTCTTTTGGATCTCCAGATCTCCGCTTTTCCTCAAAGTACAGTTGCTGATCTGTTTGCCTCTTGGAACAATTTCTATCCTCACAGCATTCCCATCAAATATTTCTGGCTCAAAGTTTGGACAGCTATTCCCAAATTTGTTTGCTGGCAGCTCTGGCTGGCCCGTAATGATCAGATCTTTAATGGATTTCGACACTCCCATCTTCAGGTTGCAGCTAAAGCTAAAGCCTTCCTCTTGGAAGCTGCCCAACAACAGTTTTTTAAAGAAGATTCATTGCTTCTACCTGAAGAAAGGAGATGGCTCCTCTCCCTTGAGCCTTCTCCTCGAAAGTTCCTTCTCATTCCTCAAACTGCTAACCCGGAATGGCGCAAAAGAGATTCTGAGGATTCTTTCATAAGTTGGTGGAGGTCCAAAAATCTAATCACAATCTTCTTTGATGGGGCCTCCAAAGGAAATCCCGGAACTGCTGGTGCTGGAGGGGTCATTTATTCTCCGACAGGGAGTTCAAGAGAATGCTTCTGCTGGGGTTTAGGCCAGAAAACCAATAACCAAGTAGAGTTATTTGGTCTACTCAAAGCTTGCCTCATAACAAGAGAAAAGGGAGCCAAAGATATCCAAGTGTTCGGAGATTCTGAGATCCTAATTAAAAAATTAAATTTGGAGGATCTCTTCAGCAATGCTAGACTCAATAAAATTCTGGGCAGATTGAAAAGAGTTCTTCAAGACTTCACCTTCTACAAGTTCTATCATATCCTCAAAAATCTAAATGGCGAAGCAGACCAGATGGCGAACAAAGGATGCTCTCTCACGAAAGGGCAGCTAATTATAAACGACGAAAACTCCTTTAAAATTCCTTGAAAATGATGTAATTTATAAGCCGAATTTGTCGGATGTCTTCTTTGTAATCGGGGCTGCCTCGGCAAAGACCCCTCCTATCTTTTACAAATAAATAAATCACATATCCGTTACAGTTAAAAAAAATAAATAAATAAATAAAAATAAAAATAAATAAATATATATATTCACATGTAAGTTCTTTCCCTCTGGTCATCGATTTCATGATGAGTAAGATATTTTTTTTTAATGATATTTCCACCATATCTATCTATTATTTTTTATATCTCTCTCATTTTTAATTTTTTCTTTTTGTCTAGGCTAAGCCTAGGCTGTGTTCAACCCCTATATTGGATAGAAGAAGAACTGATCACCCATAATGGTATGCTTATCACTAGGATTGTGTCAGGTTCGGTCAAGCCTTGACATTCCTTGGGGAGGATTTAATTCTCCAAAAGTGGTTTCCATCCTCAACCCCTCCTGGTAGGGGCTAAACCCCACACAAACTAAGTGGCCTACACCTCATGGTTATATCTCTCTTTTTAAATAATGTATTTTTTAAAATGTTTTTCAAATTCAAGCCCAAGTTAATGATTAACAATAGGTCTGTCAAAAAAGTAGATGAACATGTCATAAAGTTACATTTGAAACTAAGCTAGAGAGAATAATTACTTCATTTCCTCTTAACCACTTGAGGGGAACTTAATTGACATCTTTATGCTATCATATAATTATGTTTATCCATTTAAACTCTCATATGTTTATTTTGAAATTGATTTAGACTTTTTTTTTTTAATGCAAACAATCTTCTTCTTCTTCTTTTCTTTCCATAGTTTTGTACCTTTCAAAGTTTATGTTGTGTCATCCTTTGGTTATTGTTCTATAATGTACGCATTTTCCTGTCCATTTTGTAGTTTTTACTAGTCACTCAGAAATTACAAGTTTTGAAACAAATTAATGGATTTCTTTATGATACATTGCAGAGTGTTCAAAAAGCATTTGTTGATTGTCAGATGTGGAAAGAAAAGGTGAAAATATCGTTTAGATTAAGACTTCTGTATGGGAAGAAAATTTGGAAGGTTCCATTTACAATGTTTAAGAAATCTTCTCAATGTTCATGGAGAGCCTTTGCTGTTAGCAATGGGCTGCAGGAAGGAGATAAATGTGTTTTTAAGCTGGTAGGTGAGCTACAGTACATATTTAAGTTCCAGGTCCATGTCATTAAGCAGTACATACAAAAAATAAAAGAAATGGTAGCAGTACAAAGGCTATGATGCCACATGAGAATAAGATGTGTGGTAAACCCAAATCATTCCATGGTAGGTAATGGAAGTCACAGTCCAGTTCAGGTTGCTTGTATTAGAGGACGTAAACAAAAAACCAAAATTGAAGTTATCGATCAGGACTAGACTGTTTGAAGAGGCCAACATGAAAATTTTCTTAATGTTTTTGGAGTCTTAATGTTGGTTTTGAAAGTAATTCATTTAAAGTGTGCTTATAAATGAGAATTATATTGTATCACCAATTTAATTCAAAGTCAGTTTCCTCACATTTTCCAAATGCTTGTAACCAATTTAATTTTGGACAATTAGTTTTAATACAGTTATCTTTTTGATAAATGAAATCCCATGAAATCCCTCATATCTTTGTATGTTTATCAATGATTTGTCATGCATCTTATGCCACTCTGTTGCTTAGAGTGAATAATCAATTTTTTATTTGCATATATTGTATTTGGATTTTTATTTTTTATTTTAATAAAAGTGTCTTTAGAAATGGGCTAATGATATGAGTCATGTGATTCATGCTGTTATGGTGATAATGCTTATTGTTTATAAACAACATACTTAAGAGTTTTAAGGTTTTTAGGTCTTTTTTTTGGGTCAATTTTAATGTTTGGTAGAAAAAAAATCAAACTTTGATGTTTTAGGGGACAATTTTAACCCTCACAATGGCTCTTATCCTCAACCCTCCTCATGATATTTGAACTAATAACCTAATGAGAACTAAACCCCACACAAATAGATTAGTCTACATATCACGAGTTCGTAATTTTATATATTTTAACAAAAGTTTTTGATGATATGTAAATTGTAGAAAATTAAGTACTTCCCCATTATTGACATAACCTTTTTACATGGTTTATGATATGTAAATTGTCGAATATTAAGTACTTCCCCATTATTGACGTAACCTTTTTACATGGTTTTATTTTAGGTTCGTTATTAGAACTGAGTTTTTTTAATAATCTAGTCAAAGGCGAAAAGTTTGAACACCTAGTATATTTATATCACAACCAATTAATTAACTCTTATATTAAGATAACTTATCCATAATTCACATATAAGAAGCCAATCATTATATTAATAGGATATACTATCTCCTTGTGCCTAATTCCACTAACATATATTTTGGAACCTATATAAAAATGATTGTTGAGAGCATCAATCATGTTTGTGACTATGATGTTGAATGTTTCTCATTCGAAACTAGAAAACAAAATCAATATTTAACTATGTAAATAATTGTTAATTAAACATTAACAAATTTTGTAAAAGTAATTATAACTATTGGTATAGTTAGTCAATTGAGTTTAACTTAGGTGATTAGGTGAATCATTGTGATCTTCCCCAATCATATTCAAATCATGCAAGTTGATATGTTTGAAATCTAAATTAGAGTAATCTATATTAATCTTTTCAATTTAAAAGTTGAAATAATTTCTTAATAATAATTTAAAAGCAAGCTAGTGATTAGAACAATTTTAATACATTGATTATGAAATCAAATTATTTTCTTAATTGCTAATTTTTTTCAATATTATAAATTGTTCTTTTGAACCTAGAGATTTTCAATATTTTTCATTTTTTTCCCTATGATGCTTTTAATTGTAATTTTTGAATGTTCTTGTAATTAGATTATTAAAAAAAATTATTAAGATAATTGTTATTTTTTATTTATTGGCTAATTATAGCACTTCATTTTGATTTTAGCAACGACACTACATTATAACTTATTTTGTGTTTCTCTACTTATTCATTAAGCTAAAAATTATATTATATAAACATATAGACCTACCTATATGTGGGAAGCTATGTATAAGCTTATTATGTATGGTATTAATGATGAATGTTGTGTGATTTATTTCCCGTGTACAAATTTAAATGAAAGATTGGTGGACATAGATACTAGTGTGAATTATAAGTTGGAATGAATCAACAAGTACCATGTACATGATAAAGGAATTAACTTGTTTACATTGTTAGTCATTGAGTAACATGGTAATCATATATACATAGTTATATGGTTATGCATGATTTTGTGTTTTGGTAAACTAATTTATAGGTTAAATGGACCAGGTGATATCCACATAATTGTGGTGCTAAAATTATGCATGTGTTGTGGACATTGAAGGAGAGATAGTATCTTATGAAACATTGGTTTGTTATTTAAATATTTGTTTAATATATTGCTATGATATGTGGTATTACAAGAATCATTGTTTCCAAATTGGTCATTCCAGGACATGAGCATAATAACCAAATAGAAGCACAATATAGTCATAATAGCGTATTGACCTTAGTTCTATTAAGAGGGGTGGATTTTTTAGACACTATTTATACTCCAAAACTCATGGCCATGGAAGGGCCATGTTAATCAATGTTCTAGGTATTTGATGACCATTATTGGTTGTTTGCTAGGAAAGCTTGGTCAATATAGTTAGTACTTCCACTTAGTTGTATATTAGGTTAAGTCAACATAATTGATGCTCCAACATATTCTAACAGAGGAAAGGATAAGATGTGGAATATGGAAGTAGATTAGGGAAGAGGAGTGATTCAAAGTAGTTAAGGATATTGTTGGAAATTTTAAATTTCAACTTAGTTCCTTCTATATCTTAAATTCTTTCCATTATTCATTTATGATTATCTTGGTGTATTGTTCAATTTGTGTTGTTTTAGTGTGATTTAGTAATATTGGTGAATGTTGTGTTTAAATGATCATTGTCTTGGATATTTGGACAACAATACACATAATTTATGCCTTAGAGGTGATGATTTCCATCATTGGTACATGCATAAATTGTATATGCACCAAGAACACATACATACTTTGCATTTATACAATATTATCATTTTAAAATATAAAATCTATTAAAATGATATTATTAATGATTAATTCATGAAGGGTTTTGTAAAATATTATACCCTATTGCCCTAAGGGTTAGCTCAATTGGTTGAGTCCTCATTGCTAAGTAATTTGCCAATTGGGTGGTCACGGGATCAAATCTCCTTGACGCCCTTAGGGTTAGGCCTCAAATCTATGGACAGTGGTTAGAAACCCTCGGGAGGGTCTACCGATATTTTCCAACCATGGACGTAGAGAGTACATATGTGTGTGGGAACATTGTGCTCGTGAACCACTTTGAACAAAAAAAAAAGCCATATTCTTGTGATTTAGCTTTCATTTGCATTAATTACTTTATTTTATGAATTTTGTTATATTTTTGTACTAGAAGAGAATGATAATATAATTTCATGTAAGAGGAAGTGGTATTTTATAATATACCCAAAATTGAGATTAATTGGTTAAATCTTATGACAAGTTTATTATTGTTGAGCAAGTAACGAAATATTCTACAATATTTTGAACTTCCTAGGACTCTTCTAGAGAGGCTAGTGAGGCAATGGGGGGAAATGCCTAAAGGTGAAATTTGGGAAAAACTTAACAAGTTGGATGATTATTAGAGGGAATTAATAGGAGGAAATGAATAGGGGAACAAGTTGAGAGAACATTAGCTTGTAAATATTGCTAGTGGATTATACAAATTGATTTCTAGTATCTATTCGTGGTTGTTAGAGACACAAGTATGAAGGGATAAAAAAATTTATTTTCATAAAGTTACACAATTAGATAAGTTGTTTCTTGGTTGCAATGAAATGATAATCCTAATTTAGCAACAATTGATCAATTCAACAAGTTAATATGGAGTTGGACTACCACAAGATTAGACTGCTAGAATGGATAATATTAGAGGCATTTTACTAATTATTCCTTGGATTGTACACTATTTACATTTGATTGAATTGTTGAATTTAATATTCAACTAAACTGCTATAAAGGAAACTTTGGATGGAAACTTATGGTTAAAAGGAAACCAAGAGAATAGAAATGAAAACAATGAAAATTTATACTTAAAAATATATATCATTAGGAAGAAAGAAATTTTTTTACACAATTTTATTAAAAATTTGAATTAATGCACAATAATTAGTCCATTAGTTAGATTATCCCAATCAATATTATTATTATACTTAGAAGAAGTGTTACACTTGATGTCAGAGCCCCAGTTTGAAAATTGGATCCTTAAAGGTCAAATTCACAATTTATAAAGAATTTGAAATAGAAATTTAAATTGAACATAAATTGATTGGAAATAAAATATATTTATTATAAACAAAATATGGTTAAGTTTCCTACAAATTGAAACAAAATTTATATGAATATAGAATTGAAACAATGTTCCATATTGTATGGCATAAAATTCCATAGTGAAATAAAGAACAAATACATAACCTTATGGGATCTACCTAGAAGTTTGAGGAGTTGCAATGTATAATTAAAAAACCTGAAATGTCCATGGAGGGAAAAGATATTCAGTTTTAAAACCTAAAGGAAAGAGATAAAAAAAAATTTATCTGTGTGTGTAAAATAAGAAAAAAGTACAAAACAATAATCAAAAGAGATAAAATAAAGAAAAAGAAACATGAAGCAAGTAACAGAATGTTGGGGCCCCCCATGGCCACACCATTGGGTGGTCAACCATGGAGACATGGACTGCACTAACTGTTATCACCTAAAAACTGATCACCTAGCCATAATTTACTAGGTTGATTGAAATATACCATGCAGTATGAGTTTTACACAATAAAAACCGCTTTCACCTTATAAAATAACCCAATGAATCATATTTCCTAAATTATTTCCATTTAATTAATTTACATACATGAGAATAACCCATAAATTCATTAATTTTATGTTGTTCTTATATTTGTACCCATTGAAATGAAAACAATTAAAAATATTCTCACTCATATTTTCTATTTTCATAGGAATAATTAAATAAATCATTTATTTATTTATTATTCTTTAATATAGCTCTGAAGGTTAACTCAATTGGTCAAATCCCCATCATTAAATCACCTCTTCTATTGAGAGGTCATGGGTTCAATTCTCTGGTCACTCTCGGGGTCAGGCTCCATGGTGGCGCTCGTAGGAAGTGAACCCTTCTAGTGGATCTACCTGGTACAAGTATTTTGTGGATGTAGCAGTCACTGATCTTTAGGATTTGTGAACCACATAGAAAAAAAAGGTATTCCTTAATCCTATAATCATTTTCATATGAATAGTTTATTAAATTATTATTTATAACGAAGTAATTTAAGAAACCCATTTGTTTATTAATTATTTCTTATTTATTTTACCTATTTTTATTAATTAGCACAATTAATCATTATTTTTGAGTTAGTTATATAAGTAAATGTTCTTGGTCATATATTTGTCAGTTTCCTCTCACGCATAATAATAAACTAGAAATTGCATCGATAGGTGCAAAGAAATACCTATAGGACAGAGTGGGAGGAATGTGGAATGCAAAGGAACACTTTAGAAAATATTGTTGAAGCTCTCTAAAAGACCCCATGTGGTTATATTTTAGGTTTTCCATGTTCATATAGCCAAGGTATTACAACTACCTTCAATATGATATTGAAATTGGCTTTGAGGTCAACAATAAATCCCCATAATTCTTTAGCTTTAGTGTCATAATTATTTTCTATGTGTGTGCATTTCCTTTCCCAAGTGTGAGGTGATGGAGAGCTTTGGTAAGGACAAAATTTTCCTTTCAAGATCTTTAGTCCTTTTTCTCTCTCTTTTTTAATTGTAATTCTTATAATGAGTTTGGCAAACATTGGGTTGATTATGATAGTTTTATAGTTTCTAGCAATGTTTTCGTATTCTCTTTTAAATATATAAATACCCATATAAGCATAAAATATCTTAAATGTTGAAATACTCTCTTCCAGACACTATCTATGCTTCCCATGCATTAATGGTATTCTCTCAAATTTTCCTTTGGTTGTTGGAGATGAATGATTTTGATCGTGTAACCCATGGTACAAAACCATGAAATTCCATTTCCATGAACCCAATACCTCATAGTTGGTTAATATAAAATACACCCTCACTACCATATTTCGGGTTAAAATCCGACGGTGGAATCTCACAAATGGATAAAATCGGAACAGCCATCAGACGTTTAATGTATTTTTTTTAAAGCCTGACGATCGTCAACTATGTGACATTAATTACATAGAGTTGGATATCCGACGATTGAAATTAATGGCATTTTACCGTTTTGCAACACTTATCCGATAGACTAGTGCCGAATATCCGATGGGAAATTTATTTATATGTATGTAGGTACGAATACATATTTACAATTTCCACATTCTTGTTATACATCCCATGCTTTTGAAATGTTATAGGCCTATTTTGAGGTTAATTTTGATTGATAATCATCGTTAAAATATATTTGGTGAGGAAAAATGTCAGATAAAATTCCTCAAGGACTGGGCCAAGGAGACGTGGGATCGACATCGGGGGATTCGGAGGATAGAAATTGTAATTTCCCTTGTAAAATGTGCAAGGGATTGAAAGTAAGGAGACTTTTTATAAAAACAACTAAAAATCAATGTAGAACTTATGGAAATGTTGAAGGCAGAGATAATTATGATCCATTAGTAAGTAATTATTCATTATCATCCATTATACCATAAGAGATGTGTTCTTTATATTTTGTATACATGCCATAAGAGGCTTGGTCTTTACTTAGTTCAAATATATAGTCAATTGCACAAGTGAAAATCTTCCAAAATATTCATTATGTGTTTTATTCATTGAGAAAAAATATCATGATGAGTTTTAGGTAGTTAATTTGCAATTAATATTTACGTTTGTTCATGAATATTTATGCTAGGTAGTTTGCAATTAATATCTATGCTAGGTAGTTTGGAATTAATATTTATGGTAGTTTGCAATTAATATTTATGCTAGGTAGTTTTGGCATTCATCGACGATCTCTCTCTCTCTCTCTCTCTCTATCTATCTATCTATCCAAAACTAACCTCCTCTCCTCATTGGTGCGCTATGTTTCTCATTTGTTCAATTTTCTACTGCTAGGATTTCATTTTTCCCTCCCTCGTAGCAAGCACTAGGTTTTCCAATTTCCTTCATTCCTAGCACTATCTTTTTAAATTTTCCTTTTCATAACACTATATTTTTCACCTTTTTAACTTTCTGGTGCTATATTGTTTCTCATATACCTTGTTTTATAGTTCTAATATTCCTCCTTGTTTCCTTTTCCAGTGCTAGGAATTCCAAATGTGCCCTTTTGTAGTGCTAGACTTCCTAATTTCTCTTTATTCTAGTGTTGAGTTTGTAAATTAGACTTCTTTCTAGCAGTAGGTTTTGCAATTAGGTTATTTTCTAGTAACATTGATTTTGAAATTGTACCCTTTTCCAGTGCTAGGAGTCTCCAAAATTCCTCACTCCAACATTGATCAGTTTCACATTTGTTCCTTTTTCCAGTGCTAGGTTTTGAAATTGTCCTCCTTTTAACCTTTTTCCATATTTTCCTTCATCCTTTTTCTCCTGAATTGGTTACAAAGGGACAGTTTCCTTAGGAAATTAAAAATAAATATTCAAATGCAAACATCGAATAAAAAAAAAAAAGAGAATAGACCGTGTTGTAGCTCAATATGGAACAACTAAAATATTAAAAACTCTTAAAAATAATTTTATTTTAGAATAGGTTTAAAATTTCTAAATTTGAAGCAATGGATAATTTTGTTGGACTCGCTCCTTGGATGGAAACAAAATGAACAGAGAGGAAGGTGTTGAAAGAGAATAAAGTGATGAGGAAGATGTTGGTGAGGATGCTGATCTAGAAGGTGAAGATGAGGAATATTCTAACCTCGATTTAGCATGGAAGATGATTGAATATGCAAGAGTGATTCTGGATAAGCAAGAAGCTTCTCGTTGATCCATCTTATATTGAGTATCATTATTACTGTAATTTAGGGTCATCAGTAGCAGTTAATCAAAGCTTTGAATCACATGAACAGTTGAAGGTCGGCAATGTGGATGCTCTGCATTGTAATTATTAACATGGGGAAGATAACCCAAATTTCTAGTGCAAAATCAATTGGATGCTTGATAAGTCTTATGAGAATATTGTTCTTGTTCATTACAAAGAAGTTACACAGGAAACGATTCAAATAACACAGTGTGCATCGTGTTGCAGAGTACTTGAGTTTATTGTTGAGGAGGGCGTGATTTATATGCCATATTGGATGATGGAAAATATGTTTTTAGCAGAGAGCTTGCAGGTATGAAATAAATCAATGATCCAAATCATTCACACCCAGATCCAATAGAGTCACGGGGGCACAAAGTACACGAAAATTATGCCAATGAGTGGTCCCGCAGGTGGATTCATCAAAACCTCTTTGTCCAAGATCAATGACTATTAATTATTGTGGCAGCATTGTTCTCATTTCAAAAAACCTATAAGAGGTGATCTCGTAGGCGCTTTGAGCTTTTAGAAAACCATTTTTGGTTTTCTATACGATCCACTCATCATTTGTTATGATCCAAATATCATTTCATATGATTTAAAACTCCCATATATGTTTAAATTATAATGTACAAAATCATGATTAAAGGAAGGATTTTCGTTTTGTATTTTTAACACATAGAGGATATAAATTAATATTATATATTGCGTTATGTTATACATATATATATATTAAGTTTATAAAAGTATTCCAAAACAAGATCTCATGTATTTAAAAGAAGGAGTTATTATTAGTGAATATAGATAGTTAGAAAATTTTCCATGAGTTAGTTCCATAACCAATTCTGGGACAATTAGTCAGTTAGGCTGATGGGGGAAATAAAAATGGAAAATCAAGGCATTATAGAGGTTCCAAGTTTTTTTCCTGAGAGGCATAAATTTTTTACTTTGGATCTCCATGTGTTTATGAATAAACCTTTCACAGTGATTCCAGAATTTGTTGAATATGATTCGTATTTCCATGTTGCATTATATTTTTTATGTCTTTCTTATTTAGAATTGAGTAACGAAGTTGTTGGTATTTAATTTTACAATTTTGTAAGTTAAAGTTAAAATCATTAATGATGCACTCCTCTATTCTATTTTTCACCTCCTAATTTTTCCATTTTTCTTCTAAAGTTTGAAATAAGAGATTCTGCACAGGCAGCTTATTGTCAAAGACTTTCCATTATCACTTTTTTGTGTCTTATCTTTTCCATTTGTATTCATCACTAGAAGGCCACTTGAAATATTGTTCTCACACTGGAGACTGATAAGGATTAAATCTCTGGGGTTTTAAGAACATTTGACACTAAAGTCTTTTCATCATGTTTATTGATAAATGTCATGGGCACTGATCTTCTTAAGCCAAAGATTGTCTCCCAAGGTACAATCGACCCATATAAATCCAGTTCTATGAAGCCTCGAGAGTGATCAAATCCCTTGAGGTGGAAACCTCTCCTCACTTTTTTACTCAAAAATTGGGTTTTCACCTGAAGGGATTTTATCCCTCTCGATGCTTCATAGAACCAGAGTTAGATGGGTCTATACTAGTTTCTATTTATTTTCACTATTACATGTTCAAATCATTAAACTCATTAAATCTATCCAGTTAGATTGTTTTGTTAATATATTTGATGGAATCATTCCCATTAAGGGTATTTTTACTTTGATTATTGTGAACGTGTAAGTTTTAAGTTGAGCCATATGCAAATCATGATTAGTTAACTAGCTAAGTTGTCTTTGTCTAGCTCTTTGTTGTATTTGTTTTCCTATATTAAATTTTTTTAAATTTCTATCATTTAAATATTTGTGATAGCTGAATAATATTATTTTATTGGTTGTAATTGTCTAGTATGGTGCTCCTAGGGCATTCCTCAATGAGGAAGAGGTCGTTGTAGTACAAGCGCCTACTCAAGAACAAGAAGCGAATATTGATCCAGATCAAGCTAGTGATCCTATGGAAGAAGATAATGATGGTAATAACACATGAGATGAAGATGGGATAAATATATTGATTCATGATACATTTAATAATGTTGCAGGAAGGGATGATGATGACGATCTGTTTGTTGGTGGTTATGATATACTTGTACTTGAGAGGGGAACTCAACCTTTTTATGAAGGCTTAGAAACATCTCTTCTCTCTGTTGTATTGCTTCTGGTCAACTTAAAGGTGGTGAATGGTTTGTCAAACACATGTGTGACACAACTCCTGATGTATGTAATATATTTTGTGACATTTAGTACGTCATGATAAAGCAATTATTTTTTTCCTTTTTTTTCAATGTTAGTATGCCGATCACCATTTGTAACAATATTTGGATGCAATATGTATATTTTTTACATTAACCAACACTACTAATTTCGGATGTCATATATTGTTAGGTGAATTTCTGTTACCACGGTCAAATGTTTTACCTCGCACCTACCGAGATTTACATGCCATTATGAAAGATATTGGAATGGAGTATCAAGTTATTCATGCATGTCCTAATGATGATATTATCTATTATAAATATTGCGTTGAAAGTCAAATGCCCAAAATGTGATGAGATTATATATGAAACTAATAAGATAAAATAAAAGGTTCCTTGCAAGGTTCTTCATTATATTCCAACAATTCCACGTCAGCGACAATTTTTCAGGTGCAAAATCATAACACAATTTATGGATTACCATGCAACGAAAAGAAGTCAGGATGGTGTTCTTCGAATTGCTGCAGATGGATCTTCATTTACGAATATAGAAGAAAGATGGCCAACTTTTAAAGAAGAACCTCATAATATTAAGCTTTCATTAGCAGTTGATGGAGTCAATCCATTGGGAGAGCTAAGTTCTATTTACTCGACGTGGCCCGTTTTTGTTATCAACAATAACATTCCTCCTTGGATGTCAATAAAGAGGGAGAACATAATGTTGACAATGATTTTTCCAGGTATTATTTTGTTTAGACTAAATTTATTCGTTTACACAATAACATATCATGATTTGTCTTGTTTGTTTCATATTTATGTCTTATATTTTTGTGTTTACTCATATATGTTCAATCATGTCTTATAATTATGTCATTTTTTTACTCACAAATTTGGGAACTGTGTACATTATGTTCAATCAATTAGGTAAGTACCAATTCAAAGATATGAATATATATATCGAGCCTCTTATGAATGAGTTACTGGACTTATGGAAGGGAATCACTATGTATGATATCTCTAGACCAAAAAATACACAATGGGAATTTGAATTCCATGCAATGCTTGTATGGACAATTCACAATGCCCTAGGGCTAACACATTTAGGTGGTATATTATAACATTACCATGCACTTTAATAATGTTTAATAGTTTTATGAAGTTAAATTCATGCATTTTTTTGTAAATATTCCATTCATTATACATCAATTAATAATTTAAATAAAAATTAATCCATCTCTTGCAGGTCTTCAAAAAAAGGGTAAATTTGCTTGTCTAGTTCCTAAATTGAAATCTCGTCATTGAAGAAGCCTAGTAAAGGAGGTGTTTGATGAGTATATGATCTTACTCTATAAGAACCATATGTACCGAAGAACCAAAAAAAATGTTTTCAATGGGAAAGAAGATACTAGATTAAGGCCACGGATAATGACTCTTGGTCTATGGAAGTTGCAATATAATATAATCTCTCAAGGTATGGATTAAATAATCTATTTTTCATTATACATGAAATTTTTGGATTATTTTATATTTTTATTGCATTTTCTTCATTGTACTATTTGACAGTTATTGTTGTTATAATATCTTAAACTATGAGTCACCTTGCAGGTTGAAAAGGCATTAAAACGGGGCATTACCATGAGGAATGAAAAGATATCTTGAGAAATTCAGTAGGTTCCCCTACTATGAGCACCTAGATATTGTTCATTTGTTTGATATAATGCACATCGGTAAGAATGTAATAGATACCTTATGGATAATCTTAGATGGAAGGAGAGATAAAGAAAAAATTGTCAAGATTTGTAATGACATTAAGGAGGCCAATCATGCAATGCAAAGTGCGATTCATTCAAATAGCGATAGAGACAACCAAAATCTAACGCCCTTCCATGGTTATTGACATAGCAGCAAAGCAAGGATGTTAAAGAGGTTATTGAAAAAATTCAATTTCCCACTGGATTTTCTTCAAACATAAAGAATATCATAACAAATAAAGGTGAATTAGGTGGGGTAAAGACTCATTATTGGCATACATTCATTAAGGTAATTATTTTGGTGTATATATTTGTACATTAATGGTGACACATCTTGTTAGTATTTTTGTTTTATACTTATTTTAGAATAAATAATCATTGATTTTTTTTTTGTTACAATATGTTCTACCTCTATCTCTCCTAGACAACTTTGAGAGCAATGTCAAAAAAGTTACATATGATCTTGGAAAATACATGAGGTAAGTGGCGATTTATATGCAAAGTGTAATTTTTTTAATAATTTGTTTTACATTAAATTATATTTTACTGCATGTGTTTTACTTGTAATGTACTATATATCTTATTGTTGAAACTTGTGATTTGCTTGTTTCATTTGTAGATGGTTGTCATCTAAAGAAATCGATAAAGAAGATATAAAGTATTGGAGGAAAAAAATTCCTCGTCTAATGTGTGAAATGAAAAAATATCTACCTTTGACATTTTTCAATGCACAAGAACACTACCTCATACACCAAGTTGAGGAGATTGAAAAGTGTGGACCTGTACACACGAGATCAATGTGGATGGTTGAGAGGCACATGAAGTATTTGAAGGCTTTGTTTAGAAAAAGAACACGTCTTAAGGGTTCTATGGTATATAAAACCATGTTTTATAGTAGTCAATATAGTCCGACAATAGGAAAAATTATCAATGTATTGGATCGCATTTGGGATGTCAACTCCATGAACAAATTTGAAGGGGAGCACTGATCGGGGAAAGGTACAATGAGGAAAGCGAGATGTAAGTATATAGTGGAGATTTATAGTACATTTGAATTTTTGTTTTTATGTATATCATACTTATTTAGTTTTTATTCTTCATGCACAATCCAATATTATAGTGGTATAATGTGTTAACCAATTATATACACGCATGTGAACTATTTTATTTTAATAAAATGAGTTGAGAGTGGGATGCAATACATTTATACATTGCAAATAATGTCGATTGGATGAAGGTATGGATTGAATGATGAAAACAAGCTAATAATGGTAGGTTATCATGGTATGGTATGTCTACATTGGTCAAAGAAGTTGAACGTAGTGGAGATACAATTCTTACACAGAGGGAAATTGATTTAGCACATGGTCTAGTACATTATTAGGAAAGCATATAATTCACCTATACTACTTTTTTTTTTTACAATTATATTGATGCATATGACGTGATTTTTTATTAATTTGGAAAATTTCCAAGTATAAATATGTTTATCAAATAATGACAATGTATTTTTTACGTTTTTTTCATATTGCAGTTGAAACACTGCAAGGAAATGTGGTGTGATGGCCACAAATTTCACATCAAAAGGTTGGATGAAAATAGGACAATTTTAGATAGTGGGATAACCATAGTATTTCAGGTAGAAAACGTTGCATCTAGAGGTGACAAACATCCAAAATTATCTACAAATTGATACTATGGGTATCTGGATGATATACTTCAGTGTGACTTTAAATACTTAAAATTAGTTGTGTTTGATGTCAAATGGTACAGGATACGAACCAATGAACGTGTTCCCAATAGAACTGTTATTCAACATGCTAATGGATTTACCATGGTTAACACAAGGAATTTTGAGCTAGGCTCGGAGCTCTATGTTCTTCCAAGCCAATGTGAAAAAGTATTTTACTGAGAGGTTCCACGTAAAGCAGGTTGGTCCTATGCTGTTATATATGATCCAAGAGGAAGACCAACAAACTATAATGTAGTGGAAGAAGACGATATTGAAGAAGAAGATGATGTAGAGGAGCAAGGGTTTCATGTGTCAGATGAATACATTGAATAAGTTCAAGGATATGTTAATCCAGACAATGTTATGGACGAACTAGATGATATTGACAATACGTCAAACGAAGAACTTAAAGAGGTCGAACCAAATGTGGGAGAGGATGTTTCAGATGATAATATATATGATGATGATCATGATGCTGACATGGCCAATCCTTTGAACATGAATTATGAACACACTGATAGAGATGATGAGTTGGATGAAGAAGAACATTAATGATATCAAAATGTTGAAATGTATGAGGCATGTATTTATTTATTTTCAGTTGGTTTGTTCTCATTCATTTACCTTCAATAGTAAAGAACTTTGTCTAATATATTCTTATGGAAATTTATTTTAACTTTATCTTCATATGGAAACTCATCAAGCTAGAGGTGAGAGGAAACAATGCAATGGAAGAAACAGTGAATGAAATAATTAAACTATATATAAAATTAAACATAAATATAGCTATATATATATTAAGTAACCAGTATTAAAAATTAAAAATTAAAATAAAATAAAAAATATCTTAAAAAAAATAAAAAACCAAAACTAATTCTAATTCCCGTGCACTATGAATTCTTCGCGCGCGCCGGCCTGGTCTCCCTACACTCAACATTTATCCCAACGCCACACCCTCCTCCCAACCCCACACCCTTCCCCTCAGCCCATTAACTCATCGCACGCGCCGGCCTAGTCTCCCTGCACTCAACATAAATACCCCACCAAAACCCTACTCCCTCAGTACTGGTGCATTGCAAACAGTTACTCAGCAGAGGAATCGCCACAGACGGAGACCGCAATTCATCCACAAGTGACGATGACGGTTCTTCATCCACAGGTGATGGTGCTTCATCCAACCACTCAATAGAGGACTCACCGCATCAGCATACCCCACTCTATATTCAACTTAGCGACCATGGTAAGTTTCATTACTTATTTAGATTGATTGTGTGGCAACTACAACACAAAATCCATGTTTATGTGTTACTGTTCAAATATATTTTCAATTTCTATTGGCACATCTGAAATGAAAGTATTTGATCTGAATATGGACAAAATAATTTTTCTTTGTTAGCTTCCTCATCAGTATAAAATAAAAGTGTGCTTAAGGATCATATCAAATATTCAGTTATGAGAGGGTTTATGTGTCTTTTATGAGAAATTCATCAAGTAAATTAGCTTTAAAAACACATGAACAAAAAGTAAATTGCAGAGAATATAATACACAACAAAAACATTACATAGAGATGATAAAAGAGTTCACCCCTATTGGGCTACATCTCCTTGGACCTGCTTCAATGGTTATACCCTCTTTGGATTAATGGTAATTTATCTGATTACATGCACCTACAATGCTCCAATGGATTCCCAACCTGCTGCAATGGATTCAGAAGATCCAAAAACCCATAAGTAGGCTCTTCTAGCTCTTCAAACGGTTTTTAATTGAATTAGACATGACCTCCTCTCCACATCTGGAAGAATGCATTTGCCATCTCTTTCACTTCTTGGTGTGAACACATCAAATGGTCTACAATGGATGTTGTTTTGGCTGCAATATTTTTGGCATCTTGTCCATTTTCCATTTTTTGATTCCATCATCCTCTAGTATTGACATGTTTCTCATGCCATGATTTAAGAATGAAGGCTAATCATTAGCCTCTCACTCAATAGTCGACCTTCCAAAATCCTGAGACATCTTGTCACAAGAAAAACCATTAACTAGAAAAACACATCATGCAAGAAATAAAACTTGACGCCCTCTTCCTTTTGATCCTTCAAAGAAACAAATGTCACATCCTGTGAACATCACCATGCATTCTTGCATATTGGTGTACAAACCCATTGGTCATACATAAGTCGAAAAAACATGTGTCTTCAAACAAATAACTCTCAAGTCAAACAAAAGCATGTACAACACTTGAGGATTATTTAATTCCAAAAACAACAATAATTTCACATCTCATGAAACAGTTCGTCAACATCTCCCTTTCAACTTGGAGACAAAATCAACTCTTCCAAGTTGATATGACATACATGTAACAATAAATCGACCAACACAAGTTGATCACTCATGCATGTGCAAGCACAATGAAACTATCAAATTTTCCACTGTTCACACACACAAACTCTGATGCATATATACAATACTCAACTCTCTCACACGTACAATCACAAATAAAAGAATCCCATTTGTATGTACGAGTAATTAAAGAGCTAAAATGACCAAATTTGCTACAACAGAGTGAGTCAACATACTCCACTTTCAAATACCTTCCTGGCATAAACATGCAACATGCATTCTAGAGAAAAAGAAATGCATTTACATGCAAATTGAAACTACAAATTTCCATATTTTCCACATCTAAGCGAGTCAACATAACTCTAATTTTCCAGCATCTTGATTCATGCAATATAAAACATACTTTCAAGAGAAAGGAAATGCATTCAATTGGCAAAGAAATGCATGAATAAGGCAAGATTTGCATCAATCATCAAAAGAAATGCAAGCACTACAAGGAAAAGACCCTCTAGCAGAGGTTATAAAAGAGTTTTTAGTGTTATAAAATTGGCCTAAATTGTCAAAAAAACATTTTCTACAACATCCATTTTCGGTAACGGAGGCTTTGGCGGAGCTTCTAACGGAATTTAAACACAACTAAAAAAAAACTGGGCAGTCGGAGGTTATTACAGATGTTTTTCTCATCGGTGCGCTAATCAAGTGTCAACACACTGGTCGTTTTAGAGTGAATGCACTGATATTGCAAACCTATAGAGCACCAAGATGGAAAACAAATATAGGATGGCCCGGGGTGTTTAGCACCGTCCAGGTGCATGTCAGCGAGACAATCGCCCAAGCGTGGTCGAAGGTGCATGCACCGGGCCGTTCTAATTGGTACTGGGATTTGTGCAGTGCCCATAGGTTGTACCAACGCACCGATGCATAGTATTATACAAATGCACCAGCGCGTAGTATCACACAAACACACCAATCGCTCTAATTTTTATTGGGATTTATGCAGTGCCCATAGGTTGTATCAACACACCGGTGCAGAGTATTATACAAATGCACCAGTGCACAGTATCACACAAACGCACCGATTGTTCTAATTTTTATTGGTATTTGTGTGATGCCCATAGGTCGTAGAAACGCATTGGTGAGCAGTCTCACATAAACACACCGGTGCGCAGTATCGCACAAATGCACCGAGAGTTATAATTGGTATTGGTATTTGTGTAGTGACCATAGGTTATAGAAACACACCGATGTTCATTTTGTATTTTTTAGAAACATCGATTTGTGACAGTGCGATTATTGTGATTTTTTAAAATTCATTATTCATCAAAAGTCGACACATATCTTATAACAGTATTCATATCAATTAAATTTTTATTAGTGCATTAAATGTGATGTTTGGATTAATTTGTTATATCATATCATAATTATTGTGATTTTGTAAAATTCATTATTCATCAAAAGACGACACATACCATATAATAGTATGCATATCAATTAAATTTTTATTAGTGCATTTTAATGTGATGTTTGGATTAATTTGTTATATCATATAATCATATTTCACATCTCTTCATTATAATATTTAATCATCCTTATATTTAATCAATGGTGTTACATTTCACAGTGACAATGGAGAATGCAATAAAATAAATTAAAACATATTTTATTGTATATATATGATTAAGACACTCTTTGTCATACAAAATGGGATAGTTATTGGTATCCCTTTGTCTTTCAATTGGGACACTATGTCCATTACATTAAACAAAATGTCTGATTTCAAAGACAAATATTTCAAAAAATACAACGCCTTGTTTTGATATCTAAACATAATGATCATCATTCTTCACTTGAATTGTTGTCACTGCTCGAGCTACTTCCATGACTTGGATTATTTTGAGGAATGTTTTGTTCATAGTGTTGATTATTTTCTTCTTCTTCACCTTCCATTTACAAACATAAAAATAAACTGTAATGAGTGTATATACATTGGTGAGAATAATTAAAATTTCAAATTAAATAATATACATCAATGTAAATTGAAAAGAAATGACGTACCATAGCAACAACTGAATAATGAACTATACACATTCTTTCAAAACCAAATTTCATGCCATCTTTCAAGATTTCATCTGTTGGCGCAGTTCCATACTTTGTTTCCTGCAAGTTTTATACCCCATAACAAATCATATATTTAATATAAAAGATTTTTTGTTCTATTAATTATAGACATAGCTAAGTAAAGCAAGATCGATAGATGCTTACAAATTCCACAATTAATTTCTGATATGCCAACATATACTGACAACCCATATTTAACCCAATGTCAGTCGATTCGTCTCATGGTTCTTCTTTGTATGTTAGCACCTGTTTGAAGACATTCAATGATGATTGTTGTAAAACAACTTAAAATATACAAAAATGAAATCTAGTTAAGTTGTTATAAGGAAGTAACAACTACTCACAAACTTAGATATCGACCCTTTTCTTCCTTGTCGTCTTGTTTTATGTGCTGAATGGGTTCCATTTTATTTTCTTTTCTGAAAGAAAATACTTGAATTAATATTTAATGTTAAATTGTTTATTTATTGTACCTAATCGAAAAATTCAATCATTACATATTACATTTGAAGCACATTGTTGTTGAGATGGCTCCTCGTGTGATGCAATTATATCCATTTCTCTGACCATCTCCTTGTACACCTTTTTGGACATTCGTACTAGCATATTTTTGATATCATCTCGTTCATCTTTTGATATTTTCATAATTTTCCTAAAAATGTAACACGACAATAAACTATTTAATTTTTATATTGATATATGACTAGTAAATATAACAAAAGTGATATTTATAAATCATTAATTTCTAGTAATATATACATATAATTCTAGAAAAACATTTAAAGGATTATTACTTTTTCATTCCTTCTTTTTTTTTGTTGTACGTTTTTGCTATTAAAAGTCTGACATGTCTCATTGACCAATTCTCTGGAAACTCTTCCTGTAGTTTAGAAAAAATTTGGTTCTTGGAATCATTGGATTGATTTTTGTATTGTAAATGGAAAGAACTTCTATACATTCATTCCACTACATCCCTCAAAGTTTTGTAAAACTTTTCCCCCCTTTCGTTAACCTCCAGCACCACTCCAGATGAGCTAAGGAGAAATTCATTTTCATTTGCATGTTCTATTTTTTTTCTTTTCTTAGAACAACATTCCTTTTCTCAGTTGTTGGTCCCTGTAGAACATTAGACATATGTGAATTAATAGATTGTTTGAAACATGTTATCTAATAATTTTAAGTATATTATTAATGAAAATTAAAAAAAGAAACTCATATTGGATTGATAGTATTTTTTCATTCACCTGATTCATCCTTTTGCAATTTTTCCATCAAGATTTTACGCTCTTCTGGTCCTAGATAAGAAATGATCTTATCGAGCTTCATCATTTTGTGGCTCTACATGATACACAGTAAACAATACATATTAGTTAAACTTACATATAATTGAAAAATAATAATTTTTGTAAATAATTTACAAAGAACTTGCCTTTTTTTCTTTTCTTGATGTGCTATCAGTATTTTTGTTACTTGATCTCTTGTCAGTCATTTCTTTATCAATATGAAATCTGTACCATACCATTCATTAATATCACATTAATATATTTTATAAATAAATCATAATTTTTTTAGGTAAAAAATAAATATCAAGAAATCAGTGCGCCTTTAATGATGTACGCACCAACGTCGGTCTGACGTGTTCTTCTAAACGCACCGCCAAAATAGTAGAAACACCGTACGGTGCTCTATGTCAACAAGGAGCATCAGTGCATTACATGTTAACCATCACACTGATTAACACAGACAAATTAATAAAAATCCTCTATGTTAGTTTTTGTAGCATATGATGTTGTGGAGGGGGCGATGCGACATATTATTATAAACGCACCGCACAAACAAGGGACCACCATACGATGCTCTCTGCCAACAAAGAAACCCGATGCGTTATATTTTAAACAGTGCACCGATTAACACAGACATAAAATAAAAAGTTATTTTTTTCAAACAGTGCGTGCGCGGTGCACTATAATGAAATAGTGCACTGCTGCCATATTTTTCATATGGCGCATAGATTAAAAAAAAATGTTTTTTAATTTTTTTTATCAAATAGTACGTGCGCGGTGCCCTACGTTAAAACAACACATTGGTGCACTAGTTTACACAAGGTGCAGTAATTAAAAAAATTCAATTTTTTAAAAATTCACACAAGGGTCGACATGGATTGGGATCCGACTATGCAATTCATCCCGTGGGTTAGATGTTATAGGCCTATATATATAACATACAAACCCTATAAATCTAAAATGAAAAGCTCTAATTCTGAAATCACAGAAACAGGAAGAAGCAAGGGAAGAAACAAAAAAAAATCAAGGGTTTAACGTAAAATGTTTCTTTTTTTTTAAATGAACAGTAAATTTAAATTATTTACTTACTGCGTAAAAAATACTATAGAAAATGTAAAAATAAAAATAAAATTTAATCACCATATGGTTTGAAATTCTATGCTACAGGCTGGTTTGAATCACCAGAGGTTTGGAATTCTGGTTGTCTGAATAGTTCTGTTCGAAATTATTTCACTACTCCACAGTGCTCTCGTGTTGTCTTCCTCCTCCAGGTATGTCTCGTGCAAATATCTCATTGAATTTTTTTGCAAAAATAATGAAATATTGAAAAGTGTTTACTATTTAAAGAATTGTTTTATGAAATTAGATTTTCGAGAATATTTTGCTGCCCATTTTTCAATTTACAGTTTTTTTTCACTTAAAAAAAATATAGTTGCGTTTTTTTTATTTGCGACTATTCGACTCCGGTGCGTCAATTAATAACACCACACCAATGTGGAGTAACAAAAATGCACCGGTGCGGTTATCTGTACATTAGCACCAATAACAATTTAATTCCATTTTTAAGGCACCGAAATTACTTTTAGGTTTGCGCACCAAATTTTTTTGTTGATTTTGCTCGAATGCAGGGAGAAAATATCATAATTATATCGAATGGAAAATTCTTCAAAATCCAGCTCATTCCATAATATTTCTCAAAGCCCATCGCAGAGTTCTCCCTATCCATATCGAGACTTAATATTTTATTTATATTTTCATTATCTAGCTGAATTTATGTTTTTTATCCATGTCAATCAGCTTAATAAAATTTATAATGTATACAAATTTGCATGTTCATGCAGATTCAGAATCGAGTTCAGATGCACAAAATATTCAAACAACTCCAAAATTTTGGAAGCTATTATCAAGAGCAGCATACCGCAAGGTGCATTTGGTAGATGAAAATGGACAATCGCTTCACCCTGCCAATTGTAACAATATTGCATCTTGTAGCCACAATCCCGGGACAATGATAGCAAGAATAATTTTTTGGTTTATTAATGTAATTATTTCAACGTCAAACCAATTAATCATGCATATTCAACGTGCTTACTAATTGATATCATAGATTTTGTACTAATCATGTTCAAATATTTTTTTTGAAATGATTAGGATTCTAGTGATGATGAGTGACCTACCTACCATCTTCCATTGCACCCCACGACAATGTCAAATCAAGAGAAGGCTGAATTAAGAGAAAAAATCAGAGAGGAACGATACCAAGAATAGTTGAATCAACCACCTATTCAATTCCCACTACGTCTAGATTCACCAATTATGAATGACTACAACAATAGTAGTTCTTCACAAGCTGGAAATGGAGTAATCAAATAGAGGTTGGTATGGATGATTACTTAAGGGATACAACTTCCATGAAGAAAATGTTGCTAGATGCATTCCAGAATGAGTATTAGCTAGGGGATGATGTTCATATCGCTGACACCTTTTTCGAAAGCCTTAAATTTTCTTCCACCACCCCTCTCTTTGGACCTAGCGGTCAGCCAAAGTCTATCCAGTTGGGGAAAACTATGTTACTGTACAACTTGAAAGAAAAGTTTGGGTTGTTGAATGCATGTTTCTCGAAAATTTTGAGGTAAGTTATAATCATAAAGTCCTCCCTTATATTTTGAGAAATATAATCAAACAATGAACATTAAAAATGGTCAAATTTATGAACGTTAATAATTATATCAGCATTAATGTACATTTAATATTTTACGTGATCACCAACTACATGCTTTTCAAAGATAAGGTTCTTCCGAGTGATAATGTCTTGCCTAGTAGCTGCGAAGAGGCAAAGAAATTGTTGAAAATGTTGGGTGTTGAGTACATATCATATCATGCATGTCCAATTGATTGTACTCTATATAGAGGAGAATATGTAGACAAAGAGATATGTCCAAAATGTGGGCATGACAGGTATGATAAATAAAAAAAGAAGGGTAAATCACGTGGTCCTCCTTTTAAGATATTAAGGCACATGCCCATAATCCCAAGGATTCAAAGGCTCTTTTGTTGCAAAGAATTAGCTATGTTGTAGGGATGGCATGCCTCACACATAAGTGAGTTGGGAGTTATGTGAATCCCAACAGATTCAATAGCCATGAAGCATATAGAGGATACATGGCCTAAAAAATTCAAGGATGAAGTACGAATTCTACGACTCAACATAGCCATGGATGGCATCAACCCATATTCCCTCCAGAACATCAACTATTCTGTTTCACCTATAGTAGTGATTAATAACAATATCCCCCCATGGTTGTCCATGAAGAATGAACATCTTATGTTGGTTCTCATAGTCCCTAGTAGAAGAAAAGTGAAGAATATGTATGTCTACTTACAACTACTGGTAGATGAATTGAAGGAATTATGGGATAGGATAAATGTATACGATGTATCAAGACCCATCACAACAGAGAGGAGTTTTTCATTGTATGGCATATGTGCTTACACGACACAAGAGTATCCAGGCTTAGGAGTTTGCTCTGGTAAATTACATGTTTATTTATTTGTTTATAGACGTAACAATATTATTTCGCATATTAGTTATTTAATTTGTTGTAATTGTTCTGATCTTCATGATATTCTTTAACGTGCCATGCATATAAATTGTATACAATAATTTCGCAGGTCTTCTAACAAAAGGGTATTTTGGATGTAAATGTTGTGGACCTTCTCTGAAAGCTAGATGGTCCAACGACCTACGAAAGCCAGTATATGACTGCTCCAGGGTATTCCTCCCAGAAGAATACCCTTACAGAAGAGAAGCATACGCTTTCAATGGTAAACGAGAGAGAACCCAAATGCCTCCAATAACGACACCAATTGAATGGCTTAGAGCATATGAGATATATAAGGAGAAGGAATTCATATAAATGTTCGATTCAAATGGGGAGCCTATGTTTGATGATCCAGAATTCTTCAACACCTATGTTGATAAATTTCCCATTGGGATGAAAAGGAAATCTATCTTTTATAACCTCCCATATTCGAAGCATCTTAAGATTACCCACTTATTAGATCCCATGCATATATTTAAAAATGTTTCATCTTCTTTATGGAGGCACATATCATCGAAAAAAAGTGACACATTGGTTGTTAGGAAAGATCATATTATTTGAAAAACTAAAAAGAAACATTGGCCAAGATGATCATAAAGTACAGGATTAGAGGCAGGTGCGGGTCCCTCTAATTCATGGTATTTCAAAGAAGTTGATTTTTAATGGATTTCAAAAAATTATGATCTTTCTTTGGCAAAGGAAGTTATAATGGGTGTGAGGGTACCATCTTCATACATGTCTTCACTACGGCGCTACTTCACCGTGGATGACCATTTTTCAGGGTTGAAATCGCATGACCATTTGAGTCTTCTAAGAATATATATAATTTCAAAAGAATGATTTTATTATTTTTTATATTAATAAATTTTATCCCATGTAGGGATCATAAAACATAAATAATTTTGTATATTAATATTGCACGTGTTTATAGCTTTGCAGTGTCATTATCTTTTTTTCATGCATGGGTGTGTGAAACATGAATTCCCCCAAGACCTAGGATGTGCCATATCTAAATTATCTGCCTTTTTACGTTGGATCACGTAAAAGGAGATTCATGTGGCTAGAATTCCACGGTGGCGTAAAGAGATAGTTGATATTATTTGTATGTTTGAGAAGGAACTGCTGACGAGTTTCATGGACTTGCAGGTTCATCTTCTAATCCACCTAGTAGATGAGGTTGAATTAGTTAGGGTGGTTTCTTGTCGTTGTATGTTCTTCTTAGAGAGGTACATGAAGAAATTGAAAGGTTTTCTTCAAAAAGGGAAAAAACCAAGGGGTCTATGGTAGAGGGGTACATATCATATGAGTCTTTCTATTATGTCAGTAAGTACATCAAGCAGATTGATAATAGACTAGGTGCAGTGATTTGGGATAATGAAAGGGATGAAGACAAAAGGGAAGGGGAGTTGCTCCAAACGAATGGAAAAAGGCGCATGATAAAGAGTAAGCGACTTATAATTTTTCAAACTTACACAAAGTAAATATTCATGTTGAACTTCAATATAATGTATATTTTGATCTCATATGTACTATATGTCGATTTGATTTCATTAGAAAATGCAGAAATTGAAGCAATAAATAAATTCTTTCTTTACGATTTCGAAGTGACACAATTGTGGGTCGCATTGTACGAACAAAAGAGGATGAAATGGGATAGTGATAGGAAAAAAATCAGACAATTGAATGGTAGAAGTGTGCCTTATCCCAATAATTTAAAAGAAAATATGCCAAAAATATGCCCCAACAGTTGGGTTGCTGACCAAGTCAGAGAGAAGTACGGTGCAACCGGTTGTTACCCGCGTGCTAAAGAGAATGTGCTAAACCTAGGGATTGGGTGCACCCACTCGGTAATAATCTATTTATGTACATTTGAAACTTAATAATGCACCTTTAAAATGTAATTATATCTATATTTCATATTTTAACAGTTGGGTTATTATAAGACACATGACACTATGATTTTTTAACTTTTTTATAGGTGCATATGTTCCCATCTATGTGGGCATATGGACACCATTTTCGCAAAAAAAATGTCAATGATGTTCACATGACACAAGACTATGGAGTGGAAGTCGAGTTCGATCAATCTAGTTGATCTAGCCACCATTATCAAAACCTAGTACGAGGGATGTTAGGTTACGTCGGAAAGATACAAGAGATCATAAAAATGGATTTCTCTCCTTTCCAATGTGTTATTTTTAGGTGCAAGTGGTGGGACACCTTTGATGGGAATAATGTAAAGGAAGATCGTGATAGTAGCCTAATATGTATCAACTCTAGAAAGATGTGGGATGAAGCTGAGGAGCCCTATGTTTTCCTCAAACACTGCAACCAGGTGTTTTTTTACCCATATGTCTTGGATAAGGATTGGTCGTTCGTATTGAGACATGACCCTAGATCAAAACATATTTTTTAGAACATTAGTGTTATCATGCCAAGAAAGCTGGAAGATAATGAGAGTGATCATGAGAACCGAGAGTGATATGGTACATGTGTTATTTCATCATTTATACTTTTTAAGATGGGATTTTATAAAGAAGAGGACTTGATTACCTTATAACTAAGACTTTTTTTTCGAAACATTGTAATATGTATTTTGAATTAATTGGTAATTTGCATTGTGTTAATGTTAAAAACATTTCACTTAAGCCCCAAGGGTTAGCTCAATTGGTTGAGTTCCCGCTTGAAAGTACTCCCAAATTGAGAGGTCACAGGATCAAATCTCCTAGACGCCCGCGGGGTTAGGCCTCAGTGTTAGGCTGATAGTAGATCCCTTCTAGAGGATTTAATGCGATTCATTAAGACCGTGGATGTAGCTAGTACATGTGTGCAGGCACATAGGAACATGAACCACTAGGAAAAAAAAAACATTTCACATGATAATTTGCAATTATGTTGATCTCGAAAACAATGATGTACTGTATAAAGTTTTTTTTTTTGGTATGGAAGATCGTAATAAAATAATGATGATTCTGAAGTACATGAATTCATTTGCATTATTTTCTAAACTTTTTTATGTTACAAAAATTCATATTATTCTAGATTTATTATTTTACAATTATTTACAATTTTACAAATTTAAAAATTTTAATAAAATCATTTCACATTAATACAATTAAAATTTTACAAATATTTTACATACAATTACAATTAAATTAAAATTAAAATTACAATTACAATTACAATTTTACAATTTCACATACAATTAAAATTTTAGAATTTTACATACAATTACAATCATTTCATATCAATACAATTAAAATTTTACAAATATTTTACATACAATTACAGTTACAATTAGAATCAGAATTACAATTTTACAATTTCACATACAATTACAATTACAATTACAATTTTAGAATTTTACATACAATTTTACATATATACAATTACAATTAAAATTACAATTACAATCATTTCACAATAAATTAAATATTAAAATTACAATTAAAATTTTACAAATATTTTACATACAATTACATTTACAAGTTTACAATTTTACATACAATTAAAATTAAAATTTCAATTACAATGGTGACATAATATTTAATAAATATCATGATTTAATATTAAAAATAGACATCACGATCATGATAACCATCGTACAAACATCATATTCGACTAAAAAACACGTTCAAATTCGTTAACATCATCTAATCATTGTGATCATGATCATCTAACAAAACACAAGCATAGTAAAACATCATCACAACATAAACATCAAATATACATCTCATGTCAAATAACTGCTATCACATACATATCTATCTGCAAGCTGCACATTAAATGAACATATCTAACATGACCTAACAATATACACATCATGATGATCACCAACATGTAAATTACGTACAACTGAAACATGAACATAAAATACATGGACTATATATATATATATATATATATCTGTGTGTGTGTGTGTGTGTGTGTGTGTATAACTGTATAATGTAAAAAATATACAATTGTAATATAAATGTCAAATATCAACTGGTGGTACATCAATAGTAGTACTAGTCGAGGCCTGCTCAACCAATGGTGCTGCCTCGACAAGCTCAGATAGATGTTGATCATCACGTGCATGTTGATCAGGATCAAATTCCTACTTATGATAACTAGACGTGGATGATCCATCCTGCTCATGATCATGACTGTTAGATGTTACAAGATGCGCATGATGACTCGACGTGGATGGTCCAGCCTGCTCATGATCATGACAGCTGGATGTTGCAGGCTGCTCATGATGACTCAACATGGATGGTCCAGCCTACTCATGATCATGACTGTTGGTCGATGTTGCAGCCTGCTCATCTGCGGCATGAGGTGAATGATGATCACTCCCCTGATCGTGATCATCATATGATGCATCGCTACTTGAATGTCGATGTACTGCATCTCGACCATGCCTACATCAAATGGCCCCTCTCAACTGCACCACTAAGTTGGTAGCTCCTACGACATGCCGCATTAGGGTCAACATATCACATGGCATGCCTCTCCATATCGTTGTCAGCCTATCACCGGCATGTATCTCTCTGATAGTGGCCCGCTTGACCCCCTCCTCCACAATTAGTCGATAGATTTGGTCACCCAACTCCATCCTAAATCTAGTGTCAGGCCTACACCTCACACCAGCCAGTACCTACGCATCATGAGGACCAGGTCTGTTTGCACCGGCCTGATCCTCTACATCTGCTATCTCCTGATCGTCATCAGGATCTACACCTGGATCATTTGGCAGCTCATCATCTGTGAAGAGGATGTTGGCACACCCTTGCCAATCCAAACCAACATACGGACAGGGGACCAGAACAAAGGCATGATCTTCAACATTAGCTAGCAACTCCAGTGCATCATGCGATATCCTCGCAGAAAAGTCTGACTCACCCCTCTTGGGCATCATCTGTCCCCACATCTGCATTTGTGCATGCAGCATCAACCTAGGAGGCTGTTGAACAAAAGTATGCCTCATCTCTGGAAACCTCTCAAAAAATAAACAAAATAGCTCTGAAGCAAAATGGAATTTCACCCTCCCTTGTGCCTGAGCACGACATCTATCTAAAGCTATATAGAACTGTTGCAAAAAAATTGTAGACCACCTCACAAGTCGTGGCCTCTGTAATAAAGAATCAACATAAAATAAAAGTAGGCAACTAATGCATTTCCTGTCACTCGTATGGTGTACAATGGTTGAAATCATTAGTGAGAGGCACCTCACCTCCTCTCCACGAAATGAAGCAATATGTAATTGATCACCGAAGACCTGAAAATTTGCAGGAGACAATATATCGGCGTTAATGTATCTCTAGGAGTACACCAACTAACTCCCTGCTACATAGCCAACGGGGACCTCTAGGAACGAGGGAAATCCTGCCCTCTCCTCGATAGACCAGTAATAAAATAGATTCCCTCCTCAGTGGGCGTGTACCACTGGTTAGGACCAACACGGAAAGCCTATCAATGGGCATTCCACCTGAAAATAAGTTGTCGCAGTAACCCACCATGGCCTTTCAGGGATGTAGCCTCCTCATAGAACTTGAGGAGGCCTACCTCGCTTAGGAGTGCTTGGGTGGCTGCCATAATAGGGTGAGGGTACATATATCTCTCCCACTCTCGTGCCTCCCACAAGTGAACCACGTTATACTGGTCCGCCATATGTTCCTGCTATTCCCTCTCTTCTCTCCTTTGACGTCGCTGAATGATTCACGTATTAAATACAATTTTTTTATTAAATGAGACATGTATATATATATATATATATATATATATATATATATATATATATATATATATCTATATCTATATATATATCTATATATATATATATATATATTTTTTTTTTTTGAAAAAAAAAACACAATACTTGCGCCCAAAAAAATGTCTCTTGCACCATATCTCTTATGATGAAGAGATTTTGCAACAAATCTTAATCAATGAGTCTTGCTAAGGAATATTGATTAAAAACATCACTTGATGAAGCTGGCATCACACTTGTAATGCATAAAAATCTTCTTTACTGTGATTTGAGAGTTGCGTCCTCAAACTTGACCTTCTCCTCTTTTCAGCTTACACATAAACTTGCACATAGTTAAATTCTCCTTGCACAAATACAAAACCAATAGCTAATTTTCTAGCTAACCTTGGTAAACCCTGAGATAGAATTGGGCTAAAATGAGCTAAACCGTGCTCTAATACAAACTTGATATGAATATGTAAAAACTAGTTTTGTTGTGCTAGATTCATCATCAATATAAAATAAGTGTGTGCTTAAGGATCATCTCAAATAGCCAGTTATGAGAGGGTTTATGTGTCAAGTTTGTGTGTCTTTTATGAGAAATTCATTAAGTAAATTAACTTAAAAAAACATGAACATCAAGTAAATTTCAGATAATATAATACACATCAAACACGTTACACATAGTTGATAAAGGAGTTCACCCCTCCTAGGATACATCTCCTTGGACATGCTTCAATGGCTAGGCCCTCTTTGTATTAATGGTAAATTATCTGATTACATGCACCTACAGTGCTCCAATGGATTCAGAAGACCCAAAAAACCCTAAGTATCCTCTTATGGATTTTCAAATGGGTTTTAAGTGAAGCAGACATGACCTCCTCTCCTGGTGGCCTTGTGCATATTTAATCTTCAAAGTGGAAAAATAACTTATAGAAGTGCTCCTCTACCTCTGAAATATACACCAAACTTCTTAGAGCATCCAAATATTCTAGGATAGAATCTTTCTGATCCCAATTTGGTCGAATATTTCTCAAGTTATGGCTTCTTTAGTTTCTCCTAGGAAAACTCCTCCAAAACTGGAGCAACTCCATTTAACTCGACCAAATCTGGAGTTCCCGTCGAAATTGGAAGATTCCACCGACTTAAATCGCAATTAAATTTCATATTGATTAGAGGTACGCGGGATTTTAACTGTATATTAGTGCGCTAATGGCACGATTATACAAATCTACATTAAACATCATATTAGTGCACTTAATATGGGTTAGTGCTTAATTAAGCATGTTTAATGTTTTTAACCTGCGAATTAACATTGGAGCTATTCCACGGTCATCGCATAAGGTTCTATGAAATGGGGGGTTGGCCCCTGCTTTACCCCCGCTGAAATTATATTCGAATTTAAATATAAACCAAAGTCCATATGTGGTAAGGACTTGTGTACAGATGTAGTGGTAAGACGTGGGGAGGTCGTGGGTTCGAGTCCGTCCTCCGCCCATCCACCATATAAATTTTTCCACCCATAAAATGAAATTTAAACTTTGCACATAATTTAATTCATCCTTTGGGGAGGCATGTGGCGACCTCCGAGCTAGCCATGTGTTAGCACATCATTGGTCCGACCAACACCCAACCAACAATTGACATGTAGCCCATAATTTTGGGCCAACCACAATCTGACAAGTGTCAGCGCACCATTGGCCACAGGAAAACCAATTTTTGACCAAAAATTTGATCCCTTTGACCTTGTTTGACTTTTTTTTTAAATTTGCTTGTTTGGAAAAGCGGACAATAGGATCTAAATTTCTCATACATAGTTGGTTTTCGATGAAACGAAGTGCACCAGAATCAGGAAGACGAGATATATCCAGCCGTTCAGGTTTTGAGAAATTATGAACACTTCCATTTTTTTGTAAATTTTTGCCCCCAATTCAGTTTCTGATCAGTATTAGAAGATTCACTTTTTGGATTACAAACAATGGAATAAATCACCTCTTCTTCTGTCATCTATTGTAAGAAATCTTTTCCACCAAGAAGTAGAGTTTTTGTCTCACTCTTTGCAGCTCAATTCCCTTCTTGCAAATGCAACAAAGTATTTTGAATACCACCCATCTCAAACTTATAACAGTTCTTGCTTCCATCATGCACTACTTTCCGGTCAAATTGCGAAGGTATTCCCAGTAACACATGACACGCATCCATAGGCATGATATCACAAGTCACTTTGTCTTGATATCTGCCTGTTTGGAAAGCCACTTCACTTTTCTCAGTAACCAACAATTGGTGTCTGTTATGCAACCATGACACCTTGTAGGGTGTTAGATGCTTGACCTTCTTAAGGTTCAAATTTTCCACCATTCTAGTGGACACCAATTTTTTGGTGCCTCCACTATTAATAACTACTTTACAACATTTCACTTGGAATTCGCATATAGTTCGAAACAAATATTTCCTTTGTGAAGACCCTACCACTTCGTTATCTGGTTTGAATAGCACCTTGTTCATGAGAAGAGATTCTCCAACCTCAGGTACATTCTCCACTATAGGAGCTTGTGCTTCTGCCTGCTCTCCTTGTGCAACAAAGTTTCCTCTTTGCCCCACATTCTCATTATCAGGACACTCATAGGATCGATGGCCTAGTTTGTGACATTTGTAAAATCTATAGACTGACTATTTTCCTCTACCTCTACCTCGCTGGTAGGGTCTTCCACCTCTAGGACCATATCATTTCCCTTCTTGTTCTTGATGGTTAGAACCACCAGCTTCATCCTTGTAAGTTAGAGCCTTCCCTCTTCCAGTTGTTTTCCCTCTTCCTTTGGAAGATCATTTTCCTCTACCCAAGGTTTGTTTCCTAACTATCTTCTCTTATTCTCTTAAAGCATACCGATAGGTGCCCTCCATGGTGCTAGGAGATAACATGCTAATATCCTCTTGAATTTCCATCCTTAATCCATTAATGTACTAGCTATCTTTTCAGAGTTATCTTCTATATAACCTGCTCTCAAGTTAACCTTATAGAACTCTTTTGTATACTCTCTCACAGTCAACAAACTTTGTCTAAGGTTCTGCATCTGTTTGTAAAGACTCATTTGATAATCCTTGGGTAAGAATTTGTCTCTTGTTATCCATGATAACAATTAGGTTAGTCTAGTTTGGTATTAAGTTAATTAGGTTGGCTCAATTAGGTTTGAATAAGGTCTTTGTAATTTAAATTTTCAAAAAAATGCACATGTGAGGGGTCTTGAAAGTCATTTTTCATGTGAATAGCTATGGAATGAAAACAAGCCCTCCCCCCCTTCCACACCCCCCCCCTTATTTATGTATTTATAAAAAAGATAATGGGTACCCTCATATTTTTAAATGTTTTCATGTCTAAATCCTTGTATTTATTTTTTCTCGCAACTATTTATTTTAGTGTTAAAACCTTTATGTTGATTTAATTTTCATACACATATTTTTATATAATGTTGGGATTCTATGCTTTGTGCGGTTCTCCATGTGCTACAAATTTTCAAGCCCAATAGCCTATCCCCAATCACGTACCTTAATAAATCCTTTTTACATAAATCTACCCCATTGTTTCGTTATCCTGGACTCAAAATCCTAGGCGATTTCATTAAATAAACATCACAAACCATTCAAGGTCCATGTTCCCAGGGTTCTGATGATGTTTTTCAATTGTAGTTAATTTTCCCAATCAACTACCAGTAATATTGTCGTCTCAATCCCTGGGTTATCGGGCCATTCTAGTAATTTAATTTCACATACATTTTAGGGTTATGAGGCTAGGTATTAATGTTAATCCCCAAATGGATTAAATTAAACATTAATTAAGAAAATAATCATTATCAACAAGGTATAGTAAACAACTCGCCTGCGAATCTTACATTTGAATATTAGTCTTTTCATAGTGTAAATGTTCCATGCTACGAAGCATAATCAAGACTTTCTCTCATGTAATTGAAATTAAGGATTCATAATATAATTATGCAGCTTCGTCAAAGCACATTTACTCACTAAAATATTACATTATTTTTCTCAATTTCACTTTTTTATTTCATTTTTTCTCATAGGTCCCTACACACAATACCTGCTTCTACAACTAATATAATGAGGCAGAAAGAAAATAAAGCACAAAAGCCTAGGTAGAAAGGGTGCCCAAATTGTTGAATTGAAAATGCAAATGGAAATCCTAAGAAACTGTCTAATAAATGTAGAAATATTCAAGGAAGTTTAACAAGTAAATGACCAACTCTTAAATGCACAAGTTAGATTTTTTGAATATTTAAGCATGGTACAAGCCCAAAAAGACATAATTGATAACTCTTGGATGAGGTAATAGATAATTTTTTTGAAAGGAGAAGGGTAAAATAATGTCTATTACAGATAATCTTTTAGCAAGCCACAACTAAAACATCTACATCAAGAATCCACAAAGTATCAGTTGCCAAGATAATAAGAAGAAAAACTTCCCTACGAAAAATGTAAAAGGAATTTACAACAATCTAAATATATGATCAAGGAAATTGAGTAATATTGTTCTCAGTTAATTGATTCATTTCTCCAAATTATAAGAGAATTTGACATGTCTAATGTACCATTCCTAGAGTATTCCAGCAAAGCATATGTTTTCATCAATGATGTGTTAAGTCACATGAGCGGTACACAAAATGATATTGGAAAATTAGAAAGATCTAACTTGGAATTAATTTCCAATTTCTTTGTCAAACCACATAACAACTGCATCATGGTCAAAGAGACGATATCCATTGTTTTCCTCTGAGATAATTATAGGTTTATTAATTATGCTAGAGCATCTAAATATTTTGTTGTTTTTTATGGGGTTTTTGAATGACCAATGCTATGAGAAAATTACAAGCACATGTTTTAAAATTTCAGTAGTATTGGATATTAAGAAAGGGTTATTCTTTTACTTCAAAATAGTGATTTGATTTTATAATATGTGAAAGGCATAAAATGTAAGAAACTATGATCTACTAAGTATTCAAATTGAACCTTTAGTTTATCATAAGAAAGAAAGGATGACAAACAATTTTTACAGCTTAACAATATATATTTAAACTTACGAAGATGATTGATAATTAATAGATGTAGAGGGACTTATACAGAAAAATAGTCTAATAAATCAATCTCTAAAATAAATGATAACTTCAAAGGATTTAAGATAGACTGATATTCAATTTTCTCTTACCGATTTATCTCCATAAAACTTAAATATATGTGGAAAAACAAAACAAAATGTAAACTGGAAAGACTCACAAGGAGACAAGTTTTTTGAAACAAATCCATAATCCTTTCATTAATGATCAATGATCTCAGCTCATACAATTACTATTTACAAGCGCTCATCCAAGGTTTCAGCCCTTTACAATTTGTTTATGGAAGTATTTATACAAATTTTCTCAAAAAGATCTGATTCAAATATCTAGATCTTTGTAGAAATATCTCAAACTGTTTACTAAACAAAATTGAAAAAATATAGTAAATTCAAAACTGAATTGAGCTGTTGGCTCTACATTTTAGGATTTTTGGTGATGAGGCTACAAAAATAGGAGTCCTTTCTGGTTGAAGTTGTTCGGGGTACCTGATCTGGTCATTCTGACAATCCACATAACTTTTCGCATTTACTTTGATATGGCAATGAAAATTTACTTAGCTTTCTGTAAATTTCATCAACTTCTATTTATATTTCAAAAGTTGGTTTAGCTAAAAATAGATGAGGAATTTCATGTTTGATTGCAAAATCCAAGCTGAGTCCTTTCATGAATGCCTTGTCTGTAATGATTCTTGTAACCTTTGCAAACTATGTCATGTCTTTGGCAATTTCACACAACTTTTTTTGATAATCTTCAATTTGAACTAATTCATCTCCCATACCTTTTAATCCATGAATACATTTCCGATGTATCACATTCAATTTTTTGTGAAATATTTGCACAATATTCTATAAATTTTCACACTTGTTCTCCAATTGTAACATCGGATTTTTCTTAGCAAGAACTTTCCTTACTTCCATAATACTGTTAGTTTTGTCTTCAATAGGGCCAATTATTCTAATTCATCTTTAGTCTTCAAATTCAAGATTTTGATAATAGCTACTATATCACTGGGCTTAGTATCAATTTCTATCTTTACCTTTGCAATCAAAATGTTAGATCTAGCAAGAAGTTCACATTTTAGAATATGATTTGAATAGATGGTCATATATGATTTATTTATTCATTTATCAGAATCCAAATACTTTCTTTAGCTTGAGCAATGGTGTCATCCATGATATTTTGATTCTGTAAATAATAAACTCTTTGTGCAAGATTATGAGTTTTCTGCAATTCTGATAAATAGGAACCGTCATATTTGATTTTCTGTTTCTACAATTTATCAAACTTTTCTGTAAGTTTTTAAATTTATCTACCTTTTATGGCTAGATCATCCATGGCTTTAGTTAATTCTGTTGTTGTTGTAGCACACTATGAAACTGTTGTTGCTGGAGAAGATTCCTTCCCTGTTGTTGTACCTGTTGTTGGAATTGTGGCTAATGGAGTGGTTTGTACTGGATCAGCCTCCTCTTTCTCTTAAAGGAGTTTTTCAATCTTGTTTTCCATCTTGGAGATTTGGTCATTCTTCTCAATGATAATTTTGAACAAATCCTCCTTTTATTTCTCATGCTCTCCCAACTCTTTATTCTATGGATCTTCTGTTGTTGGGAGTTTCAGTTGCTTTCTCAGGGCTGCTATATCTGCATTCTTTGATTTAATTATTTATTCTGTAGCTTTGATGGCTTTGGGATCATATCCCAATTTTACCACTAGCTCCTCTAAATATTTTATCTTGGTATATTTAGCTAGAGAGTAAATTTTCTCTAACTTCAGCTGAATCTGAATTTTTTTCACTCTGGTTTGGAGCTTAGCAGTTGTCATGGAAAAAGTAGTTAAAGTATTGAAGATCATTTCACATGATTGCTTGTGAAGGTCCATCTGATCTATAGGATGAACAAATTTTGTGTCAAAAGCAAAGATTGATTGTTTTTAGTCATCTGCTGTCTGAGGATGAGGAACCTTAGGCTCTAGAAAAGCAATCTACATTTTTCCTTCTTTGGATTCAAAGGCTGATAAAATCTTGTGTTCGAAGTTGTTGTCTATTTCTATAATTGAGAAAATGTAGAAAATTTAAGGGCTAGATTCCTTCTTTTGATTTCTTGATAAGGAGAAAAATTGTTGGGCTCTTTTTTACTGCTCCGCCCCAATTCCCTTGCTTATGATTAAATAGGTGTAAAGGCAGTCATTAAGTTCCCTGGAGTTTTTGTAGATGGTGGCATACTGTCTTGTCTCCTCCAGAAAGAATAATTGGGTACATTTGTTCAATATTTTCATGATGATTGTCTTATTCATTTGTTTGCCTTTGTTTCTTGTTATATAGAATGAAATCTTTGACTAGAAATTTTGATGCTAAAGGGGAATTTATTTCCCTTGGCCATTTATCTCCATTTTCTTGTGCTAATGGAGTTTGTGAAGAGGAATTTTTTTCTCTTCAACCTCTCGGAGAGTATTTTCTTGCCATTCCTCCTGGTTCATGAACTATTTAAGCTTTGGTCTGGATGTATGAATATAAGGGGTATATGTCTGCTCTATCCTCATCCTTGAAACAAATTCAAAAATTTCATAAGACCAAGTAAAACTGTGCTTCAAATTCATACTCCTTAGGAGTGTCTGCATCTTGTGTTATTTCCCTTGTATTGCATATGAAAGGGCCAACCTGTGTTTTTAATTTGAAATGGGATTTATTCTTGGCTACTTGAAAATGTATCTGATCCATGTTTATCATTTTTCTGATGAATTCCAAAGAAAATATCCTTATGAGCACATATTTAGGAAGCTTGTAGGGGGTTAATTCACAACTATAAATTCTAATTTCTGAGTAGATTTGATACAGGTACCAGTCACCCTTTTTGGTTTTCTCACTAAGGTGTAAAATCCTCTTTATCTCTGAATCTATGCTTGGCTCTATATTTTTATTCAATAAGATTACTTCCACATGCAAAAAATGATCTACAAACTGATTGAAAGAGAATTATGTGTTGTCCTTCCTAACCAGAGGGATCCAGTGAATTACTGATAAAGGATTACCCTGATCATCCATATTCTATAGTTGAAAAGGGGATTTCTCTGATTGATAATACATAAATAGATACACAAGGACTGAGGCGTATCCAAAAACTCCTTCTTTTGATAAATTAACAAACTGCTCATGGATCCTCTATGTTATAGATTCACCATAACAAAATATAATTGGTGGCTTTTGTTCACTTGAAAAAATGGAAAGAAAAGAAAAGATATGCTCATCAATCCACTGGTTTGAATTATAGCCCATAATATAAGAGATAATGGAGAAATTATTTTTGTTCATTTAAGGGAAAATGGAGACTGAATATGGAGGATTGGTTTTAGGTATTGGGACATAATTTGACAAAAAGGTTTCAAAAACCTTTGATCTTTATGGAAAGTCTAGTTTATTTTATATTTCTATTTATTTTTCATTCGACTTTCCAATAATAGAAAACGTAGAGTTCACTCAATTTGGTAGTATATATGAAAATTTATTTGAATTCAAGGTGTGTTGTGACTATCGATAGAATTAGCTACCAAAATGAATTTTTGGAGTAGAACATTGGAATTGGAAACTTAAGAAATCGTTAGTTATGGGGTGGATGGAGGAGGAAGAACTAATTGCAATCCCCTACTTATCGATCGTTCCTTATTCACCTGTTGTCACAATCAATTATTGGAAATTTATAGGGGGTGTTATGCTAGCAATTCATGTATATAATATGTACAAGGGGCCATTTGTGAGATGGTGTGAACTTATGATGGCGAACAAGGAAATTTTTCGTCTGACAAATTATTTTAAGATGATGATGATACACTGTTGCTAGCCCATGCAAGTTTATAATCATTGACAAGAAATACAGGGAGGAAAATTCAGACACCCCATCATGAAACGTTTGTGAATTGGAAACTAATATACGTTAGAATTTTTTTATACTAATATATATTAGGAAATGGAAACCAATATGTGTCAAAAATTTTCTCTATTGTGCATTTTTTAGGTTCAAGTATTTGGTGAACTCCAACCATATAGAAACTGGCAATAAAATATTAGAATTTTGACTCACTAGGAATGCCTTAGACTCAAGTCTTTATAGTTGAAATGCATACATAATACTTCATAGAAATGCCTAAGACATGCACAATATGTGTTGAAAATTGTATTACAATATCTCATAGGCCTTTGGATTGTGGTGTGATCCGAACTTAAAGTAGAATGCAATAGAATACAGATATAACCATAAATATATAGATGTAGCATAAATAACAGTTCATTTCATTAATATCAAAGAACTGAAATATGCTTACATATAGAATGGAAATAAAATAGCTCAGGTGATGGTAGCTTATCTCTGAGAAGAGACGTGGTGGCTACATGCCTATGAAATATGTTACAATGAGGCTTGAGGGCCTATTTATTTTTGAGAAAAAATGGAAAATCTTAAACATCCAAAAACCAAACCTTAGGAGATGAAGCACTAAAACTGGGGGCCCCTTGGGGTAAATTGGTACACCAACTTCCCGGGGTTTTAACTTTGGCATACGATCTTTGTTTGACGTGCATGATACCTTGTTAGAAATATCTATATGAGTACTAAAAATTTTGACAACAAATGTAAATGAAGGTTATACACTTTCCTGTTTTAAAAAAAAAAAAAAACATTGTGTAGGGCCACAAAATGGATTCAGAAGTTCAAGGCCTGAAAAACTGCCAAAAATAGTAAATTGTGCTACAATTAAGGAAATTGAAAAACTGAAAGAAAAAATGGTGGGGGTCCAAGTGGAATAGGTGGGTGGCCACCAATATCCACCTGGATCAGGGCAACTCATCCTTTCTCAAAATAATGGATACCAACTCTTCTTCCCATTTGATGGTTGAAGTATTATATTACTCTTAATAGACTTGTAGTTAGTGAAAACATATTTCGAAATTTTGTAGAATGCTAACACTTAATATTAATCTTCCTAACATAATAATTGTGTTTTTCCCATTTTGTTTTAACAGTTCCCACGTCAAAATATAAATAAATTCATGGATGGAAATAACTATTACTCCATTGTATATTTTGATTATAGGAGATCCCCATTGATTTTGTGAAGAGATTGAAATGTGGGGCATGTGAAGATGCAATACTAAAAGTCCCAAGTGGGAATTTGTGGCATGTGAATATTTTTTGTGCTAAGATGTGGGAATTTTTTGCATATGGTTGGGAAAGTTTTGTTTCGAGCATTTTATTGAAGTTGGAGATATTTTAGTGTTTATATATGATGGAAATGTACATTTTTTTGTGAAAAAATTAGGGCCTTGTTAATTTTTCTTAGGGATATATTGTTCTTTTCTTTGATAATTGCATTTATTTATTAACACATTAAGTTCACCCCATAACATCATAACATTATTGATATTTACATCATTACTCAACAACATATGCAACTATGTAGAAAGAACAATATCATCATCATCAATGCAACGAAACATAAAGGAACAATAGAAAAAAATCATTCACACATAAAGACATCGGGATTGGTCAGAGACCAGTGCAAAATACAATATGGGGAAAACCCTTTCAAATTCTTCTTCTTATTATATTGTCATCAAATGATTCAGCAAAAAATATCCCAATGCTCCATATCTTCATCTAAGCAATTGTCCAACAAAATAACTACAACATCTATGAAATGAACCCAACAATGTTTATACTCAAAACCCTGATTCTGAAGACTATAATGAATTTTCATTGTCTATGGTCAACTGTCGAACTTTGTGGTCACTGATCGAAATCCTTGGAAGACTAAAATTTCATCTTTTAATTCCCAATCGCATGGAGGAGGAGTCATCTAAGCGACTATAGCTGCATGGTCGCTCTCTGAAGCACTATAAGCGAGAGATTGTGGTCATATCTGCCTAGATCTATCACAGAGCCTTGGTTGTACCCTTCAAGATGATATGCGGGTCATTGTGGCTTACCAATCGCTCTGTGAAACACTGTGAGAGAGAAACTATGATTTACTGGCTTCTCTCTTAAGCTCGGTCTGCAAGCAACTGGGGTCTACAACCATGTTCATAAACCCTAATTCCCAGTCACATGGATGGTGAGGTGTATGTGCAAATGGAAGGCTCCAATCAAATGGATGAGTTTCTATGTGTACGACTATGGTTAGATCCATCCTGTGGTTTGCCTGCGACTGTGGCCCAAAACCCTAAATTAGAGATGTGAACCTTGTGTTAGTGTCAGTATTTGCATCCTTCCACCAGTGATCAAAATTACTCTTTCATGTCATGTTAGGGGTCCCATTCTGAAATTTTTTTCATTTCATTAGGTCATGATTCAAAAATTTAGTCACTGATGGTTGCCCTAAGTCAAAAAACTTCACTCTTTCCTAAATTCCATTACTTGCTGGCTCATTTTTATACTATGTTGAGTGTCCATCATTCATGATTTTTTATCACCTATTCAGTCATATCATCATGAATTCCAATCAGTCAAGGTTCTCATTAGGTTTTATGGTTTTCAAGATCCAATAAAACATCATTTCCATTGCATAAAGGACCAAAAAGTAAGAGAGTGACCAATAAATTCACTTTTCTAGGTAAAGATGACTTCAAATATGTAGAAGAAACACAATTCGGATTATCCACAGTATGAAAAAAATTTGGTCGACGTTTCGAATTCCAATGGGGATCCATCTTTAGGACAGATTTCAAATGAGAGCTTGAGAGGAGAACATACTAGAGATAAATAGTGAAAAACCTAATTAGACAATTGTAGGTCTGGAACCCTCCTCTCAATATTCACTCAAGAATTATCTATAGAGAAAATATATTTCCATGTATCCCCTCTGTGTAGGGAAATGATGATGTTTTTCATACTTCCATGGTTTTTAATTGACAAAATGAAATTCGTATTATCCACAATATGAAAAAAACTTGGTCGAAGTTTTATGTTCTCTCTATATGTAATTTTATGTTCTCTCTATATGTAATAAGTTCATGGTTCCAATAACTACTAACTCATAGTTCCATATGCCAAAAGCATCCAGTTTCCAAAATCCTAGTATTATCAAAGTCCATCAAATGATCAATTTCCAAAGAATAAATTCAAAATGAAAGGTTTAGTTTCAAAATCTTAAGGTGAAAGTGAGAGGGAAAAGTGGGTCCCAAAGCTCAAAACATCCAATCCATCGAGTAGAAAGCCCAACCGAAGATCAAAATGACATTCATTTTCTCTTTATGCCATCGAGCCATCACTCACATAGCTCGAAAGGGTGAAAGGCTGAGTTTTTGGGAGGCGATTTGCACCTGGAACAAGGCGTTGCACACCTGGGACAAGCGTTGCACACAAACCAAAGGCGTTGCGAACCTAACCAGTCTTGGGAGATCGGATTTTTGGAGGGTAAAAACTTATCATTTTTTGGAACCAAGAACATTTCTGGAAACTAGACAGGATAGGCTTTCCAATGAGCTATCCTGCACTCAATTTGGACATAGGGAACCACCTTAAAACTTGTCTTGAATATGGTGTTGTGCATAGACTAAAGGTGCTGCACACAGACCAAAGGCATTGTGTACTTGACCAGGACTGATATTTTTGAAATTTTTCAGTTTTCTAAGTTTCACCATGGAAAATCATGATTTTTATTGATGTAAATGATGGATGTAAATGTAATTATGATACCTTTGAGTTACCTAGGGATAAATACATTAGGTAAAACTCTTTTTGAGGATGAATGAATCAGTTTCAGTAAAGTTAGGGATAAGTTAGTTTGACCTCCCTACACTCTAGGTTTTTAGTTCAGTCTTTTGTGGAAAAGTTGGGAAAAGTTGTTTGATGTCTATATCTTTCACCTCTTCACTCATTTGAGGGGTTTGATGTTGTTGTATTGATCAGAGACACTAGTGTATTTAGATTTTGGCAGAAATATATTGGATGAATTGCATCTAGTCTTTTTGGATTCATGTGGTATTGTACTTTGGCATAGTTTATCCTTCTATTGCATATGTATGAATGTTTTATACATTCCATGTTCATTCTAGTTCTATGATATGTTTGATTCTCAAGTTTGATAATCAGAATACATATTTTATGCTCTATTTTGGGAGAATCACCATAATTTGTTTCAGTTTCTTCAATTTAAAAATAATTCATGTATTGTCATGATCTTTTTAGTACCTCACTAATATGATCCATCCCTCCCTAAAACCCTAAAGTGTTAAAGTACCTACCTAACTTACCCCATCAGATGTCTACAATTTTGATCTTATTTTCCCTGACCTAGTTACCTCTTTGACCTAATTCACTCATCCATCACCCAAATCAACCAATAAAAACCCCTGTGCTACTATACCTAGCCTAAAACCTAATTGATTTAGCCCTCTTCAGTGTGAGCCCTTGGAGAGAGCCCTCTCCTGCCTAGTAGGGCTAGCTACTTGGCGAGAGCTTGGTTTGTGGTTACCTTTGTTGGACTCTTTCTCAGCCTTGGAGATCCGATGGAGTGATAACATACTGGCGTTGTTACCGGGGATGCGAAAAGACAAATATTCCCTGGGAAAGAAAAAAAAAATATTAGATCTGATTGATGATGGTGAACAATGAGCAGGCACAAAAAGGTTGTGCATTATTCACCAGGCGACTCTAGTGTTGAAGAATCCAAAGGTTCATAATTTTCATGGCGACTCCATTTTTCAAGAACTGGTAGTTTGAAGATATTCTTGGTGAAGTCATTTTTGCCAAAATGGATTTGATTTCTTGAAGGTATGATCCTATGAATCGAGCTCATATTCCTAGTTTTTTGAACCGTATTCCTTGTATAGATTAGAAATCATGACTATCAAAATTTAAGGGTCAGGAAAATGAAGATGCTAGGTTGCATTTGGTTAAATTTCATTTGCATATTCATAGACTAAAGATTAAGTTTCTTGAAGATTGTCTGATAAATATGTTTATGGCTACCTTGGAGGAAAAAGCGAGGTCATGGTATGAGAGTCTACCATCTACTAGTTTGTATTCTCTAAAGGAATTTAATTCAGTTTTCTTTCAACATTATCAAAGCTCTAATTCTTCCTTGTCGATGATTGATAGTTTTTGTGAGATCTCTGCTCATTTCATTGAGTTTTCTTGAAAATTTGTAGGGGGGTGAAGAGTGTTTAAATGATGAGATCATAGAAACCCTATATTATTTTTTCTCCCAACAAGAATCAATAGCTTCCTCCTTGGATGAAACAGGCTTGGATCAAAAAAGAGAAATTCTTATTCCCGATCTTGAAAATTAAAATCATCAAGCCAATATTAACTGTTATAAAACTCAAGTTTCTCCTTCTGAAGATGAAATAGATCAAATCCTGAACATTCATGTTACATCCCAAGCTAATGCAGGTTTGCAGTGTTCACATAATCAAGAATGTGTCAGTGAAACTTATTCGATTATTGAAAATGAAAATCTAAGTTTAAATGATGACAGTCATGAAACTGATGAAACTATACAGGAAGTAGTTGTTATTAAGCCAATTTGTGATGATGATTTCCTGCAAAGAGATCAACTAACAAAGACTGTTGTCTTTCATGAAGAGGATAAGGATGTCATGTTTAACAATCTTGAAGAATGTTTTATGTTCAAAGATCATTTAGAATATGAATGGAAGGAGAATGAGTATGAGAGAGACAACATGCCAGAGATAGAATCAAAGTTTCCCATGCTTGAGGAATTTACATCCCACACTTAGATAGTAGAAATTCATACTCCCCTATGCCTTCCTATGGATCAACAACCAAGTTTTCTTTCAGATCAGAATGAAGGGTGTGATATTTTGTTGGATCTCGAGACAAGGTAACATTTCAATTTTTTGAAGATCCTTTTACTGATTTGGTACAATTAGTATGGAAGATTTATTTTACTGTTTTCAAGGACCAAAAGCACATGTTCAGTGGACACTTGGAGTGGCCTAGTTTTTGTTTTTTCTGCCTGCTGGAGGAAAGTGAGAGCATAATTCAAGTAAGTAGCCATCTGCTGGATTGGTTACACTAGAAGGATCACTTCACATGATTGTACATATTTCTTCAGTAGGAAGGTGGTTTTCATCAAGATTTGAAGCCCTCAAGTCTCATTGATATACTTCTATCAATAACTTTAGTAAGTTTTTAGTTCAGTCAAGTCAGTTTTGAGTCAATTTTAAAGTTAGTGTTCAATCAGAATGAGTTTGATGCAAATTAGTTTAAGTTTTCAGTTTTTAGTTAGTCTTTAGCTTTTGACTCCATGCCTAATGGATAGGCACTTGATCTACGGTGTTCTTGGCACCGCTAAGGAGCTACCTCCCTAGTTGGAGCCAATGTTAGTGTCAGTATTTGCATCCTTCCACCAGTGATCAAATTAAATATTTCATGTCATGTTAGGGGTCCCATTCTGAAATTTTTGTCATTTCATTAGGTCAAATTTAGTCACTGATGGTATCCCTAAGTCAAAAAAATTCACTCTTTCCTAAATTCCATTACTTGTTGTCTCGTTTTTATACTGTGTCGAGTGTCCATCATTCATGAGTTTTTATCACCTATTCAGTCATATCATCATGAAGTCCAGTCAGTTAAGGTTATCATTATGTTTTAGGGTTTTCAAGGTCCAATAAAAAATCATTTCCATTGCATAAAGGACCAACAAGTAAGAGAGTGACAAATAAGTTCACTTTACCATGTAAAGATGACTTCAAATATGTAATTTTTATTCCAATATGTAATTTTATTTCATTATGTAATTTCATGTTCTCTCTATATGTAATAAGTTCATGGTTCCAATAATTGTTAACTCAGAGTTCCATATGCCAAAAAGCATCAAGTTTCCAAAATCCTGATATTCTCAAAGTCCATCAAATGATCAATTTCCAAAGAATAAATTCAAAGTGAACGGTATAGTTTCAAAATTTTAAGGTGAAAGCGAGAGGGAAAAGTGGGCCCCAAATCTCAAAACATCCAATCCATCAAGCATAAATCCCATCCAAAGATCAAAAAGACATTCATTTTCTCTCTATGCCATCGATGCATCACTCATACAACTCGAAAATAAAATTTGAAAGGGACAAAGGTCTAGTTTTTGGGAGGTGTTGCACACCTAGAACAAGGCGTTGCGCACCTGGGACAAGTGCTGCACATAGACTACAGGCCTTGTGCACCTGACCAGTCTTGGGAGATTCATTTTTGGAGGGTCAAAACTTATCATTTTTTGGAACTAAGCACATTTCTGGAAACTAGACAGGATATATTTTCCAATGAGCTATCCTGAGCTCAATTTCGACATCGGGAACCCCCTTAAAACTTGGCTTGAAGATGGCACTGCACACAGACCAAAGGCGCTGCACACAAACCAAAGGCACTACGCACTTGACCAGGACTGATAATTTTGAAATTTTTCAGTTTTATGAGTTTCACCATGACAAATCATGATTTTTACTGATGTAAATGATGGATGTAAATGTAATTATGATACTTTTGAGTTACCTAGGGGTAAATACATTAGGTAAAACTATTTTTGAGGATGAGTTAATCAATTTCAGTAAAATTAGGGATAAATCAGTTTGACCTCCCTACACTCTAGGTTTTCAGTTCAGTATTTTGTGGAATAGTTCCTCAACTCAGGGATTCGACCCCTGAGGTTGGGAAAAGTTGTTTTATGTCTATATCTTTCACCTCTTCACTCATTTGAGGGGTTGTATGCTATTGTATTGATCATAGACACTAGTGTATTCAGATTTTGGCAGGAATATATTGGATGAGTTGCAGTTATTCTTTTGGGATTCATGTGGTACTGTACTTTGGCATATTTTCTCCTTTTGTTGCATATGTATCAATGTTTTGTACTTTCCATGTTCATTTTATTTCTATGATATGTTTGATTCTCAAGTTTGATAAGCAGAATACATCTTTTATGCTCTGTTTTGGGAGAATCACCATGATTTGTTTTAGTTTCTTCAGTTTAAAAATAATTCATGTACTTTCATGCTCTTTTTAGCACCTCACCAGTCTGATCCATCTCGCCCTAAAAACCCTAAAGTGTTAAAGTAACTACCTACATTTCCCCATCAGATGTCTACAATTCTAATCTTATTTTCCCTGACCTAGTTACCTATTTGACCTAATTCACTCATCCAACACCTAAATCAACCAATCAAAACCCGTGTGCTACTATACCTAGCCTAAAACCTAATTGATCTAGTCCTCTTGGCCGTGATACCTTGGAGAGAGCCCTATCCTGCCTAGTAGGGCTAGCTACTTGGTGAGAGCTTGGTCTGTGGTTACCTTTGCTAGACTCTTTCTCATCCTTGGAGATCTGGTGGAGTGATAACACTTTGGACCCTGCAATTTCATCTCCAAGTGAACCTGATCCTCTGCAGATGAGCCTTAGACCTATGCGAGCCAAAAACCAAGATAGAAGAGTGTCTCATAATGATATCCAAATTAGGTAGATTCCCCTTGTATTTATAGCCTTCCAAGGGGTCCACTTTTCTTTAGGCCCAACCTTATCAAATATGCACATGCAAGATTCTCTTCATCAACACACTTTCTCTTATCCAATTTGAGTGATATTTAGGTTGATTTTTGTCCTCTCGAAAAGAGGAATTCGATTAAATAATTATCTCAATCAACTGAGCTATCCAAATTGGAATTTTACTGTAGTTGCATATTTTTAACACTCCCTCTCAACTAGGGATAATTCCACCTGCCAAGATTTGACCATCAGTCAACATGTCATCCTATCATCATATGCTATCCAATATCAATTATCTCATCATCTTGTATTGTTACTGATAATCTTAATTTATCTCTTGATTATTCATGCTTATCTCTTGATTGTCCCTACTTATATTCTGAAAATTCTAATAGCTAAAAGAAGAATAATTTTGACATCGGAGGGGAGCTCAATCTACCACCCTATGTACATTGGGCTACTACCAAAAATATCTTCCAGTGTTCTACTATTTGAGAATATCTGTTCATGGGATACTACCCAGAATATGTTAATAGGCTACTACCTGAAGTCTATCAGTGGGCTACTACCTAGAATCTCATGGGGGAGCTACTACTACAACCCCATATCGAGAAATAGGATATCCAAACACATAGGGGAGCGCATATTAACCCTAGAATCACATCGGGGAGCTCATTATCAACCTGGAATCACATAGGGGAGAAAATCTCAACCCATCCTATTTCTCGTTGATATTCCCATCAATGACCCTGAATAGTCATGAGGTAAAACACCCGCATCATAATCTACTTGGGTTGTACACCCAAATTATGCTCTCAACCCATTGGAAAAACGTGGATCGGTATTCCCAACAAGCTTAGCTTGTGGTTATAATGCTAACTTGGGTACAGTACTCTGAATTGACTAGATATGGGAGCAACATATCCAACCCTATGGGTAACAGATAAGGGTGATACCCTATTTTCCTGAGTTCCCTCAACCCCAAGATCCCTATACCTCAATTCTAAACCATGGGAGCTCAATCAAGGGAGGAAGATTTGCCTCAATGTCCTTGATCAACTATGCTCTCTATAGGTAAACAACATATCATCGTACTCATATATGGTAATCATCATGTATAAATAGAAATTGTCTCATGTTCATACATGACATCAAATAAAATATCATGTTAGAACAAAATATACATATATATCACAAAGAGGATACCATAATCATCCTCCCTCTCAAGGAGGTGCCAACCAAAATCCTAATCTTTTCTCATACATCATCATTGTATTAATATATTAGGGTATTCAGTCTCAGCTATATACAAGATTATCTTCCAATCAGATCCCACTCTTTGACATCACAATGTATCCAATCATATTCAGAATTTTCTCAAACTTCTCTCCAAATATATTCTTCATCATGTCTTATATCTAGCCATGCCAAAAACCTCGTACTCAACCTCGGTTATGCTTAAAGCTACGAACCACTCATCCAAAAACATCATGTTAGATCACATACTAAGCCAACACTCATATGTGATAATTTCATCAATAATGATCCCAATAATCATCAATACATCTATGCAGTCACATATCATAGGAATAATTTCAAATATAGATCATATCATGCAAATGTATTGAAGGGTGCTTATTGGAAATTGTATGTGTATTAAGTGGCTCAATCATGAATCGACTCAGGTTCTATGTACAACATATATGTATATAGATAGGTGTTCAATCGAAACATCAATGCTTCAATAAACAGTGGGTTTCCAAGTTGAGTTCAAAAATATCTCTTCTCAACCTTTTGAATTTCACTCGGAGTGTCCAAGGATTTTCATTTCCACTTTCCAACACTTCTTCAATAGATTTACAATATATATTTTCTTTTCCCGACTTTAGAAATCATTCTATGATTCATTATTTCAAGATTCAAAAGTTATATCCCTCTTACTTAGATCATTTGAGGTTGATTATCTGTCAATAGTATATTGTCAACATATAAAACCAAAACCAAAATTAGAATCATACCTTAGAACACTTCTGAAGTAGAGTTTTGGATCAACACATCATCCTGGCTTCACTAGATAATTACCAATGCAGACATATACAATGCTCTCTGTAATCATAACACTTTATCAAACCAATATTTTTAGGCTTACATAAATCAATATTATGCAATCAAGTAAACCAAATCAGCTTATCAAAGTTTATAAGGTAGATCATAATTGATATCAAAATCATGAATATCACAGTACCATATTCTTTAGACCAGGTGACAGGTAGAGCTCTCATGAAGTCATGAATTCTTCTATTTTCATGTCAACAAGTTTTCATAAGCAATATCAGACCAAAATTCATCCAAATGTCAAGTTATGACTTTATCTGTGCCAACACTTTGTCATTCCCAAATAGTATCAAGTCATCCTCATGATCATAATATAAGTCACTAGATACAAATGCATACACCAAGAATAGTTTCCATCCATTTATTGTGAGATTGCTTCATACTGAATCACATTTTCCAATACTTCAACTATTGTGTTAAGGAAAATGAGGCCAATAGGAAACCATTATCGAAAACTAGTATTATTACTAGAAGGTCACTATGCCCATTTAGCATTGTTATCAAGGCGAATCACCAATCGTCATATCAAATCGTTATTCATCAGGTCAAGTTCCAAATTTGTTATCATAGTGAGATCTATAATCCAAAACATATCTCAATCATCAAGTCAACATTCTAAGTCATTATCAAGCATCATGCCAAAACTCCAAACATTACTCATATATATAAGCCGAATCATGTTAGACTCTTGCAGCACAAACTTCAATGGTAAATCATAATGACATATCTATATGCATATCTCGGTCACATGAAAACACAAGTTCAGTATTATTATAGTAAACATTCAAACTTCTCAGCTCATAAAATTTTCTTTAGTCTACTTCATGTTTGTAGGACTGACATCCTTCAAGTGAACATCTGATTTTATGCACAAAAATTCATTTTTGTGTCCTGTAGGCATAATCGCTCCCATAGGCCTTCCTTGCAAGAAGTTGGGAGGTTGCAGTTGCACCCTTGAACTTACTTCCATGCGGATGAGAGGCTACCATCACACTTGTAACCCTGCTTCCATGCAACTGAGGCTTAGAGTAAGGGAAAACTCTCTCTTCTCATATCAGAACTTTGTTGCAGATCAATAATGTCATATATTTGTATATTCATGCCCATAAATCATACTTAAATAGTAAATAATATGCATATATTTCCGGTGGTAATAGGAGTAAGGATATTATGGAGAGATTCTCCCTCTTAAAGGGAATCCACTTCAGTCATCTTCATTCAAGTCATTAACCTGATTATAATATTGTCATGCAGCAACAGATTTTTTAGATCATAAAGTCAAACTATATCCACATATTCATCATGGTAATATATTTTAGCATCAAATAATTCACCATGACATCATGACATTAATATTTCATCAAGGGTTAGTGTCAAATAGCTAATACGAGCATACATCAAGAATCGCGATCACAAAATTACTTCTTTGTTACATAACTCAATCCATCAAGTTAGGGCATTCAATTTTACCATATTCCTTTGTTACTAATCATGGAAAAAAAATATCCATGTTCAACAAAAGATCTTGAATATCAATCTCATTGTTACACATCTATCATCATGGCTTACATGCTCAATATCAATAGTATCAAGGTGCTAGCCTTCTTCATGGGATCAAGATATAAAAAATGATAGATATCATCCAAACATAAACTATACCAGAACATCATAAGTCAATATTTCCAAGTAGTTTCATAGAATTAATATCAAGTGCACCATTTCAACATAAGAACCATGAATCCAAATCACTTTTGTATGCATGCATGAACCATTTGAGAAGGAGACATTCTCACCATACATTAGGGCTTATCTTTCCATTCAATATTACAACTGAAGCATAACATTGAAAAAATATACCATGCATACCTTTTAGCATTCAAATACATTTTCACCTTCTTATTTTACATAGGCATCTTGTAGCACATTGTCACCTTTTCGTCGGGTGCCTCTTTACCTTTTCCAGCACTAGTTCTTCTCTTCCTACACCAGCCATGATCCTTAATAAGGATCCACTTATCACAACTAATAAAGAGGTTAGAAGAATACAAATATTCATATATGTATGCAAGAAGCATAAGTAATAATAAAAACAATAAAAAAAACTATAAGTATAAACAAAATTAATGTCGTAGAGAAGCATCATAAGTCGGAAAGTACTTATCTTCGAAGAGAGGTGATCATCTCCCTCTTTAACAATCCTTCAAGACCCATCATTTTCCATTGTACATATAGAAATTTTTCCTTCACTATTTCAACCAACTCTCTTAGAAACTAGGCCTAATAGAGACTATCCCATCTAGGGTTTCATCAAATCTGTCACAAGTGCGTGTGCATCTTTACTTTGACCATGCTGGGATTTCTATATTTCATTTCTCAAATATTTTCCATAAACCAAGGTTTCTCTCAAACCCTAACCTCATGTTGACGGGAAAATTTGTCCGGCCAACAGTAGGGGATCTCCCCGGTAGAAAGTCCCAATTAGACTCTGAACCGTTTGTGATAGGGATCCCGTCCGGGGTGTGGGTCCGGCTACCGCTGAATACTCCTTCTCCTGGACGCAAATGAGCCCTGCAGAGTTATGGGTGTATAGTTATCGAATGATACAAGACAAATATCGATGATTGTTAATGAGCATAAACACTACAAATAGCAAGATATAAAATAAAACACACAACTGAAGGAGATGTTGTTAGCAACATATCATTAAGGTCATGTTCATAACATTGTTCAAACCATAGAAGAAACAGTTCTGCCTGGTAAGAACAACTTATGCGTACTTGGGTGTTTTCGTGAATGATATAGATGTCAATAATAAAGTTCCAAACATCTCCTATGTAAATAACATACCATCATATACACATGCAGTAAGATGAAATGCATAAAGAGTATAATCAGAAAACGCAGATCAATTAATCACAAGATTTTAGACATATACGAAGAAATACTCATAGTATTAACACATTGATTCTCATCAGATCCAATAGTGGATTTAAAACAAATGCGTGTATTCATTCATAATGGCTTGTTTAATGCTTTAAAACTCTCTTCTCTCCTTTAGAGACCAAAAAAAGGATCCTCTTTTACAATTCCCCGAAGGGGGTATATATAAGACAAAATTGACCCTTGGGGGCCCTAACTCTTCACCTTCCTGCCTGTTGGGCTACCTTGTGACCTGAATGGAAGATGCGACCTGCGACCTATGACCTGATCATGGAAGGTGCGACCTGCGACCCTTCCTATAGACTATGCCTTGCAATCTGATCATGGGAGCGTGTGTGTGATTGCGATGTCGGGAACATAAAATTGTTGCTCTTTGAGGAAATTCTGCCATGCACGATAATCTGGAGCGATTGGGGAGATCAGAGGAGTATCTTCCCTTAACCTGTGTAGGCATTCTAAGGCATTTAGAATCAGAGTTTCTCTCTTGATTGTGACCTGGTTAGATAAGGAATCTAGTTTGTTGTAAATCCAAACTGGCATTATAACGAACTTAACCAAGTTCTCCTGTGATGCGAGAAGATCAGATGTAGTGTCGGCTTGTCTGATAGGCTGTAGAAATGCTTGAAACTCCTTATCTACCTGTCCCCATGTCTTTTCCTCGCTCAGTGCACCTATAGAAGGAATATGGTGCAGTTCATGCATCGAGTCAATGCCACTGATCAAATGCTCATATGCGGTCATCACCTTCTCTAGATCTTTAAATAAGCTCTCCTTGGATTGCACCTTCATGTGAATTTGGACCTTGTCATTCTGAGTGTGAATCCAATATTTCTTGCGCAATGTTTTCAGAGCCTGTGGATCTCTGTTTGTCCATTCTATCATTCTATCCAAGGTGGTGGAGGCCTCTTTCAATTTTTTGTTTCTCTTCTTCGTTTCCACTTGGGCTCTTAGTAGAGGTGCGACTGTTTGCTTTATGGTGAAAATATCCCCGTGAACCTGCCTCATGGTGGCTTCCAGCATCACCAACTCTCTCTGGATGGTAAGCGGTACTTCGTTCATACAAGTATTTTTATCTTGGAGCTGTTGGATTTCTTCCCTTGGTGCTCTCTTTTCTTGCTCCAACCTGGCTTCCCTTTGTTCAGAGTCTTGTAATCTATTTTGTAGGGAGAGGATTTCCCTACTCATCCCGCTCACATTTTCTTCTGTGGCTGCAGAAAAAGTAGTGCCGACTGATGCTATCATCACTAGATTGGTCCTAGTGTCTAAGACTATATCCTTTTCCATCGTGGCCGTGAATGGTGCGACAAGGTTCTGTGCTAGGAATCTCCTCTTTTCCTGCCAAATTTTGAAGTTGAATTGATCATAAGTGAGTCTCGTCAAATTGAACACCTCCTCCTCCTGTCCTTCAGAGGTGCCTAGCTCTGAGAGTGCAAAACGTGTGTTAATTGCAGGTACTTCGATGGGTGGCAGCTCGGTCTGTATTCATGTTACTAAAGGAGGTGCCTAATCGTCTTTTGATCTTTGATCCTCTTCCTCTTTCCTCTTTTGTTCTTCTTCCTATTTCAATAGCCACTCCGCCTCTGCCTTATCCTGTTCTACCTTTTTCCTGCGCTTCGCTTCTGCTTTTGTTTCCTCTTCTTCCTTCCTTCTTCGTTCAGCTTCTGCTCTTGTTTCCTCTTCTTCCTTCCTTTTCCGTTCAGCTTCTGCCTTTGTTTCCTGCTCTTCCTTCCTTTTGCGTTAGACCTCCACCTGATCTAATTCTTTCTTGAGCTATCGTTCAGCTTCTGCTTTTGCTTCCTGCTCTTCCTTCCTTTTCTGGGCATCCTCCGCCTATTTCTTTATTTGTTCTACCTTCAGGTGTTTCTTACGCTTATCTTCATCCTCTTTCACCTTCTTTTCAGCTTCTCACTGAGCTTCTACTTCTTTTTCTTTCTGTTGGGTGGAAGAGCTATGGCCTGTGTTAGTTCAGGGCTTCTTGGCCGGGGAAGACGAGGCGCCTCCCAACTCGCGGATTCTATCCTCCAGATTCTGATCATCTTGATCCTCCTGATTGGTCAATGCTTCCGGGGCAAGTTCCCTATCCTTGTTATCCCATTTTCTTTTCACATCCTCAGCTGGGTGTTCAGTATGTTGGTAGCTCCATTTTAACTTGGCCCGTTTGCAGTGGTCTGGGACTATCCTTTTAGGATCATAGGTCTGGTAATCCAAAGGCCCCAGGTAAAATTTTTTTATTTGTTTAGCCTCCGCCTCCACCTCTCTGAAATCCTTGACTGTATAAGCACCAATGGTGAGCAGCAGTGTGGGCCACGACTTTTTCTTTCCTTTATTAAGGACCTTTGAGAAGCCGGAAGTCATCTGATAACATACTTCCTGAAGTAGCATCTTGTCAATGACGAATCGGGGCAGAGCATGGGGAGTCTTGAATGAACCGAAGACTCGGATAAAGGTGCCTTCTGCAAATGGAAACCAATGTGCTACCTTAACTATCGTTTCCATGGCTCGCCAGGACATGCATGGGGTATCCTGACCAAACAATTTCCCGTAGAGTGCGGGGATGAAACTGTGTGTGATTGACTCTATATCCTGCTTGTATTTGGAGTCCTAGAATACCTGCAAATCCTTGTGAATTGGGTGTGCTCGCTCCTGATCCTAGTTGTGCGCCCATCCTTCAAAGTGGCACCTAGAAAAAACTGCATCAAATAGATAGGAGGCCATGTAAAATTCGGACGAGTATCCCTCCTCGGGTGCCAGTGCTACAGATATGTTGGTTTTGAGGGACGCTATTAGCAAGCTGTCCCAATTGAAACGAGTGCCATATAAGGTAAAAAAATGCATCAAGGATACCCAAGAACCGTTGAAAGTGGTGGCATTGGGACAACCATACATCCTACAAATCATGGCTGCTATGAGCTTATAGACCTTTCTAAGGCTTGCTACTTGATACTCCTGGTCCTTCTTGATTTTGAACTTCTCTAGTTATTCCCACCATCCTCTCAGGGTGTCCGCTATGGGAACTACATGGGTAGTGGCCCATTCCTCTGTGAATGTTTGTTCCCACTCTGGAAGTGCGCAATAGTACTCTGCATCATGCCCTTTTATATTTGCAAAAGCTTTCCCCTCGTGGTCCCGAATCACCCACCTCTTGGGGTCAATCTTTTGCATAATCTAGTCAATTATTTCGGCGCATGGGAAGATAGCTAGGTGAGCCCCTGCGTAGTGAATCTTTGACCTTTTAACCTGCACATATACTTCTCGATCTGGGAGGTCCTTTAGGAACTTAGGTTGTGCGAACTCTTGGTATACTTGATACTAACTCATGCTTTCTCCTTTACTGAATACACATGCAGTGTCTCCGTAGATAGGGGGAGGAGACATAAGTACTTCTCTCTCTGCGATTTCTATCTCTGGGCTCTTGTTTTTCCTACGAACCGCCGGGGGCTTCATGTCACTTGAGGCTGAGGATACGGAGACGCACTCTAACTCTACTTCAAGGTTCCCTGGCATATTCATGAAACAGTCCCAGGACAAGACAGATGCCATATTAATAAATGCCTAGTACTGCTTTTAACTCCGCCCAACTGAGATCCAGGAAAGGGTGAATCTATGACTTAGTGACCTATTTCTTGGGTCGTTGGGTCGCAGAGGCTTAAAATTCAGAAGAGAGCAACCCTGCGACAAGGTTGCGAGGTCACTGGGTCGCATTGGTTTAACAATTCACGAGGATGCGACCTTGCAACTTAGCGACTTGCCACCGGTTCGCTAGGTCACTGAGTCGCAAGGTCGCAAACGTCTAGTTTTGAGCGAGATGCGACTTAGCGACTTATCGACCGGGGTTGCTGGGTCGCGGGGTTGCAAGGTCGTGGGGTCGGAGGTCGCGCTAGGGCTGGGCGGATGATTTCAACAGCGGCGTGGCCTTTTGTTTCACTTTTAACTTAAAACAATAAAGGGAGTGAGTGAGGAAAACCATAAATGAGGATGAAGTGGTCATTAGGGAAGAGATAGACATAGGGGAGGCTGGTTGGCTTCATTTACAAGAATGGTAGGGTTTGGATGATTGGAAAAGACTCAGGTTCAAAAAGGATCTGAAATGGGAGATGGTAGGTGGCTTTAAAAGGGCTAAGGTAAGTGGAAGGGGGCAAAAAATAGAAAAAACGGAAACATCAGGAGGATTAGGCGACTTACCCGAGAAAATCGCGCTCCAGTTGGCCTGTCAGAAGCGTTTTTTTCTCTTCGTCACGTGGGTGAAATGCGACCTAGAGATCCTTCTATTTATAAAGGGGTCGCGCGTGTGGGCAATAAATGAGGTCGCTGGGTCACAAATCGTCTGCGTTGATGATATGCGCGACCTTGCGACCTAGGGGTCGCGGGGTCGCATGGTCGCTAGGTCGCAATTGTTTAACTTGAGTGCGATGTGCGACTTAGCGACCTGGCGACCTGATAGGTCGTAGGGTCGCTAGCTCACAAATTGGGAAAAATACCTATTCTACGACAGTGACTTAAGGTTTTTTGAAAAATATTTGAACTTGAGGTTTTGACTTCGCTTTTCGATGCTCAGGGGGCTCAAAAAATTTTAGATGGTGAATTTTTGGAGGGTGTTGTAGCAGCTACAACACCTCATAACATCCACCAAACCCTAATACACAAATTGCTAAGGTTTTTTTCAAACCTAGAATTATTTTAGGTCTTAATCATCCTCTTCTAGCATCCATCAATGATGTCATCATAGGGGTGATCTCCACAACTTTTATTCAACCCAACTTTGGGACCATGTTAATTTTTCTTAGGGATATATTGTTATTGCAATTCTTCATTAACACATTAAATTAACCCCATTACATCATAAAATTATCCAGATTTACATCACTATTTAGAATCATATGCAACTATGTAGAAATAATAATATCATCATCATCAATGTAGTGGAACATAAAGGAAAAATATAAGAAAATAATTCACACATAAAGACACTAGGATTGATTAAAGACTAAGGAAAAACACACTATGGGGAAAACCCTTTCAATTTCTTCTTCTTATTAGATCATCATCAAATGATTAAGAAAAAGAGAGTACAATGATCCATATCTTCATCTAAGAAACCATCCAACAAAATAACTATAACATCCATGAAATGAACCCAACAATGTTTATACTCAAAACCCTGATTCTGAAGACAATAATGAAATTTCACTGTCTTCGGTCAACTACCAAACTCTATGGTCACTGAGCAAAATATTTATAATATTGATATTTCATCTTTTAGTTCCCAGTCGCATGGAGGATGAGTTATCCGAGCGACTGTAGTTTCCTAGTCCTTCTCTGAAACATTGTAAGAGAGCGATTGTGATCGAATCTTCCCAGATCTATCTTAGAGCCTCGGTCGCATCCTTCAAGATGATATGCGAGTGACTGTGGCTTACCAGTAGCTCTCTGAAACACTATGAGAAAGTGACTATGATTTCCTGGTTTCTCTCTTAAGCATGGTCTGCGAGCGACTAGGGTTTGCAACCTTGTTTCAAAAACCTTAATTCCCAGTTGCATGGATGGTGAGGTGTCCATGAAACTAGAAGGCTCTAGTCACATGGATGAGATTTTTTTCATGTGACCATGGTAAAATCCATCCTGTGTTGTGCTTGCGACATTGGCCCAAAACCCTAAATGAGAGAAGCGAACTTCAGACCCTACAATTTCACCTAAGAGTGAACCTGATCCTTCGTAGATGAGCCTCGTACCTGTGCGAGCCAAAAATCAAGATAAAAGAGTGTCTCATAATGATGTCCAAATGAGGTAGAGGTCACTTGTATTTATATCCTTCCAAGGGGGTCCACTTTGCTTTAGGGATGACCTTATCAAATATGTGCATTTTGGATTTTCTTCATAAATATACTTTCCCTTATCCGATTTGAGTGATATTTAGATCAATTTGTTTCCTCTCGAAAAGAGGAATTCAATGAAATAACTATATCCATCAAGTGAGCTATCCAAACTGGAATTTGATCGCAATTTCATATTTTTAATAGGCCAAGTGGATTTGAGGAAAAAAGTGTCATTTAAAAAATTGTAAGAATGGTCACATTCTTTATTTAAAAAATTAAAAGATAGAATCTTAAACCATAATATAAATAATATAAAATATTTTAGTGAAATTGTCTTTGTATTTTCATATTCAAAGAATAAAAATTATATTATTTAAAGAACAAAAGACTTTCCCATTCATTTTTCAAGGAATCAGTCACCACTATTGTAATTTCCTTCACATTTCCTTGACCAATAACAAAGGATTTCACAAGAAACTCAAAATTTTCAAAATTTTGAATTGTACCCCAAAAAAAAAAAAATTATGAGTGGCTATTTACAATTTTTTGTTTCTAATATGACAACAATAGTACAACCACAACTTTATACATTCCAATAGTAAAGATCATAGTTGAAAAAAATGACAACAGATTAACTTAACATTGTTCCTTCTTTTCGTTAGCTCTCTTCATACTTGAGGTTCTTCAATTGCAGATTGTAATTATACTTCATTGGAATTCAAACCTTCTCAAGTACATTAAATATTTATAGAAACATCATCCATGAGTATCTCATCAAAAGTAAACCCATAAGATTCCATACACATTAAACAAGATTGCAAGATTAAAAAAAAAAAATCTACGAAAGATAAATAATACTAACATCCTACCTCTCAAAGATCAAGAACTCTTCTTGACTTTGTACCTCTCCATACCCCATATACTCCAATCCACATTAGATAATTCATACCCATTCATAGGTATTCTCATTAACACATCTATAGTATCTAATCCCAATTATGATTTTATGATGTCGATGATGTTTTTTTTAGAAAAATATCTTTCACAATTCATTGTACTTGCAAGGATACTGAGTATAGCTTGTCGTAATTTCATCATATGAGGATAATTTTTGTTTCATTGTTTTTTGTTCTGGAAGACCTTCCATGCTTCTGTCATTATGAAAACCTCACAAACTAGATTTACTGAATCAAAAAAAGGGTGCAACTCTCTTTTACAAGCTTTAACATCAAATAAAGGAAAAAATCCAAGATCCTATAATATGGTATGTTGAAAACGTTGAATAAGTTTAAAAAGCTAATCCTCTAACTTTTTATCACTATTATGATACTCTTCTAGATTATAACAAGGATTGAACATTTTTTCTTCATTAAAAAGATGAAGTTTAGGGAACCTTTCATTCAAAGAGTCTATGATAGACTCAATATAACTTATTGTGAGTTGTTGGAAAATCTCTTGTGTGCCTTGAATATGAAGCTTCATAGTTTGTCTCCTTATATGACTATAATCAGTCTCCATAGTTGGGAAAAAGATGTATTGTAACTAATGTATGTTTATAACCATCCCTTCATCTTTAATTTCAATATATCCATAGTCAGAATGACCTAGAAATTTTGAAACATAAGTTGTACCTTATGCAGATGTTCATTTTCTCAGAAACCATATAGAGAATGTACTTATAGTTACATTAAGAGCGAACCCAATATTTGTAATGTCTACATTTTCTTCTTCAGAAGTCTTGTTCAATCTGCTCAATTCACCCAAAACATTAACCAAAACATGAAAACAAAATTCAATGGAGTAAGTTCATGTATTATCATACCATGATGACGTTTTATTTTCATTTTTTCACATAGTTAAAATTGTTGACATAATCTTCACAAGACTTATAATAAATTTTCCCATGGATAACCATCTCGCTGAATGTATGCATAAAACATCAGGAATATAAATTTTCATGAATTTAAGCAAATGGTTAAGTTCATCACTTCTCTTTGGTGAGTTTTCAACCCATGAATACACTTTGTTTGCAATTTTTTCAATATATAATAACCTAGGTACTTTCTTAGAAGCATATGTTGTTGCTAAAAAATCACGATGAGCCACACAATGCATTGTAACAAGGTTTGGAGTGCCTTTTCTAAAAAATGAGATAAATCATTTTGATATTTAAACATTTCTAAAGCTACACCTATAGAAATGACTATCCAATTTTTTTCCTAAAGTCCTCTAACACTTATTATTCCCCTAGCACAATCATATATTATTTTTCCTTTTCCATCCATTATGTTCTTGAGCTTCATCAAATGTGACATAGGTGGTCCAAGACCATTTGAAACTAAGTCACATGTCCAACAAGGTGTTGTTTTAACCCTTTATCGTGCTTTCATCAACTATTAATGAAAACAGATTTCCAACATATTTTTTATTTGAATATTCTAAATATATCTTGATATACAATATATAAAATCATTAACATATTTACGATTTATGTATGAAGATTACTCTTGAGACTTTGGCATATATGGTGTTTTTTCTTCCATGAGGAATTTTCAAAGCTTTTCATACTTTGATAAATATAATTCTTCTTGGAAAAAAATATGATATTTTCATTATAGTAATGACTATTTCATTATTTTATCTTCCATCTGCCTAACATGATCCAGAAAAAATGATGTCGCTGCATGCCGGTGCGCATCGACCTGGTGGTGCTGCCATGGTTTTGCACGCAGGGATGTTGTTGTGTGGCAATGGATCGAGACTTTTCCCCACTGCAGCCATACGATGGATGACAAGGACTTGTATAAATTTGAATAACTGATATATTATTCACCGAGATTCTCCTGATCACACACTAATTTAACTTCATGCACAATACAGAATCTCTTCTACCATTGATCATTAATTGCGGAAATAAAAACAATCGCATGCACACATTAAAACCATAAACAATCACACATATGAACACAGTATTTCATGGGAAAGCTTAAAGCTGAAAACCCCAACTATCTGTATATTATATGTCATAGATATCATGTAACAATCATTGTACAAAGCTCCTCACAAGCTCTCATCACAACCTCCAATTGCTACACACTAATCAAGCTAGATCTAGCAAAACACATGCTCCAATATTTGCCACCTGATAGCCAGCCTCTATTGCATAATTAATGCTATAGGATGGCTCATTAAATAAATTCGAACCACCTGGCTTGTACTGCGCAATCCTCATTGGCTTCTCCAATCACTTGTTGTTTCAAATATGCAACAGTATAGTCACAACTGATAGTTAACTTTCTCTTTCACCTATCTCTTCATTGGTCTCCACTGAAACTATCCATGCACTGAAGTTAACTGATGTATTCTTTAGTTGATTAATGAGTTTATAATTAGTAAATTAATTAATAATTAATTCACACCACTCTTCACTAGTGTATTAATCAGTTAGACTAAATACAACTAACTCAACTATGTTTAGATTAGTTAAACTGAACACAACTCCATTAACTCCTCAATCAACTCCACCAAACTCTGTTACAAGAGTTCTAACTGAAGTATCCATGAAATATCTCCACTTAACCCTCAGGAATAGCGTAATTCCTTTTGTCAGCTCCTGTGCCACATCTGTGCACTTAACTGAAGTGCTCCAAGAGAATAAGATAATGTTTATAGTCCAAATATTATTAAGAGCTAATAATATTCGACATATCTATTTTTAGATTGGCGATCTAAAAATAGATTCTGCACAATATGTCTAAAAATAGAAGTCCATATATTTTTTCCGACTTGACCAACCATTCACAAATAGCATCCTGCAACTCATAGAACATGATCCATATGTCTAAAAATAGACTTTGCGTCAAAAATAGCCTGCGGGCCCACTTAGTGAAGGCGACTCTTTTCACTAAGCTCATCATCTTGTTGCAATCTCAACACTCCCTCTCAACAAGATAAGGATTATCTGCCACCCCTATCCTGCCTCTGTGGTATTCGAATTTTCTCTTGGTGAGCACCTTCGTCAAGATATCAGCATCCAGATCCTTCATGGGAATGTATGAAAGTAACATGATCTTCCACTGCACACAATCTCTGATATGATGATACCGTATGTCAATGTGTTTAGATCTATCATGAAATACTAGATTAACTTAGAGTTTGATGCAACTATAATTATCACAATAAATCACAGTAGGATCTAAGTGTGAACCGAACAACCCGACCAGGATCTTCCTCATCCATATAGCCTCACATGCAGCCAAAATTGCTACCATATACTCGGCCTCTACTAAACTGAGTGCCACGGATCTCTGCTTCCTGCTATACCAAGAAATTGCTATCGACCTGATACTGAAAATCCCTCCAGATGTGCTCTTTTTGTCCGTTGGGCTCCCTGCCCAATCTGCATCCGTGAAGCCACACAGCTTCACCTCATCCGACTATCTGTACCATAGTCCATATCCCGATGTGCCTCTGAGATATCTCAATACATGCTTGTTTTCCTTCCAGTAGAGCTTGGTAGGCTTAACCATAGCTTGTGAAAGCTGGTTAACAGCATAGCATATGTCAGGTCGTGTATTGACCAGATACATAAGTGACCCCACCAACTGTCGATAAACAGTGGCATCCACTACCTCCGCTGAAGTAGCATCCTCCTTCCTCCATCCACCAGGAAGATGAGACCTACAGCTTGGTACCATGCACGTTGAACTTCTCCAAGATTCCGCATATTTGCCTGAGAAACAAATTCATCATCAAGGCCGCCAAATTTCCAATCCCAGGAAATAATGAAGGAGGCCCAAGTCCTTCATCTCAAACTCCTTTGCAAGATCAGCCTTGCATGAGTGTATCAACATTTCATCACCTGTCAAAATCAAATCATCTACATAAAGTACAATGATCAGCAACTTACCCTCCACCACAATCTGGTATAGGTTAGGATCTGCCTCACTCTTGGAGAACCCAAGTCCGATGAAGTAACTGCCTATCTGTGTGTACCAAGAACGAGGTGCTTGTTTCAACAGATACAACGCTATCTTGAGCCTGCACACATGCGACTCGCTGCTTAAGATCTTGAAACCTTCAGGCTGCTCTATGTACACCTCCTCCTCAATGACTCCATTGAGGAACGCAATCTTCACATCCATCTGATGAATGTGCCACCCCATCTGTGCTGAGAGAGCAAGAATCATCTGTATGGAAGAATACCTTACGACAGGTGAAAAGGTATCCTCATAATCGATCCCCTCAATTTGTGAGAAGCCTCGGGCAACAAATCTTGCCTTGTACTTCTCCACACTCTCGTCAGCTACTTGCTTCACTTTGTAGATCCATCTCGAACCCACAACTGATTTCCCTTTCGGCCTTGGGACAATCTCCCATGCACTGTTTCTGACAATCAAATCATACTCTTCCACCATGGCATCTGTTGAGCTTCAAAGATGTTCTTCTCTTCCACCACATTCCACTTCATTTCCTTTGTCCATTATTAATTTCAGGCTTAAATGATCAATAAGATTAGTTAAAATTGCTTTGATATTGTATATAACGTCTAACTTGCTATGTTTTCATGATTTCGTTATTGTAGTACTTTTTTACTACACCTAGCTACAGAATGCAGACATTCTGTAGCTAGTTGTCGATTCTGCAGCTGTCTTCATGTCTACGCAGGTTCCAGGTTTCATCTCAGGGAAAAACACATATGGTAATATTCCACATCATTCTCTCATCATTTTTTGCTCCCCACGAAGTCTGAGTTAAAGTATCAAAGCGGTTATGCACGAAGAAGAGAGGCAGTTTCCTATCAAAACACGGACTCTGCAGATGTTCGCAGTAAAGCACAAGATTGTTAATAAGAGTTTTAATTTGATTAGGAATGGGAAAGACACTTATCCCTGTTTTTCTCAAGAAGTAGTTATGTAATTTCATTATAAGTATGACTCGGGAGACAGAGAAACTGTTGGTTAGATTTTGTTTTTGGTTGCTAGATCTTAGAAGTCCGAAACACTCTGTTTTGAAGTTATTTCTCCTTTAATGAAAGAAGCATCACTTTATTGAATGCGTTGAGCCAATCTTGAAGTAGATTTTGTGTGCTACTCCGGTGGTAGAAGGCCCCTGCTACCTGAGCAGCCTTGTTCATATGTTTAGATAAGTAACTGCATTCCTAGTTTAGCCAATTTTCTGAACTTCATGTTTTTATATTCATTTGAATCGGATGCTACAGATTAGTCTTGTTCTCACAAATTCTTCCAAAAGACTACTAATATGGAATGAGGCATAACTGTAGTATTTTAGGAGTTAGTTACATTTCTTTAAGCTTTATGTTTTCATGCTCAATCACATCAGTTGTTACAGCTAGTCTTGTTTTTATCAATCTCTTCCAAAATATCACTAATTCCGGAAGAGACATAGCTGTGGTGGTGTTTCAAAGCTTACTGCATTTTGTTGAACTTTATATTTTATTTTTTATGCATGGAATGATATAGCCAGACTTGTTTCTACAAGCTATTCCAAAACATTACTCATATTGAACAAAGTGGGGCTGTAGTATTTCATAGAATTAGTTGCATTTTAGCTCAGTCAATACTCCGGAGGTAGATGTCATTCTAGTTCAATTCTGTCACTATATTTCAAGCTTGATAATGGTACTCTAGTTTAACTATGTTCACTGTATTAGTATCATTCTAGTTCAGTTCCAATTCATTTCAAGTTAGATAATAGCACTCTAGTTTAGTCTTAGTTCATTGTATTAGCATTCTAGTTTAGTTGTTATCCATTGCATTTTAAATTGTATTAGTTGTTAACTTTAGATACCACGGTCTTCATTATTTACAAAATATTCTTGTTCTGAATTCCTATTAATACATCATCATATGGACAGGAACTATCAATAACAGTTTAAGGCCTTGAGTATTTTGCAACCTTTTTACAATTTCACAAACAAGCCTTTTCTCAAAGACTATTCTAAAAAGAAATCTATAACTTTTGAATGAGGCCTAGTGGTTCTAAATTGAGCTGCAGAATAGAATTAGAAGTTAGTTTAGAGTAGAAATCTTATTGTGCTACAAGTAATCTTTTCCAAATTGTGTTCCAATAAACTTCTAGCCATGGATGAGATGTTGTAACATTGTAAGTTGATTCTTGACTTAGGAAAACCTCAATTGCACTAAAAACTTATCCTTTTCTCAAGCTATTCCAACATATCTCTAAATGAATGAATTGGATGAGTTCATGATATGGGTTACTGAGTTCATTTTTTGATTTGTTTCTTTGCTATGAGTCCTTATCAAGCTTTGCATTTTATGTCCTTTAGTGCACACCTAGTTTAGAATAGTTTCACTCTGTTTTAGTGTAAACTTCTTAGCTCTTTTTAAACATAAAACCATAAAACCAAAAACATCATAAAAACATTAAACACAATGTAGTGAGAAACAAATACCTAGGCACATATAGTGCACCACACTTCAGCAGTTTACTAGCCCTGGTTGACAATTAATGAACTCAATTTAGGAACATTAAGTTGAGCACAACATTTTGGCGCCGTTGTCGGGGAAGTGTAACTAGGTAGCCTTGTTTCTTATCACCCAAAAACAATGATATGCGTAGAGAAAGAGACTCAAGGGGTAGATTCATAAGAAGCAGAAGCTTGATTCCTAGAACACCACTTTTTTCACCAAGACCTAGAGCCAGCACACCTCCAACTCAAACCCACATTCCATCCTTTACTGATCCTAGACTTCCAGAGAACTTAAGATCAGATATTCCATTAGAAAGACCTTCTACTTTACCCATTGAGCCTATCTTAGAAGGAGATTCAAGAACCCCTGCTAGGGACATAAACTTTTCAACTTCTACAGAAGAATCAACTATGGCAGAAGAAGGGGGAGGAGGAGTTTTTAATGGGGAACACACACTATTTGGAGGGGGTAGAGGTAGAGGTAGAGGAGAAGGAGGTAGAGGTGTAGAAGGAGAAGGAGGCAGAGGAAGAGGTAGAAGAGAGATGGGAATCTCTTTTGGGTTTCCTATAGTAGATGAAGAAACCAATGCAACTATGAAAAAAATTTCACCCTCTGTCCTTCCAAACTTTTATGGACTTAAAACTGAAGATCCTGAAACCTTCCTATTTGAATTTGAAGTCCTGTGTTGAACCTATGACTACTTACAAGATGCTCAAAAACTTAAACTATTTCCTTCAACATTGAAAGGGGCAGAATTGAAGTGGTTTATGAGTTTGATCAACAGTTCTATTAGGACATGGGAAGACATGAAACAAGAATTTCTAGAGAGGTATTTGGATTACTGTATGCCAGTCAACCATAAGGAGGAAGTGTTTAAAATGCTACAGAAAGAGGATGAAAATCTGGAAGATTTGTTGGAGAGATTTAACTACAACATCAAAAGAGAAAAAATGGAAAACCTAGACCAAGACACTTTGAAAGCTCTGTTGTTGAAGACAATTAGGGATGAATGGTTAGATATCCTTAACATGATGGGAAAAGGGGATATATCTCAGCTCACATTACCTGAAATATCTGAATTATGTATCAACCTTTCAAGAGGGAAATCTAAAACTGTAAAAGGACCAAGAGACCTTGCTCTTGCAAGGGCAAGTAAGTCTGCTTTTGGGACAGTAAGTAGGGCAGAAATAGGACATATGCTTGATGAGTTCAAATCTGATATCTTGGGGAGTCTTAGTGAACAAATAGACACCCTTAAGTTACAAAAAAAGCAAAAAGCTGAATCTGATGCCTTAGCAATCTTTTGTCCTAGATGTAGAAAGAAGCATGCCTTGAGAGAGTGTCCTTCAGATGCAAAAGTTGTAGAGACTTGTGTTATTTGTTCAGAAAAACATGAGACCAAGAGTTTTCCTTCACTTCTTGGTCTTAAAGCTGTCTTTCAAGAAGAAACTCCTACAGATTCCACAGAATCTCTCAATTTTGTCTCTAGAAGGCCTTGGCAAGGACCTCAAACACAAGGATTCCATGATCAAATGTATAATCAGCCTCCACCAAATTGGAATTCTTGGCAGCAACCTTGGCCCCAATTTCAAAATCAATCACAAACTTGGGTGCAAGGAGCACAAAATCCCTATGGAAGATACTCTCAGTATTACCAATATCCACCATCCTCTCCACTATATCCACATTTCCCTCCTCAACAAAATTCTCCACAAAATCCTCAAAATCCACAACATCAAAATCAACCACTTCCATTACCATTTCCTCAGAAAACAAATTAGTTTCCTGCCCAACCCATACCAAACCCCAACAATAAAAATCCTCAGAACACATACATGATAGAAGGCCAACAGTTTCCAACTTATTTGATCACTCCTTTAGACCTTAGTGATGTTCAACTTAGGTATGGAAGAATACTTGAAAAGAGGAAACCTTTTGTAATCATACAAGAGCAAGACAATTATGAGGAAGATTCTCTACGGGTAAATAAATGTCTTGAAGAGAACACAACTTTCCAAGACTCAAACATTGAAAAATCAAAACAAAAAGAACCAATAATTTCAACTCCTATATTAGAGCATCCATCAACATCCACTTCTACACCTCCCTTCCCAGAAAGATTACAAATTGATAGGGGTGTAGAAAAACAAATTATGGTGCCTAATTATGATTTCCTAGATGAGCTGAGAAATTTTTGTATTAAGATCCCATTATTGCAAGCTATCAAGGAAATTCCAATCTTAGCAAAGACAATAAAGGAGTTGAGCATGAAGAAAATAGGAAAAAGAATAAGAGAGATAAAGAAAATTCAACTGGCAGGAAAAATATCAGATATCATGATGGGTAAGATTGCTATTCCAAAGTATCTAGACCCAGGAAATCCAGTTGTCAAAATTCACATCAATGGAATTGAGATCCAAAACACACTCATTGATTTAGGAGCAGCAATCAATATCATGAGTAGACAAATCATGGATAAACTGAAACTTCTTAATCTTCTTTTTACACCCACATTATTACAATTAGAAGACAGATCTGTGATTAAACCTGATGGGGTAGTAGAAGACATTTCAGTGTCCCTAGATTCTTGGGAGTATCCTGTGGATTTTATGATCCTAACTCCTAAGAATAATCTAGGAGGACACCCTATTATATTAGGAAGACCTTGGTTAGCTACAACTGATGCTTTCATTAGTTTTAGATCCGGTGATATGTATATATATGATGGTAGTTCAACTAAGAAATTTACCTTGTATCCTCCAGCAAAGACAATTACAGATTTAGATGATACTTAATGGATAGTGGATGAAGAAGACTTACAACCTCTCTTCACAATTTCAGAAATTAGTGAAGATAGCCAAATTTTGAATACTTTAGAGAATTTTGAATCCTCTTTGGAATATAAACATGAACAATTTCAAGAAGAATCCAACATTGAGTTTTTGTCATCAAGGCAGATGTCTCTTTATTCTATGGATAAATTTGGCATCTCTATAATTGAGATATTTCCAGGAAAAACTTTAAACATAAACAAGAACCTAGACAAATCTCAACAAGAAGAGCTAGTCAAGATCTTACAGAGACATTCTTCTGCATATGCATGGGAGTACACTGATATGAAAGGGATAAGCCCTAAGACTTGCACTCATCACATCTACATCAGACAACCTCAAAGACGGATGAATCCAAATCTTAGGGAAATTGTTAAAGAAGAATTGCAGAAATTGTTGAATGTCAACTTTATCTATCCTATTTCAGATAGTCAGTGGGTTTCTCCTTTGGTAATTGTGCCAAAGAAAAACGGTAAATGGAGGGTATGTATTGACTACCGAGAATTAAACAAAGCTACTCTTAAAGATCATTTTCCCTTACCTTTCATAGATTAGGTGTTAGACACATTAGTTGGCAAAAAGTACTTCTCATTTCTAGATGGGTTTAGTGGTTATAATCAAATTCAAGTAGCACTTGGAGATCAAGACAAAAACACATTTACCAGTCCTTGGGATACCTATGCTTACCGAGTATTTCCATTTGGATTATGAAATGCACCTGCAACATTTCAGAGGGCAGTATTAGGAATATTTTCAGATCTAATACATGATTGTGTAGAGGTATATATGGATGATTTCACAGTTTATGGAAATACGTTTGAAGAAGCCTTAGAAAACTTGGAAAAAGTCTAAAAAATATGTAAAGAAGAAAATCTTTCACTAAGTCATGAGAAGTGTTTTATGATGTTTACTGAAGGAATTGTTTTAGGATATCACATTTCAGGGGATGGGATTAGAGTAGATGAGTCAAAAGTTGAAGTCATCTCTAACTTATCTATTCCAAGTTGCCAAAAAGATGTTAGGATTTTTCTTGGATTTACAGGATATTATCGAAGGTTTATAGAAAACTTCACCAAGATAGCATCTCCACTTTTCAAATTACTTACCAAAGACTGTGAATTCAAGTGGAATTTTGATTGCCAGTTAGCCTTTGAGACCCTGAAAACAAAAATCTCTGAAGCACCTATTTTAAGGGGACCTAACTGGAAGTTACCTTTTCATATTTCAACAGATGCCTCAGATACATCTCTAGGAGCAGTATTGGGACAAAAAGACCTGATTCCTTATGCCATCTACTATACTAGTAAAAATTTGACTCCTTCAGAGTTAAACTATACTGTAACTGAAAAAGAGTTTTTAGCTGTTGTTCATGCCATAAAAAAATTCAGACACTATATAACAGGCTATGAAACTTTTGTTCACACAGATCATTCTACAATTAGATACTTAATGAACAAATCAATTACTAATGGCAGAGTTATAAGATGGTTATTGCTTTTACAAGAATTCAACATTACCATTCTAGATAGGCCTGGAAAACAAAACACAGTAGCTGATTTCCTATCTAGACTCCAAAACATTAAAGATAACACTCCAGTTGAAGATCAATTCCCTGATGAATATCTTTTTGCAATTTCTACTCAGACTCCTTGGTTTGCTGACATTGCTAATTATTTAGTTTCAGGGAAATTTCCTTCAATAATGAATGCAAGAGACAAAAGAAAAATCATTTATGACAGTGCAAAATATTCATGGGTTGCTAATGAGTTGTACAAGACAGGTCCAAATTTTATCATTAGGAGATGTGTTCGGGAATATGAGATGCCTGAGATTCTCAAAGCATGTCATGATGAACCTTGTGGCAGACACTTTGCTGATAAGAGGACAACTTATAAGGTCCTTCATTTAGGATATTATTGGTCATCCCTTTTCAAATATGCTAAAGAGCATGTCAAAAGGTGTGACAGTTGCCAAAGGGTAGGGAAACCTTCTCCTTCAGGTGAGATGCCATTGCAGCCTCAGGTACACATTGAACCTTTTGAAAAATGGGCTTTGGATTTTGTAGGACCTATTAGTCCTCCATCAAGACAAAAGAAATATATATTAGTTTGCACTGATTATGTTACTAAATGGGTAGAGGCCAAGCCATTACTTTCTGCTACTGAAGCATCTGTAGTTAATTTTCTTTTTGAGGATATTTTTACTTGTTTTGGTGTCCCAAGGGAAATTGTTACAGATCAAGGAGCTCAATTTACATCAAGGCTAGTGGAACAAATGATGGAGAGGTACAAAATCAGACACGGAAAATCTACTCCCTATCATCCACAAGCAAATGGTCAAGTGGAATCTACTAATAAGGTCATTGAAGGGATCCTAACGAAGACTGTCCATTTACATAGAAGAAATTGGGTAGATAGGCTTCCTGAAGCCTTGTGGGCCTATAGAACTACATGGAGAAGCACAACAGGCCATACTCCTTATGAACTTGTTTATGGAAAGCAAGTTTTGTTTCCCATAGAATTCCAGATTCAAACTTTCAAAATGGCAGTTCAGCTAGGATTTGATCTAACAGAGGCACAAAAGCACAAATTGGAGCAGATTAATGAATTGGATGAGATCAGACAAGATGCAGTTCAGAAAACAAGTATAGTCCAACAGCAAAGGACTAGATGGCATGAAAAATACATCAAGGAAAAGAAATTCAAAGAAGGTGACTGGGCTCTCTTGTTTGATTCAAAGTTCAAGGATTTCCAAGGTAAATTCCAAACACATTGGCTTGGGCCATATGAAATTATAATAATTTTTGACAATGGAGCAATAAAAATCAGGACAATAGATGAAGAAGAGGTCACTTTTCTTGTGAATGGTCATAGATTGAAGCTGTATCACAAACCACTCTCAAAAGAAGAATTTGTCAAGATATTCCAGGAAAATAGTGATGTGAAGTTAATGAAGAAGAATTTTTCTTCTTCATCAACTTAATTAAATTTTCTGAAGTCGGATGATTGAAAAAAAAATAAAAATAAAGTATAAACATGAAAACCAATCACTGATTGGCATGTTTATACAAAAAAGGTGGAGTGAAAATTAGAATCTTTCTGACACTCTAGCTTTTCAAATCTGTTCTTTCTGCAAGAAGTTATTACAAAATCATAAGTGCAGATCCATTTCACTTATGATCCATCTCACTCCATTCATCCATACTCCATTTCATTCATTCATCCACACTTCATTCAATTCACTCCATGGTCCACCTCATTTCCATCCTAGATTTTTAAGTTTGATGTTTTTCTACAATTGAATAATACACATCATGAATTGCAGGCTACTTTTCATACTCCACTCCACTTCATAAGTTGTGATCCATTTCACTCCATTATTCACTTCATTCATATTCCATTACACCATATTTCATTATCCATTTTCACTCATTCCATACAACATTCCATTCATGCCCCAAACTATTCCATTTTATGTTTCAAGTCTTCTACAGGCACATTCTACAATTAGTCAGACATTCTGCAGCTAATCAGACATTCTGTAGCCATACAGACATTCTGCAGCCAGAGATCCTAAAGGCACTGTCCAGGAATTACTTGATCTGCAACAAAATGATCCTGCATATCCATGACAACAAGCAAAATCAAGGGAGTTATGAAGACTCAAAAATTAATGATTTTTAGGGGAGAACAAAGCATATGAAGATCACAAAGATCAGAGGAAAGGCAAAGGTAAAAGTTATGAAATTATTATAATGACAGATCATGAAAAATTTTAGTATAGTTAAGTTATGTATAATTCAAAAAGTTGTTTTAATTAATTGTGTTGATCATGCCTAACAAACCTCTCATAAAAAATTTGGATAAAATTCCTTCTATTCCGCCATTCCAAATCCCATATCTGATCATCATTTAAAAACTTAACGGTTAAAGTACTAAGGTGATTGGATTAATCATGTCACTAGGCCAAAGAATTTAATGATGATTTTGAATTTCCTACGAAATATCTCTGCGGTCTTTTCTTCCAAGATATTTCCCAACTCATTAATTTGTTTACATCACCCTCACCTCATTATACTCATTCCGTAACCACTCCATATCATTCTTTCCTGTAGCCAACTCTTAACCATTTCGGTCTGTAAAACAGAGGAAGCATCTGTGGGGAAAAAACATCTCTTTAACAGTCATTTTCACCGTGAGCAGAGGAGCAGTAATTTGAAGATTGGAAAGAAAAAATATGAGTCTCATAGTGAGGACTGAACCGGTTGGAACTAAGTACTTGGAGGGGTATCCACAAATCAGAGAAATGTTACAGCAAGCCGGGTGGTTGCAATTTTTGGAGAAATTTATTGGTTTTAACAAAGAGGTGACTAAAACATTTGCAAGGTCCTTCAATGGAGCCGAGGTCAAAATAGGAGACATTAAATTCACTGTTACAGAGGCTTTCATTGCAGAGGCAACGGAACTACCTAGACAAGGAGAAAGGTCGTTCAAAAATAGAGAATTCCATAACGAGACATGGAAGCAAATACTTAAGTCACCAGGTATGGATGTTTCCATTTTTAAATAGGGTATTCCTAGCTCGGCATTAAAGAATAAGTGGAGAAACATGTTGCTTATTTTGCAAAAATTTATCACTTGTGAAGGTAGATTTGGTACCTTATATGTTTACCATATTCGGTTAATGATGCATTTCTTAGAAGAAGAAATCAACTTGCCCTTTTTCTTGCTTCATAGTTTAAAGAAAATGACCTCAAGTGTTCAAAAGAGAGTTCAATTTCTGGAAACAACCTTATACCACCATGGTTTAGTCAAAATCTTGATTGAACATCATTTGAGAAAAATGGGAGATAATTGGGATGAGTTCTTAGTGAGAAATCACTTTGAAGAACCCAAGGAACCTCCACCTGAAGACAAATCTACAAAAATAAGCAGAAGATGGAAAACCTCCAAAACTAAAACTGAAACTGGTAAAACAATACAAGAGGATAGTGAAGAAATCATTTCTGAGAAATTGGCCCAAATTAAGAAGCAGCTTAAGAAAGAGAGGATAATAAGGAAATCTGCCAGAGAAAAAAGGAGAAGAGCCATCTCAACCAAGACGGAGCCACAAACTTAGAGGGATACTAAAGAAAACAGAGGTTAGACAAACTGGAATTATAAAAATTGAGGATGAAGAAACACCTGAGCATCAGTATGAGGAGGATTTTGATGAAGAAGCTCCTGAAATAGACCCAGCACAGCAAGAAATTTACAATTATGTTGAGACACTAGAGAAGAGAGCTTCAAAAAATAGAGACAGAACTCCTAGTCCACCAAAATCTGCAATTGATATCCTAAGAAGAGATAAATATGAGTTAGAAGTACTCAACAGGCATATCAAGAATGAGAATGAAATTCTAAGGGAGCAGGTTAAGCTAAAAACTGATATGAATTCAACTCTGTCCCTACAATTGCAAAAGTTGTACAAGGCCAGTGAAAAATTGAAAAAGAAAAATAAAAGGTTAACCAGGGCACTCACAAATTTGAGATTCAAGTTAGTCATAAGGAAGCCCAGAAGGCCATTAACTGCCAGGCAAAGCAGAAGAAGAGGGTTGGATGTCCTTGCAGAGGTCTCAGAGTTCATGGAATAGTTACATGAGGACATGCAATAACCTAGCAGTGGGGGTATGTTGAGCTTCAAAGATGTTCTTCTCTTCCACCACATTCCACTTCATTTCCTTTGTCCATTATTAATTTCAAGCTTAAATGATCAATAAGATTAGTTAAAATTTCTTTGAGATTGTATATAATGTCTAACTTGCTATGTTTTCATGATTTCGTTATTGTAGTACTTTTTGACTACACCTAGCTACAGAATGCAGACATTCTGTAGCTAGTTGCCGATTCTGCAACTGTCTTCATGTCTACGCAGGTTCCAGGTGTCATCTCAGGGAAAAACACATATGGTCATATTCCACATCATTCCCTCATCATTTGTTGCTCCCCACGAAGTCTGAGTTAAAGTATCAAAGCGGTTATGCACGAAGAAGAGAGGCAGTTTCCTATCAAAACATGGACTCTACAGATGTCCGCAGTAAAGCACAAGACTGTTAATAAGAGTTTTAATTTGATTAGGAATGGGAAAGACACTTATCCCTATTTTCCTCAAGAAGTAGTTATGTAATTTCATTATAAGTATGACTCGGGAGACCGAGAAACTGTTGGTTAGATTTTGTTTTTGGTTGCTAGATCTTAGAAGTCCAAAACACTCTATTTTGAAGTTATTTCTCCTTTAATGAAAGAAGAATCACTTTATTGAACGCACTGAGCCAATATTGAAGTAGATTTTGCGTGCTACTCCGGTGGTAGAGGGCCCCTACTACCTGAGCAGCCTTGTTCATATGTTTAGATAAGTAACTGCTTTCCTAGTTTAGCCAATTTTCTGAACTTCATGTTTTTATATTCATTTGAATCGGATGCTACAGATTAGTCTTGTTCTCACGAATTATTCCAAAAGACTACTAATATGGAATGAGGCATAACTGTAGTATTTTAGGAGTTAGTTACATTTCTTTAAGCTTTATGTTTTCATGCTCAATCACATCAGTTGTTACAGCTAGTCTTGTTTTTATCAATCTCTTCCAAAATATCACTAATTAGGATGAGACATAAGTATGATGGTGTTTTAGAGCTTAGTTGCGTTTTATTGAACTTTATATTTTATGTTTATGCATGGAATGATACGGCCAGAACTTGTTTCTACAAAGCTGTTCAAAAACATTACTCATATTGAACAAAGTGGGGTTGTAGTATTTCATAGAATCGGTTGCATTTTAAACTCACAGTTCTGACTCCGAGAGGTAGATGTTATTCTAGTTCAATTCGTCACTATATTTTAAGCTTGATATTAATTGCTCTAGTTTAACCTACATTCCTTGTATTCAATGTAATTCTAGTTCAGTTCAAATGCATTTCAAGTTAGATAAGACATCGAGACTTTAGTCTTAGTTCAACTGTGTTTGCATTCTATTTTAGTTGTTATCCATTGCATTTAAATTGTATTAGTTGTTAAATTTAGATACCACGGTCTTCATTATCTACAAAACTTCTTTTGTTCTAACTTCATATTAATACATCATCATCTGGACAGAAGCTAGTAATATCAGTTTAAGGCCTTGAGTATTTTGCAACCTTTTTACAATTTCACAAACAAGCCTTATCTCAAAGACTATTCTAAAAAGAAATCTATAACTTTTGAATAAGGCCTATTAGTGCTAAATTGAGTTGAAGAATAGAATTAGAAGTTAGTTTAGATTAGAAATCTTACTGTGCTACAAATTTTCTTTTCCAATTATGTTCCAATAAACCTTTAACCATGGATGAGATGTTGTAACATTGTAAGTTGATTGTTGACTTAGGAAAACCTCAATTGCAATAAAAACTTATCCTTTTCTCAAGATATTCCAATATATCTCTAAATGAATGAATTGGATGAGTTCATGATATGGGTTACTAAGTTCATGTTGTGATTTGTTTCTTTGCTATGAGTCCTTATCAAGCTTTGCATTTTCTGTCCTTTGAAATTTTCTAGTTTAGAATAGTTTCTCTGTTTTAGTAAACTTCTAAGCTCTTTTTAAACATAAAACCATGGAAACCAAAAACATCTAGCAAAGCACTAAACACAACGTAGTGAGAAACAGAAATACCTAGGCACATATGAGTACCACACTTGACGGGTTACTAGCCACAGTTGACAATTAATGAACTCAATTTAGGAACACTAAGTTGAGCACAACGACATCTACCCATGCGGGGTCCTCCACAGCTTCCTCGAAAGAGGATGGCTCTGTCACGATACACTTACTCATAAGAGCCATGTATCCAGTATACCAGTCAGGTGACTGTCTCTATCTGCGCTGTGATGTAGGTGCTCCTACAACCTTCTCTGCATCTTGAGCCAGTCGCTCAGCTTCTGTAGTGCGCTTCCGCCCTCTGATGGTTGGCGCTGCTTGAGTGGTCTCTTCCACTCCATGAACCTCATATTGTGGCTGATCCACATCCTGAGACTCATCCTTAGGAACTAATAGCTCCTCATCTGCATGCAAGTGTGGCTCCCTCTCAAGCGAACACTTCATGGCTTTCTCCTCCTGAAATTTGATATCCCTTCGCACAACAGTCTTGCGACTGTCTGGAAAATACACACGATAGTTGTGGGGTGTATCAGTGTACCCCAAAAATATCCCAACCTCCGCAGTCGGCTCCAGCTTCTTCCTGGAATCCTTCGTCACATGAATGTAAACAGGTGAACCAAAAATCCTCAAATGGGAAATATCAGGCTTCTTACCAGAAAACGCCTCCTCGGGTGTACTCATGCCAAGTATCCTGTGAGGACAACGGTTCTGCACATATACTGCAGTATTGCATGCCTCAACCCACAAGTGTATGGGAAGGCCCCGATCCGCTGCCTCATGATGCGACACACGATCGTTCTGTTCTTCCACTCGACAACCCCATTAATTTGTGGGTTATCAGGTGCTATGAGCTCTCTTCGAATTCATTCTATGCTACAAAATTCCTTGAATTCACCAGAGATGAATTCACCACCATTGTCGCTCCTAAGAGCCTTCACCTGCTTCCCCGATTCTTTCTCAACCAGTGCCTTGAACTCACAGAACTTTGAGTATGTCTTGCTCTTCTTCTACATGAAGAATATCCAACACTTCCGAGAAAAATCATCAACAAATATCACATAGTACCTGTGCTTTGTTGTCGAAGCTACTGAGAAAGGTCCTACACACGTCTGTGTGAATTCTCTCAAGGATCGTCATGGCACGACTATCCTTCTCGTGAAAGGTGGATTTCACAAATTTTCCCAAGGTACATCCCTTGCACTGATCTGACTCCGCAAGAGTACCCTTAGAAGCCTAGTAGAAATCTGCTGCAGTATCTTCAAAGCTCCATGGTGAAGGTGGCCCAATCTCCAGTGCCACAACTCGCCATCATCCCGGCTCACCACTCCTTTTGCCTTGCCTGCCAATTCTACGCAGCCATCTACCTTCAATTGATAAAGTTTCTTAACTCGAACCCCTATCCTCCGGGTCTCACCAGTTGCCTTACTGCGCAGGAAAGCCTTTCCCTCGCTAAAGACAACATCATATCCCTTGTCTTCTAACATTGCCACAGAGATAAGATTCTTCTTCAATCCTGGAACTTGCATCACTTCCTTTAATACGAAGGGTTTACCATACATCCTCTCAAAGGAAATGGTACCGATATCGGTCGCACTATCTACCATCATCGCCCATCTCGATGTGCACTCCAAGATCTTTCTCATCCATATCAGTAAACAAATCTCGATCTCCTATCATGTGAAAAGACGCACCACTATCAAGAAACCACACTGAACCCATCACACTTGAGACCAAGCATGCGATCAGCAAAAAATCCAACTCAAAATGCGAGGCTAAGGCCACTCCAGCTGCAGATCCAGCAGCCTGCTTATTTTTCTTCTGTGGACAATTAGTGGCGTAATGTCCACGTTGGTGACAGTGAAAGCACTTCACCTTGGACATGTCCTGCTTCTTGCCTTTCACACCGGATTGAGAAGCATTCTTCTTGCTCTTCCCCTTCCTTACTTTGGCAGCCAAAGCGCAATTTTCTTCATTAGAGTTATTTGATGAAGATCCGTCCCTGGTACTCCGATTGCACAAGATCCGACCAAAGTCGCTCCCATCCTGGAAATTTCTCCCGACCATTGACAGAGTCCTGATAGGAATGCCAACTCTTCGGAAGCCCAAGGAGAGCCAATCTCACCAAGTCCTCATCATCAACAGTAACCCCCACACTTCCCAGCTCATCCCTGCATTGGATGAACTTCGTGAGGTACTTGGGCATACTGTCACCTTTCTCCATTTTTATGTTCCTGATTTTATCCTTGAGCGCCAACTTCCTCTTGTCGCTCTTGCTTTGAAATAAATTTTTCAAAGCTTTCCACATCAAGAATGGAGAACCCTTACCATGAAGGTTGGACACTATGTGATCCTTCACACCTTCCAACAGAATCCTTCGACAATTTGTTGCCTTCTTTTGCCAAGTGTCAAGTACGGTAGCATCACTAGAAGTAGGTTTTGGGATTTCTGCATCTATGAACTCCTTCAACCCATTGTCATCCAGCACCGCCTCCATCCTGTCCTTCCATGCAATATAATTCGAGCTTCCCTCAAAGGCATACTCCAATTGCAATCCGTTGAAAGACATCTCAACTTCGACACCAAGAAAACACTACTGCAAATTTGAATTCCACCAGCTCAAAACTCAACCGCTTCAATGTTTTGCAATTGCTGCAATGATCAATATCGCTCTGATACCATGTAGAAATTTGAATAACCGATATATTATTCACCGAGATTCTCCTGATCACACACTATTTTAACTTCATGCACAATACAGAATCTCTTCTACCATTGATCATTAATTGCAGAAATAAAAACAATCGCATGCGCACATTAAAACCATAAACAATCACACATATGAACACAGTATTTCATGGGAAAGCTTAAAGATGAAAACCCCAAATATCTATATATTATATGTCATAGAGATCATGTAACAATCATTGTACAAAGCTCCTCCCAAGCTCTCAGCACAACCTCCAATTGCTACACACTAATCAAGCTAGATCTAGCAAAACACATGCTCCAATCTCTGCCACCTGATAGCCAGCCTCTATTGCGTAATCAATGTTGTAGGATGGCTCATTAAATAACTTCGGACCACCTGGCTTGTACTACGCAATCCTCATTGGCTTCTCCAATAACTGGTTGTTGCAAATATGCAACAGTATAGTCACAACTGATAGTTAACCTGCTCTTTCACCTATCTCTTCACTGGTCTCCACTGAAACTGTCCATGCACTAAAGTTAACTGATGTATTATTTAGTTGATTAATGAGTTTATAATTAGTGAATTAATTAAAAATTAATTCACACCACTCTCACTAATTGTATCAATTAGTTAAACTAGATACAAATAGCTCAACTATGTTTAGATTAGTTAAACTGAATACAACTCCACTAACTTCCTCAATCAACTCCACCAAACTCTGTCACATGAGTTCTAACTGCACCCATGAAGAAATTCTACTTAACCCCTCGTAATGGCGAATTCCTTCCCGTCACCCCCGTGCTACATCCGTGCACTTAACTCATACCCAAGAGAATAAGATAATGTTTATAGTCCAAATATTATTAAGAGCTAATAATATTTTAATATATCTATTTTTAGATCAGAAATCTAAAAAATAGACTCCGCCCAATATGTCTAAAAATAGAAGTCCACATTTTTTCCGACTCTGACCAACCATCCACAAATAGCATCTTGCAACTCATAGAACATGATCCATATGTCTAAAAATAGTCTTGGTAATCAAAATAGTCACTCAGTGGGCCTTAGTGAAGGCGACTTTCTTCCGCTCATCATCTGTTGCAATCTCAACACTCCCTCTCAACAAGATAAGGATTATCTGCCACCCCTATCCTGCCTCTGTGGTATTCGAATTTGCTCCTGGTGAGTGCCTTCGTCAAGATATCAACATCCTGATCCTTCGTGGGAATGTATGAAAGTAACATGATCTTCCGCTGCAAAAAATATCTGATATGATGATACCGGATGTCAATGTGTTTAGATCTATCATGAAATACTGGATTAACCGAGAGTTTGATGCAACTCTAATTATCATAATAAATCACAGTAGGATCTAAGTGTGAACCGAACAACACAACCAGGATCTTCCTCATCCATATAGCCTCGCATGCAGCCAAACTTGCTGCCATATACTCGGCCTCTACTGAACTAAGTGCCACGGATCTCTGCTTCCTACTGTACCAAGAAACTTCTGTTGACCCGATACTGAAAATCCCTCCAGATGTGCTCTTTCTATCCATTGGGCTCCCTGCCCAATCTGCATCCGTGAAGCCACACAGCTTCACCTCATCCGACTGTCTGTACCATAATCCATATCCTAATGTGCCTCTGAGATATCTCAATACATGCTTGCCTTCCTTCCAGTAGAGCTTGGTACTCTTAACCATAGCTTGTGAAAGCTGGTTAATAGCATAGCATATGTCGGGTCGTGTATTGACCAGATACATAAGCGACCCCACCAACTATCGATAAACAGTGGCATCCACTACCTCCGTTGAAGTATCATCCTCCTTCCTCCATCCATCAGGAAGAGGAGTATCAACAGGCTTGCAGCCATGCATGTTGAACTTCTCCAGTATCTCCCGGGCATACTTTCCTTGAGAAACAAACAGTTCATCACTGCGCTGCCAAATTTCCAATCCCAGGAAATAATGAAGGAGGCCCAAGTCCTTCATCTCAAACTCCTTTGCAAGATCAGCCTTGCATGAGTGTATCAACATTTCATCACCTGTCAAAATCAAATCATCTACATAAAGTACAATGATCAGCAACTTACCCTCCACCACAATCTGGTATAGGTTAGGATCTGCCTCACTCTTGGAGAATCCAAGTCCAGTGAAATAACTGTCTATCCGTGTGTACCAAGGACGAGGTGCTTGTTTCAACCCATACAGCGCTCTCTTGAGCCTGCACACATGCGACTCGCTGCTGAAGATCTCGAAACCTTCGGGCTACTTTATGTACACCTCCTCCTCAATGACTCCGTTGAGGAACGCAGTCTTCACATACATATGATGAATGTGCCACCCCATTTGCGCTGAGAGACCAAGAATCTTTCGTATCGAAGAATACCTTGCGACAGGTGCAAAGGTCTCCTCATAATCGATCACCTCAATCTGTGAGAAGCCTCGGGCAACAAATCTTGCCTTGTACTTCTCCACAGTCCCGTCAGCTACTTGCTTCACTTTGTAGATCCATCTTGAACCCACCACTGATTTCCCTTTCGGCCTTGGGACAATCTCCCATGCACTGTTTCTGACAATCGAATCATACTCTTCCACCATGGCATCTACCCATGCGGGATCCTCCACAGCTTCCTCGAAAGAGGATGGCTTCGTCACGATACACTTGCTCATAAGAGCCATGTATCCAGTATACCAGTTAGGTGACTGTCTCTGTCTGCGTTGTGATGTAGGTGCTCCTACAACCTTCTCTGCATCTTGAGCCAATCACTCAGCTTCTGTAGTGCACTTCCGCCCTCTGATGGTTGGCGCTGCTTTAGTGGTCTCTTCCACTCCATGAACCTCATCTTGTGGCTGATCCACATCTTGAGACTCATCCTTAGGAACTAATAGCTCCTCATCTGCATGCAAGTGTGGCTCCCTCTCAAGCGACCACTTCATGGCTTTCTCCTCGTGAAATTTGATATCCCGTCACACAACAGTCTTGCGACTGTCTGGAAAATACACACGATAGTTATGGAGTGTATCAGTGTACCCCACAAATATCCCAACCTCTGCAGTCGGCTCCAGCTTCTTCCTGGCATCCTTCGTCACATGAATGTAAACAGGTGAACCAAAAATCCTCAAATGGGAAATATCAGGCCTCTTACCAGAAAACGCCTCCTCGGGTGTACTCATACCAAGTATCCTGTGAGGACAACGGTTATGCACATATACTGCAGTATTGCATGCCTCATCCCACAAGTGTATGGGAAGGATTTGATCATGCAACATCGCCCGTGCAGCACCCACGATCGTTTTGTTCTTCTGCTCAGCAACCCCATTTTGTTGTGGGTTATGAGGTGCTATGAGCTCTCTTTGAATTCCTTCTGTGCTGTAAAATTCCTTGAACTCGCCAGAGATGAATTCACCACCATTTTCACTCCTAAGAGCCTTCACCTGCTTCCCCGATTCTTTCTCAACCAGTGCCTTGAACTTACAAAACTTTTAGTATGTCTCGCTCTTCTTCTACATGAAGAATATCCAGCACTTCCGAGAAAAATAATCAACAAATATCACATAGTACCTGTGCTTTGTTGTCGAAGCTACTGAGAAAGGTCCACACACATCTGTGTGAATTCTCTCAAGGATCGTCATGGCGCGACTATCCTTCTCGTGAAAGGTGGCTTTCACAAATTTTCCTGCTGGGTATAACCTCAACGATCTCGACCGTGCAAGAGCTGTTCTTTAGAAGCCCAAAATAGAAATCACGCAGCATCTTCAAAGCTCCATGGTGAAGGTGGCCCAATCTCCGTGCCACAACTTGCCATCATCCCGGGGGCCACTCACTCTTTCCTCGCCTTGCCCGCTATCATTGCAGAGCTATCTTACTCGCAATTGATAAAGGTTCTTAACTCGAACCCCTATCCTCCGGTCTCACCAGTTCTCACCGCGGTGAAATCCTTTCCCTCGCTAAAGACAACATCATATCCCTTGTCTTCTAACATCGCCACAGAGATAAGATTCTTCTTCAATCCTAGAACATGCATCACTTCCTTTAATACGAAGGGTTTACCAGACTCCCTCTCAAAGGAAATGGTCCGATACCAGTTGCACTGTATCTACCATCATCGCCCATCTCGATGTGCACTCCAAGATCTTTCTCATCCATATCAGTAAACAAATATAGATCTCTTGTCATGTGAAAAGATGCACCACTGTCAAGAAACCACACTGAACCCATCACACTTGAGACCAAGCATGCGATCAGCGAAAAATCCAGCTCAAACTGCGAGGCTAAGGCCTCTCCAGCTGCAGATCCAGCAGCCTGCTTATTTTTCTTCTTCTGTGGACAATTAGTGGCGTAATGTCCGCATTGGTGACAGTGAAAGCACTTCACCTTGGACATGTCCTGCTTCTTTCCTTTCGCACCGAATTGAGAAGCATTCTTCCTGCTCTTCCCTTTCCTTGCTTTGGCAGCCAAAGCGCAATTTCCTTCATCAGATTTCTTTGATGAAGATCCGTCCCTGGTACTCCGCCTTATCTCCTCTTGCACAAGATCTGACCAAAGTCGCTCCCATCCTGGCAATTTCTCCCGACCATTGACAGAGTCCTGATAGGAATTCCAACTTCCTCTTCTTTAGTTTCCTCCCCCCAAAGGAGAGCCAAGTCACCCAAGTCCTTCGTCATCAATAAGACCCCACACTTCCCTGTACCTCATCCCCATGGATGAACTTCGTGGAGGTGATTTTAGCAGCACGTCGCCTTTCTCCATTTTTATGTTCCTGAGTTTATCCTTGAGCACCAACTTCCTCTGGTCGCTCTTGCTTTGAAATAAATTTTTCAAAGCTTTCCACATCAAGAATGGAGAAGCCTTACCATGAAGGCTGGACACTATGTGATCCTTCACACCTTCCAACAAAATCCTTCGATACTTTGTTGTCTTCTTTTGCCATGCGTCAAGTACGGCAGCATCACTAGAAGTAGGTTTTGGAAATTCTGCATCTATGAACTCCTTCAACCCATTGTCATCCAGCATAACCTCCATCCTGTCCTTCCATGCAATATAATTCGAGCTGCCCTCAAGGGCATACTCCAATCGCAATCCGTTGAAAGACATCTCAACTTCGACACCAAGAAAACACTACTGCAAATTCGAATTCCACCAGCACAAAACTCAACCGGGTCAATGTTTTGCAATTTTTGAATGATCAATATCGCCCGATACCATGTAGAAATTTGAATAACCGATATATTATTCACCGAGATTCTCCTGATCACACACTATTTTAGCTTCATGCATAATACAGAATCTCTTCTACCATTGATCATCACATGCGGAAATAAAATCAATTGCATGCATACATTAAAACCACAAACAATCACACATATGAACACAGTATTTAATGGGAAAGCTTAAAGCTGAAAATCCCAACTATCTATATATTATATGTCATGGAGATCATGTAACAATCATAGTACAAAAGCTCCTCACAAGCTCTCATGCACACCCTCAATTGCTACACACTATCAAGCTAGATCTAGCAAAACACATGCTCCAATCTTTTGCCACTTGATAGCCAGCCTCTAATGCATTTTCAATGCTATGGGATGGCTTCATTAAATAGATAAACCACCTGGCTTGTATTGCGCAATCCTCATGGGCTTCTCCACCTATCTGTGTGTTGCAAATAGCAACAGTATAGTCACAACTGATAGTTAACCTGCTCTTTCACCTATTTCTGCACTGGTCTCCACTGAAACTGTCCATGCACTGAAGTTAACTGATGCATTATTTAGTTGATTAATGAGTTGATAATTAGTGAATTAATTAATAATTAATTCACACCACTCTCACTAATTGTATCAATTAGTTAAACTGAATACAAATAGCTCAACTATGTTTAGATTAGTTAAACTAAATACAACTCCACTAACTTCCTCAATCAACTCCACCAAACTCTGTCACATGAGTTCTAACTTAAGTATCCATGCAATAGCTCCACATAACCCTCAGGAATAGCGTAATTCCTTCTGTCAGCTCCTGTGCCACATCTGTGCACTTAACTGAAGTGCTCCAATAGAATAAGATAATGTTTATAGTCCAAATATTATTAAGAGCTAATAATATTCGACATATCTATTTTTAGACTGGCAATCTAAAAATAGATTCCGCCCAATATGTCTAAAAATAGAAGTCCATCTATTTTTCCAACTTGACCAACCATCCACAAATAGCATCCCGTAACTCATAGAATATGATCGACATGTATAAAAATAGACATAGTCTAAAAATAGACTTTGTACATCATAATAATTACGTTGCACTTAGTGAAGGCGACTTTTCACTAAGCTCTGTAGCTCATCATCTTGTTGCAATCTCAACAGGACTATGGGGCATGGTGGGGCTTACCAGCGGCGGCCATTACAGGGCTCCCCTGTAGCCATGACGGACAGACTATGCCATATTCCTCGACGATACGAGCTGAAGGCCAATCTTTACTGTCTGTGCACATTTGCGGGAATGGTGGGCGTTGCGGACCACCCGCCAGCGGCTGGGAGGTGTTGTTCCTTTCCCTACCTATGCTCGATGCTTGGCTTGTAGCTCTATTATGTCAGTAGTTGGGCAGAGCCTTCACTACTTGCCCCACCTGGTATTTTGTACCGGTACTTTTGCACCCCATGCGCATATCTCCGTTGGTCAACTTCTCTTTGTGCTGGCCATTGCTGGTGGGCAGCTCTTGGACTGTCGGCAAACACCGTGCACATGAAGGTTGGCCACCATGGTCTCAGACACAACATAACAAGCAGAAGCCCGAATCAAAAAACACTGCAAATGCAGATCTGGTAAGCACTCACAGTTTTCAAATTTTTATTAAGACCCCCAAGGGGAACAGTATATTATTTTGGATAAATGTATCTGAACAGGTCATAGACCTAAAGGAAGCCATTTGGCTATCCACTGGTTATCCTTGGCATGTTAAGTCCCTCATACGCGAAGGGAGATCGCTTCAAGACTCATGCATCCTCAACAAATATGGCATAGGCCCTGATGCCACCATTTTTTTCAATTTGAGACTGAGAGGCGGTGCTGTTGGGCAGCATAGTGCACCGGGCCCCAGGGGAATGACCTACAAGAATATTTTAAAGGGAAAAAATACATCTGCTGCCCCCACAGCACAGGCATATTATGGTCCAAAACCATACATTGTGGAACAGCTCAAACAGACCCCAGAATTGCAGATCGAACTACTTGAGATAGATGAGTATAGATCCGGTTTTGAATCACAGGCACTCATATGCAGATTTAATTGTTTCTGGCCAAAACCAATGGAGCTTTTTCATTGGATTTTCACTAACTGGACGGCGGATTGTGAAATACATCTATGTTCCAAGGGTTTATTCATTGTTAAATTCTTAACTTCGGAGATCAGAGAACATATCCAAAAGGTTGGTCCTTGGTTCTAGGGATCCACTGGACTTTTCACTACACCTTGGTTTCTAGATTTTGATGCAAATACCATGGAGGTCTCCAATATGTCGGTCTGGGTGAGGCTTTACAACCTCCCACTTCATTTCTGGAATGAAGATGTTCTTGGCAGCATTGGAGACATGATTGGGAGCTACATCAAAACTGACACCCAATGCATGGAGAAGAGGGTATTCACCTTTGCACGCATATGCATGGAGATGGACCTTAGCAAGGGGCTTCCAAAATGCATCTTACTGACTCACAAACAACAAAAATGGACACAACATCTTGATTGTGAGAACACTGCCTTCAGGTGCAGAGTATGCAGGAATACAGGGCATTTGCATAACACTTGTCCAGAAGCCAAAAGAGACAACAGAAAAAAGAAAAAGACAGGGAAAGCCACAAAGGGCTGGCAATTTCCCTCCGTTGAACCAGAACAGGAGGCGGAAGAAGTTGAGACGGAACCCACCCCAAAAGAAACCAACCAGACAACAACAGAAGCTGAGACACAAGAACAGGAGATGCAAGAGCCTATAAACACGGCTCAAGCATCTTTGGACTAAGAGGCACCAAAAAGCGGAGGACACAAAAGACAACATAACTCTGACACATCCGATTCGGATAAGGACAATGGAGCAACCATAGCTGAAAATCAGCTCACACTTATCTCAACTTTGCCATCACTAGGTCCATGGAAAAAAGTTGATAAGAAAAAAGGGAGGAAAAATTGATTTTTTACTCCTCTTGTAATATAGCATCTAGCTGCAAAGTAATTGACTGTCTCTGAAACTACTGCAAAGTGTAACATGTAATTTTGTTTTCATTAATGAAATTACAAATTTTTCCTTTGTGAAAAAAAAACATGATCGAGAATCAGTTTCATCTTTCTATCTAATGCACTACTTCATTTTGCCTTAGCATATTTATGTGTCAATGAATTTTCATGAGTAACAAACACATCATGTTGTAATGTGATACAACCATTCTCTAAACTCCATGGTCAAATATTCTTATACTTGTCACAATAGGTACATTTCATAGTGATTGTATCATCATGAATCACATAACCCAACTAATCAAACTTGTCTAACCATTCCATACATTTTTTTTTTTTTGCACTCCAAGTTATTTTTTTATTGTTAACCTCTTCAACTTCATTTTTTCCTTCAGAACAAGCTCCAAAAAAATCATGCAATTTTTATTCCAATTGATTATTATGGGTTTTAGAGTTTGTTTCTAACTCATTTTGAGACTTGGAAATTTATGATTTTGTCCATCCATACATTTCACAAATTATAGCTTCAATTTTTTGAGACATTTGTGAGTGTGTATCCACCTGTATGATCAAAATAGGTGAAACCTAAGAATCAACTAGAACATTTCCCACAAAACACCATATATAAAACTATACTTTTCCATAAGAAATCAAACAAAATTACTTATAAAATATATTAATATAAGAATAGATAACTATTAAAATTTATAAGTTCCAATATCTATAATGAAATTGAAATTTATTAATTATAAAGGTTGGAAAAAAATCATAAAACATATGATTAAAAAAAAACCTATAATATATCCATTAAAATGTTTGTAGTTAATATATCTATATGGTTATAGGTTATCATAGTGAATTAAAACCTGTAGTTTTATAATTCTTTGCATGTCCAATCCACTTGTTTCACATAAAAACAATTAAAAATGAGAAATAACATTTCATTATATAAATAAATTTAAATAAAGACTAATTGAACAATATTACAATCCACAAGAAAATATATATTCATATGCAAAGACCAAAGATTATATCCTTCTCTAAGAGTGTCAACACATGGAAATACCATTAAAATATTTATGAAAAATATAAAATCACGCTAATATTATATATGCAACAAAATAAATATAAACTTATCCATTACTTTCATAAAGATACATAAATTATATGAAATATTTCAAGGAAATAAATAGACTTTAAAATTAATCTCATTTTTTAAGTAAGTGAAAGAGCTTATTCTGCGTATAATTTTATCAAAATAACGTGCTTTTGAATAGAAACCCGTCTCAAAATTTAACACCTTGTAAATGCAATAAAATATAAAGGCACATAAGCATATAACAATCGCCCACTCTATAAAATATTGCTAATAATTATGACCCATCTATTCACATTTCAATAAAATCTATTAAATTATCATTTCCTTAAAATCATATTAAATCTAAATTTTGAAAAGTATTCCATAACAAATTTCATTTAAAAAAGAAGTCATAACTAAACATGATTATTATGCCATAGAGGATGGGTAATTACAAAAATACTTTGAAATCTTAATTCAAGTAATATCTTGAATAGAAACCTAGACCAAAAGAATGTTTAGTTGCTAATACAAATGGACATTTGTATTTAATATGAATTTGTTAATAAATGAAAGTGTGCACTCTTTTCATTGCTAAGAAGACAAAATTATTTCTATTATAATTATGAGCTACCTGGTTTGCAAATATCGTCACCATTATTTTGATGAATAAACCAAATTTCAACATGTTTCAAGATGGCTTAATAAAGTCTAGGGTAAGGGGGAAGTAGTATGAAAGAGTGAAACTTAACCATATGTTTGATTAACTAAGATATGTCTTCATGTAAATCGTATTCTTAAAGCTTTATGAAGATACAATAATTCCACCTACTTTCTAAATTATTCTGCGACCTTCGTGTTACTAATTACGCAAAAGTCTACATATTGTTTATAATTTCCATGGCTCTTTAGGTGGTTTGACAATTTTAAATTCCTCCTATATTTTTACACTGTAATATGATATGATGATGTCAATTTTCCATGTGTAGCATGCCCCATAATGCATTTTGACTCACATTTGAGATATGTAATCTTCACACTTGGAAGGGTTGTCTTTAAGCATGATATCTTTTGATTCAAAACCACCGCTCAAATTCCAACCTAAATATATATTCTACCAAAAGCACAATGGAAATTATTAAAGATACAAATCAGTAGAACTTTGACAATTAATGTTTACAGTGTTTTGGTTTAGGTTCCTATTCAGATTGTGAGTGGAGTTTTGGTTTTGATACAAAATAACATGCCAAAATTAGAATTATGTCATTACTAATTGTTTATACATTTGATATATTTTGATTCATAATCGAAGCTCCACTTTAATAAAATAAAAACCATATATGAAACATGGTCCACTTCCATGAAATTTCATGTCTAAATTTCATCCCTAATTTTTGTTAAATGTGTGTCTCCACCGGTTGAATAAAAGATAGGTTCATTTGACAAAACTTCAAGGACCCACCTCTTCTATACCAATGAGCTAGTGAACTAGGGCCCCTCTTGACATCAAGACCAGTCAACTCTACTTTTGAGGGAATAAATGTCCATTCATGACTTGTTGCTTCTAACATAAGTGATAACCCCTTCTTCCCCTCTCCTTTTGGTGTCTAAAGACCCTTAAAGTGCTATCTTTTAGGGTCCAAGGGGACAAAAATTTTAGAACCCTCAATTTGCACACATGGCAATAGAGGGCGAGGAAGAATTAATGGCTCATCCACATCAAATGAGGAAGACGATCAACTCATAAGGGAAGGTGAGGAGGGATGACTCACCCTATATTAAGCAGACCGGGACCTAGTAAAAGAGATCAAAGGACCTATACTAAGTAAGTTAAATAAAGTATTGAGAGCCTTACCTTCTACTGGAAATATGAGTCCTCTGGATCTTGTGCACACTCCTTTGGAGCGAGCTAGTATTAACCAAGCATTAAGCCAACCACCAACAAGCGTAAAAGACATATGTTAAGCTAATCCATCATTATATACTTTTTTATCTTCTCTAGTGGCTGGTCACTAAAGAAGGCATATATTGGATATCTCTCTTCGATCACACATTATCCATATACATTCCTTCCCATCCCCTTATCCATCCTTTCCCTACACCTAAGAGGTCAGGGAAAGTTAATTTAAGATATTTGGGTTGATGATCTTCACTCTTCGTATTGTGGTACCAAATATTCTTTACATTCATAAGGGAATCCATATGTTCTATCAACTTCCTATGCAATTTCATTATTTTTATCTAGGAAGGATGTTGGGCCTAGGGAAGACATAGCTTCCCTAGATATATTTATTGGCGCGAGGCTAGCAACCATGTGGCCTATGGGGCAAGAAAATATGTTCTCTGGTTGCTAGAAATGCTGTCAGATAATAGTGTTCACCTTTCTTCCTACAAACATAATTGCATTAAAAAATCCCAAATTACATTAATGTTATACTATCACATTGCATTAGATTTAATTAGAGCAGGGTAGTAAGCATGCACATAGCCTAAACAACCGAAAGGGTTGGTTTTGATTGAATCTGGTTAGATTTTTTTTTAAACCAGGTTACAATCGTCAAGTTGTGGAATTTTGGGTGCCCCAGATAATTTTGATGATATTGAATCCATTTCTAGTGTTAAAGCTGTGATTAAAATACTAATGATTTAAAAATTTGCAATCCAAAAATTGTCAAATTCTCTCTCACACACACATATATATTCCTAGTGAAATTGTTGCCTCCATAAATATGTAATAACCTATTTTGCACGAGTTCGCGAACTAGTGGGTGGGGTTCTCAAACCTGCCCTGGGTTCTCGTCCCCAAGTATCAAATTAAGGTATGGGTGCTTCTAAGAAGAACCCATAAGAACCAAGGTCTTCTATGAAGAACCGTGTTCTCCATTAAAAAAATTGGGTTCTTTTGTTTTGATGGGTACGACGAACCATGATAATGGGTACCTGGAACCCCAAAATCGGGTTCTTTTTAGTTTTTATTTTTAAAATTTTAATTTCTTTAATGGGCTTCCCCTAATATTACAAGTAGGAATTTGGGGTACTTATGCCTTTGTCAATTTAGCAAAGTGAAATAGGTTGGGCTCAAAGAAGGCAGAGAACTTAGTGTACATCCATAGCACACTTTGTCTAATATCTTGAAAAGACCTTAGGTACAAGGAGGGTCCTTTGAAGAGATGAGACCAATACATAGATAATGTTATGTGTGTGGGCGAGGAGATACAACCAGATGGCCTTATTGAGCTAGCTCCAGTTGCTATGGATGAGTAGGAGCCTCAAGATGAGAGTGATTCCTACCCGGAGAGCATGCTAACTAAATATCTAAGTGATGCTGATGACATGGATGCTAATGACATGGCTTGAGGAATCCATTGTTCACTATTAACTATTTTTATATTAGTATTTTAAAATTTTCTTATTAACTTTTAAAGATGACTTAAGACAAATTTTGAATGTACTATATCAATGGACATATATCATGATTCATTTTGAAATTGCAATGTAAATATTGAATGTTCAATAATATACATGTTTAAATATTTAAAATTTAAATCATAAATATTTTAATTTTTTTGTTTGAAGTTGAAAAATATATAAATTCATATATATTATAATTTATAAAATATAATATGTATATATACCAATTATAATATACCCTAACGAACCCATGAATATTTTAAAAAATAACATCCCAAACCCTCCTAACCACATATATATATAATAATGATATATCTTTCTGAAAATCTAAACCTATACAATTTAATTTAATGTTTAATCACTGCATTACACATTCGGAAATGATGCAACCACTCCCATTCACTATACTTCAATTTCAATGTTATTTTTAATTATATACTTGTTATTTTTAATTATATATGTCAAGTAGTAGCAGCAAATACTTGTTGCAGGCCGTCAAATTTCAAGCCTGCATGTTGATCGACTGGTTTCCACTTGGACATTGATTCCGAATTTCAATAGGTGAGATAATCCATGGGTATTTAAATCATGATGGCACCACTCTTCCACACCAAAACTTAAAGTGAAACGTGAAACGGAGCTGCTGCCGCAACTTCTGAGTCTTTCACCTCCTCTTTTTTTTTTTCATAATACCTTTAACCTAAACACTGCCACCATACCACTGTGCCTTTGGTTCTGATATGTTATGATTTCACAGGCATTTATTTTCCGTTCGACTCCCCAATTGCATAGTATAAACGGCTATACCTATTTTCCAGTTTATAGAACCATTAATGCTGGGTGGTTGTATATGCCCACCAGTTAAATTCAATATATATAAATTTTCCAGAAATTAACGCTTAAGTGTTTAAATAGTTAATTAATGGGGAAATGTAAGATTTGCATGTTTTTGAGAGAACCAATATTTTCTGATCTAAAACTATTAATACGATGTGGCTATAAACATGCAAATCTCACATTTCCCCATTAATTAACTATTTAAACACTTAAGCGTTAATTTCTGGAAAAAAATTTGAATATCTCCACAAGAAAGCAAGGAATTCGACTGTGACTTGGAATTCCAGTTTATTGTTCGGGCCCGGCGATCTTAATGGAGCAGCAGGAGAAAATCCGAATTATTCAGTTCTTCACGTCCTCTTCAGGTGCGCTCAGAAATTGCAGAGAAGGAAGAATTTGACTTGAAGTTGGATTAATAAGGAAGCAAAGTCCAGCGTGAGATTGTCGGAGAGAAGGATGTGGGCTTTCTGAAGTTGTAGTTAATTGTGTGGATTGAGACGAAGCAGATGCTGGAACCCAATGTGGACAATTTTGCTCCTTTTAGTGGCTATTGCTGATTTTTGGGTGCTGCAGCTCTTATATTTAGCTGGAACCCAATGAGGATAAAATTGTTGCTCCCGGTGGCTATTATCGATTCATGAGGGTCGCAGACCAAGCTGGTACCCATCGAGGATAATTATGTTGCTTTTGGTGGCTTGTGCTACGTCATGAGTGCGGCAGTATTTATATAGCTGGAACCCTGGGTGAACATTTTTGTTGCTTTCTGGTGGCTAATGTTGGTATGATTGTTGCAGTACTCAAAGATTGGTTCATGTATTATAGCTGGTACCTTTAAGGGCAATCTTGTTGCTGGTGGTGGCTATGCTTTTGTTTTTTCCTATATGTTAATTGGTTGTGGGTTTAACAATACAGACAACAATTCCTCTGGTCTTATGGTTACTCAGGTGTGCTGCAATGAGTACTCATTTTCATCGGCCGTTTCTTGTTCGAATGATTCCAGTGATCGCTCTAATGGGTTCTCTACATGGCGTTGGATCACGGATCTGATAGTCATTTCCCGTCCATGTAAAAGCATTGGTTTCAGGTTATTCAGAAGGTGGTGGTCTATCCCATGATGCTTTTGCTGCTGCTGTTGCCAATCTTAGGCGGACTGGAATGGCCGGTTTTCGATCGTTATTCTTTGAATGAGTTGTCATTCCGGTACAACATTTTGAATTTTGAATTTTCCGGGCAGGCCTCGATATAGTTGTTCGATATCAAGGCCTATATGGCGGCGGGGGATGATCAGGCATGTTCGGTGACAGGGAATGTTGATCAGGGTTGCTCAGTATGGAAGGCAGGCATTTCATGTGGAATTTACTAAGTCGTACACATGTTTATTACTTCAAATGTTAGATTATTCTGGATTATGACAAACGGTGTTGCGATTTCCTAAATTGGTCTTATCGCTATTTATGGACCTTTATGTAGTTTTCTTGGTTCTCTGAACGTTCTATTTCGTTCTGGTGACGGTGGTGCGTACGTTTGTCAGGTTAGGTTGGTGGCCAGCGTTATCTTCATTCACTCCACCCGGATGGCACATGCCTCAACGGGTCACAAAATCTAAACAACAATCCCAAAGAGATCCTATTAATAACATATTTCATTATTGTTGAAGACTTCAAGAGTTTTTTCATTTCCTCTTTTATATGCAACACATTGTTCTCTACACTGTCTTCGTCACTCTGATCGGGCTGACATCTTCATAAGGTGGCGGCATTCTGTACATGCAGCCGAATTGACTCCTGTTGTGTTTTGACGTTATTTCAACATGAGAGGCATAAGACACGAGTCAAATCTGGAAGGCAAGGCCCAAGGTGGCGGTGGCTTCCATTCTGCTGATTTCGAAACGGACGATGCTATCATCAAACAAGCGTTACTAGATTCTTCTGGTTCTATAGTTAATACACAGCATCGGTCCAGAGGACATTTTCAACGAGGGGTTCGTTGTGGTAAGAGGAAGGTTTTCAAATAGAGGATGGAGATCAAAGAATTCAGTCTGGACTACGACGATCTCTGTATTCGGGTGACGAGCTTACAACGTAGGGCTATTGTGTGCAGATGGGTATTTCCTGATTGTGAGGATTTTGATTCAGCTTCATGGGTCAACAAGAAATGGAAATCCATCATTGGATATTCTCCTATAGTCAGCAAGCTTATCAATGGATGGTTCAGTGTCCATTTTATGAATGAAAAGGACGTCTACAAAGTTACAGACTGCACTTGGGTTCGGGGCAGATGTTTCTTACGAATCATTCCGTGGTATATTGGTTTTAATCCGGTTCTGGAGGCCCCACGAAGCAGGTTGGTATGGGTCAAGCTTCCAGGTTTGCCTTTAGAATTTTGGACCCTCAAGGCGTTGCGCACAATTGGTGACTCAATTGGATCCACCAAATACATTGACCCTAGTATTGTGGGGACTGCTGATAAAAGGATTGCTTGGATTCTTGTTGAGATAAATTATATGGGTGACCTTCCGGGTGACGTTGATCTGATCTGGTGCAACAGAAGGCACCGTCAACGTATTGATTTTTGGGGTATACCCTTTCGGTGCCTGATTTGTCATAAGACTGGCCACCTCAGGGATCACTGTCATTACAGGCTTCGTATTGGTATGGCGGGATCGGGTCATAAGGCTGTGAGTGAAGCCTATCGACGCAACGAGGGTTCGGGCACATCGGGCGGTGATAAAAAAGGTATGACATCTAAAATGTCCCATGATGATGAACCTTACAAATTTTCTGAAGGTCAATACGATACCGCTATTTCTGATTCTGTGGTTCCCTCCAATATTGCTTGCCATCCATCTGTTGGTCGTAACTTGTATAGAGTTCTTCAGCCAAAGTCGGATAATCTTGGCCCCTCACATTCTATAAACATTCCGGAGGATATTGATGCCCCGATCCCATGTCCTTCTTTTGCCCCCAATGAATCCAATTTTTCGGATAATAACCCCATCTCGTGCACTATTTTAGGGAAAACAATAGGGACAGCGTCCACCTCCAACAATGCTGACAAACAGTCTATGGTTCCTATTCACTCTCGAGAACTTTATTCTCCTTCGAATGACCCACCTTTATACAAACCAGCTATGCTAATTGGGGGGGAATCTTCTCGTACTGCTACTGGCCTATTGGTAGATGATAGCTCAGTCTACGAGGTTAACCTTGTTCCATCACACAATTCCCCGGACAAATCTGGACCTTTTAACCTATCAGATTCCCCTAGGAACTCTATAGGGAGTGATATTGATTCCCTGTTGGGAAATCCCAACATTGACCTGACCGCTTTAACGGTATTCGATAAACCTATCCCTTCACCAGCAAAACATTCTTCTGGTTTATCGACTGCTATTTATTCTATCAAGAAGAAGGAAAAGGCTGCCTGCAGGCTGAATAAAGGGAAGCTAAAGTCTGTATCTCTGTTCTCCGATGATGATGTGGTTCTGTCAGATGTTCCTATCGCCGGATATGATGGTCTGGATAGCTCAACCAGGGCGCTTAGAGCAAGCCACCCTCAGACATCTCTCTCATGACTCACATCATTTCATTGAATCTAAGGGGGTTGGGCGATGCCCCCAAAAGCCATTGCCTCAAGGAACTCATAACTACTAAGAATCCTATTATTTTTTTGGGACAGGAGACTATGTCCAATCGTTCGAAGGCTATTAATATGTTTTTAAACATCAGAAAAGGATGGCAAGCGGTGGTGATTAATTCAAATGGCCGGTCTGGGGGTTTGGTTGCCATGTGGAACCCTGATTTTGTTTCTTTCAAGGCATTCAGCTTTTTCGGGGGTATCCTTTTATCCGGGCAGCTTAGAGGTTTGCCAGGTATTTTTAATCTCATCAATATATACGCTCTATATGCTAATAGGGTGGCTTTCTGGAACAGAATGCAGGAGGCGGGTATTTTATCTCTTCCAAATCTCATTATGATGGGCGACTTTAACTCAACTCTTAATGCGGATGAAATTTGGGGCAATGCTGCTCGTTTGGATCCTCTGGCTGGGTTTCTAAATGATATATTTTATACACAAGGGCTGAAGGACATAAGGCCACATCCAATTGCGCCCACATGGTCCAATAAGCGGGAGGGTGATAACTACATTGGGAAAAGGCTTGACCGGGTGTTGGTTAAAGAATATGTTGCGAATCTCATGGGGAACCCCAGATCTATGATACTGGCATCCGACATCTCGGATCATATGCCAATCTCCTTTTCTTGGTCCAACAATGCGGCGGTTTATGGACGTCCCTTCAAGTTCAACAGAATATGGCTGGAGGACCCTGATTACACAGGTATTGTTGACGGAATATGGCGCGTTGAATATGACATGCCGTTTTCTGGTGAATGGGATTTCTTTCACTATAGACTACATAAACTTAAGACTGCCTCTAAGTCATGAGAGCGCGAAAAGAAATTGAATCTTAAGAAGGAATTTAGGGATGTACAGAGACAGATGGAATTGATTATATCTTCTTTCATTATTCTCTACCCTGACGAGCACATATTAGAAGAACTCAAAAGGCTAGGTGACAGGAAAAGAGAAATCCTGAGGATTGAAGAGGTCACTTGGCGGTTGAAGAGCAGAATTACGTGGCTGGCCGAGGGAGATCAGAACACAAAGTATTTCCACAAGTATGCAAATGGGCAGAAAAATAGGAATGCTATATGGAGTATTAAGCAGGCGGATGGTTCTGTTGCTCATACAAATCAGGACATCCAAAATGAAGCGCTTGCATACTTTTCTTCCTTCTACTCAAAACAGGACGGCGTCAATAATGATAATCAGGTATGGCTGCTGGAACATGTCAATAGATTTTTTGATGTTGAGGCCATTTCGTTATTGGATTGTGCTGTCACAGGGAATGAAGTCTTAAAGGTCCTCAAAGCTTTTTCTTCGGATAAATGTCCTGGGCCTGATGGGTGGCCTGTGGAATTTTTTATCCATTTCTTCGAACTGATGGGGGAGGAATTGACTTTGGTTATTGAACAAATCAGAATTAGGGGAGTGATGCCGGCCAATCTTAATTCTACTTTCATTGCTCTAATTCCTAAATCGGATGACCCCCAAACATTTTTCGATTTCAGACCGATTGCTCTATGTAATGTTCTCTACAAGATAACATCTAAGATTATCGCTGAGCGTTTAAAAGGAACACTGTCGGCTTACATCTCAAAAGAGAAATACGGTTTTCTTAAGGGTCGTTCCATCCATGATGCCACGACTATTGCACAAGAAGTTCTACACTCCATTCACACGGAGAAAAGGAAGGCCATATTGATGAAGGTGGACCTTCATAAGGCCTATGACTCTATTGATTGGTCATATATAAGGTTGGTGCTCATAAAGATTGGTCTCCCTATCAGGATTATAAGATGGGTAATGTCGTGTATTTCTACAGTTCGATATGCAGTCATAATTAATGGTATTCCAACACCTTTTTTCGTTGCTGAACATGGTCTAAGACAGGGTTGCGCGCTTTCTCCTTTAATTTTCATCCTTATCATGGATGGTTTCAGCTGTATTATGCATGAAGCGGAGCAGAGAGGGTGTATTAAGGGCTTCTCCTTTTCCAATGAAGTTTCTTGTACACACTCGTTATTTGTCGATGATATTTTGTTATTTGGTTACTTGAACCTGAACCATTGGTTCTATATTCATCTTATGTTTATTCGTTTTGAAGCTGCCACAGGTCTTACTATTAACAAAAGCAAATCCTTCATCATATATGAATATGGAGACATACAGGAGATTGAATTCATCGCTGAGTTTATGGGGATCGGTATTAGGGAGGCCTCAGCTGGGTTTACATATTTGGGCTTCAGGATTAAGCCATGTGGATACAAGGTCCAGGATTGGATCTGGATGATCGACAAATTTCGAAGGAAGATATTTGGATGGACACACAGGTGGTTATCCATGGGGGGTAGGCTAATTTTGATCCAGGCAGTACTATCCCAGATGCTGGTATATTGGGGTCATTTGTATTATATTCCTGATGGCATAATCAAAATGATTAATCGAATTATGGCTAAGTTTTTATGGGGCGGTGCCTCCATGTCTCACAAAATACACCTATGCAAATTGGAGCGCCTCTGCAGACCAAAGGAACACGACGGATGGGGTATTCTCAACACAAGGATTTTCAATAAGGCGCTGCTTATGAAGTCCTTTTGGAGGGCATTACATGGAAATGGCATATGGAATGCTATCATTAAGTGAAAATATATTGGGGGTGATATTCTACAACAAATTCTCTGTTTAAATTTTTCTCACCCTCGTTTTATCTCGGCCATCTGGTGCAGCTTCAAGAAGATTGTCGTCCATGTCTCTGACAGGCTTGCATGGCTTTTTAGGGATGGAGGCAATATCCCCTTCACGTTCAAGAAGATTATCGGGTTTCCGTCATGTGATGGCCCCTCTCCGCTACTTGTGCACAGTCTTACACACAGGGATATTAATTATATTTCACAGACTATTCAGGTCTGGTCCTATGGTGCTCCCAAATTTAAAAATGCGCTCCAACTGGGCTTACCGGCGACTGTGGCGGATGAATGGGACATGCTACGTGATGCCTTCATGGCTGTGGGATTTTGTTGGGATGCTGGGGGGCACATAATTGTTTGGGATGGTCCCATATATGCTGGCGCTCCTATTGTCAAAGACATATACAAAGTACTAAATATTGCTTCTTATCGGGGACAGATGACTACATCTTTCTTTCCATTCTGGCGGAGGAAAATTCCCACAAAGATTGTACTCTTTGGTTGGCTGGTATGGAATGGTAAGATCCTTACTGGTGAAAATTTGATCAGGAGAGGCTTTTCTGGACCCTTCAGATGTCAAATATGCTGTGCTGACTTGGAATCCATTGATCATCTGTTCTTCCGATGCCCTGTCATTAAGAATTTGTGGCGGTTCTTTTCCATCCACTTCATGGGACCTGCATGGTCTCCTGATGATTTTATGGCCGCAGCATTGGAATGGGACAAGCTACGGGGAAAATTTAAATCGTTGCCTTTCTTTTTCATATGGGAGGTGTGGCTGGGAAGAAATAAACTGATCTTTGACGATGTGCCTTTCCAGACCTCTCGTATATTCTCTTCAATTTTAGGTTGGATGGAGGATCGTCCCATCCCTATTCTAACTATACCGGATTGCTCCATTCGCATCAGACCACATGAGATGGCAATTCCGGCAGTTTATTTTGATGGTGCTTGTGTGGACGGGCTTATGGGGTGCGGAGCATGGATCAAAATATCTCAGCGTGAACGGGTACATATTCACTGGAATGCTGGTATGGGCTCCAATAACAAAGCGGAGCTTATTGCACTTTGGGGTGGTCTCCGATTTGCTGTCTATCTACAGATTCAGAATATTCATGTATATGGGGATTCACAGGTTGTAATTGGGTGGGTTTCTAGGTCTATGGTTATGATGCGGCCTGAGTTACAGGGTTGGTTGCAAAGGGTCCGAAGCTTATGGGCCATTCTAAACAAACCCCCCATCGTCACATCTATAGAGAAAACAATACCAGGGCTGATGGACTTTCCAGAAAAGGTTTAATCTCTGATTTTGGGATCATGCAGGTTTAGCTGTTCAGAGATGGCCTCTCCTTTTGGCAAAAATCTATTCCAATTCCATAATATGGTACTGCTACGTTTTTGTTATGTCAGTTATGTTTTCAGGGACATTTTTGCAGGGCACTATACTCTTCTTCCGACTGGGCTCACAGATTTTCAAGCGAGGCAGAGTAGTTTACTTCAAATGTGCATGTTGTTGTTTTGTTTATATCAAGCGAGCCTGTGAGTTGTAACTACGTGCCAACAGACAGACCTTCAATGCATGCCTGCCATTATCACAACAAGCGAGCCTGTGATACGTTTTAATTGTATTAGGCGTGCCTGTCATTTGTCATCAAGCGAGCTGGATTATAGATTTCAAGCGAGCCTGAATTATATCATTTCAAGCGAGCCTGTACAGACTTTCCCGCATGTCAGTCAAATTCATATATTTTGATAAGTTGAACGCCTGCCAATCTTTCTCAAGCAAGCCCGTTTTGTCAAAACATGATGTATCTGCTATGGGTTTTTTTTGTTTCTGGAAAGCCATTTCAATACACACAGGGCAGAACAGGGGTGATCTGATATATTTTCTAATATGTGTAGCTTCTTAATCAATCTCATTTATCAGTCATCACTCTAAATTATACTAGTCACATTTTCTGAAAGTCCATTATCTTTTTGTTCATTCCATCCTTCTAAATCTAATTGTTCTCATTCTGTATGATGGTCATGTTGTAGGGGAAGGAATATATTCTCGATATGAGGAGGCCGACCTAACACATTTCTGCTCCTTACTCCTATAAGTGAGCATTGTCATCTGGCCGGTATATGGTGGATTTCTCGCTGCAGATCTTTACAGCTGAGATTATACAAGTCAATGTATTGTTTATATATTAATATAATGAGCGTTTTTTTCTTCTGAAAAAAAAAAAATTTCTGGAAAATTTGTTTTTTTTTTCATATTTCTGGAAAATTTTCTTACGAACCAAAAAATTAACAATCCACACAAATTGTGGTAAGTTAAGCAACGCTCTTTCCGAAAAAATATTGGAAAATTAGGAAATCGCTAGCTATGGGGCAGATCGAGCAGGCAATTTGTGCTTTATTCACCTATTGTCAAAATCAACCAAATAGACGGATGACCTGCCAGCAATTAGTACATATAATCTGCAGAAGGGTAATCTGTAAGATGGTGTGAATTGATACGAGAGACAAGTCAATTTTTCATCTGCCTCATTATTTTGAGATGATGATGATGTAATGGTACTAGCCCATTGGTTATAATTATTGACAAGCAATACAATTCCATCGTCCCATCGTGAATGTTATAATTGACCCTTAACTAATTGCAACTCTTTTATATCATTGTCTAATTCAAGAATTTGCTGCTCTAGAAGTTTAATATTCTCATTTAAAATTAAATTTTCTTCCTATGTCTGTTCTAATAAACTTTTATCGACTTGAGCTTGAGCCAGAACTTCTTCTAATATGTCAATATTCTCCTTAAGAGCTTCTTCTAGTCTGTTAATCTTCCAAAGAGCTTGTTTTTTGTTTGCAATATCATCTGGCAAAAGCATTCTCTCAACCGATTTCTCTAGCTATGGTTGTAAGTGTTCAACCTTTATCTGTAAGACCTAGCACTCAGACTTCACTTTTGCAAGATCACTTTCATTTGCCTCATCAATCACAAGCTTGGACTATAATTGTTTATTACTTTCCTCCACAACATCATCTCCCACCTCTACGCTCCCCCTCACACATCTTGCCAACGCATCGAACCACAGCGCATACGCTCCTCATACTATACTTCGACGGGTTTTGATCAAAAGCCTATAAAATCCGATCAGCTTGTTGTGTTTACTAGAGCCAAGTTGAGAGTCTGTTTTTGGTGAACTCCAACCATAGAAATTTTGAGTCATTTTAGCGGAAATGCATATGGAAAACTTCATGGAAATGCTTATGACATGCACAGCATGTGTGCAAAAATGTATTACATTATCTCACATGCCTTTGGATTGGGGTGGCTCATCCTTTTTCAAAATCATGGAGCCCAAGTCTTCTTCCAATTTGGTGGGTGAAGTATTATATTACTCTTCATAGAATTGTAGTTAGTGAAAACATATTTCAAAATTTTGTAAAATTCTTTGTATTAAGTTTGACAAAGATAATAGCAGTGTTTTTCCCAGGCAACGCAGATTTAACAGTGCCCATGTAGAAATCTGGATAAATTCTTGATGGAAATAACTATTCTTCCTATGTATTTTGTTTATTGCAGGAGATCCCCACTGACTATGTTGGGAGAATGCAATGTGGGGCGTGTGAAGATACAATACTATAGGACCCAAATGGGCATTTGTGGCATGTGAGCCTCTGCTATGCTAAGACCTGGGCAATTTTCACAAATGGTTGGGAAATTTTTGTTTCTGAGCAGTTTATTGAAGTTGGAGATATCTTAGTTTTTAGACATGTTGGAAATGTACATTTTGTTGTGAAAATCTTTGGGCCAAGTGGTTGTGAGAAGAAAAGTGTCATTTCTTTTCAAAACTGCACCTCTTCTTCTTTCAGAAAAAGAAACTTGAACCTTTCTACAACCTGCAACAAGAAAAGTTGCCAACATAGAGAGAATTTGGAGAATTCTACAACAGCAGCGTCTGTTTCTATTTTGATGGATACAAGGCCAAATAGAAATGGAGACATTGCAACTGAAGATTTGAAAATGGGTTATGCTCTCCCGGCTAAGTAGATATATCTAAGCTGAAAGTTATCAGGATTTTCTTTTTGTATACTATTGTTTATCTGACTGCATGCATATCTATTTCTTTTGTTGAGGTCACGAAGGAACTGATTATGGCCTCTCTACTTCCTTGAGGAATCTGCTTGAATTTTCTTTGGTTTTACCAAAGGGTGCAGTTACTAACAGATACAGAATTTTAAGCTCCCTCCAACCCTAATTGCAGGTGGGGAATAAACCCCACACAAACCAAGTGCTTTACACCTCATGAGTATATATATCTCTTTTTAAATAATACAAGAAGTTTTCAAATTCAAGACCAAGGTAATGACTAACGATACGCTTGTGAAAAAAGTAGATAAACATGTCATAAAGTTGAACCTAGAGAACTACTTTACTTTCCTCTTAACCACTTGAAGGGCACCTAATTGACATCTTTATGATATCATATAAATATGTTTATCAGTTTAAATTCTCATATGTTTATTTTGACTTTGATTTAGACTTTTTTTTTAATGCTAACAATCCATTCTTTTCATATTTTTGTGCCTTCAAAAAAATTTCTTTCCATATTTTTGTGCCTTTCAAAATTTAGGCTGCGTAACCCTTTGGTTATTGTTATATAATGTACTCGCATTTTCCTATCCATTCTGTAGTTTTTGCTGGTCACTTAGAAATCACAAGTTTTGAAACAATTTAATGGATTTCTTTATGATACATTGTAGAATGTTCCAAAAGCATTTGTTGATCTTTGGATGTGGAAAGAAAAGGTGAAAGGATTGTTTAAATTAAGACTTCTGTATGGGAAGAAAAGGTGGGAGGTTTGTAGAGGTTTGTCGTTACACCAAAACTCGCAAGTGTTGGTAAACTTCCAAACCGATAAATAGGATCCCCAGGGTGGAAATTATGGATTCCATAGAGGTGTGGTGATTACTCCAACACCCCCCCCTCAAACGCAGCTCGGGGGAATTGAACCTGGGTCCAGGCTTTGATACCCACAAAAGCATCCGAAGGCCACACATGCACATGCATGCATCCCTAGAGACAGCCATTCTCATGCATGCATATAGGTTACATGAATTTGATCGTCAAATGCATGATGAAGTTGCAGGGAATCCATATTGGCATGCAACCGTGTATAAGGAAATTCAGTCCTTGATCCAAACAGGGGAGTTGATACCTCTACTTCCAAAAATGAAGCTTATTCCTCTAGATCCATGATGAGATCATCGATATTCAGTACTGTCCAAGTTCACCAAGACTTTCACTGAGAAGAAGTTTTGATTTTTGCGAGATCGTTTCGGGGTGAAGGACACCACTGCTTAGCAGTGGTCTTTTCTCTACTTTTCAATTATATTTTGAGGGGGGGTTTTTCTTGCCACTGGGTTTTCCCTCTTTCCTCTTTTCATGCATTGTATATGGGTACCTAAAATGGCCATGTTGTCGAGACTCATTCATTTTGCATCACACTCACCTAAGTTATGCTTAAGGGGGGGTGTTGGTGTACATGCACCTAGATTAGCTTTAGTTCAACTCTAGAGATTGCATGCAATGTGAATTTGTTTTAAGCTAGTTAACTCGAGTGTTTACATGCGATGTGCACTTGGATTAGTTAGTTAACTCTAGTGCTTACATGTGATGCATGTGCACATTAGCAGAACATAAAGCACACTTAGCTTCAGTTAGCTTTAACTATCCATAGTTACTGCATGTACAACTAAGCTTAACTTCATTGCTTATATATTGATTCTCAACCTAATATTGATGAATCAATTTCATTCTCAATTCTAATTGTTTTTCTTTTTCAACTTGGCAAGAGGTGTGGTGATTACTCCAACAAGGTTCCATTTAGATTGTTTAAGGACTCTTCTGAATGTTTGTGGGGAGCCTTTGTTGTCAGTAATGGGCTGCAGGAAGGAGATAAATGTGTTTTTAATCTGCTTGGTGAGCTACAGTACGTATTTGAGTTCCAGGTCCATGTCATTAAGAAGTACACACATAAAATAAAAGAAATGGTAGTATTACAAAGGCTATGATGACATGACAAGAAGATGTGTGGTAAACCCAAATGATTCCATGGTAGGTAATGGAAGTCACACTCTAGTTCAGGTTGCTTGTACTAGAGGACGTAAACAAAAATCCAAAATTGAAGTTATCGATCAGGACTAGACCGTTTGAAGAGGCCAATCTAAAAAATTTCTTAATGTTCTTGGACTCTTCATGTTGGTTTTGAAAGTAATTTGTTTAAAGTGTGCTTATAAATGAGAATTATATTGTATCACCAATTTAATTCAAGGTTGGTTTCCTTTGCTTCTGTCCATTTTTGCTTTGGACAATTAAATTTCCAGAGTCTAATTAATTTTGGACAATTAGTTTTACTACCATTATATTTTTGATAAATGAAATCCCGTGAAATCTCTCATATGTTTGTATGTTTATCAATGATTTGTCAAGCATATTATGCCACTCTATGTTGTTGTTGCTTATGGTGAATAATCATTTTTGTTTATTTGCACATATTTTATTTGGATAGATGTTTTTTATTTTTTAATCAATATATCTTTAGAAATGGGCTAATATTATGCCACTCTATGTTGCTTGTGGTGAATAATCAATTTTTTTTATTTGCAGATATTGTATCTGGATAGATTTTTTTTATTTTTTAACGAAAGTGTCTTTAGAAATGGGCTAATGATATGATTCATGCGGTTATGGTGATAATGCTTATTGTTTATAAACAATATACTTAAGATTTTTATGCTATTATTGTGAGAGCAGTATGAAAAACTCAGATTATTAACCGTGCAAATTTCAAATAGTTGATTTATAGTGGAACAAGTCAGAAAACACCATATGGAATGTCGAAGATCATAAGGAAAATGGAGAAGCTTTGGTATATGTTAAAGGAAAATCGATAAGGTTTTTTTTGAATAGGTTGGGGATGCTCTTCTCCCCTGATTTTCTCAGGTTTTCTTTATGGATATCTATGGGGATTTTAATCTCAATATATCCAATATCTTTCTATTTTCCTTTTGAATGATCTCTGCGGGAATTCTTTTTAGGTGGCTTTGTTGGGGAGTACCATTGAGACAGTGTCAATTGACAAGGTTTGCTCCACTTCTTGGGATGGAGGATTGACCTAATGTTTCTAGTATCATTTTCTTTTCTTGGCTATGCTTGGAATAGGTTTATGTATTCTCTGGTTTTTCCAAGGAGATCTCTTTTTGGCTGATTTTTCTGGCTATTTTCAAATTTTTTCGACAGTGCCCGACTCTGACAGTTTCGGCATTTCCGGACTGACCGCGCCACTCCCTTTGTACCTTTGGGTCATTTTATTACATAGGACGGTTTTTTTTTTTATCCTTTTTTTTTTCTTTCAGACAACGTTGTTTGATTTCTGTACCTAGGTGGTTTAAAGAATCGAGAACTAGTGGCGTGGGTAGTCTTTATCTTTATATCACCCAACCTAGTTAATGGTATTTTTATGGGTTTTTTGGCCTTTATGTGTTAAAGGCTGTCGTATTTTCCTAGGTGGCAGTGATCGGAGTCGTCTATCACTCTGTGGCAATATTAAGGTGACAGGTGGTACCTCCTTCAAGGCAGATGTCGTGCCATCGGGATGGGGTGATTGGAGGATGCCTTTTGGATGACAACGAAAAGGCTTTAATGATTGACGACATTGGGATGGTAGATCTAGCAAATTTAATTGCCAAGTGTGATGAGGATTTTAACGAGGACTCCTTTCTACATGCAATTAAGGTGTTGGAGGGAGAAAACCCATCATCAACTTGTGAACTAAACCTTTCAAAACAGAGGAGGGCTGACGAATGTTGAGTTTTGGCAGTGATGTTATGTGGGAGCGAATCGAAAGCCTTTCAAACTGTGCAGTAGTGGGAAGGTGGAAATTTGAAACGCACAATAAGGTTAACATGTTGGAGTGGTTTTTAAAGGTCTAGTGGAAGTTTCTGGGATATATCCCGAGAGTAAGAAAGCTGGAAAACGGGTGGTTATGTTTTCACCTTATGAAAGACAGTGATGTGGGAGAGGTGATGTGTAGAACGTGGGTAAATGGTAGATGTTTCTTGGCTTTACACCAGTGGGACGCTGGTTTTCATCCAAAACTGAATGCTCCCACTAATCACCTTATGTGGGTTAAGTTATATGGACTTCCTATCCAATACTGGAGCATCCGGGTTCTTTCTACGATCGGTGACAGTATTGGAAAATGTTGCTAAGTCGATCTGAAGTGCATCGGGGTCTATGATAAACAAACGGCGTGGATTCTTATAGAGGCTCCTTTCGCTGGGGGTTTCCCGGCTCAGATCAACCTCCTTTGGGATGGGGTGATTCACCATCAAGCTATTGATTATTGGAAGATGCCATTTAGGTGCCATCTATGCCATGAGGCCGGTCACCTGATGCGGAAATGTCTACGATGGTGGAATGACGTGAAGGTGCATCATAGGTTTTTGGGTGGAAGGCTTGAAAAGAAAATTGCTGCTGCTACTGCAAATGTTTAGCCATACAAGAAGTCTTATGCGGAAAAGCCGACATCTTCGTGTAAGATTTCGTCCCTCGATCCTATATTTTCTGTTGATTTTGAGCACGACTTGTCGATGGATGTGTTGACAGAGATGACGAGGGGGTTATCGTCTCTTTCTCCACCTTTTTACCCTGGGAAATGGAATCCTCTAGATGTTTTCTACCCTTTACTGCTGCAGGGTAGGACCTCCTTTGGTGACCAGATGGTGTCTAGGCCCCTATTTCCCCTACTAGTTATCTCCTCGGAGGTAACTTGGGCACCCTCTTTTCCTTCTTCTCCTGATCGACCTATGGACAGCTTGAATCCTTTGACTGTTAATCGGCCAACTACTCCCTCTTCCCCGACAGAATCCCCTGATGATTTTCCCTCTCCTAGGAACTCTATCGAGAGTGACGTCGAACTGTCACTGCTGGATAAGGTGGCAGACCTGGAACCTCTTCGGGTTGGCATGGGTCGTCCAGTATCACCTCTGATAACTATTAGCCCCTCTTCCAGATCAAATGTAATGATTCGAAGAGGGAAAGAGAGACCTAGAAGGGGAAAAAAAGTCGGTCTCGGCTTTACTTGAAGGTCTTCCTGATGAAACTTTTTGGGATGTCCCAGTATCTCAAGCTATTGGAAGGGTCCTTAGAGCATTGACCCCATCATCGGAGTTACCTTGATGATGTTGTTGTCCTTGAATTTGAGGGGTTTAGGGGGTCGAGAAAAGTCTATGTCTGTAAAAAAATTCTTTTATATTTCTAAGCTTTCTGTTATTTTCATTCAAGAGACGATGCAGTCATCTGACAACACCATTGATTATTTTTGTGTTATGCTACCAGAGTGGCATATGGTTGCGAAAGACGTTGTTGGTCTCTCTGGAGGATTGGAAACTTTATGGGATCCCATATGGGTATCCATGAAGACTTTCAGTTTTTTTGGAGGGATCCTTCTAACAGGTTTTTTTTGGGGTTTTAGCCAGAGAATCCATTTAATTAATATCTATGCTCCTTATTTGGATAGACTTACCTTCTGGAAGAGAATGGAGGATTGTGGTATCCTACTCTTGCATAATTCCAATTATGCAGGTGATTCAACTGTTCATTATCTGATGACGAGATATGGGGCGAGAAGGGTAGGGCAGACCCCTTATCAGATGTTTTAAAAGGAATTTTTACTAATGCTGGTTTATGTGACATGTCATTCACTGTCAACTGCCCGACATGGTTCAATGGGAGAAAAGGAAAGGAACTTATTGGAAAGAGGATTGATAGAATGGTAATAGATAAATTCCAAAGATATAATATGGATCGTATCACTGTTAAAGCGAAGGATATAACCATATCAGATCATAGACCGATCTCTATGAATTGGTAGTTTGAAAAAAAAAAAGGGGGATACCCATTTAAATTCAATAGAGTTTGGCTGGAAAATGAGGATTTCAATGTTTTAATAAAGGATTATAAGAAAATTCACAAAAGGAGGGAACTTCAGCCATGATTTATTTATCCAAAACTATGAGAGATTTGAAGAAAGTGGTGCAGTTATGGGAAAAAAGGCAGAAAACAAAATTGGAGTATAGGATCAAAGAAATTGGGATAGAGAGAATGAAGTGGAGGAAGGCAGACCATCTACAGACTTTTGGGAAAGACTAAAATCATTAGAAGTAGAACATAGAACACACTTATTGATTGAAGAGCAATCCTGTAGATTAAAGAGTAGAGCAACTTGGCTTAAAACTGGTGATAAAAATACAATTTTTTTTCATAGTTTTGCATCTAGAAGAAGAAGTGAAAATGCCATCTGGAAAATTGAGGAAAATGGGACTACATTACATTCCATGAAAAATATTTAAAAAGTTGCAGTGCGTTTCTTTAGGGGGCTATATGAGAAGAAGGAGGTATCAAGGATTGAATCTCAACTTGATTTCATTGATCACTATCCTAAAATGTTCGAGGAGGAAGATCTAAATAAAATGAAAGAGAGGATAGGACCAGATGAGATCAGGTATGTATTAAAATAATTTGCCGCAGATAAGAGCCCGGGTCTGGACGATTGGACCCCAGATTTTTTCCTGCATTTTTATGAGGACTTCATCACGGAGATAACTGATATGGTGGATGAGGCAAGGATGGATGGAAGAATTCACGGAGAAATTAACTCAACTTTTCTAGATTTAATTCAAAAAAAGAAGGGGAAGCTATAATTTAATGACTATAGAAATATATCTTTGTGTAATACCCTATACAAGATAATCTCAAAAGTCATTACGGAAAAAGTGAAGGTAGTTTTTTCCAAGCATATCACGCCGGAACAGTCAGGTTTCTTAAAAAATAGGAGAATACATGATGCAATGGCATTAACTCAAGAAATTGTTCATTCCATACAGTCAAAAAAAGTGGAAGCTGCAGTCATGAAGATCGATTTAAACAAATCTTATGATAGGGTTGATTGGGGATTCCTTAGGCTGGTTCTATTCAAAATTGGTCTAGACAAAGAGGTGGTAGCATGGATTATGGGTTGCATTACTAACACCTCTATGGCTATTATTATAAATGGGACAGCTACGAGGTTCTTTCCTCTGGGCAGGGAGCTAAGACAAGGATGTGCCTTGTCCCCCCTTCTCTTTATTTTGATCATGGATGCTTTAAGCATCAAGATAAAAAAGGCAACAGAACTGGGGCTTTTCATAAGAATAAACATCTCACCGAAGAAGGAGGTTTCACACAGCCTGTTTTTCGACGACGTCCTCATCTTTGGGATAAATTAAAATTCATCTTAAACTGCTTATGTTTTGCCACAGGGATGATGGTCAACAAGGGGAAGTCATGCATATATCATGCAGAAGGAGATGAAGAGGCCTACAAATATTTGGAAAACTCTTTCAGCTACAACATCACTCCACTAAAAGAGGTTTTGACTTATTTGGGGTTTTTGGCTGAAACCTTTGAATTACACGGCGGAGGATTGGAAGTGGTTAATTTTAAAATATCATAAGAAGATCAATTATTGGTCCTTGAAATGGTTATCGAGGGGTGGGAGGCTGATATTGGTACAAGCAGTTTTACAACCATATATTGTCTATTGGGCTCATCTATTTATTATTCCAAGAAAAATTTTGGCAGAAATTAAGAAGGTGATGGCTAGATTTATTTGGAATGGGGGAAAGGAGTGTAGAACTATCCATCTAGCTCGTATGGAGTGTATCACAAAACCAAAGGAAAAAGGAGGATGGGGTATCCTCGATCTGGAAATCTTTGGCAAAACCCTCATCATCAATCCATCTAGAGATGTTTAACCTCAAATGGAATATGGAGTGAGGTCATTCGACACAAATATTTGGGACAGAGGGATATGGAGGCCATCTTCATTTTAGGCTAGGTGGATGTTCGAATCAAATCGAATATATGGAAGGCTTTCAGCAAGACATGGAATCTGCTTGTAGGAAATCTGAAGTGGTATTTTGGTAATGGAAACAAAATCCAGAATGGAAGTTCGATTATACTTGGATTAGGCCTGAATTCAAACCTCTATAGTGAGACTATTGAAAAAATTAATCGACAGATTTATTTTTATATGAGCCAGTTAATTAAATATTGGGAAAATGAAGTCCCGAGATGGAAGACATATTAGGAAATGGGTCTAGATAGTTATAGGATGGAGGAATGGAATAACTATATAAAATCTATTAGAAGCTTGGGTTTGAAGAAGGGGGAAGAGGGAGATAGAATTACTTAGGAAGGAAAATCAACAGAGGAATAGATCAAAGCAAAAGAGATCTATACAGAGTTGATAAAAAAAAACTGGAAAATGAACAGGACAGCTGGTTTAAGGATATGTGGAAGGTAAATGTATAAGTGAAGATGATTATCTTTCATTAGGGGAATTTTGAGGTCTAAAATGGGCCTCCTAAGGAAAATGTACAATCAAAATTCACTTTATGAGAACCAATCACATTTTAGGGGATGATATCATCTCTAATGGTTGAGGTGGTGTTGCTTGAGTTAAAGGTACTTACTTGTCACATTCTCAATGGTGGATAAAAACTCATGGTTAACCATGGTAGTGCTCTAAGTACTTTTAAAGTCATAAAATAAAGTACTCATAATAAATGTCATTTCACATTTTTTGAATAAAATATTATTATTGTCATTTCATATTTTTTGAAAGAAAAAATGGATATCCTACACAATCTCATGTATTTACACACTTTTCAATAAATATTATATTTGTATATTTTCATATATTTATTTTTAAATTATATATTCATTTCATTAAGAATTTATATTTATATTTTATTTTAAGTTATTTAAGTACAAATGACAAATGCATTAGTTGTGCAATGATAATGAAGTTTTCTTGAAAAGCCCATTCTTATTTATAGTCACATAAATACAATTTTTTTATTGATTTTATTTTGGTACAAATTTTGAATTGAATTTAACCATGATTACATGGATTTTGGTGCAAAAAGTGAATTTCAAATTCATAAATATTATTTTATTGGTTTAGCTATTATTTTATTATTTCCTTAGGAGACCCATTTTAGACCTCAAAATTCCCCTAATGATATGGCTTGTGTGGAAAGACAAAAGCCTCACTTGGAAAAATCTACAAAGGAAAGGTTGGCATGGTCTGGGGATTTTCACTTTATGCGAGGAGGAGTCAGAAGACAATCAACACCTATTTTATAATTGTACTTTTGCTAAAGATACCCTTAACTCTTTATGTTCACATTTTCGGTTTATAACACCGGAGCATAAAACAATGACCGACTGCATAAGATGGTGGTTTGGGAGAGGGAAAATCTTCAGAAACATTCCATTCTTATTTCATTGGTACCTATGGTGTGGGAGGAATAAGAAGATATTTCAAAGATAACCTTGTTCTACTGATAAATTTTGCCTACAAATCATTTGCACATGGGAAAAGCTGAAGTTAAAACAAAATCCTCCAAGTGTTTTATCGAAGAGACTGCATCCATTTGAAATTCACTACCCCACAGGATTATTTGATGGAGCTTCACAAAATAATCAAAGATGTGGCTGTGGTGCATGGTTAATGAGTTCCCCAACTTGTCATTATAAAATATACTAGAGTGGGGGGATGGGATCTAATATGAGGGCGGATGTTTTAGCACTCTAGGGGCTACTGTGGTTTGCATGTCAGTTATACATGGAAAAGCTATGGGTCTTTGGTGATTCAAAAGTACTCATAGAACATATGAGCAAGAGAACCAATCTTAACCCAGGTCATCTTGCACATTGGCTGGAGCGAATATACTCTTTGAAGAGGAATTTAAACTCATTTTCCTTTTGTCATATCTATAGAGAAAAAAACAATGAAGCTGGCCTCCTCTCTAAAAAAGGTCTGAATGGTATCTTTGGAGAAATGCACTATGCATTATACAACTCCAGTGGACCTGGAGCAGAAGGAACAGTAAATTTCGTATGAGGCGTCTTTCTATCTTTCTTTTTTTTTGGGGGGAACAGGAAGGTTTTGGCTTCATTCTATTTTAAAACAATCATATGACATGTACATTTCATCACATTTTCAGCAAATATATTTGAACTATGTATTGATCACTGTAGGTTTAGAAATTTTGCAAAGTTGTTTTGTTGAAAATACTCAGCTAGTTTTTTCTTTGGGCCTGGTCCTCTTTTGTTTTTTATTGAAAGAAAATGATGTAATGACCCGCTATATTGTCATAGTACTTTTTAAAAATATTTTGCCCTGGTACATTGTATATACAAGAAGTATTTTTCATGTTGAAAAAAAAACTTAAGAGTTTTATGGGTTTTAGGTGAGATAATGCATGGGCAACACTCTTCCAACGGACATCGATTCCGACTTTCAATAGGTGAGATAATGCATGGGAATTTAAATCATGACGACACCACTCTTCCAACACTGAAACTAAAAGTGAAACTTGGCTGCTGCCACAACCCTCTGATTCTTTCACCTCCTTCTTTTATAAATCTTTTAGCCAAAACACTGCCACCATACAACCATGCTTTTGGTTCTGATCTCTGTGATGATTTCACAGGAATTTATTTGCCGCTCGACTCCCAAATTGTGTAGTTTAAACAGAACCAATAATGCTGTGAGGTTGTATATGCTCACGAGTTAGATTTAAATAAATTTAAATTTAACGGTCGGATCGGTAAAAACATTAATAGTTCTAGATCAGGAAATATTGGCTCCCAGTTTAAACATGCCAGAAAATAATATAAATTCTGGTGTTGAAATATTTGAAAATCTCACATTTCCACATTAATTAACTATTTAAACACTTCCTCATTAATTTCTTGAATTTTTTTTCGCTCGAATTTCTTGAAAAAATTCTTACCAAGCAAAAAATTCACAGATAATTTGCAGAAGGGTAATCCATGAGATGGTGTTAATTGATATGAGGTACATGGAAATTTTTCATCTGCCCCATTATTTTGAGATGAGGATGACGTACCGGTGCTATCCCATTGGTTATAATCATTGACAAGCAATACAATTCAATCGTCCCATCATGAATGTTATAATTGGCACTTAACTAATTACAACCTTAGAAATTAAGAATTAGAATTTTTCATATTTTCATATGAGGTAACTGGCGGAGAGCAGTGTAGCACTAGTCGAGATGGAACCTCGATGCCAGCCCCAACTCCATCGGGCACTGGCCAGAGCTTCCCCATCACTAGAGGGAGTCACGGGATGAGAACTCCATTTCGTCTACTATTAGTCTGATCCTTATTTTGAGAACCATTTCATCATAAGAACCATGAATCCAAATCACTTTCATATGCATGCATGACCATTTGAGAAGGAGACATTCTCACCATACCTTAGGGATTATCTTTCCATTAAATATTACAACTGAAGCATAACATTGAAAAAATATACCATGCATACCTTGTAGTATTCAAATACATTTGCACCTTCTTATTTTACATAGGCATCTTGTAGCACATTGTCACCTTTTCATCAGGTGCCTCTTTACCTTTTCCAACACTAGTTCTTCTCTTCCTACACTAACCATGATCCTTAATAAGGATCCACTTATCACAACTAATTAAGAGGTTAGAAGAATCCAAATACTCATAAATGTATGTAGGAAGCATAAGTAATAATAAAAACAATAAACAAATCTATATGTATAAACAAAATTAAAGACGTAGAGAAGCATCATAAGTCAAAAAGTACTTATCTTCAAAAAGAGATTGTCATCTCCCTATTCAACCATCCTTCAAGTCCCATCATTGTCCATTGTACATATAGCAATGTTTCCTTCACTATTTCAACCAACTCTCTCAGCAACGAGGGCTAATAGAGACTATCCCATCTATGGTTTCATCAAATCTGTCACAAGTGCTTGAGCATCTTTACTTTGACCAAGCTAAGGTTTCTAGTTTTCATATCTCAAATATTTTCCATAAACCAGGGTTTCTCTCAAACCCTAACCTCATAAAATCCATCAAACCCTAATACACAAATTGCATAAAGTTTTCTTCATCATCCTCTTCTAGCATCCATCAACGATGTCATCATAGGGGTGATCTCCATGAATTTTCTTCAACCCAACTCTAGTACCATGTTAATTTTTCTTAGGGATATAATGTTATTTAATTTGATAATTTTGATTCTTCATTAACACATGAAATTAACCCCATTACATCATAACATTATCCAGATTTACATCACTATTTAGAAGCATATGCAACTATGTAAAAAGAACAATATCATCATCATCAATGTAGTGGAACATAAAGGAAAAATATAAGAAAATCATTCACACATAAAGACACCAGGATTGGTCAAAGACTAGGGAAAATCCCACTATGGGGAAAACCCTTTCAATTTATTCTTCTTATTATATCATCATCAAATGAGTAAGAAAAAGAGAGTACAATGGTCTATATTTTCATCGAAGAAACTGTCCAACAAAATAACTACAAAATCCATGAAATGAACCCAACAATGTTTATACTCAAAACCTTGATTCTGAAGACGGTAATGAACTTTCACTTTCTTCTGACAACTGCCAAACTCTATGGTCACTGAGCGAAATCATTATAATATTGAGCTTGCATATTTTCGTTCCTAGTCGCATGGAGGATGAGTCATCCGATTGACTATAGTTTCCTAGTCATTCTCTGAAGCATTGTAAGAGAGTGATTGTGATCGGATCTTCCCAGATCTATCTCAGAGCCTTGGTCGCATCCTTCAAGATGATATGCAAGCGACTGTGGCTTACCAATAGCTCTCTGAAACACTATCAGCGAGTGACTATTATTTCCCGGTTTCTCTCTTAAGCTTGGTCTGCGAGCGACTGGAGTTTGAAACCATATTTCAGAAACCATAAATCCTAGTCACATGGATGGTGAGGTGTCCATGCAACTAGAAGGCTCTAGTCACATGTATGAGCTTTTGTGCATGCGACCATGGTAAAATCCATCTTGTGTTGTGCTTGCGAAAGTGGCCCAAAACCCTAAATGAGAGAAGCGAACTTCAGACCCTACAATTTCACCTAAGAGTGAACCTGATCCTCCGCAGATGAGCCTCGTACTTGTGCGAGTCAAAAATCAAGATAGAAGAGTGTCTCATAATGATGTCCAAATGAGGTAGAGGTCACTTGTATTTATATCCTTCCAAGGGGGTCCACTTTGCTTTAGGGCGGACCTTATCAAATATGCACATGTGGGATTTTCTTCATAAATACACTTTCCCTTATCCGATTTGAGTGATATTTAGGTCGATTTTTTTCCTCTCGAAAAGAGGAATTCAATCCAATAATTATATCCATCAAGTGAGTTGTCCAAAGTGGAATTTGATTGCATTTTCATATTTTTAATAGGCCAAGAATTTGTGAGGAAAAAAGTGTCATTTAAAAAACTATAAGGATGGTCACATTCTTTATTTAAAAAATTAAAAGATAGACCCTTAAACCATAATATAAAGAATATCAAATTTATTAGTGAAATTGTATTTGTATTTTCATATTCAAATAATAAAAATAATATTATTTAAAGAACAAAAGACTTGCCCATTCATTTTTCAAGGAATCGGTCACCACTATTGCAATTTCCTTCACGTTTCCTTGACCAATAACAAAGGATTGCACAAGAAACTCAAAATTTTCAATATTTTGAATTCTAGAAAATAAAAAATAAAAATTTTAAGTTAGAAAAAAAAATTATGAGAGGCTATTTACAATTTTTTGTTTCTAATATGACAACAATAGTACAACCATAACTTTATACATTCCAATAGTAAAGATCATAGTTGAAAAAACAAAACAAAATATTAACTTAACATTGTTACTTATTTTTGTTAGCTCTCTTCATACTTGAGGTTCTTCAATTGAAGATTGTAATTATACTTCATTGGAATTCAAACCTTCTCAAGTACATTAAATATTTATAGAAACATCATCCATAAGTATCTCATCAAAAGTAAACCCATAAGATTCCATACACATTAAACAAGATTTCAAGATTAAAAAAAAAAGAATCTACAAAAGATAAATAATACTAACATCCTACCTCTCAAAGATCAAGAACTCTTCTTGAATTTATACCTCTCCATACCCCATATACTCCAATCCACATTAGATAATTCATACCTATTCAAAGGTATTATCATTAACGCATCTAGAGTATCTAATCCCAAGCTTAATTTTATGATGTCGATGATGTTTTTCTTAGAAAAATATATTTCACAATTCATTGTACTTGCAAGGATACTAAGTATAGCTTGTCGTAATTTCATCATATGAGGATAATTTTTGTGTCATTGCTTTTAGTTGTGGAAGACCTTCCATGCTTCCTTCATTGTGAAAACCTGACAAACTAGATTTAATGAATCAAAAAAAGGGTGCAACTCTCTTTTACAAGCTTTAACATCAAATAAAGGAACAAATCCAAGATCCTATAATATGGTATGTTGAAAATGTTGAATAAGTTTAAAAAGCTAATGCTATAACTTTTTATCACTATTATGATACTCTTCTAGATTATAACAAGGATTGAAATTTTTTTCTACATTAAAAAGATGAAGTTTAGGGAACCTTTCATTCAAAGGGTTTATGATAGACTCAATATAGCTTTTTGTGAGTTGTTGGGAAATCTCTTGTGTGCCTTGAATATGAAGCTTCATAGTTTGTCTCCTTATATGACTATAATCAGTCTCCATAGTTGGGACAAAGATGTATTGTAACTAATGTATGTTTATAACCATCCCTTCATCTTTAATTTCAATATATCCATATTCAGAATGACTTAGAAATTTTGAAACATAGGTTGTACCTTCTACAGATGTTCATTTTCTTAGAACCCATCTAGAGAATGTACTTATAGTTACATTAAGAGCCAACCCAATATTTGTAATTTCTACATTTCCTTTTTCATAAGTCTTGTTCAATCTGCTCAATTCACCCAAAACATTAGCCAAAATATGAAACAAAATTGAATGGAGTAAGTTCATGTATTATCATACCATGATGACGTTTTCTTTTCATTTTTTCACATAGTTAAAATTGTTGACATAATCTTCACAAGACTTATAATAACTTTTCCTGTGGATAACCATCTCACTGACTGTATACATAAGACATCAAGAATATCAATTTTCATAAATTTAAGCAAATGGTTAAGTTCATCACTTCTCTTCGGTGAGTTTTGAACCCATGAATACACTTTGTTTGCAATTTTTTCAACATATAATAACTTAGGTACTTTCTTAGAAGCATAAGTTGTTGCTAAAAAATCACGATGAGCTACACAATGCATTGTAACAAGGTTTGGAGTGCCTTTTCTAAAAAATGAGATAAATCATTTCAATATTATAACATTGCTAAAGCTACACCTATAGAAACAACTATCCAATTTTTTTCCTAAAGTCCTCTAACATTTATTAATCCCCTAGCACAATCATATATTATTTTTCCTTTTCCATCCATTATGTTCTTGAGCTTCATCAACTGTGACATAGGTGGTCCAAGACCATTTGAATCAAACTAGGTCACATGTCCAACAAGGTGTTGTTTTAACCTTTTATCGTGATTTCATCAACTATTAATGAAAAGGGCTTTCCAACATATTTTTTATTTGAATATTCTAAATATATATTGATATACAATATATAAAATCATTCACATATTTACGATTTATGTATGAAGAGTACTCTTGAGACTTTGGCATATATGGTGTTTTTTCTTCCATGAGGAATTTGCAAAGCTTTTCATACTTTGATAAATAGAATTGTTCTTGGAAAAAGAATATGATATTTTCATTGTAGTAATGACTATTTCATTATTTTATCTTCCATCTGCCTAACATGATCCATAATCAGTTTCATCTTTCTATCTAATGCACTACTCCATTTTGCCTTAGCATATTTATGTGCCAATGAATTTTCATGAGTAACAAACACATCATGTTGTAATGTGATACAACCATTCTCTAAAATACATGGTCAAATATTCCTATACTTTTCACAATAGGTACATTTCATAGTGATTGTATCATCATGCATCACATAACCCAACTAATCAAACTTATCTAACCATTCCATGTACATTTTTTTGTTTTGCACTTCAAGTTATTTTTTATTGTTAACCTCTTCAACTTCATTTTTTCCTTCATCTAGATCATCATTAGAAAAAGTTCAAAAAAATCATGCAATTTTTATTCCAATTGATTTTTATGGGTTTTAGAGTTTGTTTCTAACTCATTTTGAGACTTGGAAATTTGTGATTTTGTCCATCCATACATTTCTCCAATAATAGCTTGAATTTTTTTTTTTTAGACATTTGTGAGTGTGTATCCACCTGTATGATCAAAATAGGTGAAACCTAAGAATCAACTAGAGCATTTCCCACAAAACGCCATATATAAAACTATACTTTTCCATAAGAAATCAAACAAAAATACTTATAAAATCTATTAATATAAGAATAGATAACTATTAAAATTTATAAGTTCCAATATCTATAATAAAATTGAAATTGATTAACTATAAAGGTTGGAAAAAAATCATAAAACATATGATTACAAAAAAAACCTATAACATATCCAAAATGTTTGTAGTTAGTATATCTATATGGTTATATGCTATTATAGTGAATTAAAGCATGTAGTTTTATAATTCTTTGCATGTCCAATCCACTTCTTTCACATAAAAACAATTGAACATGAGAAATAACATTTCATTATATAAATAAATTGAAATAAAGACTAATTGAACAATATTACAATCCACAAGAAAATATACATTCATATGCAAAGACCAAATATTATATCCTTCTGAGAAGAGTGTCAACACATGGAAATACCATTAAAATATTTATGAAAAATATAAAATCACTCTAATATTATATACGCAACAAAATAAATATAAACTTATCCATTACTTTCATAAAGATACATAAATTATATAAAATATTTGAAGAAAATAAATAGACTTTGAAATTAATCCCATTTTTTAAGTAAGTGAAAGAGCTTATTCTACGTATAATTTTATCAAAATAACGCGTTGTTGAATGAAAACCCATCTCAAAATTTGTCACCTTGTAAATGCAATAAAATATAAAGACACATAGGCATATAACGATCGCCCACTCTATCAATATTGCTAATAATTATGATCCATCTATTTACATTTCATTAAAATCTATTAAATTATCATTGCCTTAAAATCATATTAAATCTAAATTTTGAAAATTACTCCATAACAAATTTCATTTAAAAAAGAAATAATAAATAAACATGATTATTAATGTAAACACATTGTGTTTAGTTGCCAAGACAAATGACATTTGTATTTAATATGAATTTGTTAATAAATGAAAGTGCGCACTCTTTTCATTTCTAAGAAGAAAAAATTATTTCTATTATAATTATGAGCTATGTGGTTTGCAAGTATCGTCACCATTACTTTGATGAATAAACCAAATTTCAACATGTTTCAAGATGGCTTAATCAAGTCTAGGGTAAGGGGGGAAATAGTATGAAAGAGTGAAACCTAACCATATGTTTGATTAACTAAGATATGTTTTCTTGTAAATCGTATTCTTAAAGCTTTATGAAGATACAATAATTCCATCTACCTTCTAAATTATTCTGCTACCTTCATGTTACTAATTACGCAAAAGTCTACATATTGTTTATAATTTCCATGGCTCTTTGGGTGGTTTGACAATTTTAAATTCCTCCCATATTCTTACATTGTAATATGATATGATGATGTCAAATTTCCATGCATAGCATGCCTAGTAATCCATTTCGACTCATATTTTAGATATGTAATCTTCACACTTGGTAGGGTTGCCTTTAAGCATGATATCTTTTAATTCAAAACCACCACTCCAATTGCAACCTAAAAAGATATTTTATCAAAAGCACAAGGGCAATTATTAAAGATACAAATCAGTAGAACTTTGACAATTCATGTTTACAGTGTTTTGGTTTATGTTCCCATTCAGATTGTGAGTGGAGATTTGGTTTTGAAACAAAATAACATGCCAAAATTAGAATTATGTCATTACTAATTGTTGATACATTTAATATATTTTGATTCATAACCAAAGCTCCACTCTAATAAAATAAAAACCATATATGATACATGGTCCACTTCCATCAAATTTCATGTCTAAATTTCATCCCTAATTTTTGTTAAATGTGCTTCTCCACCATTTGAATAAAAGATAGGTTCGTTTGAAAAACCTTCAAGGACCCACCTCTTCTATACCAATGAGCTAGTGAACTAGGGCCCCTCTTGAGATCAAGACCAGTCAACTCTGCTTTTGAGGCAATAAATGTCCATTCAAGACTTGTTTCTTCTAACATAAGTGATAACCCCTTCTTCCCCTCTCCCTTTGGTGTCTAAAGACCCTTAAAGTGCTAGCTTTTTGGGTCCAAGGGGAGAAAAAATTGTAGAAACCTCACTTTGGACACATGACAATAGAGGGCGAGGAATAATTAATGGCTCATCTACATCAAATGAGGAAGACACTAAACTCACAAGGGAAGGTGAGGAAGGATGACTCGCCCTATATTAAGCAGGTCAAGACCTGGTAAAAGAAATCAAAGGACCTATACTAAGTAGGTTAAATAAAGTATTGACAACCTTACCTTCTACTAGAAATATGGGTCCTTTGGATCCTGTGCACACTCTTTGGAGCGAGCTAGTATTAACCAAGCATTAAGCCAACCACCAACAAGCGTAAAAGCCACATGTTAAGCTAATCCATTATTATATACTTTTTTATCTTCTCTAGTGGTGAGTCACTAAAGAAGTCACCTATTGGATATCTCTCTTCAGTCACACATTATCCATCCAAATTCCTTCCCATCCCCTTATCCATCCTTTCCCTACACCTAAGAGGTTAGGGAAGGTTAATTTAATATCTTTGGGTTGATGATCTTCACTCTTCGTATTGTGGCACCAAACATTCTTTACATTCATAAGGGAATCCATATGTTCTATCAACTTCCTATGCAATTTCATTATTTTTATCTAGGAAGGATGTTGGGCCTAGGGAAGACGTAGCTTCCCTAGATATATTTATTGGCATGAGGCTAGCAACCATGTGGCCTATGGGGCGATAAAATATGTTCTTTGGTTGGCAGAAATTTTGTTAGATAATAGTGCTCACCTTTCTTCCTACAAACATAATTGCATTAAAAAAATCCCAAATTGCATTAATGTTATACTATCACATTGCATTAGATTTAATTAGAGCATGGTAGTAAGTACGCACGTAGCCTAAACAACTAAAAAGGTTGGTTTTGGTTGAATCTGGTTAGAATTTTTTAAAAACCAGGTTAAAATCGTCAAGTTGTGGAATTTTGGGTGCTCCAAATAATTTTGATGATATTGAATCCATTTCTAGTGTTAAATTCGTGATTAAAATACTAAAGATTTAAAATTTTGCAATTCAAAAATTGTCAAATTCTGACACACGCACACACACATACATTCCTAGTGAAATTGTTGGCTCCATAAATATGTAATAACCTATGTTGCACGAGTTCGCGAACCGACAAGTGGGGTTCTCAAACCTGTCCTGGGTTCTTGTCCCCAAGTACCAGATTAAGGTACAGATGCTTTTGAGAAGAACCCATAAGAACCAAGGTCATCTATGAAGAACCATGTTCTCCATTAAAAAAAATTGGGTTCTTTTGTCTTGATGGGTACGACGAACCGTGATAATGGGTATCTGGAACCCCAAAATCGAGTTCTTTGGGGTTCCTTTTAGTTTTTATTTTTAAAATTTTAATTTATTTAATGGGCTTCCCCTAATATTACAGGTAGGAATTTGGAGTACTTGTGCCTTTGTCCATTCAGTAAAGTGAAATAGGTTGGGCTCAAAGAAGGCACAGAACTTAGTGTACATTCATAGCACACTTTGTCTCATATCTCGAAAAGACCTTATGTACAAGGAGGGTCCTTTGATGAGATGAGACCAATACACAGATAATATTATGTGTGTCGGTGAGGAGAAACAACCAGATGGCCTTATTGAGCTACCTTCAGTTGCTATGGATGAGCAGGAGCCTCAAGATGAGAGTGATTCTTACCCGAAGAGCATGCTAACTAATGATCTAAGTGATGCTGAAGACATGGCTTGAAGAATCCACTGTTCACTATTAGCTATTTTTATCTTAGTATTTTAAAATTTCCTAATTAATGTTTAAAGATGACTTAAGACAAATTTTGAATGTACTATGACAATGGGCATATATCATGATTCTTCTTAATATGTAAGATACAATTTGCACTTATAACAAACTAGAAATTTTGAAATTGCAATGTAAATATTGAATGTTCAATAATATACATGTTTAAATCTTCAAAGTTTAAATCATAAATATTTTAATTTTTTTAATTTAAAGTTGAAAAATATATAAATTCATATATATTATAATTTATAAAATATAGTATATATATATATATATATATATATATATATATATATATATATATTATAATATACCTAATAAACCCATGCATTTGTTTAAAAAAAATACGTCCCAATCCCCAAACCCTCTAACCACATATATAATAACAACAATATTATGGTATATCTTTCAGAGTTGTCTTTGAGTCTACGAATCGGGAGCTGATGTGACAACTCTCGATCGTCCAACTCCGGTGGACCCCCTCCCTCCGGCGACAATGAAAACACCGCGACCGAACAGCGACGAAGACCAAAACGAAACGGGACAACGCCGTTAGCGGACCCCACCAACTCCGCCACTCCTCCCCCGAGCGCCCCTCCTTCGCCACCCGCCGCTCCTCCCCCACCCGCCACCCCCACGTTTGCCGGCCACCAACCCGAATTTAATCCTGCGGGTTTTTTGAAGTTGAAATTCAAATAGTTCTCGGTGCTGGAAACCCCGTCATTTGCCAAGCAGCTGCGCGACAAGCGAGTATTGTGGGTCTCCTCCATGGCATTTGGGTTTCTGAGATTAACAGTCCATACTTTAGGTGGAGTGTGAAAATCCCTTAACTTCAAGTCATAGAGGTGTTGGCTCTGAGCACCATGGATCCCTTAATAATGAAAGGTATGGAGGCAAAGTTAGACAAACTACCCAGCAAAGAAAAATTTCAGGCTCCTAATCCGCGCAAAGAATTCCAAGTAAGTATATTATTCTACCCTTGGTACAGGCTCCAGAGTAGAACATTGGAGATCCGCAATTTCAAATTTCAATCCCAATGATATTTAAATATTATTTACTATACCGAGTAGAGAGAATTTCATACGAAACCCACTACAGTAAATTTTGCTTGAAGAAAATGCAGAGCCTCCGACTGCTCTGTCTCTATATATAGATATGGGAATACCAATTTCTCTCACCTATTAGTCTTGATATGCATGCAGACTTTATTCAAAGGAAAACCAGTTAGAGAGTTTACCAGTGGAGCTTTGTCAGGGGCCATGGCTAAAACTGCAGTGGGTCCTTTGGAAACTATCAGGTAACTTTTCTTCATTCATTCTTCGTTTGATTCAGAGACAAGATGAAAGGTTTTTATATTTTTATTGGAAATTTCAACTTGCAATATGCAGACAGCATGGTGCTTACTCTATAAAGTTCAAGATCCTAGTGGAATTTAATGGTTAGTAATGGGCAAAATGGAAAGAAAAACTCATTTTTTTTCAATATCTATTATTCTTAGAAAAACTCATGTGGGTTGGGGGTGATGGGAGGAGGGTTCGATTCGAGAGTTTTTTTTACCTGTTCTTATTTTTTTTCAGGCCTTGGGCTTCCTGAAATTTATAAAGCCTTTTGCCTCTTATTCAATCCGATTGTATGAACGCCCATAGGCTTTGCATCTCCCGAGGATGTAGAATGGTTAAGTTGGCTCACTAGTGAAATGGTTAAGTTGGCTTACTAGTAAAAGCAATCAGTTTTTCCTACTCGAGTCAGTTCTGGACATCTATATTATTCGAGAGCGCAATATCCTGCTTCAGTTCCTTTGTTCAGTTGATTAGGGTTGTTCAGTGTGTTTTGAATATACCTGTAGTATCGATTGCCAATCTATTCAGCCTATTCTTTTGTGGCCTTTTCTACAGATTCTCAACCTGGATATTCGATCTCATTAGCACTTGCTATGATACTGGAGTTTGTCTGTGAATCTTTTGTTTGACTACTTGGCTTAGTGGTTGGGACAGGGTGCTGCCACGTAAACAGCCCAGGGTTTAAATCCCAGCCGGTATAAAGCTTTTGTGTCTATGTGTGAGGGATGGTGTTTGACTACCTGGAATTGGTTTCCCTCCGTCATCAAAGGGGTTTAACAATTGTCCCTAGAAAAGGGGTATGTGACCCATTTTCTTCTTCCTAGGCTAAGAGGATACGCAAGGTTTACGATCATATTGGTGAAAATATACTAATTCAATTGAATACTACCACATAACTTTCATGATGGCTTGAGATGTGTTAATTTATTGGTTTCACTTAGGATTGGTTAGTGCTAATGTACTTCCTCTTACTATGTAGGTTTTTGGAAAGGATGAACAAACGTCTTGGCGCTTACGTAATATTTCCATTTTTTTTTTCTCAACTAAGTTTTAACCTCTACTCGAATTGGGTTATTGCAGGTATAAACATCGTTGTTAGGCAATGTGTTAATTGCATAGGTTATAGGTTCATAGTTTGACATTGTTGGAGTAATTATTCCTTTCGAATTTGTTTATGCTACATCTCAGCATCTTGAAAAATGTTTATTGTTGCTTGCAGATGATGTGGTGTCTCATTACTCGTCAAATTTACAATAGAATCCATTGTAGAAGTTCTTATATTGTGTTACATGTGAATTTTAATGGTTTTACTTGTAATTGGGGGTGAGATTGGACCCTAATGTGATTTCAGCTGGCCAATTTTTGCATCTTGGCTAACAAATAATGGAAAATCTTGTTAAGTGATTTACAATTCTTTAATCCTTTTTAATATGAGAGATATTGGCTCTCATTTTGGTACTTTCTTACCAAATTGAAGGGTTGTTCCAGTTATGGTTCTATTAACTTAGAAAAAAGAACTACAATGCAATAACTCAAACCAATAAACCAGAAGTTAAATATATAATAAAATAAAATGATAGCAAGGCAAGATGAAATGATATATACCCATGTATTATGCAATCAAGTAATAGAGAGAAGCCAAGGAAAAATTTTGGTATGCATATAAAAAAAATTTCCTGTGGGCGCTGGAAAATGATTTTCCAGCGCCTAGAGGAAAAAAAAAAAAATTCTTGTAGGCGCTGGAAAATGATTTTCCAGCGCCCACAGGAAAAAAAAATTGTATGCATAGAAAATATCCACTTACCAAATGTGTCTTCCTATTTGATACTACCTCTATACTATGTATAGTCTTCCTTTTGACCATTGAGAAACATCTGTCCCAATAGTCTTCCTTGTTATAGGCATATAAATTTTTTTTCCTGTAGGCGCTGGAAAATGATTTTTCCAGCGCCTACAGGAAAAAAAATTTATATGCCTATAACAAGGAAGACTATTGGGACAGATGTTTCTCAATGGTCAAAAGGAATACTATAGATAGTACATAGGTAGTAATATCCACTTACCAAATGTGTCTCCCTATTTCTCAATGGTCAAAAGGAATACTATAGATAGTACAGAGGTAGTAATATCCACTTACCAAATTATTTTTCCAGCGCCTATAGGAAAAAAAATTTATATGCCTATAACAAGGAAGACTATTGGGACAGATGTTTCTCAATGGTCAAAAGGAAGACTATACATAGTACAGAGGTAGTATGAAATAGGAAGACACATTTGGTAAGTGGATATTTGCTATGCAATCAATTTTTTTTTCCTGTGGGTGCTGGAAAATCATTTTCCAGCGCCTACAGGAAAAAAAATTTATATGTTTCTTGCTCAAGGATGTTGGTCCAAGAATTTAAATTTTTTATGTTTCTCATCCCATTTCTTATAAATCCAAAGAATCTGTACACAACCATCATAAATAAAGGGTGCTTAGTTTTTTTCTAGCATTCAAAAATCTATTACTGTTGCTATTTAGAATGCTGAGATCTTTTGCAGTCAGAAATTGCTGCATAATCTCATAGGACCAGGATCAACACTGGAAAACGAATTCAACTTAGTTCACTTATACTAAGCATAGGGATCATAATTGATATTAGAACCTGTGTGGAATGAACCTTCCATGCACAAAAATTCAGTTTGTTTTATTTGATTGTTGATTGTGCAGAAGTAGAAGCAGGGCCTGTGTGGAGGTGGTCTATCATATTCCTATAGTGTATCATTTCTATCTGCTTATTTTACGTTAATGAGGCCTCCAACAAAATACCTGTTAGAGTTTTTATTGAATTGGAAACTTTCTTATTCGAATTATTTGTAAATCATATCCCTCGCTTCTTAGGCCTTGGCATCTTCGGTAACATGTAGCGTGCTATAGTTTTTCTCAGCTTGGACAGCCAGTTAATTATTCTTTGTTTGCTAGGCTATGGGTTTCGAGTCTGGACTTGGTCCTGGTTATGTCTGGATAGTGGGTTTGGTGGTATTGTTTGGATTGTGATTTTGTAGAGTTATGTCTTGATATTGTTTTTATATGTCTTCACAGTTAAGAATATAATGTTGATGAAAATCACTGGAATCTTGTGTATTTATTATTTAATAATTTAATTTTTAATTTGATTTTAAAATTAAAGTTAAATTCAAATACATTCTGGTCTAGAACTTTTCCTATCATCTGTTACAGCTTTTTGCTTTTGAAGATATGTGAAATGTTCATCTCTCTTCTAACAAAACACATAGAATTCCCGAAGTTCTCATCAACCTCTCATATGTGTTTGATAACATGAATATATGTGTTAAAAAAACGGATATAATTTTAGTAGATCTATTTTTTAGGTTTGTCTGTGGCCTTGTTTTAGTGCTCATTGTAAGAAGGTGCCTCTTGCACATCGTGCTGCCTAGGCAACATATTATTAGTCTATTTTTAAATATTTATTAAGTCTAAAATTAGAAAATATGGTTAATTAATCAGTGTTAATTGAGATAAGGTGTGAATCATCTAGAAACTCGCATGAGTCAACAAGAAAATAATCTAGGCCCTTGATTAAGTTTTAATCTTGGTCGTTGGAAGTCCAACGGAATATTACAAGAAGTCGACTGATAGATGGAAAATACACCAGTGCAAACACCCGGTGATCTAGGTAGATCTATTTTTTCTAATAGTAGAGTGATTATGTGGGAGAATTCGAGCCAGAGATCGAGTAGCATGTGGAAGAGGAGTGAGGCAGTATTGGTGGAGGTTTTTAGTGCCAGAAGAGTTGGATTGAGGGAGTGTGAGTTTGCCCAGAGGGACTGCGCAAGGATCGTGCAGGCAGGAGCAACAAATCAGTTCGTTCTACCTGGGGAAGCACTCGATTCAGTAATTGGTGGTCAGGATTTTCATCAAGAGGACCAATGAATCGGTTCCAAATCTAGAGAGAAGCAGATTTGAAGATTTCAGGGGATTCTGGAGGCAGCAGTAGCAAGGCCTGCACAAGCACTGCGCAAAAGCTGATGCAGAAGGAAGTATGAATTGCTGAGGGGCCAGTTTCAGGCGTTGAAATCAGCTATGGGGTGAGGAAAAAATCCTCATAATAATTTTGTCAGTGATTCTCTTAGATTGGATTGCTAGTTTGGCATCATAATTATTGTACTCAAAGTTGCTACTGAAGAATAATAATAAAACCCTCATTTGTTGCACCGGCTTTCCCAAGTTGAATTTTCTAGGGACAATTGTCCAAAAATAATAGAGTCAAAATTTGTGCGCTAAAATTTCTCAATTTCTAGTATTTTGTTTTCTGCAGTATTTTTATGGTGAAAATTGCAATTGTGATTTTATTCATTGTTTGTTCGTGTATTATCAAGATGCCTCATAATAATTCATCTAATAAGATACTTTTTTCCCCAATGATTTTGTATCACCCTACTATAACTCAAGACAAATATCAATGCATGATGTACCACTTGACTTATCATAATCTTATATATCAATTTTATCTTCATATTTATATATCAATGTTGCTTGTTTGATATTCTTCTACTTTAAATGTTAATATTAAACAAACAAACAAACAAAAATATATCTATATATATATATATATTATTTTTGTATTTTTAAAACTCGCCAATATTTTCCAGTAAGCAGAAGTAAACTTTCATTAGACCTGCCCAGGTCTAAGGATATTAACCGTAAGTAGCATAATCTAGCATGCCAAAAAATTACTCTCATTTTGTTAGAACTTATTAGAGAGATCAAAGTGGCCCTAAACTTGCAACTTGCAAGTGTTCATGTTGTCTTAACTATGAAAATCTTGCACATATCCTGTACAACTTGCATATCTTAGCTTCCATCTTTTGGCCCTAAGCTTGCAACTTGCAAGTGTTCATGTTGTCTTAACTATGAAAATCTTCCACATACCCTGTACAACTTGCATATCTTAGCTTCCATCTTTTGTCACTATATCGTTTTTCATGCCACTACATAGAACTTTTTCTTATCCCTACTACTTTTATCCAGTATATGAAGAGTGGAATTTTCCTTGAACATATTTTCTGTTCTTATTGGCCAGAAAAAGCTTCATCCAGAATCATTTTCCGGAGACGTCACATCTGTCTTGATTCTTTCAGTAATTTATTTCTCAATTTCCCTCAATCTCTTGTTTCTTTGAACAATTTCTTTCTCAATTTACCTTACTGGCTATCCATTTCACTCTGACATGGCACAATGATGCTAATAGGATTCAAAGAAATACAGTTACAGGTTCAAAAAGGAACTAAGAGAAAATGGATACGGAAAAAAGTAGGCACTTGGAATTATGTCGCGCTTCAATCAATATCAAGTAAACAAAAAAATATTGATTTTGACAAAACACAAATCTGGGTTGGACACTTTTTCATCCCAGCTGGCCTAGAAAGATCATATCAGAAAGTACAGGACTTGTATAGAATCTGCACAGATCCATTTACAATTATGTTATGTAAGAAGCTCAACAAGTCAAAGTTCAAACTTTCAAGAGAAAAAACCATCGATACAGCAGTTCATTAACAGCTCTACTACCAACCATGCCAAACATTCAAGGTCATTGATGTCGCGCTTCAATCAATATCAAGTAAACAAAAAAATATTGATTTTGACAAAACACAAATTTGGGTTGGACACTTTTTCATCCCAGCTGGCCTAGAAAGATCATATCAGAAAGTACAGGACTTGTATAAAATCTGCACAGATCCATTTACAATTATGTTATGTAAGAAGCTCAACAAGTCAAAGTTCAAACTTTCAAGAGAAAAAACCATCGATACAGCAGTTCATTAACAACTCTACTACCAACCATGCCAAACATTGGGCCATTGAACCATTGACACTTTAAGTACACACACCGGCGTGACACGGTATACTGTTAACACCACTAAAGCCCCTCCAATCACCACCGATTCTTTCAATTGATATTTATGGTCAATGCAAGATGAGAACTTCAATCTTGCATACATCCTTTGCCATAGTTTGATCGAAGCTCCTTTAGACAAACTTGAAGTTCCTCTTCCAATGCGTATCCCTGAGATGAAAAGGTCTAACAAAAAAGCATAATCTTAAGAACTATAAAATCAGAACCTAGCCCATTTCTCATCGAGCTTCAATGGGTTTTAATCAAAACTGCATTTCCCTTGCGTCACCATAGAATTAGAACCAAAAAAGATCTTGATATATTATATTACGCAATCTATATGTGACTCCCTTGATTAGGAGAAAATCTTTCCATGCTTCATAAAACATCCACGAAAGGCCAGATGCAGGCATAACTTTGAGGCAACTTGCACTCCAACCCCTGTAAAGTCCTTTCAATCCTTCCTCCTCGATGATTGTTCTAATAATGTTAATCATGTTTGTTGGTGTTAGAATGTGTAATTCCTACTTGTCCAGTTGTGACTCTCTATGAATAGAGTCTGTTCCTATTTCCTAGGTTAGCTAAAACTAGTTTCCTTATTTGGTGTGAGGTTGAGATATTCCCTCAACCAACTTATTATCGTCTTTAGTGACTCTCCTATCTTGAGACTAATTCATGTATAAATGTGTGTAATCTATTTGATGAATAATATAGATATAGTTTGCATATTCACATTTTATTTTGGTATCGGAGCCATATGGCCTGGACCTCGGCCCCTCCTGGGCTGAGGAAAAGTAAGAGTATATAACGCTGTGAGCAAATCTGAAATTGAAGTCATGGAGGCTGAGCAAATCTGAAATGTTTGAGTGAATTTTTGTTTGGCTGTGATCGCTGTAATCGCCGCTGAGTAACAGCGCAGCGGAAGCGTACAGTTTGCAGCGGAAGCGTGGAGCGTGTGGAGTGTGAGCCATCTCTTATGAAAAATCTGTGAATCTGCTGCGTCCAATCAAACAGTGTGAGCAGCAAATTATTAAAGGCGTTTTTTTTGTAAAGAGTCGATTGTGAAGTTTCAAAGCATTTGTTTTAAATGTGCGCGGAGTTGTTAATTGCGCGGAGTGACAGACATTGCGTGGAGTTTGAAACGCGTGTCCAGCAATTCGATTAGTACAACGCCTGAAAGTTGAACCGTTTTCTGCATTCTGAAGCATGTTTGAGCTGAAATTTCTCTTATGAGCTGTGTTTGACATCACATACGCATTACATATGCTGTAAGCGCAATTCACACTCAAAATTACCAGCGCGTGTCGCTGAAGTTTGCTGGTCGAAATTTTTTCAAACATTGCTGGTCTAAGTTTTTTATTAAAACATTGCGTGGAATTTTTTGTTTAAGATTGCCAGCGTGAGTGGATATTCAAGCCAGCGCTTGAAGTATTCACGTATCTTTTTTTTGGTGCGGTGAGCGTGGATCACGTCCGCTGCCTTGGATCCAAATCTCTGCCAGTGCGCGGGTTGCTGGTTAGATTGCTGTTCGTGCCAAGCACGTGACATGTGTTGAGTTTGTTATTTGGTGCAGTTTTTGAAACAGTTTTTTTGCTAAGCGGGTTTTTCATCCGGACGTGGTGGCTTCGTATGAATATGTTTTCATATGGGATGAAGATCTGGGGGTCCGCCATTTCGATGCAGAGAAATATATTGGAATTGTGAGAAAGCACGGCCTCGAGATCTCGCAGCCGGCGTTGGCACCTGTGTTTTCCAGAAAAGCTTGGCATTGTGTCTGGTATTTGGTGGAGAACGATTTGGTGCACGGGAATTTCGTAACTCTGTAGATTGGAATTGAGTTCCCATATTAGGGATTTTCAATTACTTCTATCTAAAGCAGCTACAAGTGGAAGCTCGATTACAATACGAGAACTAACAGGAAAGGATCTTCTGAGCATGGGCGCATCCTTTGCAAATTGATTTACACTGCTGTTTCATCAAAACTTAAACTAGATCCAAAATCCACATGGATTTGGATGTACCTCATTTTTGGTTGTATCGAATTTTTTTTGGGAGCTAGATATGTTGCGAGATAGATTCACTGCTTCTATCTCCATAATGCTTGGGGAATTGAATTGTTTTTTCTTGAATTATTTTTTTTAAGTATGTTGAGTCTGATCAACTTAGCATGAAAACGCTATTTGTTAGAACTGATCACTCTAATAATAGTGAATTGAAGATGGAAAGATTCAAGATGAAGGCGCCGAGCTTGGAGATGTTTTTAGAAGAAATTGATTAAAGCAGTGGAATACAATTTCAAAGATGCAGTAAAGGAAAAGCCACATTTAAAGGATGATGGACAACAAAAGTGAAAGTTTCTTTTGTGTGAGTTTTTTATAGGCTCAATATCATGTTGTATAATGAGTCACAGAGTTGAGTGGTAAGCAAGTCTAGGATGGTTTTGTAGTGGTCATTTTATGTACCTGGTAACTCCAAGAGATGGAGTATGTAAGCCTTATAAAGGCATGTGTATCCCCGTAAAAGTTCGTGGTAATCTCAAAACCACTTTGTAACTACAGGTTCATGGTCAACCATAAACCATTTTGCAGTGTCAGTTTGTGGTCAGCTAGAAACCACGTATAATAGTGAAGCAGACTGGAAATAGGTCTGTGTTAGTGTTTGCCCATTGAAGGAAGAGCATGGTTACGGGTCATCCGATAAAACCCCGAGAAGGAAGAGCATGGTTACGGGTCATCCGATAAACCACGCGGAGGGGATATGTGGACACAAAAAAAAAATATATGTGTGTGTGTCATAATGGTCGATGTAACCATGTTATACGAAGGACATCCCATGAGACTAGCGGTTGCGCTGCTGGCACCATGCATTCCGTGGATGGTTGCTCCTTTATATGGACGCCAGGACATTTTTTGTTATGTTTGATCACAACTAGATTTTGCGAAGGACATTTGTGGTCAAGTAGCCGTAATATGCGGGGTGTGTTAGAAATCCCGATTCCTACTTGTCCAAGCCAGGACCAGGACTCAGTCCAGTTCATTTCCTAAAGTTAGCTAAAACCAGTTTCCTTATTTGGTTCCTTATTTGTGTGAGGTTGAGATATTCCTCAACCAACTTATTGTACGTCTAAGATAGATCTCCTATCTTGAGACTAATTCATGTATAAATGTGTGTAATCTATTTGATGAATAATATAGATATAGTTTGCATATTCACATTTTATTTGTTGGGCGCCTGCCTTCAAGCATGCCAACCATGAGTCTTTTGCGAGCTACTTCCAGTGGAAAGCTTAATGCACTGGATGTAAGCCCTGCCCATATAGAAACAAGAAGTCAGGACTAAGTGGTTCACAATAAATTATTGAACTTCATAATAATAACTGAGATAATCTTATGTGGATTGATACTTAACTACTTTGTTTTATTCCGTTTAAAGTAGGCATAAGCTAGAAAGCGAACCCACCTCCAAAGGCTCCAATAAGAAGTGCTTCTACCCGGTCCAGAGACTTCTTGTTGCATGATCTGCAATATGCTCTCTTTGTTGACTCATACACAAAATAATAAGATGTGTGGGTGCAAGGCCTGCATATAAAGCTCCTGGACCTTCTTCCTGTGATATTTTACTTAGAGCGTGACTTATGCTATGATACACTCCAGGATGCACAGTGAAACGGTCCTGATTTGCAAGATACGAAAGAAATTCCTGCTTGAGTATGCAATATATCTAGAAATGAGACTTGGAACCTTAGTAGAATATCTATTTCAAGGACTTTTCTAGAAAGTTGTATAAAAACATTACTAGTTACAGAAGCAAAAAAACTACCTTCAAGACCTCCAAAGGATAGCAAGATAGTGTGCCAGCGACACCTGCAACAGCACCACTTATAGCAACTGGGGAAATCCAGGATACTCGCAAATCTAGAGTCCGCCCAACAATTTGAACTCGGGGACATCCATTCTTCTCCCAGTGGTTTTGGACAGATGTTAAAAATCATTTTGTAGATTCAAATGTGCAAAGCTCAATTGCTTGGGTAGGAACTATCCGAAGTAGATTAATGCCATTGCCAGCCCACAATCCTTTCCAGCCTTGTTCTTTCATCACCTCTTTAAAACTCCCAACAATGTTCTTTGAACCAACACCTACAATCATCCTTGTCCTGGAGGAGACATTTACAAAATACACAGGATTCCTTTTCCATCAAGCATAATGGCTTAAGCCAGCAGCATAAAAAACATAACTGAAACCTAGTTCATATCATGGCGAAATGTCCAGTTCATACTTCAGAGACAGGACAATAGCTTTCTCTAGCTCATATATCTCTTCTTCAGATAATGAAAAACTTGCATACCTCTGAATGATTCGGTAAGGAACACCATTTAATTTAGAAAGGTAATTCGGAGGTAAGTAATTGAACGCATAAAACAAATGTTGAAAGACCTAATTGGTGATATTTATTAAAAAAGATATTGCCCATTCATGTTGTATTTCAAAAGAAAGGTGGTAATTTTACAACCCTTAGAATTCTTCGATGGGGGCTGTTGGTTCTGCAAATGATGAATGCACTAAAAAACTCCTCATTTAATATCGCCCCTGGACCCAGTCCTCCTCCTTTATCCCTTAAAGATCCCCAACACTTGAGAATTTAATTATTCTCATTTTCTCTGTCTAATGTTAAGGTCAAATGGGGCTTTATCAGGCCAGTGAAAGCAGGGTGGCGATCAGGGTCTTGTTCCCTAAGTGACATGTTAGGGTTTTATTCTCTTAAGTGACATATTTCAATTTTCTCCTTGTGGACCACTGCACCTCCACAACGAGGCATTCAAATAACGGAAGCCATCATGTGTTCCACTGCTTGATAGGTGGTGGATGCTCAGCACACTAAAGTCTGAAGGAAGCATTGTCAAGTCATTCTTTTACATTTGAGTTTAATACCTTTTGAAGCATAGCACTCGTGAAAAAACAAAATAAAAGAATTTCTCTAGACAGAATGCATCAAGAATTCGGAGGACATAAGCATCTAGTTCTTCAGCATGATTGATTCTTTTTATGATGAATCGGTTGAATGTTCACAGACATAATCATTTAACTGAGAGAGGAGGAAGTATTTATGTGGAGCCAAATCCCGTCAAAGGGATATGCCATTATAGTGAGGATAAAGTATCCTATTAAACACCCATTTAGATCAATTTCGACTGTTGGATATGTGTTAAACCCTTTGATGACGGAGGGAAACCAATTCCAGGTAGTCAAACACCATCCCTCACACATAGACACAAAAGCTTTATACCGGCTGGGATTTAAACCCTGGGCTGTTTACGTGGCAGCACCCTGTCCCAACCACTAAGCCAAGTAGTCAAACAAAAGATTCACACACAAACTCCAGTATCATAGCAAGTGTTAATGAGATCGAATATCCAGGTTGAGAATCTGTAGAAAAGGCCACAAAAGAATAGGTTGAATAGATTGGCAATCGATACTACAGGTTTATTCAAAACACACTGAACAACCCTAATCAACTGAACAAAGGAACTGAAGCAGGATATTGCGCTCTCGAATAATATAGATGTCCCAGAACTGACTCGAGTAGGAAAAACTGATTGCTTTTACTAGTAAGCCAACTTAACCATTTCACTCGTGAGCCAACTTAACCATTCTACATCCTCGGGAGATGCAAAGCCTATGGGCGTTCATACAATCGGATTGAATAAGAGGCAAAAGGCTTTATAAATTTCAGGAAGCCCAAGGCCTGAAAAAAAAAAAAGAACAGGTAAAAAAAACTCTCGAATCGAACCCTCCTCCCATCACCCCCAACCCACATGATTTTTTCTAAGAATAATAGATATTGAAAAAAAATGAGTTTTTCTTTCCATTTTGCCCATTACTAACCATTAACTTCCAGTAGGATCTTGAACTTTATAGAGTAAGCACCATGCTGTCTGCATATTGCAAGTTGAAATTTCCAATAAAAAGATAAAACCTTTCATCTTGCCTCTGAATCAAACGAAGAATGAATGAAGAAAAGTGCTGTCTGCATATTGCAAGTTGAAATTTCCAATAAAAAGATAAAAACCTTTCATCTTGTCTCTGAATCAAACGAAGAATGAATGAAGAAAAGTTACCTGATAGTTTCCAAAGGACCCACTGCAGTTTTAGCCATGGCCCCTGACAAAGCTCCACTGGTAAACTCTCTAAATGGTTTTCCTTTGAATAAAGTCTGCATGCATATCAAGACTAATAGGTGAGAGAAATTGGTATTACCATATCTATATATAGAGACAGAGCAGTCGGAGGCTCTGCATTTTCTTCAAGCAAAATTTACTGTAGTAGGTTTCGTATGAAATTCTCTCTACTTGGTACAGTAAATAATATTTAAATATCATTGGGATTGAAATTTGAAATTGCGGATCTCCAATGTTCTACTCTGGAGCCTGTACCAAGGGTAGAATAGTATACTTACTTGGAATGCTTTGCGCGGATCAGGAGCCTGAAATTTTTCTTTGCTGGGTAGTTTGTCTAACTTTGCCTCCATACCTTTCATGATTAAGGTGATTAAGGGATCCATGGTGCTCAGAGCCAACACCTCTATGACTTGAAGTTAAGGGATTTTCACACCCCACCTCAAGTATGGACTTGTTAATCTCAGAAACCCAAATGCCATGGTGGAGACCCACAATACTCGCTTGTCGCGCAGCTGCTTGGCAAATGACGGGGTTTCCAGCACCGGGAACTATTTGAATTTCAAATTCAAAAAACCCGCAGCATTAAATTCGGGTTGGTGGCCGGCGAACGTGGGGGTGGCGGGTGAGGGAGGAGCGGCGCTCGCGGGAGGAGTGACGGAGCTGGTGAGGTCTGCTAACGGGGTTGTCCCGTTTCATTTTGGTCTCCGTGGCCGTTCGGTCGCGGGCATTTTCATTGTCGCCAGAGGGAGGAGGTCCGCCGGAGTTGGACGATCGGGATCTGTCACATCAGCTCCCGATTTGTACACTCAAAGACAACTCCATATCTTTCCGAAAATCTAAACCTATACAATTTAATTTAATGTTTAATCACTACATTACACAATAAAAAATGATGCAGCCACTCCCACATTACACAATCAGAAATGATGCAGCCACTCCCATTCACTATACTGCAATTTCAATGTTATTTTTAATTATATATGTCAAATACAAGTAGTAGCAGCAAATACTTGCTGCAGGCTGTCAAATTTCAAGCCTGCATGCTGATCGATTCCGAATTTCAATAGGTGAGATAATCCATGGGCATTTAAATCATGATGGCACCACTCTTCCACACCGAAACTTAAAGTGAAATGAAACGTGCCTGCTGCCGCAATTTCTGAGTCTTTCACCTCCCTTCTTTTTCATGATTCTTTTAACCAAAACACTGCCACCATACAACTGTGCTTTTGGTTCTGATATGTTAGGATTTCACAGGCATTTATTTGCGGTTCGACTCCCCAGTTGCATATAGTATAAACGGCTATACCTATTTTCCAATTTATAGAACCATTAATGCTGAGTGGTTGTATATGCCCACCAGTTAAATTCGGTATATACAGCCACATCGTATTAATAGTTTTAGATCAGAAAATATTGGTTCCCTGATAAACATGCCACGTTTTTGTCAAGAAAATAATATAAATTCTGGTGCTGAAATTTTTAATATTCTCACACTTCCTAACTATTTAAACACTTCCGCATTAATTTCTTGAAAATTTGTTTTTTTTTTTCAATCCAATTAGAAAATTTTCTTACCAACCAAAACATTAAATTAAACAACGCTCTTTCCAAAAAAAAATATTGGCAAATTAGGAAATCGCTAGCTATGGGGCAGATGGAGCAAGCAAATTGTGCTTTATTCACCTATTGTCAGAATCAATCAGATAGACGGATGGCCTGCCAGCGATTAGTACAAGTACATATAATCTGAGGTAATCTGTGAGATGGTGTGAATTGATATGAGGGAGAGGGAAATTTTTCATCTGCTCCATTATTTTGAGATGATGATGACGTAATTGTACTAGCCCATTGGTTATAATCACTGACAAGCAATACAATTCAATCCTCCCATCATGAATGTTATAATTGGCACTTAACTAATTGCAACCATAGAAATTGAAATGCATGTACTTCTTCTTGATATATTTGAAGTTGTTCTTTTATATCATTGTCTAATTCAAGAATTCGCTGCTCTAGAAGTTCATTCTAGAATTCCCACACTCCCACCTCTACGCTCCTCCTCACACGTCCTGCCAACGCATCGAACCACAGCGCATACGCTCCTCATACTATACTTCGACGGTTTTTGATAAGAAGCCTCTAAAATCCCATCAGCGTGTTGTGTTTACGGGAGCCTAGTTGAGAGACTGTCTTTGGTGAACTCCAACCATAGAAATTTTGAGCCATTACAGCTGAAATTCATATGGAAGACTTCATGGAAACGCCTATGGCATGCACAGCATGTGTGCAAAAATGTATTACATTATCTCACATGCCTTTGGATTGGGGTGGCTCATCCTTTTTCAAAATCATGGAGCCCAAGTCTTCTTCCAATTTGGTGGGTGAAGTATTATATTACTCTTGTAGTTAGTGAAAACATATTTATTAAGCTTGCCAAAGATAATAGCTGTGTTTTGTGGCAACCCATATTTAACAGTGTCTATGTAGAAATAACTATCTTTCCAATGTATTTTGTCTATTGCAGGAGATCCCCACTGATTATGCTGTGAGAATGCAATGTGGAGCTTGTGAAGATGCAATACTACAAGGTCCAAGTGGACATTTGTGGCATGTGAGCATGTGCTATGCTAAGAAGTGCGCAGTTTTCACAAATGGGTGGGAAAATTTTGTTTCTGAGCACTTTATTGAAGTTGGAGATATTTTAGTTTTTAGACATGTTGGAAATGTACATTTTGCTGTGAAAATATTTGGGCCAAGTGGTTGTGAGAAGCAAAATGCCATTTCTCTTCAAAACTACACCTCTTCTTCTTTCAGAAAAAGAAACTTGAACCTCTCCACAACCTACAACAAGAAGAGATGCCAACACAGGGAGAATTCTATAACAACAGCGTCTGTTTCTGTCTCGAAGGATACAAAGCCAAATAGAAATGGAGACATTGTAGCTAAAGATTTGAAAATGGGTTACCCTCTACCAGGTAAGTAGATATATCCAAGCTGAAAGTTATCAGGATTTTTTCTTTTTGTATCCTATTGTTTATCTCACATGCATATCTATTTTTTTGTTTAGGTCACTAAGGAACTGATTATGGCCAGGATTTTTTCTTTTTGTATCCTATTGTTTATCTCACATGCATATCTATTTTTTTGTTTAGGTCACGAAGGAACTGATTATGGCCAGTCTACTTTGCTGAGGAATCTGCCTGAATTTTCTTTGGTTCTACCCAAGGGTGCAGTTACTAACAGATACAGAATTGTAAGCTCCCTCCAACCCTCGTTAAATTGCAAATGGAAAATAAACCCCACACAAACCAAGTGGTCTACACCTCATAAGTATATATCTCTTTTTTAAATAATACAACACCTCTTAAATTCAAAACTAAAATAATGAATAACAATAAGATTGTGAAAAAATAGATGAACATGTCATAAAGTTGAACCTAAACTAGGGAACTACTTTCCTTTCCTCTAAACCACTTGAAGGGCACCTAATTGACATCTTTATGCTATCATATAAATATGTTTATACGTTTAAATTCTCATATGTTTATTTCGACTTTGATTTAGACATTTTTTTTTATCCTACCAATCCATATTTTTGTGCGTAACACTTTGGTTGTTGTTATATAATGTACTCGCATTTTCCTGTCCGTTCTGTAGTTTTTGCTGGTCACTTAGAAATCACTAATTTAGAAATCACAAGTTTTGAAACAATTTAATGGATTTCTTTATGATACATTGCAGAATGTTCCAAAAGCATTTGTTGATCTTTGGATGCGGAAAGAAAAGGTGAAAGGATTGTTTAAATTAAGACTTCTGTATGGGAAGGAAAGGTGGGAGGTTCCGTTTAGATTGTTCGTGCACTCTTCTGAATGTTCGTGGAAAGCCTTTGCTGTTAGCAATGGGCTGCAGGAAGGAGATAAATGTGTTTTTACGCTGGTTGGTGAGCTACAGTACGTATTTGAGTTCCAGGTCCATGTCATTAAGCAGTACAAAGGTTATGATGCCACATGACAAGAAGATGTGTGGTAATGGAAGTCACATTCCAGTACTTCAGGTTGCTTGTACTAGAGGACGTAAACAAAAATCCAAAATTAAAGTTATCGATCAGGACTTGACCGTTTGAAAAATTTTCTTAATGTTCTTGGAGTCTTCATGTTGGTTTTAAAAGTAATCTGTTTAAAGTGTGCTTATAAATGAGAATTATATTGTATCACCAATTTAATTCAAGTTTAGGTTGGTTTCCTCTGCTTCTGTCCATTTTTGTTTTGGACAATTAGATTGCCGTAGTCTAATTAATTTTGGGCAATTTTGGACAATTAGTTTTACTACCGTTATCTTTTTGATAAATGAAATCCCATGAAATCCCTCATATGTTTGTATGTTTATCAATGATTTGTCATGCATATTATGCCACTCTATGTTGTTGTTGCTTATGATGAATAATCATTTTTGTCTATTTGCACATATTGTATTTGGATAGATGTTTTTATTTTTTAATCAAAATATCTTTAGAAATGGACTAATATTATGCCACTCTATGTTGCTTATGCTGAATAATCAGTTTTGTTTATTTGCAGATATTGTATTTGGATAGATTTTTTTTATTTTTTAACTGTCTTTAGAAATGGGCTAATGATATGATTCATGTGGTTATGGTGATAATGCTTATTGTTCATAAACAATCTACTTAAAAGTTTTTTGGGTTTTAGGTGAGATAATGCATGGGCACCACTCTTCCAACAGACATCGATTCCGACTTTCAATAGGTGAGATAATACATGGGCATTTAAATCATGGCGGCACCACTCTTCCAACACTGAAACTGAAAGTGAAACTTGGCTGCTGCCGCAACCCTCCGAGTCTTTCAACTCCTTTCTTTTCATACTTTTTTTAGCCAAAACACTGCCACCATACAACTGTGCTTTTGGTTCTGATCCAGGTAGTTTATCCAGGCAATGGAATGGCTTTCTTTTCTTTTTCTTTTCTTTTTTTGTGAATTCTGTAGGACCTGACTTTTCTATTAGATTGAGCAAGTTGTTAAATATATACAACAAAAATATGCGCCTTAACCTGCCCAAAGGAAATCAAGTCTGTTGGCCATCTTAGAAAGTTAAAAGCTAACCAAAATCGGTATTGTTTCAGTCTCTCAGTAGCGGCATGTACTACTCGGCTATGTCCTTAATATTTACAAATGAAACTACAGTGATAAGTTCGATTGACTAAAAACATACAAAAAACTAGAAAACCAAACAGTGCCTATCCATCCGAAGAATCCACTGGTGCTGGGTCTTTCGCTGAGGACCCAGGCATCTCCACCCACTGCATCACTCGCAACTGCTCCTCAATTCGTCCAATTCTGGCATTCTACTGCATTTGAGTCTTTGTCATTGAGCTCATGTCCTGCTTTATATGATGAAGGTCAAAGAGAATGGAAGTATGAACTCCCTGGTCCTTCATACTCATCAGGGCTTTAGCGAGAACACACTTAAACTTCCAATACATTTTAACAGATTGCTGAAAAAGAGAGATCCTGCCTCGAGTACTACCAGGGTCAGTGAGAAAATCCATCATATCTTGCTGATGTTGAGCCTCAACCTCATCAGCAGAACTCTGCTTCTCCCAACTCTGTACCCTTTGTTGAATATGCAGAGGGGTATTAACCGTATATGTGTGGGCCAGACTGTCGATAACCTGCTCATTAGTTTTCCGGCCTCTCTTGCTGGGCCTCGGAGAGACATTGGATGGAGCAGTCGGCGCTTTCTGCTTGCCTTCGGAAGTTCTGGGTTTTGTCATGGTGACACCAGAGAAGCCTGCTAAAAATAACGAGAGAAACAGAGGATATCAGTGAGGACGGAAAACAAAAACATGCGCAACAGTAGGAGCAGTCAGCGGCATGCTAGCAGAGCGCAATGATCCAACCCATTGGGAGTATAAGGCAAAGAGCCCGGCGAAAACCAGAGAACAAGGCAGAAGTGACAGAAAACCATTGCGCCTACCCAACATATAAGAACAATTGGCATACTTCTGTCGAGGCATATGTAAACCCGCGGGACCAGTGGAACAAAAGACAAACCCCATGCGTTGAGAATGCGGACAAGTATAATGAATAGCGAAGATAGGGGTTCGAGGCCAAAAACAGAGAAAACCCTGACACTGAAAGCATTGCATAATTGAGATAAGCCACCCAGAACAATCATCAAAGCACAGCCAACAATATGATGAAACATGACAAATGAAGCCAACATAAAATGCCTGACGAACCCAAAGCGTGAGACAAAGACAGGCAGGGGGACTTCTAAAACAAGGTTCAACCTCCATATCAGCGTGAAAATTGCAGAAAGGCATAAGGATACCCGAACCCTTGTCGTTGGAGAGTTGCAGTGCAGATAGCAAAGAAGAACCAAAGTTTATATTGAAGAAGAGAGACATAACATACCAAAACCCGATTCGATTGAGCTGGAGAGGTGAAAATCCACTGAACTGCCGCGGTATCCAACTCCGAACGCGACTGTGAGAACAACTGACCCTAGTCGAAATGAAGGTAATACACAATGGAGGAATGCAAGAAAACATAAACCCTGAGAGCCAAATACCGTGAAGGAGCGTCGCATCAACAAACGGGGGCAACATTACCAAAAATCGGGTTCGCATACGAAGAGTCGGTGCCTTGAGTGGGAAACTGACAGCTAGCTTAGAACCTTAAACGCTGCTGACAGCCAAATCACTGACCCGCTATCTATCATCGAAGTGGCACCCTGATTGGGGGGAAATGGCTTAGAATTTGGTAAAGATTCTGAAAAAATCTGTCAAAGATTTTATCAGAATCTTATTTACAGTTGTTAAACTTTAGTATTTTAAGCGCCCTAAAGGTTTTTGATAGTGCTGAATCTATTTCCATTATAAAAAATGGATTCCAAACACTCCAACTACTTGATTTTTTGAATTTTAGTTGACCAAATTCTGGTAAAACACTGCCATCTAGACTATTCCATTCTCTAGATAAACAACTCCTTTCTCATCTCTGTGATGATTTCACAAGCAGTTATTTGCGACCGGACTCCCCAATTGGATAGTTTCAACGAACCATTAATGCTGTGAGGTTGTATATGATGACGAGTTAGATTTAAATAAATTTAAATTTAACGGTGAGTCGGTAAAAACATTAATAGTTCTAAATCAAGAAATATTGACTCCCAGTTTAAACATGCCAGAAAATAATATAAATTGAAAGTGTCTTTCGCTCGACGAAATGAAGTTCTCCTCAGGCGACTCCCTCCCTCTGGTGATGGGACAATTCCGGCCATACCTCCCGCCGGCATTCCGTTTCCGTCGTATCGGTTGGTAGGCCCGTTTCCGTCGTATCGGTTGGTAGGCCCGTTTCGAGCTAATTCTCCTCAGCTCCGCCTCCCCTCCGCTCTGCGTTTAAAATTTAAATTAGACCCGGAATGTTTCACGCCCATTTTTATTTTCGGTTGGGTTTTCTATTTTTCTGGTGTTTACCCAATCGATGCAGCAATCCAGCCTAAAACTCCTCCATATTCAGAAAAATACGGAAAGTTTAGAGCATGTCATGACACCTCTGTTATTACAGTCCACATAATTTGAGCAGTTAGTAGGTTGGGTGGACCGAGAAATTGAGCCTGCAATCCATTAGAGAAAGGAAACCCTTCTCATGGGTAACCCGTTGAAATATCTCCAGAAATATGCTGAAACAATGGCACACTTAGAGGAGCAGAAAACATGATATCAGACAGCTATAGAATGCACACGCTCAAAGAAGCACTTCAAGGTATCCTCAGATTTTCGTAAAAATTGGGTCAGAAATCGTGGATTCAGCATTAGAAAATCTTGAAACAGTCTTCATGTCCATTCTAGTGGAACAGAAATAGAAGGGGATTTCTTCCTGTTTGTGGACATGGAGGATGTGGGTTTATTGTTAATGATTGCAGAGATTTTGGAGAGTTTTTTCAGAGTTAAAAATTGCTTGAAGGTTGCTGGTTCGATTAGGATTGAGAGCATGAGAGCATGGAAACTGATTATCTGAGATATAATTCTTCATCATTTATTGATAAGCTTGAGTGGACTGCTCTAGAAGACCATGTGGCAGAATGGTTGGAGGCGTTAAGGAAGGCAGTGAAGGTCTTGGTTTCTTCAGAGAGAAAGCTCTGCAACAAGATCTTTGAGACATTTGATATGGGATTGTGGACCAATTTCTTTCAGAAATTGGTTTTAAGAAGCCGCATGAAAGCACTGATAGAGTTTGGAGAGGCCGTTGCCATGAGCCAGAGAGAGCCTCAGAAGTTGTTCAAATTGTTGGTCATGGTTGAAGGATTGGAGATATTGAAGGAGGACTTCAGAGTGTTTTTTGAAGGCTCTGGATGCCTGGAGATCAGGTTTCGGTTGAGCGAAATGGAGAAGCACTTTGTGTACAGTGCTTTTCCATCCACATTTCAAAACTTTCAGCAGTAATGTATTTGACTGATGATAGAACTTTGGACTTCCTTAATGTAAAACTGCAATATGAAAACTGAATTTGAATCACTTGGCTTAATTACTGAACATGGGAAAAAATATCACTTTGACCGCCACACAAGCAGCAACTGCAAAGCATTAAATGATTTGCATACTTGGATGTAGTTCATTGAATGTATAATTTATTGTAGATTTTTTTTGGTTCATTATTTGATGCTCCATCTCATTGGAGAGCACCAGGCTACACGGGTTATGCATACTGATATTTTCGATTTAACTTGTTTCAAAATTACCTTGAATCCAATGACTCACACCCAAATATGCATAGCATTTAAGACTAGCAAATGTTTATGTGGTCATATGAATTTTCTATAATTTGATTTTTTCTGAATTTATTTTTCAGTTAATTTTTAGTTAAATTTGGCAGGGGTTACAAGTATGAAATATGAAATATGTATAATCCAAGTGTTTCATTGAAATTAGAAGTTTGAGATATTAAATTTGCATAATTAAAATGTAGCAAAATTTTTTTCAAAAAAATTAAATGGGGGAAGGCGATTCTCCGAATCGGTCTCCCACCCAAGTGGCGGCGGAACCCCCTGAACAGGGGGGCCGACTGATGGCGCCACCACGATTAAAAAATTCTTTTTTATTTTTTAATTTTTTTTTAAATTCAAAAAATTTAAAATTAATTTTTTTTAATTCAAATTTTTTATTTTAAATTTAATTTGTTTTAATTTTTTTTTTTAAATTTAATATTTAATATTAATTATTTTTTAAAATTTAAAATTTATTCATTAAATTTATTAAATTTTAATTTATTTTATTTTATTTTTTTAATTTTTTAGTTTATTTGGTTTTTCAATTTTAAAATTTATAAATTGTTTCATTTAAAAAAAAACAGTGAATTTATGGATATTTGTTTTTTAATTATTTGCATCTGGTTTTTTCATTTTTTTTTGTTTTTTAATGATAGTTTTTTTTATTATAATTCTTTTATTTTAATTTTTTTTTTTCAATTCTAATTTTTTTTTGTTAATTTTAAAATTTGTATTTTTGTTTTCTTATTATTATTATTTTTTTAAATTGGGAATTTTGCTTCTGTGATCCATAAAATGTGTAAGAAATTCTTTCGGTAAAAGAATTTTTTACACATTATTTTTTTAATTTAAATTTTTAAATTTAATTTTTTCTTTTTTGTATTTTATATTTTTTAATCTAAATTTTAATTTTGTAATTTAAATTATTTTTAAATTTTCTATTTTAATTTTTTTTTTAAATTATATGGATATTTTTAATAACTTAGAAAAAAAATGTTTTTGATGTTTTTTTTTTTTATTTTTTATTTTTTTTTCTTCTTTAAATTATGTGTTTTTTTTTCAAATTTTGTCATTTCTTTTGATATAATTTTCGAATATTTTTATTTATTTTTTGTTTTATTTATTTATTTTTGTTTAAATTTTTTATTTTTACGAGTTAATTTTGTTTTTTTTTACATTTTTATTGGTTTTTTTAATTGTTTATATATATATATATATATATATATATATATATATATCTAAGTTTTGTGTTTTATTACCAACATGAAAATCACCACTCTAAAAAAAATGTTGATGTTGTATCAATACGTTTCAAAATTAGCATGAAAATCACCACTCTAAAAAAAAAGTTGATGCTGCATCAATACGTTTCAAAATTAACATGAAAATCACTAATATTTAAAAAAAAATATTCATACTTCATAAATAAAAATATTAGAGTGTCAAAAATGTGCTAAAAAAAAAAAGGTGATTCTGCATCACCCCTTTTCAAAATCGGGTGTTTTTTATGCTACCAAAAAAAAGTAGGTAACAATGTGGTTACCTATTTCATCGGTAACAGTGTTTTTTTTGTTTCTAATATGACAACAATAGTACAACCACAACTTTATACATTCCAATAGTAAAGATCATAGTTGAAAAAAATGACAACAGATTAACTTAACATTGTTCCTTCTTTTCGTTAGCTCTCTTCATACTTGAGGTTCTTCAATTGCAGATTGTAATTATACTTCATTGGAATTCAAACCTTCTCAAGTACATTAAATATTTATAGAAACATCATCCATGAGTACCTCAGCAAAAGTAAACCCATAAGATTCCATACACATTAAACAAGATTGCAAGATTTAAAAAAAAAAAAAAAATGTACAAAAGGTAAATAATAATAACATCCTACCTCTCAAAGATCAAGAACTCTTCTTGACTTTGTACCTCTCCATACCCCATATACTCCAATCCACATTAGATAATTCATACCCATTCATAGGTATTCTCATTAACACATCTAGAGTATCTAATCCCAATTATGATTTTATGATGTCGATGATGTTTTTTTAAGAAAAATATCTTTCACAATTCATTGTACTTGCAAGGATACTGAGTATTGCTTGTCGTAATTTCATCATATGAGGATAATTTTTGTGTCATTGTTTTTTGTTCTAGAAGACCTTCCATGATTCTGTCATTGTGAAAACCTCACAAACTAGATTTACTGAATCAAAAAAAGGGTGCAACTCTCTTTTACAAGCTTTAACATCAAATAAAGGAACAAATCCAAGATCCTATAATATGGTATGTTGAAAATGTTGAATAAGTTTAAAAAGCTAATCCTCTAACTTTTTATCACTATTATGATACTCTTCTAGATTATAACAAGGATTGAACATTTTTTCTGCATTAAAAAGATAAAGTTTAGGGAACCTTTCATTCAAAGAGTCTTGATAGACTCAATATAACTTTTTGTGAGTTGTTGGAAAATCTCTTGTGTGCCTTGAATATGAAGCTTCATAGTTTGTCTCCTTATATGAATATAATCACTCTCCATAGTTGGGGAAAAGATGTAATGTAACTAATGTATGTTTATAACCATCCCTTCATCTTTAATTTCAATATATCCATAGTCGGAATGACTTAGAAATTTTGAAACATAAGTTGTACCTTCTACAGATGTTCATTTTGTCAGAAACCATCTAGATAATGTACTTATAGTTACATTAAGAGCGAACCCAATATTTGTAATGTCTACATTTTCTTCTTCAGAAGTCTTGTTCAATCTGTTCAATTCACCCAAAACATTAACCAAAACATGAAAACAAAATTGAATGGAGTAAGTTCATGTATTATCATACCATGATGACGTTTTCTTTTCATTTTTTCACATAGTTAAAATTGTTGACATAATCTTCACAAGACTTATAATAAATTTTCCCATGGATAACCATCTCATTGACTGTATGCATAAGACATCAAGAATATCAATTTTCATGAATTTAAGCAAATGGTTAAGTTCATCACTTCTCTTTGGTGAGTTTTCAACCCATGAATACACTTTGTTTGCAATTTTTTCAATATATAATAACCTAGGTACTTTCTTAGAAGCATATGTTGTTGCTAAAAAATCACGATGAGCCACACAATGCATTGTAACAAGGTTTGGAGTGCCTTTTCTAAAAAATGAGATAAATCATTTGATATTTAAACATTTCTAAAGCTACACCTATAGAAATGACTATCCAATTTTTTTCCTAAAGTCCTCTAACATTTATTATTCCCCTAACACAATCATATATTATTTTTCCTTTTCCATCCATTATGTTCTTGAGCTTCATCAAATGTGACATAGGTGGTCCAAGACCGTTTGAAACTAAGTCACATGTCCAACAAGGTGTTGTTTTAACCTTTTATCGTGCTTTCATCAACTATTAATGAAAAGGGATTTCCAACATATTTTCTATTTGAATATTCTAAATATACCTTGACATACAATATATAAAATCATTCACATATTTACGATTTATGTATGAATAGTACTTTTGAGACTTTGGCATATATGGTGTTTTTTCTTCCATGAGGAATTTGCAAAGCTTTTCATACTTTGATTAATATAATTCTTCTTGGAAAAAAATATGATATTTTCATTGTAGTAATGACGATTTCATTATTTTATCTTCCATCTGCCTAACATGATCCAAAACAAATGATGCTGCCGCATGCCGGTGCGCGCCGACCTGGTGGTGCTGCCATGGTTTTGCATGCAGGGATGTTGTTGTGTGGCGATGGATCGGGACTCTGCCCCACTGCAGCCATACGATGGATGAGAAGGACTTGTAGAAATTTGAATAACTGATATATTATTCACCGAGATTCTCCTGATCACACACTATTTTAACTTCATGCACAATGGCGACCTTTCTACCATTGATCATTAATTGCAGTAAATAAAAACAATCGCATGCTATTACTAAAACCATAAACAATCACAATATATGAACACATTATTTCATGGGAAAGCTTAAAGCTGAAAACCTCAACTATCCGTATATTATATGTCATAGAGATCATGTAACAATCATTGTACAAAGCTCTCACAAGTTTCAAAGACAACTCTCCAATTGCTACAATAATTAATCAAGCTAGGATCTAGCAAACACATGTCTAAATCTCTCCACTGATAGCCAGCCTCATGGTGTAATCAATGTTGTAGGATGGCTTATTAAATAATCAAACCACCCCGGCTTGTATCGCAGCAATCCTCATTGGCTTCTCTAATCACCGGTTGTTGCAAATATGCAGATAGTCACAAATCGTATAGTTAACTCCGTTCTTTCACCTATCTCTTCACTGGTCTCCACTGAAACTGTCCATGCACTGAAGTTAACTGATGTATTCTTTAGCTGATTAATGAGTTTATAATTAGTGAATTAATTAATAATTAATTCACACCACTCTCACTAATTGTATCAATCAGTTAAACTAGATACAAATAGCTCAACTATGTTTAGATTAGTTAAACTGAACACAACTCCATTAACTCCTCAATCAACTCCACCAAACTCGGTCACATGAGTTCTAACTGAAGTATCCATGCAATAGCTCCACTTAACCCTCAGGAATAGCGTAATTCCTTCTGTCAGCTCCTGTGCCACATCTGTGCACTTAACTGAAGTGCTCCAAGAGAATAAGATATTGTTTATAGTCCAAATATTATTAAGAGCTAATAATATTCGACATATCTATTTTTAGACTGGCAATCTAAAAATAGATTCCGCCCAATATGTCTAAAAATAGAAGTCCATCTATTTTTTCCGACTTGACAAACCATCCACAAATAGCATCCTGCAACTCATAGAACATGATCCATATGTCTAAAAATAGACTTTGCGCCAAAAATAGCATGCAAGCCCACTTAATGAAGGCGACTCTTTTCACTAAGCTCATCATCTTGTTGCAATCTCAACACTCCCTCTCAACAAGATAAGGACTATCTTCCACCCCTATCCTGCCTCTGTGGTATTCGAATTTGCTCCTGGTGAGCACCTTCGTCAAGATATCAGCATCCTGATCCTTCATGGGAATGTATGAAAGTAACATGATCTTCTGCTGCACACAATCTCTGATATGATGATATCGGATGTCAATGTGTTTAGATCTATCATGAAATACTGGATTAACCGAGAGTTTGATGCAACTTTGATTATCACAATAAATCACAGTAGGATATAAGTGTGAACCGAGCAACCCAACCAGGATCTTCCTCATCCATATAGCCTTGCATTCAGCCAAACTTGCTGCCATATACTCGGCCTCTGCTGAACTGAGTGCCATGGATCTCTGCTTCCTGCTATACCAAGAAACCGTTGTCGACCCGATACTGAAAATCCCTCCAGATGTGCTCTTTCTGTCCATTGGGCTCCCTGCCTAATCTGCATCCGTGAAGCCACACAGCTTCACCTCATCCGACTGTCTGTACCATAAACCATATCCCGATGTGCCTCTGAGATATCTCAATACATGCTTGCCTACCTTCCAGTAGAGCTTGGTAGGCTTAACCATAGCTTGTGAAAGCTGGTTAACAACATAGCATATGTCGGGTCATGTATTGACCAAATACATAAGCGACCCCACCAACTGTCGATAAACAGTGGCATCCACTACCTCCGCTAAAGTAGCATCCTCCTTCCTCCATCCACCAGGAAGAGGAGTATCAACAGGCTTGCATCCATGCATGTTGAACTTCTCCAATATCTCCCGGGCATACTTGCCTTGAGAAACAAACAGTCCATCACTGCGCTACCAAATTTCCAATCCCAGGAAATAATGAAGGAGGCCCAAGTCCTTCATCTCAAACTCCTTTGCAAGATCAGCCTTGCATGAGTGTATCAACATTTCATCACCTGTCAAAATCAAATCATCTACATAAAGTACAATGATCAGCAACTTACCCTCCACCACAATCTGGTATAGGTTAGGATCCGCCTCACTCTTGGAGAATCTGAGTCCGGTGAAGTAACTGTCTATCCATGTGTACCAAGCATGAGGTGCTTGTTTCAACCCATACAGTGCTCTCTTGAGCCTGCACATATGTGACTCGCTGCTGAAGATCTTGAAACCTTTGGGCTGCTCTATGTACACCTCCTCCTCAATGACTCCATTGAGGAACGCAATCTTCACATCCATTTGATGAATGTGCCACCCCATCTGCGCTGAGAGAGCAAGAATCGTCCGTATGGAAGAATACCTTGCGACAGGTGCAAAGGTCTCCTCATAATCGATCCCCTCAATCTGTGAGAAGCCTCGGGCAACAAATCTTGCCTTGCACTTCTCCACACTCCCGTCAGCTACTTGCTTCACTTTGTAGATCCATGTCGAACCCACCACCGATTTCCCTTTCGGCCTTGGGAAAATCTCCCATGCACTGTTTCTGACAATCGAATCATACTCTTCCACCATGGCATCTACCCAGCGGGATCCTCCACAGCTTCCTCGAAAGAGGATGGCTCCGTCACGATACACTTGCTCATAAGAGCCATGTATCCAGTATACCGGTCAGGTGATTGTCTCTGTCTGCGCTGTGATTTAGGTGCTCCTACAACCTTCTCTGCATCTTAAGCCAGTCGCTCAGCTTCTGTAGTGCACTTCCGCCCTCTGATGGTTGGCGCTGCTTGAGTGGTATCTTCCACTCCATTAACCTCATCTTGTGGTTGATCCACATCCTGAGACTCATCCTTAGGAACTAATAGCTCCTCATCTGCATGCAAGTGTGGCTCCCTCTCAAGCGAACACTTCATGGCTTTCTCCTCATGAAATTTGATATCCCGTCGCACAATAGTCTTGCGACTGTCTGGAAAATACACACGATAGTTTTGGGGTGTATCAGTGTACCCCACAAATATCCGAACCTCTGCGGTTGGCTCTAACTTCTTCCTGGCATTCTTCGTCACATGAATGTAAACAGGTGAACCAAAAATCCTCAAATGGGAAATATCAATCCTCTTACCAGAAAACGCCTCCTCGGGTGTACTCATGCCAAGTATCCTATGAGGAAAACGATTCTGCACATATACTGCATTATTGCATGCCTCAGCCCACAAGTGTATGAGAAGGCCCTGATCATGCAACATCGCCTGTGCAGCTCCCACGATCGTTCTGTTCTTCCGCTCAGCAACCCCATTCTGTTGTGGGTTATGAGGTGCTATGAGCTCTCTTCGAATTCCTTCTGCGCTGCAAAAGTCCTTGAACTCGCCAGAGATGAATTCACCACCATTGTCGGTCCTAAGAGCCTTCACCTGCTTCCCCGATTCTTTCTCAACCAGTGCCTTAAACTCATAGAACTTTGAGTATGTCTCGCTCTTCTTCTACATGAAGAATATCTAGCACTTCCGAGAAAAATCATCAACAAATATCACGTAGTACCTGTGCTTTGTTGTCGAAGCTACTGAGAAATGTCCACACATGTCTGTCTGAATTCTCTCAAGGATCGTCATGGCGCGACTATCCTTCTCGCAGCGTGCTTTCGCCCTCTGCGCTTATTTTTGGTAGACCGATCCGACTTCAATTTAGCACTTAGGAAGCCCAGTAGAAATCTGCTGCAGCATCTTCAAAGCTCCATGGTGAAGGTGGCCCAATCTCCGGTGCCACAGCTCGCCATCATCCCGGCTCACCACTCCTTCCGCCTTGCCTCGGCCACGTGCCGCCAGGCCTATCTACCCCAAATTGATGGGGGCGGTTCTTAACTCGAACCCCTATCCTCCCGGTTCACCGCCTGCTCGACCGCACAGAAAGCCTTTTCATCGCTAAAAGACAACATCATATCCCTTGTCTTCTAACATCACCGCGCAGATAAGATTCTTCTTCAATCCTGGAACATGCATCACTTCCTTTAATACGAAGGGTTTACCAGACTCCCTCTCAAAGGAAATGGTACCAATACCGGTTGCACTGTATCTACCATCATCGCCCATCTCGATGTGCACTCCAATATCTTTCTCATCTAGATCAGTAAACAAATCTCGATCTCATGTCATGTGAAAAGACGCACCACTGTCAAGAAACCAAACTGAACCCATCACACTTGAGACCAAGCATGCGATCAGCGAAAAATCCATCTCAAACTGCGAGGCTAAGGCCTCTCTAACTGCTGATCCAACAGCCTGCTTGTTTTTCTTCTTCTGTGGACAATTAGTGGCGTAATGTTCGCGTTGGTGACAGTGAAAGCACTTCACCTTGGACATGTCCTGATTCTTGCCTTTCGCACTGGATTGAGAAGAATTATTCTTTCTCTTCCCCTTCCTTGCTTTGGCAACCAAAGCACAATTTTCTTCATCAGAGTTCTTTGATGAAGATCTGTCCCTGGTACTCTGCCTTATCTCCTCTTGCACAAGATCCGACCATAGTCGCTCCCATCCTGGAAACTTCTCCCGACCATTGACAGAGTCCTGATAGGAATGCCAACTCTTCGGAAGCCCAATGAGAGCCAAGCTCACAAAGTCCTCGTCATCAACAGTAACCCCCACACTTCCCAGCTCATCCCTGCATTGGATGAACTTCGTGAGCTACTTGGGCATACTGTCGCCTTTCTCCATTTTTATGTTCCTGAGTTTATCCTTGAGCGCCAACTTCCTCTGGTTGCTCTTGCTTAAAACAACCCTATCAGTAAGCTTTCCACATCAAGAATGTGAGAAGCCTTACCATGAAGGCCGGACACCATGTGATCCTTCACACCTTCCAATGTATCCTTCGACACTTTGTTGTCTTCTTTTTCCATGCGTCAAGTACGACAAAGATCACCAGAAGTAGGTTTTTGGGATTTCTCGCATCTATGAACTCTTCAACCCATTGTCATCCAAAGACCGCTCTCCATCCGTCCTTTCCATGCAACAGGCACTCGAGCCGCCCTCGCGGGCATACTTCCAATCGCAATCCGTTGAAAGACATCTCAACCTCGACACCAAGAAAACACTGCTGCAAATTCGAATTCCACCAGCACAAAACTCAACCGCTTCAATGTTTTGCAATTGCTCCAATGATCAATATCGCTCTGATACCATGTAGAAATTTGAATAACTGATATATTATTCACCGAGATTCTCCTAATCACACACTATTTTAACTTCATGCACAATACAAAATCTCTTCTACCATTGATCATTAATTGCAGAAATAAAAACAATCGCATGCGCACATTAAAACCATAAACAATCACACATATGAACACAGTATTTCATGGGAAAGCTTAAAGCTAAAAACCCAAACTATCTGTATATTATATTTCATAGAGATCATGTAACAATCATTGTACAAAGCTCCTCACAAGCTCTCAACACAACCTCCAATTTCTACACACTAATCACGCTAGATCTAGCAAAACACATGCTCCAATCTCTGCCACTTGATAGCTAGCATCTATTGCATAATCAATGATGTAGGATGGCTCATTAAATAACTTCGAACCACCTGGCTTGTACTGCACAATCCTCATTGGCTTCTCCAATCATTGTTTGTTGCAAATATGCAACAGTATAGTCACAACTGATAGTTAACCTGCTCTTTCACCTATCTCTTCACTGATCTCCACTGAAACTGTCCATGCACTGAAGTTAACTGATGTATTCTTTAGTTGATTAATGAGTTTATAATTAGTGAATTAATTAATAATTAATTCACACCACTCTTCACTAGTGTATTATTCAGTTAGACTAAATACAACTAGTTCAACTATGTTTAGATTAGTTAAACTGAACACAACTCCATTAACTCCTCAATCAACTCCACCAAACTCTGTCACATGAGTTCTAACTGAAGTATCCATGCAATAGCTCCACTTAACCCTGAGGAATAGCGTAATTCCTTCTGTCAGCTCCTGTGCCACATCTGTGCACTTAACTGAAGTGCTCCAAGAGAATAAGATAATGTTTATAGTCCAAATATTATTAAGAGCTAATAATATTCGACATATTTATTTTTAGACTGGCAATCTAAAAATAGATTCCGCCCAGTATGTCTAAAAATAGAAGTCCATCTATTTTTTCCGACTTGACCAACCATCCACAAATAACATCCTGCAACTCATAGAACATGATCCATATGTCTAAAAATAGACATAGTCTAAAAATAGACTTTGCGCTAAAAATAGCCTGCGGGCCCACTTAGTGAAGGCGACTTCATTTCACTAAGCTCCATCATCTTGTTGCATTTTCAACACTCCCTCTCAACAAGATATGGATTATCTGCAACCCCTATCCTGCCTCTGTGGTATTCGAATTTTCTCCTGGTGAGCGCCTTCGTCAAGATATCAGCATCCTGATCCTTCGTGGGAATGTATGAAAGTAACATGATCTTCCGCTGCACACAATCTCTGATATGATGATACCGGATGTCAATGTGTTTAGATCTATCATGAAATACTAGATTAGCCGAGAGTTTGATGCAACTCTGATTATCACAATAAATCACAGTAGGATCTAAGTGTGAACCAAACAACCCGACCAGGATCTTCCTCATCCATATAGCCTCGCATGCAGCCAAACTTGCTGCCATATACTCGGCCTCTGCTGAACTGAGTGCCACGGATCTCTGCTTCCTGCTGTACCAAGAAATTGTTGTCGACTCGATACTAAAAATCCCTCCAGATGTGCTCTTTCTGTCCGTTGGGCTCCCTGCCCAATCTGCATCCGTGAAGCCACATAACCTCACCTCATCTGATTGTCTGTACCATAATCCATATCTCGATGTGCCTCTGAGATATCTCAATACATGCTTGCCTGCCTTCCAGTAGAGCTTGGTAGGCTTAACCATAGCTTGTGAAAGTTGGTTAACAACATAGCATATGTCGGGTCGTGTATTGACCATATACATAAGCGACCCCACCAAGGGTTTGTCAATAAACAATGGCATCCACTACCTCAGTGATAGCATCCTCCTTCCTCCATCCACCGGAAAAGGAGTATCCAACGACACGACCTTGCATGCTGAATTTCTCTAGTATCTCTCAGGAACTGCCTTGGAAACAAGCAGTCCATCCTTGTGCTAAGAAATTTCCAATCTAGGGGAAATAATGAAGGAGGCCCCCAAGTCCTTCATCTCAAACTCCTTTGCAAGATCAGCCTTGCATGAGTGTATCAACATTTCAACACTGTCAAAATCAAATCATCTACATAAAGTACAATTATAAACAACTTACCCTCCACCACTATCTGGTATAGGTTCGGATCCGCCTCACTCTTAGAGAATCCAAGTTCGGTGAAATAACTATCTATCCATGTGTACCAAGCACGAGGTGCTTGTTTCAACCCATACAATGCTCTCTTGAGCCTACACACATATGACTCGCTGCTAAAGATCTCGAAACCTTCGGGCTGCTCTATGTACACCTCCTCCTCAATCACTCCATTGAAGAATGCACTCTTCACATCCATCTGATGAATGTGCCACCCCATCTGCGTTGAGAGAGCAAGAATCGTCTGTATTGAAGAATACCTTGCGACAAGTGCAAAGGTTTCCTCATAATCGATCCCCTCAACCTGTGAGAAGCCTCAGGTAACAAATCTTGCCTTGTACTTCTCCACACTCCCGTCAGCTGCTTGCTTCACTTTGTAGATCCATCTTGAACCCACCAATTATTTCCCTTTCGGCCTTGGGACAATCTCCCATGCACTGTTTTTGACAATCGAATCATACTCTTCCACCATGGTATCTACCCATGCGGGATCCTCCACGGCTTCCTTGAAAGAGGATGGCTCTATCACGATACACTTGCTCATAAGAGCCATGTATCCAGTGTACCGATCAGGTGACTGTCTCTGTCTGCGCTGTGATGTAGGTGCTCCTACAACCCTCTCTGCATCTTGAGCTAGTCGCTCGGCTTAGCATAGTGCACTTCCACCCTCTGATGGTTGGCGCTACTTGAGTGGTCTCTTCCACTCCATGAACCTCCTCTTGTGGCTGATCCACATCTAGAGACTCATCCTTAGGAACTAATAGCTCCTCATCTACATGCAAGTGTGGCTCCCTCTCAAGCGAACACTTCATGGATTTCTCCTCATGAAATTTGATATCCCGTCGCACAACAGTCTTGCGGCTGTCTGGAAAATACACACGATAGTTGTGGGGTGTATCAATGTACCCCACAAATATCCCAACCTCTGCGGTTGGCTCCAAATTCTTCCTGGAATCCTTCGTCACATGAATGTAAACAGGTGAACCAAAAATCCTCAAATGGGAAATATCAAGCCTCTTACCAGAAAATGACTCCTCGGGTGTACTCATGCCAAGTATCCTGTGAGGACAACGGTTCTGCACATATACTGCAGTATTGTCCTCGGCTAACTGTATGGGAAGGCCCTGATCATGCAACATCACTTGTGCAGCACCCATAATCATTCTGTTCTTTCACTCCGCAACCCCATTCTACTGTGGGTTATGAGGTGCTATGAGCTCTCTTCAAATTCCTTCTATGTTGCAAAAGTCCTTGAAATCGCTAGAGATGAATTCACCACCATTTTCGCTCCTAAGAGCCTTTGCCTGCTTCCCCGATTCTTTCTCAACCAGTGCCTTGAACTCATAGAACTTTGAGTATGTCTCACTCTTCTTCTGCATGAAGAAGATCCAGCACTTTCGAGAAAAATCATCAGAGACTATCGCATAGTACTGTGCTTGGCATCAATATGTACGAGAAAGGACTTGTCACATCGTGTGTGAATTCTCATAGGGATCATCGTGGCACGACTATCCTTCTCGTGAAAGGTGGCTTTCACATACTTCCCTAAAGTACACCCCTTGCACTGATCTGACTGCGCAAGAGTTCCCTTAGGAAGTCCAGTAGAAATCTGTTGTAGAATCTTCAAAGCTCCATGGTAAAGGTGGCCCAATCTCCTGTGCCACAGTTCGCCCTCATCATCCCGGCTCACCACTTCTCCCACCTTGCATGCCATGGCTGCGCAGTCATCTACCTACAACTGATAAAGGTTCTGAGTTCGAACCCCTATCTTTCGGGTCTCTCCAGTAGTCTTACTGCACAGGAAGGCTTTTCCTTCGCTGAAGACGACATCATATCCCTTATCCTCCAACATTGCTACTGAAATCAGGTTCTTCTTTAATCCGGGTACATGCATGACATCCTTTAGTACAAAGGGTTTACCAGACTCCCTCTGAAAGGATATGGTACCGATACCAGTCGCACTGTATCTACCATCATCACCATCTCGTCATGCACTCCAAGATCTTTCTCATCCGAGATCGGTAAACAAATCTCGATCTCCTGTCATGTGAAAAGACGCACCACTATCAAGAAACCACACTGAACCCATCATACTTGAGACCAAGCATGCGATGAGTGAAAAATCCAGCTCAAACTGCGAGGCTAAGGCCTCTCCAGCTGCAGTTCCAGCAGCCTACTTATTTTTCTTCTTATGTGGACAATTAATGGCGTAATGTCCGTGTTGGTGACAGTGACAGCACTTCACCTTGGACATGTCTTTCTTCTTGCCTTTCGCCTGGGATTTTGAAGCATTCTTCTTGCTCTTCCCCTTCCTTGCTTTGGCAGCCAAAGCGCAATTTTCTTCATCAGATTTCTTTGATGAAGATCCATCCCTGGTACTCCACCTTATCTCCTCTTGCACAAGATCCGACCAAAGTCGCTCCCATCCTGGCAATTTCTCCCAACCATTAACAGAGTCCTGATAGGAATGCCAACTCTTCGGAATCCCAAGGAGAGCCAAGCTCACCAAGTCCTCGTCATCAACAGTAACCCCCACACTTCCCAGCTCATCCCTGCATTGGATGAACTTCGTGAGGTACTTGGGCATACTGTTTCCTTTCTCAGTACATGTTCTGAGTTTTATCAGCAGGCGTAACTTCCTCTGGTCGCTCTTGCTTTGAAATAAATCTATCAAAGCTTTCCACATCAAGAATGGAGAAGCTTTACCATGAAGGCTGGACACTATGTGATCCTTCACACCTTCCAACAGAATCCTTCAACACTTTGCTGTCTTCTTTTGCCATGCGTCAAGTACGGCAGCATTCTGCATCTATGAACTCCTTCAACCCATTGTCATCCAGCACCGCCTCCATCCTGTCCTTCCATGCAATATAATTCGAGCTGCCCTCAAGGGCATAATTCAATCGCAATCCGTTGAAAGACATCTCAACTTCGACACCAATAAAACACTACTGCAAATTCGAATTCCACTAACTCAAAACTCAACCGCTTTAATGTTTTGCAATTGCTGCAATGATCAATATCGCTCTGATACCATGTAGAAATTTGAATAACTGATATATTATTCACCGAGATTCTCCTGATCACACACTATTTTAACTTCATGCACAATCCAAAATCTCTTCTACCATTGATCATTAATTGCAGAAATAAAAACAATCGCATGCGCACATTAAAACCATAAACAATCACACATATGAACACAGTATTTCATGGGAAAGCTTAAAGCTGAAAACCCCAACTATATGTATATTATATGTCATAGATATCATGTAACAATCATTGTACAAAGCTCCTCACGAAGCTCTCAAGCTCTCGACACAACCTCCAATTGCTACACACTAATCAAGCTAAGTCTGTAAAACACATGTAAATCTACCCTTTTGATAGCGACTCTGGCGTAATCAATGATGTGGGATGGCTCATTAAATAACCCGAACCACATTTTGTCTTGCTAATCCTCATTATCTTCTCTAATGAACTTATTTAACGAATATGCAATAGCAAGGACACAGGCGATAGTTAACTTTGCTCTTTCACTATCTCTTCACGGAAACCTACTGAGCGTCCATGCTGCTTTGAAGTTAGCTGATGTATTCTTTATTTGATTAATGAGTTAATAGTTATTGAATTAATTAATAATTAATTCACACCACTCTCACTAGTGTATCAATCAGTTAGACTAGATACAACTAGCTCAACTGTGTCTAACTGAATTAAACTGAACACAACTCCACCAACTACTTCTACAACTCCACCAAACTCTGTCACATGAGTTCTAATTGAAGTATCCATGCAATAGCTCCACTTAACCCTCAGGAATAGTGTAATTCCTTCCGTCATCTCCTGTGCCACATCTGTGTACTTAACTGAAGTGCTCCAAGAGAATAAGATAATGTTTATAGTCCAAATATTATTAAGAGCTAATAATATTCGACATATCTATTTTAGGCCGCGGTAAAAATAGATTCGCCCAATATGTCTAAAAATAGAAGTCCATCTATTTTTTTTGACTTGACCAACCATCCACAAATAGCATCCTGCAACTCATAGAACATGATCCATATGTCTAAAAATAGACATAGTCTAAAAATAGACTTTGCGCCAAAAATAACCTACGGGCCCACTTAGTGAAGGCGACTCTTTTCACTAAGCTCATCATCTTGTTGCAATCTCAACAGGACTATGGGGCATGGTGGGGCTTACCAGCGGTGGCCATTACAGGGCTCCCCTGTAGCCATGACGGACAGATTATGCCATATTCCTCGACGGTACGAGCTGAAGGCCAATCTTTATTGTCTGTGCACATTTGCGGGAATGGTGGGCATTGCAGACCACCCGCCAGCAGCTGGGAGGTGTTGTTCCTTTCCCTACCTATGCTCGACGCTTGGCTTGTAGCTCTATTCTGTCGGTAGCTGGGCAGAGCCTGCACTACTTGCCCCACCTGGTATTTTGAACCAGTACTTTTGCACCCCATGCGCATATCTCCGATGGTCGACTTCTCTTTGTGCTGGCCATTGCTGGTGGGAAGCTCTTGGACTGCCGAAAAACACCGTGTGCACGAAGGGAGGCCACCATGGTCTCATACACAACAGAACAAGCAGAAGCCCGAATCAAAAAACACTGCAAATGCAGATCTGGTAAGTACTCACATTTTTCAAATTTTTCTTAAGACCCCTAAGGGGAACAGTATATTATTTTGGTTAAATGTATCTGAACAGGTCATAGACCTAAAGGAAGTCATTTGGCTATCCACTGGTTATCCTTGCCATGTTCATTCCCTCATACGCGAAGGGAGATCGCTTCAGGACTCATGCATCCTCAGCAAATATGGCATAGGCCCTGAAGCCACCATTTTTCTCAATCTTAGACTGAGAGGCGGTGCTGTTAGGTAGCATAGTGCACCGGGCCCCAGGGGAATGACCTACAAGAATATTTTAAAGGGAAAAAATACATCTGCTGCCCCCATAGCACAGGAATATTATGGCCCAAAACCATACATTGTGGAATAGCTCAACCAAACCCCAGAATTGCAGATCGAACTACCTGAGATAGATGAGTATAGATCCGGTTTTGAATCACAGGCACTCATATGCAGATTTAACTGTTTCTGGCCAAAACCAATGGAGCTTTTTCATTGGATTTTCACTAACTGGATGGCGGATTGTGAAATACATCTATGTTCCAAGGGTTTCTTCATTGTTAAATTCTTAACTTCGGAGATCAGAGAACATATCCAAAAGGCTGGTCCTTGGTTCTAGGGATCCACTGGACTTTTCACCACACCTTGGTTTCCAGATTTTGATGCAAATACCATGGAGGTCTCCAATATGCCGGTCTGGGTGAGGCTTTACAACCTCCCACTTCATTTCTGAAATGAAGATGTTCTTGGCAGCATTGGAGACATGATTGGGAGCTACATCAAAACTGACACCGAATGCATGGAGGAGAGGGTCTTCACCTTTGCACGCATATGCATGGAGGTGGACCTTAACAAGGGGCTTCCAGAATGCATCCTACTGACTCACAAACAGCAAAAATGGACGCAACATATTGATTATGAGAACACTGCCTTCAGGTGCAGAGTATGCAGGAATACAGGGCATTTGCAAAACACTTGTCCAGAATCCAAAAGAGACAACAGAAAAAAGAAAAAGACAGGGAAAGCCACAAAGGGCTGGCAATTTCCCTCCGTTGAACCAGAACAGGAGGTGGAAGAAGTTGAGATGGAACCCACCCCAAAAGAAACCAACCAGACAACAACAGAAGCTGAGACACAAGAACAGGAAATGCAAGAGCCTATAAACACGGCTCAGGCATCTTTGGACCAAGAGGCACCAGAAAGCGGAGGACACAAAAGACAACATAACTCTGACACATCCGATTCGGATAAGGACAATGGAGCAACCATAACTGAAAATCAGCTCGCACTTATCTCAACTTTGCCATCACTAGGTCCATGTCGAAAAGTTGATAAGAAAAAAGGGAGGAAAATTTGATTTTTAACTCCTCTTGTAATATAGCATCTAGCTGCAAAGTAATTGACTGTCTCTAAAACTACTGCAAAGTGTAACATGTAATTTTGTTTTCATTAATGAAATTACAAATTTTTCCTTTGTGAAAAAAAAACATGATCCAGAATCAGTTTCATCTTTCTATCTAATGCACTACTTCATTTTGCCTTAGCATAATTATGTGTCAATGAATTTTCATGACTAACAAACACATCATGTTGTAATGTGATACAACCATTCTCTAAACTCCATGGTCAAATATTCTTATACTTGTCATAATAGGTACATTTCATAGTGATTGTATCATCATGAATCACATAACCCAACTAATCAAACTTGTCTAACCATTCCATACATTTTTATTTTTTTTTTGCACTCCAAGTTATTTTTTTATTGTTAACCTCTTCAACTTCATTTTTTCCTTCAGAACAAGCTCCAAAAAAATCATGCAATTTTTATTCCAATTGATTATTATGGGTTTTAGAGTTTGTTTCTAACTCATTTTGAGACTTCGAAATTTGTGATTTTGTCCATCCATACATTTCTCCAATTATAGCTTCAATTTTTTGAGACATCTGTGAGTGTGTATCCACCTGTATGATCAAAATAGGTGAAACCTAAGAATCAACTAGAACATTTCCCACAAAACACCATATATAAAACTCTACTTTTCCATAAGAAATCAAACAAAAATACTTATAAAATCTATTAATATAAGAATATATAACTATTAAAATTTATAAGTTCCAATATCTATAATGAAATTGAAATTTATTAATTATAAAGGTTGGAAAAAAATCATAAAACATATGATTAAAAAAAAACCTATAATATATCCATTAAAATGTTTGTAGTTAATATATCTATATGGTTATAGGTTATTATAGTGAATTAAAACCTGTAGTTTTATAATTCTTTGCATGTCCAATCCACTTGTTTCACATAAAAACAATTAAACATGAGAAATAACATTTCATTATATAAATAAATTTAAATAAAGACTAATTGAACAATATTACAATCCACAAGAAAATATATATTCATATGCAAAGACCAAAGACTATATCCTTTTCTAAAAGTGTCAACACATGGAAATACCATTAAAATATTTATGAAAAATATAAAATCACGCTAATATTATATATGCAACAAAATAAATATAAACTTATCCATTACTTTCATAAAGATACATAAATTATATGAAATATTTGAAGAAAATAAATAGAATTTAAAATTAATCTCATTTTTTAAGTAAGTGAAAGAGCTTATTCTGCGTATAATTTTATCAAAATAACGTGCTTTTCAGAATTTATCACCTTGTAAATGCAATAAAATATAAAGACACATAAGCATAAACAATCACCCACTCTATAAAATATTGCTAATAATTATGACCCATCTATTTACATTTCATTAAAATCTATTAAATTATCATTTCCTTAAAATCATATTAAATCTAAATTTTGAAAAATATTCCATAACAAATTTCATTTAAAAAGAAGTCATAAATAAACATGATTATTATGCCATAGAGGATGGGTAATTGCAAAAATACTTTGAAATCTTAATTCAAGTAATATCTTGAATAGAAACCTAGACCAAAAGAATGTTTAGTTGCTATTACAAATGGACGTTTGTATTTAATATGAATTTGTTAATAAATGAAAATGTGCACTATTTTTATCGCTAAGAAGACAAAATTATTTCTATTATAATTATGAGCTACCTGGTTTGCCAATATCGTCACCATTATTTTGATGAATAAACCAAATTTCAACATGTTTCAAGATGGCTTAATAAAGTCTAGGGTAAGGGGGGAAATAGTATGAAAGAGTGAAACTTAACCATATATTTGATTAACTAAGATATGTCTTCATGTAAATCGTATTCTTAAAGCTTTATGAAGATAAAATAATTCCACCTACCTTCTAAATTATTTTTCTACCTTCGTATTACTAATTACGCAAAAGTCTACATATTGTTTATAATTTCCATGGCTCTTTGGGTGGTTTGACAATTTTAAATTCCTCCCATATTTTTACATTGTAATATGATATGATGATGTCAATTTTCCATGCGTAGCATGCCTCATAATGCATTTTGACTCACATTTGAGATACGTAATCTTTACACTTGGAAGGGTTGCCTTTAAGCATGGTATCTTTTGATTCAAAACCACCGCTCCAATTGCAACCTAAATATATATTCTATAAAAAGCACAAGGGAAATTATTAAAGATGCAAATCAGTAGAACTTTGACAATTCATGTTTACAGTGTTTTGGTTTAGGTTCCTATTTAGATTGTGAGTGGAGTTTTGGTTTTGATACAAAATAACATGCCAAAATTAGAATTATGTCATTACTAATTGTTGATACATTTGATATATTTTGATTCATAATCGAAGCTCCACTCTAATAAAATAAAAACCATATATGAAACATGGTCCACTTTCATCAAATTTCATGTCTAAATTTCATCCCTAATTTTTGTTAAATGTGCATCTCCACCAGTTGAATAAAAGATAAGTTCGTTTGACAAACCTTCAAGGACCCACCTCTTCTATACCAATGAGCTAGTGAACTAGGGCCCCTCTTGAGATCAAGACCAATCAACTCTGCTTTTGAGGGTATAAATGTCCATTCATGACTTGTTGCTTCCAACATAAGTGATAACCCCTTATTCCCCTCTCCCTTTGGTGTCTAAAGACCCTTAAAGTGCTAGCTTTTAGGGTCCAAGGGGACAAAAAATTGTAGAACCCTCACTTTGCACACATGACAACAGAGGGCAAGGAATAATTAATGGCTCATCCACATCAAATGAGGAAGACACTCAACTCACAAGGGAAGGTGAGGAAGGATGACTCACCCTATATTAAGCAGGCCAGGACCTAGTAAAAGAGATAAAAGGACCTATACTAAGTAAGTTAAATAAAGTATTGAGAGCCTTACCTTCTACTAGAAATACGAGTCCTTTGGATCCTGTGCACACTTCTTTGGAGTGAGCTAGTATTAACCAAGCATTAAGCTAACCACCAACAAGTGTAAAAGCCATATGTTAAGCTAATCCATCATTATATACTTTTTTATCTTCTCTAGTGGTCGGTCACTAAAGAAGTCATATATTGGATATCTCTCTTCGATCACACATTATCCATCTACATTCCTTCCTATCCCCTTATCCATCCTTTCCCTACACCTAAGAGGTCAGGGAAGGTTAATTTAAGATCTTTGGGTTGATGATCTTCACTCTTCGTATTGTGGTACCAAATATTCTTTACATTCATAAGGGAATCCATATGTTCTATCAACTTCCTATGCAATTTCATTATTTTTATCTAGGAAGGATGTTGGACCTAGGGAAGACATAGCTTCCCTAGATATATTAAATGGCGTGAGGCTAGCAACCATGTGGCCTATGGGGCAAGAAAATATGTTCTTTGGTTGGCAGAAATGTTGTCAGATAATAGTGTTTACCTTTCTTCCTACAAACATAATTGCATTAAAAAAATCCCAAATTGCATTAATGTTATACTATCACATTGCATTAGATTTAATTAGAGCAGGGTAGTAAGTATGCACATAGCCTAAACAACCGAAAGGGTTGGTTTTGATTGAATTTGGTTAGAATTTTTTAAAAACCAGGTTACAATCGTCAAGTTGTGGAATTTTGGGTGCCCCAGATAATTTTGATGATATTGAATCCATTTCTAGTGTTAAAGTCGTGATTAAATTACTAAAGATTTAAACTTTTGCAGTCCAAAAATTGTCAAATTATGACACACACAAACACACACATATATTCGTAGTGAAATTGTTGCCTCCATAAATATGTAATAACCTATTCTGCACGAGTTCGCGAACCCACGGGTGGGGTTCTCAAACCTGTCCTGGGTTCTCATCCCCAAGTATCGGATTAAGGTATGGTGCTTCTAAGAAGAACCCATAACACTACTACACCAAGGGCATTTTAAGACATTTGTTTAAGACAAAAGAAATCTTTTGTCTTAAAAAGTCACTTTTTATTTTAGTTATTTTATATTAAAATTTAATATCAATTGAATTGTCTTAAATATAAAATTTAAGACAAAAATAGTGTGAGACAAAAATAATTTGAGACAAAATTTTATATTTAAGACAAAAACAGTTTGAGACAAAAATATTTAAGACAAAAACAATTTGAGACAAAAAATTTAAGACCAGAAAATTTAAGACAAAAGTATTTTAAGACAAAATTTTATATTTAAGACAAAACAAATTTGAGACAAAAATGTTTTAAGACAAAACTTTATATTTAAGACAAAAGCACTTTGAGACAAATATATTTTAAGACAAAAGCAATTTGAGACAAAAATATTTTAAGACAAAATTTTAGATTTAAGACAAAAGCACTTTGAGACAAAAATATTTAAGACAGACCTTTATATTTAAGACAATGGCGACTTAAGACAATGACAATTAAGACGAAACTCATTTAAGATAGTTAGAAATTAAGACAAAATCATTAGCATTGGGAAGTTTGCATTGAAATATCCATGAGTGGATAGTGGATAAAATTATATTTTTGTATTTTTGAAAATCGATATTCAAACCACATGAAATTTAATCATGTCATATTTATTTATTTTATATTATATTTTTCTTTTTTCATTAAACCACACTCTAAAAATTTAATAAATAAATAGATAAAAAAATATTATTTTTTGGTTGGCAACTCAAAGGGATTTGAACTTTGAATCTCGTGTTTTAACCATAACTGCTCCAACACTAATATTCTTGGGCATATTATGTTTTTTCCTGCTAACTGCTCCAAATACAACCTTTAAGAACTAGTAGGGTCCAAGGAAAAGAGCTACAAGTTCCCCAAATCCGATCTGCATTTCATGGACAATCACATTTCCCCCAAATGTCCTCCGCATATTTGCCTTGGTGTATTGGAGTTTGAAAAATACATAGGATGCCACAAGTAATCATAATCATAAGACTCGACTTTCCTAATGACTAGGAGGCCTTAAAAATAAAAAAACATCTTAACTTGTGCCTAAAATTACTAAAATTTCCTATCCCAAATATGAAATTAGAAATTCTACAAAATTATAGGGCAAGAAGGAAACCAACTTCCTCTTCCAAAAATCTCTAAGACCTTAGGGAGGACAAATACAAATTTTGAAATAAATTGTTGAAATTATGTTCTTGCATCAATAGCTACGAATGTATCCTTGTAGGCCACCCCCTTTAACAATAGTAATACCAATGTCCTTTACCAGCTAGAAGCAACTCCTTACATAATTCTCTCTTAGATCCCCTTAACCCATTGCAATGATTGTCTTTGATGCCTACCTAGTTGCAAGTACATTAAGAAGCAATGTAGCATATTGTTGGTTGAGTATTTCAATAAGTATGTGATTTTGTTGACATCTTGTGATTGTCCCGTATGTGAATATATAAAATATTGGATGCATGTCACCCTGACACTATAACATGACTTAGTATTGCCTATCATATCATGTCACTCCCTCCTCGAAACACCTAGAACTCGCTAACACTCCTTGTCACACACTCTTATTCATTCATTTATGAATTTTGACCTAGTGCACCTCTGTTATGTTTTCCTGGCACTCCCTAACACTCCTTAGCACACATTGGCACACCTAGGCACTTGGAACAACTTTGTATGCTTCCCTAGCACTCTAACATGCCTTGGCACTTCCTAGAATACCGTGTCACTCCCTTCTTAACACACCTGGAACTAGCTTATACTTCATTTCCATGCATTTTAAACTAGTGCCCCCTTGTGTTTCCCTAACACTTGGCCCTCGCACTCAATAGCATGTGTTCATGCCACACCCTGGCACCTGCCACATCTTGGCATGCCTATCATGACTTGGAACTGCCTAACATGTCTTAGTACTTCTAGGAATTCCCTGACACACCTTAGTATTCTTAGCTTTCATGTCGTCATAGATAACCTTGCTTTTTTTGTGACTTGGGAACCTAACCAAGTCATTGGAAAATCGATGTTGTGCTCAACCCAAAGTTTCCCTTTGTCTGAAACTACTTTGTCCAACCCTTTATGTAACCATAGGCTTACCTCCTACAAGTCTTATTCTGACCTTCTCCTAACACACTTTATCCTTGAGACACTTGGAATTCGTTGACACTACTTGGCACACACTCTTATTCGTTCATTTCCATGCATTTTGACCTAGTTCTCCCTTGCAATGTCTTGGCACTCCCTAATAGTCCTTAACATCCATTAACACTTTTTGGCATGTGTTAGCATGCCTTTTTATTCCTTGGCACACATTGACACTCCTTAGTTATCATGCCCTCACAATTACCTTACTTTTTTGGAACTTGGGAACCCAACCAAGTCTTGCCTTGAATATAACAACTTGAACAAGTTACGGTTACTACAACTAGATTGTGCCTTGTTCACCTAAGAAATGACTATAACCCCTCACCCATTTAACCCCCTAAACGCTAAACGCCTAACCCATTTAACCCCCTAAACCCTTAACCCCTAACCCCTTAAACCCTAATTCGCGACCCCTAACCCATTTAACCCCCTAAACCCCTAAAACCCTAACCCATTTAACCCCCAAACCCTAACGCCTAACCCCTAACCCATTAAATACTTAATTGCTAAATCCCCTAACACCATAAACCTCTAAACCCCTAACCCATTTAAACCCCTAAACCTCTAACCCCTTAACCCCTTAACCCCTAACCTCTAACCCCTAAAATCCTTAACTGCTAAATCCCCTAACCCCCTAAACCTCTAAACCCCTAAACCCATTTAACCCCATAAAACCTAAACGTCTAACCCTTGACCCCTAACCCCTTAACCCCCTATTCCCAACCCCTAACCCATTTAACCCCCTAAACCCCTAAAACTCTAACCCATTTAACCCCTAAACCCTAAACCTCTAAACCCTTAAACCCCTAAACCACTAACACCTAAACCCCTAATCCCTTAACCTCTAAACCCCTAAACCGTTAATGCTTAACCATTAACCCATTAACCCCTCAACCCTAACCCCTAAAATCCTTAACTGTTAAATCCACTAAGCCCTAAGCCCCTAATCCCTAATCCCTTAACCACTAGCACCTAACCCCTAACTGCGCCTAAATCCCCTAACACCTAAGCCCCCAAGCCCTAATCCCTTAACCAATAACTCATTATTCCTCTAACCCCTAAATGCGCCTAAATCCCCTAACCCCTAAACCCCCAATCCATAACCCCATAACCACTAACTCGTTATTCCCCTAACCCCAATCCCTAATCCCTTAAATACTAATTCATTATACCTCTAACCCTTAAACCCCAAATCCCTAACCCCTTAACCATTAACGAGAATATACCATAGTGAGCATGCACAAGAAGAAGAACCAAAGAAATCAAATTCAATAAAGGAAGCACAACCACCACTCCAAACTCACTTCTCTAAAACACATACAACTGCAATAAATCCCACTGAAGCTTACAAAATTATCAAGCCCTAATTAACTTACTAAAAAATTCAACAAGCTAATGTGCTACAATTTTTTGAGTCACCCCCAAATCAATTAGTAATTATTGCATGAATTTACATTTGTTTGTAGTTTTATTTAAAAGGTTGAAATTCTCTCAAGAGCATATAGAATATATCCAAAAGTTTAAAAAATGGAAATTTTGCTTTCCTCCACGAGGTATCATAACACCCTGATAGGTGAAAGCATGCAAGTCTAAATCTTCTACCTCTAAGTCTCAATGGCACTTCAACATGTCAATAACATACTTGCAACAATGCTTAATGAGTTTTGTCTATTGGCTAAAGATATGTACATCCATCCATCCAAAAATAAACATCTCAATCAATCCAACACCATAAATTATGCTAAATAGTTCATCATGTTATTTCAAATATTACAATATTTTCTTATATTAGCTCACATATTCCTTGAATATTTGAAAGCCAAACTACCTTAGCACAATATACCAGAAATATTTGTACTCTAAAAGACGAAAAAAGACAACAAACTAAAATAGGAACTTTAACTCTAATCGAGACACTTCATTCTTAGCAACATGATATCTAATGAAGATGATATGTGGAAAAAAAGGCTTCATATATTGTCTATCACATGTCAAATCGAGTGAACAAACACATGCATAGAAAAAATCAAAAATAGGGTTCATAGATCGACTTGTATTATATGGTTTCAAACCCTTCTTGTCTCCTTCAAGGGGGTTTCTGGAGGTCTTAAAAAAGGCTTCCTTTTGCTAACTAAATGGATTTTTTCTTTCACACATGTATGGAAACGTACTTTCCAAATCATATTGTAATAGATTCATAAGGTGATATTATTGGCATTAACTACACCTTATTTGGAGACATCATTTTTATTGTAGGGGTTGGTACCTTTCTATTGGATGTGGTTGGTGATGTGAAGACTACTCAACCTCTAGTAAAGATTCATACTAACTCTAACAAGCTTATGGATGCTTTTTTACAAAGGGAGACCCCTCTAAGATTAACTCATTGGATTCTTTGTTTGTTCATGCTAATTATTGTTCTCAACTTTCCTTCTCCAAGGGGTTGATACTATTTGCTTCATTTATTTTACATGGCCCGGTGAAAGAAGAAAAATGGAATTGTCTCCACATCTTTTCCATTTCGCTAAGTTACAAAAAAAGAGTCAAATTATATAGCAAATAGACTAATAGTCTCTTGATACACCTTTAGTGAGCTATGCATAGCTCTCACCTATCACTGTAGCTCACTAACCCAAAGCCATTAACCCCTTAACCCCTAACCACTAACTTAGAATCCTTGAACCCCATAAACCCTAATCCCATATCCTCTTAAACCTTGACCCTTAACCCATAACCCCTAACCCCTTAACCTGCTGACACCTAAATAACATAACCCTTAGGCACTTAACCCCTAAATCCCCTGACATGTAAGCCCTTGATGGTTAATATTAACCCCTAAATCCCTTAACCACTAAGCCATTAACCTCTAACCCTTAAACCCCCTAACCTCTAAATCCCATAAGCCCTGACCCTTTACCATCTACCCTTAACCCCTTGCTCCTAAACCCTTAAACCCATTAACTCCTAGAACCCCTTATCCTTTATCCCGAACCATAGGTGCTCCAACGCTAATATTCTTGGGCATATTATGCTTTTTCCTACTAACCGCTCCAAATACAACCTCTAAGAACTAGTAGGGTCCAAGGAAAAGAGTTACAAGTTCCCCAAATCCGATCTACATTTGATGGACAATCACACTTCCCCCAAATGTCCTCCACATATTTGCCTTGGTGTATTGGAGTTTGAAAAATACATAGGATGCCACAAGTAATCCTAATCTTAAGACTCAACTTTCCTAATGACTAGGAGGCCTTAAAAATAAAAATAAAAACATCTTAACTTATGCCTAAAATTACTAAAATTTCCTATCCCAAATATGAAGTTATAAATTCTACAAAATTATAAGGCAACAAGGAAACCAACTTCCTCTTCTATAAATCTCTAAGAGCTTATGGAGGACAAATACAAATTTTGAAATAAATTGTTGAAATTATGCTCTTGCATCAGTAGCTACCAATGCATCCTTGTAGGCCACCCCCTTTAACAATATTAATACCAATGGCCTTTACCTAGAAGGAACTCCTTACATAATTCACTCTTAGATCCCCTTAACCCATTGTAATGATTGTCATTGATGCCTACCTAGTTGAAAGCACATTAAGAAGCAATGTAGAATATTCCTGGTTGAGGATTTCGATAAGAATGTGATTTTGTTGACATCTTGTGACTATCCTGTATGTGAATATATAAAATCATTTTTTTTTGTACTAGTTTAAGGATTGTTACCATCAAGTGTGTGCGCTAACATGGATGGAACACTAATGGCATGTTGTATATATTGTAATGTAAATGAATAATCTCTTCTGGAAAAGGCTCCACTCATAATGTCATTTCGTAAATGCTTGCACTTAGTAATCGTGGTCAGATTTTAAGGTGCCATGTTCTCGTAAGGGTAAACCCACCTATCCATCTCTTTAAACACACACATCACACATGTTGGCTTGATCTTGTGCTTGTTGTGGGGAAAATGTTGTTGTAGTGGAACCCCCAAATCAGATTTATTTGGGTTGACCCTGGTTTGAATAACTCTGAATGACTTCAAATTAACCTTGCCTTGACTGCGCAATCCTCATTGGCATCTCCAATGGATGTGTGATGCATCTCCCAAACCCTAACCCCCAAAACATAACCCCTAACCCCTTTAACCCCTAACTACTAAAATCCTTAACTGCTAAATCCCCTAACCCCCTAAACCTCTAAACCCCTAACCAATTTATCCCTCTAAACATCTAGCCCCTTAACCTCTAACCCCTTAACCCCTTAACCCCTAACCCCTAAAATCATTAACTGATAAATCCCCTAACCCCTAAACCCATTTAACCCCGTAAACCCTAAACATCTAACCCTTAACCCCTTAAGCCCTAATTCCCAACCCCTAACCCATTTAACCTCCTAAACCCCTAAAACCCTAACCCATTTAACCCCCAAAACCCTAAACCTCTAAACCCTTAAACCCCTAAACCACTAACACCTAAACACCTAACCCCTTAACCCCTAAACTGTCAACGCTTAACCATTAACCCATTAACCCCTCACCCCTAACCCCTAAAATCCTTAACTTCTAAATCCCCTAAGTCCCTAATCCCTAATCCCTTAACCACTAGCTCATTATTTACCTAACCCCTAACTGCACCTAAATCCCCTAACCCCTAAGCCCCCAATCCCTAATCCCTTAACCACTAACTCATTATTCTCCTAACCCCTAAATGCGCCTAAATTCCCTAACCCCTAACCCCCAATCCATAACCCCTTAACCACTAACTCATTATTCCCCTAACCTGAATCCCTAATCCCTTAAATACTAACTCATTATGCCCCTAACCCCTAAATGCGCCTAAATCCCCTAACCCTTAAGCCCCCAATTCCTAACCCCTTAACCACTAACACATTATTCCCCTAAACCCTAAACCTCTAACCCCTAAGCCCCTATTCCCCTAACCCCTTATTATACCAGGCTCGTGGTGCTTTCTTGAGGCCATACAAGGATTTTACCGCTTGCATGCTTTATGTTCCTAACCCTTCACAAAAAATCCTTCTGGTTGGGACACAAAAACATTCTCTTTCATATATCCATTCAAGAAAGCAGTTTTTACATCCATTTGATGGAATTTCCAACTTTTTGAGTTTCTAGGGCAAAGAATGTCCATATGGTATCCCATTTTGCTATGGGGGAAAAGGTATTCACATAATAGACCCCTTCTTTTTGTGTAAAACCTTTTGCCACAAGCCTAGATTTATTCTTTTCAAGTGAGCCATCTGCTTTATACTTGTTTTTGAAAAATGTTAGCACTTAATTTAGCAAGGGTCCTACGAGGGGTTCCAAAGGGACTACTACTAGATCAAGTGGAAACAATGGAACAAGGACCCATTGTCACCTCATTCTATTTCCCCTGCTCTTTATGAACTTTCACTAATGGGAGGAGTCTCAGTATAGGGAAATTACTAGAATGATGGGAGGAGTCTCAGTATAGGGAAATTACTATGAAAAAATAAGTTGAAAGTTTAGTTGTCTTTGTTTATGCACTAGCAAAGCCATGCAATGATACATTTGTCCTTTTTGATATGAAATTTTTAGATAACTTAAAGAAAAATATAGTTAAAATTAAGGCCACTTGTAATGTTTATTGAGATAAACTAAGCCAACTTTAATTTTTGAAAAATGTCATATGAACATATATTATAATTTATTTTGAAATATTGAATATAAAATTTATTATTGATATCAATTTTAAAATATAAAATTAAAAAACAAAAATAAATAATTTATTTTAACATATATCTTTTAATTTATTTTAACATATATCTTATAATTTATTTTAACTCATGTCAAGCCTAATCAAACTCTCGGGCGAAACATAAATAATATCTCGGACGAGAGTTTTAAAAACTCTCGGTCGAGAAATTGAGTTGACTATTTTCTCGGACGAGAAATTAAAAATTTCACCCAAATTCTAGCCATCTGCCAAATTTCACCCAAATTTTCTAGGACGAATTTAAGAAGGATGGTGCGGGGAGCCATATTGAGGCCTCTAAAAGTCCAATTGTTGAGCTTGCTTTGAATTTTGTGGATAAGATGACTCCAGCAAGAAATTTTCAGAGAGCTTTCAGCAAGGGGCATGCCCAAGTATTTAGTGGGAATATATTTGATACCAAACCCCAACACTCTTGCCATAAAGGTTTTGATTTTTCTAGCCTTATTAAAGAAGAAGATGTATAATTTTTCATTATCAATAAGGGTGCCACAAGCTTCCATAAACACATGGAGTATATCTTTAATGTTTTTTGCTTCCTTAAGCTAGACATGACAAAAGAGCATAATGTCGTCAACAAATTGCTGGTGGGTAAGAGGGAGGTAATTTCCCCAGAGCCTAAGCCCACAGATCTTGAGATTACGAGCTTCCTTATTTAAGAGTCGATGGGGTTTAAATAAGGTTTTGGTGTTCATTTTAGATAGAATTCTAGAAAAGTGATCAGTAACACCTTGAATATAAGGAAGGGTTACCTTGGCTAAGGGAGGGGTGCAAGGATGGGTTTTGGGGTGCGGATGGAGGCAAATAGATCTTTAGTTGATCCTTCAATTGCATCATAACTTAATCCTAATTAACCGAGTAGTGACACATTAAAAATGCCTAATTAATCATGAAATTAAACAAATATGGATATGAGAGGGAAACCTATAAACCCCTAACCCATTTAACCCCCTAAACCCTAAACCTCTAACCCCTAACCCATTAAACCCTAATTCCCAACCCCTAACCCATTTATCCCCCTAAACCCCTAAAACCTTAAACCATTTAACCCCATTAACCCTAACCCCATTAACCCCTAATCCTAATCCTTAAATGCTAAATCCCCTAAACCCCTAAACCTCTAAACCTACCCTAACCCATTTAACCCCCTAACCCCTAACCCTTAACCCATAACCCCTTAAACCCTGATTCCCAACCTCTAACCCATTTAACCCCATATACCCCGAAACTCTAAACCATTTAACCCCCTAAACCCTGAACCTCTAAACCCTTAACCCCTAACCCATTTAACCCCCTAAACCCCTAAAACCTTAACCCATTTAACCCCCTAAAACCCTAAACCTCTAAACCCTTAAACCCCTAAATCACTAACACCTAAACCCCTAACCCCTAAACCCCTAAACCCCTAAATCGTTAACGCTTAATCCATAACCCATTAACCCCTAAAATCCTTAATTATTAAATCCCCTAACCCCTAAGCCCCTAATCCCTAATCTTTTAACGACTAACTCATTATTCACCTAACCTCTAACAACGCCTAAATCCCCTAACCCCTAAGCCCCAATCCTTAATCCCTTAACCATTATCTCATTATTTCTCTAAACCCTAAATGAGCCTAAATCCCCTAACCCCTAACCGCCCAATCCCTAACCCCTTAACCACTAACTCATTATTCCCCTAACCCCAATCCCTAATCCCTTAACCACTAACTCATTATTCCCTTAACCCCTAAATGCGCTTATATCCCCTAACCCCTAAGCCCCCAATCCCTATCCCCTTAACCACTAACTCATTATTCCCCTAACCCCTAAACCCTAATTCCCTATTCCTCTAACCCCTAAGCCCCTAATCCCTTAACCACTAACTCATTATTCCCTAACCCTTATAACGATCCTTAAAACTCGTCGGGATTAGCCATTCCAAACAAAAGCTGGTCTAGTTGGGACCTACGATCGAGTTAATTCCCCCTTGTTGGCAAGGTGGAATTTTTGCCCTGTCAACAACCCTATATTCCTTAATCCCTCTAACATATAACCTATATTATTGTTAATTCATATGAACTTTAATCCTAAGCCCTAATTCCTCTAAAACTTATAAGACCCAATCCTTATAACCCTTGCCACACTTAATACCTAAAGATTACAACCCTTATCCTCTAAAAGAATTTACCTCTCTAACATGTAATACATATAATCATTGACACCTAAACTCTATACTCCTTAACACATATAAACCATAACCATAATATTATAACCATTATATCTTTACATTTTACCATCATAAACCCTAAATTTTATAACCTTTAATACCTATCTCTTTTTAAACCCTAAAACCCCTAATATAACCTTATAACCCATATTTCAAATAATCCCTAATGTTTACAAACTTAGCCCTTATAATCCTTTCGTTAAAACCCCTAACCTTATAATCCATATTTCCAATAATGCTTAGCCTTCACATCCCTTGGTCCTTATAATCCTTGCATTATAACACCAAAACCTTATCCTTGTAACTACAACCATCACTTAGTGACTATAAGCACCTTATCTTAAGCACAATGTACAAACTTGATCACCACTTTCATAGGAATTATCTTAGTCCAAGTTGACCATTGACATTGGCATGGACCTGTAATTCCCCTAGTCATACTTGATTGGTGATCATTGTAGTACCATGGGTTTATTAAACCACAAATGAGATGACCACATAGGGAACTCGACATTGGTGTAAGATCATCCGTTGTTGTTGTAGGTGTTGGAACTTCGTCTCTAATGCAAAAATGATTGCATGGTGACACAAAACTAATGCAATTGCGTTGGAGTATGCATCAACATGCCATGCCATGCATAATGCCTGATTAAGTAAACAGTTAGGTGCATAATAAAGATCTCAATCATAACTACATGTTTATTAAACACCCATGTTCACTTTGTGAATATGGAGGTTAGGGGTGATATCATAGAGCCATTTAATACACCAGTAAACTTCCCTATAGGGAGAAAAATTTGACGACACAAATAGTCATGATTCTCATTCATCCAAAACCACAATGAAATTTTGACAATACGAATTGACCTAGAACTTGGCAAAACTTGTAAAAGCATTGTTCCACTATGAATGAGCTTTGGATCATAGTAGAACTCTACCCGTGCCTAAAATTTATACCAAATCATTACCAAACGATTAGCTTATTTTGTGACAGTAGATAAATTTTAAAGAACTACCTAATATTATAGCAAACTTATTTCTAATTGTTGATATATGATGATAAAAATAGCTAAAATTCTTATTGATTTACAACTTTACTTGTTTTTTTTAACTATTTAAGTTGATCATGAACCAAACAAAACTTTTAAAAGATATTGTTTCACCACCAATAAGCCATAAATTGTAGTAGACTCTACTTATATCTACCTTTTCTACCAAATTCTTACCATCTTTATTAATGGAAAGAAAATCTATATACTTCAAAAACATGAGTTATTTTAATAATTGACCTTTGACTAACCACATGATCTTTATATTACCACTTCATTATCATAATTCATCTTTATATTAGTGTTTTAAAATATTAATTTAATATAAATTTAGAAATATAAACACAATTATTTTGTAAAGAACAAGACTCTCATATTACGAAAGATCTACAAAATAATTCCAAATTGTACACAATATTTATGAATTGACATTATAAGGGAACAAAAATAATTAGTTGTAATATAAATTACATCATGTCTACATGCCACACAACATTTCAATAGGAGTAGGCATGTGGAGACTATAGCAACGTTATAAATACCTCTAAACATTTGATCATAATAAATTACAGTGTATTGAACAAAATTGCTATGGTTCAAAATATGGTAAGGCACCATAGTTTAATTAAAAAAAAATTAAAAAAATCATACACTGTATATTTGCATCACATATTCTCTGTTGAAAAAATCATAACTGATACACCGATGGGTTTCCATCATGAAAGAAGACTAAAAATTGGTCGAGTGGTAAATTGTGAGATTCCTTCTATGTCCGAAAAAACTTGAACAAATAACCTAAAGTTCGAAGACCATAAATTTCTTTCCAAAAATGAAAAATCTTTATATTAGTGTTTTAAAATATTAACTTAATATAAATTGCTTGATACATAGTGATATTTACTTAGTCCAAACTTTCTTCCGGGTGGTTTAGCGTCAATTTTTGAATGATGTTATTCCCCTTTACTATTTTAGACAATGAAATACCAAGTACTAACCTCTTGTGGTTTAGCCCTCTAGTTTTTTATTATATTTCCTTATCGATTCTTTTACTAGTCTAGACAATTAAGTACATACGTAATTGTGTCACTTGATATACTTTTGAGTCCATTGACCTAATTATGCCGATACACAATGATAACAAGCATCACAGTTATTAACTACGATCTGTCGAGGATAATGTGCGGGAAAGATGATAATGTGCGGGAAAAAGAATAGTCCTTCAGGTAATTACCCTGAATTTCGGTGGTTGCCAAAGGTTGAACCCCGAATGGGGAAGGACAAGGCATAGCAGCAGGCCAAGACAGCTTTAGTCGCAGAAGTTCAGGCAGATCCAGATTCTATACTAGCAGCACATTATTATTACACATTCATTCATTCTGCATTTGCTGCTTTCTGCAGTATTTGGCTTTCTTTCGAGTGGTTTTCAGACAGTCTCAGAATCCTCTGGTTCTTTGTGAGTTTTTGTGTTGAAAATGGAAGGAAAAGAAGAAGACGGTAAGCTCGGGGCGAACAAGTATTCCGAGAGGTAGCCGCTGGGGACTGCGGCGCAGACGAGGGAAAAGGATTACATGGAGCCTGGTCCGGCGCCACTGTTCGAACCCGGGGAGTTCCCGTCATGGTCCTTCTAGAGGGCGGGTATTGCAGAGTTCATGGCGAATTTCTTGTTTCTTTACATCACGATCCTCACGGTCATGGGTGTCAAGAGGGCCCACAATGTTTGCACCGATTCTGTTGGAATTTAGGGGATTCCATGGGCCTTTGCGGGAATGATCTTTTGTCTCGTCTACTGCATAGCAGGAATCTCAGGTGGAAAAATTAGCCCAGCAGTGACCTTTGGGCTGTTCATGGCCAGAAAGCTGTCTCTGCCCCGGGCTGTGTTCTACATGATATGCCAGTGCTTGGGAGCCATCTGTGGTGCTGGTGTTGTGAAGGGATTCATGGAAGGTGAGTACCAGACGAATGGTGGAGGTGCTAACTCTGTGGCTCACGGCTACACCAAGGGAGATGGGTTGGGGGCTGAGATTGTGGGTACCTTTGTTCTGGTCTACACCGTTTTCTCTGCTACCGATGCCAAACGAAGCGTCAGGGACTCTCACGTTCCTCTTCTAGCACCACTTCCAATAGGGTTTGTAGTTTTTCTGGTTCACCTTGACACAATTCCCATCACTGGAACTGGCATCAACCCTACCCGAATCTTGGAAGCTGCCATCATCTACAACAAGTCTCATGTTTGGGATGACCATTGGATTTTCTGGGTCGGTCCATTCTTGGGCGCTGGCTTGGCAGTTTCTTACCAGCATCCGAACAAGCAGATGCACCAGGAACAAGGGAAGTTAGGTCCATAGAGCTAAAGGCAGATCCTTCACCACTCGAAATGGGGGTGCTTCCTTGCAGCCTTGAGCGAAAAAAGAATGAGATGGATGGAATGATCAAAGGCGCTGCTCATTTTCATGTGGCCGGTGCATACACCAATCTCATCCTTTGGAAGCACTGCAAAGAAAGTATTAGTGGAGAGAGTTTTAAAAAATGGCGTGTATGCGGCCATGATTGGTACTCCATTTCCAATCCAGAATTTGGGAAACAATTTTGCCAAAGCCATATTCAACTGCCAGTTACTAACAACCTTCCACTCACAGAGAATGGAGATATGATCACATCCATCTCATTCGGCTTTGAAATAACACAGAATGTGGACACCAACAGAGATCGAACCTGGGGTGCTTGTTTGGAAAGTGAGGGTAGTTGTGGTTATGACACTCTGAAACCCACAACATTTCTTTGCTACTGTTCCGATGGCAGCTCGAATCTAGACAGATGCCCTGGCAATATCACTGGTACATTTCCTGACCGCCTTCTACCCTCTTTTATTGCAAACCCCAATGCTTAAATTGTCACAATATTGAAAGAGGTATCGAGTATTCTCCCAATTCTGCAACTATTCTTGAACCCAAGGGTATCTGCAGATGTGTTCCCGTATGTGTTCTTAAACAATTCCAAAAGGGATGGACAGTCAATCACCCACCCACATTCTGTCTTAGAGTCATGTGCGGTTGTCTCGTCAATAACAGCTGGCAATGGTAATTGGATGTTGCTGCTAATAAGAACCTTATTTTTTCGTTGGCTTATCATGAAGTGAAGGACTGTAATGTCTGAACTTCAATTTCTATGAAAAATTACGAGTTATCACATAAGAATGATCAATAATGCTTCAAATGATTCAATTATTCTTTGGTCAATTACTATTCCGGGTTGAAGCATATCCATATAGAACATTCAGTTTTCACCGCTAGATAGCAAGCTAAATGAAGGGTTTATTCTTCCAATTGAGTTCCAGTTAGCTTCCTAGAGTGACTTTTTAATGGACTGGTTAGTTTTAAGTTTGAACATTGTACATTTAATGTGGGATTTCTAGGAATGGTTTCCATTTTTTGCTGGGTTTACTATATTGTTCATTTGGATGTAGTGGCAGAAACATTTAAAAAAATCACACTTACTATATTAAATCATTATTGCTTTAAATAACTGCTTCCAGCCCTTGTATATGGCTACAAAATCATAGGTACAATAGGAATTTCCCATGTTCAACGTCTCAGTGGAGATTTCCCTTAGTTAAATTTCTCTGGCACAAATGTTAAAAGAGATAGGATGCATTCACTTCTCAATGTGTCGTGTATTCAAAATTTTGTTCTTCCATATATGTCTTTCTGGTACCATAAATGAACTGTGCAATTTGACATTTTATGGGAAGACCTGTCATCTCAAGAACATCTCTCTTTGCCAGCATCAAGGGCATACTGTCAGCTGCATTCAAAGAGGTATGTTCTAAATGATTTTGAAATCCACTGATGTTTATAGCATAGTGTCTTTCATATCTGCAATTAGTTTATTTTTGAACATGCTGTCCATTTTATATTTTTGTCAAATCATTTACCATACACCGTGGAAAAGTGTTTTGCTTCAAATACATTTCAATATTTATTTTTCTATTTTCTATATAAAAAGAGAATCACTGGTCACTGATTAATGCTATGTAAGTCTTTTGTCCAGTATGCCCTTTGCTTTAGTCAGTCAGGGAATCCAATTTTTTACTGTCATGGAAAATTCTTCAGACCTGACTTGGTGTTCAGTTCAATATAGATATAGCTATGATAAGTTTTTTCGAATAGGCTGTAGATGTAGATAAGCTTAGTGTGCGAAAATTCACAGTACCAAAAATTACACAGGAGCTTCCTTAGCTACTCTGATAACAAGTGGGTGATATCAGCTACAAATTTTGTTTTATACCAAATTTAATAACAATGAATATGAACTTTGTAAGTATTTCCATGTTACAAAAGTGTACGACTCGTTTCACCGTATGCTGAAAATTATTTCCTCTCTGCGCAAGACTAACATCCTTTTGTAGTATCTGAGCATTGCAGTACATGAAAAACTACCTTCGCTATTTCATGGCACCCTCTCAGGGTTTTCCACACCCATAAACTCTGCACAATCATAAGGTTTAAACCCTGCAAGCTTTCCGAGCTCGTGTACAGCTTCTATGTCATGCTCCAGCCTTGCAACTATCTCCATTATAAGGGATGCCAAGGCGTCCATTGGAAGTGCCTCGGAAAATTATAACACATATATGTCTTTCATGGAAAGACAACTGGTGGTTGATACAGTACATTTTCTTTCATATTCTATGTCATGTCTTCTAGCCGGAGATTCCAGCTCTTCTGAGAACAGTTCAAAGCTCGATTGGTGTTCGTCTTTAACATAAATGAGTTTGTGCTTGACATCTTTGAATATCTGTATAGGTTGATGATCCAGGTCTTATTCAGTTTGAGTGGGATTTACATTGAGATTTATGGTCTTTGCAATTGAAATACATTGATTTTTTCATCAGAATGGCTAGGTGGAGTGGAACATTTTCGACTGACGACAGAATGTCGTTTTGAGTTTTTGTACTGCATTAGCTCTCCATTAGGATTTGTGAGGGAGGGCATTGCTCCATGCATCTTATGCTTTCTGCTAGTTGTCGCAGGACATGGGCTACCTAGGAGCCCACTTTGGTGAATGCTTTCTCGATTGCCGCTATGGTAAAGTGAGATGCCTGAAGCATAAATGGGGATGGGACATTATTAAAGTCTAGACTCAAGATGGATAAAGAATATTTGAGGCCTATATCATTTAGTATTCGTAGTTGTTGCAGTACGTTTTTTAACTTGTATTTGGCAGGGATAGCCTGATTTAGAGATGAATTTGCAACATTCATGATTTGTCTTTCTGTTTTCATAATGGAATTCAGGAAAATACTAGATAGTCTTGTGCCGATGCCAGGATCCCCTTCATGATTTTAGATCTTTTCATGGGATATGATACTTTGAATATCCATAATGACACTTGCTGAAATATACATCGATGCTTGCTTAAGATTGCTCATATTATTGATTGGGCTGGAACTAAAACAACACTGTCCATTCTCACTATTGATTCTTTTACTGTATTTTCTCTTTTGACCTAGCAAAGCTTGGGGTTCAAATATTTTTCTTGATACCCAAGTTCTCACCGTGGCTGAAAAGGTTTGCATGGATTATTATGTCACCATTGATTCTTTTACTATATTTTCTCTTTTGACCTAACAAAGCTTGGGGTTCAAATATTTTTCTTGATACCCAAGTTCTCACCGTAGCTGAAAAGGTTTGCATGGATTATTATGTCAGCCAGGTTTCTGATATGATTTCTTTTGCAGTTTTAAACATGTGTTGGTTTGTTATATTAGATAATAGCTCTGTGCAGGTGCTAAAACATATGCAGATTAGCAGTGGAATGAGCAGATGAAACCCTTCTGACAGGTTAAACAGTGAGCAGAGATGGCAGAGGAGTTACTCTGAGCAGGGCAGACGTGCCTAAATTTGTCTCGGATACCATGTCAGGCCAGATGAGATAACTCCCAAAGCTCTGATAATTTTTCCATTAACCAAACACTCATATATATACAATGATGTCGTCACCTTACTTCCAAGGTCCAATGTCTCTACCTATTTGTTTCGTATTTTCATATTCACATAATTATAAAATATTTACAATTTCACCCAATCCCTAATGATTAGGTCTCTAACAATTTTCAATTCAAAGTGGACCAATTGTTCCTGATTTTTAGGTAGGCCTTTTCCTTCATGCTGGTCCATGTCATCCCCCATATCTCAAATCATTGAAGTTTGAATGTTGGATTATTGTTTTGGAAGAACTGTGTTTCCAATTCCAGAATTTAGCTTGCCAACTTTGCCTCAAATGCATGATATGAATTTCACCATTTCACTGTTGTTTTTGAAAGTGGGTTGTGTACTTTTTGCTTGGGTATTTGTAGTCGTGTTTCATTCTGAGTGTATGCCAATGCAACATTCTTAGTATTGGTTGTTTTCTCTTCCTAAAAAGGTTACGGGCTTCATCTTTACTGTTATATGTTGTGATTTCTCTGGTGGACAGTTTTTTATTATGTAATTGCATGGAAGAGATATTGATCTCATATCTTGTAAATTGTTTGCTTTAGAACACTCTTTTGCCTCTTTGTTTTTGATCGAGTCTATCAAATTTGAAGTGTTTATTTTGAGAAAATTTTGTGCGACTTTTTTCCATACTGAAACAACACATCCTCGAGTAGTCACAAATATAGGAGTACGGGTTTGACTTACCATTCTATTTATAGGTTATTACAAGATACCAATGACAGATCTGATAGGCCTGCAAGGAGGACTGAGTTATAGGGATGAGATGCGGTTATGAATTTCTTCGTTGTCATCCTTGGAGAGTGATATTGGTTCAGCTGTAACACCAAGTTTTGCAACCTTGAACAGAGCATTGACTGAGTTATACAGATGAGAAGTCATTATGAATTTCGAATTTGAATAATTTGAATCTAGATCCTATAGCATGGGTATACTTGGCATCTTGACTTGATGCCCTTGAATGTCCAACACCAATGTCCATAACCTGTGCCTGTGGAAGTGGCTGCAAACAAGCCATGATTAGTTCCGTCCACGATAGAAGTGGGAGCATCACTACATATATCAAAATTAGGTTTTAGGCTAGTTGTAGGGCTTTTTTTTATAATTAAGTTCTGGGAGGAGCTGCACCAGTGCAAAACCAGTCAAACGGCTGGTTTTAATTGATTTTGTATTTTACCAGCCAGATCTGACCAATTTTGACCAGTTCAGAATAATACCTGTCAATTCTGCTTTTGAGAGGTTGGTTCTGACTGGAAGCCTCCCAAAACCAATCTTTCCATCTGATTCTACCAGTTCTGGTAACATTAGTTTGTGTGCAGATCTCAAAAGCACAATGAAGAATATACCATGTTAACAAGATTTTGTTTCCGAAACAAAATTGTCATTATTTATCAGTAATCTTTTGTTGATAAACTCGTAGCCAGTCTTTGTTGGCAAACTGTTGCCTCTTTTTTCTCTATGTTATTGGAGTTCATGTACTCTAGGTACTAAGGAGATGCTTTCTATTTGTCTCCTTAGTGTCAATTGCGAATTTCTTACAGCAGAACAGCAGAGCTTATCCAGTCTGAATTTTTAACTGTGAAACTCAAAATTATATTTATGATAATTAAGTTCTCTTTTTTTTTTGGTAAGGTTAAGTTCTATTCATATATCAAGATAATGCAAAATATTTGGTTTTGGTTTTCCCTGGTATGCCACTTGGGAAACCATACGAATGACAAAACCATAATTAATTTAGATTACCTTGGCAGAAAGGGTTGTTGCAGCTAATTGTTTTCTTAGGCCATAGATTGGGCCTTATAGGACAAATTGTTGTGCTTTACGCTTTTACTATGGATTGGCACCATAAGAGACTAAGATGACAGGAATTTTTTTATTGTGGCCCTAATAGTTAGGTTGGGTCTTAGTATACTTGGCCTTTTTATAAAGTCATTCTTGTAACTATGGATTTGTTGTTAAATATGTAGGAATGATATACATGTCTTTTTTAGACAACATTCCTTGTTGGAACATGTAGGACCTGGAATGAATTCCACAACTATGAATTCCTGCTCTTCAAAGGCCAAAGAGATTCCTCCTATAGCTATCCCATTGGAATCTAGAAATCATGTCCAACAAACTGAGCCAGACAAGGTCACAACCTCTAATCCTTCACCACTCGCATCCACACCCAATTCAAAGAACTGCTTCTGTTCACCAACCTCTCACGCTGGATCATTCTGCTGCCACCTACATCGGTCCTTGCAAAAACAGTGGAGTATAGGCAGTAACAGGCTGCCATCACCTCCTTCTGAGGAAGAATGAGTCTCTTCCACAGTGACAATTACAAAAACAGTTGAAGAAAATTGGCTTTCACGAAGAATATCTAAATGTTGTTTCATGTCTACTAAATATATATAAGCAACTTTATTATATGTCTTGACTGAGTTGTTTAATCTGAATACTTTCCTCCTCATTCTACTACTCAACCAAATCTCCTGACCCAAAAAAACTGGATTTGGATTGTACCTAATACACAAATAAACCCCCAAAAAAACTGGATTTGGATTGTACCTAATATACAAATAAACCCCAAAAAGAAATCTATGTATGCAGGTTTTATTTTAAGAATACTAAGGTAAAATGTCTGCCTGAAATTCATTTTTGTGAAGATTACATCTTCTCAGGACTGGTACACACTCTTTGTTTAATATTTATTAGCAAAATCAAAAGAAGTGGAAACAAAATTTTCAAAATCACTTTTAAACTACAGGGATTACCGGTATTCATCTTCTTTAAGATATTCTACCAATACAAGAGACTTTTACCTGTTGAGGCCACAAACATAGAACCTTGATCATTTATGGGCTATATGCTCCAAATTAATACTAAACAATAGATTGACTCACTTGAAAAAGGTTTTCATTTGGTAAGTTAAAGCCTATAACTTATTTTAACAGTGTGGAAGATTCACAAAATACTGACATATGCATACGTTGTTTTTAACTTGTTGGAGACTTTTATTCAAAAGCTTATTGGGTTGGAGTAATTGTCACATTCATTTTATTGAGAATCAATTATGTAGATTGTTCCATAAAGCTTCAAAAAAATTGATTACAAAACTCAGGGTTTTCATTTCTTTTAATTTGTATGAATTTATGGTAGGAGTTTAATCAACAGGCAACAGGCTTGATTCCTTCTGTTCCAACTTTCCAAACCCCCCCAAATGACGAGATTGAAAATTTATTGTTTCCCCATGTGTATGTGTTTTAAGTAAAACACTAATTGAAGGCAGTTATTATTTGGCAGGGCTATGGATTGACAGAGTCTAGCGGGTCAATATCATTCACTGAAACAGATGAAGAAAGCAGACATTACGGAACGACAGGCTTGCTTGCAGCTAATGTTGAAGCTAAAGTGGTGGGCACAGCCAGTGGAAAAGCTATGCCTCCTAACCATAAGGGCGAGCTCTGGTTACGGGGACCTGCAATCATGAAAGGTGTGATCATCTCATCTTTTCCTAGGCATGAGAATTTTTAACAAATTTGTAGGCATTTTTATATTGTAGTCCTTTTTCAAATGTTTTGAATTTGAGAGACTGATTTGAATAGCACCCCTATTCACCTGGACCACTAACTGGTTTGATTTGTTGGATTTACCACTTATTGAGCTAATAAATATTTTTGAAGTTTTATCTAGCTTGTAACACACAGTTTCTCTGCAACATTAGTTGATGCCCCTACTCCTTTACGCATTGATCCAAAGATAATTGCATACATGTTACTTATTGAAGCATGCAACTCTCTGTCTTTTGGGTTTGTATGGTAGGTATCCTGATGATGAAGCAGGTGAAATACCAATGGCATTTATTGTGAGGAAGTCTGACAGCAATCTCTCCGAAGAAGATGTAAATTTTTTTGTTGCAAATCAGGTAAATGAAACACTGAGATATTTAGTTTGTGAACTTGCCTGCTCTCAACCTAAAACTTTGGTTTCTTTTGTTGGAGATCTGCTAATTTCCAAGCAAAAATATCTTTTGTGTGCAGGTTTCGCCATACAAGAGGATATGTCGTGTAGCATTTGTCAATCAATTCCCAAGTCCCCCACCGGAAAAATCTTAAGAAAAGATTTGATTCATGAGGCTCTGTCCACCTCCAGATTGTGACTCCCACAGAACAACCTTTAATATTTGTGAAGCAATCATCTGCTAGTTTTTTATTTGAAGTTTGAACAACATTTTTTTATTCAAACAACGTATTTTAAAAGTGTGTCTAGCTGGTATAATCTCACAATGTTGGTTATAAGCATCGATCAATTTGTTTGATCTTTTGTGCCACTCAGGGTATAATGTTGTAATTGACTTCCTTGGCAGTTTAAGGTATAGATAATGGAAGAAAACTAAACATTTTATTATCATTTCCCTTTGCTTTATCATACCTGCTTTTGTCATTTGTCTACAGAACAACTAAACATATCTACATTCTCTGTTTACATCAAGTCTTGGATATGTTCATCATTAATTTTAGCATCATGTTGACAGATGAAACTTGCAGCACCCAGAGAGATCATTTCTCTGGTTGGTGTGCAGAACTTATAACACTTTGATCCTACTTGTGGTATTACAATCAAATACTCATGGAAATAGAGAAAGTTATGAAGTTATGAATCTAGGCTTGTTTTCATTTTATGAAAAGTTGATTTTTATTGTGAGTTCGTGACATTCATGAGGATTCAAACATTACTCTACAATTGTTAGATAGCCACCTTATTCAGTTATGCGGAAAAGAGGAAAGGAGTCAACTGGTATGACACATGATCCGCTGGCAACTGTTGTAGAGAAAACACAATTTCTAGAAGAATCATCTGATCACAAGCTTGTCTTGGAACATTTGACTTGGGTTTGTCATATAATCCCAATCACCTTTATTATAATTCATTTGAATTTGGTTGGCTTCGTTTCCTTTTGTGTCTATACTTGTGGTTTTGTATTGAGGTTGAGATTATTTGGGTTCGCTGTCAGTGTTTTTCACTTCTGAGAATGCTTTGTTTTTGTTTTGCTCTAATTATGTGTTGAACATTTTTAAAAAATCAATGCTTCTTATACAATTTCAAGGACTGTCATAACTCCTCACATAGTTCTTTAAAGGGTGCTAGCTCATTGGAAGAGCACCTGCCATGCAGGAGGTTGGTGGTTCGATTCCACTGCACCCTAACATGAATTATTCAATGATATTGTTGATTTTTTTAATTAAATATTTTTATATTGATTTATTTTAATGGTGAGATATTTTTCTGGAGTCATTGTTTTATATTGTCTCTAGAAAGACAATAGATAGGATTAAAGACATTGTCTCCATAAAGACAAATATGTCTTTAATTCCAACTATTGTCTTTGGAGAGACAAAAATGAAATTGTCTCAAGTTGAGACAATTTACCCAAAAATTGTCTTAAAACCCCTTTTTGTGTTGTAGTGCAACTATTGTCTCTGGAGAGACAAAAATGCTTGTGTTATATATTGTCTTTATAGAGACGATATTCTAAGACGATTTAATTTTAAGACAATTTAATTTGAGACACCCGCTTAAAGACAATATTTAAGACAATACACAAGTTTTCTTTTGTCTCAAATTAAGACAATTTACCCAAAAATTGTCTTAAATATTGTCTTAAAACCCCCCTTTATGTTGTAGTGTAAGAACCAAGGTCTTCTATGAAGAACCATGTTCTCCATTAAAAAAATTTGGGTTCTTTTGTTTTGATGAGTACGACGAACTGTGATAATGGGTACCTGGAACCCAAAATCGTGTTCTTTAGGGTTCTTTTTAGTTTTTATTTTTAAAATTTTAATTTATTTAATGGGCTTCCCCTAATATTATAGGTAGGAATTTGGAGTACTTATGCCTTTGTCCATTCAGTAAAGTGAAATAGGTTGAGCTCAAAGAAGGCAGAGAACTTAGTGTACATTCATAGCACACTTTGTCTCATATCTTGAAAAGACCTTAGGTACAAGGAGGGTCCTTTGAAGAGATGAGACCAATACACAGATAATGTTATGTGTGTGGGCGAGGAGATACAACTAGATGGCCTTATTGAGCTAGCTCCAGTTGCTATGGATGAATAGGAGCCTCAAGATGAGAGTGATTCCTACTCGAAGAACATGCTAACTAAAGATCTAAGTGATGTTGATGACATGGATGCTAATGACATGGCTTGAGGAATCCATTGTTCACTATTAGCTATTTTTATTTTAGTATTTTAAAATTTTCTTGTTAACGTTTAAAGATGACTTAAGGCAAATTTTGAATGTACTATAACAATGGACATATATCATGATACTTATTAATATGTAAGCTACAATTTACACTTATATCAAACTAGAAATTTTAAAATTGCAATGTAAATATTGAATGTTCAATAATATACATATTTAAATCTTTAAAATTTAAATCATATATATATATATATATATATTTTTTTTTTTGTTGAAAAATATACAAATTCATATAATATTTATAATTTATAAAATATAACATGTATATAATATATATACAAATCATAATATACCTTGAGCCCATGCATCTTTTAAAAAATAACGTCCAAACCCTCTTAACCACACACATATATATATAAAATAATGATATATCTTTCTGAAAATCTAAACTTATATAATTTAATTTAATGTTTCATCACTACATTACACAATCAGAAAGATGCAGCCACTCCCATTCACTATACTGCAATATCAATGTTATTTTTAATTATATATGTTATTTTGCTCGCATAGTTTGTGTGAGAAAATGGAAGAAGTGTTGATTGGAGATCAAATTTGGGACTTAAAATCAGATCACAAGCCAATCTATTTAAGTCTCTCTTGGACCGGAAAAAAGCAATTGGGGTCGAAAAATCAATGTGTTCAACAAAATCCCCCAAAGGGCATAATTCTTTTGAATCCAGCGAATTGTAATACCTTCAAAATAATGCTAGAGAGGCTCTTCAAGAAGGAGGAAATCCCATCTCATGGCCTTCATAGTCACAGATTAACACATTTAATTCAAAGCGCACTTGCTGAGTGCAAAAGAGCAAAAATTAAGAAGTCCGAAAAAAATTGCTTTCCGGTTAATGCTTGGTTTGACGAAGAATGCAAAAAGGCAAGGAGAAGGTGGAAGGAATCAGACACGGATAACATAAAGCTCAAAGCTTACAAACAGTTAGTAAAAAAGAAAAAAACCGATTTTATGGTGTCAAGGAGAGAAGAACTAATCTTCCTCGGGAAAAATAACCCCAAATTATTTTGGAAGGAGCTCCAAGCGAAAAAGGTGCAAACTGAAAACAACATTACAGCTTCTAAATGGTTTGACTATGCAAGACAACTTTATGAGTAGGATCCCAAGGTTGACCCTCCTCCCTTGGTCAACACAGACACAGAACTCTTCACGGTGCAAGAGGTAGAGATGGGTATCAAGAAGTTGGGCGCTGGAAAAGCAAAAGACTTAGATGAACTCCAAGCAGAGTATCTAAAGTGGGGCTTAAAATTTCTTTCACCTCACATCACAAAATTTTCAACAACATCTTACAGCACGGGTTCCCCACAGATTGGACAACTAGTATGGCAATACCTCTTTTCAAGAGTGGTGACGTCAATAATCCTTCCAATTATAGAACCATAATGATAAACCCCTTGTTTGCAAAGTTATTTGGAAGCATGTTGGAAAAGAAAATTAGCAAGTGGGCAGAAGAAAGAAATAAACGTGCTAAAGGGCAAGCAGGTTTTAGACCTAAACATTCCACAGTTGATCATTGCATAACTTTAAGGCACATCATTGAAAAAGGTTGGGAAAATAAGGAAGAAGTTTTTTGTTGCTTTGTTGATTTCAGAAAAGCCTTTGACACGGTTCCTAGGGATAAGCTTTGGGGCAGAATGGAGGAACTCGGGGTTCCCAAACATCTGAGAGCAGCTGTGCATAGGTTGTACGAAGAGGTGAAAGTCAAAATCAGAACTTCAGCTGGCACTTCTGAAAGTTTTAGAAGTGATATCGGGGTCAAGCAAGGTTGCCCATTGTCTCCTACCCTTTTTGGGTTATATATTGACAAGCTTGAAGAGTGGCTAAATTCGCAAGGGGGTGACGGTATCCATTTGGGAAAGTTCGTTATCAGGCTTCTTTTGTACGCAGATGACCTTATATTGATTGCTAATTCGGCTCTTGGTTTGCAAGAGCATTTACATTCCCTTGAGCATTTTTGTAAAAGGGTTGGGATGCAAGTCAATATTAGCAAAACGAAAGTAGTGGTTTTCTCTAACAAAAGAAAGCATAACCAACACAAGTTCTATTTTGGAGGCAGCATTTTGGAAGAAGTTGCAGATTACAAATACCTCGGAATTGACTTCAACAAAAATTTAAGTTGGGATGGTTGTAGAAAGAAATGAACTTTAGGGGGTTGGAAAGCATTTTATGCTCTTCAAAACAGGTGTAGAGAGGCAGAGCTGTGGGACTGGAAAACCACCCTAACTCTTTTTGGGCTTCTAGTGATTCTGGTGATTCTTTACGGTTGTGAACTATGGGCCAGCAACACAACCAAGATGCAGTGGAAACAAATTGAGAAAATTCAGAAACGTTTGATTACAAACAAATTCAAAATTAAAAGTGCAGTTCCTTATGCTATCCTGTTAAGTGAAACAGGGGCTGCTCCTATTGAAGCAATTGCTATGGTGAGAGTCATAAGGTATCTGGAAAAAATTGAGCAAATGGAAGAGGATAGATGGCCTAAGGTTGTGTTTAGTGACAGATTGTGTAAAAGACAGAAGATTTGGATGCGGCAAAATAACAAATGGTTTAGTAAATGGGGTATTTGCTTGAGCATGTGTCCTACAAACAGTGAAGAGATAAAAACTTTTGTTATGGATAAATTCCATAAACATACTTGGAAGAAAGAGCTAGAGAGAAAGAAGAAGTACTACATAGAAGAGTTTAACCCCACACATAACCACCAACAAAAGGCATACATAGGGGCTGATATTTCTTGGAGATCTAAAATTCTTATTGCTCAATTAAGGACTAATTCTCATCAACTCCGTTGTGAAACAGGGCGCTGGAAAAGGCCAAAAGAAATGGGGGAAGAAAGAGTATGTATTTTTTGCTCCTCCGGAAAAGTGGAAACAGAAAAACATTTCATTCTAGAATGTGAGGCCTTCAAGGACACCAGAGAAAACTATGCAGGTATTCTGGTAGCTAATTCTTGGGATAATCTATTCAGCGAAGAGTTTGTCGATAAGCTAGGAGTGCTCATTGTAAAACTTCACAGGAAAAGGGCCGAATACAAGAGTCAGATAGAGAAGCAATCTGTCCCATAGGCTATTTTTAGCCTCGTGGACATTAAAAATTCTTTCTTTCTTTCTTTCTTTCTATGTCAAGTAGTAGCAGCAAATACTTGCTGCAGGCCGTCAGATTTCAAGCCTGCATGCTGATCGACTGATTTCCACTTGGACAGCGATTCCGAATTTCAATAGGTGAGATAATCCATGGGCATTTAAATCATGATGGCACCACTCTTCCACACCGAAACTTAAAGTGAAACGTGGCTGCTGCCGCAACTTCTGAGTCTTTCACCTCCTTAATTCTTTTAACCAAAACACTGCCACCATACCATTGTGCTTTTGGTTCTGATATGTTATGATTTCACAGGCATTTATTTGCCGTTCGACTCCCCAATTGCATAGTACTAACCGCTATACCTATTTTCCAGTCGCGTAGTCTAAAAAGGTCGCGTTTTCAGATAGAATTGGGTTTTCTGATAAAGATTTGCCCAAAATCTTGTTTACAGTTGTTAAACTTTAATATTTTGAGTGCTTTAAGGGTTTTTGATAGTGCTGTATCTATTTCCAGCATCAAAAATAGATTCTAAACACTCCAAGCACAAATTTTTTGAAATTTTAGTTAACCGAATTCCGACAATTTTTTGCCGTCAGGACTATTTTGCGGCTCGATAAACAACTTCTTTCAAAATTTATAGAACCATTAATGCTGGGTAGTTGTATATACCCACCAGTTAAATTCGGGATATACAGCCACATCGTATTAATAGTTTTAGATCAGGAAATATTGGTTCCCTGATAAACCTGCCACGTTTTTGTCAAGAAAATAATATAAATTCTGGTGATGAAATTTTTGAAAATCTAACACTTTCCAATCAATTAACTATTTAAACACTTTCGCATTAATTTCTTGAAATTTTTTTTTTTTTTCAATCGAATTTCGGGAAAAGAAAATTTACCAACCAAAAAATTAACAATCCACACACAATTGTGGTAAGTTAAACAACGCTCTTTCCAAAAAAAATATTGGCAAATTAGGAAATCGCTAGCTATGGGGGCAGATGGAGCAGGCAAATTGTGCTTTATTCACCTATTGTCAGAATCAGATTGACGGATGGCCTGCCAGCGATCAGTACATATAATGCGCAGAAGGGTAATCTGTGAGATGATGTGAATTGATATGAAGGACAGGGCAATTTTTCATCTGCAGCATTATTTTGAGATGATGATGACGTAACGGTACTAGCCCATGGGTTATAATCATTGACAAGCAATACAATTCAATCGTCCCATTTTGAATGTTATAATTGGCACTTAACTAATTGCAACCATAGAAATTGAAATGCATGTACTTCTTCTTGATATATTTGAAGTTGTTTTATCATTGGTTAATTCAAGAATTCGCTGCTCTAGAAGTTTATTCTAGAATTTCCACCCTCCCACCTCTACGCTCCTCCTCACACATCCTGCCAACGCATCGAACCACAGCGCATACGCTCCTCATACTATAATTCGACGGATTTTGATAGGAAGCCTCTGAAATCCGATCAGCTTGTTGTGTTTACGGGAGCCTAGTTGAGAGACTGTTTTTGGTGAACTCCAACCATAGAAATTTTGAGCCATTAATGCTGAAATTGAAATTTATATGGAAGACTTCATGGAAACGCCTGTGGCATGCACAGCATGTGTGCAAAAATGTATTACATTATCTCACATGCCTTTGGATTGGGGTGGCTCATCCTTTTTCAAAATCATGGAGCCCAAGTCTTCTTCCAATTTGGTGGGTGAAGTATTATATTACTCTTGTAGTTAGTGAAAACATATTTCAAAATTTTGTAAAATGCTTTGTATTAAGTTTGCTAAAGATAATAGCTGTGTTTTGTGGCAACCCAGATTTAAAGGTGCTTATGTAGAAATAACTATTTTTCCAATGTATTTTGTTTATTGCAGGAGATTCCCACTGATTATGCTGAGAGAATGCAACGTGGAACTTATGAAGATGCAATACTACAGGGCCCAAGTGGGCATTTGTGGCATGTGAGCTTGTGTTATGCTAAAACGTGGGCAATTTTCACAAATGGTTGGGAAAGTTTTGTTTCTGAGCAGTTTATTGAAGTTGGAGATATTTTAGTTTTTAGACATGTTGGAAATGTACATTTTGCTGTGAAAATATTTGGGCCAAGTGGTTGTGAGAAGCAAAGTGCCATCTCTTTTCAAAACTACACCTCTTCTTCTTTCAGAGTAAGAAACTTGAACCTCTCCACAACCTGCAACAAGAAAAGATGCCAACATAGTGAAAATTCTACAACAACAGCCTCTGTTTCTGTCTCCATGGATACAAAGCCAAATAGAAATGGAGACATTGCAGCTAAAGATTTGAAAATGGGTTACCCTCTCCCAGGTAAGTAGATATATCCAAGCTGAAAGTTATCAAGATTTTTTTTTTTTGTATCTTATTGTTTATCTCACATGCATATCTATTTATTTTGTTTAGGTCACGAAGGAACTGATTATGGCCAGTCTACTTTGTTGAAGAATCTACTTGAATTTTCTTTGGTTCTACCCAAGGGTGCAGTTACTAACAGATACAGAATTGTAAGCTCCCTCCAACCCTCATTAAATTGCAGGTGAAGAATAAACCCCACACAAACCAAGTGATCTACACCTCATGAATATATATCTCTTTTTTAAATAATACAAGACCTTTCAAATTCAAAACTAAAATAATAAATAACAATAGAATTGTGAAAAAAAATAGATGAACATGTCATATAGTTGAACCTAAACTAGAGAACTACTTTCCTTTCCTCTAAACCACTTGAAGGGCACCTAATTGACATCTTTATGCTATGATATAAACATGTTTATCCGTTTAAATTCTCATGTGTTTATTTCGGCTTTGATTTAGACATTTTTTTTATCCTACCAATCCATTCTTTTCATATTTTTGTGCCTTCAAAAGTTTTTTTTTCCATATTTTTCTGCCTTTCAAAATTTAGGCTGCGTAACCCTTTGGTTATTGTTATATAATGTACTCGCATTTTCCTGTCCATTCCGTAGTTTTTGCTGGTCACTTAGAAACCACTAATTTAGAAATCCCGAGTTTTGAAACAATTTAATGGATTTCTTTATGATACATTGCAGAATGTTCCAAAAGCATTTGTTGATCTTTGGATGCGGAAAGAAAAGGTGAAAGGATTGTTTAAATTAAGACTTCTGTATGGGAAGGAAAGGTGGGAGGTTCCGTTTAGATTGTTCGTGGACTCTTCTGAATGTTCGTGGAAAGCCTTTGCTGTTAGCAATGGGCTGCAGGAAGGAGACAAATGTGTTTTTAAGCTGGTTGGTGAGTTACAGTACCTATTTGAGTTCCAGGTCCATGTCATTAAGCAGTACAAAGGCTATGATGCCACATGACAAGAAGATGTGTGGTAATGGAAGTCACATTCCAGTACTTCAGGTTGCTTGTACTAGAGGACGTAAACAAAAATCCAAAATTGAAGTTATCGATCAGGACTAGACCGTTTGAAAAATTTTCTTAATGTTCTTGGAGTCTTCATGTTGGTTTTGAAAGTAATCTGTTTTAAGTGTGCTTATAAATGAGAATTATATTGTATCACCAATTTAATTCAAGGTTAGGTTGGTTTCCTCTGCTTCTGTCCATTTTTGTTTTGGACAATTAGATTGCCGTAGTCTAATTAATTTTGGGCAATTTTGGACAATTAGTTTTACTACCGTTATCTTTTTGATAAATGAAATCCCATGAAATCCCTCATATGTTTGTATGTTTATCAATGATTTGTCATGCATATTATGCCACTCTATGTTGTTGTTGCTTATGATGAATAATCATTTTTGTCTATTTGCACATATTGTATTTGGATAGATGTTTTTATTTTTTAATCAAAATATCTTTAGAAATGGACTAATATTATGCCACTCTATGTTGCTTATGCTGAATAATCAGTTTTGTTTATTTGCAGATATTGTATTTGGATAGAATTTTTTTATTTTTTAACTGTCTTTAGAAATGGGCTAATGATATGATTCATGTGGTTATGGTGATAATGCTTATTGTTCATAAACAATCTACTTAAAAGTTTTTTGGGTTTTAGGTGAGATAATGCATGGGCACCACTCTTCCAACGGACATCGATTCCGACTTTCAATAGGTGAGATAATACATGGGCATTTAAATCATGGCGGCACCACTCTTCCAACACTGAAACTGAAAGTGAAACTTGGCTGCTGCCGCAACCCTCCGAGTCTTTCAACTCCTTTTTTTTCATACTTCTTTTAGCCAAAACACTGCCACACAACTGTGCTTTTGGTTCTGATCCAAGTAGTTTGTCTAGGCAATGGAATGGTTGGTTTTTTTTTTTTTTGAATTCCGTAGGACCTGACTTGTCTATTAGATTGAGCAAGTTGTTAAATATATACAACAAAAATATGCGCCTCAATCTGCCCAAAGGAAATCAGGTTTGTTGGCCATTTTAGAAAGTTAAAAGCTAACCAAAATCGGTACTATTTTAGTCTCTCAGTAGCGGCATGTACTACTCGGCTATGTCCATAATATTTACAAATGAAACTACAGTGATAAGTTCGATTGACTAAAAACATACAAAAAACTAGAAAACCAAACAGCGCCTATCCATCCGAAGAATCCACTGGTGCTGGGTCTTTCGCTGAGGACCCATGCATCTCCACCCACTGCATCACTCACAACTGCTCCTCAATTCGTCCAATTCTGGCATTCTGATGCATTTGAGTCTTTGTCATTGAGCTCATGTCCTGCTTTATATGATGAAGGTCAAAGAGAATGGAAGTATGAACTCCCTGGTCCTTCATACTCATCAGGGCTTTAGCGAGAACACACTTAAACTTCCAATACATTTTAACAGATTGTTGAAAAAGAGAGATCCTGCCTCGAGTACTACCAAGGTCAGTGAGAAAATCCATCATATCTCGCTGATGTTGAGCCTCAACCTCATCAGCGGAACTCTGCTTCTCCCAACTTTGTACCATTTGTTGAATATGCGGAGGGGTATTAACTGTATATGTGTGGGCCAGACTGTCGATAATCTGGTCATTAGTTTTCCGGCCCCTCTTGCTGGGCCTCGGAGAGACATTGGATGGAGCAGTCGGCGCTTTCTGCTTGCGTCCGGAAGTTCTGGGTTTTGTCATGGTGACACCAGAGAAGCCTGCTAAATATAACGAGAGAAACAAAGGATATCGGTAAGGACGGAAAACAAAAACATGCACAACAGTAGGAGCGGTCAGCAGCATGCTAGCAGAGCGCAATGATCCAACCCATTGGGAGTATAAGGCAAAGACCCCGGCGAAAACCAGAGAACAAGGCAGAAGTGACAAAAAACCATTGCGCCTGCCCAACATATAAGAACAATTGGCATACTTCTGTCGAGGCATATGTAAACCCGCAAGACCAGTAGAACAGAAGACAAACCCCATGTGTTGAGAATGCGGACAAGTATAATGAATAGCGAAGATAGGGGTTCGAGGCCAAAAATAGAGAAAACCCTGACACTGAAAGCATTGCATAATTGAGATAAGCCACCCAGAACAATCATCAAAGCGCAGGCAGCAATATGATGAAACATGACAAATGAAGCCAACATAAAACGCCTGACGAACCCGAAGCGTGAGACAAAGACAGGCAGGGGGACTTCTAAAACAAGGTTCAACCTCCATATCAGCGTGAAAATTGCAGAAAGGCATAAGGATACCCGAACCCTTGTCGTTGGAGAGTTGCAGTGCAGATAGCAAAGAAGAACCAAAGTTTATATTGAAGAAGAGAGACATAACATACCAAAACCCGGTTCTATTGAGCTGGAGAGGTGAAAATCCACTGAACTGCCACAGTATCCAACTCCGAACGCGACTGTGAGAACCACCGACCCTAGTCGAAATGGAGGTAATACACAATGGAGGAATGCAAGAAAACATAAACCCTGAGAGCCAAATACCGTGAAGGAGCGTCGCATCAACAAATGGGGGCAGCATTACCAAAAATCGGGTTCGCATGCAAAGAGTCGGTGCCTTGAGTGGGAAACTGACAGCCAGCTTAGACCTTAAATGCCGCTGACAGCCAAATCACTGACCCGCTATCTATCATCGAAGTGGCACCCCGATCGGGGGGAAATGGCTTAGAATTTGGTAAAGATTCTGAAAAAATCTGTCAAAGATTTTATCAGAATCTTATTTACAGTTGTTAAACTTTAGTATTTTAAGCGCCCTAAATTTTTTTGATAGTGTTGAATCTATTTCCATCATAAAAAATGGATTCCAAACACTCCAACTACTTGATTTTTTAAATTTTAGTTAACCAAATTCCATCGAAAAACTGCCATCTAGACTATTCCATTAGACTATTCCATTGTCTAGATAAACAACTCCTTTCTGATCTCTATGATCTCTGTGATGATTTCACAGACATTTATTTGCGACCGGACTCCCCAATTGGATAGTTTCAACGAACCATTAATGCTGTGAGGTTGTATATGATGACGAGTTAGATTTAAATAAATTTAAATTTAACGGTGAGTCCCCAATTGGATAGTTTCAACGAACCATTAATGCTGTGAGGTTGTATATGATGACGAGTTAGATTTAAATAAATTTAAATTTAACGGTGAGTCGGTAAAAACATTAATAGTTCTAAATCAAGAAATATTGGCTCCCAGTTTAAACATGCCAGAAAATAATATAAATTGAAAGTGTCTTTCGCTCGACGAAATGAAGTTCTCCTCAGGCGACTCCCTCCCTCTGGTGATGGGACAATTCCGGCCATACCTCCCGCCGGCATTCCGTTTCCGTCGTATCGGTTGGTAGGCCCGTTTCGAACTAATTCTCCTCAGCTCCGCCTCCCCTCCGTTCTGCGTTTAAAATTTAAATTAGACCCGGAATGTTTCACGCCCATTTTTATTTCCGGTTGGGTTTTCTATTTTTCTGGTGTTTACCCAATCGATGCAGCAATCCAGCCTAAAACTCCTCCACATCCAGAAAAATACGGAAAGTTTAGAGCATGTCATGACACCTCTGTTATTACAGTCCACATAATTTGAGCAGTTAGTAGGTTGGGTGGACCGAGAAATTGAGCCTGCAATCCATTAGAGAAAAGGAAACCCTTCTCATGGGTAACCCGTTGAAATATCTCCAGAAATATGCTAAAACAATGGCACACTTAGAGGAGCAGAAAACATGATATCAGACAGCTATAGAATGCACACGCTCAAAGAAGCACTTCAAGGTATCCTCAGATTTTCATAAAAATTGGGTCAGAAATCGTGGATTCAGCATTAGAAAATCTTGAAACAGTCTTCATGTCCATTCTAGTGGAACAGAAATAGAAGGGGATTTCTTCCTGTTGTGGACATGGAGGATGTGGGTTTATTGTGAATGATTGCAGAGATTTTGGAGAGTTTTTTCAGAGTTAAAAATTGCTTGAAGATTGATGGTTCGATTAGGATTGAGAGCATGAGAGCATGGAAACTGATTATCTGAGATATAATTCTTCATCATCTATTGATAAGCTTGAGTGGACTGCTCTAGAAGACCATGTGGCAGAATGGTTGGAGGCGTTAAGGAAGGCAGTGAAGGTCTTGGTTTCTTCAGAGAGAAAGCTCTGCAACAGGATCTTTAAGACATTTGATATGGGATTGTGGACCAATTTCTTTCAGAAACTGGTTTTAGGAAGCGGCATGAAAGCACTGATAGAGTTTGGAGAGGCCGTTGCCATGAGCCAGAGAGAGCCTCAGAAGCTGTTCAAGTTGTTGGTCATGGTTGAAGGATTGGAGACATTGAAGGAGGACTTCAGGGTGTTTTTTGAAGGCCCGGATGCCTGGAGATCAGGCTTCGGTTGAGCGAAATGGAGAAGCACTTTGTGTACAGTGCTTCTCCATCCACATTTCAAATTTTTCAGCAGTAATGCATTTGACTGATGACACAGAGTGAATAGAACATTGGACTTCCTTAATGTAAAACTGCAACATGAAAATTGAATTTGAATCACTTGGCTTAATTGGGAAAAAATATCACTTTGAACACAAGCAGCAACCGCAAAGCATTAAATGATTTGCATACTTGGATGTAGTTCATTGGATGTATAGTTTATTGTAGATTTTTTTGGGTTCATTATTTGATGCTCCATCTCATTGGAGAGCACCAGGCTGCACAGGTTATGCACACTATATTTTCGATTTAACTTGATTCAAAATTACCTTGAATCCAATGACTCACATCTAATTATGCATAGCATTTAAGACTGTAGCAAATGTTTATGTGGTCATATGAATTTTTTATAATTTGATTTTTTTGATTTATTTTTTAGTTAATTTTAGTAAAATTTGGCAAGGGTCATAAGTATGAGTTATGAAATATGTATAATCCAAGGGCTTCATAGAAATCAGAAGTTTGAGATATTAAGTTTGCATAATTTGAATTTAACCGAAATTTTTTCAAGAAATTAAATGACATTTCAAAAACTCATTTTGAATAACAAAATACTTGTCAAAAAAGAATTCAAAAAATAATTAAATGACATTTCAAAAACTCATTTTGAATAACAAAATACTTGACAAAAAACAGACTAAACCAATGTCTTCAATTACCCTGAATTATAAAAAGCTTTATTTAACAAAGCCATTTTTAAGCTCTTAATTTTTTAATGCTTTATCTAACAAAGCCATTTTTAAGCTCTTAATTTTTTAATAAATTTAATTACAAGGACATGTGTTATTAAATAAAATTTCCATCCAAACGATTTGCAAGTTCTCTCAGTCAAGAAGTCATTCTTTTAGCTAGTTTGTATTTATCCTCGTCATTAATTACATTCCCTTTGCTATGTATGTATCAAGGCTACGGATATAATTATTTAATTCAGAGTCCTCTCAGTTCTCAATTTTAAGAATAGAACAAAACATAGCAAATGAATATTTGATTTTTTTTAGTAGAACATAAGAATGCATATAATTTTTTTCCTGTAGGCATTGGAAAATGATGATTTTTCAACGTTTACAGGAAAAAAATTATATGCATTCATGTGTTCATAAATAATGCAGTTTCTCCTTCAACTTCTTTATGGGTACACATGATTCATTATGTCCACTGATTAAACATTCAATATTTGATTTTGATTGTTATTTCAGGGAAGAATTTGGACATGTTTTTTAAATCGATGATTGTGGGATATCCTTAACATAATTGAATATAGATTCTCTCGATCTGGCCGGTGAATAAAATGATATTCTGAACTTTTGTTACTCTGGTGTATGGACAAAGCTAAGAGATAGTTCATTAGGGGAATTTTGAAGTCTAAAATGGGCCTCCTAAGGAAATAATAAAATAATAGTTAAATCAATAAAATAATATTTATGAATTTTCAATTCACTTTTTGCATCATAATCAATGTAACCATGGTTAAATTCAATTCAAAAATTGTATCAAAATAAAATTAATAAAAAAAGTGTATTGATGTGACTATAAATAAGAATGAGTTTTTCAAGAAAAAATCATTATCATTGAACAATTAATGCATTTGTCCTTTGTACTTAAATAAATTAAAATAAAACACAAATATAAATTCATAAATTATTAATTATATAATATGTTATTAATTAAAATTTATATTATCTAAATTGTATAATAACATGTAATTAATGTACTATATACAAATAATATAATAAATATAATATATTATTTTATGTATGAATTTTATTCAAAAAATGTGAAATGACATTTATTATGAGTACCTTACTTTGACTTTAAAAGTACTTAGACCAATATCATGGTTAACCATGAAAATAATATAATAAATGTAACATATTATTTTATGTATGAATTTTATTCAAAAAATCTGAAATGAAATTTATTATAAGTACTTTAATTTGACTTTAAAAGTACTTAGAGCACTACCATGGTTAACCATGTTTTTTTATCCACCATTGAGAATGTGACAAGTAAGTACCTTTAACTCAAGCAATGCCACCTCAACCATTAGAGATGATGTCATCCCCTAAAATGTGATTGGTTCTCATAAAGTGAATTTTGATTGTACATTTTCCTTAGGAGGCCCATTTTAGACCTCAAAATTCCCCTATTGAGTGTGCCCATTGTTTGCATTAGATGTTTTTATGGTTACATATGGTATTTCTAAAGATGCATCCTAAAGATTGCTCATGTCTATATGTTGAGAATAATCCTATGGAAATGAATCATATTATATGTAATCATCAAAGAACATTAATGTGTTGCTCAGTTATTGTGAATTTCAATACCACATGTTCCATGCATGATTAATATTTAAGCTTGGATATTTAAATTGTCTTGCAGTTATGTTGTTCAAAGAAGATACAAAACCTACTTTTTCCGTGTTCAACAAAATGAAGGTGTGTCAAGCAAAGGAGGAGAATTTATATTTAAAGGCAAAGCTCCTATGTCTCAAGAATAACATGCAGAAGATAGTATGAAGAAAGTTTTCAATGCCATCCCTTCAAATTGTAAATAGAGAAAAGGTGTAACAGTTTATGCCCAGAACATTTGGTGAAAATTGTAAATAGAGAAAAGGTTTAACAGTTTATGTCTAGAACTTTCAGTGAAAAAATTAAGAACAATGAGATGAAGATTCAAATTTTGGAAAAGTGGGAGAAAAAGACCTTTCTAAACCTAACTCAAGCACAAGAAAGATTAAATAAAAATAGGTTTGGATCACTGTAGAGTTTGATGAAAATAATCTATGCTATTATGACATTGTGACATTGGTGCAAAACAGATTTTTATAATCTTTTTGACTTATTTTATTTAATCTATTTTAATAAAATAGTCTATTTTCAATTTCAGTTAAATGCATTTTCATTTTTTTTTAATTTTCTTTAGTGAAGTTACAATCCTGACATCTTACTTTAATGCAAATGCCCCTCAACAAAAAGGAAGTGAAGTGAATAAAATGCCCTCTCAGAAACACTGCTAGATGATTTCAAAACATGTTTTGAATAATTTCATAATCCTTACTAGGTACAAATTGTGCATGCCACACATATATTTGTAACATAATTTCATAATCCTTACTAGGTACAAATTGTGCATGCCACACATATATTTGTAACATAATTTCATAATCCTTACTAGGTACAAATTGTGCATGCCACACATATAGAGGAAGAGCAAAAAATTTAAATGGGCATTTCCCACGAAGTCCCACTCATTCGGTTGCACTAAAAAAAAAGCAAAAGCTCTCTCATGGTCTTCTCGTTGATTCCAACCTCTTGTTAATGAATATGGCCCAAACCCGCTTTGACTGGATATTGAGAAGTTGCTTCCAACGTCTTGCCAGTCTTACCAATGAGTGCAGCTCAAACCCACTTCGACTAGATATTGAGAAGGAATTCCTGAAATTATAACATTTTATTAGAGCTTGCTAATGCATCCATCAGACTACATGTGACAGGACAAATGCATTGTGAATGATTTTAAAGGAAAATCTTAATTTCAATTTTAAATTTCCTTATGCAATATAGTTTAATGAGATTATTATACCAGCAAAGAAAATATTTCAATTATTGATATTATATTTTGATCTTGAATTTTGTTTGTTTACCTGTGGCAAAGTCCTTCACAAAAGGTCAATTGGGTTTAGCTCAGTTATTTGGACTTCCCATCCAAGTTCATTTCCAAATTTCTGATATGTTTGCTCTTTGATAGTGCCGCAACTTCAACATTGACAATCCTGATTGAAAAACTAAAGCCTTCCTTTGAATCAGTTGATGCACTTTCCGTAAAGGCTCTCTCTGGCTTAGAGAAACGGTCTCTTCAAACTCTATCACTGCTTTCATACCGCTTCCTAAAACCATTTTCTGAAAGAAATCTGTCCACAATCCCATATCAAATGTCTCAAATATCCTGTTGCAGAGCTTTCTCTCTGAAGAAACCAAGAGCTTCACTGCCTTCCTTAACGCCTCCAACCATTTTGCCACATGGTCTTCTAGAGCAATCCACTCAAGCTTATCAATAGATAATGAAGAATTATATCTCAAATAATCAATTTCCATGCTCTTAAAGCTCGTTCTCATGCTCTCAATCCTAATCGAACCATAAATCTTCAAGCACTTTTTAGCTCTGCCAAAGCTCTCCAAAATCTCTGCAATGATTCACAATAAACCCACATCCTCCATGTTCACAAACAGGAAGAAATTCCCTTTTATTTCTATATAATTTTCACCATGGAGATCCATTGGACTGGTGTTATTCACTAGAATGGACATGAAGATTGTTTCAAGCTTTTCTAATGCTGAATCCATGATTTCTGACCCAACTTTTATGAAAATCTGAGGATCTATATCTAGATCTTGGAGTGCTTCTTTGAGCTTGTGCATTTTATAGCTGTCTGATATCTTGTTTTCTACTCCTCTAAGTCTGCCATTGTTTTGGCATATTTCTGGAGATCTTTCAACGGGTTACCCATGAGAAAGGTTTCCTTTTTTCTAATGGATTGCAGGGCCTGAAGAATGTAATCAGTAGGCTTGATTGCTCGGTCCATGCAACCTACTAAGTGCTCAAATTCTGTGGACTGGAATAACAGAGGTATCATCACATGCCCTAAAATTTCCCTATTTTTCTGGATATGGAGGAGTTTTAGGCTGGATTGCTACAGCGATTTGTGTAAACACCTGAAAAGAAAACCCAGCTCTTGGAACAGGAAATAAAAATGGGTATTCTGGGTCTAATTTAAATTTTAAACGCGGAGCAGAGGCGAGGTGGAGCGGAGGGGAATTAGCTCGAAACGGGGCTCACCAGCCGAAATGACGGAACCGGGATGTCGGCGGGAAGTAAGATGTTGGCCGGAGGTATCCCATCACCAGAGGGAGTCGCCAAACGGGAACTCATTTTTGTCAAACGAAAGACACTTCCATATAAATTTTAGTGTTGAAATATTTGAAAATCTCACACTTCCACATTAATTAACTATTTAAACACTTCCTCATTAATTTCTTGAATTTTATTTTTTCACTCAAATTTCTTGAAAAAACTATTACCAAGCGAAAAATTCACAGATAATCTTCAGAAGGGTAATCCGTGAGATGGTGTGAATTGATGAGGCACAAGGAAATTTTTTTATCTGTCTCATTATTTTGAGATGATGATGACGTACTTGTACTAGCCCATTGGTTATAATCATTGACAAGCAATTCAATCATCTCATCATGAATGTTATAATTGGCACCTAACTAATTGCAACTCTAGAAATTAAGAATTAGATTTTTTCATATTTTCATATGGCACAGAGGGTGGAGAACAGTGTAGCACCAGTCGAGACGGAACCTCGAAGCCGACACCAGTACCACTTGGCACTGGACAAAGCTGTCCCATCTCCAGAGGGAGATGAGAATTCCATTTTGTCTAACAGTAGATTGCTCCTTATTATATTAGACTGCTCCTTATTTTGAGATGATTATGAAGTACCAGTACTAACCCATTGGTTATAATCATTGACAAAGAATACAGGGAAAACAATTCAATCATCCCATCATGAATGTTATAATTGGCACCTAACTAATTGCAACCAATGTGTTTTGGAAATTTTCGACATTGTCTTTGGTGAACTCTAACCATAGAAATTGAGAATTATAATTTTGAGCCATTGGGCATACCTTAGGTTCAAGTGTTTACAGTTGAAATACATATGGAAGACTTCATGGAAATGCCTATGGCATGCACAACATGTGTGCAAAAATGTATTACATTATCTCACATGCCTTTGGATTGGGGCGGCTCATCCTTTTTCAAAATCATGGAGCCCAAGTCCTCTTCCTGATTGGCGGGTGAAGTATTATATTACTCTTCATAGAATTGTATTTAATGAAAACATATTTCAAAATTTTGTAGAATTCTTTGTATTAAGTCTACCAAAGATAATCGTTGTGTTTTTCCCATAGGAAACACAGATTTAACGGTTCCCATGTAGAAATATGGATAAATTATTGATGGAAATAACTATTCTTCCATTGTATTTTGTTTATTGCAGGAGATCCCCACTGATTATGTGGAGATAATGCAATGTGGGGCATGTGAAGATGCAATACTACAGGGCCCAAGTGGGCATTTGTGGCATGTGAGCCTGTGCTATGCTAAGACGTGGGCAATTTTCACAAATTGTTGGGAAAGTTTTGTTTCTAAGCAGCTTATTGAAGTTGGAGATATTTTAGTTTTTAGAAATGTTTGAAATGTACATTTTGCTGTGAAAATCTTTGCACCAAGTGTTTGTGAGACACAAAGTGCCATTTCTTTTCAAAACAATACCTCTTCTTTCAGAAAAAGAAACTTGAACCTTTCCACAACCTGCAACATGAAAATGTGCCAACAAAGGGAGAATTATGTTTTTGTCTTGATGGATACAAAGCCAAATAGAAATGGAGACATTGCAACGAAAGATTTGAAAATGGCTTACACTCTTCGAGGTAGGTAGACATATCCAAGCTGAAAGTTATCATGATTTTTTTTGTTGCTATACCATTTTTTATCTGACACACATATCTATTTCTTCTGTTGAGGTCTTGAAGGAATTGATCCTGGCCAGTCTACTTCGCTGAGGAAAGTGCCATAATTTTCTTTGGTTCTACCGAAGGGTGCAATTACGAATAGATACATGATTGTAAGCTCCTTCCAACCCTCATTAAATTGAAGAATATGTAGGATACATAGAAATGCCTTATCATTTGTGTAAAATTCCTCAAAACACAGAATGGAGTGTTTTCTTTTTTGAAAGTTGTGTGTTATTATGGTGAAAGAAATTGTTCTTTCTCTATTGTGCTAATATGGTGAAGAAATGGAATACTGCTCAAGTATATAACAACAGTCTTCAATCATATTCTCAAAATATATGGGTTCTTTGTTAAGTGCAAAAGTTATTATTTTCAAGTCACGCTAATGCATGCACTTATTTATGAGAACACATTTAGATTTTTTTATTTGATCGTTATGTGAATGCATAGCTACAAGATTCGGTCATATCGCTGCTAGGAAATTGAACTCAAATACCAATACGGTAGGGTCAGTATTGTCTACTGTACCCATAAACCCATAAGCCCCCAAAAAAATCTCAAAAACCTTTTAAGAAAATTCATAATTTTCCAAAAATGTTTTTGTTTTTTGTTTTTGTCTATTGCATTCTTGACACTCGAATTCTTCTAAAATATGTTCATGGAATTAGCATCCATAAGGGGCAACGCAATGGTAATATACTAGAATTCTTCTAAAATGTGTCCATGGAATTAGCATCCATAAGGGGCAACACAATGGTAATATATTAGAGTTCTTCTAAAATATGTTCATTGAATTAGCATCCATAAGAGGCAACGCAATGGTAAATATCCTATTGTTGTTGATGATGGCCAGTTATACCTCAATTAGATGCCTAATGTTAGATTAGCTTAAAATTTTCCAAATATGTTCATGGAATGAGCATCCATAAGAGGCAATGCTATAGTAAAATTCCCATTGTTGATTATGGCTAGTTCTATCTCAATTTTCATGGAATTAGCATCCATAAGAGGCAATGCTATAGTAAAATTCCCATTGTTGATGATGGCTAGTTCTATCTCAATTAGATGGATTAGCATAAAAATTTCCATTTTTGATACGCTGATTCTTTATATGCCTAATGTTGGATTAGCTAAAAAGGCTTGGTTCTAATTTAACTTGTCTTCCATGGATCCTAGGTCACTATAGAATATTTTAACTTGTCTTCCATGGATCCTAGGTTACTATAGAATATTTTGTGAAAATGGTGCACTTAAAGAAGTTTCAAAGCTATTGGGATATCATTTTACTTTCATCTAGGTCATTAAATAATAGCTAACATCTCAAGTTCCTTATTATGTGTGTATGTACTATTTTAGTATCCCAATTTTAACGCTTATCCAATCCATTTTGAGTGATTTTGTTATCCAATCCTATGCAATCCATTTTAAGTGTTTTGTTTTTGTTTTTGGATTTGACTAGAGGAGTTAGTAACTTGATTAAAGTGACCTGAGCTACGCTTGGAATCAAACCAGCTCGAGGCAAAAAGGCTTGGTTCTAACTTAACTTGTCTTCCATGGATCCTAGGTCACAATAGAATCTTTTGTGAAAACAACGCACTTATAAAAGTTTCAAAGCTATTGGGATACCATTTTACTTTCATCTAGGTCTTTAAATAATAGCTAACATATCCACATTCCTTATTATGTGTTCATGTACTAATTTAGTGTCCAATTTTAATGCCTATCCAATCTATTTTGAGTGATTTTGTTATCCAATCCTAAGCAATCTATTTTAAGTGTTTTTTTTTGGATTTTAGACTAGACGAGTTAGTAACTTAATTAAAGTGATCTGGGCTACGCTTGGAATCAAATCAACTAGCTACCACTATGTTCCATAGGACATATGCAATAGTACACAAGTCACATATGCTAGAAACTTGTGACTTGTCCTAAGGTCAAAACAATCCCCATAACTACGGGGCACATACATGTCTAGTAAAGCCAATTTGGGCCAACATGTCATGGGAGTTGGAACTTAGGTGTGAACGTTGAAAAATTTCCTTTAGATCAATAGAGCTATTTCATTAAACTTTTCAATATTATTTAGCATATGACCTCCACCCTCTTTGAATGACTTGGTGAATTTTTCATTTTTTGACTTCATATTTCCTCTCTAGCCTATTCTCACTACGACACCTTTTGATGCTCCATCAAAACTACATGGATCTCAATCTCCACCTAAATATTTGCTAGTCTTTAGCTAAAGGATATTACAAATTTCTAAATTCCCTTGCCATATGAGTTTCAATGTATATCTAGATCATCTTGAAACAAGGTTTTACAATCCTCAAATTCTTTGCTCTAAAACCAAATTTCTCTATATAGCCTTATGGGTGACTATTGTGATGTCCCTTTCCAATCCGTAGAAGCATGAAAGGGTTGTAATTATAGCCTAACTGGATCCTGTGGGATATTGACATAGCATAAAGGGTTCGCCAAAATAAAATAAATAATAATCAAATAAAGGTGGTAAAAATCAGTTTAGAAAATTGAAGTGACCCATGGTTTTTGAAGCAACAAACTATTATTAAAGGGAGGAGACTCAAGGGAAGGGTGTGAAGAAATTATTTGTGAATTATGAAGGAGCTTGAATTGTTTTCCGTGTGAGGGAAATACCCTCATTTTTTCTCAGTTTAAGTGTTGAGGTACACACTCTAGCTGGTGGTGGTTGGTTTCGGTGGTTATAAAGCCATCTAAGCTAGCCATTGTGATCTTTGTATAGAAATTGAGTCAAATTCAGTAGGGGGTCGAATTGTCAAAGAAATGGTTGAAATCCTTGAGTAGTAGCGAATTGATTTACAGATGGGTGGAGGCCAAATCTATTCGATTCTAAGAGGTTGAATTGCATATTTGTTTGGAACGAAATTGTGGTGCTTCAGAGGGCTGAGTTAATTGAATTTAAGGAGGTAAATCATCTAATTCTTCAAGGCCAAATTATTGTTGCATTTGCTATAATTTTTCATGGGGATTGTTTTTTTTGTCGTGTCTATTTATAGTAGATAACATTTGCTAGTTTCATATGGTGACATGTGGTAGCTGTGAAAATTCCAAACTGGAATCCTATTGCAACAAATGATATTATTTCTTCTAATTGTTAATTCTATTTAACAATTTATATGTTGCTTCCAATGATAAATATCGAAATAAATACACTGCAACCTTCAAAAATAAAAACTGTGGAAGAATAAATGCTGGAAGAAATGCTAGTACACACACATAAAATAAAAAAATTATTTTTGGACGAAAGTCCCCGGAAAAACCCAACTTGGGAAACCTAGTGCAACAAATGACGATTTTAATATAAGAAGTAGTGAAAATAATTTGAGTACAACTGGATGTTGAAACTGGAAATCCTATAGAGAAATAGTGGCAAGAAAAATATAGTGAGGAAATTTACTCACTCCACAGGAAAATTTAGGCTTTGATCTCAACTCCAGATGAGCCGTCCAAACTGGATTTGCATAACTACTGTATCACACTGGCGCAATCAATTATGCACTCGGTTTGAACTAGTTTCTCCTCAAGTCGTATGGTTTGTTGTTTTCTAGTAAAATGTCTCTCTTTCCCTCCAGAACCTTTGTCTAACTTATGGGACTAAAACTCATCTAGAAGCTACTCGAATGCTTCTGCGTCAGCCTCTCTACAAATGCACTCACTGGATCTGCAATTCTTCCTCCGACCTCACTATCTCTGCCCCTCTTCCTCACTGCTTCGATCTCACAGGCTCTCTCTCTGGCAACTGAATGTTGCTACTCTAGAAATTGACCTTCTCATGAAATCGAACCACTCAAGTGTATTCTCCATGTGTCCATCAACTTCTTCTTATAATTCTTTGTTGATACTTCAACGGCAAGATTAAATATTAATCGGTGGTTAGGATTAAATTGAAGTTGATCTGTGTGAGTTTCTAGATCATTCACGCCTTGAATTAAGTAATTTTGATTAATTAACCATTTTCCCTAAGTTTAGACTCAGGAAATATTTAAAAAATTGGCTAATAATGTAATTAAGTCACTTCTAGGTGGAATTTCCAGAAACAAGTTTCGGGTTTTAGAGAACTCATGTATTCTAACCTCTCCACAAAATTTTGTGGAGCCTATAACACATTTTATGTTACAAAAACTAACAGTCCCTCTTCGCGAGGAGTGTGTTCTAGTGTCACACCTGCTGCCATAACACCTTGTATCTGCATCATCTCCTGTCACGTTGTTGATTTCTGGCTACTGCTGCCCACCAACCACTATGCAACTCTGATATGAGCTGCATCTTCTTTTTTGCTGAACCGATTGAACTATTGCCAACACTGCATCTGCATTGCAACTACCTCTCATCTATTGTTGCTACAACTACAACATCTATAATTGAGAATTATCTGAAATATTGAACCAACTTTGTTCAGTATTATGCATTCGTCACTCGATTCCTGACTACTACTAGCTATTGCACTGTCCACTGAAGACTCTGCAATGCTGTAGAATTTGCACTGTGTCAACTACACTACTTCCAAATATGCACTGTGCTCTCCATTATCTGACTGCAACTAGTCTCTGCAACTGTCACTTTGGCATCTAATTGCACCAACTTCCACTGGCCCATCTTGCTACTAAATATTGTGAACTCCTCGTAGCCAGGTATTGATCCAAGAGGCAGACTCCTCAAGAATCCTGCCCATCTGTAGCGCTCTGGGGCTACAAAACCAAGTCACCTGACCTCACTCCTAGAGGCATATCGATGAACATTGCAAAGTATTCCTCTAGCCTGGAGGAAATCCTATCGATCTCTACATAAGCTTCATGTTGGTCCTGCTTCTCTTCCTTGTCCTTCTTCCTGAGAGGACACTAGGTACTGTAGTGACCTAGCTCACCACACCTGAATCATTTGACCTTTGGTAGGTCCTTCTTCTTCTTCCTCTTCTCCCCTTGTCCCTAACTGGGACCCTTAGATGCAAGGGCCACATTCTCCTCTTCCTTCACATACTTCAATCTGATGTTGTTGCCACGGATGGAGCTCTTCAGAAGATCTCACCTCATCTCCTCCTGCTACAAGTCATCCCACATCCTATCCCATCCAGGTAGTATGTCTCTACCCAATATAATTTGGAAAAATACTTGCCAATCCTATGAGACGCTATCAAGCACCAACCACACTAGCTCTGAGGCTTGAGGAACTACCCCAACAACCAATAACTAATCCCAGATGCAAGCATTGGTGACTCATAAACTTTCCACGTCACTCTAGCATTTATTCTTCTATTTGAGACAGATGAAATGTATGGATGCATAGATGAGCCAATATTGATGTGGCAAGTTTACGAGTGAATTGGGGGAGTTATTTAGTCATTAGAGAGCATGCATGGGTAAACCAGAGTTCACTAGGAATGCATGCATGGATGGAGGATTGAGCTGGCACGTTCGGGAGTTAATTGCATCACATACATGCATGACAGAGTTAATGAGGAACTCTCTTCGAGTTAATAAAGTGCACGCACTCTCTCTCTCTTTACTTCACTTCAATTTAACTTATATATCTCCATCCCACCCAAGTTCACTTTAGTTTAAATTTAGCGCATTACTACTTTAGCCCATTCTATTCTGAGTTGACTAATGTGCATTGATTTATCTCTCTACTCTACCCTCACTTAACTTAACCTTTCTTCTAGTCAACAAGGTGCATGGATTATCCACTTCACTTTTCCCTCATGAACAATGGAACTACTTTCCAACATGGTATGGATTTTTCATTCTCTAACTATCTTTTCAAATTCATAATATTTTTACAAGATGGCATGATTGAATTTTATAAGAATTGTAATGACCATGTTACTCACTTATGAAAAATATTTAACAGATCTAGGGAACTTGGCATCTCACTAAATCCCAAGAATTTATTCATAGGGGTATTGGATGGAAATTTGTTGAGACATATTGTCTCCCGGGATGGTGTACAAGTATACCCTAAAAGAGAAGCAAATAAAAGAGATTCCTCTACCCTAAAATAAGAAGGTAATGTAGTCCTTCTTTGGCCAAATACAATTCATGAGGCATTTTGTTCCTAACTTCAAAGAGATAGTGAGGCCTATTTCAGATATGTTAAAGAAGAGCCACAATTTGAAATTGAATGAAGAGGCCAAGCGAGTATTCTTGGATATCAATAGGATTTGTGTCACTCACCAATTCTTGCAAGTCCAAATTATTGTACAAATTTTTAGTTATTTCCACTAGCCTCTAAAATGGTTGTTATTCTTTTACAAAAAATAATGAGGGCATGGAGAAATCAATAACATTTATGAAATCAATGCTTTCCAAGCATTTGAGTTGAAATATAAGTTAATGGAAAATCAAGCTTATACATTGGTGAAGGCTTTGAGTTATTTTTGAAACTACTTTTGGAACATCAGACTAATTACTTATGTTCCACATGTAATGGTCAAAGATATATTGGGAAAAAAAGAATGGCATGGAACTAGAGGGAATTGGATAACCAAGATATAAGAGTATGATCTGGATATCAAGCCTACCACGTTGATCAGGGGCCAAAGACTAGAAAATATCATGACTAAGAGTAGTTTGGATGTGATATAGCATATGTAGGTAGAGGGACACATGAATTCCTTACCTTCTTTGTTAGATCATTTTGATTGGTATTCATATGTTATCTTTTATTGAAAAGTTTACCTTTTTCTCCTAACCTAAATAAAATGTAGATCTAATCTATACAACTTTGGGTTGCAAATTACTTTGCATTGTTTTGTGCAGGGTGATCTAGGATGGAGAAATACTAATGGTATTATCTTATGTTTTGTGGATTTAGATGAGTTTAGAGACCTTCATGAGTTGCATTTGGGAGTGTTTGGCCACCATGTCTTGACTAGAACCACTCTGTGGGATCATGCATGCCAAATACCAATGACATACTCCATTTATGGATGTACATACCTTTATTTATACACGTCAGCCTTATTAGAGGTCTGAGGGGATGAAAAAGTAACCCATTTTACCCTCAACCTGGTTATAATGGAGACCCCCTTTCAGCATGGGGGTTGGAATTTATTGAAAAAATTCATCAAAGTTACAAGAATGATTATAGCTCGATTTTGGTTGCCACATACTATTGCACCAAGTGGGTGGAGGCAATTCCATTAAGGAATTTATCCAATGCTACCATTGTCTAGTTCTTGGAGGATAATATCATTACTATTTTTGGGGACCCAAGCACAATTACCACGAACAACACCAACATTTTCAAGTCTATTTAGCTGGTCTCCTTTTGTTCCCATTATAGTGTTACATTGGCTTATACACCCAATTACTATTCGCTAGGGAGTGGGTTTCCCAAATCGAGCAACAAAATTTTGAATTGGATCATTAGGAAAATAATTGATGATTTAATAAATGATGATTTAATAAATGTGCTTAGGACAAAAATCTCAAATGTGCGCTATGGGTTGACAAGAACACTATGAAGTGTGTTAGTGGCAAGATTCCATTTGATTTGGTTTGTGTGTTAGACATGGTTCTTTCAGTTAATTTCAAGGGATTATCGATAGGAAAGAAAAAATAGTACTCAAAGGAGAAGAAGGAGGAAAATTTTCATCACCTCATTTAATAAGATTTTTGGGACTAAAAAACTCCCTAAATGGGGAAGTATGATTCAAAATGGATGATTACATAATTTTCATCCATCTAAGTGTTTTTTGGGAGGAAAATTTGGGAGGAATGGCTTGCAGGGCCAGTTTGGAGATTCAAGGTCTAAAGCCTTACAAAGCCATATTGAAGCATCATGACAACTCTTGTGGTAAAAAAATTGTTGGACATTGGGTTCAACCCTCCTCGCGTGTTTCGTGACATGGAATAACCGCCTCTCGTGGATCCTAACTCTGGTGATTGTAGCAGAGACTAATGCTTGCATGTTTTGGTCTAACGACAATCGTTATTCCAAAAGTGGTATCATAGCAATAGGTCTCAAGTTCGAAACTCACCCAGCTCGCATTGGGGGGAGATTGTTGGGCATTGGGTTCAACCCTCCCCGTGTGTTTCACGACATGGAATAACCACCTCTCATGGATCCTAACTCTGGTGATTATAGCGGAGACTAACGCCTGCGGGTTTTGGTCTAACAGAAATCATGATTCCAACACAAATTGTGAGAGTAGCTATATAGATTCAACATTGTTGTACACACTAATATATTTCCAATAATGTAAAAATAATGTCAATTAGAGCTCATATGCGAAAGTTATGCCTCCTACAAATTGACCCACCTTGTTTAACCACCATGGTACTAAGTGAATGCCACTTAACCCCCATTACTCACACATGTGGGGCTAGCCACATGTGGAATTTCAAGAATATTTTATAAGGTCCAAAACCTAACACTATTTGAAGGTTGAAGCATGAAAATACTCTAACCCTAGATGACTATTAGGCTATGTTAAATATTGCGCAAATAGGATGAGGGGATTCCATTATTTTAGCATTGTACTTGAACCATAGTTGAGCAAAGAATATAAGAGTGGAATTGAAGAGCATAACAAAGGAGGAAGAAGAATTTGTACCATCCATTTAGGCCATGGTATGAAAGACAACTCCATAGTGAATGTCTCTTTCTTTATATTTACATTCTCATAATTGAAGAAAATAAAACAGAGAATAGGCTTCACTTGTAGTTGGTTTTCTCCAATTTTGGGTTTCCTAGGATACATCGTGTGTTCACTTGTGTTGATAACATGTTCACTTGTTTGCTCTTTCATTTTTGTATTTGATTTATTTTCATAAATGTGAGCAATAAGCTAGTGATTATAAATACGATATCTAAGGAAATAAACATGCATAATAAAATATTTTATCATAATATAAGATATGTTGCAATGAACTATTCTAGTAAAATGTCTTGTTGATTTAAAAATCAAACACACTTGATAAATGAATGGGGTTATCATTTCTTTAAGTCCCTTTTCTTATCATTTTTCTATGGTAGGATTTTATAGTCAATTTAAATTTATGTAGCATTTGCTAGACATTCACTAAGGGGGAATATGTCATGATGTTAATACCCTCATTGATATATTATTTCCTAAGTTAGAAAGGTGGATACTACATATAATTTCATGGTGATCTTACCTTCTCCTAAGATTGGATGATAAATTTTTATGTAATAATCCCTCGGTGGTGGCACACCTTAGGATGGGTTTTATGTTATGTTGTCATCATGGAGGGATGTTGAGAACATATTTTGTTTACATGGTACAACATTTTAATAGAGTGCAACCTTTATTGACACACATGTTCGTGGTGATTTAATCAATTGGTGACTCTTTGGAGAGGAATTATGGTTTTGATTCAATGTTAACATTTGTGCACACATTTTGACGTTGATTTAACTATTCAATGGTTAAATTAATTTAGTTTATCCATATTAAGGTTCCCAAGTAGGCACCCTACTTCGTCGAACTTATAAATGTTAGTTTTTGTAGCATCGGATGTGTTCTAGCCATGAAATCTTGTGGAGAGGCTAGAATACATGAGTTCTCCAAAACCCATAAATCGTTTATGGAAATTTCACCTATAAGTGGCTTAATTGGATTATTAACCAATTTTTAAATATCTTCTAAGTCTAAATTTCGGGAATATGGTTAATTTATCAGTAATAATTAAGTCAAGACAAGAATATTCTAGAAACTCATACAGATCGACTCCAAGATAATCCTAGCTATTGATTAAGTTTTAATCTTGGTTGTCGGTGCTCCAACAGAGGATTATAAGAGGAGGTCAATGTGGTGATCGAGAGTACACTTTAGTAGTTTGTTTTCATAGGCAAATCAATTTCCAAAGTAGCAGTAGTTAGTTGCCAGAGAGAGAGATAGTGAGATCGAAGCAATGTGAGGGGTAGAGACAGTGATCCAGAGGAAATATTTTCCAGATCCGAAGAGGCAGTAGCAAGAGGGTCGAGTTATCCCAGAGAGGCAACGCTGAGGGACAATGCAGTTTCTTCAGACAGAGAGTTCGATTTGGAGGAAGGAAAATTCGTTCTCAGCTCTAGAGGTTGGGAAGAAGTCCCAGAGGGTTGAAGAGAAAATTTTATCAGCATCCAAAGGCATAAAAACTTCATCAGAGCCCAGTTCCAGGCAAGTCATTCAACGAGCTATGTAGAGCATCACAGAGGCTAACGCAGAGTTCTAAAAGGCCGAGTTCTGGTAGGAAAAGCCATGCCAGAAATTGCTTGTGGGAAAAGGGTAATTTCCCTTCAGTATTTTTCCCATTTTTTCTTGCTATTTGGATTGCCAGTTGGGCATCCATAGACGTACTCAAATTTCATTGTTGCATAATAAAATAAAACCATCATCTATTGCACCAGTTTTCCCGAGTTGGGTTTTTCTGGGGACTTTTGTCCAAAAATAATTGTGTTAATTTTGTGTGTGTGCTAGCATTTCTTCCAGCATTTTATTCTTCCGTAGTTTTATTTGTGAAGGTTGAAATGTGATGTATTCAGTATTTGCAGTAGGAAACGACAAATATATTGTTAAATTAAAATTAACAATTAGGATAATATTTTCCAGTTGCTGCAATAGTATACAAACTTTTCACACTTTAAGGTGTTAGTTGGATTTGGTTGAGGCTTGCTGCTAATGTGTGCCCTTCTTGGCCAATCATTTAACCAGGCATGATTGATTTTATTGTTTCTTGGAGAAGTTGCCACACTTTTCTAGGACACATTGTCTTGGATTGGTTAGACATCTTTATGACATGGCATATGGAGTAATCTTTTATTATTTGAGGCCTAACCACTCTTGGCACATTTTCTTAGGACACACTTATTGGAGAATATTTTATTATTTGTGGCTAGTTGAGCTAGCTACATGGCACACTTTTCTAGGGAGCATCTCTCTTAGGTGCTCTCTCATATTTATTGTAAGGATATTTCGGCTACATTTGTCACCATTTGTCTTTCATTGGAGAGTGCCCTCACATTTAACTTGACATATCTATAGCTTGTCACCATTTGTCTCTCATTGGAGAGTGCCCTCACATTTTACTTGCCATATCTATTACTTTATTAGATTTTTATGGAAGGGTGTGTTACATATATGAAGGGCCAAACATGTGTCTTTTGCATGCATTTACTTGTTCCTATTACTATTTTTTAGCATGCGTTTAGTTAAAATATATTCAGATGCAAGTTCTTTCCCTTTGGTCATTGATTTGATGATGAGTAAGATAGTTTTTTCAATGATCTTTCCACAATCTCTATTTATTATTTTTAATATCTCTCATTTTTCCTTTTTTCTTTTTGTCTAAGCTAAGACTAGGTTGGGGTCAACCCCTATATTGGATAGAAGAAGTATTGATCACCCACAATGGGATGCTTATCACAAGGATTGTGCAAGGTTTTGTCACACCTTAACGTTCTTTGGGAAGGTTTTAATTCTCTCAAAGTGACTTCCATCCTCAACCCCTTCCTATAAAGTTTGAACCTGTGACCAGGTGGGGAGTAAACCCCACACAAACCAAGTGGTATACACTCATGAGTATATATCTCTCTTTTTAAATAATGCATTTTTTAAGATGTTTTTCAAAATCAAGACCAAGTTAATGACTAACCATAGGCTTGTGAAAAAAGTGGATGAACATGTCATAAAGTTGAACTACTTTCCTTTCCTCTTAACCACTTGAAGGGCACCTAATTGACATCTTTATGATATCATATGAATATGTTTATCCGTTTAAATTCTCATATGTTTCTTTTGACTTTGATTTAGAATTTTTTATACCAACCATCCATTATTTTCATATTTTTGTGCCTTCAAAAGTTTTTCTTTCCATATTTTTGTGCCTTTCAAAATTTACGCTGCGTAACCCTTTGGTTATTGTTATATAATGTACTCGCATGTTCCTGTCCATTCTGTAGTTTTTGTTGGTCACTCATAAATCACAAGTTTTGAAACAATTTAATGGATTTCTTTATGATGCATTGCAGAATGTTCCAAAAGCATTTGTTGATCTTTGGACGCGGAAAGAAAAGGTGAAAGGATTGTTTAAATTAAGACTTCTGTATGGGAAGGAAAGGTGGGAGGTTCTGTTTAAATTGTTTAAGGACTGTTCTGAATGTTCGTGGAGAACCTTTGCTGTTAACAATGGGCTGAAAAAAGGAGATAATTGTGTTTTTAAGCTGGTAGGTGAGCTACAGTACGTATTTGAGTTCCAGGTCCATGTCATTAAGCAGTACGTACACAAAATAAAAGAAATGGTAGCAGTACAAAGGCTATGATGCCACATGACAAGAAGATGTGTGGTAAACCCAAATCATTCCATGGTAGGTAATGGAAGTCACAGTCCAGTTTAGTTTGCTTGTACTAGAGGACGTAAACAAAAATCCAAAATTGAAGTTATCGATCAGGACTAGACCATTTGAAGAGGCCAACCTGAAAATTTTCTTAATGTTTTTGGAGTCTTAATATTGGTTTTGAAAGTAATTCGTTTAAAGTGTGCTTATAAATGAGAATTATATTGTATTACCAATTTAATTCTAAGGTTGGTTTCCTCACATTTACCAAATGCTTCTGTCCAATTTAATTTTGGACAATTAGTTTTACTACGGTTATCTTTTTGATAAATGGAGTCCCATGAAATCCCTCATATGTTTATCAATGATTTTTCAGGCATATTATGCCATTTTATGTTGCTTATTGTGAATAATCATTTTTGTTTATTTGCAGATGTTGTATTTGGATAGATTTTTTAATTTTTTAATTTTTTAATCAAGGTGTTCAGGTTAATGATATGAGTCGTTTATAAACAATTTACTTAAGAGTTTTATGGTTTCTAGGTTTTTGTTTTGGCTAATTTTAATGTTGGATAGAAAATATATCAAACTTTGATGTTTTATGGGATAATTTTAACCCTCACAATGAGTTTTTCCCTTAACCCTCCTACTGAGAACTAAACCCCACACAAATAGACTAGTCTACATATCATGAGTTTATAATTTTATATATTTTAACAAAATTTTTTGATGATATGTAAATTGTATAATATTAGGTACTTCCCTATTATTGACATAACCTTTTTACATGGTTTTATTTTAAGTTTGTTATTAGAAATGAGCTTTTTTAAAAATCTAGTCAAAAGCTAAAAGTTTGAACAACTAGTATATTTACATCACAATCAATTAATTAACTCTTATATTAATAGAACTTAGCACTTCTTTGAAGTTATCATTATCCATCATTATATTAATAGGAGTTACTGTCTCCTTGTGGCTACTTCCAGTGACATATATTTTGGAACTTATATAAAAATGATTGTTGAGAGCATCAACCATGTTTGTGACTATGATGTTGAATATTTCTCATTAGAAACTAGAAAACAAAATCAATATTTAACTATGTAAATAATCGTTAATTAAACATTAACTAATTTTGTAAAAGCAATTATAACTATTGGTATAGTTAGTCAATTGAGTTAACTTAGGTGATTAGGTGAATCATTGTGATCTTCCCCACTCATATTCAGATCATGCAAGTTGATATGTTTGAAATCTAAATTAGAGTAATCTATATTAATATTTTCAATTTAAAAATTGAAATAATTTTTTAATAATAATTTAAAATCAAGTTAGTGATTAGACTAATTTTACTACATTGATTATGAAATCAAATTATTTTCTTAATTGCTATTTTTTTTCAATATTATAAATTGTTCTTTTAAACCTAGAGCTTTCTCTTATTTATGTAGACTTAGAGAGCTCTTTTTGTGCATTGGTTTTTTATTATTATTAAAAATAATAATTGCTTTTCAATTATTTTTCCCTATCATGTTTTTAATTATAATTTTTAAATGTGCTTGTAATTAGATTATTAAAAAAAATAAAATCTATCATGATAATTGTTATTTTTTATTTATTCTCTAATTATAACACTTCTTTTTTATTTTAGCGACGAGACTACATTATAACTTATTTTTTGTTTCTCTACTTATTCATTAAGCTAAAAACTATATTATATAAACATATATACCTACCTATATGTGGGAAGCTGTGTATAAGTTTATTGTGTATGGTATTAATGAGGAATGTTGTGTGATTTATTTCCAGTGTACAAATTTAAATGAAATATTGTTCTACATAGATACTAGTGTGAATTATAAGTTGGAATGAATAAATAAGTACCATGTACATGATAAAGGAACCAACTTGTTTACATTTAGTCATTGAGTAACATGGTAATCATATATACATAATTATATGGTTATGCAGGATTTTGTGTTTTGGTAAACTAATTTATAGGTTAAATGGACTAGGTGATATCCACATAATTACGGTACTAAAATTATGCATGTGTTGTGGACATCGAAAGAGAGATAATATATTATGAAACATTGGTTTGTTATTTAAATATTTGTTTAATATATTTCTATGATATGTGGTATTACAAGAATCATGATTTCCAAATTGGTCATCCCAGGACATGAGTCTAATAACCAAATAGAAGCACAATATAGTCCTAATAGGGTATTGACCTTAGTTCTATTAAGAGGGGTGGAAATTTTAGCCACTATTTATCTTCCAAAACTCATGGCCATGGAAGGGCTATGTTAATCAATGTTCTAGGTATTTGATGACCATTATTGGTTGTTTGCTAGGAGAGCTTGGTCCAACATAATCGATGCTCCAACATATTCTAATGGAGGATAGGATAAGATGTGGAAAATGGAAGTAGATTAGGGAAGAGGAGTGATTCAAAGTGGTTAAGGATATTGATGGGAATTTTAAATGTCAACTTAGTGCCTTCTATATATTAAATTCTTTCCATTATTCATTTATGATTATCTTGGTGTATTGTTCAATTTGTATTGGTTTAGTGTGATTTAGTAATATTGTTGAATGTTGTGTTTAAATGGTCACTGTCTTGGATATTTGGACACCAATACACACAAATTATGCATTAGAGGGGATGGTTGTCATCATTGGTACATGCATAAATCATAAATGCACCAAGAACACATACATACTTTGGATTTATACAGTATTATCATTTTAAAATATAAAATATATTACATGATATCATTAATGATTAATTGATCAAAGGCTTAGTATTTAGCTAAAAAATGAAAGTGCTCAGAAATGCTTCAAACCAGAACGACCGGATAGAGCTCGTCACTAGGATTCCAACGCAACTCGTTTAATCAAAATCTGAGTTCTTATGAGTAAGTTACGGTTTGTTGTTTGCTTTGCCTAACAGGTAAAAATTGTGCAGAACAGTGATAGACTGATGACTTGGCAGTCCAGTCAGCACCTCAGGAATCTTCAGGGAATATTCTCTAGTTTTCATCCAGCAACATTGTGACAAGTGTCATCACCAGATTCACCAATGTTGCTTGGGGAAGTTGAATTTTTCTCCTAATCATAAGGTTACATTTCTTTTATGGTGGAATTTTTAGGCCAATGGAGAAGGGCCGCGTGGCGCAGCCGAAGGCTGCCACGTGCCCTTCCCCATGGCAAGATGGATGGCATGTTAATTTTATGCAAGTTTGAATGCAAATATCAAATGGGGCATATATATGTTTTATTATAAGGTTGGAACCATGGTCGAGCGCAACATATCAACAAACATATATATATATATATATATATATATATATATATATATATATATATATATATATATTTCACATATCAATTATAATCTCCACATTTAGTGGAGTTAACTGGCGGACTTCCAGAATTAGTGGAGAAAAACTAGGAAAAATTGGTTTTGCCATAACTAAGGAATTTTCAACTAATTTTGGCTCAGGAAGAGTCATTCTTGGTATATTTTGATGTTTTGGAGCCATTGGAACATGTTGCAGAGGCAACATGATATTGTAAACAACATTTTTTCACAATTGAAGCTAATATAAAGGCCCACACTATGAAGCTGGACTAAGGAGATGTAGTCCGGGAGGGTTGAACTCCTTCATAAAAAACTTGTGTATTTGTCTCCGTTATTTGTGCTTTCTGTGTTTTTAGATGTTTTTGTTCAACATTGAGTTTCCATGCTTTTAAGTTCATGAAATACATTTAATCTCATCACGTTTAATGAATTGTCAATCATAAGCACATGTATAAACCCTTGTATGATAAGAAAACCAAATCACTTTCATGTTAATTCTGAAACTTATATTAGCACATAATTAACTAACAATTAATTTCAGATCAAGTTGGTATTAGAGCACAAGGTTGCTAAAGGTTATTTTCTTGCTTTGCTTGAGATTGTGCAAGAAAGGTTTTAATAGTTGCAATTTTGTGATGCTTACAAGGTTGAAGTTGTAGAGAGGAGAAGGGAAGCTATTGGTTGTTAGTCCTGAGATTAGGACAAGAAGAAAGAGAGCTGAGAGAGCATATTATTCACCCAAAGTTCCACTCAAAGCTTCACTTGAAGTGCCTCAAGTTCCATCTCCAGTAGTTGAGATTGAAGAGGTACACATTACACAAGAAGCTGAAGTGATTGAAGAGGTACAAGCATCATAGGTTGAACTTAAATCCTTAGCCATTATGTCAGGGTTTGGAGAGACTCATGGGAATTCAAAAGAAGAGGATGTCAAGAGAGACTTTAAAGACATTCAAAGAATGGTTAAAATCATGTTTGCTTCATTCACTACAGAAAGAGCAAGGGAAATTTTTAATCCTCCACACGAAGAAGGATATTCAGATGGTAAGAAGGATGAAGAGAAGAGTTCGAAAGGCAGTTGAGGAAAGCCACCTCCATGTCCACCATCCTCAACCTCATCATCTTCATCAACATCTTCATCTTCCACTTCCACCACAAAAACCACCCACACTCATTCAAAAATCCCAAAAGGAAAAACTCCATTACTCAAGTTGGACATCAACTTTGAACTTCCCATGTTCAATGGTGAGGTAAATGCAGAGAAGTTAGGCAATTGGAAGTATACTGTAGAATTCATAATCTAAATGAGGACAACATAAATATCCAGTTGGCTTCATTAATGCTAGAAGGAGCAACACTAGTTTGGTGGGAGGAAAAGACTCAAGAGGAAATGAGAATTCATGGTAAGATATCCATTTCTTGGGTTGAATTCATTTATTCCACTAAAATATAGTTTGATCGATTAGCCTATATGCAAAAAGCAATAATTATTTGGAAAAAAATTAGGAAAATCAAAGGCCAAACTATTCAAGAGTACACACAGGAGTTTAGAAAGAGGGATTTGTTGTTAGGAGTAAACTTGAATTTACAAGGCACACCCTTGAAATACATTGGGGGTTTACATTCCTACTTGAAACATAATATACTTATGTTTAACCCAAACAATTTAGATGAAGTATGTGTGCAAGCCACGCATCTTTTAGCAAGGGGAAAGAACATTCAGGAAGAGGGTAGTAAGAAGAATCCATTCAAGGGTAAGGGAAAAGAGAAGGGAGGAAAATGGAAGGGAAACATTTCCGAGATTATCTTGGGAAGTCCATATTTGTATGACATGAAAGCAGTGTTTTATTTCCATGAGAAAAAATATCATTTGCTTAAACAGAGGGTGGAGTATATTGTGAGAGCTCATCGAAAGAAACTGAATATTTCTTTAGTTAATGCAGGGCAAATGAAGAGGCTAGTTAATGCAAGTAAAAATTTTGTGCTTCTCATGATCAAGAAAAAGGATGATGTTGACTATGAATGTTTTGAAGGATGTGATGAAAAATTAAAATCTGATTTTTTTGATGTGGTAAGTCAGCATGGCTAGATGTTTCAAGAACCAAGTGGGTTACCTCCCAAGAGGGGAATTCAGCATGAGATTCAGTTGCAACAGGATGTTCCACTTCCAAACATTGGTATTTATCGCATGTCAATTATGGAGAGTTTGGAAATCAAGAAGAAAATTCAAGAATTTATGAACAAAGGTATCATATGCCCATCTACTTCGCCATGTGTTTCACCAATTGTTTTGTTACCAAAGAAGGACGGGACTTGGTGCATGTGCATATATTTTCGTGCACTGAATAAAATCATGGTACAGAATCGCTACCCACTCCCACACATTGATTATTTTCTAGATCAGTTAAATTATGCAAGATATTTAACTAAGTTATACTTATGAAGTGGTTATCATCAAGTTAGAATAGTTGAGGAGGACATTTGGAAAACTGCTTTTAAAACTAGACAAGGATTGTTTGAGTGGCTAGTTATGCCATTTGGTCTAAAAATGCTCCAGCTACTTTCATGAGAGTCATGAGTGATGTAATTAGACAATTTGTATATGAATTCATCATTGTTTACTTATATTACATACTTATATTCAACAAATCAAGAGAATAACATGTCATGCATGTGAACAAGGTACTTGATGTCTTGAAAAAAGAGCAATTATTTCTAAAGATGTCGAAGTGAGAGTTTGGAAAGACTTCTTTAGTGTATTTGGGACACATTGTTGGAGGAGGTGAGTTGAAGATAGACCCTTCAAAAGTAGAGGTCATTCTAAATTGGCCCAATCCCAATACAGTTACAGAGGTAAGAAGCTTTCTTGGGGCAGCACAATATTGGAGGAAATTCATTGCTAATTTTTCATCCATTGCAGCTCTGTTACATGCATTGAAAAGTGTTAAGGAAGTCTTCCATTGGGGAGATATGCAGCAAAAATAATTTGATGCTTTAAAACAAAATATAAGTTCAACACCAGTATTGACTCTTCCGGATCTTAGAAAACCATTTGATATCCAAAAAAATGCAAGTGATTATGCTATGGGAGTAGTTCTCATGCAGCATGGTAAGCCTATTTCATTGCATTCTGAAACTTTAATGGAGATGTGACTAAATATCCCACCCATGAAAAAGATTTATATGCATTGGTACAAAGTGTAAAGAAATGGAAGCACTATTTTATGGGGAAAGAGACCATTATCCATACCGATCATCAGCCATTGCAGTACTTATAATCAATGTCAAAGTTGCAGCAATCAAGACATTTCAGATGGATGGGATTTCTACAACATTTCATTTGTTTATCAGGTACAAAAAGGGAATCTACAATAAGGTAGTTGATATGCTCTCTAGGCCTATTGTAAATTCATCTATTATACTCAATCACAATTTAGTTATGCATGAAATTTACATTGAAGAATATGCATATGATAGTGATTTTCAAGATGTGTATGAAAGCTTGAGCCAAGGAAACAAAAATGAAGAGTTAGATTATCATGTACATAACAGTTTGTTGTGTCACTTGGGCAAGTTATGTATACCACGGGGAGAAAGAAACAATATCATAAGGGAGGTACACATATCATTGATTGTTGGACATTTCAGTGTAGGTAAGATAGTAGTGAATCTCTAAAGGTATTTTTATTGGCCACACATGATTGATAGTGTATCTCGTTTTATTAGAGGATGTTCTTTATGTGCAATAAGTAAGCCTAGTAATAGGAAAATTGGATTGTACACTCCACTTCTGGTTCCTTCACATCCTTGGGAGAGTATCTCAATGGATTTTGTAGGTGGTCTTCCAATGTCAAGGAAAGGCCATGCTTATTTGTATGTTGTGGTAGATAGGTTAAAAAAAATGTGTCTTTTGATGCCAGGTAAGAAAAAAATTACAGTTGAACAAACTGCTAACATTTTCTTTCAAAATGTATGGGTTCATTTCTGCGTTCGTACTTCTATCGTAAGTGATCAAGATTCCCGGTTTGTTGGGAATTTTTGGTCAAAATTGTGGGACATGATGGACACAAAGTTGAATAAGAGTACAACATTTAATCCACAAACAGACGGTAAGACCGAGGTGGTAAACATGAAAATAATTCATCTTCTTAGAGGCTATTGCCGCAAGCATCCCAAGTTGTGGGATGAACAGTTGCATTACATTCAACATGCATACAACAGGGTAAAGCATTCTTCTACAAAAACATCGCCATTTGAAGCATGTTATGGTTACTTTGCAAGATCACCTTTGGACTTCATCTTTGAGAAAGATGTTGCTATAGATGGTCATAGTAACATAGATAAGATAAGGAAGTTCATTGAGAAAATTTAGTTGGTACATCACACAGTGCAAGAACAACTTGAAAAGAGTCAAAGCAGCTACAAGGCAAGGCATGATAAACACCATGTTGATCAAAAATTCCAGGTTGGAGATGAAGTTTGGTTATATATAAGCAAAGAAAGATTGCAAGGGGAAGGTAAAAAGCTCAAGCCAATTTGTTATGGTCCATTTAAAATTCTAGAAAAGATTGGTACTAATGCATATAAGCTAGATTTTCCTCCTTATATGCAAATATATTCTGTCGTTAATGTTGATAATTTGAGATTGTTTATGTCCCCTTTGATTGATGATCAAGGAGATCATGTTCAACTGCCATCAATAAATAATTTCCCACCAGAATGTCTTGATGAAATTTAGGAAGATCTCATACTTGACAGAAGAATCAGGACTTCAAGGAGACAGAATGTCGAATACCTTAGAGTGGGACTCAAGGGAAAAAATCCTTCAAAGGCCAAATGGATGGAGAGTGAAAGGTTGAGGGAGTTGTACCCTCACCTGTTGAACAATTGATAGTATCTTTTGGGGTCCAAAAGGCTTCAAGTGGGGAGGAATGATTAGAGGCTCAATATTTAGCTAAAAAATGAAAGTGCTCAGAAATTATTCAAACTAGAAAGAACACATAGAGCTCATCACCAGGATTCCAACACAACTCATTTCATCAAAATTCGAGTTCGTATGAGTAAGTTATGGTCTGTTTTTCGTTTTCCCAAATAGGTAAAAATTGTGCAGAACAGTGACAGAATGATGACTTGGCAGTCTAGTTAGCACGTCAGGAATATTTAGGGAATATTCTCTAGTTTTCAGCCAGTGACATTGTCACAAGTGTCATCACCAAATTCACCAATGTTTCTTGGGGAAGTTGAATTTTTCTCCTAATCCTAAGGTTACATTTCTTTTATGATGGAATTTTTAGGCCAACAAAGAAGGGCCACGTGGCATAGCCGAAGGCTGCCACGTGCCCTCCCCCATGGCAAGGTGGATGGGATGTTAATTTTATGTAAGGTCGAATGCAAATATAAAATGGCGCATATATATGTTTTATTAGAAGGTTGGAACCATAGTCAGACACAACATATTAACAAACATATATATATATATATATATATATATATATATATATATATATATATATCGCATATCAATTATAATCCAAAGTTTTAACTATGGATATGGGCATTACATATTACAAAAAAATATTATGGTGGGGGTCGGGTTCGAACCCATGACCACTCACACCATAGTTCCAACACTTACCACTATGCCATCTACCATGATCCTTACCCCATAAGGATTTCATTGCTATTTGAATTTACAACAAACGGGAGTTGGGGGTCCGGAGGGGGCCAACCCCCTACCACATGTCTGTGCGCAATGACCAGGAGCTAATGCAAATGTTCCGGTGGGATATTTAAATGGGATTAGAACGTATTTAATGATGTTGATATGTGGTTTAACCATGATAATCCACCATTAGTGCTAAAACGTGCTTAGCACTAAATGCGCCCACTAACCACACTTAAATCGTACTTATCCACTGCTAATTGTGCGCTTATCTTAGCAACAGGTTTGGCGGACCCGCCAAATACGGAGAATCTCCACATTTAGTGGAGTTAACTAGCGGACTTCCAGAATTAGTGGAGAAAAACTAGGAAAATTTGGTTTTTCCATAACTGAGACAATTTTCGACCAATTTTGGCTTAGGAAGAGTCATTCTTGGTAGATTTTGATGTTTTGGAGCCATTGGAGTAGGTTGCAGAGGAAACAAGAGTCTGTAAACATCATTTTTTCACAACTGAACCTAAAACAAAGGCCCACACTATGAAGCTGGACCAAGGAGTTGTAGCCTAGGAGGGGTGAACTCCTTCATTAAAAACTTGTGTATTTGTCTCTGTTTTTGGTGCTTGCTGTGTTTTTATATGTTGTTGTTCAACATTGAGTTTCCAAGATTTTAAGTTCATGAAATACATTTAATCTCATCAAGTTTAATGAATGGTCAATCATAAGCATATCTATAAACCCTTCTATGATAAGAAAACCAAAGCACTTTCATGTTAATTCTGAAACTGCTATTAGCACAAAATTAACTAATAATCGATTTCAAATCATTAATGTATGAAGGGTTTTGTAAAAGGTAAAACCATATAGCCCCAAGGGTTAGCTCAACTAGTTGAGTCCTCGCTAAGTACTTTACCAATTTTGTGGTCACATGATCAAATCTCCTTGACGCCCTTCCAGTTAGGCCTCGCATGTATGGCTAATGGTTAGACCCCCTCGGGAGGTTCTGCCAATATTTTCTAACCATGGACATAGTGAGTACATATGTGTGCGGGCACATTGTACTCGTGAACCACTCATATTCTTGTGATTTAACTTTCATTTGCATTAATTACTGAATTTTGTTATATTTTTGTACTAGAAGAGAATGATAATATAATTTCATGTAGGAGGAGGTGGTATTTTATAATCTGCCCAAACTTGAATTTAATTGGTTAAATTTTATGACAAGTTTATTAACGTTGAGCAGGTAACAAAATATTTTACAATATTTTGAACTCCCTAGGATTCTTCTCGAGAGGCTAGTGAGGCAATGGGGGGAAATTCATAAAGAGGAAATTTGGGAAAAACTTAATGAGTTGGATGGTTATTAGAGGGAACTAATAGGAGGAAATGAATAGGGCAACAAGTTGAGAGGCCATTAATCTTGTAAATATTCCTAGTGGATTCTACAAATTTATTTCTAGTACCTATTTGTGGTTGTTAGAGACACAAGTATGAAGAGATCAAAACATTAGTTTCCTAGGGTTACACAATTGGATAAGTTGTTTCTCGGTTGTAAGGAAATGATAATCCTATAGCAACAATTGATCAATTCAATAAGTTAATAAGGAGTTGGACTACCACAAGATTACACTGCTAGAATGGATAATATTAAAGGTATTTTACTAATTCTTCCTTGGATTGTACACTATTTACATTTTATTGAATTGTTGAATTTAATATTCAAATAAACTGCTATAAAGGAAACTTTGGATTAAAACTTATGGTTAAAAGGAAACCAAGAGCATAGAAATGAAAACAACGAAAATTTATACTTAAAAAATATATCATTAGGAAGACAGAAGGTTTTTTACACAATTTTATTAAAATTTTGAATTAATGAACAATAATTAGTTCATTAGTTAGATTTTCCCAATTAATATTATTATTATACTTAGAATAAGTGTTACACTTGATGTCAGAGCCCTAGTTTGAAAATTGGACCCTTAAAGGTCAAATTGACACTTTATAATTGCTATAAATATCAACATAAAATTCTTGATTTCCTACATAAATGAAAGAATTTGAAATAGAAAATTAAATTGAACATAGATTGATTGGAAATAAAATATATTTATTATAAAGAAAAGATGGTTAAGTTTCCTACAAATTGAAACAAAATTTATATGAATATAGAATTGAACAATGTTCCATATTGCATGGCATAAAATTCCGCAAGTGAAATAAAAGAACAAGTACATAACCTTCTGGGATCTACTTAGAAGTTTGAGAAGTTGCAATGTATAATTAAAAAACCTGAAATATCCATGGATGGAAAAGCTATTCACTTGTAAAACCTAAAGGAAAGAGATACAAAAAAATTAGGTGTGTGTGTCTGTGTGTAAAACAATAAAAAAGTACAAAACAGTAATGAGAGGAGATTAAACAAAGAAAAAGAAACATGAAGCAAGTAATAGAATGTTGAGGTCATCCATGGCCACACCATTGGGTGGTCAACCATGGAGCTATGGACTACACTAACTTTTATCACCCAAAAATTGATCACCTAGCCATAATTTACTAGGTTGATTGAAATACACCATGTAGTATGAGTTTTACACAATAAAAACTGCTTTGACCTTATGAAATAACCCAAAGAATCATATTTCCTAAGTTATTTCCATTTAATTAATTTACATACATGACAATAACCCATAAATTCATTAATTTTATGTTATTCTTATATTTTTACCCATTAAAATGAAAGCAATTAAAAATATTTTCACTCATATTTTCTATTTTTATAGGAATAATTAAATAAATCATTTATTTATTTATTATTCTTTAATCTAGCTCTGAAGGTTAACTTAATTGGTCTAGTCCCCATCATTAAAGCACCTCTTCTATTGAAAGGTCATGGGTTCAATTCTCTGGTCACTCTCGGGGTCAGGCTCCATGGTTGTGTTGGTAGGAAGTGATCCCTTCTAGTGGATGTACCTAGTACAAGTATTTTGTGGATGTAGTGGTCATCGATCTTTGGGATTTGTGAACTACATAGAAAAAAATCGTGTTTCTTAATCCTTAAAACATTGTCATATGAGTATTTTATTAAATTATTGTTTAATAATTATTTATAACGAAGTAATTCGTGAAACACATTTGTTAGTTAATCAAGAATGATATCTTGGGAAAATACATCCCTGGAAAGTCCTTGGGAACTTCCTTTCATTTTGAAGATGATTCTTAATGTTAATCAAGCCACATATGCTATTATATGTTGGCCCAACAAGGACATCGAATGAGGCCCATATAGGTAGAGACAAACATCTTGGGGACTTGGCCTGAAGAAATTTTGTTTGTATCTATCAAGATCACCTATTAGGCTAAACCGATGGATAAAATTTATCGTACTTAAAAGAGATTTTGATTGTTTAATCCATAATAATGTTTGAACACACCTTTTAATAAAAAATTTAATTTTCTAGTTTGGGTAATCCATATTCCTAAATATGTGATATGGAACATCCACTAACTTGATGAAGTCAAAGGTTATAATGAAGACAAAGTTTATATAGGATTGGAAAATAGAATAAAAACAATACTTCATGATAGATATGAACTTGAATAGGAAAAATAAAAATAAAAATTATATATATATATATATATATATATATATATATATATATATATATATATATATATTCAAAAGAATAAATTGTCCTCACCCTCCCACATATTAAGTGTTCAAAGTGAGGAAGTAGGTACCTTGTTAGTGTCCCTCAGGTTTCCTTCCTCTTCCCTAGATTTTCAATGGAAAACGATTTTGAAATACTCAATAGTGGATATTAACCTTGTAGGACTTGGTGGGAATGTATCCCATGACCTTCTTAGGCATTAAACATCAGAAAAAGGAATGAACCAACAAAGTTATCCCTTGGGTCTAAAAAATGAATAAATATAGTGACAAATAAGCAAATCAGTAAACCAAAATAAGAACTAGATATCATAACCTAAAGCTATATAATTTCCATTATATGTTACTTATGTAAATCCTCACTAATCCATTTAGAATTTATGTACCAAAACCCAAAAATGGATAATGAATTTACTATCCTAATCAAAGAGATAATTATTGCAATAAATTTTATGGGTGTGTAAAGCTTTATTTATTTATGTACCAAAGAGAAATATATCTATCTACTATTATGTGTATGCATAGTTAATAAAAAAACCTATGTGCCAAAATCCAAATATTGATTGTGAGACTAGTTTCCTTTTGAGGTCAAGGGTAAAATGTTGCAATAAAGTGTGTGTGTGTGTAAGCACTCATGTGTTGTTGTAGCTAAAGAGTTGCAATATATATTAGAAATGTGTGTACAATAATAAACTTACAAATTATTTCCAAGAGTTGAAATTAAAAAATATCCATGCTAGCATGACACATTTTGTTCTTTTATGGCAATCTAGGTTAGGTCTATGTGAGGTCTTCATCTTCCAATGCAATGTTGAGTGATCTATAACATGACTTGTTGATGCTTTCTTGAAATGAGGTATACATTAATATTTCCCCATGTAATGTTGGTGCAAGGACAAATTGGTTGTCCCAATGATGAAACTTAAGACAATTTTTGTTGAGTCAAAGGTTCTAATCAAGTTGTTACTTGAATCATTTGACATACTTGTTTAACAACAATCATCCCCATGCATGTATATGAAGATGAGGAATATTTTATTGCACTTGTTAAAAAGTGGGTATTGTTTATTGTGTGGGTTACCAACTATACCTATATGATGGTCCTCCCAATTGATGTATTTTGGGTCCCATTTTTTAGATGTTGCGACTTCCTTTCTAATCCACAAGAGCTATTTTGACCATGTCCTTTTGCTTCCAAGGTTTGGGAAGACACTCTAAACCTGTTAGGGATAATATCAACATGGAGTGGGAACAACTATAGGGAAGCTTGGAAAAATTGGTGGAATTCAGCATCAGATGAAAATTTCAGAAACATCAGACTAATGATCTCATGGGGCCTCTGGTTGGCTCGAAATAAAGTCATTTTTCAGGATCGTGCAACTTCTCCATATCTGATAGCTACATAATGTACCTCGATCTTTGCTCTAATCCCTGTTTCTTCTCCTTCCCAACCCCAAAGGATTATCAGGGAAAAACAAATCAGGCTTGACATACCTTGGTCATATTTTGATGGTGCTTCTAATGCAAAAAACATGTGTGGGGAAGGGCTGGTTATCTACCTTGATGAGAATATATTTTTCAAAGCTTTAGTGGGCCTTGGCATGGGGTCCAACAATTATGCAGAGTTACAATCACTAAAACTCCTAATGGGTTGGATAAAATAGTTGGGGAATGGATCTATACAAATATTTGGTGATTCTATGAATGTTATTAATTGGTTCAACAATTTGCAGAGATGTCAAAATCATATTTTGATTCCAATCTCAGATGAAATTTTACAAATCAAAATGTATTATGATAATATATATGTTTTCCATATCTATAGGGAATGGAACACTACAACGAACCTCCTTTCTAAGGAGGGTATACAACAGGTTTTGGGAATTTGACAGATAACAAGGCACAATGATGGGACGATCTGTGTGTCAGATGAACAACCTTTCAATCACTAGTCGGGTCTCTCTGGTTGTTCACTTTCATATATCAGTCTTTTTTCCAATTGTGTCCTTTTAGATACTTATCCTCAGAGACTGTTTGTATTTTTGTAAAAAAATGTTATCCCATTGCATAACTGGTATTTATAGGGGTCATTTTCTCCTTAAGGGGAGGCCCAGGTATATTGGTCAGAATCTTATGTCATGATGGAACTGTGAGATTTTATTGCTCAGTTTTTTGATGTGACTCATAGCCTGCTCATGGAAGACATACTACTTTCTCAAACTACTTATAGAATCTACTCTGTAAGTTTTTATTTTCCTAATAAAAAGTTCTATTTTTCCTCAGGAAAAAATAATTAATAATAATATTAATAATTTAAAATAAATTTATAATTTAGTTAAATTTTATGATTTTTGAAAATTTAACACAATTAAATTAATTTTTATGCATATCATAACATTATGTTTATAAATATTTACCTAATAATAATTTAAATATCTTCTTCCATTAAGAAATAAAGAATTTGATATGGATATGTTTTATGTTTGTGCATCTAGGAAAAATTTACATGAATACATAGTAGGTACACTATGAGTAAATAGTAGATACATTATGAGTATTACATAGGCATGTGTTATTTTATTTAGAATTATATAGATTTTATCAATTTTGTTTGTTAATATAATTTCATTAAAAAATAAAGGATATATATATATATATATATATATATATATATATATATATATATATATATATATATATATATATATATATATATTTATCAATTTTGTTTATTTATATAATTTTCGTGCATAAATAGGGATATATATATATATATGAGTATTATAAAAGTGTATATTATTGTACCTGTCGCTGGCAGGATACTACGCATCAGGTTTTTCCTGATTGTGACATTAATTCACCTTGATTAGACATATGTTTTCAATTTTTTTATTTATTTTTTCCATGATTCACTATAAGATTTATTATTGTTCATTTATTTTAATTATTTTAATTTGAATTATCTGTTATCTAATTGGCCAAAAACTTTCACTTCTTATTGCAAAATGCCTATATTTTATCGCCATTATTTGTACTGCCATTACAAAAACATTTATATCTATCCTGCAGGTCTTGTACTTTATAATAACAAGACAGTGCTGAATGCATTTTCCCTGTACAAGCCGCCCATTGTAGTCTGTCAGATAGCATGCATATACATAGAGAGAGTCGTTTTCTCTGTATCAGTCACCATTTATGGTCTCTGACAGATTTTTATATACGTAAACTCTTGAGACCCTGTCAAATTGGTTTAACCTTCACGATATAATAATATTTCAACTCTCTTGAAATATTTAAATGGAATAAAGGCTAGGCCATACCTCATTAATTTCCGTGCGTATGCTCATATATCATAGTTGGTGCGCGATATATAAAGGTAGGGTATAATGCATCGTGGGCCCGACGAGTGGTGTTGGTTTTTAAACCATAGGCAAATGCATAGATTATAATAAATTGAATGGACAGAAGAATTTATTAACCTTGTGGGACCCTCACGAATCGCATCAGAGAAAATCATAACAGCGGAACATGTTAATAAAAGTCCCGATGGCGATTGCGGAGCCGATGTGTTTATGGACTGTGATTTATATGTGTTTCAAGTTCGGGCTTAAAAGACATTAATCACATCGGAACGTTTTCGAATGCATCAATCACATCGGAGGAAGGGCATCACATCGGAACATTGGCAAATGCATTAATCACAATCAGAAGCATTGAGTTGCGCATATACATAGAGAGTCGTTTTCTCTGTATCAGTCACCATTTATGGTCTTTGACAGATTGTATATACGTAAACTCCTGAGACCCTGTCAAATTGGTTTAAACTTCACGATATAATAATATTCCAACTCTTTTGAAATATTTAAATGGAATGAAGGCTGGGCCATACCTCATTAATTTCCGTGCGTATGATCATATATCATAGTTGGTGTGCGATATATAAAGGTAGGGTATAATGCATCGTGGGCCCGGCGAGTGGTGTTGGGTTTTAAACCATAGGCAAATGCATAGATTATAATAAATCGAACGGAAAGAAGAATTTATTAACCTTGTGGGACCCTCACGAATCGCATCGGAGAAAATCATAACAGCGGAACATGTTAATAAAAGTCCCGATGGCAATTGCGGAGCTGATGTGTTTATGGATTGTGATTTATATGTGTTTCAAGTTCGGGCTTAAAAGGCATTAATCGCATCAGAACGTTTGCAAATGCATCAATCGCATCGGAGGAAGGGCATCGCATCGGAACATTGGAAAATGCATTAATCGCAATCGGAAGCATTGAGTTGCGATTAATCGCATCGGAAAATAGAAAAGAAGGGTTTATAAAGCTGTGGCGCCCAAAATTTTCAAAGGTTAGCGTTGGGGTTAGAATATGAGAGCATGTTATATGTGTAGGCAGGTTTGGTGTTGGTTTTTAAACCATTGGCAAATGCATAGATTATAATAAATCGAATGGACAGAAGAATTTATTAACTTTGTGGAGAGTGCATAGATTTAAGAAATAAAAATGAATACAGTTCGTATATGAACAAAGAGTATAAGCAGGTAGGCTGAGCACAAATATTAATTATGAACAAGAGATTGCATAGTTAAAAATAAAATAATAAATTTGAAAAACAAAGAATTAAATATAAAATTAAAGTTATATTTTTTTAAATTAACATAGTAAAGAATAAAATAATAAATCTATAGTGATTTTGTTCAAACAATAATGTAGATTGGGATATGTATTTTTTAAACTATACATAATAAAACAGGTAAAAGTATTACAAAATAAAACTTATCAAAGTTATCCATTGCGTGATAAAGTAAAATGTATCAAATGAACCTTTTGCAACTGTGGACCCCGATGAACGTGAAAAAACTTAAACCAAATATGGAAAATAAACTTGCGTTATAAAACTTATCGGGTCTGAGACTTGCCATTGCAATCGGCTGAAGACATAAGAACTTGCGATTTGTGATTTTAGAAACTTTCCGATCCGATGAGTTAAAAGACCTTTTAACATATTAGAAAAATTTTATACTTAGAAATATGTTAAAATGAATAGTAAATCGCAATTGGAAATTCGGAAAAGTTCTTTTAAAGAGTTCTTATTGCTTTGAGAAGTTCCGATGCGATCGCTTTCAATGGAAATCACATTTCGGAATAATATTAAGTATTGCACTTTTTCTATTTATCGGGATTTGGTAAAAACGTTTTCACTAAAAAAAATTGAGATACGATAATCATAATTGGAAAGTCGGCATGAATCATATTCTATTTATTCATCGCATCGTAAAAGATCAAAAGTGAATTTTAACATTTATTACAAGGATTCACCAATCTCCGATTGTACGACAAATGTTGAAAATACGGGGAGATTAAATGGTAATTAAAATCTTTGTAGGTGTTCTCATTATTGTGTTTTATTTTGGCTGAAATAATTCATTTGAATTACAGAACAAAATTTTGAATCCTTTCATTTGCAGAACCAGAGAGAGTTTACCCGATTTTGAAATGTCAAAGAGAAGTAGAAAGTCTAAAGATGTTTTTGTTGCAAATGCTCCTGTGCTAAACATGCCGCCCAAGGAAAAACCGGCGAAGCTCAAGCTAGTCACAGACACCTCCTGTCAAGGACTGGGGAAGATGACATGGAAGAATGTATACAATTTTCTTGAAAAAGAGAAACCTAGGGTTGTTGTGCCCAAAGCAGCTGTTCCTGATGAAGAAGATTCAGACTCTGACTCTGAATCTCAACTTAGTGCATTGGCAAATTCATTTATACACCAAGTTGTTGCTCGGGCGAATATTTTTCTCTACTATGATGTTATCAGATGTGTCATTGACAATGTGACCATTCAAAACATGACTTTTGTTTCTGCTTCTGGATCAGTATTCGGGTCATTCATGGCAGAAGATATTAAAGCAATGTACCATCTTCCCAATCCACAAAAGATTTACAACAAAGAATTCCTTAAGGAATATGCTGAAGAACATCCAAACCGGGTAGAGCCAATCAAAGAATGGAGGAATAACCCTAAGAAACATAAGCAAGAGGCATCAGGTATGTACTCTGTGGAGTCTCTTGCACCTCCATATTGTTATGCCGCAACAATGATGTGTAGGTTGTTCGGAAACGACAACTCTGCTAGATTTTCTATTCAAATGGTCCCGTTAATTCATTCTGCTCTTAATTCTGAAATTATGGATTGGGCTGTCATTTTGTCAGATAAGATAGCTAATCGAATTCTAGAGTATAGAAAAGATAAGAATTCAGGGAATTCTTCCCCTTTTCATTTTTGTGGTTATATTTTGGATGCCCTCTGTTTCAATTCTGAGTTCCCCATGCTAGGTTGGAAATGGACTCCAAAAGAACCTATTCCTATTCATGTGTATCATAATTTCTTATGGAAAGAACATTTCAAACTTCATGTTTACAGAGTCTGCCATGGTTTTCTAATTCCAATCTACCAAACTATTTTTGGTCATTTCCTGCCTAGATTGTTCAATAAAGCCAAGACTGATTTGTCTTCTATCGGAGATTGGTTCGGAGAAGAAAAAATCACTTATATCAGAATTTTTGGGAGTATTGTTCAGCCACATATCCTTCCCCTATATGTTCCAGATAAGCTATTAGCTCAGGAGATTTCCTATCAACTGACAGTTGAAGGAATGTCTAGAATTTTGAAAAGAAATAAAAAGCTTATGTGGCCTACCTTTTCTTTTAAGTGTGGTGACTATACTCTTAATAGTTTTTCTCATGCTGAAAAAGAAGTTGGAAAGATTTCTAATCTTAAGTTTTCAACAATTCCTGGAAGACAATACGACCCAAGGAAAGTGGCGCATGATTTTACTACCTCTGTTTCGATTGCCCGATTTGAGCATGAACCATACATTTTTGATGATTTGTTTGTTTCCATGGATGATATATCCAAAGTCTTTGATTCAGCCAAGTCCAAGTTACACGCCGAGGACTTGAAAATTTTTTTGTTGTATAGAAGCCAAAGGTTAGTTAATTTGCCTCTTGATCAGTTGAGAGCTCCGATATAGGAGAAAGCATCACAACAAGCAGGAAGTAGTTTTGGTAAAGAAGTAGAAGGAGATGATTCTGTTTTAGGGAAAAAGGATGACAGCAATAAATCCGACAGTGCCAAAACAGAAACAACTTCTCAAAAAGATACACAAAAGCCTTTAGTGCAAACAGAAAAAGGGAACACTGGCACTGATGCCCATGTACATATTGAAAAGGGAAGTACAGAAAGTAAAAACACTGAACAGGCATCCAAGAATGACGCAGGTTCTCAACTGGGAGGACAAGTAGATACTGAATTTGTTTTTTCTTCTCATTTGCTAAATCAATATCAACAATTTGCACAACAGATAGGATTGCAAAACAATCCTGAATTTGATGATCCCAAAGATCAGGATGTGGAAATCATTCCTGAAAACCCTACTACAAAAATTATGCTAAATATAGAAGAAATCCCTCCTTTAGATATATTATACAGTCCCAAACATAGGGTTGTGGTAATAAAACAAAGGAAAAGGAGGAGAACAGATCAAGATGCTATTTTGGCATCACAAGGGGAATTGCTAAATGTTGTTTATAAAAACGCTGAGGTGGATCCATCTGAAGATATCACCAAATTGTCTTAGTATGCTGGTGCCTATAGTGCTGCCACTATAGATAAAGCTTCCGAAGTTTCACAGCTAGTAAAACAAAAGGATATGCAAATTGCTATCTTTGAAGAACAGGTTGCAGGTGATCAGCAAAAGATAATTCAGTTGGAATAGCGGGTACTGGATGCAGAACTCAGAGCTAAAAAACTAGAAGAGCAACTCAGCCTTGAAAATAAAAATATTGATGAACAAACCTTGGGAAAACAACAAAATTTGACTCAAGAAGTAGAAAAGCTACAAAATATTTTACAAAATGAGAGAAATTCAAGGGTTGAACAGGAAAAAATGTTCCAATCAGAAATGGACAAGTTTAAGGAGTATCCCAAGTTGGATCAATTCATTACTGAAGCTCTTGAAACGAACAAACTACTATCTCAACAGTTAAATGAATTTTGTTTAAAGTTGACACAAATTGAGCCTTTGTACGAAATTACATCGTCTTTGATAGATAAATCAGTCACTCTTAGGCAAGAAATTGAAGATGTTGATGATAAAATTTCTGAGTTTCTTTCATGGCAGGATACAGAGGAAGGAAGAAAAGTTAACCTTGCTAGAATTGAAGAAAGACACAAGGAAATTCTATTTATGGAATGGGAACAACAATTAATGAAATTAGAAAGAGCCACATCAAGGGCTAAAAGTTTAATGAATAATACAACACAATTGATTAATGACAGCCTATATGCTACCAATTTGATCTCAGACTGTATTGCAGGTGAGTTACTTAAAGTAAAAGAAGTTGATTCTAGGTGGAAGCAAGAGATAATAGATAAAAATAAAAAAATTAGCAAACTTCAAGGAATTTCATGGGATAATATGTGGTCTTATCTGATCAAGCCACATAGCCAACAGATGGCTATCAAATTCCTTTTGAATGCTATTCAATGTATCATTCCTGAATTCTCTGATGCTACATACACTGGACAATTACATTAAAAAATGACTCGGCCAACAGAAGTCCAAGATATGCTCAATGTCTGCCACCTTCGTTCATCCACCTCAATCGATGATTAATGAGCTAGTCTACTACAAGTTTGCATTTTAGTTTAAGATATTTTATGTTAGATAAATTGTAGGAATAGTTTTAGTTATTTTGTTTTATTGAGTACCTATTTAAACCCCTTTCATGCATTTAGAAAGGGGCCCTTAATTTGTAATACTTTTTGACTTGGAGATTACATTTTTGTACTACATTTACTTCTATATTCTTTTATAAAGGGTCACATCTGGTGATTCTATGTGGAATTATTTTTTAAGAGTTGCATTTCTGTACCTCGGAGTTGATTTTGCGTTGTAATTGCTGGATTCTATCTATTCATTGTTAATTTCTTTTGTCATATGATATTCTCTTTTAAATTTGCTAATTTTCGAGGCTTCAACATTTTTGGGACTAGAAGGAGGGGCAAAGCTATGAATGGCAGATAAATCTAAATATGAAATCCATTCTAAGAGTAGATCAATTATAGAAATACACTGTTGGAAATGTTGTCATTGATGGCAAAGGGGATGGCAAAGGAGGAGTACTTGAACCAACAATGAGGCAAAGTAACAAACATGAAGTAGAGGCAGTTGTGTAAGTAAATTAAGTTGTGTATGTAGAAGGATTGGTTTCAGTATTATATGGATATTGTTGATACAAGAATTCTATGTGAAAGAGTTGTGATATGTAACTATATATGCATTAATGACTTAATTTCATATGTGTATCCTTGTATTTTTCTGAGTTTATGAATTTGGGGTATGTATAATGCTGTCCCATACACAGTACTTAGAAGAAGGGTTTAGTTGTAAACTCTGTTGTGCATAACCTGCGAAATGAGATCGAGGTTGAGAATTGGTTGGGGGTGCAGTAACGAAAAATTTGAATCTTTTTTTGGGAAAGAAATCCCAAGGGTTAATAGAGATTCTATACATGTATATAAGAAATATTTGAGTGCATAGTAGGGTTGAATATTTGATTGGAAGTGTGAGTTTCGAAGCATCGATGCTCTCAAAGCAGAGAACTCAATTCAAACCCAGAAATTTCCATTCCACAGTGGAAAAACACAGCGGAAATCTGAAGGTGGAACTCGGAAGGCGGAACCATAGTTAAATGCACAGTGTGAATGGAGCTATGCATCGTAACAGATGAAAGCACCATGGAAAAATTCCAATGAACCAAGGGTCTACGTATAAAAGAAGCGGAACCTGGCGTGTTGAAGAGGAGCGAAATCTTGCAGATGAACAGTGAACGCGGGTTAAGGCTGGAAGCGGTTTTTATCGCACCACATTTGCAGCGAAAGTGGTATTGAAAATTTCGGAGCGATTCCATAGAAGGGCCGACACGTGGCTCCAAAGGTTCGGGGAAAACCGCCTCCATTGCGCGCCATCACGCATTATTGTTCGCGCATCTTCGCCAAGCGATATCCGTCCGATCAAATGAGGCGGCGCAACGTGACAAAAACCGTTGGATGGAGATGACCGTTAATACTGGGGCCCAATCCATCGCACAACTATTGAATATTAACCCTCGTGCAAGTTAACTGCGCGATTTTCGTTGGATCAGAGGTTGAAAAAGAGGTGAATTATCCACCGTTGGATCATGAATAAAGTTGCAAGGTGTCTAACAAGGTATGGGTCAATGTTTAATTGTTGATTATTAAATAATCGGTAGAGGATTCAATTATATAGTGCGAAATGCTTATGATTGGGTGCTAAAAGCCACGGTTTATTAATAGTTTTAATGTTTGAATCAGGGAATATGCATACATGACGATATATATTTATATACTGTGCTAAAGTCGAAACCTATATGAAATGAGATTGGGTTTATTACAAGAGCCTGCAAGAACGAAAGAGCGAGAGACAGCGGCAAAAAAATGGTACAGGGAAAAATATGAATTGAAATTGTAATGTGAGTTTCAAACCATTATGTTTAAACTCACATATGAACAGAGAATGCAGAAAAGTAGTCAGAGAACATAGATGGTAATGAACAGACATCGCCCAGATTCATAAGTATTTGAGAATAAAACCTGAAAAGCAGTCATATATGTAGCTGGTGCACTCAAGTATAGTGAACAGATGAATAGACACAGAGGTGAACCAAAATATACAGAACATTCACTCAACAGCAGCAGAAAAGACAAATCCAGTAAAGCCAAAGTCCAGAAAAGGAGTTGAGTGGAATTGAAATGTGTAACTGAAAATGTAAATATTTTTGTTTATATTGTTTGTGATGCAAAGGCAAGTATCCTAAGGAAAAAAAAAAAAAAACTCCCACTGTAATATTGAAATTTGTACACATTGTTATATATTTTTAATGAATTGGATAAAGAATTGAGAAGGCAGAAGTCAAAGAGTCATGGCTGGCCACTCAAAATTCCCTGTGGAATACAAACAGTCATGTGAGGAACTCCATATATAATTTGATATGCATAAGTGAAAAAACAAGAGAGAGAGAGTAAGAAGAGAGAATGAAAAGTATAGAAGATTGAGGCAGAGAAGATAAGGAAGAGAGGAGCAGAAAGAGCTGCTACAGAACATAGCTGATATTTGAGGTAAATCAACAAACACTTCCTGTGATAAATTGAGGAAGTTGGAGCTTCCCTATCAAGTTGAAGCTTGATAGCTGTCAGTTGTAGCTGACTGAGGTTGGAGCCTCCTATAGGTAGGTGCCTGCAGAAAAATTGAAGGGAGTTGGAGCTTCCTTGCAAGTTGTAGCTTGCAGAATTGAGGTTGGAGCCTCCTGTAGGTTGGTGCCTGCAGAAAAACAGTGGTGAGAGGGAGTTGGAGCTTGCCTTTGCATCACAACAATACTAAGATGTGGTTTTCTCCCTTTATGGGTTTCCACTTATATCTGCTGTCTCTATCTGTGTTGTCTGCGTGCTGAGATGATTTATCAAATCTGCTTAATGTTTACTGCTCTCATAATAAGTTTAATGTCACACTAATTTAATACTTGCTACAACATATTAAGACTATTCATATACTAAGGTTGAATACAAAAGTAAGCTGTAAATAAACTGATGAAAATTTAAAAAGCTCATGTATGTGTTGAACTGATTCACCCCCCCCCTTTCAGTTCAACTAAGAATTCAACACTACACATAACATTTTCAGAGTTGGCAGGAATTTGTTTCAGAAGAGTAGTTGGTTTAAGTATAAATGTGCGTTTGTCTATTGGTGTTGTGTTTATAAAGTTGTACTCTCTTGAACTATGATTCAATGGTAGTGATACAGCTATGTGGACTGCTTGTTGAGCTAAAATTTGTTGAAGGATAAGAAAATCATTGCCTAGAGACCGTATCATTTGAATATCATCAATTTTTCTCTTTTCATGTTCTTTTGGTATCCTTTTGAATGCGTTTTTCATAGATATGTCAACTTTGGTCATATATGAAATGCAATATGAAACTGCATCATATGCATTTAGAACATATTGAGCATCTGTATTTGCATTCCATAGGTGTGGCATATTGTATGCAAAGCTGTTATTCCATATTTCTGATGGTTTTCGTTGCAAGAATACCATTGGTTGTGTTAATGTACTTTGTATTAATTCGATGTAAGCAGCTTCTGTTAACTGGAATTCATCTAAGAAATCTTCATAGCTATTTAATTTGTCATAGTGTTTTTTCTCTAAGGTGCTTTGCAAGGACAAAAATTTTTCATTTATTGAACCATGTACCGAAGTAATTGGTTCAAGAATCCTTGTTCTTTTCATTGGTAGCATTGGAAATTTGTATCTACGCTATGATGATTTTCTTTTTTTATAGATTTTGGTATGATGATGTTCATGTATCTTTGCGAGTTCTAGATCAAGGTGATTTGTCCGACAAGTTATATAGTTATCCAAGAAGTTTTCAATTTCTAAGTTAGTATTAATTCCATATACTAGAGCATTTTCTATCCATATAGGAGCATGTTCATGTGCACTATCTCTATTTTGGAACTCAGTTACAATGTAATAATCTAATATTTTTCCAAAAAATGTGCTATGTTGACAGATCAATTGCTTCAATGCATTTGTCTTATGTCTATAGTAACGTGTACATGTTACTGGGTCCTTTCTGACAAGATAATCAATGTTGCATTCCTTAATTGTTTCAATGTGTTTGTCTTTATTTCTATTGCTATGTAATTTAATAAGAATTTGTACTAGTGGTGTCCAAAGATGCTTTGCACTTGTAAATGTAACAAAGAAAGTTGGAGGACCTAATTGTCGTATCATTGCAAATATATGTTTCTGCATTTGTTGATGGTAATCAGGAGAAATTCTTATGTGTTTGAAATCTATGTATCCAATGTGACTTTTTAGTAACTTTTCTAAGTTTGGCTTGTACTTAACATCTTTTGCCAACAACTTTATTCCTTGTAATTTTCCTTTTCTTATTCCTACTGAGATGCATGACATGACCTTTTCAATGAGTATTTGCATTGTCTTGAAGAACAAATTTGTGACGTGATAGGAAAAGTGACCACTGCAATGCATTACTTCCCACTTTACTATTTCTTGGTAATGAAATCTTTGTAGTATATCATCGTCACATGGATCTCCAAAGAATATTGATATCACTATTAGTATCTCTGTGATGCTTTCTTGTTGGATGGTAGTTTTCAATGTCTATGATTTCAACCATTTTTTTCCATGTATTTATTCTTCAGAGTCGTATAGTGATTTGTTTACTAAGTACTATGTATCTTAGATTTTTTTTCCTCAAAGATGAGAAGAGCTTCTATAATATTTTTTGGTTTATTGAATATATCTCTATGATAATGTTTACTAGCACAAAATACTAATTTTACTATTATATTGTATCTTTGATTTCAAAACAGTAAAATAAGAGAAGAAAAGTTGCAAGTAACTAGTTCCTATTTTTCATCTCTCTGTATTCCAAAAGTATCACTACAAAACAAAGAAGATGCAATGTTTATTATTGTCTCTGAAAACATTAATCTCACATACAAGCTATGTATTCTAGAAATAATTCACTTTTGTATACAATAGAAAGCATGAAATATAGATTGTATGTGTCTTGATTGGTAAATCTAATCTTGCTAGTTGTAAGTAACATAGTTATAATTACAAATTTGTATGTACAGTTAGATATGCACTATAGCATAATAGCATCTTGAAGCCAACAATATGATTCATACAAAGACAATTACTAATTCAAAGAAAAGTAGGAGAAAAAAAGGCTAATTGGGTGATAGCCTTGCAAGAATATGGTATTGACATTAAACTAGCAAAGATTGTTAGAGGACAAGGTTTTTGCAGATTATTAGCAGGAGATCATAATATATCAGAAAATCAAGATCTAAAGAATGCTATTTCAGTGAGTCAAATAAGTATTACAGATTATGAATCTCAGTATGCTGATCTGATATTTACTTCAAAAATGGATATGATCCTTCTAATGTCAACTATAAGAATAAACATGCTTTAAGATTAAAATCTACTAAATATGAAATCATTGATAATGTGTTATTCAGAAAAAATTATGATTAAATCTTACTAAGATGTCTTGAAAAGACCGAGGAAAAGAAGGTTTTGCAGGAACTAGATGATGGACTAGCAGGAGGTCATTTTGGAGGCAATACCACAGCCCACAAAATCACCCATGCTGGATATTATTGGCCTACCTTTTTTAAAGATTCTTATGATTATGTGAGAAAGTGCAAGATTTTCCAAACTGCTAGTGGAAGGCAGAGGAAACCAGCTTTTCCTCTATAGCTAGTAAACATTGAAGAACCATTTGAGCAATGGGGGATTTATATTATTGGTGAGATAACTCCTCATTTTTCCAAGTAGCATAAGTACATTCTCACTGCAACAGATTACTTCACAAGATGGGTAGAAGCAATTCCTCTAGAGGTAGCCAACTCTGACATAATTATTGATTTCGTTTATCAATTCATCATTACCAGGTTTGGTGTATGAATAGTTAATGGTTAAAAGGTAACCCTGTTGGGACTATGAACGTTTGCTTGCAGCAGAGGCAATGGCTGTGACAATAGAGTATATTACATAAGCTAAACTTGAGAAAATCCACTTACTTTATTATTATCAACTAATCAAAGCTTGAGATAACACAAAAAATGTTTTAGTCCTTGAAGAATTAGAAAGAAATTGTAAGTGATTTTTATTCTTTTACATAGTTAGATTTTATTTGAATTATCTTAAGAAAAGTTTTCATTATCTTTAGAAATTTTTACTTACTTGAAATATAGTATTCACTTCATTTTTTCAGAGATAACTGTTTCTTCCCCAATTGTTGTACTGTACAACAACCCTCCCCATTTTTAAAATTTTAGAATAAATCCCATTTAAAAATAAGTCCCCTTTTTATATCTTTTCCATAAATAAAAAGATGCATATCACATTTTATTCACAAAGTTTACAAGTTTTAAAAACTTACCAATTTGATGAGTTAAAAGAAATTTTAACATATTTCGAACATATTAGAAATTTTTTATACTAGAAATATGTTAAAATGAATAGTAAATCACAATCGGAAATTTGGAAAAGTTCTTTTAAATAGTTGTTATTGCTTTGAGAAGTTCCAATGCGATCGTGCTCAATCGCAATCGCACTTCGGAATAATATTAAGTATTGGACTTTTTCTATTTATAACAATGCAATGCGATTTATCGCAATCACATCTCGGGAAAAAGATTAAACATTGCATTCGTCTCATTGCAAAATTCCGATGCGATTGCGCTCAATCGCAATTGCATTTTTGTATTAATTCGATGTACGCAGTTTTTATACTTAGAAATATGTTAAAATGAATAGTAAATCGCAATCGAAAATTTGGAAAAGTTCTTTTAAAGAGTTGTTATTGCTTTGAGAAGTTCCGATGCGATCGCGCTCAATCGTAATCGCATTTTGGAATAATATTAAGTATTGCACTTTTTATATTTATAACAATGTGATGTGATTTATCGCAATCGCGTCTCGGGAAAAAGATTAAACATTGCATTCCTCTCATTGCAAAATTCCGATGCGATTGTGCTCAATCGCAATCGCATTTTCGGAGATAGATTATAACAGTCCACTTCATTTTAAATCTCCGATGCGATCAGAATTTGGAAAAAACGTTGTCACTGAAAGAAATTGCGATGCGATCATCGCAATCGCAAAATTGACATGAATCATATTCTATTTATCTTGCGCACCATTGAAAACTTGCGATGCGATTGTTATTTTGCCTTTATATTTATTCATCGCATCGCAAAAGATCAAAAGTGAATTTTAACATTTATTACAAGGATTCGTCGATCTCCGATTGCTACGTGGCTTATCCAGAGGTTTATCGAACACATTATAAAAATACCGTTTACTACCTTGTGAGCATACGATATACCACTACGCTTTTGTAAGATGATCACTGTTGAATGGAAAATTCTGAGTGAATAAACTGATTCCCAGTACAAGATGCATCGTTGGCCTGTAAAATTGTTGAAAACAAATGAGTTGAATAAAGTTGAATAATTTAAATTGCCTCGATGTATTTATTTAACATTTTGCTATAAATATTTGAGATTCTATGATATAATATTATTACACAACAGTAGTGTATACAAGCAATAACAAAGAATGCAATTATAGAAATTTAAAATTTAAATTAAGTTATGTTCTAAATCAACTTTATCATTTTTGTATTATTATTTATTTTAATTATAAAAACTTTAAAAAATTATTTAAAAAAAATTAATTGTAAAAAATTATTAGGATTTAAATTTGTTGAAATGTTAAATAAATCTAATACAAACAATAATACTTAAAATTGTGATTTTTTAGAAATAATTTTAGTAATTGGGATTATGTTAAATAGTTATAGTGAATAATTCTTATTTTTCTAATTCAGATTCAAATTTTCACCAATTACATGATAAACATTAATGTGTTGATGATTATTACTTAAATTAGTTATATTTGAACTAACCTATACCATTTTCGTATATATGTAGATTAACTTCGTAGTTTGACAGTTTTCGAACTCCACACCTCTGGGATATTTCAGCCATGAGTATTAATTGTACTGTGGCTAATTATATCAATTTAATAGTTTTGATATTTCTCGGGATCTTATCTCATTAAGTGTTTCATGCTAATTTTTATGGCTCTATTAATTCTGTTCAACTTTCTATTTTAACTAATTCACTTTTCGTTTCCTGTCCATAGAAATGCATCTGAGTTTGGGCAGTTCATTCTATTAGTGTTGTACGGAAGCTTGTCCATTGAAGGTTATAAACCTTTTCAATTAATATGACATTAACAATGTTCAAGTCTTACCACATTAATTTTACCTTTCAAATATGCTTTATTCTGAATGTAGTATAGTTGAAACCATAGGTAATAAAGATAAGGTTTTAAGCCCATGGGTAATTATATAAAGACTTTTATCGTAAGTCAAGACGAGTAAATTAAGTTATGTTTGTACTATATATTGCACATTGACGAAAGAAGCTGACCCCCAAGGTACTTGACATCAGTGCTGAACTTCTCTAGACTGACCCGCAATCATATATAGCATTACTAAGTACACATCAGCCACATGCTAATAAGAACATCATAAATAAAATTGTGATGCATCGAGCTTTCATTACTTATATGATTAGAAGTTGCAAATAGAACATATGGATAACACTTTAAAATTGGAATCTATCACGTTTAAAATTCTCAACCATAGATTAACTAATTATAAGTATATTATAGTTAAAAAAATAAGTTTTTATTTACGTTAATTACAATTTAATACTTAATAAATATATATATAGTAGATATTTATTTTGTTCAATTTGCCACTTCTCTTTAAATTATTTGTGCTAATAATTTGTTTATTTATTATTTTATATTATTATGTTTATTTATTATTTTATACTATTAAATATTGAACTGCAATTGCAAAATACTCTTAATTTATATAATTTTTATTAATGTAAATTTAGTGAATATTTCAATTTATTTAAATATTTCAATTTGTAATGTCATCCACATAGTTTTGACTTGCTGCTCCAAATTATTGAATTTTGGTATGTGGAGTTGTTTAGTTTTCATTAAATTATAAATTAGTTATTAATATATTTTCTACTAGGTTGAAAATACTTTTAAGAACCATTGTATCCACATCATTAAATAATTTATTAAAGAACACAAATTACAGATTTATCTCTTCTCGCTTCGAGGATTACATTAAAGTAAATCCATGTCGAATCTACACTTATCATCGGTCATTTCTTGATTGTAAAAATGCTCACAGCTGTCCACCTATTCTGGTGCAAAAACCATCATGAAAAAATAAAACTCAAATTTCAATGTTATTAACTATACATACAATCATTATTAACAATAAGGTTTTCCGCATCGAATATGTAATTTATCATATCCATTATGCAAGTGCAGATCTGAGTTGGAGGATCTAGTCGATGTCACAGACATCCCATGTAGATCTCTTGATATCAACAACCATTAATTAAAAATTAAATAGCATAAAATTATGGTAGTTGTACCAGTTTCTACTTTGCAGTTGTTACTTTGCTTGAAGCTTTGTAAATCTTATTTCCGCTCTTTAGATTTTCTGTTCTTGACCGTCGAAATATTTGTATTCTGCTCAACACATCTGCAACTAGATTTATCGTGCCACTCGACACTGTGCAAGCAAGATTTCGCAAGTCAGGCTGGAATTGTGTGCCTCCGATTGCAAGGTTTGCTAAGCATAATTTCTCTTACTCTTTGACGTAATTGCATATATTAAATTCGCTTTCTTGCTTTGATTCTGAGTGCAAAGTAGATGATATTCTACCTGCAATTTACATATTATGCACTGTGTTTTCAAATGATAGTCGATGGAACATTGATAATTGCAATTCCATTCGAATTTGATAAAGTTGGTACATCCTACAAATCTCGTTTCTTTTTAACAAATTTATAAAGTTCCTAAAAGTTCTTCTCAAGATTATGTCATACAGAGAAAACATAGAAAACAGAATTTTGTTACGTCTCTAGCATGAGAATACCATTTGTATCAGCCTTGGAGGATTCAAAGTCATTTCCCTTGGAACGACTTTGTTTACTAAAGCCTCCGTTCATTAAAAAATGTAGATTATTATCATCATCATTTTCTGAATCAAATTCCACTTCATTTGTAGCTTCAGTTCATGAAAAAGGATTTGATTTGAGATTATGCAACTTCGACATCTTATCATATTCGATATTGGGGAGTTCCCCTCCTTTGAAGAAGCTTATCCGTTTGCAATATTAACAACTTTGTTTACTAAAGCGTCCGTTCATTAAAAAATGTAGATTATTATCATCATCATTTTCTGAATCAAATTTCACTTCATTTGTAGCTTCGATGTTGGTAGCTCAAAAACTATGTTCTTGTTCATAGAACAACATATTAGCACGATTATTATCATTTCTATCTAGAAGCACTTCGACCTTGACTTTATGATGCAAAATTCGAAGGTCTCCAATACAGAGTTGCTAGACGTTAAATAACATCCAAAGGCGTGCAAAGTCGAAACAAATATTAAATGTGATGACAATAGGAGAGACAAAAGAAATAGTTCTATTCCTTAACAATAAAAACTGGTATTACAATGTCTTCCTCTCACAAAGGGTTTTACAAAATAGTGACCGCTGCAAGACACAACTGATTGTTCACTATTTTAGAAAGCAATTGGAACACAAAAAACTGGAGATAAAAAATGGAATAGTGAAAACAAAAGTAGCTAATAGAACAGATGCAAAGCCAAGGGTAGTTAAGACAATCACAAAAACAAAAATCTATGAAATAAATTAAAGTTCAAGCTATTTTGTGCTCATTGGTATCCTCCAAAAAATTATTGCATGTTGTGCATATTATGGAGGCAAGAAAATACAAGCGCCTCAGTTAAAAGTTAGTCAAAATTAATCCTTAAACAATTGCTTCCAGAATACAAGACACCTAACAAGAGTTATTAGTTTAATTGATTGACTAAAAGCAACTGTAGGAGCAGTCAAAACAGAAGTAGAAAATAGAACAGATGCAAAGGCAAGGGTAATTTATAGGTTATGTACTTATAGCTTAGTGAGAATAGTGCTTGTTACACGATAGTCTAGAGATTTATAGCAAATTAGAGTAGCTACCCAAATAGTCACATTAGTCTTATTGCTATGGACCTATGGTGGTGGTAGTCTTAGTCCCATGCCCTAAGTTATTATTATAGCATCTTAGAGATTTCGTATAGTATAAATCAAGATTGTTCTATGTCATCTATTATTCACATTATCCTGCACAAGTTACTATGTCTCAACTTCTGATATTGCTCTTATTCTTTAGACAATTGATACCTTTGGATAGTTAATTTGTTGTTTTTTTCTTAATGTTTTAGCAAAGTTAGGTGCCACTTGCTGCATTGAATGAAATATATGAATTTGGAACGATGGAATGTAGTGACATGCAACTCTCAAAGACACTACAACAAATAATAGCAAAATAAGACACCGCTAATATCAAAATAGACTGTAGAAACAAAGCAACGAAGAAAACAAGTGTTGGATACTTTGCATGTAGACCTTGTAAGAAGTGGTTTAGCTGCAGCTTCAAATGGTACAAATGTTGTTGTTGTATGCAGTACATTTTTTAATATGCAAAAACATAATAAGCAGTTGTCAAAGATCAACACGAAGGAAAGCAAAGAAAAAAACAAATAGTCAATACTTTAAATCTAGATGTCGTACTAGGTCATATAGATACGACTTCAGATGATCCAAATGTCGTTGTTATATATACCATCATTGTTAATGTCCATAGAACAATGTCTGGTTGTTAGCAATCATCATAGAATACATTTATTCGTCATTGAAATGAATATTTTGTCTTATCACAAAAAGTGGTGTAACCACCAAATTTTCAAAATATAATGATAGAATTAGTCCATATTATGTTGACCTATCTTGTCCAATATTTGCTACATTGACTTGAAAGTACATGCTTTGGTGCGATAAAGTTGAGACTTGCATAAGGAATGAATGCTTTGTAATAACTAAGTCGATTCTCACGTTCGGCTATTTGTATGAAGCATATTGTTGCCTTCAAGATGCTATTATCATACAATGCATATCTAACTGTACATACATATTCGTAATTATAACTATGTTGCTTACAACTAGCAAGATTAGCTTTACTAGTCAAGACACATAGAATCTGTATCTCATGCTTTCTATTGTGTAGAAAAGTCAATTATTTCTAGAATACAAAGCTTGTATGTGAGATTCATGTTTTCAGAGACAATAATCAACATTGCATCTTCTTTGTTTTAAAGTGATACTTTTGAAATACAGAGAGATGCAAAATAGGAACTAGTTACTTGCAACTTTGCTTCTCTTATTTTACTATTTTGAAATCAAAGATACAATATAATAGTAAAATTAGTATTTTGTGCTAGTAAACATTATCATAGAGATACATTCAATAAAGCAAAAAATATTATAGAAGCTCTTCTCATCTTTGAGGAAAAAAAAATCTAAGATACATAGTACTTAGTAAACAAATCACCATACGAATCTGAAAAATAAATACATAGAAAAAATGGTTGAAATCATAGACATTGAAAACTACCATCCAGCAAAAAAACATCGCATAGATACTAATATTGATATCGTTTTAATGAACCATAGTCTCTTTAGACTACAACAATTTGCATATACTCCCGGAGATTGTTTGTTCAATGCATTTGAAGTGCTTCTGCACTTTCTTTACTCATCTATTGAATTGCGCAATGGAATAATAGACCATTTTCTCAATTTTCTACAACGAAATGACACAGAGGAAAAAGAGTCATACCAATATGAACTAGATCCTGTCATGTTATATCAACTTCATGGAATTCACGATGTTGACACATACCTTCGTAGAATGCGTTTTTCTGCATCTAATAGCAATTTCCAATCTGAAAGAGGCCTATGGGGAGACACATTTTGCATATGGTGGCTATCAAAGTGGTTGAACATACCAATTGGAGTCTGGTCGCTAACAATGAAAACAAGGTATTTGTTCTTCAACCACGATCTAGATACAATTCCACTAAACATTTTGTTTCATGATACAGATCCCATTAGTGGACATTTTGAACCCCTATTATACAAAAGATTATGTAGATGCAACTTTGTACCAAATTATTCCTTGTCACCTGTTTGCAAATATCTTGAAAACCATTATGAATCCGTTGTTCATGAAATGCAAATTCATGGATTGCATATAGCAAAAACAACTATGTCGAAATGTGCTAATAGCATGTTTACTGCAATTTGTTATTTAATAGCACCTGAATTTGATGAACAATCTCTTAGACTCTACATTGTCCAATCTTTTTGCAATGCACTAATGGCTAGGAGCAACGATGCATTGAATTGTATAGAAAAACACTTAACAAATGAAACTATACAAATTCAAACAATGGTTGCAGGCTGGCAACAATACCTAATTAATATGGCAATGCCATATGAAAAAGGAGTAGTTGAGGGAACATCATTTTGCTTCCAATGGACATCGATCATATTTAATGTAAACATACAAATATGGTCATTTACCAGTAAAACCATTGTAAATTACTACCAATCAAAAACAAATTTCAACCAAACGTACAACATATTATCATTTGAAACAAGTACATCACATATTCACTATGAACCATTACTATCAAATCAAAATACAAATCGGTGCAATTTGCAACATAGAATAGTACAAATGCACGAAAACACCAACAATAGAATAAACTTGCGCAAATTGAAACAAATGATACGTACAAATGACCCAAATAAAATTGGACAAAATAGAAATAAAATAGCAGATAAAAATTGCTCATCACGAAAAAGTACTCCCATAGAAATTTACAAACGACAAATCGAAGACACACCAAAAACCAAATGTGCAATATGTAAGACATTGCAATTTCAAAAGAACATCTCAAGCATTGGACTTGAATTAGAAAAAATGTACATAAACATATCTAGAAAACAGAAGACATTGCATTCAAATATGATTTGTGGATCTTGAAAAACAACACTTGCAAATGCAAAGTTGCCTCGCTTTGCAACACCTGAACAAATAAGACATAACAAGCCATTGCAAACTGTAACAAGACTTTCAGAACTTGAGGAAAGACTTGTTGCATTGAGAATTCCCTTTGCACAAATAAGACAATGTGGGAAAATGCGATCACAAATGGGCTTAATTGGTTCAATAATCAATGTACCCATTCAGATGGACATTGTCCAAAAAGCATTGCCACAATCCATAAACAATACAATCACAATTGCTATTGCATTAAAACGACGACTAGAATACAAGAATGCATATCAAACAGGAAAAGTGCGTGTGCATATTGTCATGAAAGCACTTAAAGAACCATGTTCTCGAAATTTGTATAAAATTGAAAACATTTCCATTAATAGCAATTGGAATCATATACTTGAATTGGACAATAAATGTAATAAATCCGATGATGACAACATTGATAGCAAAAGTGAAACTAATAGAATTTCAGAAAGTGAAAGGCCAACTGAAACCTTGGTACATGGATTCATAGCTTCACAACGAATTCATGATTTACAAGACAAGCTTATTGAAATAGCACCAGCTGAGGGACAATGACCACTTGGGATATTCAAAGACAAACATGCAGAAGAAATGAGTTTCCCAACACTATTCTTTGGAAATCCACGTGACGATGATATACTACAAATATTTTGTTACCAAGAAATAGTAAAATGGGAACTAATGCATTGCAGTGGTCACTTTTCCTATCACATCAGAAATTTGTTCTTCAAGAAAATGCGAATACTCATTGAAAAGGTCATGTCATGCATCTCAGTACGAATAAGAAAAGGAAAATTACAAGGAAGAAAGTTGTTAGCAAAAGATGTTAAGTACAAGCCCAACTTAGAAAAGTTACTAAAAATTCATATTGGATACATAGATTTCAAACACATAATAATTTCTCCTGATTACCATCAACAAATGCAGAAACATATATTTGCAATGATACGACAATTAGGTCCTCCAAATTTCTTTGTTACATTTACAAGTGCAGAGCATCTTTGGACACCACTAGTACAAAATCTTACTAAATTACATAGCAATAGAAATAAAGAGAAATACATTGAAACAATTGAGGAATGCAACATTGATTATCTTGTTAGGAAGGACCCAGTAACATGTACACATTACTATAGACATAAGACAAATGCATTGAAGCAATTGATCTGTCAAGATAACACATTCTTTGGCAAAAATATTAGATTACTACTTTGTAACTGAGTTCCAAAATAGAGGTAGTGAACATGAACATGCTCTTATATCGATAGAAAATGCTCCAGTATATGGAATTAATACTAACTTAGAAATTGCAAACTTCTTGGATAACTATATAACTTGTAGCACAAATCACCTTGATCCAGAACTTGCAAAGATACATGAACATCACCATACCAAAAGCTGTAAAAAACGAAAAGCATCCCAGTGTAGATACAAATTTCCAATGCCACCAATGAAAATAACAAGGATTCTTGAACCAATTACTTCGGTACATGGCTCAATAAATGAAAAAGTTTTGTCCTTGCAAAGCACCTTAAAGAAAAAACACTATGACAAATCAACCAGTCATGAAGATTTCTTCGATGAATTCCAGTTAACAGAAACTAATTACATTGAATTAATACAAAGTACATTAACACAACCAATGGTATTCTTGCAACGAAAACCATCAGAAATATGGAATAATAGCTTTGCATACAATATGCCACACATATGGAATGCAAATACAGATGCTCAATATGTTCTAAATGCATATGCTGTAGCTTCATATTGCAATTCATATATGACCAAAGTTGACAGATCTATGACAAATGCATTCAAAAGGATACGAAAAGAACATGAAAAGAGCAAAATTGATGCTATTCAAATGATACGGTCTCTAGGCAATGCTTTGCTTAACCTTCAACAAATTTCAGCTCAACAAGCAATCCACATAGTTCTATCACTACCATTGAATCATATTTAAAGAGAATGCAACTTTATAAACATAGCACCAATAGATGAACGCACATTTATACTTAAACCAACTACTCTTCTAAAACAAATTCCTGACAACTCTGAAGATGTTATGTGCAGTTCTATAATTGATTACTATATCAATAGGCCTAATGCTATTAAGCATATATGTCTAGCCGAATTTGTATCAAATTATAGGAAAGATGGCAAACCAATATCAAAAAGAAAAAAATAAAAAGTAATTCGATTCATTAAATACAAAAAACACATTGACTATGAAAACTATTACAGAGAAAAACTTTTGCTATATTTTCCATTTGAAAACAATGAAAATGCACTAAAGCAAAACTGCTCTACATGGAAAAGTGCATATATGTTGCATAAGAGCACAATAAAGAAAAATGAAACTAAGTACACATATAACATGAACAAGAAATGGGGTGATTTGGAAGAAGCAATTCAAAAAATTGATAGCAGCACTGCAACTTCTAATCATACAATAAAAAAATCTGGAATATCTGATGATGTTACTGAGAAGTATGACTTGGCTAAAGATTTTCAATTTCCCCAATGCAATGAGAAAAAAAGACATCTTAACATTGGTTTTCAATTTACAGAACATCCATTTATGCTTAGCAATGAAGAATACTACAAGATTAGGAGAATGCTTAATGAAGAACAACAAGCAATACTCAAAGACATTGCAATGAAAAAACGAAAGAACATAGACAAACCATTCTACTTAGTTTTGACTGGAGGAGCTGGTACTGGAAAAACATTCACAACAAAAGCAATATTCCAAATGCTCATGCGCATCTACAATGAAAATTACAATACAGATCCTTTGAAACCAAAAGGTTTGATATTAGCATACACAGGTAAAGCTGCATATAATGCAGGTGGAGTTACAATTCATTCTGCATTGCTAATGCCTTTCAACAAATCTAGTTTTATTCCACTTAGAAACGATGTATTAGACAACTTAACACAACTGTACGAAGAATTAAGGATTGTTCTCATTGATGAAGTATCTCTAATTGGAAGTTGTTTTCTATATCAAATTGATGATCGACTAAGAAACATTAAGCACAATCAAACAAAATACTTTGGAAACATTGATATCATATTTTGTGGCGACTTGTACCAAGCACAACCTATACAAGATTCACTAATATTTGAACAACCTACAACAAGAAAGCAACCAATAACATATGAATTTTGGAAAGAACATGTAAAGTACTATGAATTTCATATTGCAATGCGTCAAACAAATGAAAAAATCATTAGCATTTTGAATAGGATGCATTTAAATAATCAAATAGAAGATGATTTGAATTACCTAAATAGACATTGTATTCGAAATGCACCTAATGATCCTACTTTCCCCTATCTATTTTTTAGGAATAAAGATGTAGCATTACATAACAAGAAAATGTTGTCTATTGTTCCTGGTGATGAAATCGTAATTAATGCAATTGATTACGAAGAAGAAAACCATGGACACATACCATCTCATGCACAAACAACAACATTGCCTTCACAAATTATCCTAAAACTTAACATGCTAGTTGAAATATATGCAGGAAACTATGACTTACAAGATGGTTTAGTCAATGGTGCAGATGGTATCATTAAAGCATATGTAAAATTAGACAGCTTTGATGTAATATGGATCAAATTCTATGATGAACGTGTTGGCTGTCAACAAGCACATAAATTTTCTTTTCTATACAGCAAAGAAATTTCTAGTGATTGGACTCCGATACTGGGCACAACAAAGCCAATTTCTGTATTAGCAAAAACAGGCAACTTGAAAATAAGAAAACAATTCCCAATCCAACTAGCATGTGTACGTACAATACACAGATCACAAGGCTTGACACTAGAAAATCTTGCATTTGATCCTTCAGGAATACGACGCCATGGATTAGTATATACAGCTCTTTCTCGTGTGAGAAACATAGAATCATTGTATTTGATTAGTCCACTTAAGAAACAAAACTTCCGAATTCAACACAAAATTTCGTTGAAATGGAACGTTTACATAGAAATGCAAAGTGGCAACTAGACTACAACTATTCATTATTAGAAACAAAAGCATATATTTCAATTCTTTCTCTAAAAACTTGCAGTTTACAAATACATATTGATGATTTGTTAAATGACTATGATCTAATGCAAGCTGAAATCCTATGTTTACAAGAAACAGATTTGACTAATTCAATGCTTCTAAAAAGACTTGAAACATTCAATTGCATATCAAATCATAGTAAACATGGTTTGCTAATTTGTATTAAAAAGCATATAAAGATCTTGAACCATATTCATTTTCAAGAAAAAAACATTGAAGCTACACTAGCAAATCTGCTTCTTCATGACATGGATATTATAGTTGTGAATGTCTATGTTGCACCATATGCAACATTGAACAATACATTGGATCTTCTTTCAAAATCATTATGCAAAATACATTCAAATCAAACAATAGCAATTGTCGGTGATTTCAACATCAATATGCTTGAAAGCAACAACAAAACAAACAAACTAAGATCATATATGCACAATTACAACCTTCATTTTCTTTTAGAGACAAATAACAATCAACAATTATCAATCATTGATCACATATGGTCAAACATAACTTGTAGCTATAAGACTTTTAGGTTAGATACATATTGGAGCGATCATGATACTATTTGTCTCATAATTGAAGACAAAAATGAAACACAAACACAGTGCAAATGAAAGTAGTCTAATGTTTTTTTCTAGTCAATAGTATCATAGCCTCTTAACTACTATGAATTTGACGTCTAATTGTATGTCTTGCAGATTACTATAGCTTTCTACAATGAGTCAAATAGGCAAAGACAAGTCACAAAAAAAAATAAACACATCCAGGTTTGCTTACTACACTAAACTTACTTACCCTTCAATGCATATGTATAGATATATCTCTATGTTTAACTATTTATTTCTTTCTACAAAACTATTCCAAGACCTATTCTTATATTACTAGTGCTGACTTCTATAGCATTGTTCTTCATATAGACTTATACTATGCATCAATAATTTATTTCTCAAGCATCACAGAATTCATTTTAATTCTTGAATTTGTCTTCCAACACATTGTAATATTTTCATGTACAAGTGAGACACGCCCCATTGCAAATTGAAAACTATATATAGCCACTTTGGAGTTATCTAACAATAAACACCACAGAATACTGAATCTTATTCTCTACAGTATTTTAGCACTACAACACAATTTTTTTCCCTTTTCATCATCTCAATAATGTTTCATGCTTAAACTTGGCAATCATCGCCAATTGCTTATTTACATCAGAACTTTTACATGCATAATTCTATGAATCCCATTCTTCTTGTTCTTTTTTTCTTGTCAACCTTTAATTCCTTTTCCTCGCCCTTCTATAGAAACTTGTAAAACTTCCTGTTCACTTTACATTTGAACCCTTCTTAAATAAGATATTCTCCAATTTCCCATGTTGCTTCTTATCAACCTCTAAATTGCAATAAAGATAATATCAAATACAAATTAAATTGCTTTCAAAATTATAACTCCATTTCAGTTACATCAAACTAAATTATTTCATAATCCATATGGATATTAATCCACATTGTGCAATTTGAACAAAATGTGTCCAATTTCATCATTATTTCTGTTAATATCCCTATTATCTTTGAAATTTTATCTATACCTTTTTTTTTGGTTTCTTTTGTCCTATGGTGTTTCTATGTTATTTTTCGTTGAGTAGTACAAAAAACTCAAATGACATATATCTTGATCAACATATTTATTCTGCAAACTGCCAACTACCCATAATAAGTAACAACATTGGAAAGTGAGCTTGATCGAGAAACACATCCAGAATTGCTTATTACGCCCAACTTACTTACTCAGTCTTTGATGCATATGTAAATGTTTTCATGCCAATCAGCAGTACCTGAACTTTCATACATCTGTACTAGATGCGTTTACACGTTTCTATAGTACTGGAATTGAGTCATTTTTTCTATCAGCCAAAAAAACTTTTAATATTTGCAACTCAGATCAATATATATCTCTATTGCACCAAAAGAATTTTCTGAATTTAATATTGTATAGTTTATAAGTATTCCATTATCCAAGTTTTAAAATGCAATTAATATTTCTGTCAATAACTAATATTCAGTTTCCAGTACAATATACAATAACCTTATACTTTTATTTTTATTCTTAGTTATTAAAATTTACCAAACACTTCGTGGTTGCATTCAAGCGCACCATTCAGTGAAATTGCATCTTTTTCATCTCGCAGTTCTGGACAACAAGCTAGAATAGACAAAGAAAAAAAAATATCAAGTGCAACTGAATCAGACAAGTAAGTAAACTTGAAACAAATTCCTATACGTACCATTGACATAACATTCATATTTATCACCAATATATTTTACTTATAATTGTTTCTTTTGCCACATCAACATCATCAATACACAGATCGAAAGCAACATATTTAGCTCCAGTTACCATTGAAGAACTAAACATTCGCAAAACTGGAAGAATGTTCAATGGAGATGTTATGGTTATCTATAGCACATATCTTGATAAAGTCCACAAAGCACGACAAATACTATGTGCAGATTTGATAGATGCCGAAGGAATCATGACAATCACTTTGCCCATACCAACTGAGCTTATTGAACAACATGGCCAAAAAATATCACCAAGAAAAGCAATATCTATTACAAATTTTAAAGTTCTTCCCAAAACAAATTATGACTGCGGTGATTGTGATTGGATTTTGCTGCTAACTGAACTAAGCACCGTACATAAAATACCAACAATTTGCAAAGAACACAAATTCATTCCAGATACAACAACAAAACAACTTACAGCAAATACAGAAACATATCCAATTGGACCGACTGCAGCAGTTGTCACAGCTGCACAGAAAGTTGGTTTCCAATATACATTGCAAATTAAAGATGGAAATTTCGATGACAATAGAGAAACGATAACATAGATTACTTTGCAATGTTTTTATATTGCTAGTTCCATCCTACATTTCAATTCAGTTTCAAAAAAAAAAAAAAAAAACTTTCTGTGTTCTTTTACAGTCGCAGTTATTTGAAACATTTGCACCGCTCTATGATGAAATTGAGCAAGAATTGCAAAAAGGCCATCTTCAAATTATGTTATTCAAAAACATAACAAACAGGAAAGAACTGAAGGACAGAACACTTCGAACAACGCAAGCTACATTCATCACAAAATTGAATGCAGAAGCAGCAGAAGAACTCATAAAATTGAACCCTCCACCATTCTCTGTAAGTACAAATGAAATAGTACCTCTACTATTCAATATGCAATTGTTTCTCCATCTGTTTCTATTTTGACATATACTGCTTGTGCTCGTCTATGAACAGATAAAAGGAACATTGACAATTGCAAGCATTTACTCTACGCCATTTGAACCAGTTTGTGTTGAATGCAATTCACCAATACTAGCCTCTACAATGATAGAGGAGAATACAGTTGATTGCCTAAAGTGCAATAAAAATTCGTCCCTTTCCTATTCACAGTGTCTTAATTGCATAATCAAGTCCAACAACACCAATTTGCAATGTTGCATCCGAAGAAAATTCCTCTTGAAACAGTTACTTCCCAACCTAGCACATATGTCTTTTCAAGACTATGTTAAAAGGAAACAAGCAACACTGTATATGCTACGCGATTTCAAAATCAATGGTACATTTACAATCAACGAAGACAACGAGATCCAATCTATTGAAAGCAACGGAAGCCCTACCAAGGCTAGGTATACTTATAATTACTCTTCATCTTTCAACAAAAAATCAGATATATGCAATTTAAATTATGTTATCCAAAATAGCAAGATTTGTACTAATTTTTCCCTTTTCTTTGCAGCACCAGCACTTCTTCAAACATTGGCTACAACAGAATCACATAGTAATCCAGAAATCAGTGCAAAGTTCTTCTCAATTTTTGTACAAGATTTTACTGCTCAAATCTGCCTTTCTTAAAGTGCAGTATGTCTGCAACATTTTTCCAGAACAAGAATGTTTTGATAGAACAATTACAAACAAAAATCACTAGTTATATTTATAGTGTTTCTTCTGCCTATTCACAAATACTTTCAGACTTAATATATGTATATTTAAGAAATATAGCTTTTTCATTTGACGTTTACAAATGTTTTCAGATTTCATACATATATGTTCAATGAATAGAACCTGTGTTTACAATCTGACATTATATATATAAATGTTATAAATCTATTTAAAAATTTCCTGAAAAAAATATTTGTGTAGACATGATCCCTAGGCTACTTCCAGTCTTCTGTCTTGTTGTTTATTGGTTTTGTAAAAATCGTAATTGACATCTGGAACATTAATTCATCTATGTAAAAGAGGAAGAGGCACTAATATTATTTGTCCATACAATGTGCACTACAAGTAGCCGCGTCTGCAAACGAAGCAACGACATTAATTTTTCATATATTGCTATGTATCAAATTTGAACAACATCTCTCAATTTGGGCAATATTATTATGGTAACAGAAATAGTAAATCACCATTTCTAAGTTTATGCTTCCTTAGCTTATAAGTTCATATTATTTTTTTTGCAGATTCTTATATTCAATATTAATAGTAATGCACCAAATTCTATGTCTAAACACTGTACTAAGACTAAAGTTAGTTTTATGTTCCCTGCTCTTCGCCTTTGTTATTTGACCATGCTTGATCATGACCATATTTTTCCGTCATGCTCACTACAAAATAATAAAAAAAACAATACACACTCTGTGTTTTTTTTTGTTTAAAAAAAAATAAACAGTAAAAAAAATTTACATATCCTCTTTCACACTCTGATATGCTTTCAAAATAAAAACATTACAGTCTGTTACAATAGCCTCTCGGGCTTCTTACTTTATATATGCCACACATATTAAAACATAAAATAAAAACTATATGAGATGAAACTAAACTAAAATTTGTAGGCCCTATTACAAATGCGCTTTGTATATATTTAAAACAATACAACAAACCAAATGTTGCAAAACCTTTTGTCACGTCATAAAAACATTAAAACATTTCATTTGCGCATATACCGGCGGACCTGAAAAGAGATTAAATCCGCTTCATAAATTGCATTGGGTCCAGTTCCTTTCACTGTTCAATTGGACCACAAAGAAAACGCTCCCGATACGTTTCAACTTGCCATACAATATGATAATGCCACGTGGTCTTGTGGACCCGCGCACCTTGGCTTAAGTGGAAGCCCATTCTTATATGAAATAGCATGCGATGAACTCATCTCATCGGGCCATTACAAAAGGCTGTCGATTATATGAATTACTTCCGATTGCGATGAAGGCATCAGAGCCTCCATCATCAACAATACATTGTACTTGTACACACAATACAACACAATATTTTTTAAATTAAATTGAAAATTAAAAAAATTATAAATATTTTGTTAGCCCCCTATGAATTTTTTGATAGTTGGTTTGTTTTATTGTGCAGGGTACAGAGAGTGATGAATTCACTCTATTTTCCATAATCTCAGTCATTGCGATTCGAAACACAAAGAAGGCCATTGCAGCAGTAGCTCAGTGAAACAACAGAGACAGATTAAGAGGATTAAGGCCTGTTAATTGAATATTTGAGACCTAATCCCGTGATCAAAGGAAAAGACGCAATTTGAACATAAAGAGCAAATGAATCAAGCCATATCTTCTCTCAGCATCAACAGTACATTTTCTCAAAACAATACACCCTAATGGAGGTACGGAAACCCAGAAGACCTTCAGTCACCTTACTTGCTTCAAAAGACACAACAGAGTGCCTTACAGTCAGAAAGGACTCCAAAGAAACATCTTAGGTCGCTATCGACCTGACAGAGACCTCGAACGAGACCACCAAGTACAACGCATTGCTATTAAGCAGAGTGGGCATAAGCACCATCCCCCACTCTGTCTTAATGAATCGATTTAATGTGTATCACCTACTCCTGCTATCCATTTTTCCTATAAAGAACCCCAGAGAACATTTTGTAAATGGTTGGATTGTGTTATTGTGGTTGTAGTTGTAGGGATTCGTTTTTGACTATTACAAATAGTTTTGGGAGAGGGTAGCACAGTAGTTTGTAAAGTAGTAGGTTGGGAGGAGAAATTTGAGACTGTAATCATCTATTTGAGCTCAGTGTATGTGACTGGTTTTACATCAATTAATCAAGCAATTTCACAGGATCCTGGTCTATTACTACGGGTGATGTTATTATTATCCCATTGTTATTTACATTTTTCATGCTGTTCATTGGTCTTCTGGTACGCATCAGAAATATAGCATAGGTTTTACCCTTGCATGGTACCCTATGTTTCTGCTCTCCCTACCTTCAATGTTTTTCGCTGACTGTGAATCTAAGAGTAAACTCATGTGGTTTAAACAGTGTAGCAGATGTTGTTTCCTGCTAGCTGATCTGTGAACTTGGAACTTACTACTTGGATGTTTCTTGCTGGTGTCAAAGCAGGGAAGGTTAAAGCTCCTTCTCCGATCTATAGACTCTAGTTTTGTGTCAAATATTTCCTCTGCTTTTCCCTTGGAGCATGCTAAAGAAGACCTGAAGTTAAATGACCTTTGGTCCGATCTATAAGCTGCCCCTAGTGACTTCATTGAAAGCTGCCTTTGAGTATGTCCAAGCAGGTTTGGAGTTAAATGACCTCTGACCTGATCTATAGGTAGAAATTGGGTTTCTTTCCTTCTTTCACCTTCACCCTTATTGTCCCATTCCACCATCTATCTAAAAGATCCTTTAGTATAGATGAATTTCCCTTTGAAAGCCTTGGCTAGTTGTTTGCATGTAATTACCTTTCATGACTCCATGGCCCAATGGATGGCACAGCGTTAGACCATTCTCTTTTGCCGAAACGTCCTATTGCTCTGCTCATTTTTCCATTACCTTCTCAGTCTGTGATCCCATGACTCAGCCCAAAAACCGACCAACAAAATCATTTTAAACCCCCCTCTGCCCTGCATACCTAGCCTAATACCTCATTTAGAGCTTTCAAAGATGAAGACTCTGAACTGTTTGAGAAGATGCAGTGACCTTCTTTTAAAAAACATGGATCCAGACATGGATAGAGATACAAAGCTAGATACTTTGTGTGATCAATTAAATGGAATAGCACACATGTTTGGTAAAGTGATGGAGATGTATATGGCTAATCTGAATGCAAATGATGATTACTTAGAATAGCCCATGCATTTTCCAGAGCAAGAGAAAACTCTAGACCCAGATAATGAGCAGGACATGTATGATGCTCAAGAATCTGTGGAAGATGAGGAGGAAGGTAATCGAGAGGTGCCTGATGGCTCACCCCTGTCTTGCACTATGCTGACTAAAAAAGATCACAACTTGATAGCGAAAGCTAACAGGGAGTGATGTATTGAGGGAACAAGTGACCACATGGAAGATGCAGAGTCTGAGGTAGAAGAAGAACTAGCACGCATGGAGGCTCCTCCTCTAGCTGATTATTCTTCTCAGATTCCACTAGAAGAGTGGCACCCTGATCATGAGGAATGGACTGAATCAGAAAGAGATCAAGAAACCTCGGAAATTCCTCAGAATTTCCCTGCAAGCACAAGTGGTGATCCCACAAAAGACGCTCAAGAAGATATCCAGCCTCCAGGTCAATTAGTACAAGAAACAAAGGACTGTTGTTCTTCTGTCTATGCAAGAAGAGAAAACTCTCCGTTGACAGAAGAAGAGATGGACCGAATATTAAACATGCGGTCCACCTCTGAAATCTTCCACAAATCAGACACCCTCGCTCATTCATCTGTGGAGTTTGATGATAGCCGACCTATCTATGATACTGATGAAGAAAGTTATGGAAGCCTGGTGATAGATGAAGAATCATTGAGTCTTCACTCTGTTACACCTCTGATCATCGGTCATAGTCTCATAGGGCTTGGCACATCGGAGCAGACTACATAAAAGCTCCGAGAGGACACAACTGCAATATACGATGAGTCCTCCAGTTCAAAAGATGAAGGAGACACACTCTCGAGAGAGAGTCTTCCCCTTGATCCAGTGGAACAAGGAGAAATCCTGATTGAAGCATGCCTGTCAAATATTCATAACCAGGTATCTTATCATGATCCTTATGTTCATTTCCTGCAAAAATTTGAAGAAGGATCAAAGGTCTTGTTGAGCAGCATGTTGCAAACAGAAAGAAGACTTTTCGAAGCTGTTGTTGAAGAACAGAAAGAGTGGGAGAAACCCTGCCTAACCAGCCTACTCAGGGAATTGAGTAAGAAAGACCAGTCATGGGATCACTTGATGGACTGGTTGCATTGGAACACAATGTGTGTAAGCTAGATTTATTAATATTCTAGTTAGGGTAGGATAGGTAGGGAAAGATCAATAAAGCTCAGTCTGTGAGCATTTAGTCATGTGTTTTCAATTTCTGCAAAGTTTTCAGTCCGTGAGCAGTTTTGTCTTTATGCCACGGTCCACACCAAGCCAGACAGTCTAATGCTGGCTTGACTGTTTTTCAATTTCTGTCTTATAATGTAGAGAAGAAATATGTTAGATAGTCTAATCCTAGTAGATAGTAGCGTAGGTAGAGGAACTATGAGGCCAACAGTTTAATCTGGTCTCATGGAGTAATAAGGATAGAATCCCAGCACTCCTCCATAGAATTCTTCTGCGACCGCCCTGGATTTTATAATTGGTTTGTTTTATTGTGCAAGGTACACAGAGTGATGAATTCACTCTATTTTCCATATTGAAACATAGAGAAGGCCATTACAACAGTAGCTCAGTAAAACAACAGAGACAGATTAAGAGGATTAAGGCCTGTTAAATGAATATTTGAGACCTAATCCCGTGATCAAAGGAAAAGACGCACTTTGAAGATAAAGAGCAAATGAATCAAGCCATATCTTCTCTCAACATCAACAATACATTTTCTCAGAAAAATACGCTCTCAGCAGAAGTTTCCATGCCTCCCCCAATCCCCAAAGGCGATTCCATTGACAGAAAGCTTACAAAGAATGTCAGGGCGGCAATAATGGAGGTATGGAAACCCAGAAGACCTTCAGTCCCCTTACTTGCTTCAAAAGACACAACAGAGTCCCTTACACTTAGAAAGGACTCCAAAGAAACATCTTAGGTCGCTATCGACCTGACAAACACCTCGAACCAGACCACCAAGTACAACGCATTGCTATTAAGCAGAGTAGGCATAAGCACCATCCCCCACTCTGTCTTAATGAATCGATTTAATGAGTATCACCTACCCCTGCTATCCATTTTTCCTATAAAGAACCCCAGAGAAAATTTTGTAAAGGGTTGGATTGTGTTATTGCGGTTGTAGTTGTAGGGATTCCTTTTTGACTATTAGAAACAGTTTTGGGAGAGGATAGCAGAGTAATTTGTAAAGTAGTAGGTTGGGAGGAGAAAGTTGAGACTGTAATCAACTATTTGAGCTCAGTGTATGTGACTGGTTTTGCATCAATTAATCAAGCAATTTCATAGGATCCTGGTCTATTACTACGGGTGATGTTATTCTTATCTCATTGTTATTTACATTTTTCATGCAGTTCATTGGTCTTCTGGTACGCATCAGAAATATATCATAGGATTTACCCTCGCATGGTACCCTATGTTTCTGCTCTCCCTACCTTTAATGTTTTTCGCTGACTGTGAATCTAAGAGTAAACTCATGTGGTTTAACCAGCGTAGTAGATTTTATTTCCTGCTAGCTGATGTGTGAACTCGGAGCTTACTGCTTGGATGTTTCTTGCTGGTATCAAAGCAGCGAAGGTTAAAGCTCCTTCTCCGATCTATAGACTCTAGTTTTGTGTCAAATCTTGCCTCTGTTTTTCCCTTGGAACATGCTAAAGCAGACCTGGAGTTAAATGACCTCTGGTCCGATCTATAAGCTGCCCCCTAGTGACTTCATTGAAAGTTGCCTTTGACTATGTCCAAGCAGGTCTGGAGTTAAATGACCTCTGACCTGATCTATAGGCAGAAATTGGGTTCCTTTCCTTCTTTCACCCTCACCCTTATTGTCCCATTCCACCATCTATCTAAAAGATCCTTTAGTATAGATGACTTGCCCTTTGAAAGCCTTGGTTAGTTGTTGAGAGATCCCTCTCCGAGTCCAGGGCGGCTAGATCCTAGGGCCCCAAACTGGTTATGATATTGTCTCATCTTTTGGTGTTGCCAATCTGGCCAAAACATGGGAACCCCAACATATTTTTTCTTAAAAATTGAATTAAAAATAAAAAAGTTATAAAATAAATTCCACCTTTTATTTTAGTACTAAAATATTATTAGTGCTAAGTTAGAAATAAAAATATTATTAGTACTAATTTATAAAAAGCAATCATTGATAAGCAATAGGTAGTAGTTACTCTGTCATACTCATATTGATGCCAAAAATAAGCTAAGCATATGTAGCAGATCTAATCTACACAACAAATGCATATGCTCATGGGTCGTCCTAGTAATTATCAATTGGTTACCATCATCAACACAAAAGTTCTTTTATTATAATTTAGATAGATTTAAACTACTACTATATAGCACATAAATTTTTAATTTTTACTTTGATTTAATTATATTTAAACTAAATTAAGCAATTTTCTAGATAATTGATACATTATAAACTTCTTTGACAACATTCCTAGCTCATTTTTCAACTGTGTCAACCAGATTTTCCAGATAATTGCTACATTACGCACTTGTTTCCAATTCCTCAATTGTGCCTAAGTATATATCTGATTACCTAAACTCACAAGCAAAATACCTCAATTTACCATTTACTAAAAAACCTAAATTGATTAGATTGTAAACCTTAACACTTTAAACTAAACTAAGCAACAACTTTATTAGAAAGCAAATGTTGAAACTCAAATTGCAACGTTTCTATATTTGCATTCAACAACAGGTAGTAGCTACTCTGTCATACTTATATTGATGCCAAAAACAAGCTAAGCATATGTAGCAGATCTAATCTATACATCAAATGCATATGCTCATGGGTCATCCTAGTAATTATCAATTGGTTACCATCATCAACACAAAAGTTGTTTCACTATAATTTAGATAGATTTAAACTACTACTATATAGCGCATAAATTCTTGTTTTTTACTTTAATTTAGCTATATTTAAACTAAACTAAGCGAAAACAGTATTACAAAGACAATCCTCATAGACATCCTTTAATTCAAATCGCAACATTTAGCAAATCCTCATAAACATTCTCAAACTCAAATTGCAACAATTATTTCTAATTTAATTTAACTATACTTTATTACAAAACAAATCTTCATAAACATCCTCAAACTCAAATTGTAACATCTCTATGATTAGATTAAGCAACATGTAATAGCCGTAATAGCTATCCATAGACATTTTCCAACATCACATTGCAACATTACTATATCTAAACTAAGCGACAGATAGTCGCTACTTGTAGCCTTGTTTTAATTATGAATTTACATTTTTTATAAATTCTATTTCTTAAATTCTTAATTAAATATTTCGAAAGTAATTAAAAAAAAATATTACTCTTATTTTCCTTACCTAAATTTATTAATGATTATTTTTCTTACACAAAAATAACAATGTGAATAATTTAGAAAATAAACATAAGAGCTAAAGAGAAGCTCTTTGAAGAGGGTGTCAAATTATTCTATATTTTAAATTACTCAGGTGGCAGAGGTTAAATATCTATATAAGGAAGAGAAAACAAATCGGATTTCATTAAGAGTTGTTTCCTGATATAATAACGACGGAAACTATGTTTTGGGACGTTTAAAGACTAAGACACAAGATTTATTTAAGATTTCAAGGTTGGTAATTTTATAAGAGAGATGAATAAAGTTTTTAGATGGAAGAATATGTATATTGTATTTTAAAAAAAATCATGTTATGAGAATTTGTAGGATGACGGTTAAATTAAGAATTTTAATTTCATGTGGAATGAAAGTATATTTTGTAGAAGAAAGTTAGATTTGGAGAAAATACAATCTACTAAGACTTGCTTATGAAACTGTTGATATAATAAAGTAAATTAAGACTTTGGGTTGTTGAAGGCTTTGGTTTATTTCGAAGAAGACAAAAGATTTATTTAGGCTTTTAAGGTTGGTAATTTTTCATAATAAAGTAAATTAAGACTTTGGGTTGTTTAAAGGCTTTGGTCTATTTCGAAGAAGACAAAAGAATTATTTAGGCTTTTATGGTTGGTAATTTTTATAAGAGAGGGATGAACATATAACTGTTATAAAGTTTTTAGATAGAAGAATATGTATATGGTATTCTCAATAACAACAACAAAAATACAAAACAAAACAAAAAAAAGTTAATGTTATGAGAATTTGTATGGTAACTTTTAGACCAAGAACCTCAATTTTATGTAGAATGGAATTAGATTTCGTAGAAGAAAATTAGAATTGGAGAAAATGCAATCTAATGGAGACTTTCTCGTGAAACTTTCTCTTATTGAAATACAATATAATTTGAGTTAGTGGAACAAAACATATATATCAATTGGCAAAACAAATACTGGCAATGATATCACATCCTTTGGAATTATAAGTTTGTATAAAATTCATTGGGAAGAGATGGTGTTAGTTGTTGCATGGGTAATTGGTTGTTGGGAATCATTCAAATTGTACTTCATGTAGAAGATTTTCTGTGTGGAAAAGTATTCTTAAAGATGAAGGAGATGCTTGAGAGAGATCAAAAGTGAAGACAACTAGCCTAATGTTGCCACTTTAAAGATTATTCTCTAAAGTATTTAACAATATTGTAATAAGGCTCACTTTGAGATCGTAGTGTCTCACCCAAAAAACATAGAAATTTTTTTGTTAAGATGGATTTGAACATTATATAAACATATAATAACAAAATAATCTTCAGTACATGTATCAATTTTCTCTTATATCCTACCTTTCTATTATTACATTCCTCAAACTATTTAATGATACTTTCTTAATCTCATTAAACCGTAGAAATAAAGAGTAGTATTGTGGTCGCCATTAAGTGTTGTGTTATGAACCATGTGCCTTAAGATTGATAAGTCAACTAATATGGTGCATTTTGATGGGGAACCCACTTTTACAATTAATTCAATACACAAGACAAAATATGATGATCCTAATATTAGTCCTCCTTGGTGTATATATAGAATACAAAGGATAAATAAAAAATAAACTAACAATGAATGGTTATGAGAGGCTTAACATCGCCCCCCTTTTTATAAAAAAAAAAAAAAAAATTGCTTTGAAAGCTTGTAATTTAGGGCGTTTCTTCATAAATGGTTTGATTTTCCTAGTAGTTTCATATAAAGGAATATTCTTCCACTTGATTAGGTACTTCATAATGGTTTTGTTCCAAAGAGATTAATAAGGTTGATCCATAAAAAAAATTGGTTCAAGAATCTACTTCCCCTTCTTCATCTAATTCTAGAAGCTATGTTTGCACTAGCATAATTTGTCCCAAAACCTTTTCTAAGCAAGATATGTGAAAAACCTTATGAGTGCAAGAAGAAGGAAAATATAAAACATGTGCCACTTGTTTATGAGTGCAAGAAGAAGGAAAATATAACTCATGTGCCACTTGTACAATCTTTCGAATAAACTTGTAGTGCCCATAAATTTTTGGATCTAATTTCTGATTTTTCTTTTTCTTGAGTGTGGATTGCTTATAAGGTTGTATTATTAGAAATACGTAAACACCCTCCAATTTCTTTTCAATTCAATATTTATGTATTCAAAGGTTTTCCTAAAGGATTTTCAAAATTTATTTAGTCTTCCTCATTTGTGACTCTATTTCTTGCACTTTGGATTTATCTTGCAAAAAGTATGAGATGGTAGGAGCCGAGTCTCCATAAAGGGCCTCAAATGGGGTCATTTTAATCCATTTATGATAGTATTATACCACTATTTTTTGAGATGAAGCATTGAAGTTTATTATCTGAAGAATAGCATCATACATAACACTTTAAACATTTTTTAATTATTTTTGTATGACCATTTATTTGTCGATGAAATATTGGACTCATCACTAATGTTGTTCCACTTATCTTCATTAATTCTTTCCAAATTTTCCTAAGAATTTTGCATCTTTGTCATTTATTATTACCTTAGAAAGACCATTATGTCTATGTATTTCCTTCATGAACACTTCTACCGTTTGGTTTTCTATGTATGTACTTTGAATTCCACAAAAATGTGCATATTTTGTCTATTAATGACCACATAAATGGAATATTTACCTTCAAATTTTTCCAAATCTACAATGAATTCCATTGATATCTCTTCCATATTTGATTAGGTATATGTAATGGCTAAAGTAATCTTTGAGATTTTACTGTCTCTCCTTTATTTTTTTGAAAAACCTCACATTCTCTTACAATGTTTTGAGTATATTTCTTCATTCCTTCCTAAAAAAATATGTTTTGATCCTTTGATATATTTTAGGGAACCTTGAATGTCTTTCTATCAGAGATTATGGGACCCCCTTAATATTTTTTGCTTCAAATTTTATTGGGGGAATAAAAATATTATACCCTTTTACCAAAGCATATCTATTTTCCACTCCCAATATTCCATAGAGTTCGTTCCTTCATTTACACATTGTATTTTTTTGTTCAATACTATTGTCGTTTTTCCATTCATGGAGAGATCGTTCCAACCATACCAAAACACGAGATTTAATAAAATATAAACTCGAGGCTTATTCTATTCTCGAAAGAAAATTTGTTACTCCATTGCCCTTCCCCTTCTTGTAGATCATTTCAAATCAAACCCTTACATTTTTGCTACCCATTTTTGTTTCTCTTTGGATGAAAATATTTGTTCTGAAAAGTATTTTAGGCTATCATGGTCCATCTTGACTTTAAAGTGTGTCCTAATGATATATTGTGAATAATTTTTTCATTTCATACAAAATTGATTCCATTTATTTTTCATATGTTTGATTTCCCCAATTATTTTTGCTTGAAATGTTTGTTTTCAAAAGCCAATGTTATCCCTTCTTATGTCAACATTGCTCCAATTTCTTGTCCTAGTGCATCAAATTTTACTATGAATGTTTTACCAAACTTATGTGTTTCCAGTAGTAGTGTAGAAGACATGGAATCCTTTAAGAGAGAGAATCCCAAAGTAGCCTCATAATTCCATACAAATGAATTTTTCTTCGAGAGAGATGTGAGTGGCCCTTTAATGCATGCATAATTCTTCACAAATCTATGATAATATATTTTAAGTCCCAAAAATCTACTAAGACTCTTAATTTTCTTAGGAATATGCCATTTTTGTAAAAACTGGATCTTTTGAGGCTCCACCTTAATTCCCTTCTTTGAAACAATATGACCCAATACTCTACATATTGTTTCACAAAAGCATATTTGGATCTTTTTACATATAATCGACTGTTCTCAATCATTTGTGGAACTTTATACACATGTTTAATGGATTTTTCCCATGATTTAATACATATTAGTATATTATAAAAGAAAACTAAAGCAAATTTTCAAAAATGAGGTCGAAAAATCTTGTTCATCGGGATTTGAAAAGTAGAAGGAGCATTAGTCGACTTGAAAGGCATGACCAAGAACTCATAATGTCTTTCATGTGTTCTAAACATTGTTTTGGAAATGTCTTATTTTCCTAATCAAATTTGGTGGTATCTTAATTTAAGATCAATATTTGTAAAACAAACCACTATAGAAGGCTTTTTTTTATCTTCGTGATCTCTAGATGGTTGTAGACCTTTAGGAATTTCTTGGAAGACCCTATTGTGATTTTCAAAGGTGAATTTTAAGTCCTTGGTAATATTTTCATCTTCCTACTTAACTTCCATAGAATATAGTTTAACCACAACTCCCTTTCTACCCCTTTTTATGAGTTTTTCCATTCTGTGATAAATAATTACTCGAGGAAGTCTAGGTTTTAATATTTTGAACTCATACTAAATTCCTTCCATTTAAAATATCATGAATAATTCATTTTAGTTTGTGTAAATTGTACACAATGTTTTCAACAATTGAATCCTTAAAACAAAATATGCACCTCCAATTGGAGTGACATATATTGGATTTCCAAACACTATTATCCCATACTCAGTTTAGTGTCGTGGAATTTCCCTACACAATCAATACTCGCTCCATTGAAAACTAAAAATTGAAAAATTTGTCATAGGATATGAAAAAATATTGAGGGGCTATGCTAATATTGTATTAATGAAGTTATGGATACTATCCGAGTCAATAAGCACCATGACCCTTTTCTTCTTAATGCAACCAATAATCCTCAGGGTTTGAGGTGTTGATAAACAAACCAATGCATGGAAATATATCTCACAGTTGTTTGAATCAATGTTTTGCAAATTTTATGACTCTATTTCTTGTTGATTTTTTCACGACACTTCACCTATAGGTCAATGTATAAAACCACGATCGTAAACACACTGAAATACCTCAACACTAATACTTTGCATAGAGGAATAATATATATCAGAGAATCAACTATTGCATGTGAAAATTTTTAACCTTTAATCCACTACTTGTTATATTAAAAACTTTAATACAACAATCTTAGGGCTCCCGTACCAGGGATCATGGCCCTTACATACAACCTTGATACAAGGACACAACTAGGTCTTGATGTCCACAAATATGACCACCAATCTTCCCTGAACAAGATACACTCGACCTACTTATTGATGGTGCACATGCTTATCCATTCTAGTCCACGTACCTTGAACACATATGGAGGATACTTTTCCTCCCCATTTGTTTATGATTACAACTACATCTCCAGTTGTCCAAATTTCCACTATCAACCACACTTGGTTTCTCCAATACGACTAAAATTTTGCCCACTTATCTTCCCTTTAACATGCCTCTCTCTTCGCTAAGATGAATTCTCACTAGGTCTTCCAGATCTGGCATCTTATCAGTGATTTTCCACACCAAATCCAAAAACTAGGGTGCCATCAAATCTACCTCATAAAAGTCCCTTATCTGCTTCGAGGATAACTGTACATGAGGCCTTCCAGAAAAAGTTATAATAATGTGTCTGGTCATCAAATTGGTAGACCCCTCGGACCGGGAACCCGTTAGAACTAGACTAAAACTGGTTAAAAAGCTAGACCAAAGAAATGGTCAACCAAAAACACACAAATATTCAAATTTTAAACAAAACCACATATATTCATGTGCATCCATATTAATCCAAATCATTTATACAAAAATAAGGAAAAGTTTTCATTTATAGAGCATGTAAGGGTGAACATAACCAAAATAACATTGAGTGCAATCCATATTTGAACCGAAAATACATAACAAAAAAGGACCTAAATGGCCTCTAGCATCCAAAAAAAATCATGATACAACAAATACCTACATATCATTAAAATATTTTCCCATATTGGGATTTTTTTCATCACTCTCACCCTCTAAGCATTAAAATAAGATTAAAAAAATGCATAACATGTCTATTCAAGATTTTGTTTGAGTGATGGGTACATTTTTAGTATTATCATAATAGATTAGTTCAAAAAACAATGCCACTAACATGCAGGTACATAGAGGGATTTGTGATATTAATTAAATTCTAGTTTGATAACCTTATACATGAAAAAATCCAATGGAAACATTGCAATCCCCCCAATCTTGAAATCATGAAAAACTATTAAGTCTACTAGATTTTGAGGGAGATCTAAAATTATAATTTCTCCATATGAAATCCAATGAGGTCAGAACCACTCTCAAACATGTTGAGTCATTTCATGGTAATGTTAAAAATTTAAGTAAAAGGGTGAAAACGAAAAATAAAGGATAATTTCACTTTTAAGAATTTAACGTTATCATGAATTGCCATAGGCGTAAGTATTAGGCACCTATTTTGGGATAGTGCCTATCCATGACCAAAATTAAAATAAAAAATCAAAATAGGCTCTTGTTCTATGTGGATTTACTGAACCAGTGCCAAACTGGTTGGTTCGGTGAAAATTGTTGGTTTAGTTTTTCCTCACAATAGTTGTATCGACTAGTTCAGATTGGTCTAGTCCGATCCTAATAACACTGCTTCCAGATCTTCAAAATATCCATCTCGTTGTTACTCCAAAGGTGAAAAAACTTAGTTCTTCTACCCACTACATACTTTCCCAGGAGAAACACTATCCACAACTTCATTTGTGAAGAGAACGCAACTACCTTCACACAATTTCTTAGCTGCTTCAAGATAACTGTCATAATGCCTTCTAGATATGATAACCCTTTTCCAACAATCCAACAAGTGACTTGACACCAATTAAATATGGAAACCAGACTCGGCCTAATCACAGAGATGTTTGTCCATACATGTGCCTAGAAGACTTGTCTAGAATCCCGATCCTAGGGCCTAAATCCACCAACCCTCACATATACTAATTTTTTCCTTAAATTGCACATAACTAGGGTTGTTGTGATTTGTTCAAGATTCCTTCTTAAATAGGCCTTAACAACCTCCCATCATCTTGCAACCATCACATAAAGGACAAGTTAACATAATTGTTATGATCTCGATCTAGGGCACATACTTGAAAATTTTTATTCAACCCTCTTTAGGGTTCCTGTACCACTACAGTTCTACCCTCAAATGGGAATTCAAAGGTATGTTCTACCTCTTATATATCTCATTTAGGATCCTTCATTCCTTCACTTCACCTTGAACTAACTCAAACCTTAACATTTCTCTAATACAAGTGTTATAACCCTCATCCAACACTCCAACAAGGGACTCAACCCCACTTCAAGAAGAAAAATAGACTTAGCCTAATCACTAAGATGTTTGTCCATACGTGTGACTAGAAGACTCATCCTTGCTTAGACGAATTGCACTTGGATGGCCATCCACTTCAACACTACTTCTCATAAATTATGCTCTAAACTAGTATTTCTTCCACACACTAAAACACCCTTCTATTATCCTAGAACTCACACTCTTATTCACTGATTTTATCCACCCTAATATTCAGATCAACCCGAAAATATAAACACACAAAAAATGAATTTATCACATGGTTTAGGTCTTCTTTCTAAGGGTCTCATCCCTTCCTTCCAATAGATAATAAGCACAACTTATGCAAACTTATGGGCAGATACATAATGGTTTTAGCTTCATGGTAATATCCCTAACTAGGGCACATATTTTACATATAAGGATACATCATATTAATTCACATATTTGACCTTACTTGAGGCTCAAAATCACAAAGAAAACCATCCTCTTCTTTGACTAGAAACTCGACCTTCACACAAACCCTTCATTCTCCTTTATTCATGCTCCTAAATGTGTTGTGACTTCCTAAGGCTTCCTCTTAACCTATATTCACATGATAAACAACTTCTTAGGATGTGCCCTCAAATGATATCCCATTTGCTTTCTTTTAGTTTCCTATGAGGGAAACGTCTAGCCCTGAAGGGGTGTCTCCTTAAGCCTAGCTGACATGACCTTTTGAAAATAACCCCAACTAACTTAAGACAAGGGTTATCTTGCATTTTTATTTTTCTGCCTCTTCTTGCCTTTGGTCCTCCTTCGTACTTTAAGGGTGCTCCACTTTCAAAAATAAAAAAACAATTATTTTCTTCACTTGGTTTCACACCCACACCTTGGTTACAAATCCCTTAACTTGGGTAATTCACCTACAAAATCATTTTGTGGTCAAAATTATTAAAAACCTATCGCATAGGGTTCTAGAGTACCTCCCAAGATACCCAAACCAACACTCCCTCTTAACGAGGGAGGTACTTCCACCACTTGGAAGTATCTCATCATCATCAACAACACTAGCTCATCTGGTTTCCACCACTGCAACATACCCTATATAATGGACATCACTCTCATCGGTAGTGTCTCTGCCTCATCTCGTCATAACCTAAAGATTTAAACTTACATAGTGTATCTTCCTTTGAAGCTAGACTCCCTTTGAGTCTACACAAATTCCACTGACTCACATTGCTACTAAACTTTTGTCATACAAGGTTAGTCCAAGCTACATTCTAGTGTGGGCCACATCACCACTGCAACCCAGTACTGTAAGCGATATCATCCTCCTAGGTTAAACACCACACGTGCACATGGCTCTAATCTTGGATGTGCAACATCATGACCCAATGAAGAAACTAGCATACCATCATCTTGTCCATCACATGAAGCCAAATCATCCATCACATGAAGCCAACTTGTCCATCCGAATCCCAACAATCCATGAAAAGTGATCAGAATTCCATGATTAACGACCTACCACACAAAAAAATATTTCTCACTAGGTTCTCCACCAACCCACTAGAACTCCCAGACTACCTTGCCACCTAGCTAGTCGAGACCACATTTCCATGTCTTCAGCTGAACCCTCTACTCCATGATTTAGAAAGAATCTAAAATTCCTCTGAGATTCTTTGTTGTGCACACTCTGATCCATTGTCCCTTTAAAGTAGCTATGATACCATGTTGATTTCACCACGACACTTCAACTACAAGTTTATGTCTAAAATATAGATAGTATAGAAAATGAAATATTGTTATATTGTTACACATCATTTTGTCACCATGACATTTGACTGTTGTTATGGGTCTATCACCATCCATATCATGCTCCCTTAGAGGTAAAAAATATTCATGTTTCTGAACCAAGTCTTGGAAACTAGAGAAAACCTCTTAAAACATTTAAAATATTACCTGAGCGCTTTTTGTGACCATTTCATGTGCATGCACCGACACTTCTTCTATTATCCGCGACGATCACCGCTTTGTTCGCCAATAAAAACTGCACACCCCCGTAAAAAGGAAGTAAACATGAAAAATTAACTTTTAGAAGCTTAGTTGGTCAAATATTCTCCCAATTGGAAGCCTCTAGTGTCACGACAGTTCGAGCTATATCCCTCTACTCATGGAGCTTATCCATTGGCTAAAGGAACCCTAATCCCTTCATTAGAGGATCTCATCCCTTTCTTCATGGATCTCAAACCTCCTCAGTAAGTTGTTGTTGTACATTGAAGATTACACCCTTGTGCATAAAACTTCATGCTGGTCATACTAGAGAGGAAGGCTTGTCAAATCGAGTAAAGAGATTGCGCAGACACATGGGATAAATCTATACAACATCAAGGCTAAGGTTGTAATATTGCTCTTTTTTATTTCTGATAATACATATGGATCAAATTTTCTCATTGTCTTGTTTCTGAATTCATATAAATGATGTCAATACTTAGACTCCTTGATCACTAAGTTGAATTGGTATTTATGATTATTATATACCGCAAGTGCGGCTTTGATATTTTACATTTTTTGTGATTGCAGGTTCTTCTCAACATTGAAGGATTTCTTTGGAGCTAAAGGCAAAAGGCTAAATCAAAAGTCTCGATTGAAAGGTAGGAGCATAACCTCCTCATTTCTAATTTATAATAATCTAAAATGAAAATAGTTTAGAGAAAGAGGCATTCAAATGGTTGTTTGTTTCTAGTTACCTGTTGGAGTACTAGGGAGATCGCTCTTGTCCACAAGAGGGATTAATCCACAAAACAAATTGGCGACTCCGTTAGGGAAGACAAGTTTAGTTTTTCTTTGGTTATGTTTGGATTGAAATTTTAGCTTTCCTAGTTTGAATTTTCTGAGTGTGGTTGGGTATAAGCCTTTTAGATTATTTGAACTAGAAATCCATTTGTTTTTTCCAACTTTTCTCTGCCCTGCGCAATTTTCTATGGAAAACGGAGCGGCAACTTGCACAAGTTTCCATTATAGTTCAATGCGCATGCACACTGGTTTACATTGAAAACCTGCGCACACCTTGGGAAATTTTGGAAAAATTAAGATTTTCTCTTCCAAAGTCAGATAACCAATTTCTTAAGGTTTAACTTGATATATACCAATTCTTAGATTCTGTCTATGAACTCCTCCTTAACACCTTAGAGTCTTGTTTGATAAATTATCCTTTTTTCATAATTCAGTTAAGGTTTTCCCTGGTTTATTATTTCTCTTTTTGGAAGATAGATTCATTTTCAAAATATCACTGGTTTTCTGTTATTGCCTTCTTGAGCCACCATGATTATTTCCAGCCTTACTTATTTGAGTATTTTTTTCTTACTTAATTGCAAAAACAAAAATCTTCTAGATTACCGAAGTCTGATTTGTCTCAAACTAGTCTTTCATTATTTCATTTCTGCTAGTTCAAGTGGAAAATATTTTTAGTTTTCTTACAACTAAGAGAAATCATTAAAATACACTCATAGGTATCTTATTTAGGATTGTTAATTAGAAATTTTATTTTCTTTGAATTTTTTACACTTTTTAGGGTTTTTATAAGTTGCTTTTCTTTTGAGAATTGTTTGTTCATAAAAATTGTAGTTTTTTGGCTTTGTAATCAACAAAATTTTTCATTACAAAAGAGATATTGGTCATGCTTGGAAATGAAATTGTTTTCTTGATAAAAAAGGAATTTTATTTGAAGTTTTAGGAAGCTTGTACTTTTTGAGTCCAAATGTCCTTCAAATTTCTCTTAAATCGAAATTGATTGAAATAAAGAGTTGGATTTTCATATTGATGCATTTAGAGTATTTTGAGTCAGGTCACAATATCATCAAGTTTCATCTCCATACCCCTCTACGTAAATAAAAACCAAATCAATACATCAATTAATAAAATTAATCTCGATATTGTTTACATTTTCTAGGGCTCATTCCACGAATTTATCTTAAGCTAGTGCTTTGGAATAGGTTGTAATTAACGTTTCAAAGAAGATAAAAAAAATAAGTAGCATTTTGTAGTAGGGAAATCCAATTGTTTCGTTTGTTCTCTGGGAATCTCTTCTTAAAAGAGTCAAGCATGAGGTCATGTCAGACCCAGTGAGGTAATCGAACTTACTTCATTGGAAAAGATAGAAGATGTGAATGTAATACAAATGATAAACCTCAGATTAACCATTGTGGAGGAGCCTGGGGCCACTTGTTATCAAACCTCAGATTTACCATGTCGAGGGATTTCAATGGGATTGAGCTTTGATACTATTCCCTTGCGTGTATATCGGACCACAAACTATTTCCCCAGGTGTAATTGTCTCAATTGGTGACCTTAGTGGCCATAATATTTAGGATTTTTCCCAAGGTGACGGTGGAGGGAAGGTCCCAATATACCTAGAGCAGACGTTGACTAGAATCACTTGAAATTTCTGGAGGGTACTCTTCACTTCAAGATGGCATAATGAAGTTACTTGCATTAGACTGTTTCATTAAGTAGGTTGTCAGGGTAATTGTTCCAACTGCCATTTTCCACATTAATCTTCGCGACGTTGGATTTCATCACTAACTAGTGGTTTTATTGTGGAAACATATTGTTTCTGTGTGGGTTGTCTCTTATATTGTTTAGGCACGTGTTCATTTGTTTGATTTTTAGAGGCCTTAGGTGTATTATTTTGAAATTTTTTGATTTCATCTGTTAAAAATATTAACCGTGGCTGAATTACCGAGACATTCACGTAGAATGCAGGGGAAACCCCTTGAATATACACCTAGTCAATTGGAAAAAATAAAAACTAAAAGAGTTCAACAATCAGGAACTGGGTCTACTGAACAATGAGAAACATCCATTGTAATACATCCTAATTTCAAAGTTAATCAACCTCAAATAACTGAAATAGATCAAGAACAACCAGAATTTTTCGAAGTAATTATAGTTGAATCTGAAACTGGTGAGTTGTCAGATACGAAATTCACTGAACCTAAAATATCTGAGCCTGAATCTAATTCCACTTCGTCTGAGTCACCTTCGAATCTCATAGCCCCAAATCCTAGTCGTCCTCATTCACCTCGAGTGAAACTTCTCATCACTGAGAATATTCCTCCCGGCCTAATTAGCATTGAAGAGATATCCGACATGGAAGAAGAGATTACACTTCCCTCTCATCAATAATATTTAGATCTAAGGTGTAGTGAAAAAAGTTACCCTTTCATTCCTTTTAGACCAGATCCTTAGTATCATCAATTTACCAATTTTCTACACAGCTCTGATTACACTCAGTCACCATGCCGCATACCATTCTGTACTCTTTAACCAGATGAAGTAACGTGGATTATCAAAGCATGTATACTGAGTCATATATTTTTACTTCATCACCAGAAATATTTTTGTATGGTGATCCTTCTGTTCCTGCTGGGTACCATTCGCTTTTTGGCACTTTCTCAAGAGCATCTCCATTCTCTAAAACTTCTACCATGTCAACTAGTTTGTATGAGTTTACCATCGAAACTTTGACAACGGAACATGTTTATATGTTTTTTGTGAATATCCCTCAAGCTAGATCAAAAGGTGGCTATATAGCGCCTGGGGGGAAACAACCTCTCCAAGGACAACAACATCTCCAAGGGCACCAACCTTTTCAAGGGCAAGAACCTCTTCAAGGGCAACAACCTTTCCAAGGGAAACAAATTTTTCAAGAGCAGCCATCTTTTCAAGGAGGATAACATTTTACCTGAACCTATCCCCCGATTGTGGGGAAAAATATTCCTGGTAATTATCAAACTTATGTTCCAATGCCTCAAACTGGTTATGGTCAACCTTATGCATCACAACCTTCAATGGGAACTCCTTACCCATGGATAAATACTATGTCGAACCCTTTGTTTAATCAATAGTCTTTGTAACCTACATTGCAAGTACTTTATAATCAACCTGCTCAGCCAGCTAGACAATTTGGTTTTACCCAAGTCTAACAACATGTTCAAGGTGTGCTTCAAATTATCCCACAGGTATCTATGCCAAGTAGTCGACAAGCTAGTCTGAGTACTTCAAGTAATCCGATCCAATCTCTTGTGCAAACTTCTGTTCAGCAACCAAGTACACCTGTCCTAGGAGTTTCTCAAACCCCTATTGTTACAACCCTTGAAATGACAACACCAACTATTATAAAGGTGATTCCTTAGGTTACTACTCATCAAAATGGACCTACAATTCATTCTATTCCTCAAACCTATGTAGGACAACCTAGTGCAACAACGGTACAAACAAGTCTACGTTTTACAGGTCAAACCTTTCAAGGAAAACCCTTTGTTAGTCAATCTATTCAAGGGAAAAATTTTGCCAGACCAACCACTCAGGGAAAAACTTCAGCAAGTCAACCTTTTCAAGGCCATTTTGTTCAAACTCAACCATTTCAAGTGAAATTACAATATGGACAAATGGGACAAAATCTAGTTTACCAGAGCCAACCATACCCTGGTTATACATATCAAATACCAACTCAACCCCAGTTTGGTATGGCTAAACCTGGATACCCTGGATTTATACCATTTCCAACTACTCAGGATATCCTAAGTTTTCCTGGATATCCTCCTTCGGGTACTGGAATTGTCCCTCAAGGTTATCAATTTTCCCAGCAAGACCCTAACTGATTGTTACCATTGATTGCAACTTTATATTTACGAGACTTGTCTCGGATAATGAATGATCCAATTTACTATATTCCATTTTGGCCAACAATTCCTACTAATTTTCCTAGTGACATTCCAAATTTCCAAGGAAAACTAGGAGAAGACCCCTCGAATCATGTGATGACTTATCATTCATGGTGTGCATCCAATTCTTTAATCGATGATTCGATTCTTTTGAAACTTTTTCAAAGAACTTTGATTGACTTAGCCACAAAGTGGTACATTGAGTTATCACGAGGCCCTTTCAAGAATTTCAATTCTTTAGCAATAGCCTTCCTGGCTCATTTTCAGTTACCGGCCTATTATGATAATGGCAGACAACTTTTGAATTTGTTAAGGCAATGTACGTCTACGTAAATTTCAGATCACATACACGAATGATAATGTATACGTCTCTTATTCAAATTTTTCATTCCGGATAAAATTTTGGCTAAATGGTTCATCAAATCATTACTTCCTAAAATTACTAAAGATGTAGCTAAAGGAGGTGTTGTAACAAAAGAGAAGGTCATTGCTCAAGCCCAGTATCTGGACCTTGTTTACACACAGTATGGTACATTGTATGAAAAAATTCTTGTTTTACCATGCCTAGGTCAACTCACTTCCACTCCTTCCGGTTCTCATGCCGCAGACAATGTAATTGGTACAGTTAATATGACAAAGAGTAAGAAGAAATAATTTAAATCTACTTCTCCAATCATAACTCTACCAGATTCACCTAAAGGAGATCCTTCCCTAGAAAATTCTGTCGAGATTCACGTAGTAGACTCATCTACAACCAAAGCTAAAACATCCGGAAATAAGAAAAAGGGGTAGGGTAAAAGTAAACAAAACACTTCCCACAAAGAGAAAGCAGAAAAAATTGAACCATTAGAAGAAAAATGGAAACCTCGTTATCCTAGTCTTATCTGTGACGAGGATCACTACACCAAAGGGTGCCCACATCGGGCCGAGGTATCCAAATTTCCCAAAGGTTCACCCACACCCACTGTCTTGAAAGATCCTTTTCCATCACAGGACAACAAAATGATTGAATCTTCTTCCAATTCATCGGGGGATATCCTGATGATGTCCCAGGTCATGGTTGCAACGCAATCTCAAGACTATGGATCTAAGAGTACTGTAACTAGAACGGAAACTGAATCATCTGGTCAAACTCCAGTATAAACTCCTCCGGTTTCTAAACCATTAAAAATCAAGAAACATAATCTTGATCTAGTGATTAAAACGCCTACCAAAGGTGTACTTGGAAAATCGGCTTTCAACCCACATGCGAGAGCCGCTCAAAATTACAATATTGTTGAAGATTTGGTCATATCCCCTTCAACAATGTCGACCCGCAAAGTGCTGCAATCTTGTCCAGCTCAGAGGAAATTACTATTATTAGCTATAGGAGTGATTGATCCTCAAGACTCTAATCTCATTGTCTTTGATCTAGAGAAATTTCTACCTAGACTCCCATATCAAACGGATTTTCAAATTCTAGGTTTAGTCAAATCTAGGTGAGTTTTTCACATAGTAATTGATGAGGGAGCATCTATGTGCATTATTGATCTGAAAGGAGTGTACTAGTTTATTGTGCTAAGTGTCCTTTCAGTAATAAAAACATGTACAATTTGTCTCCATTTGTTTGCTTAAGGAATGAGTTTTTAACCATGAAACATAGATGAATTTGTGGGTTTTAAGCATGAAAATAAGCCTAAATAACATTGTATAGCAGTGTATAACAGAGAAATAACATCAAACATAAGTTTTACACAACAGGCATTGATGAAGCAGTTCACCCCCCTAGGCTACATCTGTTGGTCCAACTCCCAATGGCATGTCCCTCTTTGTCATTATGCTCAAAATTGCAAATACATGTGTTTACAAGCCTCTAATGGTTGTTTTCTCTGCACCAGTGGCTCCAGAATGCTCAAATTATTGTAGGTAGAATCTTCTTTCACCAAAATTGGTCGAAAATTTACCTCCCATAGCTTTTTCCCAATAACAGCTAGAAAACCTCCACTAATTGTGGAGAACTACAGTTAACTGCAATTAATTTGGAAAAAATCCCTAAAATTTAGCCTGGTGCTAAACTTCTGCTAGTATAAATCGCTTGCATTTAACTTAGTGGTTAGGGGCGGGGGTGGCCACATGCCGGCCCCTGGAACCCCTGCGGTCACGGTTAAGCATTTAAACTCCACAACATAAATCGGAGCAGAATCCAGAGCAATCAAAGTTCTGAAACCTCTTTTTGAAACTGTCACATAAGATGTCACCCTACCGCACATGTGACAACGCTTTTCCGCCAGAGGTTACATTATAAGAAACTGTCAGATTAAAGTTTTATGTCACGGGGTGACATGTGACCACAACCACGAAGCCACCAAAATTGTGGTTTGAATAGCCACCGGATAAATGTTTTATGTCGTGGTTTAAGAAACTGTGACATGTGATCATCTTCAATGGGGCCACTAGTGGGTTGCGACCGCTAGCGATCCCCCCCCCCCCCCAACTATGAAACCAATATAACATAAAATGTGTTTGCGCACTATACAGGTAAGCTTCAACCAATAGCAGAGTTGGTCGAGACCTATGCAGACACGCATGGAGGTCACGGGGTCGAACCCCCCAGACTCCACCAAAATTTTGGTCAATGGTAAAGGGGGCACGTGGCAGCCTCCGGGCTAGCCACGTGTCACCCATCCAATGACCCTCCTAAAACTCATCCATCTCTATCCAACGACCCAAAAACAACCACATGTCGAAATATGAATGGTTTTGAGAAAAGGTAATATTCCCAGAATATGCCACCCATGCTGACTGGGCATCCCAGTCACTCCTGTCATGAAATTTTAGTTGTTTAGGAAAACAATCAAAACTCAATATCTTCCTCATACGACATTGGTTTTTCGAACCGTTCGCAGCGCCATAATCGCAACGACGAGACCTATCCAGTTGATTAGGTTTGTTACAGTTTCAAACACTTTCAATTTTGAGAAAAACACATGATCTCATGATTTCACCTCCCCATTGGGAAGCTTTTGGACCCCAAAAGACTTTAATTACCTGTTCAGAAGATGAGGGTATAACTCCCTCACCTTTTGAACTTCCATCCACCTTGCCTTACTTGGTTTACTACCCTTGAGCCCAATTCGAAGATAATCGAAACTTCCCCTCTTAGAAGTGTGTGTCCTCCTATCAAGGATGGTATCCTCCTTGAGCTCATCCAGAAATTCTGGCGAGAAATATTCTATAGATGGAAACTAAACATCACTCCCTTGATCAAAGGAGGCTCATACAAACGTAAATTTTCCACATTGACAACGGAATACATTTGCATATGTGAAGGCAAGTCAAGTTGAAATGCATTGTTACCAACTTGTTTGATGATATTTAATGGACCATAGTGAATGGGCTTGAGCTTTTTACCTTCTCCTTGCATCCTTTATTTGCTTATGTGCAACCATACCTCATCTCCTTTTGTAAAACTTGTGATCAACTCTATGTTTGTCATGCCTCTCCTTGTATTTTCTTTGACTCTTATCAAGATGTTCTTGAACTTTTTGATGAATAATCTGAATTTTCTCAATGAAATTTCGAGCCTTGTCAATATCACTATGCCCATCATTTGCAACATCATTCTCAAAGATGAAGTCTAATGGCAATTTTGGAAAATACCCAAAGCAGGCTTCAAAAGGTGAAGTATTTGTAGAAGAGTTCTTTTTCTGGTTGTAAGAGTTTTGAATGTAATGCAGTTGTTCATCCCAAACTTGGGATGTTTGCTGAAATATCCACTCAATAGATGCACAACGGTTATGTTCACCACCTCGGTTTGGCCACAATTTTCGGATCAAAAGTAGTACTCTTTTTCAACTTTGTGTCCATCATCTTCCAAAGATTGGACCAAAAATTCCCAATGAACCTGGAATCCCTATCACTAAAAATAGAAGTTGGCAATCCATAATGAATCCATACATGTTGAAAATAAAGTTCAGTAGTTTGATAAGCAATAATGGTTTTCTTACATGGAATAAGTATACACATTTTACTGAATCCATCCACAACTACATAAACATAATCATGTTGTTTTCTTGACATAGGTATACCTCCAATGAAATCCATAGAGATACTCTCCCATGGCCTTGATGGTGCTGGTAGTGGCGTGTACAACCCAAGCTTCCTATTGCTAGGCTTTCTTGTTGCACACATAGAACAACCTCTTATAAAACGTGACACACTATCTATCACGCGAGGCCAATAGCAATACCTCTGTAGATGCACCACTGTTTTTCTTACCCCAAAGTGTCCAGCAATAAGATACGAATGAGTCTCTCTCATGACACTAAGGCTCTCTCCTTATGGTATACACAGCTTGCCAAAATGAAACAACAAATTGTTATGCATGTGATAGTAATTTTCCTCAACTTGATTCCCTTCACTCAAACTAGCATACACATCTTGAAAATCATGCATACTGTTCTATGTAACTCTCATGTACAATAGAATCATTTTTAAGTAAAGTAGAAGCACTTATAATTGGCCTTGAAAGCATATCAACAACTTTATTGAAAATAACTTTCTAGTACCTTATAACCAAGTGAAACTGTTGAATAAATCCCATTCACCTGAAATGTCGTGATTGCTGCAATTTTTTTTGCGACTGCAGGTACTCTAATGGTTGGTGATCGGTATGTATAATCTTCTCTTTACCCATCAAGTAGTGTTTCCATTTATTGACACTTTTTACCAACACATACAACTCTTTATCATATGTAGGATAATTAGTTACAACACCATTGAATATTTCATAATGAAAAGCAATAGGCATACCATGTTGCAAAAGTACTGCATCCATGGCATAATCACTATCAGTTTGTATCTCGAATGGCTATCTCAAATTCGGTAATGCAAGGACCAGAGCTAAAATGATATTGTATTTTACAGCTTCAAAAGCTTTCTGATGTTTGCCTCCCCATTGGAAGCCTTTCTTCACACTTGTCACTGCATGCATAGGAGCTGCTATGGCAGAAAAGTTAGCAATAAACTTTATCCAATACTGAGTTGCACCTAAGAAACTTCTTACCTTGGTTACTATTTTGGGAGTGGGCTAATTCACAATGGATTACACTTTAGAAGGATAAATTCTCAACTTGCCTCCTCCTACAATGTGTCCCAAATAAACTAGAGAAGTCTTTCCAAATTCACACTTTAACATCTTAAGAAATAATTTCTCTTTCTTCAAAACATCAAGCACCCTTTTCACATGACAGACATGTTCTTCTCTTGTTTTGTTGAAAATAAGCATATCATCTAAATACACAATCACAAATTCATCAATAAATGGACGCAAAACATTATCCATAACACACATGAAAGTTGTTGGTGCATTACACAAACCAAATGACATAACCAACCACTCAGAGTCCTTGTTTGATTTTGAATGCAGTCTTCCATATATCACTTTCTGCAATTCTTACTTGATGATATCCACTTCGTAAATCTAACTTAGTGAAAAAATTTGTTTCTTTCAGCTGATCAAGCAAATCATCTATCCTTGGGAGTGGGTATTGATTATTTACTGTTATCTTGTTCAAAGCTCTGAAGTCTACACACATGTGCCAAGTCCCATCTTTCTTCGGAATCAAGACTATGGGTGAACCACATGGCGAAGTACTTGGCCTTATGAGTCCCTTGTCCAACATGTCCTTGATTTTCCGCTTTATTTTAGCATTCTCCATTATCGACATGCGATACATGTCGATGTTTGGAAAAGGACAATCTTGTTGCAACTGAATCTCATGTTTAATCTCCCTTTTTGGAGGCAATCCTGTTGGCTCCTGAAACATCTCATGATGTGCTCAAATACATCATATAAATCTGATTTCAACTTAGGATCACAATCTTCAAGTGATTCATGATTAACATCATCTTTAGCTTTAATCATTAGAAGAACAAAATTCTTACTTGAATTCACCAGCCTCTTTACCTGTCCAGCATTTACCATTGCAATATTTGTCTTCTTGCGATGTGCTCTAACAATGACCTCCTTGCCATCTTTGAATGAATGGTATTTTTTCTCATGGTGATGGAAGATCACTTTCCTGTCATACAAGGACTGCCTAACACAATACCTGTAATATCAAGCAGAACCATATCTAATTCAACTGTGTCAACAAAATGTGTAGTTATTGCAAAGCGTAATATGCACTTCTTTGAAACCTGTAAATTTGCATCCTTACAAATCCACCCAAGTGGATATGGTTTTGGATGTGGAATTGTCTCAAGATTAATTTTCTTGACCAAGTCTTCAGAGATTAAGTTTTCTTGTGACCCACTGTCAAACAATGTGTCAATTTTGGTATGTTTGGATATGACCCTCACATGAAATAGTTAAATTCTCTCTTCTTCATTTGGAGCTTGTATGTGACAGTTTGATGTACTAGTACTGGATTTTGTTTCAATTTCTTTCCCCTTCATGTTCTTCAATCCCATGGCTATAATTTTAGATTCATCACCTGAATCCTATCCTAAGTCATGTTGAGTTGTAGTTGCAGTTTTCTGCTACCCTTCGTTATTGTTATACTTGGGTCTCTTTTTAGGATGTAATTTCCAATAATTTTTCTCTTCATGGCCTTCTCTTGAACAATGTTTACAAACCACTTTTTGTCCCTCTTTATTGATAGATGCATTCTATTTGCCCTTATCTTTTGAGGTATTCTCTTTTTTTTTCCCCTTAAAAGGTTTCTTCCTACTCTCATCAGTAATGTTTTTCCCTCTAGCTTCTAGATGTGTGGCCTGAACATAAACTTCATCTAAGCTTGTAGGGTTAAACATGAGAATAGTATATTTTAGGTATCTATGTAAGCCTCCTATGTACTTGAGAAAAGTATCTTGGCTCTGCAAATCTACCCCTAATAAGAGAGCTCTTATCCTAAATTCTTGGGTGTATTCTTGCACATTTTGTCCTTTCAATTGTCTAAAATTTTGCAAGTTCATTATGGCTTTCTGCATGTGAGTTAATGGATGAAACCGTTGTTTTATTACAGTAATGAAATCAGTCCATGATAGAATAATATTACCATGCTTTTTGATCTCTTCCTTTGTCTTGGATTCCCACCAAACAAGTGATGCACCTTCCATTCTCAATGAAGCTAGTTGGATTTTGGTATCATCATCATGAAGGTTCTGAATTATCAAATAGACCTCCAATTGCCTAATCCAATTATCAATATTTTCTGCATTGAATTCACCATTAAACATTGGCAATTCAAACTTAACATAATTTTTTAGAAAAGGGCTTTTACCAGTGTTATTTGACTTGTATGATTGATGTACTGAAGATGAAGTAGAGGATGATGAGGATGAAGATGACGGTGATGATGGTGACTTTCCACTGTCTCCATTTCCTCCATTGCCCTTCTTTGATTTATCTTCATCTTTTTGACATCCTGATGATCCCTGACCTTCCTTGTGAATTTTGGATTCTTCTCCTTCTAGTCTCTCATTCCTTTCTTGATAAAGGAATCTCACCATTTCAGTCATGTCAAGGAATGCTTTCCTAGACACTCTTTCTTCTTCTTTGGGACCCATCTCTTCATGGATTTCTTTTTCTCCTAGAGGCAAGCTTAATGTTGCTTTTGCTAATTTTGGAGGTGAACTAGGTGGTCGAGAATGTGGCAATCTTGCCCTCCTTTGCTATGGTTCCCTTTGAGAACCTCTTTCTTCCACCAATTTTCCTTCTCCTCTCTTAAGCTTGAGCCTAGTAAGCATGTAAACCTTTGCAAACAGTTAAACAAATCTTTTCACACAACAACACCAAAGATTAAACTTGGCTATGATACCAACCTGATTTGAAAGGAGTGTATTAGTTTATTGTGCTAAGTGTCCTTTCAGTTATAAAAACATTTACAATTTGTCTCCATTTTTTGGCTTAAGGAATGAGTTTTTTAACCATGAAACATAGATGAATTTGTGAGTTTTAAGCATGAAAATAAGGCTAAATAACATTGTACAGTAGTGTATAACATAGAAGTAACATCACACATAAGTTTTACACAGCAGGCATGATGAAGCAGTTCGCCCCTCCTGGGCTACATCTGCTGGTCCAGCTCCCAATGGCATGTCCCTCTTTTTCACTATGCTCAAAATTTCAAATACATGTGTTTACAAGCCTCTAATGGATGTTTTCTCTGCACCAGTGGTTCCAGGATGCTCAAATTATTCTAGGCAGACTCTTCTTTCACCCAAATTGTTCGAAAATTTACCTCCCAAATATTTTTACCAATAACAGTTGGAAAACCTCCACTAATTATGGATAACTACAGTTAACTGCAGTTAATTTGGCAAAAATCCCTAAAATTTATCCTGGCACTGAACTTCCGCAAGTATAAACTGCTTACATTTAACTTAGTGGTTAGGGGCGGGGGTGGCCACATGCAAACTGTTGGAACCCCTGCGGTCATAGTTAAGCATTTAAACTCCGAAACATAACTTAGAGCGAAATCCAAAGCAATAAAAGTTCTAAAACCTATTTCCAAAACTCGAATAAGATGTCACGCTATTGTGCATGTGACAATGCTTTTCTGTCGGAGGTTACGTTATAATAAATTATCACATCAAATTTTTATGTCATGGGGTGACATGTGACCACAACCACGAAGCCACCAGAATTGTGGTTTGAATAGCCTTCGAATAAAGGTTTTATGTTGTGGTTTTAGAAAATGTGACATGTGACCATCTTCAATGGGGCCGCCAGCAGGTTGGGACCGTTGGCAGTCCCCCTCCTCCAACTATGAAACCAATACAACATAAAATGTGATGGCGCACTATACATGTAAGCTTCACCCAGTAGTAGAGTTGGTCGAGACCTATGCAGGCGCACATGGAGGTCACCGGGTCAAACCCCCTGGACTCCACCAAAATTTTAGTCAACGGTCAAGGGGACACGTGGTAGCCTCCGGGATAGCCATGTGTCACCCATCCAACAACCCTCCTAAAACTTGTACATCTCCATCCAATGGCCTAGAAACAACCACATGTCGAAATATGATTGGTTTTGAGAAAAGCGAATATTCTTAGAATATGCCACCCATGTTGACTGTACCTGCATGTTGACTGGGCATCACAGTCACTCTTGTCACAAAATTTTAGCTGCTTAGGAAAATAATCAGACTGCGATATCTTCCTCATATGACATCAGTTTTTTGAACCATTTGCAGCGCCAGAATCGTAACAATGAGACCTATCCGGTCGCTCCAGTTCAGTACAGTTTCGATCACTTTCAATTTTGAGAAAAACACATGATTTCCTGATCAATTATGTCCTTAGCTTATTTGAAAACTCTTGGTTCTCTAACGAAAAACCAGTCACTGTCGATTCTTAAAGCCTTTTATGAAGAGGTTTTCGCCTGTTCAGAATACTCTAGGATCTACCTATAGAAGGAAAAATTGTAACACTTGCAGTGGAATTTGTTGATGCCCCTCTTGATTACAACCTTCTTCTAGGTCAAATTTGGTCTTATGATATGACCGTTGTGGTTTCATCAGTATTTCGGATGATCATGTTTCCTCATAAAGGAAATATTGTTGAAATCGATCAGTTGTCTTACTTCACTTTAGACCCTACCTTTACAGATAGTATCCAACATGTCAGAAAAATGGTTATCCCTTATGAAGATGTTTGGGTAGGACTAGTTAAAGATTCTGCTCTTATGGGAACTTTCACTATACCTCCTCCTAATTTACCTCAAACTATTGCCAATATCAATATGATTACATCAAGCACAATTCCATTTAATGACACATGAAATGTTCCTTTAGAATTTGAATTGGACTCCTATGGTGGCGAGATGCCTTTAATTCCATATGGATCAGCATATGTAGCAATACAATTGTATTATGACATTCCATCAACTAATACTGATCAAATGAATGTGGTCAGTGAAGAGTCTTCTTATTTATTAAGCTCAGCCATGACATCATTTTCAGATCCTTTTCAACAAATGTTTTCAACTAATGAAAACATCCGAGAAATATTGTCATTAGATGAATTACCATGGGACAATCTTCATCATCGGTCTTCTTTTCTACTTGACCTTGATGGATTCGGAAATTAATTTTCATCCATCTTTTGTTGATCAGTGGTTGTCATTGATGTCAACCCAAGCAACACCAAGGGCTAACCCAATATTGCATGGAAATTTTGACCTACCAAATTAATATATTCTGGGTCAATAATTATTTTTATGGTTTCTACTTGTCGAGATATTTCCGTTGATATATGGCACACCATGTAATTCTTCACGGTTTGAGAGATATTCATGTTTGAAGTTTGTACCCCAAGTTAGTGGGCTAAAACCCCATGGGGTTGGGGCATGGGTCATTGAAAAGTCATAATTAATATTTTTTAAGCTCCTAAAATCCCTCCCACGTTCACTTGTTGAATCCCCTCTCAACTTAAGCATTTATAGAAATTGTGATCTTCATTTCCTCCTTAGGTAAGGGTTTCGGCCATCTAAAACAGGTCATCGTGGAATTTGCGCTCTAAAGTTTTTTCTATGAAGGTTCAGAAGCTGAAATTTTTATGAGGAGAAGACGAACTCTTGAGGAAGCCTTTGTAAAAATTTCAGATCAAGGTGCGCAATATTTTTGGATATATGATTTGTGGAAGTCAAGGTTTTTGCAGGCTCTTGAAATTCATCTCAAATAAGTGACCTTGGTAAATTCGTCATAACTCTCTCTCTGAGCATCGGATTGGAATTCCGTAAAAAGTGGCAAATCGTGCACATTCTTTAATTTTTTCTCTATCAATTTTAGAGCCAAATGAAGAAACAGTGACACGTGGCATGCCGTACAAGTGCGCTATGCTGAAACATTCCATAATTAGGGCATTGTGAGAGATTGGGTATAACTCTCTCTTGAAGAATCCAAATTGGATCAGACCTGTGGCATTGGAAAGATGACTTAGAGAAATAATATAAGACTGAAAATCATATATTGAGGATTTGAAATAGCAAAGATACACCAGATTCAATATCGAGCTCCTAGAAGGCAAGAAAAAGCTAGATCATGTGTTGTCAAGGGTTGCAAAGGACCAGACTTTCTATGGAAAAAAAGCAAAGCAAGGTGTAGTAGAGGGTAGCATGACAAGATTAGAAACCAAGGTTCATAACAGCAGCAAGAATTTCATCCTATGAAGTCTTCCAGTGGGCAGCACTGCATACAATCATTGTAAAGGTATCATTGTACTAAGTCATTATAAATACATTATTGTAAAACTTGTACTAGTGTCTATCTACCAAGGGTTGAAGAGGTAGTGTTGGGAGGTCTAGGATCATCATTAGGTAGTTGTGTCAAAGTTGGGGTTATGGTCTAATATATCTTCTTCTTCTACATCATTCTTTATCATTGTAAAGTGGACCATTTTCCCTGGTACAGGAGTCCATTCTTCTTTTATTCTTCTATAGGGTAGTAGGGTGGTGCTAGGGTGAGTTGTAGCTCATTGGGTGTTGGGGCATCCATTCAGTTGACTACTGAAGAATCTTGGGCATTGGAGCATCCATCCAGTGGGAGCTGGAGAAGAATTCTTTTCTATATTCTAGGAAGTTGGAGCTTTATTTTCAATTGGAGTTGAATATTAAAGAATTATTAGAAAAGCATTCGGTGGTTTTTGTCCCAAAGTGGGTTTCCACCCTAAAAACTGTGTGCATTTGTGTTCCTCTTGTTTGCTGCTATAATTGTACAAACACTGATAATAATTGAAGATTAACTAATGCTCTAATTGAAAGGAATACTAATTCACCCCCCACCCCCTCTCAGTGTTTCCAACAATTGGTATCAGAGCTTGGTTCCTTCAATAGCAGTTTAACAGCTGGAAGGAGGTCATGGAGCATACTAAGAATGGTGTACCTCTATTCAATGAAAATAATTATGCACTCTGGAAAGGAAGAATGGAGGTCTATCTCTTGGCGCAAGGTTACGAAGTATGGGACACTGTTCAAAATGGATTTACATCAACCGCGGATGAACAAGGTAAGAAGAATTTGGTAAATGATGCAAAAGCAAAGAATATTATTATCGGTGGACTTATTGAATCTGCTTATCATAAGGTGTTGGGTTGTAAAACCGCCAAAAATGTTTGGGACAAGCTTGAGAATATATATGCAGGTGACTCAAATGTCAAAGAAGCAAAGCTTCAAATCTATAGAGCAAAATTTGAGCAACTCAGAATGAAAGAAGATTGCAACATTGCTGCATACTTCCAATATGTTGATGAAATAACCAATACTCTGGAAGGATTGGGAGAGCCAGTTGACGAGAAGACTATTATACGGAAGATTCTTAGAACGTTACTAGGGAGATTCAACCCAAAGGTATCGGTCTTAGAATACAGTGCAAATCTGGACAAACTCAGCAAAGAGGAATTACATGGAGTTCTCATAGCATATGAAATGAGACTTTATGAAGAAGAGGGTACTTCGCATCTAGAAACTACGTTTGTTGCATCTAAGAAAACCAATAAGGATAAACAGCCTTCAATTGAAAAGACACGGACCTGCAAGTGTGAAGAAAAGGGAGATGATGAAGAAGGTATTTCCGATGAGAATATGCTTACTTCACGAGAAAACTAAAAATTGGTAAGGGAAAATTCAAAGGTAAAATTCCATTGATATGTTTCAACTGTAATGAGGTTGGGCATTTTGTAGCAAAATTTCCAAAAAAAAGTAATGGCAACTCAAAAGGAAAGAAAGGCTTTAAGAAATTCAACAAGCAAGGATCCAAAAGGAACTTTCTCTCTAAAGAAGATAGCTCATCATCCGATGAAGACAACAATAGTGAAGAAGAAGTCAATGAGAGAGTATTGTTTATGGCCAAGCACAATAAACAAGAGGTATCAAACAATGAAGAAGAAGGATGGACCATAGAAGAATTTTATGAGGAAGCAATCAAGCTTATAAAAAATCTCAAGGTGGAGAAGATCCGTTCCAAAACTCTTGAAGAACAAGTTCAAGGTCTCAAAATTGAATTTGAAGAACACAAATTCATTGAAGAGTCACTTCAAAAGAAGTTGGAAGAAAGCAACCAAGAAAGGGAAGAATTAGAAGCCAAAGTAGTCTCGTTGTGTGAGGAAGTGAAGAAAGGAAAAACTATCCAAAACTATGCCAACAGCTCAAGGGCATTGGAAGAACTCATCAACAATCAACGATCTTACAATGACAAAACTGGCATTGGTTACAAAGAAGAAGAAGCAGGACCTTCTACAAAAAAATACAATGAACCTATGAGATCTGACATGCATGTAGACTTCATTGGACAAGATTCGCAAGAACAGCCTTGGAAGACAATTCCTCGACGAAAATTTCCATCCAGGTACTAACATATTTTTTATGGCTACTGTTATTCATGTGGAAAATTTGGTCATAAAGCTGTAGAATGTCACACGTACCCTAGGAACGAATACAATTCCAGGAGATCTGTCAAATATGAACCTCCCAGGGCTCAGCGAAACATTAATAGATTTGAACATTTAAGAAATAATATTGAATGTTACAAATGTTGAAACTTTGGACACATAGCCAAAGACTGCAGACTTGAAAATCCTCCAGAAGAATCTTCGAAGCCACAGAACGAACGAACATGGAAGAAGAAGAAGAATGATAATTGTGCTCTCGCTTTCAAGGCTCAAAAGAACAAATATGTGTGGTATGTTGATAGTGATTGCTCAATGCATATGACTGGAGATAGAAATAAATTGTATCTCTGAAAGAGAAGAAATATGGAACCGTGTCCTTTGGAAATGATGGATCTTCAAATGTTATAGGATCAGGTACTGTCACTCTTGGAAGAAAAGATGCTCTAGCCAAGAATGTTCCATTGGTTGAAAACATGAATCACAATCTGCTCAGTGTTGGACAAATGTGTGATCAAGGACACACAATACTATTCAACTCCATGAAATGTGAAATCAGGAAAGGCATGTATGGTGAAATTGTGGCTACAACAAGTCGAGCTCCAAATGAAATATATATTCTAGATGAAGCAACCAAAGCATGTCTAATAGCTAAAGAGGATGATAAATAATTGGTAGCAATGATGATCGACTAAGTAAGAAGTTTGCTACAAAGGTGCAAAGTGATTTCGAGATGTCTTTACTTGGTGAGCTGACATACTTCTTAGGGCTTCAAATATCTCAGCAAGAGAAAGGAATATTTATATGTCAAGCCAAGTACATCAAGGAAATGCTAAAGAAATTTAAAATGGAAGATTGCAAACCCATCCTTACTCCAATGGTAACAGGTTGCAAATTGAGCATAGACGACTCATCTAAGGATGTGGATCAAAGGTTGTACAGATCTATGATTAGTAGTCTTCTATATGTAACAGCCTCCCGACCAGATGTTATGCAAGCAATTGGACAAGTAGCAAGATTCCAAGCAGCACCAAAAGAATCACATATTAAATATTCGCCAGCATTGGAATATCTTCGCCAGAAGCTTGGGATTCTCCCAAGTTCTCATTAGATTTTCCTTTTTCAGAATATAAAGGGGGAGTGGAAGTAGATTACAGGTCTGTAGGACAGTTGTGTGTTAGGGGGAGTGGAAGTGTGTACAGGTCCACAAGATGGTTGTGTTTCACGGGGAGTTACCGTTTGCCATTGATGTCAAAGGGGGAGAGAATGTTGTAGGAAGAGGTGTCATGATCACAAGGGGAGTACTTGTGTTGCCATCAATGCCAAAGGGGAAGATTGTTGATCAACGGTTGTCATTGATGTCAACCCAAGCAGTACCAGGGGCTAACCCAAAATTGCATGGGAATTTTGACCTACCAAATTAATATATTCTGGGTCAATAATTATTTTGATGATTTCTACTTGTCGAGATGTTTCCATTGATATATGGCACGCCATGTAATTCTTCACGGTTTGAGAGATATTCATGTTTGAAGTTTGTACCCCCAGTTAGTGGGCTAAAACCCCATGGGGTTGGGGCATGGGTCATTGAAAAGTCATAATTAATATTTTTTAAGCTCCTGAAATCCCTCCCACGTTCACTTGTTGAAGCCCCTCTCAACTTAAGCATTTATATAAATTGTTATCTTCATTTCCTCCTTAGGTAAGGGTTTCGACCATCTGAAACAGGTCATCGTTGAATTTTCACTCTAAATTTTTTTCTACGAAGGCTCAAAAACTGAAATTTTTATGAGGAAAAGCCGAAATCCTTAGGAAGCTGCTGTAAAAATTTCAGATAAAGGTGCGCAAAATTTTTGGAGATATGATCTGTGGAAGTCAGGGTTTTTGCAGGCTCCTGAAATTCATCTCAAAGAAGTGACCTTGGTAAATTCGTCATAAATCTCTCTCTGAGTATCAGATTGGAATTCCGTAAATAGTAGCGGATAGTGAACAGTATTTAATTTTCCCTCTATCAAGTTCAGAGCCAAATGAAGAAACAGCGACACGTGGCACTCCGTACAAGTGCGCTCTGCTGAAACAGTGCATAATTAGGGAATTGTGAGAGATTGGGTATAACTCTCTCTTGAAGAATCCAAATTGGGTTAGACCTGTGGCATTGGAAAGTTGAATCAGAGGACTAATATAAGACCTAAAATCATATATTGAGGATTTGAAATAACAGAGACACACCAGATTCAATATCGAGCTCCTAGAAGGCAAGAAAAAGCTAGATCATGTGTTGTCAAGGGTTGCAAAGGACCAGACTTTCTATGGCAGAAAATCAAAGAAAGGTGCAGCAGAGGGTAACATAACAAGAGCAGCAACCAAGGTTCATAACAGCAGCAAGAAGTTCATCCTATGAAGTCTTCAAGTGGGCAGCACTGCATACAATCATTGTAAATGTATCATTGTATTAAGTCATTGTAAATACATTATTGTAAAAATTGTACTAGTGTCTATCTGCCAAGGGTTGAAGAGGCAGTGTTGGGAGGTCTAGGATCATCATTAGGTAGTTGTGTCAAAGTTGGGGTTATGGTCTAGTATATCTTCTTCTTCTACATCATTCTATATCATTGCAAATTGGACCATTTTCCCTGGTATGAGAGTCCATTATTCTTTTATTCTTCTATAGGGTGCTAAGGTGGTGCTAGGGTGAGTTGTAGCTCATTGGGTGTTGGGGCATCCGTTCAGTTGACTACTAAAGAATCTCGGGCGTTAGAGCGTTCATCCAGTGGGCCCTGGAGAAGAATGCTTTTCTAGATTCTAGGAAGTTGGAGCTTTATTTTCAATTGGAGTTGAATATTAAAGAATTATTAGAAAAGCATTAGGTGGTTTTTGTCCCGGAGTGGGTTTCCACCTTAAAAACTGTGTGCATTTGTGTTCCTATTTTTTGCTGCTATCATTGTACAAACATTGATAATAATTGAAGATTAACTAGTGCTCTAATTGAAAGGAATACTGATTCACCCCCCACCCCCCCTCAGTATTTCCAACATCTTTTCGATTGATTATTTCAAGGAACCTCAAAATCCTGTCTCCATTTTCATTCAGATTCTGAGATAAATTTAGGAAATGTGTCAGCCACAATTCCATTGACATATCAATTAAACCTAGAATAACTGAAAACATTCATATATGCACTTCTTACTCGATTGAAGAGATCAATTTATCTAAAGCCTTATTTCAGTAATTCTGAGACATTTTTTCCTGGTCTTATGAATAAATGCCAGGCATTGATCCTAAGATTGTTATTTACAAAATTAAGACATACCCAGATGCTAAACATATTAGACATATATTACGTCCAACACATCCACAAAAAGTTGCCACAATTAAAGATGAAGTTGAAAAACTACTTCATGCAAAATTTATTTATCCTATTCCTTTGATGGATTGAGCATCTAATATAGTTCTAGTAACCAAGTAATAAGGGACTATCAGAGTATGTGTCGATTATAGGGATATTAACAAGGCATGTCCTAAAGACAATTATCCTACCCCTTACATCGATCAAATTGTTGATGATTGTGCTGGAAACAAAATATTTTCGTTTATGCATGGATTTTCTGGCTACAATCAAATAAACATACTCCCTACTGATCAGCCTAAAACAACATTTATATGTCCATGGGGAACATTTTCATACTGTAAATTACCTTTTGGACTAAAAAATTCTAGCGCAATGTTTCAAAGAGCTATGTCTTACGCATTTCATGATATCAAACACGTTGTACAATCCTACTTGGATGACTTACTTGCTCATTCTTTATGTAGACAAGATCATCCTACACATTTACGTGCCATATTTATGAGATGTGGGCATTACGTCATTTGTTTGAATCCACACAAATGTGAATTTTGTGTACAATTGAGACATTTACTTGGGTTCAATGTTTCAAAAGAAGGCATTCATGTCGACTCGTTGAAGGTTGAGGCCATTGTCAATTTACATCCTCCTTCCACTCCTCACCAACTCCAGAGTTTGCAGGGGAAAGAAAATTTTCTACATCGTTTTATCTCGAACTATGCAGAGTTAAACAAAGGTTTCACTTGGTTATTAAAATAGGATGTTCCATTCATCTGGGATGAGCCTACCAATAAAGCTTTTGATGCACTCAAACACGCCTTGAACCATGCACCGTTGTTGCATCGGCCACCTTATTATCACCGAGATTACTTTTATATTTAGATGCGTCTGATTCCACGATTGGAATGGTTTTATTTCAAGAGGATGACTCCAACAATGAACATGTGATTTATTACCTAAGTCAAAATCTCACCCCCATAGAGATCAAGTATTTTCATGTGGAGAAATTGGCCTTGGCAGTTAACACTGTTACCGATGAAATAGGTAACCTGACCTCAAAACGGGAACTCTAGCCCAAAAAGATTCAAAAAACATGAAAAAACACCCCAAAAACAAAAAAAGTGCATTCCAGAACGCACTTGGTTTTTTTTTAAGGGCAAATTTCATCATTTTATAAAATTATGCTAAAAACAAAATTGTTTCTTGAAAAAGGGATTGAAAAAACACCCTCAAAACAAAACCAGTTGATGCTAGAATAACAAAAAAAAAATTTGTGTCATATTTTTGACATTTTCAAAAATATAAATAAAATTTTTTAATTTTTAAAATTCAAACATTAAAAAAACCTAAAATTTAAGAAAAAAATAAATTTAAAAAATAAAAACATTTTAAAGCTTAAAATTTAAAAATATATAGGAATAAAAAAATAAAAATAAAAACAAAATAAAAATTTTAATTTAAGCATTAAAAAAAAACCTAAAATTTAAGAATAAATAAATAAATAATTAAAGATTAAAATTTCAAAATATATAGAAATAAAAAAATAAAAATCAAAACAAAATAAAAATATTAAATTAAAAAAAAAAACAAGTTAAAAAAAGAAAGAAATTATAAAAAATAAAACATAGAAATTAAATTTAAAAAAGAAAAAGAAAATGTCTATTAAATTTAAAAAAAAATTAATTTTAAAATAAAAAATTAAATTTAAAGAAATATATTAAATTTTAATAAATTTAAAACTTTAAAAAAAAAATTAAAAAAAAAAAACATTATTTAAATTAAAAGTAAAAAAATGAAAAATTAATTAAAAATAAAAAATGAAAAATAAAATACAATAAAAATATTAAATTTAAAAAAATATATATTAAAAAATCAAATAAATTATAAAAAATAAATTAAATTTAAATTATAAAAAATAAAATATATATATATGAACTTAAATTAAAAATATATATATTAGATTTTATTAACTTAAAAAAAAATGTTAATATTAAAATAACAAATTAAATTTAAAAAAGAAAAATATTAAATTTTAATAAATAAATGAATAAACAAATAAATTTTGAAATAAAAAATAAATTTTAAATATAAAGAAAAAAAAGAAAAAAAAAACATTGTTAAAATAAAAAGTTAAAAAACTTTAAAAATCAATTAAAATTCAAAAATTGAAAAAAATAAATTAAAAAATATATATTAAATAAAAAATAAAATAAAAAACAAATTAATTTGAAAATATTAAGTTTAATTAAAAAAAAAAATGTAATTTTAAATACACAATTTTAATTGAAATAAAAAAAAATATAAAAATTTTATATAATTAAAAAAATAATAATAAAAAAATTAAAAATTAAAAAAAAAATATTAAATTCAAATAAATTAAAAAAAAATAAAAATTACAAAATTTATTAAATTTTAAAAAATTAAATGAAAAAACTAAACATAAAATTTAATAATAATAATAATAATAATACTTAAAAAAAAATAAAAAAATAAATAAAATCAATTAAATAAAAAAAAAATACAAAATTTAATAAAAATTATTAACAAAATTTAGAAAAAAAAAATTTAAAAACAAAAAAAAATGAATAAAATTAAAAAAATTAAATTTCAAATTAAAAAAAAAAAATAATAATAAATTAAATTTTTGAATTTAAAATTTAAAAAAAAAAATCAAATTAAAAAAAAAAAATATTAAAAATTAAAAAAAATTAAAAAAAAGAACTTTTTGATCGTTGTGGCATCGCCAATCGGCCCGCCCAGGTGGCGGCGGAGGCTAGCTGCTGGGGATGCAGCCCCCTGCCCGCTCAGCGGCCGACCTCCGCTGCCACCTGGGCGGGAGGCCGATTCCGGGAATCGCCCTCCGGCGTCGGGAGGCCGATTCCGGGAATCGCCCTTCTGCGACGGGAGGGCGATTTTCGAAATCGGCCTCCCGCCGCCGGAGGGCGATCCCTGGAATCGGCCTCCTGCTGTCGGAGGGCAATTCCAGGAGTCGACCTCCCGCCGCGAGAGGGCGATTCCCGGAATCGGCCTCCCGCCGCGGGAGGGCGATTCCCGGAATCGGCCTCCCGCCGCGGTGAGCGGCGGACGGCAGGCCGTTGGGCGGGCGGGGGGCTGCATGTAGCCTCCCCGCCCGCCCAGTGGCCGGCCTCGCTAGCCATTTTTTGGGTGGAAGGCGAGTTAGCGCGCCACCATGATCGATTTTTTATTTTTTTCTTAATTCAAAAAATTTAAAATTATTTTTTTTTAATTCAAAAATTTTATTTTAAATTTAATTTGTTTTAATTTGTTTTAATTTTAATTTGTTTTTAAATTTAATATTTTAGATTAATTATTTTTTAAAATTTAAAATTTATTCATTAAATTTATTAAATTTTAATTTAATTTAATCTTTTTTTTTTATAATCTTTTAGTTTATTTGGTTATTCATTTTAAAAATTTAAAAATTGTTTCATTTAAAAAAAATAGTAAATTTATGGATATTTTTTTTTAGTTATTTGCACGTGGTTTTTTTCATTTTTTTGTTTTTTAATGATAGTTTTTTTTTTTAATTATAATTCTTTTATTTTAATTTTCTTTTTCAATTTTCAAATTTGTTTTTTTTTTAATTTGTTTTTTTGGTTAATTTTAAAATTTGTATTTTTGTTTTCTTATTATTATTATTATTTTAATTTAAATTTTAAATTTAATTTTTTCTTTCTTGTATTTTATTTTTTTTATCTAAATTTTAATTTTGTAATGTAAATTATTTTTAAATTTTCTATTTATTTTTTTTAATTATATGGATTTTTTCTTTAAATTATGTGTTTTTTTTTTTTCAAATTTTGTCATTTCTTTTGATATAATTTTCGAATATTTTTGTTTTTTTTTGTTTTTTATTTATTTATTTTTGTTTAAATTTTTTATTTTTACGAGTTAATTTTGTTTTTTTTACATTTTTTTATTGTTTATATATATATATATATATATATTTATCTAAGTTTTGTGTTTTATTACCAACATGAAAATCACCACTCTAAAAAAAAAGGTTGATGCTGCATCAATACGTTTCAAAATTAACATGAAAATCACCGCTCTAAAAAAAAAAAAAAATTGATGCTGCATCAATACGTTTCAAAATTAGCATGAAAATCACTAACATTTTAAAACAAATATTCATACTTTATAAATAAAAATATTAGAGTGTCAAAAATGTGCACAAAAAAAAAAAGGGGTGATTCTGCATCACCACTTTTCAAAATCAGGTGTTTTTTATGCTACCAAAAAAAAGTAGGTAACAGTGCGGTTACCTATTTCATCGGTAACAGTGTTAGTTGTTCAAGATGTCCATCGATTCTGTCATTACATATTGTTACGTAAAACTATAATGATATCTAATTGAGACCAGATGATATATATTTTGATGAAACAATTGCTCGGGGGGGAATACTCCAAATGGATCGTTATCCTACAAGAGTTTCATTTGGAGTTCAAGAAATCCAAGTCTAAGAAATCACTGGTTTTTGCTGAACTTATGTGTGATTTTCCCTATACTGAATTTGAAACGGTGGCAAAGGAACATCTCGCTGATGAATCTGTATTTCTAATCAGTACATTAGATCCTTGGTATGGAGATATCATTATATATCTTCAAACCAAAACCTTTCGGCTGGATCTTTCACAATCTAATCGATGTAGAATATGATACCAATCTCAACAATACAATATTGTTGGCGACACTCTTTATCAACATGGTGTTGATTCTATTTTTCGATGTTGTATAAATCATGAAGAATATGAAAGGGTCTTAAATTATTTCCATTCTGTAGCATGTGGTGGTCATATGTCTGGGTTTTCCACAACGCAAAAGACATTGTGCGCAGGCTATTTTTGGTCGTCATTATTCAAAGATTGTATTCTCGTGGTTAGAAAATTAAATTGCCATATTTTTTATTGAAATATGAATGCACCTCCATCTCCTCTTCACCCAATCATTTCTTTTGGTCCTTTCGCCAAATGGGGTATCGATTTCCTCACATGTAACCCTCACTTGGCCGGGGGCATGGGCAAATTATTCTCGCCATAGATTACTTTACCAAATGGGCCAAGGCGATGCCTACATTCATGGCTGATGGAAAAACTACAACAATTTCCATATTCAATCACGCGAATGCTAGGTTTGGTGTCCCTAAAGATATCATTATGGACCATGGTAGTCACTTTTGAAACATTATGATGACCGAACTTTCCGCTCAACTTGGCCTATGCCATGATAATTCTACACCATACTACCCATAGGCCAATGGCCAAGTTGAGGCTGTCAACAAGGTTTTAAAAAACATGATCAAACGGATTTTAGGAACTCATAAAAAAAATTGGCATACCATGATTTTTTCTGCACTATGGGCATATCGCACCTTTGCAAAAAAATCCACAGGATTCACTCATTTTTAGCTCATTTACGGTTTGAAAGTTGTGTTACTCATTGAATGTGAATTCCCGTCACTCAAATTAGCCATATACTTGTTACAAGCTATATCTGAAGAGGAGAAATGCTTCTTATACCTAGCAGAGTTATATGAGACTCGTCGCACCACTGCATTAGTTGTTGAAGCTCATATAAAAAGTGTTAAGGATCAATATGATCAAAGTGTTAACCCTCGTGTATATTTGGAAGGTGACCTAGTTTTAGTATACGATCAAGCTCACGAAAAACTAGGTTGTGCCGATAAATTTGAACCATTGTGGCATGGTTCTTATATTGTTAAGTGTGTGCTTGCAAAAGGAGCCTACGAGTTAATTGATTATGATGACATCTCTTTAGATAAACCTAGAAATTTCCTTTATCTCAAGATATATTATGCATGATTCTTCGTGTGAAGATCCTCTTTGTACATTAGTTACATTTCATAATAATGTGCCTTATATTAGAAAAGTGTGCCTTAGATTAGTTATTTTACTTGACGAGTTTTCGCCGCTTTCACTTCTTATCTTGATTACTCTTGATACTGCAGATGTTGATGTTCCTTCAGACTTACATTGGTTTTGCTGACGACACCTATCGTAGTACACAAAACATTTCTTCCCCTGCTTGGGTCATATATTCACCCACTGATGAGTTAGTCTCTATTCATGGGATTTGCCTCGGTCAAACAACGGACAATATTGAAGAATATAGTGTAGTCATTGAGCTATTATCTGATGCCATTGCATTTGGCATTCGACGTTTGATTGTTAGGTTAGATTCGCAACTAATTGTATTGCGTTTAAATGATGTTTATGCTATAATAAATCCAGCTTTGTTATGAATGTTTTTAAGGGTTCGTCTCTTGGAAAGAAAGTTTGATTAAATTTCATATCAACACATTTCAAGAAATTTAAACACATTGGCTGATGCATTAGCTAATAAAGTTTTAAATAGAAATATGCAACATTAAAAGTAAAACAAAACTATATTTGATCCATATTGAATAAGATACTCAGAGATCAAAAGTAGTAATATCATTAGGTTAAAATAGTTTTGTGTCAAAAAATATTACATCATCTATGATCATAGGTTTCAAACACCTTATTATCTAAAGATACTGATACAAAAAAAAATGCCAATCTAGATCGACCATCAATTATCCATGATGATTATCATGGTAGAAGACTATGGCACATTCCACCCTGTGCAGATATCTCCTGAATGGGCCTAGAAACCCAGTCACATGTTTCTGGAGCCTGAGAGGTATATCACCTGTCTCTGTCTTCGGGATGTAAATAGTCAACCTATCTAGGTTTTTCTCTAGCTCTTCAAGGGCCTCTACTGCATCAATCTATGGTGGGCCTGTTGCTATAGGTTGTGTGTATCACCTGTCAACGCGATGAAGCGTTGCTATTCGTTTTGTGCCAACATCTGCATTTTAATATTTTTTTCAGTATTGGATGATAAAATATAAAATAAAAATTAGATAACACAAAAAATTCAAAATGAGATCTTTTACTTCATGCATCTCACTGTGTTCCTAGTGGGAGTGATGTGTCAGGGTCACCCCTAAAATCTACCCCTGCATAAGGAAAATCCTCAATCATGAATATTTGGCTCCTGAGCCATATAATGAACTAAGGGGTGTATCGAACCATAAGACCACCATTGCGACCATGGCGAGCCATCAATGACACCCAATGAAACATATGTGGTTCCCTCGGTCCCGTCGGATCCACTACTGACTGGTGAGGTGCTAGGAGCAGAATCCTCTCCAAAGCGAAAGGCACAAGAATAACTCCATAGCCGAAGTTTTTCAACTTCCCATTCTTTTCTCTCGTAATTTGGCCTTTCATGTTGACCAACAATCCTTCACACTAGTTGAAAATTGTTCCCCTGGAACATTCAACTGCAGTCTGCATTTGTGCTTTGGTAGCCACATGTGGAGCTGCAATGCCATACAACCTGGTAAATGTAAATGCAATGATCTTAAGGTCTAGTCGCATAATGGCTTTGATGTCAATTCGAACATCCTTCAGCTCTAAAACTTGCCTACAATATTGCACCATATAAGATGCAGTAGGTAGTTCCCCTAGTCATGACCCAAATAAGGAGATATCCCTTCCTCTATGGGGTAATCTAGTGAGGAAATAAATATCCTCTAGCTTGATCACAAGCCTGTGACCCCCAATGATGAAGAACTGCTCCGAACATCCCAGGCATTAACCAGCCATGTCATAAGTTCCACCCGTGCCTTCATTCCTTGAATTGCCCGGAATTTATACAAACCGTAATTGTCCAGAGTGTGAATTGTTGTTGGTTTATCCATGGCTTCATTATCATGCAGCTCAGCTCCATTTCTCTCCATTCCAACATGGTTTCTAGCTTGCAAACAATCAATGGGGAACATTAGAAATTATTTGAGAGAAATTGAGCCATTTTTTATGGATAGAAATGTAATTTTGAAAACCCCACGGTGTTTGCATGAGTTTTATGCATACACAATTCATTTTTGCGCACGGGTTATGTATAAAAACTGCAGCGGCCCGATGATTTTTTATATTAAAAAAACATTTGGGTGCACGGGTTTCACCACCAAAACATGCGCACCTTCTAGGGTGGATTTAAAAACCTTGTTTCCCCCTAAAAATGATCTAAAACCTTAAAATGAAAAACTAAACAGATAAAAAGCAAGATAATGATGAGGTGGAATACATGGAATTGATGGTTCTTTAAATGGATGACTGGTTCTCTCAATATCTGCTCTGGAAGGTTTGTGGCAAAAACTCTTTTTCTGTGCTCTGAAAATCAAAAGGTAAAAATGATTTGTTTTGACCTATTTTTATAGGTTTCAATAAATAAAATAATATTATTTTGTTTATTTTCACCTTTAGAAGTTAAATTTTAAATGTATTACCATGATTGAGAGCAGGTAATTGTAATTTTTTGAGTTTTTGTGCAGGGAACCGGTCATGTTTGAAAATAAATCATTTTGATAATGAGTATACTTTTATCACTTTTTCGGGCTCTTAAAAAATATGAAAAAGTGAAACCCCTGAGTCCTCTTTTAAGCCCTTTTCAGACTCTCTAAACATGAAAATATCATCGAGCACTTGACTATTCGAACTCGTTAAAATAAATGAAGAGTCGTCTATTCAGCATAAGTTTACCCCTTTTCCAGACTGAACTAGACTAATTACAAAAAAGGTAAATGTTGACTAAGTATGGTCAACAGAGTTTTCTCCTACATTATTTTATCCTTTTTTCGGGTTTGAGAGACTAAATTTATGAAAAAGAACATTACAGAGTTTACTCATGTTTTTCTTCTAACTCCTTAAAACTGAAAAACACCGAGTTAATCCTATGTTGTACTTGTTAAAACTAAACAGTTCACGAATTGTCGATTACAACAGGAATGAACCACTCCTTCTTAGGGTTCGCTAAAAATACTGAGATGGAATCATCTGAAGGATGAGCTTACACGACAAGCAAATTTTATCCTCCTCAAGCTTCACAAAAATAATGAGGTACTTGTCGGTAACGGTGGGGGAAAAAGTGAGAAAAATAATCCATTTTTTTATTATTCTTTTTTTAAAAAGCAGAATGTCACTCTTGAAAACGACACTTTGTTGCACTCATGTATGCGTTGGGTAATCCTTTTGCCTTACAATTAATCAAACCTCATTGAAAGTATTCAATCGGTTTTGGGTATTATCTTTAAATAAAATGCTGCCAAGCCATTTACCGTGTCATTATATGTTCAAGAGAAAGTTGAATTTAAAATTCACCATTCATTGCAAACATTTGCCTCCATTCGTGTTGACCATCCTTGAGTTAATTATTGCAAAAACACTTATTCAAAACTTGACTAATGGTTTCGTGTCGTAGGGTTTCCTGCAACGGATCACTTTCTATTGACATCATTTCATTATCTAGAAATTTGATTTAGAATCCTATCAGTACCTTGGAATATGCATGCCCTAATGACAGGTTTCTCGCCTTCAATGACATGTTTTCATCATTGAACTTTGATCGAATGATTCTATGAGTGTTTGACTGCAAATCATTCATTCACACTTCATAGATTGTGCTAAAGTACTTTGAGATCCATTTTCATTATTGGTGGTTTCTCTCACATTTGTTAACGATTTTCATCATTGACCGGTAATCAAGTGATTTCTACCATTTTCGACTTCGACACAATCAATTGCATGGATAGATTCATACTAGTTCGAGAAGAGTAAATCAAGACCCTAGATTTGTTTTCAACCATCAAGGCTGTGAGGAGTTAAATATTCATGACATAGTAGACTTCTTTATAACAGATGGCTGCGCCCATACTGTGTCTACTTTTGATGTACTGCTAAAGTCATGTTTGTACCAGAAAATTTAGTTAGTTTTTATTTGAGTATGGGAATGCCTACCTCAGTGATGATTATATATATTTGCATTGAATGTTTCTTACAAGTTTTCAATTGGTGTCTCCAATCCAATCCTTGGAATGACAAAGTGCTTCACTTTCTCAGACTTCAAACTTTAGGGGGGGAATCTGTTACATGTCATTTTTTCACCATGAAAATTGACTGTCATTATGGTTCTATCAACATCCATATCATGCTCCCTTAGAGGTCAAAAATATTCAAGTTGCTCAACCAAGTCTTGAAAACTAGAGAAAATCTCTTTAAAACGTTTAAAATATTACCTACGTGCTTTTTGTGACCATTTCTTACGCATGCGCTGATACTTCTTCTATTATCTGCGGCGATCGTCACTCCGTTTGCCAATAAATACTGCGCACCCCCATAAAAAGGAATTAAACACAAAAAAGTAACTTTTAGAAGCTTAGTTGGTCGAATATTCTCCCAACTGGAAGCCTTTAGAGTCGCACCAGTTCGAGCTATATCCATCTACTCATGGAGCTTATCCCTTAGCTAAACAAACCCTAATCCCTTCCTTGGAGGATCTCATCCCTTCTTTATGGATCTGAAACATCCTCAATCTCTCTATAAATTGAGGTGAAGTTTCAGGTTTGAGGGTAGTTCATAGTAGAATCTAAACTGGAGAGAGTTCATAGAGTTCATAGATTATGAATTAGTAAGTTGTTGGTTGTACATTGAAGATCACACCTTTGTGCATAAAAATTCATGATGGTCATTCTATAGAGGAAGGCTTTTCAAACCGATGAAAACGATTGCGCTGACACACGGGAGAAATCTGTACAACATCAAGGCTTAGGTTGTAAGATTGCTCCTTCTCATTTCTGATAATACATATGGATCTCTTTTTCTCATTGTCTTGTTTATGAATTCATTGAAATGATGTCAATACTTAGACTCCTTGATCACTAAGTTGAACTGGTATTTATGATTATTATATATTGCATGTGCTTTTATCTTTTTCATTGTTTTTGATTGTAGGTTCCTCTCAGCATTGAAGGATTGAATTGGAGCAAAAGGAAAAAGGCTACATCAAACGTCTCGATTGAAAGGTAGGAGTATAACCTCCTCATTTCTAAGTTATAATAATATAAAATTCAAATAGTTTAGAGAAAGAGGCATTCAAATGGTTGTATTTTTCTAGTTACCTGTTGGGGTACTAGGAAGATAGCTCTTTTTTGCAAGAGGGATTAATCCACAAAAAAATACCTCAACACTACTACTTTACACAACGAAATAACATATATCAGTGAATCAACTAGTGCACATTATAATTTTTAAATTATAACCCACTACTTGTTATATTACAAACTTTAATACAACAATATTAGGGATACCATGCTAGGGATCATGGACCTCACATATAAGTTACCCTGATACAAGGACATAACTTGGGCTTGGTGTCAACAACTAAAACCACCAATCTACCTTGAAAAAGATACACATATCCTACTTGTTGATGGTTCACATGCTCAACCCTTTTTTTCCACGTACCTTGAACACATATGAAGGTAATTTGCCTCCCCATCTGCTGATCACTGCAACTACATATCCAACTATCCAATATACCACTATCAACCACACTTGGATACTCCAAGATGACTAGACTTTGGCCCACTAATATTACCACTAACAACCGTCTTGCTCCACTAAGATGTATCTTGATTGGGTATTCCAAATATTCCTTCTTATCAATGATTTTCCACACCAAATCCCTAAACTAGGGCTCCATCAAATATTCCTCCTAACAATCCCTTTGTTGTGTTGAGATCTTCTGGAGAATTGTGTATATTTCTCATTGAGTCTAAGTTTTGAGTGAACACTTCACCCATCTTATTTTCTTTGATAAATCCAAAATCCTTGCTCCCGACCCTTTCCATTTTAGTCGGATCATTCGGGAAGCCCTCAAAATTGAGAAGCATATTAATAACTTTAATCACAATGACGTGTATCATTTAAGCCAATAATGGAACATTAGGGGAATTTTGAGGTCTAAAATGTGTCTCCTAAGGAAATTATAAAATAATAGTGGAAATAATAAAGCAATATTAGATTCCCTCATCAAATTTTAGAGGGAAAAAAGAAAAAAATTATTTTTTCAACTCGTATTTTCAACTTATGTCCCTATGGATTTAATCAAATTTAGATCAAAGATACTCGTTGGATGGGGAATTAAATTTTGTGTCCAACGAATACTCCTGCTCGAAATTTGAGTAAAACACTATGGAGATAAGTTGAAAATACGAGTTGAAAAAGTAGTTTTATTATTTTAATATTTTTACTTTTTTTACTTTTTTACTCGAAAAGTGGTGAATCATCCCCCATGGTTGACATCATCATCTTGAATCCTATTAGTTCTTATAAAGTTTATTTTGGTTGTATATTTTTCTTAAGATGCCCAGTTTAGACCTCAAAATTCCCCTAATGGCCCACCATCCATATCCCTATTGCTAATTGTAACCCAACCTAAATTCCTCGCCCCCCCCCCCACCCCCCCCACTTACTGTCGTGTCTTTTCCTCTCCTTTCATCTCCCCTTTCATTCCCATCGTTTCCATTAATTAATTTCATTCTTAGGCCCCCCTTTTGATATTTTCTTATTGGGATTTTCTCCTCCTTAATTTTAAATTTTATTAATCTTATTAATTGTATTGGGCTTTTTCCTTTTAATTTATGGCTTATACAATAATGTAACGCTTAATCCTTGATCAACCCGTCCCATCTTCCACCCTCATCTCTTAAATTAAATACATTTATGTATAAACTTTATTTAATACAAAATCCCTCTTTCACTTTCCATTCACTTTATTATTAATTTAATACCCTATCCTTTTTCTATATTAATTCATTGATTACCCTAACCCTTATTATTTATTCATTTATTACATGATATTATCCAAATAATTTTAATTTTAATTTTAAATTTTAATATAAAAATTTAATTTTAATTTTAAATTAAATTTAATTTTGATTTTAAATAAATATTTTAAATTCAATGATTGATTTCCTTAATGGTCAATTATCATTTATTAATTTAAAATTTTATTTTTAATAGTATAATCTGATATTAAATTTATAATTTCTATTTCTAATTTTGTTTCAATACTTTGACTCATTTAATGCTCATAGACCCTCTTAACCCCCCTTTATTCTAACGACTAATTTCTCAATCCCTATAACATCTTGGTCCAACACTCTTCTCATCTTATGCTCTAGCTTCCTGCCCTTGAAGTGTTCACTTGAAACGTCGAGATCAACGAGAAATATACACATTTCTCCAGAATCTCTCAACATTATGTTTATGACTGTGGGAATTTCCATTCTCTAATCCTTTTTTTGATCCAAGGATCATTGTACATGAGGTATTCCAAGTTTTCCCACTACCCATATCCTTACTACTCCAAAGGTGACAGAACTTAGGGCTTCTACCCACTGCATACTTTCCCACGAGAAGCATTGTTCACAACTTCATTTGTGAACATAACTCAGTTTCCGTCACACGGTGCCTTAGCTACTCCAAGCTCATTTTCATAAGTCATTCTAGATCTACCCATTTTTCAACCTTCTAACTACTCTATAATTTTTATCCTAGGGCCTAAATCAACCAAACCTCACATATACTAACTTTTTTCCTCAAATTTCACATAACTAGGGTTGTTATACTATATTCAATATTCCTTCTTGAATAGACCTCAATAACCTCCCATCACCTTGAAACCATCACATAAAAGAGTACAAGTTAACATACTTGTTCCAATCTCGATATAGGGAACATACTTGAAAAAGTTTCTTCAGCCCTATTTAGGCTTCCTGTACCACTAAAATTCTGCCCTCTACTGGGAATAACAAAGGTCTATTCTACCTCTCGTCTCTCTCATTTAGGCTTCTCCTTTCCTTTGTTTCACCTTGAACTAACTCGACCATTAACACTACTCTAATACAAGTGTTATAACCCTCATCTAAAACTCCAACAAGGGACTCGACCACCCTTCAAGATGCAAACCTAACTAGGCCTAATCACTGATATGGTTTTCCATAAATGTGCCTAGAATACTTTTCCTTAGACGAATTTCACTTGGATGTTCCTCCACGTTAACACTACTTCTCCTATATTATGCTCCAAACTAACCTTTCTTCCACACGCTACAACACCCTTCTACTATCCCAAGACTTACACTCTTATTCACCGCTTTCGACCACCCTGATCTTTTGATCAACCCGCAAATATAATCACATATAAAATGACCATATCGCATGATTTAGGTCTTATTTTTAAGGGTCTCACACCTTCCTTCCAGCATATAATAAGCACACCTTATACAAACTTCTGGGAATATACATAAGTGTTGTAGCTTTACGATAACAACCTTAACTAGGGAACGAATTTTAAACAAAAGGATAACTCCTCTTCATGCAAAAATATAATCTTATTTGAGGAAAAACATCACAAATAAAATCATCCTCTTCTCGGAGAATAAACTCAGCCTTCACACAAACCCTTCATACTCCTACATTCATCCTCCTAAAGGTGTTGCAACTTCTAGAGGTATTCCAACTTCCTCCTAGGTAATATTAACATGAGAAAAATGATTCTTAGGAGGTGTCCTCAAATTCTCTCCTTATTGCCTTCTTATAGTTTCCTATGATGGCAATGTCTATCCCTCAAGGGGTGTCTCCCTAATCCTAGCTGACTTGACCTTTTGACAATATCCCCAACTAAATTAAGACAAGGGTTCTCTTGCATTTGATTCCACCACCTCTTTTTGCCTTATGTCATTGGTCCTTTAAGGTTGTTCCACTTGCAACAATTAGTAAACAATTATTTTCTTCACTTGGTTTCATGCCCACACCTTGGGTGCAAAACCCCTAGCTTGTGTACTTTTCCCACAAAATCCTTTTGTGCTCAAACTTCTTACAAACTCATCACCTAGGGTTGTGGAGTTCCTCCCAAGATACACAAATCAACATTTCCTACTCTTTTAAGTTTATAAGTTTTTCCTCATTTCTTTGTGTAGATGCCTCCACTTCCTCTTCATCATTATTTTCCAAGGTGAACAATAATTTTGTTTCTTGACATTTATTCCCTTTTGACCATATTTTGTTACATCCAAAGCATAGTACTTTTATTTTCCCCATTTCCTTGTGATATTCAAGTAGGTTGAAGTAGGGTTGTCTTATGAACCCAAAATGATCTCTAGTTCCTATTTATGCTCCCATGGAAAACTTGTGTGTAGCCTTATTCAGGGCATTGAATATGATGGGAAAATTGCATAGCTTCCATAACATTTTTATGATGTTTTACAAAAAGATCATTCTTAATGTTTTATTTTATTCCACCCATGTATGAGCTTCCAACAATTTTTCATCTCTTATGTTATCCACTCTTGTGGCCAAAACCTAAAATTCTAAATTATAATATTTAATATAAAAAACCTACTTGATTCTTCTCAATTAACTAAAGTAGCATTGTTCCCAAGATTTTCCATATTGTGATTCTAAGTCTCTTGTAAATAAACCCAAATTATAATGATAAGAATTAGACTTCCCTTTAACTACCCATTGTTACCATTGATAGTGTTTTATCTCAAAGGTTAAAGTTTCTAGGTAAATTATTTTCTTATCATCCTAATATCATGCAATTCAAAATATCATTGTATTTGGTGCACCTAAAAAAATATCTTTGTTCATTCAAACTTCTTTAATTTAGCCTTAGGAAGGTTCACTTCCTCAGGAAACCATCCATAAGTAGTTCCACAACTAGAGTTAAGTCTACTTGAAAAAATATTATTGTTGTCAAGTTGTTCAACTTGAATATTGCCTTTATTTTCATGAGATTATCTAGACACATTATCAATTTTAACGAACCTTACATTTATGCCTTATATAATATTTTGTTCCATTCCATTCATATTTTGTTTCAATTGCTTCATCTTCTCATACATTTTTTCCGTATTTTCATCCATATCCCTTTTAACTAATTCTTTCATATGTGACAAATTGGCTTTCATAGTATTACTTATTTCCTTAATTTGACTTTCCAACTTGGATACCCGATATTGCATGTCTTCCATTTCTTCATGAGTCATGGATGCACTTTCTAAGGGTTTAATTGGTGAAGTTACATTTGAAGAAACCTACCATTTGTGTAAATAACAATGCTCATATTTTTCTTGTTTATAAAAAAATTTAAATCACCAAAAATATATCTTCCAATCAAAAGTTAAGCCAATTGTACATTACATACCTTTCAAAACCATAAAATATTTAGATAGGTAACGTTTTTATGATATATATTTAAAATTGAAGCTTTTCTAAATTTGAAATTTTGACTTATAGTGATTTTGTATGTTTTCTCTACCATTGCATAACTCTAATCAAAATTTGATGTGCCAAGTGAAAATTATGGTAACTTTCCCAAAACTTGTTAATTTTTTGTCTCTTCCGAAGAGTGAACTTGTATAGTGTGTTGCAAGTCCTGATTTTTCAAATATGACCATGAATTTTTTTATATAAGATACCTCATGATGTCTTCTTAGATTCTTGAAAATTTTATAGTTTGAAACTTCTCTGGAAAAAATTACAACAAAAATTCCATGATCACTCTTTTGAAATTGATTTCAGGACTATTCATAGACCCTAACTTCCATTGGGTATATCTCCAAAATCATTACAAATAATATTCTAAATTTATATCAATTGTACCCAAAAATATCTCCTTAGTCTCCTAAAAATTTCACATTGTAAGTATCCCAAAAAAAAATATAGCCTATATCACTCCTCTAAAATCGATTTTAGAACCATTCATAAACCCTAACTTACCTATGATATATCTTTGAATATTAAACCAAAATTTGAAATTTTGATTAGATACAATTCAATATATATCCTCAATCATCTCAAAAATTCATGACTTGAGATTTTACTGGAAAAAAATTATAATGAAAATGCCACAAAAAAATTATTTCAAGCTCTAATACTAAATGTTATGAACGATGTACTTTAAAAATGATGAGAAATCAATTAATATAATCCACTTTAACGAGAAACTCATTTTACAACGAATTTAATACATAAAATAAAATATGGTGATCCTACGACTAATAATTCTTTATATATATAGACAAAAAGAAATTCGAAAGTTCTATCTAACCTCATAATATAACAAAGATATTAATAATAAATACTTATTAGAACCATAGGGCCAAGAATCTTTAACATGGTAGATGCGTCACAGTACCAAGGCTTTAATATAAGTGAATATTTGCCTTGGATATGGGAAAGTAACCTCCATCACTTAGATGAACTCAGTTTAATATATATCACTGTAATGGTCGCATAGTGAGCCTGTTATATCTTCTAAATTTATGAATAAAGTGAAATTTAATAAGAAAGATAAGAGAATTACAAAATTTAGGAGAACTTGTTACATATAGTAAAAGAAAAGTAACATAGCACAAGGAAAAAGGTGACGTGGAGATAAGAGTAAAAGCATTTGCAATTAAATAATTCTAAGTTCAACAAGGTTACAAGTAGTGCCGCTTAGTTTAAATGTAGCAATGTTGCAATGTGATGTTGGAAATGAGCTATTACGGTTATTACATGTTGCCTAACGCAATTATAGAGAGGTTGCAATTTGAATTTGAGCATGTTTATGAAGTTTTGTTTTGTAATAAAGTATGGTTAAACTAAATTAGAAATAATTGTTGCAATTTGAGTTTAGTTGTAGTTTAAATCTATCTAAATTATAGTGAAACAACTTTTGTGTTGGCCCATGAGCATATGCATTTGATGTGAAGATTATATTTGCTAGATATGCTTACCTTATTTTTGGAATCAATATGAGTATGGCAGAGTAGCTACTACTTGTTGCTTAATGTAAATATAGAAATGTTGCAATTTGAGTTTCAACATGTTTATGAAAATTTGCTTTCTAATAAAGTTGCTGCTTTGTTTACTATAGTTAAATTAAATTAGAAATAATTGTTGCAATTTGAGTTTGAGCGTGTCTATGAGGATTTGCTAGATGTTGCCATTTGAAATGTTTAGAATCTTTTTTTACTAATATTTTGTTAATCAATTTGACAGTACAATTGCAATCACGATATTGTCTACGATCAAGACTTTTACATTTTTAAGTAAATTATATATATATGAGTATGAAAATTTATAATGCTAAAATAAAATCAAAAATATTATTATAAATTTATAATAAATAAAAATATATAATTTATATATATATATATATATATATATATATATATATATATATATATATATATATATATAAAAGGAATTTATTGTTATTATTCAAGAAGTTGCATGTTATTTTTATTTAAAATTACATGCCATGATATATAGCAATTAAAATCGTTTAATATTTTGTATATTTATATATTTAATGTATTTAATGTATATTCCAAAATTTAATAACATAATTTAGTTAGCCAATTTGAGTTTTTAGATATTGGGTAGATTCAATATTTTACTCATTAGGAATGTGGTTTTTTTATTACATTTTTCAATTTCAAATGTTTTTTTTTTGTATAAAATAAATTGAAAAGCAGAGTTTTTTTTGTTTTTTTTTGTGTGTGTTGGGGAACAGACTTTGTATTTGGTAAAACACAATAGTTTAATATGAAACAGAGAGATATTTTGTTTTAATGGGCGGAAGAGTTTTTAGTTAAAACTGCGTCGTCCTCATAGTGTCTTGTTCATGTGGTGATGTTCCGATGTGATCATCGCAATGGGAACTGACATAAGTCACGATAGCAATGGCTTGATGCTTTCATGGCATCGGAAGTGTTTTAAGTTATGTCACCATTGCACAGTATGAACTCCGGACCCAATCCTGTTTACTATGGCAGAGTTAAATTTGTCATCGTGTCCGTTTTTCAATCGGCATCGGAGATTTTTGTAATGGGTTGTTTGCATTGTTTTAAAGCGGACCCGATGCATATTATTCAGTGTATTTGATAAGCCGGTTTTTGGGGTTTTAACCTTTATCGTATATGTTATATGCAATTTTTGCAATGTTCTTGTGCAATTTATAAATGGCCTGAGAGGCTTTGTAATAGGTTTTTTTATGTTTTAACATAGGCGAGTTAATTCGTTGATGGGCCCAGACCTTAAAATATATCAGTGGTTGATATTTTAACCTTAGTCCATGTGTTATTGTCGCAAGCATTATGATTAATTATTTTCTTAAGTTTTAATGTAAGTGTGCGGGGTCATATGTTGATATATCATACTTGGTGTGCGATATATAAACGTAGGGTATAATGCATCGTGGGCCCGACGAGTGGTGTTGGTTTTTAAACCATTGGCAAATGCATAGATTATAATAAATCGAATGGACAGAATAATTTATTAACCTTGTGGGACCCCCACGAATCGCATCGGAGAAAATTATAACGGCAGAAGATGTTAATAAAATTCCCAACGACGATTGCGGAGCCGATTTGTTTATGAACTGTGATTTATATGTCTTTGAAGTTCCGGCTTAAAAAGAATTAATTGCATCAGAACATTTGCGAATGCATCAATCGCATCAGAGGAAGGGCATTGCATCGGAACATTGGCAAATGCATTAATCGTAATCGGAAGCATTGAGTTGCGATTAATCGCATTGGAAAATAGAAAATAAAGGTTTATAAAGCTGTGGCGCCTGAAATTTTCAAAGGTTAGCGTTGGGGTTAGAATATGAGAGCATATTATATGCGTAGTCTGCATTGTTTTAAAGCGGATTCGATGCATATTATTCAGCGGATTTGATAAGTAGGTTTTTGGGTTTTTAACCTTTGGTCGTACATGTTATATGCAATTTTTTGCAATGTTCATGCGCAATTTATAAAAGGCTCGAGAAGTTAAAATATATAAGTGGTTGATATTTTAACCTTAGCCCAAGTGTTATTGGCGTAGGTATTATTGCTAATGCTGTGCTTGAGCAATACATTCAAAGGTTGAGTTATATCTGAGGTTGTAATGTATGCTGATATATCATAGTTGATGCGCGATATATAAAGGTAGGCTATAATGCATCGCGGGCCCGACGAATATAGTAATGTTGCAATGTGATCTTGGAAATGTCTATGGGTAACTATTACATGCTGCTTAATGTAATTATAGAGATTTTAATTTAGTTTAAAAATAAATATATTTATGGTTGTTTATTTCTTTTATAATCTTGAATTAAAATATAAGATAAACATTAATTATTAATTAATTATTATTTATATAGTATAAATTATAAAGTTGGTAATTTTTGTTCAAATAATAGCATAAATTGTGTAATTTTTATTTTTTAAAATTAAAATATTTCAGTAATTTTCAAGGTATTGAATCTATTTATATATTTGAAAAAAAAACAAAAAGTCATAACACCTAAAATTGTATCTAAAAATTTTGAAAAAAAAAACTAAATTACTATTAAATACTAATACAAATTGAAAATATTTAAAAGTCATAACTTTTATATTTGAAAATTAAAATTAAATAATTTGAATATGTAAATAAATATTTGAAACATTAAGCTAAATCAAATTTTTAAAACTCATGACTTTTATATTTGAAAACTAAAATTAAATAATTTGAATATGTAAATAAATATTTGAAACATTAAACTAAATCAAATTTAAATATTGAAAAAGTAATCTAAACATTGATTTAAGATAATTCATGCTCTAAAAAACTAAGATTATTTATGTATTAAAAAACATTATAAATAAAAATAATAAGAAATTTCTTAAATATCAACCTTACTGTGCGAATACCCAAGGTGAGCTTTTGCTTTATGATTTTCCATGCTTTACAATCCTTACCAGACACATTTGTTTCAATCAGAAGTCACATAAATGTTTCAGGGCACTTTGGTGCAATCAATTTGGCTTGACATATTTTTTTATGTGACATTATGCAGGCTTGTTTTCATGAAAAAGATTTTTTGAATCATCGCTATCATGCCAAGAGGTGTCTGTATGTCATAGTGATTAAAAAGCATCTGAGTTCGTGTTCTGTTGTTAAGAACATTGGCTGGTAAACTTTTCAAGATGAGGCCAGAAAATCAATTTTGATTATACATCCAGGTTTACTCACTGTATTGTTTTTTGAATATTTACAATAACTAAAATGTCAAAAGATTTAGCATTGTAGATTGATCATGGGTTAATAGAAAATAAAGGTACGGATGTTATAACTTTACATAAAAAAATAATCAATTTGCAAATGCATTTATTAACAGTTAATATTTTGTCTTCATATTTTGGCTACCGCTAACAATATAAGTGGTTTCACAATATAATCGAAATTATAAATTGTGCCTTGTGATGTGGGAGCAGTGGATGTTTTGTTATTAATACAGAACATATTTTAAAAAATGGGAATTTCCATGCCATTCCCTTGAAAATATTGTTTTTTGGGCTTTATAAAAATTTTGCTTGGCGGTTAACGTCGGAGACTTTAAGTATGCATTTATAATATGTTCTTCTGAAGAAATTTCTTTGCTTTGATTTGCGTATCACAGTCCCTTAGATTCCTTCACTGTGCTTCCTGGGTTCTTTCCTCTATGGCTCTGATAAATATTGGAAATTCATGCAGATAATAAATACAGAAGAGGGAAACTTGTGTTATGATTACCGCAGTACTTAAAAAATGGCTTTTATTACATGGTCATATTTATGAGATGGGAGATGTACGTTTGGTACGATGTAACTCCACAAATGTACGTTTGGTATGGGATGTAACTCCACAAACACCTAGTCACATATTTAACTGAGAGTTTGCCTCGTACAACCATCGGCAGAGTCCGCCTAGTACAACCGTCAGAGGGCATGAATTGCAATGCATTTTGCAATAACATGTTCAAAATATTAGCCAATAAAAAATTAGATAAGTAAATTTAAATAATAGAAATAAATAAATAATAAACACAGTTAAAGTTTTTTTTTTTTTCTAGTTTAGACTAATCCTAATCTTCTCATTTTTTCTCCTCCTATCCCACCCACGGGTTTCAAACCGGTGACCTTGCAGAGCGGAGTGCCTTAAGAGTACACCCCATCACCGACTGCTCTACACCACGTGGGCTAAACACAGTTAAAGTTAAACTATGTAAAAATATACAATTTTTTAACTGACAAGTAAATTAATGTCACTATTAGGCCAACCTGCTAGCGGCAAGTACAATAAGCAATTGGGTAAAAATTTTGGCAAAGCTAGAAAGTAAGCTAAACCAATTTTGGGTAGGGTGTATGAGTGATACTTTCTAACACAATTTTGTACATTAGTCTCATAAAATCTTCATCCCTATGCATAGTTGATATTCACCGAATAGTCTCTTTAACTCAAAGTTTAAATATAAATTGTGAAATATAATTATTTATACTCTTTAAAGATGCTTCAATTTATACATTTAAATAGAAAGGCAATCAATTTCAAGGTTTAAACAATTTTAATTGAAAATTATTTTTTGAAAATAAATTACATCTGAATAATATTTAATATAATTAATATAATATTGAAAATAAATAATGTTAAATAATTTATCAATAGTTGTATATATTTTAATCTCAAGTTGATGTCAATTGCAAGGATTTTGGTTTTTTATTTATCAAGGGCCAAGATCGATTGTTGCTCAAATAATCTTCGTCTAATAATGTGATGGACGGTTGTGATGAGAGAGAGTGCAAAGAGTTGTGGAAACGTGGTGGTGAAGGATATAGGCATCCTCTGAAATAGAAGGGTGGGCATGGTGGAAATCATGGCATGTCAAGAGCAGATTCCACGTTACGAATTGAAATGTTTCAATATTGAAGAGAAAAATTACGTTTTAAAGATCAAAGAGAAGGGTTTATGGTGTTGATTAGCTTAGTTTGGTCTTGTATTGCTCATCTGGTTGAGTATTTTTCAACTCTGATTGTTTGGATTTATAATTCAAGTGGAGAGAAATATTTTTTTTTTCTGGAAAAATGTGTGTGTTTACATCATATATCATGTCGATATATATGGAAAAGAGCAAGTGATTGTGTGCAGACATATAAAAAAATGAGTGGCAAGATGTTTGTGGTCGTTCGATATATGTATGTAGTGTTTGAATTTGGTTTTATTTAAAATAAAATTTGTTTTCGCTTGCAATAAGATGAATATAGAATGTGGGGTTGTCTCGGGTCATTATATTCATAGCATAAAATTGGTCTCAGAATTGGTTAACATGTGAATTCTATAGGTAATCATTCCATTTTTATGCTTCGAGTGACTGAATGTAAAAACACACCGATGATCTTGTGGAATTTCCAGTGAATTTTTTGATCAAAATTTGGGGCAGTCTGTCAACTACCGAGTAAGATAACACATTGTCTGTATGTTTTTAAATAATTTTTTTTTATGAATTGTTTACAAGATTTAGCTTTGTTTCACATCTAACGTCCTCTAAAAAGAAATAAAATGAATTTTGGTTTGTTAAATGAATATGGACTTCGGTAACACTATTCTTTATGAGATTGTATGTTAAGTAGAAATTATGAGTGACAATGTGAAATTAAAATTATTTCTTTGTAATCAGATAGAATTTTTAGAGAAGTACTGTAATGAGGGTCCTAAGAAGAGATTATGTACGAAATAGAAATTGCAAAGGAGGAAAGCAGGAAATTTTTGTTAAACGTTTATGAATGAGGAACAACATATACACGTCGAGGTGAGGTTGGATGAAGGAAAATTGGGAAGGTTAATTGAAATATGGGAGATTGCAAGTTACGAATTATTTTATAAAGAAAAAGAAGGAAAGTACAAGAAAGTGATTGCTTGGACGGGAAATATATAAAAAAATCTTGTAATTGTAGTCGGAGTCGGAGTTAGTCGGATAGTCAGAATACGGGATGGTAATGCATGTGTATTAGTTACAGTCATGACCCTAACCGTGACGTATAAAGTGTTGCGCATAGGGAGGATGTCAGGAGTGGGAAGGTCGGAAAAAATGAAAGTAAGAGAAAGTGATTGTTAGCATGGAAATTGATAAAAAATAATATTGTACTCGTGGTCGGAGCTAAAGTCAGTTGGGTAGTCGGAAGGTGGGATGGTGTTGCATAGAAGTTAGTTAAGGGGGGACCTTGACCCCGACATACAATGTAGTCAACGTATTCCCATATATATATATATATATATATATATATATATATATATTTCTGGTAATGTTATTTTCCAAGAATTGTTAGTTGAAAAGATGTTTTTTTTTTGCTGGGAAAATCTAGGCAGATCAACCCGAAGGGATCTACCCGTCGGCCAAAAAAGCGGGGCCTAACCCCAAGGGCGTCGAGGAGATTTGACCTCGTGACCTTCAAACTGGAAAGGTACTTAACCAACGGGAAATCAGGCAAATGAGCTAACTAATGGGGCTTAGTTAAAAAGATGTTTTAAATAAAAATATATATATTTCTTTTCTTGAAGAATGCAATTTTTAAAAAAATTTCTTAATATAATGTTATAATTTTAACAAAAACAAAATTTATTAACAAATGTTTGCAAAGGATATTTTTTAGCATGCTTAATATGATAATTTGCATGTTTAATAAGATGAAAGTAAGAGAAAGTGATTGCTGACACAGAAATGGATAAAAAAAATATTGTATTGGTAGTCGGAGTTGAATACATACAAGTCAGAAGTCGGGATGGTGTTGCATAGAGGTTAGATGTGTAGAAAGTATACAAACATATGTATATCAATCGATTCAATCCGATATGACAATGTACTAAAGCTAGATACTGAATCACTTCTACAAATAAATTGTGGAAATTAAACACAATCGCTAATCACATGAAGTAAAGAAAGAATCAAATCAAACCACAACACAGATAATTTCCTGGGGAAATCTTGCTGCTCAAAACCCCTCTACTTCTATTGTATATTAACCATGGAATCATGTAACAATTACAATGCAATATTCTCACAAGAGTCTCCTGCACTTTGTTAACTATCTCACACTGTCCTGGACAAAACTAACCAACAGTTAGCCAATTCTCAGCCTCTAAATAGCATGCCTGCCTTGCACAATTCCTAATGAATGGAATCCATATTATTTAGGAATTTTTGCCTTCCTAAACTGCGCAAGGATCATGGGCACTCCAATTGATGTCTGGTTGCATGCAAGCAACCTACTAATCACACAAGTCGTAGTTAACCTCCCCTTAACCTTTATCTCAACTGGGTCTCCATTGGAACTGACATGCATGTAGCTAATAATAGTAAATCATCAGTTGCATGGAAGATCACTGATTGTGAATTAAATAATATTTAATTCACTTGATCTCTCTCTAGTGCAACAAATATTTTCAACTAGTTCAACTGACTCTAACTCACCTAACTTAGTTAACTGATTACTCATGCATTAATTTAATGAACCAACTGCAATTCAAACTCCATAGCTAATAGAATTACTCTACATGCCTCACCAACCACCCTCAACTCGAAATACATGAGCTAACTGAGTTTATCACACTCAGTTAACTGTTACAAGTGATTATGAGATAAGATTACAATTTATTTTCCAATTTAATTAAGTGAAAAATAAATTAGACATTGCACCAAATTTAGCCCATACTAGTGTAGGTTCTTCTAGGACCTATTGGTCCCACACTACTAGGACCTCTAGACAGTAGCATTCACTACTTCTCCTGAAGTAGCATCCCCTTTCCTCCAATTTCCTGGAAGAGGAGTATCCCCGGGTTTACAACTCTCCATGTGAAACTTAACCATTATCTCTTTGGCATACTTGCCTTGAGAAACAAAAATTTCACCATCCCACTACCATATTTCCAAACCGAGGAAATAGTGAAGGAGTCCCATGTCCTTCATTTCGAACTCCCTTGCAAAATACTCCTTGCATGAGTTTATCAGCTACTCATCACTTGTCAAAATTAGATCATCAACATAAAGTACAATAATCAAGAGCTTACCATAAACCACAATCTGGTACAGGTTTGCATCCGCTTATCTTTTGGTGAAGCCCAACCCGGTGAAATAGTTGTCAATCTGAGTGTACAAGCACGAGGTGCTTGCTTTAGCCCATACAATGCTCTCTTGAGTCGACACACATGCGACTCACTTTCAAAGATCTTGAAACCTTCTGCCTGCTCTATGTACACTTCCTCCTCAATAACTCCATTGAGAAACATAGTTTTCACATCCATCTGATGAATGTGCCACCCCATCTGCACTAAGAGTGCAAGGATAGATCTAATGTAAGAGTACCTCGCAACTGGTGTGAAAGTAGCTTCATAGTCGATCCCCTCAACTTGTGAGAATCCCTAGGCCACAAATCTAGCCTTGTACTTCTCCACACGACCATCAACAAGCTTCTTCAACTTATAGATCCATCTAGATCCAACCACTGATTTTCCGATTGGTCTTGGGACAATCTCCCATGCATTGTTCTTGACGATGGAGTCATACTCCTCTACCATAGCATCAACCCAAATTGGTTGTTTCACTACTTCCTGAAAGGAAGATGGTTTTGTCACAATACACTTGCTCATAAGAGCCATGTATCCAATAAACCTGTCTGGAGACTGTCTCTGTCTGCGCAGTGAAGTAGGGGCTCCTACATTCTCTGATGCATCAAGTCTCAATCTATCAGCTTCTGTGGTGCACCTTCTTCCATTTCTGGTGGATGGCTCTGCATGAGTGTTTTATTCCACTCCGCGATCCTCCGCATGTGGTTTCTCCACATCTTGAGGTTCATTCTTTGGAACCAAGAGTTCCTCCTCTACATGCAAATCCAGCTCCCTCTCAAGGGACAATCGCATGGTTTTACCCTCATCATATTTTATATCCCATTGCACAATAGTCATTCTTTTGTTTGGAAAATACACCCGATAGTTGTGGGGAGTTTCAGTGTACCCCAAAAATATCCCGATATCAGTTGTTGGTTCCAGCTTCTTCCTGGCATCTTCACATCCACATAAATATATGAGCCAAAGATCTTAAAATGTGAAAAATCAGGTTTCTTACTAGTAAAAGCCTCTTCTGGTGTACTCATGCCAAGTATCCGATGAGGAAAATTTCACAAATACCAATGTGTTGTATGCCTCTGTCCACAAATGAAACGATAGGCCCTGATCATGCAACATTGCTCGTGTTGCACCCACAATTGTTATGTTCTTTCTTTATGCGACCCCATTCTGCTGTGGGTTATGAGTCGCAATCAACTCTCTTTGAATTCCTTCTTTGCTACAAAAGTTCTTGAATTCATTAAAGATGTACTCACCACCATTTTTTCTCCTAAGATCCTTCACATGCTCCCCCATGTCTTTCTCCACCAGTGCTTTGAACTCAATAAATTTTGAAAACGTCTGATCTTTCTTCTACATGAAGTAGATCTAGCAATTTCTAGAAAATTCATCAAAAAATATCACATAGTACTTATGATTTGTTGTCGAAGCAGTAGATAATGGCCCACATACATCTGAGTGAACTCTCTTAAGGATATTTGAGGCTCGATTCTCCTTCTCATGAAAATTGGCCTTTTTATACTTCCCCATGGTACATCCCTTGCATGTGTCTGACAGCGCAAGTGTACCCTTGGGAAGACCTGTAGAAATATGGTGCATGACCTTCAAGGCTCCGTGGTGAAGATGGCCCAATCTCTTGTGCCATAACTCACCCTCATCCTGGCTCACCACTTTGTCCGTGTTACCCATCAATGTTGCACAACCATCTACATAAAGTTTATATAGATTCTTAACTCAAGTCCCAATCTTCTTGGCTTGTCCTATTTTTTTTGTGTCGCAAGAAAGCTTTTCCTTCACTAAAAACAACATTGTAGCATCTATCCTCAAACATTGCAACTGAGACTAAATTTTTATTCAAGCATGGTACATGCATTACATATTTTAATTGAAAGGGTTTACTTGACTGTCTCTAGAAGGTAATTGTACCAATCCCGGTAGCATTGTACTGCCCATCATCACCCATTTAGATATGCATCTAGAGGTCCTTCTCCTCCAAGCTACTTAAAAGTTCTTTGTCTCCCGTCATGTGAAAGGATACACCACTATCCAAGTACCACACCAATACCATTGCACTTGACACCATGCATGCAATGAGCGAGAAGTAAAGCTCAAATTACAATACCAAAGCCTCACCAGCTGCAGATCATGAAGCCTTCTTGTTCTTCTTCTTTTGTGGACAATTAGTAGCATAATGTCCATGCTCGTGACAGTGAAAACACTTCACTCTGGACATGTCACACTTCTTGCCATCTTTATCGGACTCGGATTTGGAATGGAATTTCTTTCCTTTCCCTTTCTTCACCTTAGCATCCAAAGCACAATATTCTTCATCTTCATTCTTAGATGAAGATCCATCTCTAGCTTTCCACCTGAATTCTTCTTGCACCAAATCTGACCAAATTCGTTCCCAATCTGGTAGCTTTTCCCTTCCATTGACAGAAACCTGATAACTATGCCAACTCTTGGGAAGTCCTAGAAGAGCTAGGCTCACCAAATCATCATCAGCGAAAGTAATGTCAACACTCCCAATCTCATCCCAACATTGGACAAAATTTGTTAAATATTTCGGCATGGTGTCACCTTTCTCCATTTTGATCTTCTTGAGTTTATCCTTCAGTGCCAATTTTCTATGATCATTGCTGCTCTGAAATAGATCTATCAAATCTTTCCACATTGCATATGGTGTCATTTTTCCATGGATACTTGAGACAATGTGGTCTCGTACTCCCTCTAGTAAGATCCTCCTTGCCTTTGCAACCTTCTTTTGCCAAGTATCAAGATTTGTAGCATCTGTTACAGCAGGTTTGGGAACATCATTATCAATGAATTGTTTCAACCCATTGTCCTCTAGTAATGCCTCCATCCTGTCTTTCCAAGAAATATAGTTAGAGCTACCCTTGAGTGCATACTCCAATATCAAGCCATTGAAAGCCATTTCGATCCTGAATCACTTGTGCCACCAAGAATGTCTTCTGCAAATTCAAATTCTATTTAGTCACAAAATCAACTTCTCCTCCACTATAGTGATTTCCTGTGCTCTGCTACCATGTAGAAATTATACAAACATATGTAGATCAATGGATTCAAACCAATCTAACAATGTACTAAATCTATATACAAAATCTCTTCTACAAATCAATTTCGGAAATTAAACACAATCACCAATCACATGAAGTAAGGAAAGAATCAAATAAAACCACATCACGGATAATTTCCTGGGAAAGATTGCTTCTCAAAACCCCTCTATCTTCTATTTTATATTAACCATGGAATAATGAAACAATTACAATGCACTCTTCTCACAAGAGTCTCATACACTCTACTAACTGTCTCACACTCTCTTGGACAAAAATGACCAACGCTTAGCCAATTCTCAGCCTCTAAACAACCTACCTTGCTTGCGCAATTCCTGATGAATGCAATCCCTATTATTTAGGAATTTTGGCCTTCCTAAACTGCGCAAGGATCATGGGCACTCCAATGTATGTCTGGTTGCATGAAAGCAACCTACTATTCACACAACTGATAGTTAACCTCCCTTTAACCTTTGTCTCAACTGGGTCTCCACTGGAACTGACATGCATGCAACTAATAATAGTAAATCATCAGTTGCATGGAAGATCACTGATTTTGAATTAAATAATATTTAATTCACTTAATCTCTCACTAGTGCAATAAATAGTTGCAACTAGTTCAACTGACTCTAATTCACCTAACTGAGTTAACTGATTACTCATGCATTGAACTAATGCACCAGCTGCAATTCGAACTCCATAACTAATAGAATTACTCTGCATGCCTCACCAACCACCCTCAACTCGAAATACATGAGCCAACTGAGTTTATCACACTCATTTAACTATTACAAGTGATCATGAGATAAGATTACAATTTATTGTCCAATTTAATTAAGGGAAAATTAAATTAGACACTGCGCCAAATATAGCCTGCATTAGTGTAGGTGCTGCTAGGACCTATTGTTCCCACACTAGTATATGTGCTGCAATTTATTTTTGGACTTCAACAAGATGCATGGGGACGTCGACCCCGATGTACAACATAGTCAGTGTAGTTGCATAATTGTTTTTAATTTTTTTTATTTTTTCTTTTTTCGGTAATGTTATTTTATGAGGATTGCTAGTTGAAATGATGTTTTAAAAGAAATATGCTAATTTTTTTCAAGAATGCAAATGTTTTTGAAATTTTCTTCAAATAATGTTATATATATATATATATATTAAATAAATGTTTGTGAAGGATATTTTTTAGCATTTTTAATATGATAATTTGCATGTTTAATAAGATGAGTATTTTTTAAGGATTTTATCATTTACAATGTAATGTACAATATTTGGTTTGGTTTTAGGAAAGTTTTTGATTTTATAATGGATCCAAGTATTTGGAAGTTTTTTCCATTGGAGATTCTTGAGCTATATTTCATTGGCTTCCTTTATCAGTGCTGATAAAATTTCATTTGGTTTGTAAAGAATGTTTGTTAGGTCCCTATATTACTAGTATAGTCCCTTATTGTTGTTAGTGTAACCCCCTTATTGTTATTATTGTACCCCTGTAACCCCCATATTGTTATTATTGTGCCCTCAAATTATTATTATTAGGTCGGCTAGGATTACATTGTGGCCACATGGAATCCTATATATAGAAAGGAGGTTTTGTAATTTGAATCATCCAAGAATTGTTCATTTATGTAATGTATTGGAGGTTTCCCCCTCAAAGTGGCTTATTTCAAAGGCGCTGATATCTCTTTTCTTCTATTTTTGGAGCTGGTTTCACAACAATCTTGTATTCTATTGAAAAACCCCATTTTTTTCTCTTTGTGCAATCGATGTGCCGAAAGAGAATTTGGATTTATTTCTTTTCCAGTTGGAATCGAGGATAACTACCTTTTTGGATCTTACCTTAATTACAAAGGACAAATATCTTGGTTGGTTTTTCCTTTTCTGCACTCTGGATACAAAATTCAATGTACAATTGGATCGATGATTCTATTCACTGCGCCTAGAAGCTCTTTGCATTCTTAGAATTATTTCATAGTAAACCATTTTACAAAGACCTTTAGAAATCTTGGAAGTGTTACTGTTGGAGACTGTGGATTCTTATCTTTGTTGCAGAAATTTAGTCCGTGGAAATATGATTGGGTTATGTTCAAGGAAAATTTTAGGGGCTAATATTCGCAGATGGGCTAATTTTCCATGCTTTTTTGAAAAAAAATATTCGCCAATTCCCCATTTTTTCTAAAAATGATTCGCCTAAATTTTATAAGAAAAAAATATTTTACCTTAAAAATCACCAAAATTCTATAGAGACTATATTAAATTATTAGAAGATAGAATATTTTTACTAAAATATCGCCAATCATTTTATATTTTTCATATTATGGATTAGTAAGATTTTCCAAGGTTTTTAATCTTTAAGATAAATTTCCATCCTTAAAATTTTCCCTTGTTATGTTGAAACATGTGTGCAAAAACATGGAATCACATTTTTGTATTTGTATTAGTGTAGACATTGTTTGGAGAATGATGAAGTCTCCTTTTGGTGGTGTAACAACCCCAAAGGAGGTTATATTTCACAAAGGAATTTTTTTTTTTGTATATTTAGACAAATATTATGATGATTACCCTTCATATGGATACACTATATTTTGGTTGGATGTTATAAGAAACCAATGGGGTTTTTCATTTGTTCCTATCCTTGACATACAATGTATGTCATTAGGATTGTAGGGGAACCAGGTGGTTTGTCTTGTAAAAAATGGTTAAACATTTGTTTGGTCACTTGAGGAGATAGAAAATTTTGAATTTGGCCAAGCTTCAACTGGATGAAGCTTAGAATATTTTGTAGATTATTGGGGATTCAATTGGAAATTGATTCATACTATCTCAATGGATATAAATAGTAAATGTCCAGGCTACGTAGCTTTTCGTGCAATTGAAGGAAAAATGATTATGTTGGGTTGTATAGAAGCGCAACTAAAGCTATATGATATGGTGACTAGATTATGCACAACTAAAATTGGTGATGGTGACTCCCTCTCAGAAATTTCTAGGTTCCATGTGCAGTCGGTTGAAGGTTTCAATGATGTTATTGAAAATGGAAATGTTTTCTCACTTTCTCCAAATACAGATTCTATTGGTGATGTACCACTACTTCTCGTGGATAAAATGATCTAGCCTTTGAGGCTTCAAGAAGTTTTTTGGTGGAAATAGTTGCAAATGTCATGTTTGTTTAATCTTTGTAGAGATATTTTGGATATCACTATGATATGAATTTGAATTATTTAATGAAAACATAGCCATGTCAAATTTTCATATTTTTGGATCCAAGTATTTGGAATTTTTTTCCATTTGATATTATTGAGCTTATATTTCATTGGCTTCCTTTATCAATGTTGATAAAATTTTAGTTGGTTTTTAAAGAATGTTGTATTCTGTTGGTAAACCCCATTTTTCTCTCTTAGTGCAATCGATGTGCCGACAGAGAATTTGGATTTATTTCTTTTCCAGTTGGAATCGAGGATAACTACTTTATTGGATCTTACCTTAATTACAAAGGACAAATATCTCGGTTGGTTTTTCCTTCTCTGCACTCTGGATACAAAATTCAATGTACAATTGGATCGATGATTTTGTTCAAAGCACCCAGAAGCTCTTTTCATTCTAAGAATTATTTCATACTAAACCATTTTACAAAGACCTTTAGAAATATTGGAAGTGTTACTGTTGGAGACTAGGGATTCTTATCTTTGTTGCAGAAATTCAGTCCGTGGAAATATGATTCGGTTATGTTGAAACATTTGTGCAAAAACATGGAATCACATTTTTTTATTTGCATGAGTGTAGACATTGTTTGGAGAAGGATGAAGCCTCCTTTTGGTGGTGTAACACCCCCAAAGGAGGTTATATTTCACAAAGGAAATTTTTTCTGGTATATTTAGACAAATATTATGATGATTACCCTTCATATGGCTACACTATCTATATGTTGGATGTTATAAGAAACCAATGGGGTTTTTCATTTGTTCCTATTCTTGACATATTATGTACGACATTAGGATTGTAGGGGAACCAGTTGGTTTGTCTTGTAAGCAATGATTAAAAATTTGTTTACTCGCTTGAAGAGATAGAAAATTTTGAATTTGGCCAAGCTTCAAATGGACGAAGCTTAGAAAATTTTGAAGATGATTGGGGATTAAATTGGAAATTGCTTCATACTATCTCAATGGATATAAATAGTAAATGTCCAGGCTACGTACCTTTTCATGTAATTGAAGGAAAAATTCTTATGTTGGGTTGTATGGAAGTGCAACTAAAGCTATATGATATGGTGACTGGATTATGCACAACTAAAATTGGCAATGGTGTCTCCCTCTCAGAAATTTCTAGGTTCCATATGCAGTCAGTTGAAGGTTTCGATGATGTTATTGAAAATGGAAATGTTTTCTCACTTTCTCTAAATACAGATTCTATTGTTGATATTCCACTACTTCTCGTGGATAACCTGATATAGCCTTTGAGGCTTCAAGAATTTTTTTGGTGGACATAGTTGCAAATTTCATGTTTGTCTAAAATTTGCAGAGATATTTTGGAGATCACTGTGATATGAATTTGAATTATTTAATGAAAACATAACCATGTCAAATTTTCATATTTTTATTGGATATTACTTGCATTGATATTCTATTTTGCAGATCAAACAATACACTTAAATGTGAATTTTTGTTATGTATTTTTGGAATGTATAGAGTCTTTTGTTATTTCTTATGTCAAACTGCACAAATGACGGTTCTTTTTGTATTTGTAATATGGAAGGTTGATTATTTGTATTTAAACTTACTTAGTATTAAACTTTAGTAAGCATAAAGAGTAGAAATTTTTGAATATGTGACATTAGATGCAAGATTGAAAATCAAAATTTTAGACAAGCAGTGTAAACAGGGTGTGAAGAACATATTGCAAAATAGAAAATGAAAAGAAGGAAACTTGCTGATTTTTTTTTAAACCCTTGGGATGAGTAAAAATAAATCCGAATGAAAGGTGTTAATATTTTATTAAAGTGACAAGTAAGAAAGGTAGCACAGGCTTTTGAGCTGGAAGCCGAGTGCTCTCACAATGATTTGCTGGTGTTTATCACAAAGCATCTAATACAGAAAACCTATAATGAAGCACATGATAATAAAGACTAAGTGGTAACTCTAAGATGAATGACATTCTGAATGACATGATTAACTTTACTAAAAAAAACATAATTAAATATAGAGAAGTAGCATGTCACTTTACGGGCCTTAGTGAAGGCCACAAGAATCTGGATGAAACCTCAAAAGAAAACAGAGGACTCAAAGACCATTTTAGTAATGTAAAAGGTTACATGTGGACTACCTGTATGGGAAGAGTCTAAGCGTTCTTTTTTACTCTTTATTTCTTTGATTCTAACCTCTATTAATGTATAGATAATGTGGCATTGAGGTTCACATATTTTTTTCTTCTTCTAATTGTGAGGGTAACTCAAGGTCCTTGCAAGGAAAGCTTTTCCAACCTTCCATTTTAAGTGGATTGGGTATCTATTTCTCACGTCCTCGCATTGGTGGTCAAAAACATGGAGCTTCTTGTAGGATCGAGAAGTTTCCTTGCGCAAACAACATGTGCAATGAGGCGTAACCACTTCAAGAGTTCACACAAAACTCATGGGGTATAATGGTCGCCAGAGTGCCTAATTAACCATGCCTATAAGTCGTCGTCTGAGTTTGGGGAAAGTAGGACGGGTAGGAACATATTGAGGAATCTAGCACCCAATCTCATGATGGGTAGCACTAGAGAACATATCAAATACCCAAAGTTGTTTATAGGAAGAAACGACGTTTTTTTGGGGTTCTGCGGAACCTTGAGGTACACCCATGGTCAAGGAAACCATCTCGAGATGATTAATGTATAGTTGGAACTTGTTTCCATGGTGACCATAAAGGCTTTCCTCTAATGCATTGGAGATGGAAAGGAAGGGATCCCTTATTCGATTCATGGTGAAGGCATAGAGACACTTCGATGTGGTGCATAGAGGAGTGCTCTAACCTTATAACGTAGATTGCGTAAACATTATTGTAACTCGGAGAGGTAAACCCTATGTGTGGTGACCCCTAACTGGTTGTTGAGATGGCATAGGGATGTGGTTGGTCAAAAATGGACCGTACATGTGGCGACCCCAGATTATTTGCTAAGATCGTGCAACGCAGTGGTTGTTCAAAAATGGACCCCTTGCAAAGTCAAGCTATCAAGCTCAGGTTGGAGGTCAAAATTCATGACAGGTGGAAGAATACCGCCGCTAGAGAAGAAAACTAACCCTGTCTCTGCTGAAGGATGGAGAGAAAGAAACTGGGAGCTTGAGTACTAAACCAAGTCGGAGGTAGGAAGTCGGGCTATGGTGAGGACGTTTATCGAGGATGATTGCAAGATCGAGTTAGATAATGTCTTAGATCGGAGATTGGACCAAGAGAAGCGAGAATGCACTAGGCAAGTTAGATTATCCATGACCACTCCATGCACTTGAATAGTGTGTAGACCTATGGTAGACTGCCATCTGGCAGAGGGAAATGAGGTTGAAAATTTTTCTTTTCCTAAGATGCAATATCTCCCAATCCAAAGTTCCTAATAAGGAAATATTTTGCATCACCTAGTCTCTCTCTGTGAGACGGGCATGATGGCAGGGGTCAATCCGAGTGTAAGGTAAATTTTACAAAACAATAAGTGGAAAAATTTATGTCTTGTTCCCATAACTGTACATTGGGAGCTATAATTTCATAATGGCTACCCCCTTACTATGGGTTAGTGGGTTTTGTTACGCCATATTTGGATTGTTTCAATTAAAAAATAGCAATGTATACTTTTCATTTTTTTTGTTGGATATTACTTGTGTTGATATGCTATTTTGCAGATCAAACAATGCACTTCAATGCCATTTTTTGTTATGTATCTATGGATTGCATAATGTATTTTGTTATTGCTTATATGAGACTGCATAAATGGTGGTTCCTTTTGTATTGCAGTATTTGAGATATTGTTTATATAGATGTATGTATTTGTAATATGGAAGGTTGATTGTTAGTATTTTAACTTATTTAGTATTGAAATTTACTTTATGTATAATGTCAGTGAACATAAAAACTTGAACTTGTTGAAGATGCGACATTAGATACTAGATTGTAAAACGAAATTATAAAAGAATTGAATTTTTTTTGTAGAAATGTTGAGTGAAGGAACAAGCAATAGTACTTAAAAAATAGCTTGGTCACCTAATTCATGTGAGAGAGAAAATGAGTATCACTGAAAATGGTATCAATAGAATAAGGATGCAATAAAAGCATGCTAAATAACGGTTGTTTGGTAATTTAATTGATGTTAAATTATTTACATTAATTATCAACCAGAGCTAGTATACTTATGAAATGTATGTGCATTGTATGTGCTAGGAGTATTTGTCATTCAAAACAATTCCTAAGTTAATTTGGGATATCAAAATACACGTGTTTCTCTAACAGTAAGTAAATGAAATTGATTCTCTTACTCTAGATTGAGATAAAGATCACACTCTTCTTAAAAATGAATAACATTCTTGTTCACGCTTACTCAAAATTAAAGCACACTCTTTTTATTTAAATGAAATCACCCCACTCTTGCTTTAAAATGAAATCACACCACTCTTGCTTTAAAAGTAAAATACCACTCTTGCTTATAAAATCACACCAATCTTTAAAACAAAATCACTCTTGAATTGAAACCACGCTTACTTTAAAAATGAGATCACACTTTTCTTAAATTGAAATCACACTGCAAATGAATCTATCCTTGATAGAAACACGATTATCTTTGCAAATTAAAATCCTATCTGTTTAACTGAAATGTAAAGTTATGCTCTACCCATGTGCATAAGAAATATCAGTATACTTAATAATAAAAATAATTAGACAAAATTTTCTATGAAAGCAGTCTTCAGACTCACATTTAAAATCAAGAATTAAGCTAACAAAATCCTACATAAAATATAAAACGAAATACTAATTATAGTTAAAAAGGAAAACCGTAGTATCTCTAGGGGGGGCTCCTACGAGAAGCGGGTATCAGTATGATGTTTCACAATATGATCAACCACTCATTGCAATTGCGCAACAAAGAAATATGGATCGAAGTAGAATTTATATAAGAAAACAAATTTTTTACAATGTAAAGTCCAAGTCAGTGTTTTCTATGCCGAGAGGCATATTTATAAAACTCCTATGCATTAAATGTTTTAGAGAATTATGCCTTATTCTAATCGACATTAACTGAAATTTTCATTGAAAGATAAGATATTATGATCCTCTCTTGATTTTCTATCAACATAGAAAATCACGAGGCTAAAAATTTTCATCTCGCTCGCCTAGTTTGCCTCTTATGGTGTTTGAATTTTCCTTTGATCGAGATGCTAGGGTGTCTTCTTCATTGATCCAGGTTATGGAGATAGGAAAAAATTGTTGTACAAACTAATTTGCACTTGCCCATATGCCCCTTTTCTGGGATGGATCTTCGTAATATATCAAACCTTCGACTCTGCTGCAAAATCATATGTTAGATGTGGAATCACTGTAATTTTGTATCCAATGTAAATATTAGGCTAAACAATAAAGAACAATGTCATTTATTAAATAGAAGATGATAAAGTACATGATATTCCATAATCCTTGTGAACTTATGCCCAAATTAAAGTTATGAAGGTCAAAAAGAGGAAAATGGAATGAAAAAGGGTTGTCAAAAAGAAGCAATTTTTGGGTTCAACATTCCCCCACACAGAAGACATTACATGCCAGATTTTTGGGTTCAGATTCTTGAGCAAGAAAATCCAAGTTAGCCGTTCTTTCCTTTTTGGTGGTGACTGCCATCCTTGATTTCTTCATCAAAATTCTATGTTTCAAACTTATCACCTTCCTTTTTAGAGATTTTATTTTGACCTTCAATTTCTTGTTCTTCTCATACCATACACTAAGGTGCAATATGATGTTGTCATTTTTAGTTTTCTGAATTTCATTTAGCACCTTTAGTGTTTAATGTTCTTACTTTAAATGTCTTTTTGGTACCTCCAACTCATAGATTTCTTCTTTAAGAGTGATTACAATTTGAGATCTCTCTACAGGATCAACATGAGAAATTTCCTCTTGGTTTGAGGATGATTCATTATTTTCCCTGTAGATATTTTCTCCAAATACTATATATAATCATATATCTCTTGCTATACAAGATCTATTTCAGGAGTTCTTTTGTTTGGACTAGAAACTAGTGATAGAACTCTAGGTGATAGAACTATTGGTGTTGGAAATGTTGGTGATGGGACTCTCAGTTCCTCATCTTCTTCTAATTGATAAATGGTGAAGTTTGTTGAGACTGTCCATGAATTATTTTATTGAGCCTTTCACTTCTTCTTATATTGGATGATTGCTTAGATGGTGATTTTCATTTAGTAGTAAGGGATTGATTTTTATCCTTTTCCTGCTATATTTTCTTCTTGGATGAACTTTCACCTTTATCATTTTCTTTATTTCTTCTAACATTTCTCTTTTTAAGGTTTTCCAACATATCTACAAGAGGATTCTCATCCTCTGACTGCTACTCTTGTTATGTATGTGAGTTATTTTTATGGTCTATAGGCAACTTCCTTATACTTGTCCTTGTCTTACCACTAGGATATTCTTGCCCTGGTTCCTTAAAATGATTCCTAAGCAACAAATCTTCCCAATTATCTCCTATATTTCTCAGATGGGTCTCAATCAAAATTTTCAGTAGTCCATGATGGTATATGGCATTGTCTATGAGTGTATATTTCTCTATATATTTCCAAACATCTTTCTTAAACTATGAAGTAGAAAATATAGTAAATTAATTTCATTTCCTTCTAGAAAATTCATCATCAATTGTGCATGGTATAAAAACATGTTACCAAATATCCCTTCACAAGTTATAAACTTTTGAATTATCAATAAAAAATTCCTCCACTTATCTTTCAAAGTTGTGAGTGGTATCCCCTTTTTAAACACAGAAGTATCCATACCTGGATTTTTGAGGAAAAATTTCCACTCTTTATCTTCAATTTTTATGTTCTTGAACCAACTTTCTTCGATTCTGGGTAGTCCGGTAGCCTCTGCTACAAATGAATCTATCAAAATTAGCTTTAAATCCCCAATTTATACTTCAATTCCATCGTATGCTCGTGAAAAAGACTTTGTTAACTCCTTTTCATGCCCATCAAATTTCTCTATAAATTCCATCCATTGTGCCTACTGCAATAATTGTTTGACCTGTGGGTAACCCTCTAGGAACTTTACTCCATTCGAATATGACCTTACAATGACCCCAATGTTAGAGAATCCTAGCCCATAATTTCTCTTTCGAAGAGGTTATGGAATGAAATGATTCAGGTATTATTTAATAGAGAACAAAGCTTAGGTGAATGCGGTCTTCGCAATGGGATAGGGCTAAGTGAAAATGGAATGGGTTGTGCATGAAGTGAAATGATAAATGGATAGGAGTGGGCGAATTTAAAGTCGTGAAAAGGTTCATGCAAGGTTCATGACCGACATGGTTGACAATAAAATGATATTTTTCGTTAAGACCAAATTCGTGTGGGAGTAATGGGGGTAATCATTACTTATAGTAGTGGTAGCAACAATTACTTATCAGTTATTTCATAATTCAAATGTTTTACATTTATTATTCAACTTAATAATTACATACCTTAGATTCTTGTCCTACTATTTTCTAGCTTTTCTTTTGTAGGTTGTCCTTAGGTTTCAATCTTCATTTTTTTTTTTTCTTGTGCCATGATCTTCATTTGTTCTGGTCGCAATCTACCAAGTCAGCTACATAATTCTATTAGAGCTGTAGATTGTTGAAAATTCTGTAGCTGTTTTATGTTCAAAATGAGAAAAGAAGGGTAAAAATAAAATGTGACTAGAATAGGGAATCAAAAAGGAAATATATATTGCCAATAATTCTTGGTTTTCCACATAGATTTTCTGTATAAAGATGCCAACAATGTTGGTTTTCATGTTTATACAAAAATTTATTTATTTTTTCTTTATATTTTCATTTTTATTATATATATATTTATATATATATATATCCTCTTTTGTTTATTTATTCATTTATTTATTTGAAAAAGAAATTAGAAGGCTAAGCTCAAAAGGAAAACATATCTTCCTTGACCAACTTCAAATTCATATTTTCTTGCAGATTTTTTATAAATTCTTCTCTTAACAATGGCTTGTAATATAATTATAGTCTATGCCATTTACAAGGAAGGTCACTTTCTCTTAATCTATAATTATAATTCCGACTGCTCCATTATCAAAGACAGTTTCAATCTCATAAGGCCCAAACCAATGATTTTGAAAATTTCCTTGAAAATCTTTAAACTTTGAATAAAAAAGCAATTTCGAATCACCAAGTTGGGATTTTATTTCTTTGATGAAATTTTCATGCCACCTGGATCTTTGTTACTAAAAAATATTGGTCCTATGGATAACATCTTGTCTTATCTCATTAAGTTCATTCAATTTCTCCATTCTTTGTCTTTGTGCTTCTGATAGATCAAGACCCAATTTGATTGTTTCCGTAAAAGTCTTTCTCTGGAACTCAATGCTTAATTGTGTATTCCTCCATTATCTTCTATACCAACTTGGATGTAAATTGAGCCCCTTGATCTGTCACAATTTCCCTTGGGACACCAAAACCCATCACCATTTTGAGCATAATGAAAGAGGTCCAAGCCATTGAAAGTTGGACTAAGGAGATGTAGTCTAGGAGGGGTGAACTCCCTCATCATTTACTTTTTTGTGGTTACTTTTATGGTGTAATTGTATGTTGTTTCCATATATTTCATATTTATTTTCATGCTTTGTGTTTAAAAATTTAACATAAAGGTCTCAAAAACTTAGTTTTTAACACTTGTAATTTACAAACCCTCAAGCACATTTTCATTAAGATCTCATACATATCAAGTCTGGTATTAGAGCCTAGGTTTTCTTGTTGTTGTGAGGATTTTTTTTTTTGCAAGTGTATGTTATGCTTACAAGTTTGAAGCTCAATAGAGGAGAAAGAAAGATTGTGGTTTCAATTCCTCAAGTTAGGTTAAGGACAAGGAGAGCAAGTTTGCCGCAATCTCTGCCACAAATTCTTCCTCAAATTGTAGTTGAAGATTCAACAAGTATGTCACATAAAGGAGAGTCTGACAATATGTTAGAGGATGAAAAATACCTCAAGAAATCATTCTTTGATATGAAAATAATGGTGAAAGTTCTCTATGAGGAGAGAAGCACGAGGATGCAAGGTGAGAGCTCCAATATTCCAAAGGGAGACAAGTATTCAAAAGGAAAAGAAGGAGATGGAGAAAAGACTCCAAAAGGTAATGGGAATGGTGATAAACCACCTTTCACACCACCATTCTCCTCACCACAATCCTCACCACCATCTTCACCATCATCTTCTTCCACAATAAGCCCTTCACACACACCTCCACAATATCGAAAAAGTCATGGTAAAACTCCATTTTTAAAGCTTGACATTAATTTTTATTTATCTATGTATGATGGAGAGGTAGATGGTAAAATATCATAAAATTGGGTACGTCATCTTGAAGTGTATTGCAGGATACAAAGAATCAAGGATGATGACACCAAGATTCAGGTTGCTTCACTAATATTGGAAAGTGCATCTTTAATTTGGTGGGAAACCAAAACTCAAGAGGGCATGAAGAAAGATGGTAAGGTCTTAACCTCTTGGAATGATTTTTTTGTTGCATTAAGGAGACAATTTTATCCATTAGCATACATGGAAAATGCCATAATGTACTAGAAAAACTTTAGGAAAGGTAAAGGACAAAGTGTGAAAAGCTATACTCAAGAATTTAGGAGAAGAGCACTAATTTTGGGTGTAGATTTGACATCTCAAGAAACTTTGCTAAAGTACATTGGAGGTTTGAATAGTTGCCTAAGAAATATTATTCTCATGTTTAATTCCTCAAATTTATATGAAGTATGTGTACATGCTACACATCTAGAGGTAAGAGGGAAACATGTTTCAGAGGAGACAAGTGAGGATACCATTGAGTCTTAAGAGAAATGAAAGGGTAAGTTCAAGGGTAAAGGTAAGAATAATGATTCCATCAATATGGTGAAATAAAAATGCACATGAAAACATTGTTCCAAATATGGGCATGATGAAGATCATTGGTGGAAACTTCATCCAGAGGTGAGACCCAACAAGCTTAAAAACAAGGAGAGGGAGAATACAACTGCTACAACAACACATGATTTAGGTTATGATTCTGGAGATGAAACAAAGATCATTGCAATGGGTTTGAAAGGTAAGGATATTGCAAGTACTAGTTCTTCAAGTTGTCTCAATAGTACTCAAGATGATGAAACAAGAATTGAAATTTTCCATGTTAGAGTTATTTCAAAGCATACCAATATTGACACCCTATTTGATAGTGGTTCACAAGCAAACCTTATTTCAGAAGACTTATTTAAGAATTTTAATTTAGAAACCATTCCTCATCCAAGACCTTATCCTTTAGGTTGGATATGTAAGAATGAAAACTTGCAGGTGATGAGGAAGTGCACACTTAGATTTGCAATCACTGCAAATTTTGTTGATGAAGTTGAACTTGATGTTGTTCTGCTTGATATTTCTGGTATTGTTTTGGGTAGCCCATATCTTTATGATAGGAGAGAAATATTTCATCACCATGAGAATAAGTATCACTTGTTCAAGAATTGGATTGAGTATATTGTTAGAGCGCATAGTAATAAGGAGAGTTTTTCTCTTATGCATGCTAGACAAATGAAGAGAATTGTGAATGCTAGTCAAAAATTTTCTTTGTTAATGGCAAAGCATCAAGATGTTGTGAATGTGGTATTTTAAGGAGATTTATAGAATGAAAATTATGACTTCATTGAGGTTTCTAATGGTTGTGATAAGATTTTTCAAGAGTATAACATGTTGCCTTCAAAAAGAGTTCAACAAGATGTGGTAAAATTGCAGAAGCATGCATCATTATTGAGCACTGATGTGAACAAGATGTCGGTGTAAGAGAGTGCCAAGATTAAAGAGAAAATGTAAAAGAATTTTGAAAAAGAGGGCATTGGGTTCAAAATTTATTCTTGTGGGGTTCATAATGTATTTTATTTGAAATGGGACGCTGCATGGCAATGGTGATCACATTTGTTCAAGAGTCAAGCCAAGCACAAGGGAAGACAAGCTAAACATTGTCATGTCGATAGTGTTCGAGGTGAGAGGAATTTCAAGTTGTTTAAGTTTATTTTGATTGACAACCGAGGAGGGAATATGTTTGTTTCTTCAAGGACAATTTTATATTCTAAAAATTCTAGGAAATTGTAGTAAGATGGTATTTACAACAGGAAGATAGGGTCTCTAGAATCAAGGAAAAAGATCAGTTTTCATGAAAAGATAAAATTATTGAATTTAGGAAAATTCCAGTGGATTGAGACTAGAAATCTGAGGGAGTTGCACCCACATGCAAATTTTCAATAATAAAATATATTTTGCGGTTCAAAAGCTTCCAGTGGGGAGGTGTGATTAGGTGCTCAAAATTATGATAAAAAATGAAAGTTGTTGGAATGGCGTGGAACCTGAATGACAGCATAGATCTCGTCGTTTTAAATGTTGTGCAACCCATTTCACAGAAAATTGACACCGTATGCTCTTGGAAACACGTTCTATTTGTTTTCTTAAACAAGAAATTTTTTCAAAAATGACAACCGACAGGGGAAAAATTTGGGCTAGTGGAAAGTTGTCACGTGGCCTCTTCTGGTTAGTAGAAAGCTCATTTTTTTTAGGCCTATCAGGCCTCGCCACTTGTCCATTTTCTATTGGTTATGGTTTGGTTTAATTTCATTGGGTGGTTGATGGCCAACCACATGCTTCCACGTGGACCAACTAGAGGCTGCCACATGGCAGCACGGGGGCCACCAAAATTATGTTTATGTGCCAAGTTGCACCTCACCAGATTCAAAATCATGACTACATTCATATCAATGTCAAAACTTAACTGGGCGGGCTACTATATTTCTTGTTAAATGTTACATTTAAAACATTATTTAAAGTTTTAATATGGCATATTTTTGGGTAGGGGCTAGGGCTTAGCCCCGAACCCCCCATATAACACTACATGTGACCTCATGCTAGAGACCGGGGGCATGGAGCACTAACTGCTGCCATGACTGTTAGCCACCCAAACCAATGACCCATGTGACATCGCCTCCACTAACCGTCAACAGTTAATAAACCACGCGAATTATTTTTATTAAAAAAAAATACATTCGTTGCCAAACCATATAGTTCAAATTTTGGATTTATGGTGTTATTGGGAAAATTAATTTTCCAACAATTTTTCCTAGAATTCCAGAAATTTTTTGCTCAATTAGCCAAAATAAGGGTGAAATTGTAGGATCGGTCCAGATTTTGGGGAAATTGTGGTGTGGTTAGCAGAAAAACTAGGGAGGCTCATAACTTCTTCAAATTTTTACCAATTTCGGATCAGAAAGAGGCTAGGAAGGAATATTTGGGTATTTTGAAGCTGATGGAACAGGTTTTGAAGCCATTAGCACTGTAAATTATTTTAATCACCATTTTGAGCATTATGAAAGAGGGCCAAGCCATTGGAAGTTGAACGAAGGAGACATAGCCCAGGAGGGGTGAACTCCTTCATCACTTGTTGTGTTGTGGTTATTTTTATGGTGTAATTTTATGTTTTTTTTGTATATTTCGAAGATTATTTTCATGCTTTATGTGTTTAAAAATTAACATAAAAGCTCTCAAAAAATCAATTTTTAACACTTGCAATTTACAAACCCTCAAGCACATTTTCAATAAGATCTCGTACAGATCATAATGAGATATTTGCTTCTTTACACCTAATGAGAACTTTTTCCAAATTTTTAAGAGCTTCTTCAAAAGAGTTTCCAAAGACAGTAAAATCATCCATGTACACTTCCACACAATCATGAACTACTAGATAAGAATAAGTTCCCCATGCATAGGTAAAGGTTGTTTTATCATGATCTTCTAGAGATACTTGGATCTGGTTATATCCACAAAAACTATCCAAGAATGAAAAGTATTTTTTCCCCGCCAATGTGTCAAGAACTTGATCTATAAAAGGAAGTGGAAAATGATCTTTTAAATTGGCTTTGTTAAATTCCCTATAATCAATACATACTCTCCATTTTCCATTTTTTTCGAGAAAAAATTACCAATGGTGAAACCCATTGATTGTCTGATATGGGATAAATGAAATTCACTTTTAACAATTTTTTTAGTTCCTCCTTAATAATTTCCCTTAAGTTTGGATTCATCCTCCTCTAGGGTTGTCGGATTGGTATGGTATTTCCTTCAACATAGATGCGGCGCATACAAGTGTTTGGATCCACTCCTTTCATATCAGTGGATTCCCAGGCATAACTAAAGGAATGCTCCTGTAGCATATTCACTAATTCCTTCTTTTGAGATTCTTCTAGATTATTATTGATATTCAAAGTTTTTCATGGAAAATTTTCTATTAAAGTATTTTCAAATTTCTCCATAGAATGTAAATCCATTTTTCATGATGATAAATATTAAATATTACATCGTTCTTGAAAACTTTGATTTTGTTCACAATATGAGGAAGATTCATTATTTTCCATTAGATTCAAAATCTGATCTTCTTCATCTATTTGTGAAGTAAAAAATATTGGTAATATATCAAAGTTTTATGTATCATCATCTATCCATTATTCATTTTCTACTTCTATTGTTGTTTTTGATGGAGGATATAATGCGAATTTATTTTTTGAACTTCCATAAGAGATAAACATATCACCGGATCTACAAATAATAAAAACATCAACTGTAGCTAACCATGGTCTACCTAGGATCAATTGATGTCCTCCTAAATTATTCTTGGGTGTTAAGGTCATAAAGTCAACAGGATATTCCCAAGAATATAAGAATACAAACACATCTTTTAGCACATTGTGAGGTTTGATAACGGATCTTTTTGCTAGTTGCTACAGTGTTGGTGTATATTGAAGATTAGGGAGTTTCAATTGATCCACAGTTTTCTTACTCATGATATTGATAGCTTCCCATAAATCAATCAACGTGTTAGAAATTTCAACACCTTTAATGTGTGTTTTCACAATGGGACTACCTGGATCAAAATATTTCTGACTTTTTGTCTTTCCCATCATGATATCTGCAATTTTTGCAATTCACTGAATGATTTTAACTTCTTTTCTTCTTCTTCCCAGTTTCTTAATACTTAAATCCCTGATTGTCTTTGAAAATATAGGTATTTATTTGATAGATTGTAACAAAGGAATATTTATATAAGCATTCTTTAGTTCATCTATCATATCATAATGAGACAACACAATCTGTTTTTTTACCCCTTTGCCAATTTTCAATCTTTCAGGAAAAAGGTGGTTCTTGAACAGAAACTGAAGGTTGTTTTATAACGGGAGTTGATTTTATTGGATTATCATCAGAATGTGCAGGGGTAGTTTTCTTTTGAGGATATTCCTCTTGATGAAGATATGTCTCCTTCTTAGAGAGGTCATCCTTCTCAGATTTGTAAATAGAAATAGATGATGACTTCTTTTCCAGTACTCTACCATATATAAGTTGAACATTATTTAGATCTAATGGAGTTATCATTTAAGTTTGGAAATTATGCCCTTCTATGTTGTAAACAGGTTGTGATATTTTATTATTTGGATTTGGAATTGGGTGGGCAGACAATTGATTTGGCTTTTGTGGAAATGGTAATGAAAGTTGTGGGTTTGAATTTTGAGGTTGAGAGGGTTGGATGGGCTAAGGAAAATATTGTGGTGGAAAAATAGGGTAAGTTTGTGGATATTAAGGATATTTTCCATAAGGATTTTTCCAACCTTTTGCCCAAGGTTGAGGCCAAGGCTGCCAAGGCATGGGTGCAGTCCAAATACCTTGTGATGGTTGTGCATATGTTTTAAGTATTGAAACCTTGTGCATAGCGTTTGATTGATAACATACAAATGGAGTGTCCCAAGTCCAAGGTACAAAGGAAAAGGTTTCCAATAATGAGTATTACTAATCAAATGGAATTTGAAACCTTCAAGAAGCCCTCAAGTTGAAGCTTAACCAAACTAAGGTTTCTCCTAGGGAAAATAACTAGGGCATGAGAAATTATGGTGAAAAGTGGATGAATTAGCCACCAAGAAGGATGAAATTGAGGAAACCAGTCCTACTCTTGATGTTGAATCCTTCCAAAAGAAAAACTCTTCTCCTAGCCCAATTTGAACTAAGCCCTAGATGAGGCTACTTATCCTTAACATGGTCGAAAATAGAGAGATATAGAGAGTGAAAATTGATTAGTGGATAAAGTAAAGCTTGACCACCAAATGAAAAGGCCAATTTTTGGCCCTTGGGTTAATGGAGTCTATGGGATTGATAGATTAGTCATGTGTTTCAAAGAAGTAAGGATATTTTGATGCCCTAGCAATAAACCTGACTTTTACCTTTGTGAGGGATCAATACTCAGTTGGGAGAGATAATTCAAAAGTTCACCAAGGGGATTTCCATAAAAAATTTATTCATGAGTAATGCATACAATTATGATATCGAGATTCTATGCAATTGACATTCAACAATAATTAGTACAATATAAAAAATCTACATTACCAATACATTCCATACCTTATACATAAAATCAAATTTCATAAATAAAAAGGTTCACTTACAGGATAAAATTCATGAAAAATACATTCATTGATCCAAGATAACTTCTCCAAAGACAAGATACGAGCTCCAATAAACAATATTCTCTGTAGATCACATGTAATGTTCCCAAATTGGGGATTGCAGAGCCACTAGAGAATTTGGCGGAAATTCCGACGGCCAATTCGTCGCTATTCCGACACATAGTCGTCGCAAGAGCGACAGTTCGGGGGCGGACAAACCGTGGTTTGTCATGCCGTCGCCGTTCCGACGCAAGTAAAAAGTGTCACACTATCGACACTTCTTCCGTCGTTCCGAACAAGCGTCACTCTTCCGACGTCTCACAAACCGTCGCGCCTCCGACGTTTGTAAACTGTCGCACTTCCGGTGAAATGTGGTTCGACGTTTGGAACGTCGCTCTTCCGACACTTATAAACCGTCGCAATTCCGACGCAGCGTGGTCTGACGTTTTGGACGTCGCTCTTCCGACGCTTATAAACCGTCGCAGTTCCGACTAAACGTGGTCCGACGTTTTGGCGTCGCTCTTCCGACGCTTGTAAACTGTCGCAATTCCGACTAAACGTGGTCCGACGTTTTGGACGTCACTCTTCCGACGTCTGGAAGATGTCGTAATTCTGACGATATGTGGTCCGACGTTTGGAACGTCGCTCTTCCGACGTTTTCATACTGTCTCTCTTCCGACGTTTCTGGGTTATCGCAGTTCCGACGTCTACAAGACGTCGGTAGACCGACGGAGGGTTCAATTTAAAAAAAAAAATTAAAATTTTAAAAGACGAGAAATGTTGTTTTGAAGATATTATATGAAGTAAAACAGTCCATGAAAGTGAAATAGCGGTATGTAGAATAGTAAAGCAACAGATAGAGTACCGACGTCCATTGTTCCAAATACAAATTAAAGTACCCAAAACCCTACAACAGTGAAGTAAAACAGTCCATGAAAATGAAGATATTATATGAAGTAAAACAGTCCATGAAAGTGAAGATATTATATGAAGTAAAACAATCCATGAAAGTGAAGATATTATATGAAGTAAAACAGTCCATGAAAGTGAAGATATTATATGAAGTAAAACAGTCCATGAAAGTGAAGATATTATATGAAGTAAAACAGTCCATGAAAGTGAAATAGCAGTATGTAGAATAGTAAAGCAACAGATAGAGTACCGACGTCCATTGTTTCAAATACAAATTAAAGTACCCAAAACCCTACAACAGTGAAGTAAAACAGTCCATGAAAGTGAAGATATTATATGAAGTAAAACAGTCCATGAAAGTGAAATAGCAATATGTAGAATAGTAAAGCAACAGATAGAGTACCGACGTCCATTGTTCCAAATACAAATTAAAGTACCCAAAACCCTGCAACAGAGAAAAACGCTAATCATAATCATGTGAGGGGTGTGATATGTCCAAAATATAAAAAGACCATCAGACCATATCAATAAACCAGCAACATAGACCAGCATCGCTAGTTTTGAAGGCAGAGTGATAAACATTAATCATTTTTTTTTTCACAAGAGAAAAAACGATGTTTTGAATATATTATATGAAGTAAAACAATCCATGAAATCATTACATTTTCACATCTGAAGATTGGAACCCAAATATACATCCAGAAAAGTGGAAGTCCCACCCCAGACAGTGATAGAAAAATACCCCATGTCACATACAGGGACTTGACAGTAACGGTCCACATGGAGATTATCGACAATCTGAGAAAGCATCCAAATATGCCCGAGGCATCTATAAGAAAGTGAAATAGCAGTATGTAGAATAGTAAAGCAACAGATAGAGTACCGACGTCCATTATTCCAAATACAAATTAAAGTACCCAAAATCCTGCAACAGAGAAAAACGCTAATCATGTGAGGAGTGTTATATGTCCAAAATATAAAAAGACCATCAGACCATATCAATAAACCAGCAACATAGACCAGCATCGCTAGTTTTGAAGGCAGAGTGATAAACATTAATCATTTTTTTTTTCACAAGAGAAAAAAACGATGTTTTGAATATATTGTATGAAGTAAAACAATCCATGAAGTCATTACATTTTCACATCTTAAGATTGGAACCCAAATATCCATCCAGAAAAGTGGAAGTCCCACCCCAGACAATGATAGAAAAATACCCCATGTCACATACAGGGACATGATATAAAACCCAGTAACGGTCCACATGGAGATTATCGACAATCCGAGAAAGCATCCAAATATGCCCGAGGCATCTATAAGAAAGTGAAATAGCAATATGTAGAATAGTAAAGCAACAGATAGAGTACCGACGTCCATTGTTCCAAATACAAATTAAAGTACCCAAAATCCTCGAACAGAGAAAAACGCTAATCATGTGAGGAGTGTGATATGTCCAAAATATAAAAAGACCATCAGACCATATCAATAAACCAGCAACATAGACCAGCATCGCTAGTTTTGAAGGCAGAGTGATAAACAATCATTTTTTTTTCACAAGAGAAAAAACATTGTTTTGAATATATTATATGAAGTGAAATAGTCCATGAAGTCATTACATTTTCACATCTGAAGATTGGAACCCAAATATCCATCCAGAAAAGTGGAAGTCCCACCCCAGACAATGATAGAAAAATACCCCATGTCACATACAGGGACATGATATAAAACCCAGTAACGGTCCACATGGAGATTATCGACAATCTAAGAAAGCATTCAAATATGCCCGAGGCATCTATAAGAAAGTGAAATAGTAGTATGTAGAACAGTAAAGCAACAGATAGAGTACCGACGTCCATTGTTCCAAATACAAATTAAAGTACCTAAAATCCTTGAACAGATCAAGAAAAACGCTAATCATGTGAGAATTCAAAGTAAAGTTAATCTATTAACATTGCGAATAAAATTACACCGAAGTCAAAAACATTGCCTGGCCATACTCATGGCAAATTTGTCATCAAAAATCAAAAAATTAAGAAGACTGCCCTCATACGGGGAAACCAGTCTTGAACGTTTAATTTACAGAATTCAAAAATATTACTTAAAGGTCCAGCACAGTAAAATAAACTAAAAGCAGCCCAATTAACTGGGCCTGCTAAGCAAGAAAAACAAATTAACCAAACTAATCCTCCGCCGGTTCCTCCACGATTCGGCACCATCCTTCGGAAGGTCCAGGATCGCTAGGTGCTACCTCCACATGCATGCCACGGCTCCCCTCCTGAAGGCCCGAATGCTGGCCGGCTTTTTCCGAGCTCAGACCCGCCGGACGGGTGCATTCTTCCTCCGTTTGGGCCTCCTCGCGGAAGACCACAATGACTACAGCTGTGATTCGCGGGCGGTTGAGAGTGCAATCAAAGGAAAATTGCGCAGTGCGCGTCGTGGGAGAAGGTGAACTAGCGGTGGGGAAGCCAGGAGCAGGGGAATCCATACGGTGGCCAGATGCTACAAGCCGACCCCTCCCACTCCTAGTATTTGGATATCGACCTAAGTAATAATCACTGAGCTGGCCGGAAGTCATCTCTGTTGAGGTGCTGGAGGGAGCGCATCGGGATTGACCTCTAGTGCTCCCCCTGCGGCAACGCATCCTATGATGCACGCGAGGCATGGGTGCAATCTCAGGCGCAGTGGGCACAAGAGACGAAGAAGCAAAATTCCAATTAACAGAGGAAGACAGACAGAGACAGAACCGATAGAAATGGAAATATGCAGCAAAGTCTAGGCAGAAGTTCCGCTGGCCACTTCTCCTTATCGTCACAGTTACCAGGCAGTGTAATCCAGCAACCGGCTTGTCTGAAAAACCATGGCTAAACGCCATTTTGTATGTCGACCCGTCTGCAATGCAATCAAAGGACGCTCGTCATAATGAATCTCTGATCATTAATAATGAGAGCCGAAGGCCGGATCAAATTGGAGCGTGCGGAATCGCTCAGAGGAGTGGAGGTCCGATCTTGAACAGTGTTAAAAATTAATTAATGTAGATTTGATGTGAAAACTTAATTGAACAGCGTTAAATATTAATGCGATTGATATGAAATCTCCATATCCATGTCCCATCACCTTAAACGCCATCGAATGCACCCGCAGCCGGGAGCAGGGCAAGTTTTTATTGAGGACACGTGGCAGAAATTGATTGGAGCGGATCTTTGTTTGGGCCGCTCGCGCAGTGGAAATCCGGACCCGTAAAATATTAGGGTGAATTTGATAAGAAATTCGCGTCACAAAATTGGCCGACGTCAGCAGGCTATTTTGGAACGCGAATTTGGTTTGAATTATGGTTTATCGCCGTTTGAAGTCCGGCGGGCTCAACTTTTGAACAATTTTCTTATAAAATTTGTGTTGGTTTTCTTTGATAATACACATATTAAAATCCCGCTTAATAAAGAGACAAAATTGTTGTGCTTTCGGAACCTGACCCGAGGATTGGACATGAGTTAACAAACAAAAGGATAGCGGAACCGGACATGCACCCGTGGTCAAGCCCTCTACCAAAACCACGAGCGGAATCACAAAAGCGGGTTGCCCATATCGCACCGCTTTTGCGGAGTAGGCGGTATTTCCTATTCGCGAGCGATTCCATAGGGAATGCGACACGTGGCGAAGTGACCCCGGAAAACAACCATTTAACCCACGCCATCGCACGTTAAAGCCCGACATTGGAAGCCGAGCGAAATTTCCAAGAGTCGTTGATTTGGAGAAGGGCCATCGGACGGTGGTCGCACGTTGAACTTGCCCGGAGGTTAACTAAGGTGTGCAGAGGATAGCCAGGTACGATACGAGTGTTTGATTGGTTATTGATATATATAGGTGGGGCCAGAGTATAATGAAATTGTTTAATTAAACGATTGGCGGATAATTAGCATAAGTCCGGAGCGTGATTGTTGTAAGGTTGGGTGGTGAAATATAGAGTCGAAAGTTCATTACAAGTTATTTATTTAAAAAGAAACGTGGAGTATAAATACAAAGTGTTGAAATTTAAACATTGGTTATAAGGATTGGAGATAATATAAAGTTGGGAATATAAATTAAAGTCCAACCATTGTGGATAGTATTTATTTATCAAATTCTACGAATTTGATAAATAAACTCGAAGAAAGAAGAAGTCAATTAAGACTCAGGCTGGAGGAAAAGAACGGGGTAAACCAAGGGAAAATGCTGACAGAGCGATTGTAGACACACCAGCTCTCCTTGGGGGTCCAATTTCAGTTTTGTTGCGTCACACGATGATCTCTCTTCTCTGGCATTTACTTGTATTGAAGATCACTATTCTAGGAATAAGGAGTTATTTTCTCCAAAAATAACCCTAGCCAAACATTGACAATGCATCAAGGATATCTTTCTATGCTTCACAAGCACATTTGTTCTACTTCTAAATCATATTTTGGAAGTGGTTGTTGTGTTGGAAATTATTCACCAGTTGGTTTCATACCAAAGTCTTTTTCACATTTTCAACATCCAATACATGAAAAAGATAATGGTTTAAAACAACATAAATATTTGAAATTTTGTAAGAATTGTCTGGCACACTTTGAATATGAATTTTGAAGTCAAGTGCATGATGCCGTATAGGATCAAGTGTCATTTTGAATACCAAATGTTTCACAAGAAACTTCTCAACATGCTACCCTGCAGTAAGGATTAAATGACAATATTGCATCAACTATTTCCATAATAAAAGTGCACCTCGGCCATAAGACTAAACAACTACAAATGTTGTAGATCTAACAAGACCACACAATCAAATGTATTCCACAAGGCCAATACCGTATGAAAAATGAAAAGGAGTTTGCAACCAAAAATACCTTAGGCAACTAATTCAATTAGATACACCAAACCATCAGCAAAAAGGAAAACTAGCCTACTCAAAAGGCAAGTGTTTACCTCCTTTGACAAAATTTTGAGTTCCGAAACAAGGGCCTTTATTGTCTTGTCAATGCCCCTAGTAATTTGAATGGGGTTTGCACCTGCTGCAACAACCTAAAGAAAAAGGTTTCATTTCAAATTATTTTCCACAAATTTAAGATACAACCATTGTCAGTTTTGTATTTCCTAACAAGCTCATAAATTTTGACAAAAGAACCAAAATTTTTTAATACTCGATAGCAATTTTTTCACTCAAAAACTATCTTAGACTCAATAAGCCCAACCCAAAACTAAAAAACCAAACACCATAAGACCCTACAAAAATGAATAGATGATCTTAATCCAGTACTATCGACAAAAAGTTACCTTTACACCCTCACTTATTAAACCCTGTGCTGTTGAATTTTAACTTCAATTGCTGCAGCAGAAGGACGGATGCAGCAGCAACATTTTTTTTTGGAGGTTGTTTGCATGCCATCCAGAAATTTAATTCAGCATTTAAAATTCCTGCAAGTTTTTTTTGTAGACGGCCACAGCCATATTTCTGTACAGGATTGTATTTAAACACAACAGCCAGCATTAACGCAATTCACCAACTAGAAATTAAACAAACAGAAATTTACCCGACAGTTTTGTAAATTCAAAAGGAGGACACGTGGAGCATTAATATTGGATCGCATGAAATTGAAGGGAATCTGAAAACCCGAAAACCGGACCCGAATTTTTTATAGGGCACATTGGATTGAGAATTCGAGTTAAAATTAGGCAGACGTCAGCATCCCATTTTGGAACGCGAATTTGGTTTGTAATTCAATCTATTTAGACTTTTGAAGTCCGACGGAAAGGGTTCTTTAATGTTTTGATAGTTTAATATATACATATGTTATATATATATCATATGCGAAATGAAAGGTGGGCCATAGAATTTAGTTTTAATTTTATTTTTTAAAAAAGAGGGTTTATTATAATATGTTTTATATGTTCCGGCATATAAAAATAAAAAGGTCGAAAAAGCTTGGTAGTTTTTTTTATAGACAGTACATAAATTTTTTATTACATAGCAATGTGTAAAAAGTGAAAAACTGAGTGTAACTTTTTAAGTGTGTATGCACAACAGTGCGAAAGGGAAAAACATAGCAGAGTGTTTTAGAGACAGAGTATGTTTGTTTTGAACAGACAGTGAGTTGGTTTTATGCACCGCGTTTTGTAGCAGTCATAATTTTGTAATCCCTCTCAGTGAGGAAGTAGTGTAATAGTTTTTTTTTGAGTTATTGAAGGGAATAGAAGTTTGTTTTCAAAGTATTGAAACTCGGTCTCCTGTCAAAGAAATTTTTATTTTCTGTGTGTTAGAGGAAGGGAGATTTATGGGTGGTTCTTATGAATCAACCAACCATTCAGAACATGCTCATCAATCCAAACCATAAGTATTATGTGACAATATTCAAGCAGGCACTCAATCGGATTTCTGAAGCTATATTAGAGAAACCCTAAACTCTCACTGAAAATAGGTGAAATGTGGCACCACTCAGAGAGTGACATGTGCCAATTGGTACAAGTGGTAGACAATTGGCATGCTCAAACAACGAGGTGATGCAGGAATGACATGAGGGAGAAAATATCAGAAAAGCCCCAAATCTGGAGAACTAAAGCTCATCACCAACCTGAGATCGACAACTTTACATGATGTAACCTATGAAATCGTAAATGGAGAAATCATAGTAACAATAAAGTAACCTATGTAACAATAAAGTCGGATTCATCCTCGGAGTGGTAATGGGAGAAATCATAGTGAACAACAGGAAACATGCATAGTTGCTTACAATCAAATAGATGAAAAAACACATACAAAAAACCTAGATAATAATCGTGCACAAGCTTAATATTGAATTATGAACCGTAAAGGAACTTACAAAATGTGACATTACGAACCTAGTCAAGCGCACAAGCAAAAATATCCTGGACATGACCCTGGTTGACAAGTTGTATTGCTCATGATGCAAGAGGATTTGTACCTGCACTGCCAAGTCAATCAAAATCCATCATTATCTATACAATAAATACAAGTAATTGATGTAGTATTTTTACTCTAAGATGCATTCTTATGATAATGTTAGAACATATGTTGAAAATGTCAAAACATACCCGAATAAGCTCCTCTTCGTTTCAAGAACAATTTATTGGAGTCGCATGAACTTGGAACAAGCCTCCCACGATCTGAAAGAGTAGCAACTAAGTCAATAGTGACTTTTTTGTTGCTACGCTGGATCAAGGGAGGTTTGCTCCAAGATTAAATCGCTCCAATAAATTATTGTCTACTAAACAGGGCCAACCACGTGAAGGTGGAAGCTCTTATGGCTCCTCCCCCCCCCCTCACATCACTCTCAATTCCCCAATACCCAATCTATATTTCATTTTTTACTTTCATGAGCATAAAAAAAAAATTTCAATAACTAATAAAAAAACAATTCAACAAAAAGTACGCAAGGAAACATTGCAATTAATGCTTGACATAAAAATAGTATGATAAATGAGTTTTTTATATAACGCAAAAAAACATTCCAAGTATGGTAACGTTTGTCTTATAATAATACAATATTTTACATTGTCAAAATTTCTTTTTCTTCTTCCTATTTTTAAAGCTCCTAATTACATCATCAATATCATCGTGCTCTGCTCCTGTTTCATGCCTTTCAACCCGCACTGCTGACCTAGTTGCATATTCACGATGTCTGGGCTCATCCAGTGACGGGGCATCGCCTACAAAAACAGATAATATTAAATTTTAATTGTCAGTTTTTAAATATCATTGAACTAGTTCGGTAATATTAATAAAAAAAATTGCAATGAGATTATTTACCTGGTGCACCAGTTGTCGCCGCTGACCTAGTTGCATTGTCACGATGTTTGGTCTCATCCAGTGATGGGGCATCGCCTCCAAAAACAGATAATATTAAATTTTAATTATCAGTTTTTAAATATCATTGAACTAGTTCGGTAATATTAATAAAAAAAATTGCAATGAGATTATTTACCTCGTGCACCAGTTGTCGCCGTTGGGACTGTTGCCCTGTCTTCCTCTCTGGTGGTAAGATCCTCAAGGGAAACATTCTCTGTCATTTAAACAAAAAACGTTATAAGGACAACCATCAAGGTATAATTAGAAAAATTATAAGTGGAAATTAATTACCGTCACGGCCCTCACTGATAGCAGCATTGTCGGCCTGGTCCCCACTACAATGATCAGGTTGCACGAGAGGATCATCTACATCTGGCTCTAAAACTCGGTTATTTACCTCGTCGGTAGTGTTGCTCCCCTGATTTAAACAAAGTTGTTAGACATTAAATTTATGGACGAAAACAAAAATATTGAAAGGTTAATGTTTTACCTTATCAGGCATTGTAGATCTTGGGACTTGCCCCAAGCTTCTACGACGTTCAACTACAGCTTGATAGCCAAAACGGAAAGCAATATTTTTATCTTCCTCTGTAGTTATTGTTCCAAAGTCATCACCCTACATTATATATGATTGTGTATTTTTAATCATATCTGCTAGGATTACAAAAACGTTGGAAGGCGATACAATTAATTATAAGATGTTTAGCTACTTAATTACAATTCTTGCAGCTAATTTCAAGTAGCCACCCTAGCCGAGCTTGTGATGGCCCTTTTTCTCAATCCTAGCTTTGGTTGCCTTTGAGGTGTCAGGCAACCTAGCATCAAAATATTGAAGTCAGATATGACGTAGCACACTTTAATTTTAGACATAAAGAAAATTAAAGCTATTGAATTAAAGTTGTAATTTACCTTGCGGGTCCAGTTGGCATTTTTCCTTCTTTCTTTGCCCTTTTCTCTTTTCCGTCATGGATGAGTGCTCTCCACTCACTCTCTGGAACTGCGAGAGGACACTCATATCTAGGGTTAAATTGCAATTGCATCCTATAGGTGTCCCTAGTATATTTCAAATATTTTCCGGCTACCCGAGCCACCGCTGTTCTGTCAAATGTGCCGACCCCAAAAAGGGCTTCTAGATAATCTAGAAGTTCTTTTTTCAGGTTGGAATTCTGGGAATTCCACCCTGTACGTATGGTTGGGCCAAAAATTACCAACGCATGGCTCTCCAGAATCCCGTAGAACTCATTGTTTCCTACACAGAATAAAACCAAAAGAAAAAGAAGATATTATCATTAATTTAAAAATAAAAATCATGATAAATATGTTTTAGATAAAGTACATGAAATAGTTAAAATATTAAAATTTACCTGGGAGTTGTACATGCTTTATAGGGACACCCTCATCATTCACCAAAAACGTGCCATTAATGGTCCCTGTGGAGTTGACACATGTAGCTCCAGGAAACACAATAATGTAGTTGGCCATATCAGCCTCATCATTGCCAACACGTTCAGCGGTTGGCTAGGTGTCTGCTTGGGCAGAGTGTGTTTCTTGGCTAGCACCTAAAGGAGTAGAAGGTGTACGAGAGGGTTGTTGGGCAATCTCTTGCCCTTGTGTCCCACTACCACCAACACCGGGTTCAGCAAATGCCAAAAAACGCTACATACAAAAGAACTTTTTGTTAGTTTAGTCAATGTAAAAATTAAAAATCAAACTATCACAATTCATCTCATGCAGAACAAAAAAAATATCCTTTTGACTTTTTATTATTACCTGATATCTATTTAGCTGCCTCATAAGATTTTGTATCCTCTCTTCTGTTTCAGGTGTTTGAGGCGCATCTATCAAAGAATTAAATTCCGACCTTGCATCTCGTGCCTTTTTTTGCAACAACAACACTGGAGATAGGGATGAAGAAAGCTCTTCCTCAAAGAGGGAATCATCAAGCGTACCATGGCTAGGTGTCTGCATATTTGAACAAAATTAATATTATTTCAATTATGTAAATAACTAAAATACCTGAAGATAGAGCAATGTTGGCACTTTACATGTTCTTCTGCTGGCCTCTTTCCACGATCATCCCGTCTCGGGGTTGTTCCTGCACTGCTCTGATCAGTCTGCCACATTGCAATAAAATTATAAATGTAAAAACTTGAAAACAATATCTAACTTGAAAACACAAAATGAAAACCGAAATAATTTCTAATAAGACACCAGAAGACAGAGTTAGAGTTTCAAATATGCCTTGCATTGAATTCAGTCCTGGAAACATGTCATTGCACATTAAGGCACCCAAACATTCAATCCACGAATGATATATTTAAGTAGGCTTCTCCTATTCGGGAAAACACCATACCTATAATGCATTCACTTGCATGTATAAAGGGAAAGGAAAACATGTTTTCATACAACGGTGACAAAGGCATCTTGGGGAAAGGTATCTTCACTTTTTATTTATGTTGTTCACCCACAACACTCTCGTGTTTTCACTAATCCTGTTTTGTCATTTTTGGATTCAAATTAAGTTAAGGCCTTAAGTATTTTTTGACCTTTCGGTGTAGTTTTTATAAGTGGCATGTATGTATTTTCCATTAATTCTGCACTTTTTCTCTTCATGCGCATGTTTCCTTGGAAATCAAATGCATGATTTAGTCCCATACATTTAACAAGTTGTTGGATCAACTCCATAGGAAATATCATGTTTCCTATTCAATCAAAATTTATCTCAGCTAGGGTAGGTAGGAAGGTTTTCCCTTTGTATTAATAGGGCACTTCTAGCTTGCATTTTTATTATATCTTTCAAATTTAGTGTCGTTTCAATTAGGGCATGAATGTTTGCAACTTTCAAGGTGAGAATGAACAAAGACAAATTTTTGTGGTGGATGACTGTATATGACTCCATGGCCAGAGGAAAAGGCACTAATCTACTTCTTCAAATATCTATAGTTCTCATTCACCTCATACGGAGATGGTCCCTGATTTTGAGCCAAATGTTGCAGCAAAAAGTTCCCCCCCTCCATAATTTGATATTCAATGGAAATTTCTTAAATTGATGATGGGGCAAGATTATGGAACATTGGAACATACATATGTAATGGAATTCCAAGATCATGATATATGTTTGCATATGTTTATGGCAATGTTCCACCAAGTCCCCTGGAGGTGGGAGCGAGGGGACGAGGGAGCGCGGGAGCGGCCTATGCAAAAGCTCACTACCAATTTTCAGGAAACGTGGGGGGACGTCGGGGTCATAAAAATTATAAAATTTAATATTTAAAATGTAACTATATTTTTGCAAGGAATGTATATACAATCATCATACACTTGCATCATGAAAGATAAATCATAAATGATAAAATTACAAATCGATGAATGATGAATCATATAATTGAAACAAATTTAAAAGTTAAAAGTAAAAACATACATCATACAATCATGCATGTAAGTTTGTAAGTTTGTAACTATATAATCATTAATGTAACTACTAACAATGTACAATGAAAATAAAGTTTAAGATATCATATGACATATTATATCAAGATTCAAAATAGAGTTTAAACCGAAGTTTACAACTCAAGTCTGAAACATAAAACTTAAACGCAAATAAGTTATGTCTGAAACATAAAACATAAAACATAACATATGAATATCAAATGATATCATCATACTGATAAATGAGCATAAATGCTCAAGTTAATGCCCCACTAGTCTCTGCATCCAACTTCCGCACGAATATATCAAGATCAACCATGTCACCATCTGAATCAGAATCACTTGGATTCTCAAATATGCTAAGTGGCACATCAAATTTTAACACGAAACCATAAACTAAAAGGGGCGGTGAGGGGACGTGAGGGGGCATGAGGGAAACATCCCCTAGAAGTCCCCAAGACCCCGGAGCGCGAGGGGGCGAGGAATCTAGACCCCTAGGTGGGGGGCGAGACCCCGTGTAACACTGGTTTATGGAGGTGGTGGAGCAAAAAAGAGCTCAAATAGAGCTGAAATTTTTCACATAAAAAGGAATGTGGGCTTGACTAATGGTTCCATTTAAAAAATGATATCTAGACAGAGAATAAGTGTAGCATGCAAACATGCATTGAAAATCCATCCGAGTTTGCATTGTATTACTTATGATGGATTCAAATTTGGGTTTCAAAATGCCAGGTTATGGCATGATTTTGTCGAGAAACCCTTAGTTTGATTCTCATGTTGGTTTAATTTATATTTTAAGTTTGTTTTGTAGTCTTTGGGTGATAGTAACTCATGAACTAGGTTACCAATGTGTAACAATCATATTTCAAGAACAAAGTTGTGATTTTTTTATATTATTATTATTATCTATTAGCTATGAGTATTGACACCTAATGCCTGGAATTTTGACATCTTGATAGCATGGATAATTTCGAAAATGTTTCTAGTAATGTTAACATAATAACTATCATTACGTGTCTTCACTTTTTTCACCATAATAGACCCGTGATATGGACTCATCACACAACTTCATATGCTATGTCCCAACAAGTTCAAACTGGTTGAACCTACCTCATAGTGTGGTTATTAAGGACAAGTTGCTTGATATATAACTCGATAGCATAGACCACGTTGCAGTTCTAAAAAGAATCCTCAAGTGTCAAAAAAACTTCACAATATGTTCTACTATAAAGCCTTTCGGGATACCTGAAATAATATATGTATCATTGATGACTTTTAAAGTATGACAAGATCCAGAGGGAAAGGAAATCAATGGAAGAGTGATCCACCAATGAGAACCTAGAAGTTAGAGTCTAGGAAATTGAAACCCTATAATTTTAATTAGTGATGAAGGACATCACATAGGTAATTATATTTTCATGTAGAATAATCTGTTAATTCAAATTTAAACTACATAATATGAAAGGCATATCATAAATTTTTCCACGTAAGTCCAAACAACCTATAAAAAGGGAAAACCTTCTTTTTCCATGGGAAATAATTTACCTTTCCTTTTTCAAGACAATCTAAATCACAAAAAATATGAACTATACCGCACACATTCTTGGATAATGTGAAAGTGGAAAAGGAATACCCTACACAAGTGATGCACACATGTACATTTGAACACTAATATATTTTTGTAGTTGAAATGCAATGCTTGTTTTCATTTAAATGTAGGGTTTTTAAAGCAGGGAGAAATAATGGCCGCCAAATTAATAAGCGTTTCTTTGGGAAAAATTTAAATCTTGTATTGGGTGATGAAGATAATAGAGGGTATTGAATCTTGATTCTTGACATCTAGAGAGAACCATACAACCTAACACAATCCAATAGAATTGACCAAAAAAACCCAAATAGAGTCAACCCTACTATAGGAGGAAGGGCCTGCAGTAAGAACTTACCATTTTGCAAGAGTTGAGGGCGAATGTTGTTCTGCAAGAGCTGAGGGCGAACGCTGAGGGCGAATGCTGAGGGCAAAGGCTGTTCTGCAAGAGCTGAGGGCGAATGATGTTCTGAAAGAGCTGAGGGGGAATCCAGGGTGAATGCTGTTCTGCAAGAGCTCAGGGCGAATGCTGTTCTGCAAGAGCTCAGGGCGAATGCTGAGGGCGAATGCTGTTCTGCAAGAGCTCAGGGCGAATGCTGTTCTGCAAGAGCTGAGGGCGAATGGTGTTCTGCAAGAGCGGAGGGCGAATGCGCGCGTGATATCAGACGTTAATGTAGCACACATGTACATTTGAACACTAATAGATTTTTGTAGTTGAAATGCAATGCTTGTTTTCATTTAAATGTAGGGTTTTTAAAGCAGGGAGAAATAATGGCTGCCAAATTAATAAGCGTTTATTTGGGAAAAATTTAAATATTGTATTGGGTGATGAAGATAATAGAGGGTATTGAATCTTGATTCTTGACATCTACAGAGAACCCTACAGCCTAACACAATCCAATGGAATTGACCAAAAAAACCCAAATAGAGTCAACCCTACTATAGGAGAAAGGGCCTGCAGTAAGAACTTACCATTTTGCAAGAGCTGAGGGCGAATGATGTTCTGCAAGAGCTGAGGGCGAACGCTGAGGGCGAATGCTGAGGGAAAATGCTGTTCTGCAAGAGCTGAGCGCGAATGCCGAGGGCAAATGCTATTCTGCAAGAGCAGAGGGCGAATGCGCGCGTGATATCAAACGTTAATGTAGCTATTGCGACAAATACGAAACAATAAAATCATTTTTATGTAGCACACATATAAGTTTCAAATTTTTATGTAGCGCCCATATAAGTTTGGTATTTTTATGTAGCGTGAAAATAACTGTCGCTATATCGACGGCGGAAAAGGCGTCGCTATTAGGACGGGTGCCTCCAAACGTCGCAATGGCGACACCTAGACATTGTGTCGCAGTTGCGACGTTTAGAGTCGTCTCAATAGCGACGCTTTGGGCCATGGTGTTGCAATTTCGACGTCTTCCTTTAAACGTCGCAATTGCGACACTTGTTTAAGTGTCGGTATTGCGACACTTTTCTATAGACGTCGGTATAGCGACGGTTTCGGGCGGGATGGAAAAAATTTGGGAAAATTTCTGACATTTGGTCAAAAGCGTCGGAAACAAGTGTCGGAATTTCCGCCAAATGTAGTAGTGATTCTTCATGAACAATAATAGTGCACCCCAATGTGACTGACCTTTTGTAATGTATCCCTTATCAAGAATTTCCTTAAGCTACAACTCCAATTCCTCTAATACTAGAGTGATCATACTACAAGGTTCCTTGGATGTTGGTGTTGATCCTGGTATCAACTTAATAGAAAATTCCACTTACCTATGAGGCGGTAACTCTGAAATCTCCACTGGAAATACATCCTGAAATTGTTGCAAAACTAAACACCTATTCAAGATTTCAACATCCTCAACATCCTTCCCTTTGTCACTAGAAATATGAACTACAAACAATACACACCCTTTCCCGCAACTGCGATTTTCCTGCATAGCTGTAACCATTATTACTAATGTAGGATTATTATTAACCCGCAATATTCTCTTCTCTTCATCATCATCCAAGAACTCAATAGACTTCTCGTAGAAATAAATATTATTCTTGTGAAGGTATAACAAATCCATACCCAAAATCATACTGTACGATCCCAAAGGAAGAAAATTCAGATGTGCTGATGTAGGCATACCATTAAGCTCAAATGCACAAGCTCTAACCTAATGATGAAATATTTTCTTGGTTCTTGTAGAAATCTGCACCAACCAAGACTCTACATGCATTTATTTACTCAAGGCACACTTATCCACTTGGTGAGGATTAACATAACTATAATTAGATTCAAGATCAATAAAAATGGAAACAACTATATCACATAGTTGACCTTCCATCTCAATAATGGATTCCTAGTGATATTCTTGCTTGTTATAAAATGTTGCATAAATCTGAGGAAATTCTCTGTCGAACATCCCCAACTGTCTGCCATCTCTTGAGAACTGTAGATCTAAGGTCTGCCACTCTAACACAATGGAAAATCCTTCTTGCGATGATTTTTTCCACAAATCCAACACTGTAATGGTTCCCTGCCAATACCTTTATACTGATGCTCTCTAGGTTTAGATCTATGTCCCCTCTCAACTATGTTGAACTTCTTTTAAGGAGCCACCTTTTATTTCTGACCTACATCCCGAGGTATTTCCCCACTTCGAATTCCATTTTCCTTTGGTTTTTTCATTTCCTTTCTAATTATGCTTATGCTTATTATTGTGCATTGAATTCTCATAACAATGCTTCAACTTCCCAATTAATTCCTCCAATATCTGAGGCTCATCATACTCAATCTGATATTTAAATACTAATGGTAATCCACTAATGAATATTTGAACCTTCTTCTTCTCATCCTTAATATATGGTACATATCTCAATACATTAGGGGAATTTTGAGGTCTAAAATGGGCCTCTTAAGGAAAATGTACAATCAAAATTCACTTTATGAGAACCAATCACATTTTAGAGGATGAAATCATCCCTAATGGTTGAGGTGGCATTGATTGAGTTAAAGGTACTTACTTGTCACATTCAAAATGGTGGATAAAAATTCATGGTTAACCATGGTAGTGCTCTAAGTACTTTTAAAGTCAAAGTAAAGTACTCATAATAAATGTCATTTCACACTTTTTGAATAAAAATATATTATTGTCATTTCATATTTCTTGAAAGAAACAATGCATATCCCTATACATTTATTATATTATATTATATTATATTATATTATTTCTATATAGTATATTAATTACATGTTATTATACAATTTAAATAATATAAATTTTAATTAATAAATACATATAATACCTACACTTATAAATTATATTTATATTTTAGTTTAAGTTTATTTAAGCATGTATGACAAACAGAATTACTTGTTCAATGATAATGACTTTTTTCTTGAAAAACTCATTCTTATTTATAGTAACATCAATACAATTTTTTTATTAATTTTATTTTGGTACAACTTTTGAATTGAATTTAACTATGGTTACATGGATTGTGGTGCAAAAATTGAATTTCAAATTCATAAATATTATTTTATTGGTTTAGCTATTATTTTTATTATTTCTTAGGAGGCCCATTTTAGACCTCAAAATTCCCTTAATGACCCCTTTTCGGCCGACAGATTATTACAAAAGGAATACCTTAGCCTATCACGACTAAGAGGTTCTCCCCATATATTGTTTTCTACCCTTTCGGATTTGTGAGACTATCTACGAAAAGGGACCTCGTCAAGTTTTCTTTTCTACTTTTTCAAACTCTCTAAACATGAAAATATGCTGAGTTCTTCCTATGTCAGACTTGTTAAACCTAAATGACATCGAAAATCGTCACCATGATCGTACCGATTTCTCCATCCTGTGGCTCGTAAAATGTACTAGGATGGATTTTTCCAAAGGACAAACTTATATTGGCAAGCATATGATATCCCCTTCAAGCTTGTTTTCAAAAATAATTAGTACTCTAACGTAAATGGTGGAGGAAAATGGAACTAATTCTCAATCGTACTGCAGTATGTTGCCCTTGAACATGACACTTTTTCTACAATTTGTGTTGCTTGGGGACATCCCGCTTCATCATTTTTTCCTCCATGGGTTTGGGTTATCCTGCTTTGTACTCTCATCTACTCTTTGCCATGTCATCATAACCTCAGATCCTCGATGTCAAATATTGCCAAATTTCTCGAGTCATGTCGCCAATATGTTCAAGAGAAGTTTCCTTGTAGTTTTTAACCTCGATCCTCCTTTTTGTCCTTATTCACTATCATCTTGTTCCTCCGTCTCGTGGCGATGATGTGGGCAATATTATGGCCCTCCTTCAACCGGTCACTTCCCTTGCCGACTCTGAACTCATTATCCGCAGTTGATTCAGGCCCTTCCAAAGCACTGGGAGATTGGATGCCTTAAATGGCAAGTTCTTCACATTTCGACAAATGTGTCCTCATCATTGGCCTTTGATCGAGTGATTTCAAGGGTGTTAGAATTCATCTCATTGTTCACATTCCGCGAATTGTACTACTTTTACTCTCGAGAGCCATTGTCATTATTGGTGGCTTCTCTCGCATGTTAACAACCTTCATCAATGGGCCGGGTAATCGTGTGAATTCGTATTGCATGTTCGACTTCAAATTTCACTCATTTGCGTGCTTGAATTTGTATCTACTGGGGTCGAGATGGAGCGCAAGACCCTAGGTTTTGTCTCGATAAAAACGTATCAGGAGATCCATTTGGTTTATCATGACTATATGCATAACTCTTCGATTGATGGTCGTGACTATACCTAGTCTATTGGATGATCCTTCGATGGATGCCTCGCGTCCATACTCCTCGATATTATTATTGTATGTACTCTATTATGGATGGTTGCACCCATACCACATATTCATGTATCAAAGATATCGTTGTACTTATCCTTAAAGTCTCCGACGGCAACGTTTTGGCTTCGGGTATGTTCCCGTAAAGCATTTCACCCTCCCCGTTCTCTCTCAAACCTCATGCTTTAGGGGGAATCGTTAGTGCGCATTTTGTCACCGTCCCCGTAATTCCCATCCCAAACGTTGCAAGACCATTTAAGTGACTTTTTTGTATTTTCATACTCACATAAGTGTCATTTCATCCCTTGGCATGTCAAGAACATTTCCTATGTTGATCATTCCTTTGCGTAATCTCAAAACATGTGATTTTGGGCCGATGCCGAGGAAGTTGCGGCCTCGAGCCCATGGAAAAATTAATACCGGGTCCCATGCCCATTGGCACTCTGTCTTAGTGGGGCACCCACGAGTTGTTTTTGGATTTTTTTTTTAAATAGAAACAAAGTTTCCATGCCTATAGCAACTTTGTGAGTGGTGTGCTGCCACATGGTTTTTTCAACTCGAATAATCGCCGACGTCCTCCCTTTGGCTTCTTGTTTCCTACAATTGTGAAACTCCCCAAAGGGATAAAAACCTTCTCTTCCACCTTATGACGAATCCTAAACCTCTCCTCCTCTCCTATAAATACTTCCTTCTCACATTGTTTTAGCTAGTCGAGCAATTATTACTATAGTTGGTGTGGTGAATAAGGCAGAGAGGAATCCATTGTTGAGAGAGTTTAGGCCCATTGCCTCATCGAGTCTAATCTCGAATGAATGCTTGAGACATGCCCGACCGAACCTGGCCGATGAGGCCGCAACTTCAAGGCATTATATTTGTAAACTTTTCTCTATCATTAATACATAATCTAAGCTTCGTCTCAATTTTGTGCTCAATCATGTGCAAAATGTTGATTCTCCTTGACCAATCGACATTCATAAATGAAAGTATGTCTTCATATGTCATCATTCACTTGATCTCTCCGTGCAAGTAAATGGACACTATCACCGAAGCGATTGCAACGTGTGAAGACAAAGATCGTAGATCGCCGCTACAAGCCAGACACAAGAGTGTTGGAATGATGGTGCTATCTATCCCAACTCGCTTTTCATTTATAAGCTAGTTCCAAAATTCCGCTGATGTCTCTCATAACATCTTACCCACACAGAGGATCGCTTTTGTCTCAGCAGAGGGGATTTTCCTAATCAACAACTAGACCCACCCTAGGGCGTAGGGATCATCTCCATCTCGCAGAGGGTATTTTCCCGCACAACACCCGAGAAGCGTGGTCACACTTCTTGAAGTCAAACCCATCCTCCTCTAGTGATGTAATTAGCTTAAGGTTGGTCAAGAGTAAAGCCACCAATGTTCAGTGTGGCTCTTGTCTTATATTTGGGTGTGGTTTCCTTCGTATGTGTTGGGTCCTTGAGTCTTTTGGTCGACCTTCAGTGGGAAGCTCTTTTGGAGTTGTCGAGGTCCCTTATGTGCACTAGATCAAGATTTATTTTGTGCAACTAGCCATGTCTCGTCAGAGAGGTCGTCCTCGCCACGGAGAAGGGCAACAAGGACCTGTAGTGCACCAGGCCAATAGCCATAGCTCGTACACAAAAAATTCGACAAGTGTGGAGCCTGAGGGGGAAGTGGCTCATGTCCGGTGCTACTCCTTGGGTCTTGTGGATGCACTAGCTACTTTGGAATCAATTTTTCAGTAGCTTCAAGGAGTCTAGGCCAACCTGGACATCCTCAGGGAGCATAGATATGAAGACAGAAACAAGTTGGTTGTTTACATGAATGATCTCCAATTCAGCCAAAGTGAAATTCTGGAACAATTATAAAACATCTGTTGGACCCAAAGCCATAGCAATGATCACTTACATGACCTGGAGGTCCATGTAGAAGATATTGATTTCCACATGCATGTAGCACTCATGTGCTTCCTCCTCAACCACCTCCATGATATGATGATTATAGATTCTCTATTTATTTTGTCTTCTTTTTGGTTTGTATAGTTAATCAACATGTCAAAAATAATGGTTAAATGGAAACATCTTTTGCAGATTCCACCTCTCCTCGCTAAAAAATATGGTCAAAATGAAGTCAGGAAAATCGTTGATATACATTTTGTATTATGCTTTGTCATGATAATATAATAGAGAATATTTAATCAACAAAACAAAAGCAAAAAACAAAAAAATTGATGATTATTAACGATAGCCTATCATATTAAAAAAAATATATTGCATTTGTACACTTTGATTGGATTTTTAAATTTTTGGAGATTGTTTTTAATAAATTCTACAATATATTTACGTCAAAAGTGTATCTTTCAAATTGATTGTCACTCAAATTGGTTGACCTTTCTTATTAGTTACTGTCGTCTAGCATAGGACTATAAGAATCGTAAATAGGAAGCTAGTTAATTCCAATCTACCTGTCTATTGACCATAGCTTTACATGTACCGATCATATTTCATGACATTCACTGTCTTATGGGCCTCTTCCTGAGGGGAAGGGACTATAGGAAGCTAGTTAATTCCAATCTAGCAGTCTATTGACCATAGCTTCGCATGTACTGATCATATTTCATGACATTTACCGTCTTATGGGCCTCTTCTTGAGGGGAAGAGGCTATAACCATATATTATAGGCATCTGTTTCATTCTTATTTCATAACTGTAAACACAAGTGTAAATTAATGTTAACATTAATTTACTAGTATTAAATGTTATGTTATTATAAAGAGGCTTATGTTATTATAACCAGGGTGATAAATAATTGCGAGGCATGGTCAGTGCATGGCATGCTAAATAATTTCTAGGTGTGGTCAGTGCATGTTTTTGTGCCGTCGTGAAGGAAGGTGTGGAAGAAAACCTTAATATTTCGACTACCACTTTGCTTACCTATCATTTAGAATAGTGCCACTTATTATCGGCCTCCCTAAATATGATAATTGACTTGAAAAAACCATTGATTGATAATTTTTTTGAAGATCTGGTTCAATAAACCATCGGTGTCACCTGGATGGAGGCCAGGAATGTCGATCGAATTTCCAGCCATGCCTCTGAGATGGAAGTCTGGTGATCCTGTTTCATTGCCTCTGGCCATGGAAGTCCCTGCTAGTTGGAATCTTGGATATTTTGTGGAACTTCCAAAGCCATAAGGGGGAGTGCAACCACCGTCACTAAAGCCAACATCTCTTGCAAGACTTGCTGAGCCTATTCAATTGTGATATGTGCAACTTAATATCAATCCAGATACACTAGTGAAGAAGGTAGCTCTGAGGAGGAACATAACTAAGGTCATCTTTGTAGCCGAGTTGTGCCCTACACGGTTCTTCAAGACCTGATAGCATGTAAACAACTTTGATGATTCAATGAAGATAAAGTGAAGGGAATAGCTACGTTATAGGGTGCACAGATTGGCATCCCTGAGCATTATTTCATAAGAAGGTTTAAATAATAAATGGGTAACAACACCCACAACTAAAACAAAAATTCCTGAATAAAAAAACCAATTATTAACATACCTGCAACTGTTATGTGCTCGTTGAAGTTGATAAAACTTCCCCAAACAGAAAAACCAATTATTAACATACCCAAAACTGTGGTTTGGTCATTGAAGTTGATAAAAAATAGTGGTTGACATGCTAGACCTCATCCATAATTGTGGGGGAAGCTGGTTCCCAATATACAACACCACTAGTGTCATTACATGAAGTAATTTGAGCAGTGATTTGGAGTGTGAGGACCTAGTTAACGACCTCACTAAAGTTTATTTTGGACAAGTGACTGAAGGAGTTGGACATGTATTCCCAATGGTAAATATTTTGTACTTTGTTTCTAAACAAGCTAAGTTTTTTGTACTTCATTTCTAAACAAGCTATTTTTTCTATAATTTGTTTCTAAACAAGCCGAGAAGTTCATTGAGTGTGCTCAGAACAATCTGTTGCAGAAGGGGCATTCTGCCATTTCCACGTCTTCCACATCCAAGACTCCAATTCTTTCCTTGACAAGAATTCCATAGTAGCTGAAAAAGGGGCAACATACTATTAGGGCTTCGGGAATTTCTACCTCCACCAATACAACCAAGCATTGTTTCTCTTGTTACATTTTCTCAGGGCTAACAAGAGGAAGCGCAGTGGGAGTTTGTTGTGGGCAAGAGGGGATGATCTTCCAACCCTTGACTCAACTAGATCAATAGCCTTCATTTAGGAGTAGGGCAGAGGTAGTAATATAAGATTCAAATAAATATGTAGATCCTCTACAAGGACTTCGTGTAGTAGTCTAGAAGGATATGTTTCTTATAAATGGATGGTTATGAGTGAAAGTTTCGTATAAAGGATGAAGGTTGAGGAGAGCTAAGGTCTAGCTAGCTCTCATACTGGCTATCCTGCTAGTTGGGTATTCCTAAAGGGAGTGATCTGAATGGAGGAGTATTAGTAAATGCTATGCTAAGTGCCTCTTTTAGATTTTAAACATGCTTGCTTCTTATGTGTATAGATTTGAACTGAACATCAAGTTACTTCAATGGTTTCTTTTAAGTTTCCTTCAATAGTATAATTCCATGAACAAATTGTAAAGCATGAAATCATCAAACACTTGAAAATAAATATGCATCAAACAACAAGACAAAAGCCATTGATGAAGGGGTTCACCCCTCTTGGGCTACATCTCCTAGTCTGTCAACATGACTAGACCACTCTTGTATTCGATGTCAAAAGTGCATATCAGTTTTCTTCCAATAACATGTGTTATTACCCCTTCAAGGTAATGTTCTCCTGCAAATAACTCTCACAATATCAACAACACAACTTATCTCCTATATAGATAACATACTTTCATTGGTGAGAGCTATAAACCCCTCACATGCACCCTTAAAATCCACATTGAAGAATACAATAAACAAATTCATGAATAAAGAAGTCAAGCTAGATTTGAGCCATGCTAGTCACAGATGCTACAAGAAAGCTTTCTGGAGGTGGGAAAACCCCTACAAGGTCTCCTCCATGCTCAACAGCTTCCAAAACTACTTCAAATATCTGATTGGTTCATACACATTACTTGTCAAACCTTCAATATGACCCTGAATATGTGCTAAAATCACTAAACAGAGGTTACCAATGGATTCAAAGCATCCAAAAACCCCTAAGTATCCTCTTCTGGCTCTTCAATTGGTCTTCAAGTGAAGCAAATATGGCCTCCTCCTCTCGATGGCCATAGGCATCTTTAATCTTCAAGCTAGAAAAATCCCTTCCATAAGTGCTCCTCTTCCTCTGAAACCTACACCAATGAGTCAGGAATTCTTGAAAATGGCTACCTAGCCTCTTTCTATGCTTCATTTGGTAAAAAACTGCCCAAGTTATGACTTCTTCCAATTTCACCTAGGAAACCTAAGCTAAATTTGGCAAACTGGAGTTAACTAGGGTTAAACTGGAACTTTCCCTGAATCTGGAGGTCCACCAATTAAATATTAAGTGAGGGTTAAACACCAGGTAAGCGCAGTTAAAACACTAGTTGCATGATTAAATAAATCCACATTTAACACCAAATTAGCGCTAATGATCGTGCTTAAGGTTAATCAATTCACATTAAAGTTTTAATCCTTCGTTGGTTTGAAACTTCGCTGGCGGTCATGACGTGAGGTCCCTTGGACTGGGGGCTGGCCTCGGCTTACCCCCTTATACAACTTTGATTTATTATAAATAAAATTTGGCAGCTATACGTAGTAAGATCTATTGTATAACATACTTGGTAAGTGTTGTGCGTGTTGTGGGGGAGGTCGCGGGGTCGAACCACAACCTTCGCTCGGTCCTTCAGTAAAATATTTACCAAACCATACAACTTGGGGGGGCACGTGGTAGCCTCCAATATTTCCATGTGTCATCACCCGATTAGCCTTGAATTAAACCAATAAAAATTCAACAAATCACCAATAATTTGAACCAATGTCGTGCTACCAAGTGGTAGCTTCCCATTCGCCTGTAGAACTTTGACCAAAATTTGACCCTGCACAGTCAACTGCCACATCAGCAGTACGGGCTAATGACTGGGCATCTGATTGTATTTTTTTTTTTTTAATTTACTTATCATGGCAAAGCGGAAAGAAGTCATTTCCTGGAGCATACTGCGACCATTTTTCATGAAACAAACTACATCGGAATCAGGACGACGAACACTACATGGTCATTCAAATTTTGAGCGATTCAGAGAACTTTTATTTTTGAGCTAAAATTTGAGCTCCTGATCATATCTCCCCACTAATATACTTTTGGTCTCCAAAAGTTCATTTTCATCTATTTATCAATTGAAGGTATAGTTCCTTCATTCTTCTAAACTCGGCCCAATCGAAGTTTGAAGTGCCCTGACGGCTCTTTTTCATGCTGACTTGAACTGTAACTTGACAAAAGGTTTCAAGTTTGTTGTTCTTCTCAACTTCTCCATGTCGCTATGACCATGCACAACAACATCCTCCCCAATAAGAATTCAATGGTGTTTATATGAAAATCCTTAACGAGGATAAAATCCAAAAGACTTTGAGATAAACCAATACAAGTTGCACATGGCGAATACTTGTAGAAATTGAGTGTTGAACACATTTGTACATACAAAATGTGTTGCCACTACTCATACAAGTCTTCGGTTTTTGGCCAAAGTTGTATCTCCTTCTGGGTGTGCAAAATTGGGTTTGCAAAAGCTATTGGTTGCATACTACCATCGGTGTAGTAACTCCTGGGGGTCTTATGTGTTTCTGGTGGGGAGGTTTTGTCACATGGCTCTTGGGTGGTAAAATCTCTGCATCTTGGGATCCTATTCTTATTCTATTCCCCATTAATTTGAGTTTGGTTTTGTTTAGGATCTCCTCAACCCTGAATTTCTTTGGTTTCTATATCAGGTCTTCCATTAATTTCTTTCAGTCCTGGTTAGGCTTTGTTGTCTTGAGTGTCTCAGCCTGGTGTTACACAATATTTTGTCACCGTCCCTACAATCCTCATTCCGAACATTGGAGGACCATTTTAGTGACCCCTGTATACTATCATACATTTCCATGAATGTCATTGTATCCCTTGACATGTCAGGAACACAATATTTGTTGATCATTCCTCAAGTAGACCCTCAAAAACCTATGCTTTTGGGTCGGTGCTGATAGGTAGTTATTTCCTCGCGCCCATGGAGAAATTTACACTGAGCCTAGTGTCGTGGTTGCTTTGTCTCTGAAGGGCACCCACACAGAGTTGCTTTTGGAATTTTGTTTAAAATAGAAACGAAGCTTCCATGATTTAACAGCTTCGTGGGCGGAGTCATGGTTGTTTGTTCGACTGGATCAAGTTGAGTTTCTCCCTTTGGCCTATTAGTTCCTACAAATGTGCAACTTCCCATAGGAATAGACCTCTCCTCCACCTTATGTGGATCCCAAACCTCCTCCTCCTCTCCTATAAATTCTTCTTCCTCACATTGATTCAGCTAGATGAGCAGTCAATAGTTATAGCTGGTGTGTTGAAGAGAGCGTAGAAGAGTCCATTGTTGTGAGAGAGAGTTTAAGCCCACCACCTCATTGAGCCAAATGATGAATGAATGCTTGGAGATGTGCTCAACTGAACTCGTCGAAGGAGGTCTACAACGTCAAGGCGTAGGTTGTAAACTTCTTTTTCATATATCATTATTACATGATTGGTTTCTGGTTCAAACTTTGTTTCTATTTATATTCGAAGTTTCTAACTCTCCTTGACTAGTTGGATAGTTGTAGATGAATATATATGTTTGTATGCTATCAGTGTTTGTTTGACTTTGTGCATGTGTAAACGTCGCTACCAAAGGAGCGTGAGACTTGAAGGACAAAGATCGGGGGATTGCTCCAATGTGCCACAAAAAGAGCATTGTGCTGAGGTAGGATATCTGTTCCAGTCCATATTTCATTTACAATCTAGGAATTTAGGAATACAGCATGTTATCTTGTTTCTAGACCCACTCTAGAGCTAGAGGGATTGCCTCTATCCGCAGACAGGATTTTCCTGCACAACAAATTGGCGACTTCGCTAGGGATTAGTGTGCCTATCGTCTCTCGTTATTCGTTTTGAATTTTTTCTTGTCTGTCCACCTTTGGTTGTATCATCATTTCTCTACTTTGTTTTTCTTGTATGACTGCTTCAAGCCATTTGACCTCTTCTTGGAGTGATAAGTCTAGTTTTTCTCTGCTGTCCTTTCTTCCTTCCTTTGTTTCCTTGATCGGTGCTGCTATTTTCTCGAGAATCGTGCCCATATGCGCGAGTTTCCTTTGGCACAAGTGCGTTTTCTCCTGTTTAGCGCCGAATACAACTAAATAGTCACATTGATTCCTGTAGAGTTGGTTTTTAGGCTTCTTTCATAGTTTCCAGTGTTTCTTACCCTCTAGATTGGGGTTTTCTCCCTAGATGATCCATTTGGATTGATTCTTGAACTTGCTGCCTCGTTCATTTCCGTTGGTTGTCTCTCATCCGATCAGTGTGTATTTTTCATCCTAAGGCTTCTAGGTGTCTCGAATGTTAATTTGGTCACAACTTCCTTGAGTCTTTGAGCTTTGTATGATTCAGTTTAGTCAATATTTTCAGCCTATTGTATGATTTCTTGGTCTTTTCTTTTGACTCTACGTGTTGTAGGATTTTCGAGTTGTCATCTAGTGTCTGCTTGACTCTCCCTCCATTGCCCCGAGCATAGATCACATTTCTCATTGAGTCGACTTGAAAGTCCTTTGTTCTTCATGAAGAAATGCATGTTTGGTTTTGAGTGTGCTTGGAGTTGATATATTCATATTTTGATAATCTCATCCAAAACTACACAAAACTAGTATTTGTTTTTTAGTGCAACATTGCATTATTGCTTCTCACTCATACAAAAGAATAAAAAATTTGCATTCTTCATTTTTTGAAAATGAAAATTACTCTTCTGCATTAGTAGGTTTCTTCTTCATTGGAAAGTGAAAAACAAGAGAAGAATTTTCGTTTTCTGCTTTGGTTGTGTTAGTAGCATAAAGGAAAGTATCATTCTTGCATTCGATTAATTGTTGCTTTGTTGCGAACCTCTATCCTTCACTTAGCTAGCTTTTCATCGAATTGAAATGGTGTTCATTCTCTCATATAGTTTTTCATTAGAGATTTGATATCACATTTGGTAAGGCCTTGAAACTAAAACATAATTTCAAGATAAACCTTAAAATTAACTCAATTAAACTAAGGAAGCATTGAAACTTAACGCTCACATTTATAGGTCTAGGCTAGTGACGTGTTCCAGTGTCATTAAACCTAGCAACTGTCGCTCGCAATATTTCATTAGACAGCGCTAGTATGAACTTGTGCTCCCCGTACCATCATGTATATAAAGGAAGACCCTCATAGGTTGCAATCCTTTATCCATAGAAATCCAATTCTACCGCCCTGTAACCGTGATACACCGAACAGAACATTCAGGGAGACTGCTTGCACATACATCCTTGGTCATTTCTCTTTCATTTGATCACCAAGGTGTATGTTGCAGTTCACAGGATCTTGGTACATCCTCTTGTCTAGAGTTCCTGAGTAGTCATTTTGATCTTTCCATGAATCCTTAAAATTTGGAAATATCATCGAGCACTTGTCCTTTCGAGCTCGTTCAAACTGAAAGTGACTAGAGCCACCTTTTTTCCTTTTCTCGACTCTTAAAATATGAAAAGGAAGAGTCTTGTTTCAATGTTATAAAATTGATTGCCCACGATTACACGCCAGTTAAGCTATTTTCTTGGCTGGTTCATGAGTAATTCCTTAATGATTGTTGTTAAAGCCTCGAATTGAACATCTCTTTTCTCTCCTTATTTTTGAGACAAAGTCACTGTGGTGGAACCACCCGTATTCATCGTCCTCTTCATTACCTCGTAGTGAAGAGTCTCCCCCCGGAGTCTCCTCTAAGACACCTCAGTCTGTTGGGACTCAAAACCTTGAGGGTGCTGTCCTCCCAAGCGTTCAATATCTCACAAGTCGATATCCCGATGAGGAGCCATTTGACATCAACTGGAAGCCCCCAGATGATTTTTTATTTTTGAGAGAAGATCCCCCTTAACGTTTGGATTCACCTGTGACACTGTTGTCCGGTGCTTTTCCCTCTATCGCTCACCATATTTTCCCTGACAGCATGTCTTCATCTGACATGAATGCCTCGAGTGCTATAAGTAGTGAAGAGACTTCCGTATCTACGAGAGAATATCAATTCCCTCCTGAAAATTTTCCTTATGTGACGACTCATCCTTCCTCCCAACCTTCATTCCTCCTCGCTAGTTATCGTTCTGTGGGGAAAATAATCTCTGGTGCTTCATCCTTGTATCAGAACCCGTTATGGTCAAGTATAGTGGCTCCTTCTATAGGGTCATTTGTGTTAGGTCCATATTCTTCGATTCCCATTGTTTCGATGATCGTCACGTCTATCCCAACCCAGCCCACTGTTTGTGTGGCTTCTTCCACACCATCCACTAGTGTGAGTCCATCATTTCCATCATCTTCTAATATTCGTGGAACACATCCTAATGCTTCCGCGATGTATGTTGGGCCCATTGTGAGTGGATCAAAACCTCACATGTCAAGAGTCCATCAACCTATTGGTAATACCACTACAAGAAAAAATGACATTGGTGAGGGGTGAAAAATGTTACCATAATCTCATTGGTGACGGTCAAAAGAGTATTTGTCACCAAAAATTAAACGTCACCAAAGGTGGTGTCACCGAAAGTATAGGTGTTGTGGTGACATTCAAGTTCTGTCACCAATAATGATTTACAATGATAGATAGTGACCTTCACCTTTTCATATGAGCAATGGTGATGGATAATAGCCTCTGTCACCAAAAAACTGTAAGTCACCAAAGGTGGTGTCGCCGAAAGTATGTGTTGTGGTGACATTCAAGGTCCGTCATGAATATTGATTATAATGACAGACAGTTGTTGAGATTCAATAGGATGAAGAGCTTAGTGAAAAGAGTCGCCTTCACTAAGTGGGCCCACAGGCTATTTTTGGTGCAAGTCTATTTTTAGACTATGTCTATTTTTAGACATGGTGATCATATTTCAGAAGTTGCAGGATGCTATTTGTGGATGGTTGATCAAGTTGGAAAAATATATGAAATTATATTTTTAGAATATTGGGCGAAGTCTATTTATAGATTTTCAATCTAAAAATAGATGCATGTCAATTATTATTAGCTCTTAATAATAATCTGACAATAAACAACAACTTATTCTCTTGGAGCACTTTATTTCAGTGCACAGATGTGGCGCATCAGTGGACTGAGGGAATTACGCAATTCCCAAGGGTTTACTGGAGTTCATGCATGGAGGACTCAGTTAGAACTCAAGTGGCAGAGTTATGACAGAGTTGGCAAAGTAGTTCATGGAGTTGTATTCAGTTTAACTCAGCTAGACTCAGTGGAGCTAGTTGTATCTAGTCTAACTGAATGATACACTAGTGAGAGTGGAGTGAATTAATTAGTTAATTAATTAAAAAATAATAACTCATTAATCAACTGAACAATACAACTGTTAACTACAGTGCATATCAATTCTAGTGGAGACCCAGTGGAGAGATAGGTGAAAGGGCAAGATGGACTCTGTTGTGACTATAGTGATGCATTGATTGCATCACACACACATTGGAGATGCCAGTGAGGATTGCGCAGTCAAGGCAAGGGTAATTCGAATTCATTCAGAGATATTCTTCAGCAGGGATTGTGCAGTGGAGGCAGGCTAGCAGGAGGGCAAAAATCAGTGCATGGATTTGCAGATTTTTCATGATTAGTGTGTGACGATTGATTGTACTGATAGCTTGATGTACTAAGATTTGTATTAGATTGTTACATGATCTCCATGATACATAATATATGATAGTTGGGGTTTTCAGCTTTAGGCTTTCCCTTTAAACAACTGTGTTATGTACGGTTTTTTTTATTTATGCTTCACATGTGTGTGCAGTTAATTTTCTGCAAAATATTAACAGTGGAATGATTCTGTATTTTGCAAGAAGTTAAATATTTTGAGATCTGCAAGAAGTTAAATATTGTGAGATCAGGGGAATCTGGATGTATGCATGCTTAGTGTATACTAATTTCTATATGGTATCAGAGCATTGTTAAATATTGAAGATTGCAATTGTGAAGGACTGGTGAGTTTGTGCTGGTGGACAATTCAAATTTGCTGCAGAAGATTCTTGGTGCAGAAGTTGAGTATACATTGAAATGGATTTCAATGGGTTGCGATTGGAGTATGCCATTGATGGGAGCTCAAATTACATAGCTTGGAAGGACAGGATGGAGGCAGTGTTGGAGGATAATGGACTGAAGGAGTTCATCGATAGCGATGTTCCTAAGCTGGGATCGAGCGATGCTGCATTACTTGACGCATGCAAAAGAAAACAGCAAAGACAAGAAGAATTATGTTGGAAGGTTTGAAGGACCATATTATGTCCAACCTTCATGGGAAAGCCACTCCATTCTTAATGTGGAAGGCTTTGACAGATTTGTTCCAAAGCAGAAGCGACCAAAGGAAGTTGGCGCTTAAAGACAAGCTCAGAAAAATAAAAATGGAGAAGGGCGACAGTATTCCAAAATACCTCACGAAGTTTGTCGACAACAAGGATGAACTGGGAAGTGTGGGGATTACTATTTATGATGAAGAATTGGTGAGCTTGGCTCTCCTTGGGCTTCCAAAGAGTTGGCATAGCTATGAAGACTCTATCAATGGACGGGAGAAACTGCCGGGATGGGAGTGACTTTGGTCGGATCTTGTGCAGGAGGAGATAAGGCGGGGTACCAGGGATGGATCTTCATCGAAGAATGAAGATGAAGAGAATTACGCTTTGGTTTCCAAAGAAAGGAAAGGGAAGGGGAAGAAATATCTTTCAAAATCCGAAGCTAAAGGCAAGAAGCAGGATTTTTCCAAAGTGAAGTGTTTTCATTGTCATGAACATGGGAATTTCGCCACTAACTGTCTACAGAAGAAGAAGAACAAGAAGGCTACTGGAGCTGCAGCTGGAGAGGCCTTACCCTCCCAATTTGAACTTTATTTCTCCTTGATTTCATGCTTGGTTTCAAGCGCAATGGGATCGGTGTGGTATCTTGATAGTGGTGCGTCTTTCCATATGATGAGAGACCAAGAGTTGTTTAGTGACTTGGAGGAGAAGGACCTCCACATGCATATAGAGATGGGCGACAATGGTCGGTACGGTGTGATTGGAATTAGGACCATTACCTTTGAGAGGGAGTCTGGTAATCCATTCTTGTTGAAGGATGTTATGCATGTTCCAGGTCTGAAGAAGAACTTGGTCTCGGTCGCAATGCTGGAAGACAAAGGTTATGATGTTGTTTTTAGTGAGGGAAAATCCTTCCTTCGACATAAAACAACGGGTCAAACCAAGAAGACAGGGATTCGAATTAAGAATCTCTACAAGCTGGAGGTAGATGGCTGCGCTGCAATGGTGGGCAAAGCAGAAGAAGTGGTGAGTCGGGATGAGAGCGAATTATACAGGAGATTGGGCCATCTTCACCGTGGCGCTTTGAAGATTTTGCAGCAGATTTCTACTGGACTTCCCAAGGGTACACTTGCGCAGTCATATTAGTGAAAGGGATGTACTATGGGTAATTTTTTGAAGACCACCTTTCATGAGAAGGAGAACCGTGCTTCGGTGATCCTGGAGAGAATTCACACAGACATGTGTGGACCTTTCTCGGTTGCTTCAACATCAAAACACAGGTATTATGTTATATTTTTTGATGACTATTCTCGTAGATGTTGGATCTTCTTCATGCAGAAGACGAGTGAAACGTTCTCAAAGTTCTGTGAGTTCAAAGAATTGGTGGAGAAGGAGTCGGGGAAGCAAGTGAAAGCTCTACGGAGCGATAATGGTGGTGAATACATCTCGGGCGAATTCAAATAATTCTGTAGCACAGAAGGAATTTCAAGAGAAATCATAGTGCCTCATAACCCACAGCAGAATGGGGTCGCTGAGAGGAAGAACAGAACGATCATGGGTGCTACATGAGTGATGTTGCAAGACCAGGGCCTACCGATGCACTTGTGGGCGAAAGCATGCAACACTGCGGTTTATGTGCAAAATCGTTGTCCTCATAGAGTACTTGGCATGAGTACACCTGAAGAAGCTTTTACTAGTAAGAAGCCTGATATTTCTCATTTTAATATTTTTGGCTCATTTGTTTACATTCATGTGACAAAGGACGCCAGGAAGAAGTTGGAGCCGACTGTAGAAGTTGGGATATTCATGGGGTACACAGAAACATCCCATAATTATCGTGTGTATTTGAAAAACAATCAGATGACTATGGTGCGACTGGATATAAAATTCAATGAGGTGAAAGCCATGAAGTTGTCACTTGAGAGGGAGCTACACTTGCATGCAGAGGAGGAACTTCCTGTTCCCAAAGATGAGCCTCTAGATGTGGATCATCCATAGGAGGAGATTCATGGAGTGGAGGAGTCCACTCATGCAGAACCAAACATCAGACAAGGAAGAAAACATACCACAGAAGCTGAGAGACTGAAGGTTGATGCGGCACAGAATGTAGGATTCCCTATATCACATCGCAGACAGAGACAGTCACCTGACCGAGCGCAGACAGAGACAGTCACCTGATCGTTATACTGGATACATGGCTCTTATGAGTAAGTGTATCGTGACAGAGCCATCTTATTTTGAAGAAACAGTGCAGGAGCCCACATGGGTAGATGCCATGGTGGAGGAGTATGACTCCATTGTCAGAAACAGTGCTTGGGAGATTTTTCCAAGGTTGGTGGGAAAATCAGTTGTAGGATCAAGATGAATCTACAAGGTAAAGCAAGCTACTGATGGGAGCGTCGAGAATTATAAGGCAAGATTTGTTGCCCGGGGCTTCTCACATATCGAGGGGATTGACTATGAAGAAACCTTTGCACCTGTCACGCAGTATTCTTCCATATGGACCATCCTTTTTCTCTCAGCGCAGATGGGTTGGCACATTCATCATATGGATGTGAAGACTACGTTCCTTAATGGGATCATTGAGAAAGAGGTGTACATTGAGCAGCCTGAAGGATTTGAGATCTTCAGCAGCGAGTCGCATGTGTGCAGGCTCAAAAGAGTGTTGTATGGGCTGAAACAAGCACCACATGCTTGGTACACTCATATCAACAGCTATTTCACCGAACTTGGCTTCACCAAGAGTGAGGCGGATGAAAACCTGTACCAAATTGTGGTGGAGGGTAAGCTTTTAATCATTGTTCTTTATGTTGATGATTAAATACTAATGGGTGATGAGAAGTTGATACACTCATGCAAGGCAGATCTTGCAAAGGAGTTTGAGATGAAGGATTTGGGCCTCCTTCATTATTTCCTTGGATTGGAAATATGGTAGTGGGAAGGTGAACTATTTGTGTCTCAAGGAAAGTATGCCCGAGAGATACTGGAGAAGTTTCACATGTAAGGCTGCAAGCCTATCGACACTCCTCTTCCAGGAAATTGGAGGAAAGAAGATGCTACATCGGCAGAGGTAGTGGATGCCACTGTTTATCAACAGTTGGTGGATTCGCTCATGTATTTAGTTAATACAAGACCGGACATATGCTATGCGGTGAACCAACTTTCACAAGCGATGGTTAAGCCTACCAAGCTCTTTTGGAAGGCAGGCAAGCATGTTTTGAGATATCTCAGGGGCACATCTGAGTATGGTTTATGGTACAGATAGATGGATGAGGTGAAGTTGCATGGCTTCATGGATGCAGATTGGGCAGGAAGCCCAATAGACAAAAAGAGCACATCAGGAGGGATTTTCAGTATCGTATCAATGGCAGTTTCTTGGTACAACAGGAAAAAAATATCCGTGGCACTCAGTTCAGCGGAAGCAGAATACATGGCAGCAAGTCAAGCTGCATGTGAGGCTATTTGGATGAGGAAGATCCTGGTCGGTTTGTTCAGTTCATATTTAGATCCCACAGTGATACATTGTGATAATCAGAGTTGCATTAAACTCTCAGTTAATCCTAAGTTTCATTACATATCTAAACATATTGATATCTGGTATCATCATATCAGATATTGTGTGCAGCGGAAGATCGTGTTGCTTCTGTACATTCCTATGGAGGATCAGGATGCAGATATTCTGACAAAGGTGCCCACCAGGAGCAAATTCGAATACCATAGAGGCAGAATTGGGGTGAAGGATAATCCCTATCTTGTTGAGAGGGAGTGTTGAGATTCAACAAGATGATGAGCTTAGTGAAAAGAGTCGCCTTCACTAAGTGGGCCCACAGGCTATTTTTGGCACAAGTCTATTTTTAGACTATGTCTATTTTTAGACATGGTGATCATATTTCAGAAGTTTCAGGATGCTATTTGTGGATGGTTGATCAAGTTGGAAAAATAGATGAAATTATATTTTTATAATATTGGGCAAAGTCTATTTATAGATCATTTATCTAAAAATAGATGCATGTCGATTATTATTAGCTCTTAATAATAATATGACAATAAACAACAACTTATTCTCTTGGAGCACTTTGTTTCAGTGCACAGATGTGGCACATCAGTGGACTGAGGGAATTACGCAATTCCCAAGGGTTTACTGGAGTTCATGCATGGAGGATTCAGTTAGAACTCAAGTGGCAGAGTTATGACAGAGTTGGCAGAGTAGTTCATGGAATTGTATTCAATTTAACTCAGTTAGACTCAGTTGAGCTAGTTGTATCTAGTCTAACTGAATGATACACTAGTGAGAGTGGAGTGAATTAATTAGTTAATTAATTCACAAATAATAACTCATTAATAACTGAACAATACAACAATTAACTATAGTGCATGTCAGTTCTTGTGGAGACCCAGTGGAGAGATAGGTGAAAGGGCAAGATGGACTATCTGTTGTGACTATAGTGATGCATTGATTGCATCACACACACATTGGAGATGCAAATGAGGATTGCACAGTCAAGGTAAGGGTAATTCGAATTCATTCAGAGCTATTCTTCAGCGGGGATTGTGCAGTGGAGGCAGGCTAGCAGGAGGGCAAAAATCAGTGCATGGATTTGCAGATTTTTCCTGATTAGTGTGTGACGATTGATTGTACTGATAGCTTGATGTACTAAGCTTTGTGTGAGATTGTTACATGATATCCATGATACATAATATATGATAGTTGGGGTTTTCATCTTCAAGCTTTCCCGTTAAACAACTGCGTTATGTGCGATTGTTTTTATTTATGCTTCACATGTGTGTGCAATTAATTTTCCGCAAAAGATTAACAGTGCAATGATTCTGTATTTTGCAAGAAGTTAAATATTGTGAGATTAGGGGAATCTGGATGTATGCATGCTTAGTGTATACTAATTTCTACAATAGTGACCGTCACCATTTCATATGAACAACAATGATTTTTTGTCATGGACCTTTCATGGCCGTCACTATTGGTGCATATATATGGCGACGTTCGTTGACCCTCACCATTTCATATTTGGTGAGGGTCAAAAAATGTCACCACAAGATCATTGGTGAGGGTCGAAAAATGTCACCATAATTTAATTGGTGATAGTTTTTTGTATTGTCATACCTTGCTATAAGTGTCATTGCATCCCTTGGCATGTCAAGTAAATTTCCTGTTTTGATCATTCCTCGAGAAGAATCTAAAAAAAATGTGATTTTGGGTTGGCCCTGGTAGGAAGTTGTGGCCTTGCGCCCATGGAGAAATTAAAACTGGGCCCCATGCCCATTGGCGCTCTGTCTCAATGGGGCACCCACTTTTTTTTTGGATTTTTTAAAAATAGAAATGAATTTTCCATGCCTAACAACTTCGTGAGCAAAGTCATCATGGTTTTTTCGACTGAATAACGTCGAGGTCCTCCCTTTGGCTTCTTGTTTCCTATAATTGTGCAACTCCCCAAATGGATAAGAGCTCTCTTCCAACTTATGAGGGATCCTAAATTGCTCCCTCCTCTCCTATAAATACTTCCTTCTCACATTGTTTCAGCTAGCTGAACAGTCATTATTATAGCTGGTGTGTATAATAAGGCTAAGAGGAATCCATTGTTGAGAGAGAGTTTAGGCCCATTGCCTCATCAAGACTTATCCTAAATGAATTCTTGAGACACGCTCGACTGAACCCCTTGAAGGAGGATGAAACATCAAGGCATTAAGGTTATAAACTTCTTTTCTCTATCATTAGTACATGACTAGTTTTTGGTTCCAATTTTGTGTTCAATCATATGCAAAAAAAATTATTCTCCTTGAACAATCGAACAGCTATAAATGAAAGTATGTTTTCGTACGCTGTCATTGTTCACTTAATCTTTGTGCAAGTACACAGAAATCATCACTGAAGGACTGCGACGTGTGAAGACAAATATTATAGGATCGCTACTACAATCCACGACAAGAGCGTTGGACCGAGGTAGTTTATCTATCCCAAATCATTTTTCATTTATAAGCTAGGATTCCAAAAGTCCAACGTGTTCCCTTGTTGCTAGACCCACCCTAGGGCTAGAGGGATAACCTTTGTTCGCAGAGGGGATTTTCCTACTCAACAAGTTGGAGACCATACTGGGGATCAGTGTGTTTTTCGTCTCTTGTTGTTCATCTAGTATTTTTCTTTTCTATCTGACTTTGGTCGTATTACCACTTTTATGCTTTGTTTTTATTGTCTAACTCTTTCTAGCCATCATACTTAGTCTCAGAGTGTTAATCATGGCCTTTTCGTAGTGGCTTTTTATACTTTCCTTATTTTTCTAGCTCGACGTTGTTGTTTCTTGAATATCCGCACCGATTGGTGCTTGTTGCCTATTTTACAGGTGCGCTTTCCCCTGTTCAACGCGGTTTACAGATGAACATATACGCTGAATCCTGTAGGTTAGAATGTTGGCTTTTTCCTTGAGTTTTGTCAGTGTGTCTTGCCTTTGGATTGGGTTTTCCCTCCTGAATTAGTCCATTTGAATTTCTTTGACTCTCCTGTCTTATTCTTCTCAGTTGTATGCCCCTCATCTGATCAGTGTGTTTTGTCGTCCTAAGGTTTATGAGTGTCTTTTGCCATTTTTTCGACCATCTCCTCACTGAGCCTTTTGAGTTGAGTTTGATTCAGTCTAGTCTTTCATATTTTCAGCTTGTCGACTGACTTTTTGATCTTTTATTTCGATTATACCTGTCGTTGGGTCATTGAACTATCATCTTGGTGTCCGTTTGACCTACCCTCTGTTGTGTCGAGGACAGATTACATTGCTCACTGAATCAATTTGAAAATATTATTTTTGCGTGAAGGAGTATGTCATGTTTTTTTTTAGTGTGCTTTACATTCATAGCGGATTGGTCTCTTTTCCTTTGATCATTTCGTTTGAGTTGCTTAAAACTAGTAGTCATTTTGTGTTTTAGTGTAATAGTGCATTTTGCTTCTCATTTATCTAAAAGAAAAAAATTTGCATTCTTTCTCTTGGTTTGAAAATGAAAAACGTTCTTTTGCAGTAGTAGATTTTAGTGAACAAGGAAAGATATTTTCTTTTTTCTACTTTGGTTGTGTTAGATGCATTAGGAAGAGTTATTCTTGCATTCGATTGCTTCGTTGTGAACTACTATCCCTCTCTTATCTAGTTATTCATCAAATTGAAATGATGTTCTTTCGCATGTAGTTGTGCATTAGAGGTTCAATATTACATTGGGTAAGGCCTTGAAACTGCAACATTAATTCAAGATCCACTTTAAAATGAACTCAATCAACCTAAGGAAGCATTGAAAATTAACGCTCATATTTAGAGGTCTAGGCTAGTGACGTGTTTCGACGTCGTTAAACCTAGTAGTTGTCATTCGCCATCTGGCATTAGACAACAATAGCACGGACTTGTGCTCACCGTACCATCGAGTATGTAAAGGGAGGCTATCATAGGTTGCAATATTTTATCCATAGGAAGCCGAGTTTGTCGCCTTGTGACCTTTATACACCAAACACATCATTCGGGGAGACTGCCTACACATATGTTAAGTCCTTGTTCATTTCTCTTTCATTTCATCACCAAGGTCTATATTGCAGTTCACGAGAGCTTGGTACATCCTCTTGCTTAGATCTCCTGAGTAGTCACTTTGATCTTTTTGTGACTCCATAAAAATTGAAAAGATCATCAAGCACTTGTCCTTTCAAGCTCACCCAACCTGAAAAAAACTAGAGTCACCCTTTTCATTTTTCTTGACTCTTAAAATATGAAAAGGCAGATTTTTGTTTCAGTATCATAAAATTGATTACCTATGATCACATGCCCATTAAATTTATTTTCTTGGCTTGTTCTTAAGTAATTCCTTAGTGTTTGGTCTTGAAGCCTCGAATTGGTCATCTCTTTTCTCTCTTGTTTTTTAGACAAAGTCACAATGTTGGAACCACCAGTTTTGTCGTCCCCTCCATTACCTCGTAGTGAAGATCCTTCTCCCAAAGTTTCTTCAAAGGCATCTCAGCCTACTAGGCCTTTAGGTTACTGGCGTTCTATTATTCCAATTATTCTACCTCTTTCTACCTGATATCCTCCTAAGGAACCATTTGATATGAATTGGCAACCTCCGGATGTTTGGGCCAGTTTCAGGGAAAAAGAAGATCCTCCTCTTGCCTCATAATCACTTGCCTCGGCACCACTTGAATCGATATTAACATGTTATTTACTTGCCACTTCTCGTCGCCTTTTTGCTGAAAACATTTCTTCATTTGACATGGATGCTACAAGTCCTATCAGTAGTGAAGCGACTTATGTTTCTATTGGAAAATATTAGTTCCCCCCGGAGAATTTTCCTTATGTCTTGGGTCAATCATCCTCATAGCCTTTATCTCTCCTAGCTAGTTATCATTCGTTGAGTCAAATCGTTTATGGTGCAACATCTTTGTATCAGAATCTGATATGGTCAGGTACATCGGCTCCCTCAGAAGGGTAGTTTGTATCGGGTGCATCCCCCTCAACTCCCATTACATCGACGATCGTTACGTCTGTCCCAACCAAGCCCACTATTTGTATGGCTTCATCTGCACCGTCTTCTAGTGTGATTCTGTCAGTACCGCCATCTTCTGTTGTTCGCGGGATGATTCCTATCACTTCTACAATACCTGTTGGGCCCACCGTGAATGGATCACAACCTCACGCATCAGGAGTCCATCAAGCTACTAGTAGTGCACCTGTATCTTCTAATCCAATTCCTGAAGGTTTGACATACAATCAGTACATGTTGTCCATTCAGCAACATAATTATATCCCTCAGGGTTCTCAGCATCTACAAGCTCCCATCAATCCTTTGCATTAATATGATGAGAACAGAAATCACATCTATTTACATGGGCCTAACCTGCCAGGTCCATTGTACATTCAGATGCCTCAAATTCCGGTTCACCCCGACCAATTTACCTACCTACAGGGAAAACCCTATGGTCCACAAGGACAACCCTTTTAGGGACAACCTTCAGTCCAACATGGGCAACCCTATGGTCCTGATGGTCAACCTTATGTTCAACAAGGAGCGTCTTATGTTCCCCAAGGGAAATTCTATCCATCTCAGGGACAACATTTTGTGCAACAGAACCAGTCTTACGTTTAGAAAGGCCCAAATTTTGTACAACAAGGTCAACCCTCTACTGCTTAGCCGGGGCAACCTTTTTTTCAGGGGAAACCTAGCTCATCACAGCCAGGCCAACCTGGCCTTCAAGGGAAAATTGGCTCATCCCAACCATCGGGCCAACCTATTCGACAGGGGCAGCCTGGTGGCTCTCAACATCCAGACCAACTTACACCCCAGGGGCAACCCGTACAGCCTCAGGGCCCACCTTTTATTCCTCAAGGTAAATCTCAGATGGTATATATTTCGCCCCAAGGCACTGATTACATTCCACAACAAAATCCATATGTTTTTCAAGAAGGACCTCAGTGGTTCACTCAAAATCAATATCTTGGTCCTCAACCAGTGTATGGGTAGAAGTATTAGGCTTATAACACCTACGGACAAAATCCTCCGGAACAGAACATATGGGGTCAAAATTTCTCCCAACCTGGTTGGAATCCCAATATTGGTCCCTATCGAAGGCTTGCAATGCCTTTCAATCCACAATTTCCCTTTCTTGCTACACTAGAACTGTCCGATGTGTGAAATTTAAAAAATTATCCTATCCTTATTGGCCTCCAGTTCCGACTAAAATCCCTGGTGATTGCCCCAATTTTGAAGGAAAGTCTGGAGAAGACCCCCAAGTGCATGTTATGACTTACCATCTTTGGTGCTCCTCTAAATCTTAGGTTAACAATTCAATTCGACTATGTCTTTTCCAAAGGACTCTCACTGGTTCCACTGCCAAGTGGTACATTGAACTCTCCCACGACATTTTTCAGGATTTCAACTCTCTCACCATGGCATTTCTCACGCACTTTCAGTTACCAGTTCGGTATGAAACTGGGGCGCACCTCCTCACATCCTTGAAACAAGATTGAGCTACTCATATATCTGATCATATTCATGAATAGAGGGAGCGTTTTGTTGGAAATGTTGTCATTGATGGCAAAGGAGACAGCATAGAAGTAGAGAGATAGCAAAAGAATACTGTTGAAAGGAAAAGAGAGCAAAAGAGGTAGAGTAGTAGCAGAGAGGCATCAGAGATCTGAAGATGATGTAGAGGGTCGAGCAGCTACAAAGAAGGGCCATTTGAAGCAGCCCAGGCTGCAAAATATGCAGAGAATACGGAGAAACCGTCAGAGAGGGTCGAGCAGCAGAGACAGGATGCAGAGAATACAGAGAAACTGTAGAGAGGGTCGAGCAACAGAGACAGGATGCAGAGAATACAGAGAAATTGTAGAGAGGGTCGAGCAGCAGAGAAAGGTTGCAGAGAGTACAATGAAACAGTCATGCATAGAGATAGAGAATACAAAGAATATAATGGAAGGGTTTATATGCGATGGGGAGAGGCGGAAGCTACAAAGAAATGTATCCGAGGTAGAGCCATTAATAAATCCACTGTGAAATGAAAATAGAATATGTGGAACCATGCAGAACGAGCGGAACTGAAAGGCAAAAGGAATAAATTGATAAATATACACTCTAGTTATAATGCAGGGTTAATACACAAACTGCGCATGTAAACGAAATATGGAGGACAAATAAACTTTGAAGCGGAATCATTAGAACCGGAACCCTGAGTCAAGAGCGGAACCTTGAATAAATAGTAAATCCAGAGTTGAAGAAACCAGTGGGTTCGCGCAGCTCATAAGTGGTATAAAGTTTTTGTGAAAAAAAATGCGATTAGGGTCGCCGCTCACCACGTGTCCTTGGGTGGTATTTGAATACCACTTACATCGCACAATTTTTATGTGTTAACCCTCGGCCCAAAGAAAAAACGCGATATTGCGCGTCATCCGTCGGATGGGGGTCCAATGTTTAGTTGGAGCGTGAGAACATATCCACCGTTGGATCATGACTGAAAGTGCACAGAGGTATGACATAAGTTGTTGTGGGCCCGAAAACGATTATATATGTTATCACGTGGGTAATTCCAAAGGGTTTTGTTATAATGTATGACGGAGGAGGTAATGTATGTGAATATAGTATTCTGAATATGAAATATCACAAAGGGTGCACGTATAAAACATTGTATATGTGGATATAAGTTGCGGTGGGCCCAGTTGAATTGTTGCGTTAATGGTTAGTTATTAACCATTAGAGAAAATGTTGAATGGTTGATATGTATATATATATAAATTGTGGACCTCGACTATGTTGTGGATTAACGAGAGGTAAGCCAAGCCTTAGACATTGCATTATATTATTATAACCAAGGTGAGTTAAATTAAATCTGGAGCACAAGGATAGGAGCGAAGCATATGCATTGACATGGTTTTAATATAAGCCACGGGTTATTAATGCTTACAAAATTTGATTGGGGAATACATATATATGACGGTATATATATATGTGTGTGTTATGTTTGATATGCGGGTGAATAGAGATGTGGGCCCAAGAGAAAGATAGGAAATTGTATGTGATGCGATGGTTGTTTGATAGCCAAATGTTAATATGTTGCATGGCTTAGTCTATGATTGTGAGCGGAAGTGTTAAATAAACTATGGGGCCCGAAAGGTTATATAGATATATATATTAGTGTTGGGTTTAAGTCTGAGTCAAAGACTTGATATAATGTTGATAGAGGATATATATCTATATATGTTACCTATTGGGGTTTGAGTCCGAGTTGTGGATTAAAACAAGGTCGAAGAACTTATAATATTTGAATGCGGACCTTACGAATGGAAATATAAAAGAGGCGAAGTATATGTGTAGTGTGGGACCCCATGTAAAAAGAAAAGTTCAATGCATGTTTATTCCGAGAATTTTAACCAAAGATGAAGGATATATAAAAGGTAAAGCGGAAAAGTATATGTATGAAACAATATATATATATATATATATATATATATATATACATATATCTGTGAACACTGAACCATCACATCGGAGAAAAACATAACAGCGGAACATGTTGATAAAGGTTGCAATTGCGATTACGATAAACAAGCGGACCTGATATGTTATAAATGGTGACTCTTATGTGTTTGAGTTCTGGTTCAAAGGGCATCAAAGTGATTCATCGCATCGGAGTAAAACAGAACAGTTGATTGTTGAACCATGCGATTGCAATGGTGCGATTAGATCGCAACTGTCCAATCCCAATCAATGGCAACCGTTGGATTCACAGTGATTAATCGCATTGGCGGAAATCAAATAATCAAGGCTGAAGAGGAAAAATATATTAATGCGGTGTGTGTGTGTGTATATATATATATATATATATATATATATGAAACAAGATATATACATATATATATATATATATATATATATATATATATATATATATATATATATATATATATATCAGTGAACAGTAATCCATCGCATCGGAATAAAAGGAGCAGTGGCACAATACCATTGAAAGTTTCGATTGCAATCATCGGATCGGAACCATCGCAAAGGAAGCAATTGCATCGGAGCAAGGCAACACAGTGGAACAGGTTAATGAAGTTTTCAATTGTGATGAATCGCAATCAGAAATATCTGGAGGAGACTCATCGCATCATAGCATAAAACAAAGTTCGGATGGTGGGCCCGAAAGGGCAGTTTATATGTTAACAATGCCTTTATTATTACACCGAGAGTTGATTTACGTTGTATTAAAAAGGCAGTTAAATATATGCAGGAGTTACGCAACAATAGTGAACAACAGAGCATACAGAGAGGAAAAAGACAGAGATAGCTGCAGAAAAGACAACACGCAGTGATCCAAAAGGCTAAATGGGTTGAGTTGGAATTCACATTGTAACTAAATGTAAATGTTTTTAATTGGTTTATATTTTTTGTGATGCACTGGCAAGTCTCTGTAGAAAACAAAACTCCATTGTAAAACTGAAATTTGTACAAATTGTTGTAGTTTTCTGAATGAGCTGGATAAAGAAGTGAGGAGGCAGAAGGCGAAGAGTCAGGGCTATTCACTTTGAATTCACTGTGGAATACGAACAGTTATGAGGCAAACTGTTACACCATTTTTTGGTCATCTAACCTATTATCATTAGATGGACCCAAGTACACCATGTAAGACCAGTTTTACCCTAAGTAAAACTGCTTTCACTATGTTAAAACAGGAAACCCCAAAAGGAAATATTAAACAAACCTATATTTGTTTGATTTTCCTCATGGAATAATTAATTAAACCATAATTTAATTATTATTCCCAGTCATGTTTAACCCAAAATCAAAGGAATTAATTAGATAAACCTTTATTTATCTTATTATTTTTTAGGAATAATTATTTAAACCTTATTTAGATGATATTCCTTGTTAAATATGACCAAATCACCCACAAATAATTAAATAAATCACTATTTATTTAATTATCTTTCAACCACCTCCTTAAATAATTAAATAAATCATTATTTATTTGATTATCTTCTAAACCGATTCCTTAAGAAGATAAATAAATCATTTATTTATTTATTTTTGATAAATTAAGGGATTTGACCCAAGTCAAATACCTTTTCCCTCCAACAAATATAATAAAATATTCCATAAAAAGTGGATCTAGATCTAGTTAACCAATGCACCAAGATCTAGAATGACCCAATATTTTGTTATAAATAGGAGGGTTTTTCCTACCATTCTTCACCTTTTGTTGCCTATTAGATCACTCTGGATCTATACACTTGGTCACATTTTTTCCATCATTTGCTGTGTGAGCTCCCATTGAGCTCTATTCTTTGCATTGGGTTTTCTACACCAGCAAGAGAGAGAAATCTTAGATCTGAAGTGCTGAGGACTTCCAAGAACCCATCCCACTGAGGAGAATTGGATACGCCTTCTTGTTTTCCTCCCAGGTGCCCAATTAATACAAAAAATTCTTTCAAAAATTGTTCTTGTCTTGTCTATTGGTATATGGAGCAAACCCTTGTTTTTTACTGCTTAATGTCTTTCCATGCATAGATCTGGTTTTTTGCAGCTCTTTTCTTGTTCAACTAACCACAGATCTGAAGATATTGGCAGCCACTTTTGTTGTTAGGGCTATTAGTTATGCGTAGCTAAAGTGGTCCTTTTTCGTACACTTCGAAAAAGGATTCATACTAACAAATGGCGACTCCACACGGGTTTTAAATTACGACCGCTATCGTTTTTCATATTCCTGCATATCCAGCTACTTCAGACCCTAGGGTTTCTTTTCAGCTGTTTATTTTTCCTATTTTTATGTTGTTTTTCTCACATAAAACCCTAAAACATTAAAATTTCTAACTTCCGTGTGTTTCTGGCCCTATTGCGCAGGTAAGCGACATCAGCCACAACTGAGACGGCAACTTCTCCGAAAATCTGCCGCCGAGACAACCGGAACGGGAGGTTGCACTTTTCAGCCCAAAAACTGCGACCTAGACTCCAGGTCACACTTTCTGCCCCTTTCTGCGACTGCGCTGAAAGCAATTCGAAGCTGACTTGCCGGTTTTTCAATGATTTTACGCCAATTTTTCTGGGTTCTGCTGCAGCTTCTGCCAGGGTCTTCCAGCCTCTGTCTCAACCCGCCTTGACCAAGATCTGATCTGTTTTTACTCATCTAAGTGGGAACCCAGCCCCTTAGGGCTTTAGTACCCTCCACTTTTTGTGGAAGAGTTTTAACTGTTTCAGCCATCGGTTTCAGAGCTTCAGCCTCCTTTTTTCCAGATCTGTTACCTCCCTTTCAGATCCATTGAAATCAGCTCTTCTACCTCTCAAATCACCTCCTGAAGATTTGTTTGGATCTACTTTTAGGGCCTCCACCTTTCCCCCTCCGTATTTTGTTGATCCCTTCCTTTTTCCAGCCACCTTGCCTCTGTCTTTTGGTTGGACCTGCACCTCTTTTCAGCAGCTTTATCCTTTAGATCCATGTCCCTTTTGACCTTAGATCTATTGGCCTCTTTTCCATGTGTTTTGCCTAGATTTTTCCCCTTCTTTTCAGATTAGTTTTGAGAGACCCGCCTTCTTGGGTTAGATAGATGCACAAGTAGCTGTTATTTTTCTGTTATTTCAGCATTATATTACGTTCTCTGTAGGTTTATTTTCGGTTATGCGGCACACTTTTTTCTTGCTCTCAAAACGGAAAGGGTTTAAAAATTAAAAAATTAACGCCGCCACACCTTTGACCCTAAGTGAAGAGCGCACGGTTAACACCGCACGGCAAAGACTCTAAAATCAATTGTCAACTTGCACCTTTTAAACATGACCTCAGTGGTCTGTCCCTTTCTGCCCCTGTCAGTTTCCTTCTTCCTGTCATCATTGCGCCCCCAAGGCGCCTTTCCCGGAGACTTCTTGGCCTTCACCCTCAGTTTTCGGTCGATCGACCTACTCCGACCCGTCGTCGTCGAGCCAGTCCTCCTCCGAGTCCGCACTCTGACTCCTCTCCTGATTCATCGGGTTCCCCTTCTCATCCTGGTTCTCCCCCTACCACCATGTCTGGTCCAGGGCCTAACGCTAGCGGTTCTCCCGGCCCTAATGCCGGCCTAACTACTAGCGGAACTGCCACAGGAACGACTCCGGCCACCCCATTGTTGTCGTACATTGCAGGCCTCAGCCTCCCCAATTTCAATCAGTTGATCAACGACCCCATCCACCAAGATGTTGGTTGGCCTGCCATGCCAACCAAGCTCCCTTCTGACATCCCTGAATTCGAAGGCCAAGCTGGTGAAGATCCAACCAATCATGTCCGATCTTTCCACATGTGGTGTTCCTCCAATTCTATTACCGATGACTCCATCCTTCTTCGTTTGTTCCAACGCACGCTTACTTGCGAAGCTTCCAAATGGTATGTTAAACAAGCCACCTCTTCCCATACCACCTTTGCGACCCTTGCTCAGGCCTTTTTGTTTTATTTCTAGCTCCCTCTCCGATACGACACTGGCACGGAGCTCTTGACTTCCTTCAAGCAATCCTCTTCAACCCGCCTTTCTGCCCATGTTCAGGAAATGGAGAAGAAGACGGAGCTTATGTCGAGCCCCTCCCTTCGAAGATCGAGTTTATATGGAATGGTTCCTTTGCACCCTTCTGGCCCCCATCGGCAAGGATGTCGCCTCCCATTTTCCTCAAACCGAAGAAGCCGCCCTCCAAATAGCCTTGAAATATGACCCGATCTACACTCAATCTGGTTATGTTTATACTGTTCTTCCTGACCTCCCCAGGCCCGGCGGTGCTAACGCCCCGGGGGCATCTCATTCCGCCGACGGTATCGTTGGAGCCCTTTCCCATCCGTACGCTCAACCTCCTATGGGCTATGGTCTCCTTCCCTCGGGGAGGGGCCGGCTCCTCCGGCCCCGCTCTTCCCCACTCCCGGTAGCATGTATCCGGGATCTGACATGCCTACTCCCACGCCCAACCTCCTGCTTACCTCAATGTTGCCCAACCTACCCATTACCCTTATCCGCAGCCTGGTGCACTAGCTCCTCCAGCATATGCACTTCCTCCTCCCCTGCCTCCTCAACCCCAGCACCAGCCCCTACAGCCCCCTCCAGGGCAAGTATTTGTACAGCAGGGCGCGACTAATCCCCCTTCTTCTCAAAGAAGGTGGAGAGGCAATCCAAACCAATCTGCCCCTGGTACCCGTGGACCCAATCCTGGTGTGGACCCTAACACTGCTAACCAGCAACAGGGCACTCAGCCCAAGCCAGATAGGCCGCTTCGCACAAGTAAGCCTTGTTCGTGTTGCGGTGTTTATGGTCATTACACCCACGATTGTCCCCTATTACCCCAAATGCAGAAGATGTGGGAGTCTCAAGCCACATTGCGTGGACAACATGCCTCCCCTCATGCTCCTCCTAATGTGGCCACTACCCAGCCAGCTGTGTTTACTGATCCTTTCCCTCAGCAAGGCTTCATGGCTACCCAACCACGGCAGCCAGTCATACTCCCCTTCCTTCGGTTCCTCACGGTCACGGATCCTTATGATGCACTCCCGATCCTAACCCGTCGTCGATCTTCACCTTCAAACTTGGTCTCGCCGATACCCCAAACCTCCTGCTCGATCCTTTGAGCATCCTTCATTAGGTTCTACAGAGCCTCTTTCGACACCCAGTGGCCCCTTACATATCCCTCAACCGAAAGTTGAGGTTCACACCAAGATTCCTAAGGGCCCATTACGTCGAAACGCTGCTCCCGTTCGAGCTGCTCATTTGTATAGCATAGTAGATGATTTGGCGCAATCTCCTGCCGCCATTTCCACACTGGAACTCCTCCAGTCGTGCCCTTCCCAAAAGAAGGCTCTACTATCTTCCGTGGGCGCTGTAGATCCTGCTGATGACCAAATGATTATTTTCGACGCCACTCAATCGGACCATCCCCCTCTCCCTCCTTCCGTCGCCTTCCAAATCCCAGTCAAAATCCGGAACGCCAACGTGTCCCGTTGTATCTTTGATGAGGGGGCATCCACCTGCGTGATGTCTGTTTTGGTTTGGAAGCAACTCGGATCCCCTGAGCTGGCCCCTTCCACGATCACCCTTCGAGCGTGGGACGGTCATGCCTCCCAGCCCATCGGCCTGTTTCGTAATTGTCCTATCACCCTCACCGGTAAGACTGTTTGCGTTGACATTGAAGTCATCGACGCCCCGCTAGATTACAACATTCTATTGGGGAGAAGCTACACCTATGCTATGTCTGATGTCCCATCTGCGGTCTTTCGCAAGATGTCTTTCCCCCATAATGGAAAGATAGTCACCATTGACCAGTTGACATATCATGAGCCAAAATCTCAGACCTCCCCTGAGACGACCATCTCTTCTGTAGCCAACAAGAAAACCATCAATTCCTTGACCAGTGTCTCCCCCGGCGTTTACAAAGATTCCTCCTTGCTTGGAAATTTCCTTAACCTTCCCCCTCCTCCTGTCACCGATCCCAGCTTATCAAATGTTTGCATGATGCAATCGTCTCAGGTTGCCCTTACGCGGCCTGCCTCGGCTAGTCAGCAACCTCCCCCTCGCCCTCCGCACCCCGCTCCTAGCCATTCATCACAGCCAACCGGACCTCCTCCTTCTGGCCCTCCCCCTACAGCTGGTATCCCTGACCCCCTTTATCCTCATGGCTTGGTTCCCCCAGGCCTTAACCATCTCGGAGCCATCCCTCCTGGTCATTACCCTGCTGGGCAGATACCTTTCCTGGCTCCCCCTCCCGAAGTATTTTCTATCCCCGTCATGGCCACCCTCTCTCTCCCTAACCTGACCCTCGGTATACCCGTCTAGTACATTGACCCTCCAGCTGCTACCCCTCCCGATCACCCCAAACCTTACCTTGCTTTGACACCGGTTCAAACGGTCCCCCTCACTTCCTCCGGGCCCCCAACACCTCCACAGGACCCTACCCCTGTGGTGCCAGCCCCCGAAAAGAAAGGCAAAGATCGTAAGGGGGCAACCCATCAAGACCAGGCCGCCCCGACAACCCCTACCCCTCCATGACCGCCAAAACCTGCTATCCAATGCGCTTTGTGCGATATTGTCGGTCACGCCACCCATATGTGTCCTGAATTTCCGCACCTCAAGATTCTGGTTAATGAGACGTTTCCTGAATCTGACATCCCCGAAGTCTACGTCACTATCCCGGACTCTATCCTGAAACTCAAAACTTTGCGCACAAACCACCCTTGTGCTTTGTGCGATTTCCACGGCCATTACACCCACCTCTGTCCCTGCCTTGATGAGTATCGTTCCTCTTTGGACATGTACTGCCAATTCAAGGCCACTTCGATAGGACCAGAGGATCTTCCTACTCCCATTCACATTCCTCCTCCCACTATCGAGCCAACAGAGTCGTCAATCACCATTATGTACCTGTCATCATCCTTGCGAGATATTTCACCTACCCTTCAACCTGTAGATACTCTTGGCTCCTCAGCCAACCTTGGATCTGTTGATATTGCACATCTGAGCCCTTCTCCTCCTGATGACTCGTCACACATCACTACCTCCTCGGGTGACCTCTCTTCCTCAAGTCTTCCCATCTTCCAATCCGATGAAGACATTATGGAAGCCATGACCAACCTGGACTTTCCATGGGACGATATGCACCATCGCGCATACTTCCTCCCACAGTAGTCCCATGACCAATTTGCTGTGGAAACCAAAGACTTCATCCCCAATGCAGTCGATTGGTTCAAAAACCCCATCCCTGCACCTGATGCTTTCGAAGAAGGAAACATGGCCAATATCTCTCCTACCATCAAAATCGACATTTCAGTCACCCCAGGTATCCAGGAATATATCACCTTAGGCGCTCAATGCACCCCGAAAGAAATCGAAGCTTACACCAAGCTTTTCAAAGAATTCCGCGATATTTTCGCCTGGTCCTATTCTGAAATGCCCAGACTCGATCCCGCCATTGTCGAACACCATATCGATACATGGCCTGACGCCAAACCGGTCCATCAAAAATTGAGACCCATTCATCCTTCTAGACGTGACGCTATCAAAGCCGAAATCGACAAGCTCAAGCAGGCTGGTTTCATTTACCCCATTGAATACACCACTTGGGTATCCAACCCAGTTCCCGTTCTCAAGAAACAAGGCACCATCCGTGTCTGCACGGACTTACGCGACTTGAACCAAGCTTGTCCCAAAGACAACTTCCCCACACCGTTCATTGACCAAATCATTGACGAGTGTGCGGGGCATGAGGTTCTATCCTTTATGGATGGTTTCTCCGAATACAACCAAATTGCTATCCGTCCTGCCGATCAACTCAAAACCGCGTTCATTAGTCCGTGGGGAACTTTTGCTTACCGGGTCATGCCTTTCGGCCTCAAAAACGCCGGCGCCACTTTTCAATGGGCCATGTCTTATTGTTTCCATGACTTAGCTCACATTATCCTTGCTTATTTGGATGACCTCACCGCACGTTCTAAGCATCAAACGCAACACCTCCACGATCTGCGTACCATTTTCCTCCGATGTCGCAAGTATAATATCCGCCTTAACCCGTTGAAATGCGTCTTTTGCGTTCCTGCCGGCCGTCTCTTAGGCTTCATCGTGTCTAAGGATGGTATCACTCTTGACCCTTTGAAATTTCAAGCCATTCTTGAACTTCCCATTCCACGTACTCTCCGCCAGCTCCAAAGTCTCCAAGGCAAAGCTAATTTTCTTCGACGGTTCGTCCCTGACTACGCCACCACTGCACATGGGTTCCTTAGACTCCTCCGATATTCTATCCCTTTCGTTTGGGATTCCTATGCTCACGAGTCTTTCGATGCCCTCAAGCAGGCTCTCACATCCGCTCCCTTGATCCGCCCTCCCGACTTTGATCGGGACTTCATCCTGTATATCTCCGCTTCCACCTATTCGGTCGCTGGAGTCCTTATCTAGGAAGATGACAATGGTATCGAGCATGTGATCTACTACGTCAGTAAGAACCTTGTAGGGCCCCCTGTTTCCTACTCATCTGAAGAAAAATTAGCACTGGCTGTAGTGTTCTCAGTCCAAAAACTTCGTCATTATATCCTCATGCGCTCCACCAAGGTTGTGACTAATTCCAACCCCTTGGCTTTCCTATTGAGTCGTCGTATCCTCACTGGGAAATATGCCCGTTGGGTCGTTATTCTTCAAGAATTCGACCTCGAATTCGTCACACCAAAGAGTAAGAAAGGCTTAGCCCTCGCTGAGCTCATTTCTGAATTACCTACCGGAGCACAAGACCCCCCAGTTAATGATGATTTTCCTGTTGAACACTTATTTTCCATTACTGCCGATGACCCATGTTATGGCGACATTCTTACTTACTTGCGAACCCAAAAGTTCGCCCTTCACCTTGATCGTGAGGCTCGCCGACGCATCCGACACCAAGTCCCCCGATACCTCCTTATCGGTGACGACCTCTATCGTCGCGGGGTTGATACCGTCCTTCGTCATTGCCTCACACACGCTGAAGCTGAACAGGTCCTTAATGCCTGCCATAGCGGCACTTGCAGTGGCCACCTCTCTGGCCTTGCTACTGCCCAGAAAGTCATGCGTGCTGGGTATTTTTGGCCTTCTCTCTTTAGTGATTGCATTGAGGCAGTCAAACACTGTCCCAATTGCCAACATTTCGCCCCTAAGGCACGAGCTCCCCCAGCTCCCCTCCATCCGGTCGTCTCAACCGGCCCCTTCTGTAAATGGGCCATCGACTTTATGGAGTGTCGCCTGCCATCCGCTGGTAACCACAAGTATATCATCGTGGTGGTCGACTATTTCACCAAATGGGCCGAGGCTATGCCAACATTCAACAACACAGTAGCTACCACGGCCCTCTTTTTCTTTAACCATGTTATAGCTCGATTCGGGGTTCCAAAACAACTGGTCTCTGACCATGGCAAACATTTTGAAGATGAGATATGGCGTGAGCTATCCTCACTGTTGGGTTTTGAGCACCAGTATTCCTCCTCCTATTACCCCCAAGGTAATGGCCAAGTTGAAGCAGTCAACAAAATCCTCAAAACTATGCTTCAATGAACGGTGAATAAGCACAAAACCAACTGGCATCTCATGCTCTTCCCTGCTTTGTGGGCCTATCGAACTTCTGTTAAAACGGCCACCAGGTTTACTCCTTTCCACCTGGTTTTTGGAGAGGAGGCAGTCTTACCGATCGAGTGTGAAATTCCTTCCCTACATCTGGCCGTTGAACTTCTCCCTGACACCCAACCTCTAGAACAATGACTTATCATGCTCGAGCGCGCTTCCGAAGACCGCCGTGTTGCCTTGCAAACCATGGAAGCGGACAAAAAGCGCACCAAAGCTCAGTATGACCAAAAAGTCCAGCCTCGCACTTTTCACGAAGGCGACCTTGTTCTAGTATATGACCAGGCCCATGATGTCCTTGGTCATGGGAATTTTGACTCATTATGGCTAGGCCCTTACATCATTAGTAAGGATCTCGGTAAGGGGGCATACCTCTTAGAGGATTTCAAAGGCCACCCCCTTCCTAATCCTCGCAATGCACTCTATCTTAAGAAATATTACCCTTAGCATTTCCCTTCTGAAATGCATGTTTTATTTTCTTTTAGATAGCCAACATCTGTTTTTTCATGTTTATGATTTGCTGCTTCACCCGGACCCATTTTTTCCAAGAAGGGCCACTCCACCTCCGCTTTAAATCGAATTTTCTCACTTACAACACTTGTATTTGGGGCATCACTTCGCCCCCATACTTGTCCATGTTCGTGATGATTTTCGTCATGAGTTCCCACCTTGAACTCATTTTTTCATGGTCCCCCATTGGGCCTCTACTGTGTGGCAGCACTATTGCGTCGCCTTTGTTTAGAGCATCCAAGTTGAGTCATCATTGCATCCATGGAGTCTATACCGCATCCCTTTGTACCCCACTATAGCCCTCCATCCTTCATTGCTTGGTCTCTCTCTTGTGTCGCACATTATGACCTTCAGTCCCACTGTCCCCTGTCCCATATGATATTGTGTCAGTCGCTGCCATGGCATTCATGCCCTTTATGCTCTAACAAGGGAAGTCGTCCATTTGCTACTCAGTCCTTTCCATTTCACTATCATCATTAGTGTCAGTCTGCCTGTCACTCTACTATTTTCTCTCGTGCCTTAGTTGGGGACATCTCACTCCCTCAACTATGGCAGACCTCCTTCTGTCGACATCAGCATTTTCATTCCAGAAGCCAGGTCTAGAGGGCGGTGTACCTTGGTTCCAGCTTCCACTCTTGTTCGGTACCTCGGATCAGGCCCAGGGATCTCTCATTTCCCTTTGACTTGATTGTTTCTCCAGCTCCTTTCAGCATGATCGAGATTCGTATACTTGGTGGTCCAGTGATCCAGCAGCAGCTCTTGATGATTCCCGGGTGTGTGTGAGATGTCTCAACCCTCATGAGGGGGTGGCCCTGCAGGTAGCCCCCCACATGCCCGGATGACCTCTTCTTTACAGCCTTCGATGCAGCTCCAGATATTTGATGATGTTGGTCGTAGCCACTTGCAGCGCCTCTTCGACTTGCATGTATCAGTCAGATTTTGTGAGCCCTTCCCCATTTACAGGGGGCATTTGGGTTGTATTTGTATCTCATGTACTCAGATATTATTGTACAAGTCCTGGTTGTTATCCCAGGCACAACATGTATGTGGGATTCCTCATTGTATTTTTATCTGGCTCATGATTATGCCAGCTGTACTCTATGGTTCGGTCCCTTGTTTACTGGACACACTATTCTTTGTACTTTGTCTCGGCGGGCATAGGTATGCCTCCCCCGCCGCCTTCAGCACAGGTACCCTCTCATAACAAGAGACTTGTTGCACCTGCGAGTCTCGTCTCCTCAGGGTCTAGTCCTTCAGCACACTATCTACCTCACATTTCTCTCTCTGACATCCCTTTTGTTGTCTAGTGATTGTGTTTTTACAACGTACTTCGGTCATACGATTTGCTCCTGACACTCGCACGCTGGGGGGCAATCTGTTACACCATTTTTTGGTCATCTAACCTATTATCATTAGATGGACCCAAGTACACCATGTAAGACCAGTTTTACCCTAAGTAAAACTGCTTTCACTATGTTAAAACAGGAAACCCTAAAAGGAAATATTAAACAAACCTATATTTGTTTGATTTTCCTCATGGAATAATTAATTAAACCATAATTTAATTATTATTCCCAGTCATGTTTAACCCAAAATCAAAGAAATTAATTAGATAAACCTTATTTATCTTATTATTTTCTAGGAATAATTATTTAAACCTTATTTAGATAATATTCCTTGTTAAATATGACCAAGTCACCCACAAATAATTAAATAAATCACTATTTATTTAATTATCTTTCAACCACTTCCTTAAATAATTAAATAAATCATTATTTATTTGATTATCTTCTAACCGCTTCCTTAAAAAGATAAATAAATCATTTATTTATTTATTTTTGACAAATTAAGGGATTTGACCCAAGTCAAATACCTTTTCCTCCAACAAATATAATAAAATATTCCATAAAAAGTGGATCTAGATCTAGTTAACCCATGCACCAAGATCTAGAATGACCCAATATTTTGTTATAAATAGGAGGGTTTTTCCTACCATTCTTCACCTTTTGTTGCCTATTAGATCACTCTGGATCTATACACTTGGTCACCATTTTCTGCCATTTGCTATGTGAGCTCCCTTTTGAGTTCCATTCTTTGTGTGGGTTTTCTACACCAACAAGAGAGAGAGATTTTAGATCTGAAGTGCTGAGGACTTCCAAGAACCCATCCCACTGAGGAGAATTGGATACGCCTTCTTGTTTTCCTCCCAGGTGCCCGATTAATACAAAAATTCTTTCAAAAATTGTTCTTGTCTTGTCTATTGGTATATGGAGCAAAACCTTATTTTTTCTGCTTAATGTCTTTCCATGCATAGATCTGGTTTTTGCAGCTCTTTTATGTTCAACTAACCGCAGATCTGAAGATATTGGCAGCCACTTTTGTTGTTAGGGCTATTAGTTATGCGTAGCTAAAGTGGTCCTTTTTCGTACACTTCGACAAAGGATTCATACTAACACAAACTGTATAAAGGATATCACATTGATATGCAGAAAGAGGCTAGAGAATGTAGAGTATGAATAATTGAGGTAGAGAAGATAAGTTGAAGGAGGAGCAGAAAGAGATGCTATAAGACATATTTGAAGACTGGAGGACAGCACAAAAGAAGGTACAGAACAGAGCTGATATCCAAGGTAAATCAGCAAATGTTTTCTTTTGATAGAAGGAAGAAGTTGGAGCTTCCCTATCAAGTTGTAGCTTGATAGATGTCAATTGTAGCTGACTGAGGTTAGAGCCTCATGTAGGTTGGTGCCTATAGAAAATTGATGGGAGTTGGAGCTTCCTTACAAGTTGTAGCTTGCAGAATTGAGGTTGGAGCCTCCTGTGGGTTGGTGCCTACAGAAAATCAGTGGTGTGAGGGAGTTGGAGCTTGCATTTGCATCAGAACAATAATAAGATGTGGTTTTCTCCCTTTATGAGTTTCCACTTATATCTGCTGTCTCTATGTGTGATGCCTATGTGTTGATATGTTCTATCCAATCTGCTTAATTCTTACTGCTCTCATAATAAGTTTGGTGTCACATTATCTTAATACTTGCTGCTCACATATTAAGACTGTTCACATATAAAGTTGATTATGAAATTCGGTTGTAAATAAGCTTGATTAAAATTTTTAAAAGCTCATGAATGTGTTAAACTGATTCACCCCCCCTCTTAGTTTAACTAAGGGTTCAACATGTTTTCATTTGATCAAGTTTGAGATTCCTGATCAACTTCTAATTGATTGGTTCACTACCTCTTTTATCGATCTGATTGCTAAGGACATTGCTATGGGGGCATGTGTTATTGAGGAAAAAGCCGTTGCTTGTGCCCAATACCTTGATCTCATGTACTCTCAATCCAAAACATTGTATAAACTCTTGCCTGATGCTCTGTGACATGGAACTACCAAAGCACCAGCGATGCCATCTGTCGATAGTATCATTGGTTCTGTGTCTCAGACTCCTCAAAAGTCTTCTCCAAATGCTGCGAACCAAAAATCCACTGATACTGCTTCTCAGCCACCTCTGAATCCTAATAACACCATAGAAGTGAATGTCGTCCAGTCCAATCCGGTGGATAAAGCTTCCAAAGGTAAGAAAAATGGTAAAGGTAAGGCCAAAGCAAATACTCGAAATAGGATTCTTCGAAACCTAGTGCTGATGATGGTTCAGAATGCAAACCGAAGTACCCTTGTCTAATTTGTGACGAATAAAATTACACCAAGGACTGTCCATGGTGGGCCGAGGTGAATTGATTCCTAAAAGGCACTCAAGGCACTCTAGTTGTTCTTAAATAACCATTCCCATCGTAGCAAACTTAGATGGTGGAGCAACCTCAGTCCTCTACCCCATTTGGCTCTAATGTCTTCATGATGAACGGTCTTGCACCCATCTCTATTGCTACCCGATCGAAAGATTATACTGAAACGCATCAGGAAGTAGGGAAAGAGATCGCTGATGGTCCTCCTTTCCTACCTGCCTCTGGCCCTCTTCACATTGAAAGTCCCAATACTGATCCCGTTGTACGACCACCTTCTAAAGGTGTACTCCGAAAGTCTTGCTACAACTCAAATGCTCGTGCCGCTCATCATTACAGTATTGTTGAGGATTTGGCCCAGGAATCATCCGCTATGTCTGCATCGGAAGTACTTCAGAGCTATCCGCCACAACAGAAGGCTTTGTTATCTACCATCGGAGGGGTTGACCCCGCCAATTCTAGCCTTATCACTTTTGTTTTGGAAAATTTTGTCCCACGTCTCCCTCACCAGCTTGCACTGATCATCCAAGTTGGGATTAATGGAAAGAATATCCATTGAGCAGTAGTGGAAGAGGGTGCATCTACTTGTATCATTTCTTCTTCCTGCTGGAAAGCCATTGGTTCTCCAACCCTCAATAAAATTCCAAACGCTTTAGAAGCTATTTATGGAAGGGAATCTCGCCCTCTTGGTGTTCTCCCTAGTTTACCCATTACATTAGAATGGAAAACAGTTAACGTTTAGGTTGAAGTCATTGACACCAAACTCAATTACAATATTGTCCTCTGTTTTAGTTGAACTCATGCCATGCTATGCGTCCCGTCCACTCACTTTCATGTTCTTTGATTTCCACATGAAGGAAATATCATCACTGTCAATTAGTTTTCCTTTTTCACTTCCACATATTCCGAGAGGAACGTTCCATATGTAGATAGTATTCCTACGCCTTATGAGAGCATAGGACTGGGTCTTTAAAAATATCCTGCCCTTATAGGTCTTTTTTCTCTTCCTCCGCCCAACACTTCTTAGGTCAACATGATCTCCACGTCTTCTGATGCATGGATCATCCCTTCGCCTCAGAAGGTTGATTCGTTTGGTGACACGATGCCGTTAAGCCCAATATAAATTGATTATTGTGAAATTATTTCGACTTCAGCTCCTCCTCCATCTGATCATACTCCTTTGGGTGTGTCTCCTGACATGTATTCTCAATCCCCTTGGCTCGGCGCTTCAGATTCTCCTAATCCCTTAAACGATATATTTCCCACTGATGAGGCCACCATGGAAACTATGTCTCTTGAGGATCCTCCTTGGGAACATAGTCATCATCGTTCCTCCTTTATGCCTGGCCTTGCGGCCATGTCTACTTGTCTCAAGAAATTCGCTTCCCAAGCTCCTTTCCATCCCCTTCAAATGCCCATATTTATGTATGAAGTTTTCGCGGAGGGTAACTTGGGAGACATTACACAAATGATGCCTATTGACATCTCTATCAAACTGGGGGTTGTCGAAAACATTCACGTTAGGGTGACATGTTCTCCTGATGAGATCAATGTCTATACTACTCTCTTCCGAGAGTTCCAAGACATCTTTGCTTGGTCTTACGAGGAAATTCCCAGCATCGATCCAAGTATAGTTGTGCATGAGATTCCTACTTATCCTGATGTGAAGCTTGTTTACCAACATCTTTGTCCCATGCACCCTAAGAAGGTGGTTTTCATCAAGGCAGAAGTTGAAAAAATTCTTAAAGCTGGTTTCATTTATCTGATTCCCTTGAAAGAATGGGTTTCTAACATTGTTCCTGTGGATAAAAAATAGGGTACTATTTGTGTCTGTGTGGACTACCATGACAACAACCGTGCTTGTCCTAAGGACAATTATCCCACTCCTTTTATCGACTAGATCATCGACGAGTGTGCTGGGAGTGAGATATTTTCCCTTATGGATGGGTTTTCTGGTTACAACCAGATCAACATTCTTCCGACTGATCAACACAAGACCACATTTATCTATCCTTGGGGTAACTTAGCCTACAAGAAAGTCCCTTTTGGTCTTAAGAATGCTAGGGCTACATTTCAACAAGCAATGCTGTACGCTTTCCATGATATTAAGCGCATTTTTTTACTTTACCTAGATGACCTTTCGGCTCATTCTACTAAGTGAAAATACCACCCAGATCACCTCTGTCAAATATTTCTTTGTTGTAGACGCTATAACATTTGGATCAACCCGCATAAGTGTGTCTTCTGCGTTGATTTCGGTAGACTCCTTGGGTTTATTATTTCTAAAGACGGAATTCATCTCGACCCTCTTAAGGTTGAAGCTATTGTTAATCTCTCCTCTCCTTCCTCTTTATATCAGTTGTAGAGTCTGCAAGCGAAAGCTAATTTCCTGCACCGTTTTATACCAAATTATGATGAAGTAGCCAAAGGCTTCATGTGATTACTAAAGAAAGGTGTCCCGTTCCTATGGGATGAGATCGCCCAAAAATATTTTGATGCACTGAAGACATTGCTTATCCATGCTCCTCTCTTGCGTCCACCCAATTATCATCTCGACTACTCCCTCTACTTGGCTGTTTCATTTAGCACTATTTCCATGGTCCTAATATAGGACGACGACAATGGTGATGAGCATGTCATTTATTATTTGAGCTGCAATCTTCTCGATACTGAAACACGTTACGCACATGTCGAGAAATTGGCGTTGGCTGCTATTCAAGTTGTTCAACATTTTCACCATTATATTCTACTTCGCACACTAACCATGATTTCTGATTGTAACCCCATGACTTATATATTGACTCGAAAATTTCTGGGGGGAAAATACTCAAAGTGGATTGTTATCCTCCAAGAGTTTTATTTGGAGTTCACTACCACCAAATCGAAGAAATCATTGGTTTTTTCCGATTTGATTTTCTCTTTACCATCTGTCTCTGCTCCCTCTGGTTTTGAGGAACTCATTCCAAACGACATCCTTTTTTATTATTAGCACCCTAAATCCATGGTACAGTGATATCATTATATATCTCCAGGCTTCAACCTTCCAATCTGAGTTGACAAAGGATGCTTGTCGACGCATCCACCATCATTCTCAACCTTATCGCATAGTCGGAGATACTCTATACCGCGTTGGAGCTGATTATGTTCTCCACCGGTGTCTAACTCTCGAGGAGGCTGAAAAAGTCCTCAATTATTGCCACTCTGGTGCATGTGGCGGTTACATGTCTAGATATTACTGCACAAAAGATTCTTCATGCTGGATATTTCTAGCCTACCATTTTTAAAGACTGCATTGTTACTATCTGCAAGTGTCACGATTGTCAGATTTACCAGTGCAAGATGTGCGTGCCACCCACACACCTCCACCCTATCATTACTGTTGGTCCCTTTGTGAAGTGGGGCATCGATTTTATGACATGTAACCATCACTCAGCAGGGGGAATTATTATATTATTATAGTTGTGGACTACTTCACTAAATGGGCTAAAGCAATGCCTACACTCACCGCTGACGGTAATACAACTGCACAATTTCTATTGAATCATGTCATTACCAGGTTTGGTGTCCCTCAAGCCATTATCACAGATCATGGCTCTCATTTTCACCATTACATGATGGTTGAGTTGACTTCCAAGTTGGGTCTATGTCATGACAGGTCAACGCCATACTACCGTCAGGCCAATGGCCAAGTTGAAGTCGTGAAAAAAGTTCTAGTCACTGTGCTTCAGCGTACGATTGGGATGCACAAGTCCAACTGGAATCTCATGTTGTTTTCAGCTCTCCGGGCTTACCAAATCTCGGTGAAGGATACAACTAGATTCACTCCATTCCATCTTGTTTATGGTCTGGAAGCTACCCTTCCAATTGAATGTGAAATTCCTTCTCTCAAGATATTTGTTGAATTAATACCTAATACCTTGCCAGAAGCACTTAACCGAGGCATAGAAAAAGTGGATCAAAGCTCATTTTGATCAGAAAATTTCCCCTCATACCTTTGTAGAAGGAGACCTCGTCCTCTTGTATGACCAAGCTCATGATAAGCTAGGGGCAGGAAAATTTGAACCCATGTGGCATGGGGCCTATATCATTAAGCGTGTTTTACAGAATGGGGCTTATGAGCCAATTGACTATGAAGGATATCCTTTGAATCAACCCAGAAATGGGTTGTACCTTAAAAAATACTATGCATGATTTTTCCGTGCATGTCCTCTTGTACATAAGTGTGTTTTTCATTTTTTTTACATTTTTTGGCTTGGTGTGCTTTGTGAGCATTTTTTCCTACTTATTATGTCATTTCTTACTGTGCAGATGTCTATCACTCCTTATGTTGGTTCGCGGATGGTGCCTCCTGCAGTACCCATAATTTGTCTTATGCATCCAGGGTGATTTATAATCCTAATTGTGAGTTGATAGAACTTCAAGGTATTTGTCTAGAATGAACAAAAAATAATGTCACTAAATACAGTGGTACCATTGAACTCTTAACTGAGGCCATTGCTCTTGAAATTCGTGCATTAATTGTGAAACTAGACTCTCAGCTTGTTGTTCTTCAGCTTAATGGGCATTACTCTATTAGAAATCCTCAAATTTTAAGGTTGTATTTGCATGTTAATTTATTAGAAAGAATTTTTGATTATATCACTTATCAACATATTCCTAGACGAATGAATGCGTTAACTGTTGCAGTAGCCAATATTGTATTAGATAGACATTTGTGTAATCTGTAAAAGCATCATCATCACATAATAATATTTAAATAGGAAAATACACACACACACACACACATATATATCGACTGTTCGCATCCACTTTCATCATAAGTTCAAAAAATATGTGTGTTTTGGTTACATCTTGAGACATCATGTCTCTCAAAAATAATGGAGAAATAAAAGCCTAGGCGTCTAATCAGCATGATGCTCATGATAACATGTCACTGCATGCACAAGCCGCCTCAATAAATGGTGGAAGTGGTTTGACACCCCCGCAGTGTGCCTCTGGTATGCATGAGGAACATCATCGAATCTCACGTAATCTGGGATTCTACTGGTGAGTCCCTCTAGGTTGCACATGATATCCTCTTCCTCGCTTCCCTCACCATGAGGGGCTGCCTCGAAATCATGGGGGACCCTCCATGCTATTGGAGACATCCCTGCAGGTCTTTCTGGGACAACATCTGCAATACATGGATAAACATCAGACCACATATAATAAAAAAAATCATAATACTCATCAAAATCAAAAAATGAGTCTTACCCAATGCTTCATCCCAATCCTCTCCTTCCGGGAGTGGAAGGTTCGGATCACCCATGAAGTCACTAGAAAATTTGGCGGAAATTCCGACGGCCAATTCGTCGCTATTCTGACACATAGTCGTCGCAAGAGCGACAGTTTGAGGGCGGACAAACCGTGGTTTGTCCTGCCGTCACAGTTCCGACGCACGTAAAAAGTGTCGCACTATCGACACCTCTTCCGTCGCTTCCGAACAAGCGTCACTCTTCCGACGTCTCACAAATCGTCGCGCCTCCGACGTTTGTAAACTGTCGCACTTCCGATGAAATGTGGTTCGACGTTTGGAACGTTGCTCTTCCGACGCCTAAAATTCGTCGTAATTCCGACCCAACGTGGTCCGACGTTTTGGAGGTCGCTCTTCCGACGTCTGTAAGATGTCGCAATGCCGACGATATGTGGTCCGACGTTTGGTACGTCGCTCTTCCAACGTTTGTAATCTGTCGCAATTCCGACGATATGTGGTCCGACGTTTGGAACGTCGCTCTTCCGACGTTTGTAATCTGTCGCAATTCCGACGAAATGTGGTCCGACGTTTTCATACTGTCTCTCTTCCGACGTTTCTAGGTTGTCGCAGTTTCGACGTCTACAAGGCATCGGTAGACCGACGGAGGGTTCAATTTAAAAAAAAAAAATTGAAACTTTAAAAGATGAGAAACGTTGTTTTGAATATATTATATGAAGTAAAACAGTCCATGAAAGTGAAATAGCAGTATGTAGAATAGTAAAGCAACAGATAGAGTACCGACGTCCATTGTTCCAAATACAAATTAAAGTACCCAAAACCCCGCAACAGAGAAAAACGCTAATCATGTGAGGAGTGTGATATGTCCAAAATATAAAAAGACCATCAGACCACATCAATAAACCAGCAACATAGACCAGCATCGCTAGTTTTGAAGGCAGAGTGATAAACATTAATCATTTTTTTTTCACAAGAGAAAAAATGTTGTTTTCAATATATTATATGAAGTAAAATAGTCCATGAAGTCATTACATTTTCACATCTGAAGATTGGAACCCAAATATCCATCCAGAAAAGTGGAAGTCCCACCCCAGACAGTGATAGAAAAATACCCCATGTCACATACAAGGCCTTGATATAAAACCCAGTAACGGTCCACATGGAGATTATCGACAAATCTGAGAAAGCATCCAAATATGCCCGAGGCATCTATAAGAAAGTGAAATAGCAGTATGTAGAATAGTAAAACAACAGATAGAGTACTGACTGTTGAGTCCCGAATTTTCCTCTTTTCCATACACTTTTCCATATCTTTTTCACTCACCTAAACCTCCAAAATTGTCAATATCATGTGCAAAAGGGTACCTAACATGGTTTTTAATTATGTTTTTGTGTTTTCTATTTGATCTAGATTTTGTTCATACAGCTTTCATGAACTTGCCACTAGTCTCAGAAATTTCGCCCAACTTCGGTAAACTTGACTTGACCAAACAGATGTGTG